>JAQQAF010000008.1:53289057-54615655 GCA_029747655.1 Ensete ventricosum
TGATAGAGAATGGATATGCAGATCCAGATGAAGAAACCAGGCTGAGGGAGAATAGAAAGAAGGACTCAAAGGCATTGTTCTTCATTCAACAAGCTGTGCATGAGACAATCTTCTCAAGAATTGCAGCAGCGACAACCTCAAGACAAGCTTGGCTGATACTTCAAAATGAATTTCAAGGCTCATCGAGGGTGATCATGGTAAAACTTCAAACCCTTCGCCGTGAGTTTGAAATTTTGTTTATGAAAAGCAATGAATCAGTGCAAGATTTTCTTTCTCGAGTGACTGAAATTGTTAGTCAAATGAAATCCTATGGTGAACATCTACATGATCAAATAATTGTTGCAAAAGTTTTGAGAAGTTTAACTCCGAAATTTGATCATGTTGTTGCGGCAATTGAAGAGTCAAAGGACTTATCTACTTATTCATTTGATGAACTAATGGGTTCCTTGCAAGCACATGAAGCAAGGTTGAACAGGTCACTTGAAAAAAGTGAAGAAAAAGCATTTCAGGTTAAGGGGGAGTCTTCTACTTCAAAAGAAGACAAAAAAGCAACAGGAAGAGGACGTGGCAGAGGAGGATTTCGTGGTAGAGGAAATGGAAGAGGAAGAGGAAGAGGACACTTTGATGGGCATGATGAAAGGCAATCAAACTATGATCAGAAAAACTACAAGAGTGGAATTCAATGTCACTATTGTAAAAAGTTTGGTCATATGAAGGCAGATTGCTGGAAAAGAGAAAAGCAAGCAAGCTATGTGGAAGAAAATGAAGACAATAGTAAGTTGTTTATGACTCATTCACAAGTTAATGATATCTCAAATGATATTTGGTTTTTGGATAGTGGATGTTCTAATCATATGTCAGGCATAAGATCAATATTTAGAGATATTGATGAAACTCACAAGTTGAAAGTTAAACTTGGAGATAGCAAGCAAATCCAAGTAGAAGGAAAAGGAACAATTGAGGTGAAGACAAATCAAGGGAAGGTAAAACACCTTGATAATGTTTTCTATGTTCCTAGCTTATCACATAACTTGTTGAGTGTTGGACAATTGATAGATATTGGATATTCAGTTATATTTGATGATGGTTCATGCACTATTAAAGATAAGAAATCTGGTTTGATTATAGCAAATGTTTGCATGACGCAAAATAAGATGTTTCCAATTGATGTTTCAAATATTGAGAAACATGCTTTTGTTGCAAATCAAAAGAATGAGACAAATTTATGGCATTTGAGATATGGACACCTTAACATTAAAGGTTTAAGGTTGTTAAATCAAAAAGAAATGGTTTATGGATTGCCTAAAATTAATACACTTGATGTATGTGAAGGATGTATTTATGGCAAACAAAGTAAAAAATCATTTCCTATTGGAAAAGCATGGAGAGCATCTAATTGTCTTGAATTAATTCATGCTGACTTATGTGGACCTATGAATACAAAATCATTTGGGGGAAGTCGATATTTTTTGTTATTTACTGATGATTATAGCCGCATGAGTTGGGTATATTTTCTGGAATTGAAATCTGAAGCATTTGATAACTTTCGAAAATTCAAGGCACTTGTAGAAAGGCAAAGTGGTAAATGCATAAAGACACTTCGGACAGATAGAGGTGGTGAATTTATGTCTAATGAGTTTAATTCCTTTTGTGAAGAAAATGGTATTCGCAGGGAATTGACAGCACCATATACACCGGAGCAAAATGGTGTAGCTGAACGTAAGAATCGAACTGTTGTCGAAATGGCAAGAAGTTTGCTTAAAGGAAAGCATCTTCCGAATCAGTTTTGGGCAGAAGCAGTTGCAACAGCAGTTTATTTGTTGAATATTTCACCGACAAAGGCTGTTATGAATCGAACTCCTTTTGAAGCTTGGTATGGTATAAAGCCAACTGTAAGCCATCTAAGAATTTTTGGTTGTATTGCTTATGCTTTGGTAAATTTACAAAATCATCATAAGCTTGATGAAAAATCAGAAAAATGCATCTTAATTGGATACTCTGCACAATCCAAAGCATATCGATTATATAATCCTGTAAATGGCAAAGTTATTATTAACAGAAATATTGTATTTGATGAAAGGGCAAGTTGGAATTGGGAGATTAATGAAGGTGATGCACAAATTCGTGTTCCAGCAGAACTAGTTACTCCACCAAATCAAGTGACAGATCCTGCTCCAACAAGATCAACGTCAACCTCACCCAGTAGCAGTTCAAATTCAGCAAATGATTCCTCAGATGAACCCTCTCCAGGAAGGTTTAGATCACTAACAGAGATTTATGATTCAACATTTGCTTTATTTATTTCAGATCCTATAAGTTTTGAGGAAGCAGTTGAAAAAGAGGAATGGCAAAAAGCAATGAAGGAGGAAATCAAGTCAATTGAGAAGAATGAAACCTGGGAGCTAATGGATCTACCAAAAGAAAAGAAACCTATTGGTTTGAAATGGGTGTACAAAACAAAGTATAATGCAGATGGAAGTATCCAGAAGCATAAGGCTCGACTTGTAGCAAAAGGATATTCGCAGCAACAAGGTATTGACTTTGATGATACTTTTTCTCCAGTTGCTAGATTCGAAACCGTGAGAACCTTTTTGGCTTTAGCTGCTTATTTGAGTTGGCCTGTTTATCAATTTGATGTGAAATCTGCGTTTTTAAATGGAGATTTACAAGAAGAGGTTTTTGTTACTCAACCTGAAGGTTTTTTGGTTAAAGGACATGAAGAAAAAGTATATAAGCTAAAGAAAGCACTTTATGGGCTTAAACAAGCTCCAAGAGCATGGTACAGTAAAATTGATTGTTATTTTCATCAAAATGGATTTAAAAGGAGTGATAATGAACCTACCCTTTATCTAAAGAAGGAAGGTGAACATAGTATTCTTATGGTTTGCCTTTATGTTGATGATATTATATATATGGGTTCATCTGACTCTGTTGTGGCAGAATTTAAAAAATGCATGATGAATAAGTTTGAAATGTCAGATCTAGGTTTACTGCACTATTTTCTTGGGTTGGAGGTGAAGCAAGGATCAGATGGAATTTTTATTTCACAAAGAAAGTATGCAATGGATCTGCTCAAAAAAAGCTAATATGATTAAATGCAAAGCTGCAGCTACACCCATGAATGTAAATGAAAAATTGAAACTTGAAGATGGTACAGGTTTGACAAATGCAAGATACTACAGAAGTTTAGTTGGAGGTTTGATCTATCTAACTCATACTCGTCCAGATATTACATTCTCTGTTGGTGTAGTATCTAGGTTCATGCAAAGCCCAAGTAAACATCATCTCGGAGCTGTTAAAAGAATTCTACGTTATATTGCTGGAACTATAAATTATGGAATATGGTATTCTCATAATTTTAAATTTAAATTATTTGGTTTTACTGATAGTGATTGGGCAGGAGATTTGGATGATAGAAAAAGTACTTCAGGCAATATTTTTAGCCTTGAATCAGGAGCTATATCATTGAGTTCAAAGAAGCAAGCAACAACTGCATTGTCGACATCGGAAGCAGAGTATGTAGCTGCAACATCAGCAGCATGTCAAGCTATATGGCTTAGAAGACTTCTTGAAGATCTTCATCACAAACAAATAGATGCAACCGAAATATTTTGTGACAACAAATCTACAATTGCACTGGCAAAAAATCCCACATTTCATGGAAGAACGAAGCATATAGAGATACGCTATCATTTCATCCGAGATCTTGTAGCAGATGGAGCTATAACAATGAAGTACTGTGGCACGGATGAACAAGTTGCAGACATTCTCACCAAGTCGCTTCCAGTTAAGAAGCATATTTATTTTATGTCTCAAATTGGTGTATGTAACTATGAATCAAGGGGGAGTGTTGAGAATTGATTCAAGGTAGTTACATAGTTAGTTAACATGTTTAGGAGTAGTGGCTCATGTTTAGGAGTTGTGGAGGTAGTTTAAGAGTTAGTGGGGGTAGTTATTAATCATGGGTGAGATAGTGGGATGAAGGAAGTGGTGTGAGGTAGTTATTATTATGTCCTATAAATAGGACCTTAGAGAATGAAGTAAGTAGGCAGAGAGTGTGTGAAGAGAAGAAATTTGGTGCATTTGGAGATAATCTTGTAAGTGTTCTTGTTCTATTACCTCTTGTTTAATACTACGTCGTTTTCTTGATTGAAAGCGTTTTCGTTCATTGGATCGTAGTATTCTGTTTTATCGTTTCATTGCTCCTCCTTCCCCAACAGAGGATGCTTCTCCAAGACATATATAAGGACGGATCCCTTCTCCATGGTGAACTGAGAGACAGCACTTTGTTACTATGTTTGAGCACCAAGAGCATGCAGGCATCGTTACCATCCGTAGCATTGGTCATGGCTCTCGATGGGTCACACCGTGCCGGCTGAGACGCCGAAGGCCCAACAGGCCGCTCATGACCGGAGGTGGATTCAGGTGCTCCTCCGGCTGCTCGTGCCGGATGGCGGGTCACTGGAGCTCGACGGGCGCATCCTGGCGGCCGCCGACTTCGTCAAAGGTTAGCGAGTGCTAGTCGAAGTCATGCACGCCGTGGTCGATACGTTGCCAGGGTGCGTCCATCACCTTTAAGTCCACTTCTTTTTTTTTTTTTTTTTTTTTTGGACTTCAGGGATGGGACTGTTCATCATGATCTCATCACCATAAAATTGATGCCTCAAACGTTATCGTTGCAAGAGGTGTTTCTTTCTTCGTGCGGGCGCAGTCCCAATTCATATGATTGGACGTAACGCCGTGGCATAATTGTTGATTACGTCATTAGAATTAGTTTATGTAATCACATAATTATCTGACCGAGGAGAGTTCGGTAGGCCGACGTCAGCACTCCCACGTCAAATCCATGTGCCGGGGGCCAGATCAGACGGTGGATGCAGGGCCCTACGGGGGCCACGCGCCGTTGACCGACGGTCAGAATCAAAGTTAATGGTCGGGTGTCGATCTGGGCCACGTGGTGCACTCCCAGGCTTTGAAATCTTGGCTCCTCGTGACTTGTGCCGGTCCACCGAGCAACGGAGTCAACAGTCTCGAATTGTTCGAATTCATTAGTATTATGAGAGAGAGAATACTGGAAGAGGGGAGGAACGTGTGAAGGAAGCGACCGAGGAATGGCGTAAGCGCTCACGCGGTGTTTTGGTGAACGCGTCCCTCTCGGATCGAGAGAACGGGAGATAGGATACGTGGGACGCTCCGGAGCCGTCCGATGAAGGCACGGGCGGTGTCAAGCATGCAACTTGTCCCTGCGTTTTCCCATCCATAACATCATCGTCTTCAACAAATTAGGGTGAAGAAATGAGGACAGGTTTTACGTAATAAACACTGCTAAAATGGAGATACAGCAACCCGAAAGAACAAAGAACTGCTGCCTTTTCTGAGGTCCTAATCACCGTTACCATCCTCATCAACATCGCTGTGAAGTCCATTAAATCCGACTGATCGCCGGCCAACCAATTCCAAATCGCTTTCCTTCGTTCCTCCAAAAGTCCAAGGAAGAGAAGGAAAAACAAAAAAAGGAGAGGAGAAATAGAGGAAGTGAAATGGACGTGAAGACTTGGCACGAGTTCCTCGTTTCCTTCGCTTCCACCTCGCTCGTCGACTGCCATGGAAGTGATCATTGACGTAACCAGCGCCAAACCTAATCTTGTTCTTCATCCCATGATGGAGATTGATGAAGTCGATGTTCGTGAGGGATATCCACCACCTGGTGGTATCTCCTCTCTCTCTCTCTCTCTCGTTCTAATGCTACTATCTCACTTACGCCTTGCATCTCTTCGTCTTCTTCTGGCTTCGATGAGTTACCGGACGGCGACCATAACCATGCCGTCATCGTCGTCGAGCTCAAAGATAGAAGGACTTTTCTTCGCTTCTTCTAACTCCAAAGTTAGATGTGGCTACTGACATCTAAATGCTTTCTATTCTCTCCTCCTCTTCTTCTAGCAACTAGAGTTACTTATTATTTTTGTAATTGAAACCTAATCTTTTAGGCAAATATAAATAAATTTTGAGTATTTTCCTTTAAAAGATATAATATAAATTCTTCGATTTTGTTTGTGTTAAATATTTCAACATAATGCCTTTATCAGTGTTAATTTTTTTTAATAATAATTTTTTGATAAAGTTTAAACAAAAATCTACCCAATTTGACATGTCACCAAAATTATAAGAGGCCCATCAGATTTAGTACACGCGCAACTGATGGATAGGTCACTCGCGTGTCGGATCACATGCGCACACCCCACCCACACGTGTGACTATCTTCTCTACAGGCGTATTTGTCCCCGGCACGCTCGCGCTCCACGCTCCCATCGCAGCCCGTACCATCACCCACCTGCGATCGCCGGTCGTCTGTCCCTGTTGGTTTGCCTTCTTTGCCCCCCGCATGGTTAAAGATAAAGAAGGAGAAAAAGCTACGTCTTCTATCTCTATCTTCTCCGGTCTTCCTCTCTCTCGCTCCTATCCATAAGAAGCAAACCCTAACTCTCACGAGGGAGAGAGCAGGCGAGTACCTGCTGATGCTGATCAGATGATGATGATGATGATGATGGATAAGCGAGATGAGGAGACGTTGGAGGAACCGGCCGCCGATATCCCGCTGCCGTTCTCCGCGCAGTCGCCATCCACCTTTCTGCCCCCGGGAGGGACGTTCCTCGATGCTGACGGTGCGGACAGGGGCTTCCTCGAGCTGCTCGGCCTGCAGGAGCTCCACCAGCCGTCCTTCCTGTTCCAACAACCGGCCGCAACAGCGACGTGTGTGGCCTCTGCTCCTCCTGCGGCCCAAGCGGAGTCCTCCGACGCGGTTAACTTCCCTGCGAACGCGTCATCGATGTCGTGCTCGTCGACCGAGGCGGGGCCCAACCCGACCAAGCCAGCCACCGCTGGGGAGGGGAACGAGCAGGATGACGAGAAGAAAGAGTATGCCACACTTTGTAGCTATCGCTGAATATGGAATTGAAATCGAAGCTAATGTTTGGGAAACATTACAAAAGTGGCAGGAGTTGCAAGGAGGGAGGAGGGAAGAAGAAGAAGAAGGGGCAGAAGCCTCAGAAGGAGCCGAGATTTGCGTTCAAGACGCGCAGCGAGGTCGACCACTTGGAGGACGGCTACCGGTGGCGAAAGTACGGGCAGAAGGCCGTCAAGAACAGCCCCTTCCCCAGGTATTATTTGCTCCCTCTGCCACTCCGTCTCCACCGCGCTATCGCAAAGCCCTAACTTGCTGCAATCGTCGTCTGACGCTTCTTCTGTCCACTCTCTGCTGCAGGAGCTATTACCGCTGCACCACTGCGACGTGCGGCGTGAAGAAGCGGGTGGAGCGGTCGTCGGACGATCCCGCCGTGGTGGTGACGACGTACGAAGGGCAACACACCCACCCCAGCCCCATCGTGCAGTGCGGCGCTCACCATGCGCCACCTCGCCCGCTTCCGCTCCTCCCGGCAGAGCCGTCCATGCCTTCCCCGCATGGGTTTGGCTTGTCTTCGCCGGTGAACACAAAGGAGTTCCAACTCCCCCTGCTCAGCAGCTACCTCGAGCCTCCCCCGCTTGATTTCCACCGATCAGCCGCCCCACGGAACCTCGTGGTGACCTCCGATCTCACCGCCTCCATCGAGGGCCGCAATCAGTCGTCCGAGGCCGCGATCAGGGACTACGGGCTGCTGCAGGACTTGATACCCTCAAAGATAAGAAAGGAGGAGTCGTAGAGTTATGGGACGTCGGTTGGATCTTCTCCTGACAGAGATTGGTGTTTTCTCCTCCATTTTAGGAGATTTTTCCTACAATATTTTCCCCTGACTCCGATCAGTTGGATAAAGAAACGATAGCCGTTCTTTCCCGTACGCACAGATTACCTACTGCTGCTGATTATGTTGTATTACTTACTCTAGTTTATCTAAACCTTTCAGTTGAAAGATTGCATTCTTGTCATTAAGAAGCCACTTTAGGAGATTTCACCGAGGGATGCAGAAGCATAGAAGGTTAGGGTTGTGGGATGGTTGATCAGTGTCATGGGTGGAGCGAGTTGAGTTGGGGAAAGGGAAGGGTGAGAGTGAAGGACCGGAGAAGTGCTCAATTCATCACCTTTGAAAAGCTGTAAGAAACCTCACAATGAAGGGAATGTGCAGGAAAGAACAGCCAGGGAGGGAGTATGAAGAAGAAAGCATTCCCCATCTCATTTATAATGGAATTTGTGGTTCCTTTTCATTCCTTTTGCCGTTTGCATGCTGCCACAAAGCAGATAGCCACCGAGACTGGACACTGCATGCATGCACTGTAGGACTGCAGACAACAGTAGGAATGCAATTCTGATGGTTCTGGATGTAACTTAATGCGTTGTTTCTTTGTGTTTGTCCTTTCATTCTTTCAAACATAAGGAGACCAAGATGAATGAGATGATGATGGTGGTGCGTATATGAGATTTGCTAAATGAGGTTTCCAGTTGCAGCAGGAGATTGATGGAATTAGGAAGCAGTGGAAGGGGAGGAGTGGCTCATGAATGCATATTTTTGAAGTGGAAACATCTCAGTTTTTATAACATTGTGTACGCCTTATCACATGCAATTTGATCTCAGTGTTCATAGACAAAGCAATAATGTCTCATTGTTGTACTCGTCCAAAATATGGCGCTGAATGAGAAGTTTGTCTTCACCAAGACAAAAAAGAAAGAAGAAGATAGGTTGTACGTGATAATAATACGACAAGTCAACGGGCATCTTTAGGATGGAAGGAAACATGGTTTGAGGAGGATGGGACAGGGAGAGGCAACCCCCAACATGTGGATGGCCATTATAAGTTTAGGACATGTTCTTTGCCATCATCACTTCCCCTCTCTTTCTTCCATCAAACCATCATATTTTGCCTTTCAAAATTCAAAATTACATATATTTTATTTAAATGTTTTCGTAGACAAGCCTCAGATTTTAGATTTTTCCTATATAGCGTCCCTCATTTCCAAAATACCCAAAGGAAATCCCTTATCGTGTAAAATGATAAAACTATCCTCGTTGACAACTCACACAGCTCGTGTGCTTCGGTGGATCATGAAGGGTCGCTAATCTTAAAGCACGGGAAGCAATTACCTAGGATTACTTGAGTGTGCGACCAAAACTAAAGAAAGAACAACTGCATGCATGGATCCAATGTATATATATAATTAATTTAGGTTCGAATCAATTGATTAGCCGGTCGAATCGGACCTGGTTTGGTCGGTCCGTTGAACCGGTTAAAAACTATACTCGAGCCGGAACTAAAACAAATCGCAATGTGCACAATCTGAGCCGTTGGATCGACGTTTTAACGCAATCTTTGTCAAACGTCTTAGTTTCTCGATTTCAATCGGGCTGGGAGCGCGTGGATGCTGGTGGCGACGGAGATGAAGGAGACGACGGCCATCGTGGGGCCTGAGGTGGTTCCCGGCCCATGGGGGGCGCCTCATATCCCTCGGAATCCGCGCACTGAAGGACGAAGGCTACCGCGAGGCCGTAGATGACGAGATCTTAACCCGCTGTCGCCTCCAGGTCTGTCGGGAGGAAGGGGACAGGGAGGCCGTCGAGAAGCGCCTCGGATTTGGCCAGGTCGAGGAGCTCATCGAGGAGTCCCTCGAAAATCTCAACCTCATCTACGAGATGATCGGTCCGCTTTTGCTCTGGTCCCCGCTTTCTCTTCCTTTCTGTTCCTTGTCAGAGATCGGATTGGTAATTTAGGGCTTCTCGGGTTCGAAACAATGTTTGATCTTTGAGATTTGCATCCTTTTCTCACAAGTTTATTAGTAAAGAGTAGGTATTTATAGTGAGTAGGCTCTTCAGTATTCTAAGGCTTATCCATCTCATAGAATTGCTTGTTGTCGGGATCATCTTATCTGTTCTCGCCGTCTCAGTAGAATGAAGACCTTCATAGATTTCACGATGAAAGGAAGACTATGGGAATGACAATGCCATAAAAGATGATCTTTTCTTTGAATGAAGAGCTCATGCATATTGTGACAGTCGGGATGGTAGGATGATGAATAGTGGTTGACAATGAGATCAATTTTATACAATCTTGCTCCTGTGTAACCTACGTACTTAGCTGGAACATAAAATATTAAAATTAGTCAACTACATCATGTTGATGTTGTCCTATTCTTGCTAGTTGTTATCTCATTTGAGGTCTGGTTTGTGCCTGCTTTTTCAGAATAGTGCAGATGTGATTGTCTAATATAGTGTTAGACAATGCTTTGCTGAATCAGATTAATTTTAAAATGTGACTTGGCTGGCACACTCAACATATCCACACATCAAGCTTCCTAATGTTGGCTAGAATTTGGTAGAAACTATGGCACCTCATAGACTAGGTTGTGCTAATTGTCTGATTTACTAGACGCAGGTTGAAACTTGAAACTAAGGTTGTTATGTTGTTTAGAAATGATATCACCATTCTTTATGTCAAATATGAATATGAATTTTATATGTTTTTCAGTGTGGGGATGGTAAAAACTCATTTTTTGTCATCATTTGCATCATTTCTGATGCCTATCCTTATGCCCAAGGATGATGCTAACATCGGCTGAACTGAAATCTTGCTGTTATACACTAAAAAGGGCAAAGCTGACAATTGGAATGCTTATCTATTTAATGTCCAGTATTAATGTGTTTATGCATATTGATTGAGTGTATTAAGTCTATAAATGTGGACACCAAGGCAAGTACTGGTGAGTTCAGTACTCTGGCCACCTAATTTTGGTCACAAATTCTGTACTGGAGGTGTCTTTATAGGAGTCTCAAGTAAGAGAAAATCAAAATTCAGGATGAATCTAGTGTTTTAAAACTAAAGAAACAATCATGAAGATATGATTTACAGCTGCTGTATTTAGTGACTAAGGTCAGTTGTTGCTTCAAGCTTTTGATTTAGAAGTTCAACCTTCTTACAAGTCAAATTAAACAGTATTGCACATCAAATATATGACACTTAGTTTGCTGCAGTTCAACACAGGAATATGTGAGAGAAATTTCCATCTGCAATTTAGTGTGTAAGTTTGACATATATTACAGATGAAAGCTTGATTGACACCAAAACTGATAAAAGCCTATGGTTTGTTTGTTTCTGCAATTTCTGCAGATCATAAGATGTCTTTTTGTATATCATGCCCTGCTTTGATTTCTAAGATCGCCTTTGTCAATTTTTTTCTCCTTAACTTAGGGCATACACATTTCAGGCATTGGCTCTAAATGATGCAACATCAAGATTAGGAAGAATGTCATACCAACATAAGTCCATACAGAGCAACTGTTTCTTTCACATTTTAGTATGGTTGCTGGTGGTTATTATATTCATATGGAGTTAAAGTGCTACATACTTGCATCTGGTATGGTTGCGGTGGTTTCATATTCATGTGGATAAGTAGTTATCTATGTTTTAACGTGATTTGGTGGTCATAATAATGATAAAAGCACACAAAAAAAAATAGAACTTGAGAAGAGAGAACTAGATGTTAGAAGCTTTATGTAAATAGGTTTAGTGTTTTGACTTCTCTTCTTTGTGTTGGCTTGTAATGCTCAAAGACATCAGCTGAGAGGAGCTAGGTCTTAGTGAAATCTCTAGAAATCCTTTTTCATGTATCTGTTAAAGTCCTCTCTTGTCATGAATGTCTCACAATGAAATCTCTAGTTTATTTGCTGTTTCTTTCTTTTTTCTTTTAGCAACTTATCCTTTTTCTAGATATTTAATTACTTATACTTTTTTCTTTAAATATTTAATTATAGAGTGGGAGCCATGGGGTGTTCCTGAAGACTATGAATATGCAGTCAACACTGTTTCCCAAACATGTCTGTTGACGCTGACCTTGTTAACTCCCAATGGAGTTCTTCAAGACGGTAGGGGCAGTCTCTCAATCAAAGGCTTAAACCTCTGGCTCAGTCGTCTCAAATTATGTTTGTCTCAAGAGCTCTTCTCATTTGGTATGTTATTCTTATCATTAATAGGCTACCTTGCTCTTGTGATAAGAATTATGTTAGGAGTCAGCAAAAACATAACCTGCTTGAAGGATCCTTTGTCATGACATTGTTATGATATACTTATATGTGATGCAACTCTTAAAGAAGGTTTTTTGGATTTGTTGAAATTTGTGCTGCAATATTAGATCATATAGATAGTCAAGAACATTCTGATATTAAGAACTAGTCAGGAATGTCAGCTCCATTAAGTTGATCTAACATTTATTTCTTCGGTTCATGCTATAAGGGTTAGAACATCTTAATAGTCTTCACAAGAAAGAAAATTAAAATAAAATTCTACCAGAAATTGTTGGATGGAGCATTTTAACTTTGGATCAACATCTAAGGGATATCTGGTGGCTGGCAGAGACCAGGGATGGGAGGTTGATTTGGAATCAAGTGTGCATTATCCACCAAGTATTGGACCTGTGTGATTTGATTTGACTGGGACTGTACTTGAGCGGTATACATGGCAACCTGAGCCTGGGTCTCAGCCAGCTCACGTTGGGCGAGGCTGATCTCCTTCTGCAGCAGCGATATCACCCCGACACTCCCGTAAACTGGATCTTGCACACGCCAGTAGGCCTCCAATGCAATAGCATCTGCAGCATGTCTTCTTTGCTCCACTGGAATTTGCTGCAAGATATTTATACACATTGATGCGAGTACATGTTCATTATACAAGTTCTTGTGTTTGGTGCTGGAAAATTTTCTCTTTGATTTTGGGTCGACCATGTCTAATTAAATGTCTTGGTTTTGCAGGATATTTTTTCATATGTTCCAGATCCAGAGAAGGGCACATGAACTAGTGATTGTGATTATAGCAAGAATGCAGGAAGAACACGAACCTGCAACATTCGAGCGACGTTGCTGGCGCCAAAGATCCTGTGAACGCACGTGAATCTTTCGGGGTTGGCGGAGGGGAAGTAGGGGGCTAAGACACAGTCTTCGCAGCATCTCCTCCTCAGGTATCGACAAGCGGCACATCGAGTGGAATTGGACATTGCTGTGGTTGCTGCTGGCCTCTTCTTAGATTCTCCCAAGGTACACAATAGATCCCTTAAGGTCTATACAGGGGAGGGTAATCTATACTGATCTGGCTTTTAGATTTTGCCAATCTAATGGAATTCTTGTGTGCATACATGTCTTGACAGGTTTCAGTGATGGAAAGTGCAACGGCTAATGGTTTAAACGGAGGTGAGGAGAAAATGGCATGCATGGAGAGATGAAGGTATGAGCAAGTGTGTCAATCTTGTCAAATATGTTTCATGTCAACCGTTACATTTGATACCATGGTGAAACGAGACCCGTACAATACTTGGACAACTGTGTCACGACCATTTTTATGTCAATAAAGTTTAAAATGTATATTCTCTCATTTGTTAGTAAGAAGAACTTGATTATATAAAAATAATATTCTTAGGTTATCTTATGATTAAAAAATTTAACCAGTTAAACAAACACTCTATGAAGACACAAGATACAGAGATAATATCTACGACCTTGAACTTAAGAAAGATAAAAAGACACGAAATATAATCATTTTTTACCTTAGAAAAAAAATTGAACTTTTTTTTTTTTTGTAAGAAGAGATATGAAAGACATATCTTTCATCTTCGAAAAAATTCTCACCCTCGTCTTATGATAGTACTCGAAACATGAGATCATATAAAATGGATTTCGCTAAATAATTGACATGACACTCATATTAGTAGGACCAGCGCAGCGTCGGCAATTACCACGGCGTCATTCTGAATCAATTTGACCAGATCACATGGCAAAGATACTACAAGGATCAGCGCACCATCGGCAACTGTGACGATCACGTGTCACCTGTAGAGTCGTTGATCGAATGTTGTGTTTTGGGGCTGATGGAATAGGCTAAGGCCATCGGAGGCCCGCGAATTAACTGCTCACCTCTCCTCCCCTATTTCATCAATTTCTCTTCGTGCCTTTATTATGTTCTTCTCTTCTTTCGTTTTCTTCCTGTGCTTCGTCTGAGCCTTGCCGACGCATCCTCTTCCCCTTGCCTTAGCCCCTCTCCGATTTGAGGAGCTCCGGTGTTCGTTGATGGGGAAATGGGCGTCACGCCCGTGCCGTCATCTGGATTTGGTCATACGCTTTGTTTTCCCGGTGGAAAATGGTAAGCGCTGACGATCTCCTTTTGTTGTTTGGTGGGGATTGTTCTTGCACGAACTCTGTGTATGATTCGGTCCATCTTGGTGTTTTTTCTGTCTTCTGTAGCTTTCTTGCCTTCCTCCGATGATTATTCTTTTCTTTGGGATAATATGATCTGGACTTTAGGTCAGAACAAGTACATTGGGTTCTATCGGATATGCAGTAGCTGCATTTTGAGATTCTTGGTCGTTTCTCACGACAAGATGATTTACTTCTTTTGGCTTCTCGATTTCGGGCGTTAAAGCCAGTATTTTTTTGGGCGATGATTCTAACGTTGATCTTAACTTTTACGCAGGAAGATGAGATTTTTGAAATATTTGGAGGTGTTCTAAGTGGCTCTTCGTAAATTCTAACGAGAATGTGGGGACTTCTATTTGGATTGGGGCCGTGACGGATAAGGGAAAAGGAAACTTCTATATTGATTGTGTTTATCATGGATAAGCAAATATCAGTTGATAGAGATGTTTTGGTGGATTTGGAAAGCGGCATGAATACGGTGATAAACCAACAAGAGGAAGCAAAAGATGTGGATTGCAGTGCAGGGCAGGGGAGAAGAGTGTTGGATAAGGAATGGAGTGGCTTTCTGGGCATTGATGGATTCATGAAACATGAAGAAGCTGTGAAATTGGAAAATGGTATGCCTGGTTGTGCTGAGCTTCCTGTCAGGAATGCAGAAGCTTCAGTAGACAAGAGGGTTGGAGGAGACGAATGGGTGAGGCTTCTGGAAGAGAAGGTGGGAGCGGAGAAGATGAAAAAGAAAGGCTGCAAAAAGCATCCGAAACCACCCCGGCCTCCCAAGTCTCTGTCACTGGATGCTGC
The DNA here is from genome assembly GCA_029747655.1 of Ensete ventricosum. Classification (NCBI taxonomy): domain Eukaryota; kingdom Viridiplantae; phylum Streptophyta; class Magnoliopsida; order Zingiberales; family Musaceae; genus Ensete; species Ensete ventricosum. The sequence goes on from JAQQAF010000008.1 coordinate 53,304,018, forward strand.
TGATCAGAAGCTGATAAGGGAGATCTCTGAGCTTTCCATGATGAAGCGGGCAAGGACTGAGCGGATGAAAAAGAAGATGAGGAACGCAAAGTCGACATCTTCTACAGGCAACTTCTTTGCCTTGATTGTTACCATTCTTTTCTGCCTTGTTATAATCTGGCAAGGTATACCGCATCCTTGATTTTTGGTACCTCCAAGTTTTACTGGAAGTTGTTACTTATATATCAATGGCAATATAGTTAGTAGCATTTTGTGGCTTCTTTTTTCTTGGGTTGTGTTGCTACCAAGTAATTGATGTAAGATATTGTGGAAAATTTTGTTCTTCGTTGACACATATATTTATGTGCTTTATTCACCATATTTCTGTGTCGCAGAAAAGGAATGTTTCAAGTAACCCTCCACTAGGTATAAGAAAGTCTTGTCAATTCTGCTTGATACTAGTTCATACAAATCAAGATGCTTGCAGATGTTGCTGGTACACCCAATATTGATGTTGCCACAATCAAAGTCAAAAACCTCACCAGAATAGCATGCCTTATCTGAGAACAGAAATAAGAAACAACTGATCATCTTGTTCCTTTTTCTTTAAAATTTTAACATTGTGTTGTTGAAGGTTGATTTATGAGATAAAGACTGACAAGAATCATGACAAAAGTTGTGTTAGAATGACAATTTTGAATTAATATCAATTTAAGAATTTGAAACAATTGAGCATCTTGGTTGTCTTTTTATCTGCAGCTTTCTTTCAGCTAATATTGATGTTTGAGTTTGATGCTTACATATATATGAGTCAAGAATTGCGTTAGAATAATAACATGTTTAAAATGGTGTAATCATCTCCCTGTTTACATCACCAATTCTTATATCTAAATATTTCACTATTGTAAATTACAATGACTGCAACTTTCATGTATATGCATGGCTCTTTAGTTATCTTGCTTTTAAGCCAATAGTTTTGTCGAAAATGGTTTATGATGAACTGTCAAATCTCTTGTCATTTTATACATGACTCCAATGTTAGGATTGATATACAAATATGGTGTCAATGCTCAGTTTTATTCTGTTTACAATATCTAACACCAAATTGTGGCTGACAACTGATTCAGAGTGCTTAAAAATGGATTTCATCTGCTTCTTATTATACTTGATGAAGCTTAGTACTTAGAGAAGTCAAAACATAATTCAATCTGATATGGTATATAATGTACATCATCTCTATATTTTTCGTTGTGCAACTGTCATTTTCTGATTATGATGTTCATATGGTTCTTTTATTTTCTTTCTCGAGCATGTTAAGATTCAATTGTCTGATTTGATTATTTATAAACGTAACTTGTATCTGGTTTATTTTAAGTGTTTTAAGGGCATTAGAAACAGACAGGTCTAAGTGAGTGCATGCTGGATATAAGCTGAAACAAATTTGGTCTGTTTTGACTTTCAGCTGTTTGTGTCCCTTTCTATATTAGTTTTTTCACTTGTGGTTTGTTGTATTATATAGCAATAAGCATCAAAGGAAAATATAGTTTCTCCAGGTTCGGATTGTCCTATTAGCCTATTTACATCTGCATAATGATAAAAAATCCATCCTGTGCACTATGAATCATGAACGCTCACTTCTGCGGTAAAGTTAGAAATATTTGTTATTAATCACTATTCCTAGTTTTTTGTATATTAACTTGGAGAAGTTAGGCAATAACTTCTTCAGTTGCAGAAGTTTATAATGAAAACACTTTGGGCATCTATCTGTTCAAGATTTGGTTCCAGATTCTGCTGGAATTGAACTCTTGGACAAGCTTCCAGCACATTGGGGTTATTCCCTTCTAATTTTATCACTAAATAACTGATCAGAAATCGTGATTATAAGTGTTCAAGATTTGGTTCCGGATTCTGCTGGAATTGAACTCTTGGACAAGCTTCCAGCACATTGGGGTTATTCCCTTCTAATTTTATCACTAAATAACTGATCAGAAATCGTGATTATAAGTGTTGACATCTGTGGGACAATGAAATATATTTCACTAGTAATTTTTCATGGCACCTAAATTGTCTTCTAAGTTGCTGATAGGAACCCAAAGGTTTCTATCGAAGATAAACAATCATTGTAGGGGCGGCGGTAAATTGGATGAATAGCGAGACGTCAAGAACGTTGCCCTGATACCAATTGATAGGAACCCCTAAGGTTCTTCTATCATGGATGGAAACGGAAAAGAGGGGATAAATGATCACTGTAGGGGATCGAGCCTCCTTAATCTCTATAAGGGATCGGCCCTCCTAGGGTTTTGGACTATTGGCTAAAATATAGTTTCTTCATTGATTGCTCAAAACAAAATAGTTACACCCTTATTTATAGAGACTCTTAGCCAACTCCTAATTGAACTTGGACTTCCAAAATAGACTCCTACTTCGACTCATAATCAGATAGACTCCAACTCCTACTAGGACTCCTAATCAGAGAGACTCCGACTCCTACTAGGACTTATAATTGACTTGATTGGACTGACCAACATGACTCAATAAAGAACATGATTCAATAGATGAGGACCCAACACTGTTAGGGTCCTATCAGTTGCTGATTTGTTAGTTGCAATCATGTATGTCTTCAAACTCTCTAGTACAGCTGCTGTTGCAAGTTATGATGTAATTACATCCTGAAAGCTAATATCTAACTGACCAAGCTTCTCAGTTTCATACTTTTTGTGGTTCTGTTAGGAGCTTTTTCACAAGGCAGTTCTACAGTCAGATCTCATGGTTCTCCTGAATCTTTGGTGCACAGTGGATTAATCTCTGTTCACTTTCACAAGAATGCCTCAGTAAATCACCTTAACATGTCTTCCTCAGGATATCCAAGGTAGGCAGGTTTGGTTTTTTTTTTTCGCTCTTGTAATTATCTATATCAGTTTCATTGAAAAACCTTGAGATAGTTACATCTGTTTATTGTTTATGTAGGATATCATAGCAATGTTTTGGACGTGAATATATATCCACTAGCACTAAAGGCAGCTATCTAACTAGAGATTTCATGTTGAGAACTGCTTCTGCAATATGAATACTACTATTTACTGATTTGCATGTTACTAATGCCTATCACATGTCTTTGTTCCGATTGCAGTAATTTGTAAGCAAGAAGAACTGGATGATGAGCAGAATTCTCAAGATTCAAATCCAAATCCAAATCCTGCAATCTCAGCAATAGAAATTTGCAACCTTCCGTAGAGATTTATCTGAATGCCAATGTGTCACCCTTTTCTTTTTCTCTTGCCCTTCTTGCAGAGACACTATCTGCATCCTGTTTGATAGTAATTATGTTCTGTAAATATGATCAGATAACAGTGAGCCGCTAAGCGTTTGACGGTTCTTCTGGCCTTCAAACCTTCAGCTTGTTCTTAAAGATTTTGGCTCCTTTGTGCATATTTTTCCAGTCCATGTTGATCCATGAGCTATCACCCTTTGCCAAGAAAAAGGGAAGTTTCTTTGCCTAATTGGTTTCTGGCCATTTGCCATTAACAGTTTTCTTATGTAGAAAAATATTTTGTTGCTTATTACCTTTTACCATGTTCCAAAAGTACTTATAAATTGGGAGTGAACTGTATTAATTATAGGTTTTATTTGTTTATGGGTATCTTATATATTATAAATTGTCACATGGCAATATTTAGAACAATTTTAATCTAATTTTTTTAGATTAATTATAATCAAGTTTACTACATTACTTAAGGAGAAAAAAGAGAGAAGCAAATGTATAAAAAATGAAAGAAATTAAATTATGATTGTTATTAGAGGTTACAAATATTGATTTAAGATCTTAAAAGTCTATCAATTATTATCATCATATATTTGATTTGATTTTTATTATAGTTTTTTTTCTAATTTCTTTCTTTTGCTTGGACCTATATAGAGGATTTAGAATATTGTAATGTTTTATTAGGAAATGAGCCAACAAATTTATTTTTTACAATATTGTAATATTTTTTTCTAATTCTCTCTCAACTCCCGGGTAATGTAAAAAATAAATTATCACGAAACCAAATTAAAAACTCCTCCAACATCAATATTAAGTTGGTAAACGTGAGACAATTAGATTGACCCATATAGTCTTCCATCATTATAGGCGGAGATCATCTTTCGATATAGGTTGAGTTGTCGAGACTCACTTATATTAGGATTTGAGATCTTGCCTACGATATAGAGATATCACTCGTAACATGAGGACATTATATGCTTAGTTAAATCCCTTGAGGGTATATCATTAAATCATCTTACAATGATGATATTGACTTAACCAAACATCATGATTGGTCGAGTTTCTCGAGGCCATGAAAAGTCCAGAGGTCGAACATGATGAGAATCACAAGGAGTTATGATTAGTAAGAGTTGCCTACCCTTTAGGAGTGTGATTGATCGAGTCCCTCGAGATCATACTAAGACGTCGTTTGAATCCCGATCCTCACTATAAATCTGTCTGTGCTTTCTGATTTACATACCGAAGGAAGTTATGTGTTTTATGAGAAAATAGTATGAGTAAATTAAGATATAAGTCCATATATTAGTTTTTTTAAATCTAAAATATGCATATTATTTACTTTTTGATACATCTTTATTTAAAAAAAATATCGCTTTCAAATCGCTTTTGTGGAATTCTTGATGCCAACCGCCTCACTAGTCCAAATTATACGGATTGGCTCTACAATCTAAGAATCATTCTGGCGGCGAAGAAAATCTCATATGTCATTGACAAAATAATGCCCACGCAAGAAGAAGGGGCAAGTGAGGATGAGATCATTCGCTATGTGAAGTACATAGACGATTCCGCTCTTGCTCATTATTACATGTTGGCCTCTATGATTCCCGAGCTACAGAGGTAACATGAAAACATGGATGTCAGATCCATTCTCTTACATCTTCGTAAATTATTTAAGGAAAGGGGACATCAGTTTAGAACCATATCCTTAAAATGATTGAGTGGATAGAGAAGCTTATGAGCCTAGGAATGGTCCTAGAGGAAAACTTGTATGGATCTTGTACTTTAGTTTCTACTAGATTCATTTTCACAGTTCATTATGAATTTTAACATGAACAAGCTTGAGACAACTCTCCTTAAGCTCCTCAATATGTTGAAGGAGGCTGAGAGCACCATCAAGAAAGAGAAGCCGATATTTTATGCTGGTGAAACCATAAAAAAAAGGAAGGCAAAAAGGTCCCTTAAAAAGGGCAAGGACAAACTGGGAAAAACAATGGTTGCTAAGAAGGACCTAACAAAGGACAAAGGTCAGTATTTTCAATGTTGCAAAGATGGGCACTAGAATAGGAACTACAAAGAGTACATTATAGAGAATGCGAAATATAAGGTTAGAGAAGCTTTAGGTATATTGACGATTGATTTCCATCTGATAGAAAATTATGATAATGCATGGGTATTGGATATCGATAATGTTTCTCATATTTATAATTTGTTGTAGGTTCTAGCAAGACCTAAAAGATTGGCGAAAGGAGAGGTAAACCTTAGGATGGGGAATGATACAAAGGTTGTTGTTGTTGGCGAGGTCACCCCACATCTGCTTGGTGGATCTATTCTTGCATTAGATGCATACTATTTTGTTCCTTCAATTATCAAAAGTATTATTTTTATTTCTTGTTTGATAAATAATGGATATAGATTAGTTTTTGAGAATAATACTTATTTAATGATTTCAGATGATGAGATCATCGATAGAGGAACATTAAACAATGGTCTATTTACGTTAGACATTGCTTCAGTTGTCATGAATGTGAGTATGTCTAGGAGGAAGCGAGACAAGGTGAACAATATATACCTCTGGCATTGTAGGCTAGGTCATATGTGGGAAGAATTCAAAGGTTGCTGAAGGATGGATACTTAGATCCATTCGATTATGAATCATATGCAACCTGCGAGTCTTGCTTTCAAGGGAAATTAACTAACTCTTCATTTGGTGGAACTGCAGAGAGAGCTACCGAGTTGTTTCAACTTATACATACTAATGTATATGGTCCTATGTAAACTTAAGTTATAGGCGATTACTCATACTTCATTACATTCATTAATGATTTCTCTAGGTACGAACATGTGTACTTGATGAAGTACAAGTTGGAAGCTATCTAGAAATTTAGGGAATATAAGAATGAGGTAGAGAATTAGATTAAAAAGAGTACCAGGACTCTTCGATTAGATCGATGAGGTAAGTATTTAAGTATAGAGTTCATCCAATTCCTCAAAGACTATGAGATCATATCCCAATGGACTCTGCTTATACACCTCAGCTCAATGGTGTATCAGAAAGGAAGAACCACACGCCGTTGGACATTGTGCGATCCATGATGAGTTTCGCTGACCTACCCGTCTTTTTCTGGGGTACGCCCTAGATTCCACAGTTAACCTTCTAAATAGAGTTTTAACTAAAGCAATTGTGTCTACACCATATGAGATATGAAAAGAGAAGAAATCTGATCTTAATAGTATTAATATTTGGGACTGCCTGCCCATGTTAGAAGACATAACCCTGATAAGTTAGAATAAAAAACGGAATAGTACAAATTTGTAGGATACCCCAAGGACTTACATGAATTATTTCTATCATCTCGATCCAAAAAGTCTTTGTTGTCAAGAGGGTAGTGTTCCTTGAGAAGGAATATATTCTTGGTGGAAACAATATGAGCGTGATAGAGTTGAGCGAGGTTGGAGAACCTAGCTCAAGCACCATTTCGCAAGACGAGTCTGTTTAGGTACCTAGAACATATGTTCCAACTTTGCGTAGGTTTAGTAGAGTATCTCACCATCTTGAAAGATATGTGAGACATATCAATGAAGAGGACATTGATGATATTGATCCTCAGACCTACGAGGAGGCTATTACGAGCATAGACTCTGAAAAGTGGTAAGAAATCATGAATCTAAAATGGATTTCATGTACTCCAACAAAGTTTAGAATCTAATTCATGCACTTGAGGATATTATATATTGAATCCCGAATTTTGATGATGAAATCAATTAATGAGTTTATGGACTAATAAGCTTTTGAGATAAATGACACATGAAAAACTTCGATCATGGACACGAACTATCACAAGACAAATTATCAAAGTAGGAGAATCAGACGTTGTGTCAAGAAATATCATGTCAAAGATTATATGTCAGGCGGAAGGATTAGTTAACGTGCTAAAGGATGGACTTTGTGCCATGAGTTTGGGTATCGGGTACGCCAAAAGATCGAATATTGTGAAAAGTTAACATGTCGATAGATCGAGTGATACACCAAAGGAAATGACGATGTGCTGGAGGTTCGGATGAAGTGCCAAATGATCAGATGACATGTTGAAATGCTGGACAATATGCTGAAAGCTTTGTGATTGTGCTAGATACATGATTGAGTGGTTAGGTCTTGATTGAGATTGTTTGGGGCCAAATTGAGTTAGTACTGGGCCAAAACCAATGCCAACTTATCAATAAATCTATTAGGCTTAAATTAGGATCAAGTTTGGCTCATTATAAGGTCAAATCAGTGGCCTTGAGTAGGCCTGGATGATGGTACCACCAGGCCCAAGCGGTTGTACCACCCAAACAGTTGACATGTGCCTGTCAACACTACCGTCAATGGTATCGCCTAGCCTGATGGCGATACCACCAGAGCCCAAATTCTCGGGCTTTGTTCGGTGGTAGTATTGCTTGTCATCGGAGTTAGTACTATCAGTACCTCAAATCTCGAGGATTTAAATTTTGGCTCCATTTTTGAAGCCTTTTGGTCTATAAATACCTACTCATACTTGCTTGATACAAGAAGAGCAAGAAGAAGAATTCTTGGAGATAGAAGTGTTGTAAACTCTCTTTGAGCATCTCTTCCTCATTCTTGAGTTTAAGAGTGTTTTTAAGTTATGGGAGGGTTGAGGTCTCATGTAAAAGAGAGGTGTAAAGGCTCTCTCCTAAGTCTGTTAAAAGGAGAAGAGTTGGTGTAATGATTCTATCTTGAGCTTGGTAAAAGGAAAAGAGTTATAACAAGGGTAGTTGACCTCGAGGGAAGAGAGTGGATGTAGGCTAAAACGATCGAACCGTTATAAATCGATTTGTATCATTATTTTGCTTTGCTTTATTATTGTTTATTGATTACTTCACTTACTATTCTTACTTATACTTTTAGTTAAATATATTTTTGATATAAATTTATTGATAGAACTTTGAAAAATAAAATCCTTTTTGTGATATCAGTAATTGATGTTTTCATGCATAGGGAACTAAGAAATTAAATGCTTTATATTTGCTAACTAACCCCTTTAGTATATTCCTCGGTCATGAAGAAAAGCATCTTGAAACAATTTTAATTTTCTACCTTCCAAACCTCCTATTAATGAAGCAACTTTAACTTTCTCTAATGAAAATATTCATGAGCTGTCATATTTGGGAGATTTGGATAAAAGGCTAAAACAAATATTGTGAGTTGTAGAGAATACCATGGGATCAATAAGATTTACTTGAGCTGACTATAACAAAGTAGGCACTCTCATGTCAATCTCCCCTGTTTGAAAAAGATTTGTCCTCAAGTCCTTATTTGTTTCAACCATATGATAAGGACTAAAATCAACCATATTGAATATTAAGAACACCCCATAATCTTCATGTAGCTTGATCTTACAAGCATTCTTGTTAATTCTCTTAAGCATATTGATTAGACCATCAATCTTTGTTTTAGTTTCCCAAATTTGTCTGATAGTAATCTTTCATTCCTTAGATAAATTTAGATTAAATTACCTATATTAAACTTCATATTTTTTCTATGTTTGTTGGCAGTTTTCATGTGCCTCTAATTTTGCTTTTCAGTAGTTGCTTTAACTTTCTCATGCAACTTTTTTATCTTCTTAGCTCTCTTCTCTGCATTTTTACTGAATTGTTTAGTTATGAAATGAGAAACTAAATCTAAAGGATCTGTACGATTAGTCCCCGGAGTAAGATCAATGTGATGCTGGATGTCTCTTAAAGGTGGAAAGCTATATGGAATCTCTACCAGCACAACATCTTGAAACTCCTCTATGTTTGGTCTCATATAGCTAGTAGCTCCTTGTGATATTCATTCTCCTCTACCATTACTAGAGCCAAAATATGACCACCCCTTTCTTATTCATCCTTGCATTCACTATAAAACATAAAAGATACCATGATCAGCATAAGTAACCTCTTCCTCATCATCATCATATTTCGGTTCGTCATTGGCTTCATTTCCTTGTCTATCACTATGTTCTTCAACAAATATAACAATCCTCATATTTGAACAATCTAAACAAAACCATTTGATCCTTCAATCTTGTCTTGTACCTTTGATACAATTTGCTTTGGAGAGTAGCCTTCGAATTTTCTCTTCTCGTATAATCATCTTTTGCCTTGTATCGAGAACTTATTTCAAACTTTTGCTACTTCTTCACATTAAGATCTCTTTGCTTAAAATCATAGATTTTGATAAAGATTTCTTGCCTATAGTTATCAGGTAAGTATTTTTTTTCAACTCCCTTTTTATTTTCTCTCGTGTCATGATCTTACTCTTCCCCTCATGTTCTCTTTGATTCTTTAGATTTTCTCACAAAATAGACGCATTCCTTTTGAGTTTGAGAGCCACAAGCTTTACATTCTTTTGTTTTAGTGGTTCATGAAAATTAAATATTCTTTCTACTGTATTAAACTAATTAATAAAATCATCAACATTAACTCTACCTTCAAACTCTAGAATATCCAACTTTGGGTTATATTTGTTTTACCACTAATCTTGGTCTATACGCCTTGACTAAAATCTTCCCAACTCCCTTGGGTAAGGAGGTGTATCATCATCAGAACCAAACTTTTAGGCATCATTTTCATGCTAATTATTTCTACTCCGAAGCTCTTCAATAATTTTATTTTTTTCTTATATACTGTGTAGCAATCTTTGTAACTACAACTTCAAGGATTCAACAACATCTTCATGGCCACTACTTTCACCAACTACATCGTTTTCATTTCGCCTTGCCATGATCTCTAGTCTTTAACTCTGATATCAAACTAATACGGAGGAGGGAGAAAGATGAATGGATTTGAAAAAAAAAGAAACTAATAGTCGAGTTATCTTTGTTGGAATAAGTCCTTTTGGGTCGAAAAGAAACAAACTCAAGATAGAACTTGCATAAAATTGATAATTAGTTCACCACCAAGTTTAAAATCACAAAGGGATACAAATAGTTCACCACCCCAAAGATATTAAATAAGGATACAGAAATATAACAAAAAACTCACCACTGAAGGAAGCATCCAAGAGATACAGAGTTTAACAAAGAACTCAAAGAGCTTTTGCCAACACCATCAGATTCTAAACTTCTTTTTAATCCTAAAATAATAAAATAAATACTAGTGCACGAAACAACCCTTCACGCATAGTGAACTAGGAAATTAAATGTTTTACATCTACTAACTAACCCCTTTAATGCATTCCTTGGTTATAAAGAAAAACATCTTGATACAACTTTAACCGTTTACCTTCCAAACCACCTATTAATGAAGCAGCTTTAACTTTCTCTAGTGAAAATGCTCATGAGCTGTCATATTTGAGAGGTTTGGATAAAAAGCTGAGACAAGTATTGTGAGTTGTAGAGAATATCATAGGATTATCAACAAGATTTACTTGAACTGACTGTAACAAAGTACGCACTCCTATGTCAAGTTTGAAAGATCAATTGATATGCCGGACAAGAATAATTGTAATTATGTAGTATATCGTAGTTAGCACTGTAACTGAGTCCTAATTGAGTTAGATCTAGAGAAATCTAAATTAACTTAATGTGAGACAATTTGATCCACTTTAGGTTAGATTTGAGCTCAGGATGTGCTCATTTTGTTGACCTGGAAAGAGGTCAACTGGAGATACGAGTCATGTACGAAACGAAAAGGATTGAAAGTACCTTTTCTTGAGATTCTTGGTGGTAGTTCCATTGGTGGGCGACGGTAGTACTGCCCAAGCGATGGTAATACTATCCTCGCTTTTGTTTTGGGGCACTTTCGATGGTAGTACCGTTCATACCTAGGTTTTTCATAAATAGTTTGAATTTTGGCTCTAATTTGAAGTCAAATTAAGGTATATAAATACTCTAAGAATTCTTATACGGTAGACAAGAAAAAGATGTAAAAATACTGAAAAATACTGTTAGAATTTGTTAACTTCCCTTATGTGCTTCAAGTGTAAAGTAAGGTTAAGGGAAGAGTGAAAGATTATAGTAATTTCTCTCATAAATCTGTGAGAATGAGAGTGTAAATGTTCTTCTCTTGAGCTTGGGAAAAGGAGAAAGATATAAAGGGTTTTGATTTTCACTCGTGGAAGAAGATTATTAGCGGAGACCAGCAGGCCTCGATGAAGGATGACTCGGGAAGTGGACGTAGGTCAAGTTGGTGACTGAACCACTATAAATTTATGAGTCTTCCTTTACGTGTTCTCCTTTAAACATATTTTCTTATTTTAGTAGTTCTTAACTAAATCAAGATTATTCTTTCGAATTTGTTTTAAATTATCTCACTTATTCACTTTCAATGAATTTCAAGAAATGCTTTCGATTTCTTCTTTATTTCAAGCAAGTTTTTCAAAACATGTTATTTTTGCACTTGCACTAATTCACCCGCCCCCCGCCTCTCTTAGTGTCAACTCGATCCTAACACCAAGGATATTATAGTATATTAACAATATAATGTAAAGTGAGAAAATACCATAATAATAATAATGATAAAGAATGCATAGTGTATCACACGTGTCATCGCTCATGTTATTGGCTTGTAGGGCTCATATAATCAGTAATCTCCCACTTGATCTAAAGCTAATCACTCACATGCCTGATCCCCATCAGGTCTCGATGTTGCTCAAAGACAATCTGAGATAACGACTTTGTTAGTAAATATGCAATGTTATCTTTGAATGTAACTATTTCCACTACTACTTCACAACGAGCTACAATCTCTCTGATCAAGTGGAACCTCCTTAAAATGTACTTAGACTTCTTATGTGACCTGGGTTCCTTTACTTGAGCAATTGCCCCGTTGTTATCACAATATAAAGGAATAGACTCCTCGCTACTCGACACAACTCTTAGATCTATGATGAACTTCTTCATCTAGACTCCATCTTTTATTACCTCTATCGCAATAATGTACTCTGCCTCTATGGTTGAGTTAGTAGTAGTATTTTGCTTGAAACTTTTCCAGCCTACTACTCTTTTATTCACAAAAAGGATTCGATTTGTGATAGCACTATTTAGGGTGTGAGGATAGCAAGAAGGCCTGGCCCCTTTATGAATCGTTGCCTTGTGGTGCACAAAAGCGAGAAAAGAATACGCTGCAAGAGGAGGTGCATCGTAGCTTCATCCACCGTGTGGATCATCGCTAAAGAGGAGTTCGCGAGAGCCCCTTCATCTACGGACTTGGATCTACAATTTCAGGGATATATAATCTCCTATATTTGAGAACGTCTCACGTATGCTTGCATAGTTTTGATTTCATGAGTTTTTCGTTCCTAATCATTACATGAAGATCTGATATAATTTTTTTAGGGAATCTATTTTGTTTTTATTTTTTTCGCTACGCACGTCATGCCCCAAGGTTTCCCAACAATAAGGTATCAGAGCTGAGATCTTTCCTTAGTTTTGTCAACTATTATCGAATGTTTCATAGCTAAGTACTCGATGCACATAGCTTCATTGATGAAGTTGCTGAAAAAAAGAGCAACTTTAGGGGATGATCAAACAAAGGTAAAGCAACATTCCAAGACTTGAAGGCTACTATGTTGGAAAAATCAGTACTCAAATTGTCGGACTATGAGAAGCCTTTCGAAGTCCATACAAATGCTTCGACCTTCGTATTGGATGAATAATTATGCACAAGAGTCACTAAATGGCCTATCAGAGTCGTAAGCTCAATAAGATCAAGCGATAATATCTTATGCATGAGAAAGCGATGACAATAGTGGTCTGCTATTTATGAGTTTTACGGTACTACCTTCTTGTAACGCGATTTGTGCTAAGGACAGATACTATTGTATTGAGTTACTTCCATTAAAAGAAGCTCTACTTAAAACAAGCACGATGGTGGACTTCCTAGTTGAATTTAATATGACATTAGAGTACAAGTCTGAAAGAGCAAATGCCATGACTGATGCATTGAGTAGGAAAATAGAGTTGATGAATGTTGTGCAATTAGAAGACAGAGGCCAAGTAAGCTAAATACACTCCAACTTCCTTTTTAGGATTAGGGATAGACTATACAGTGGCCTTTAGGTAGTAACCCTAATGAAACTGATCAAAAATGGTAAGACAACAATTTTGGGTCCATGAGTGACTCGTATACACTAAAGGAATAAAGTTTATATTCCTTAAGCAAATAATTTGAGGGGTGAATTCTTAAGATAATGTCATGATTCTCGTTAGATAGGACATTCAAGTATTCATTAAACATTGGCTCTTCTAGAGAGGGCTTTCTATTAGCCAAATATGAATAATATGGAGGAATGCATTCAGACATGTATTACTTGCCAACAAGATAAGGTATAACAGTGGAAGTCGATGGGACTCTTAAAGTCATTACCATACCAAAAAAATCATGAGAGAGCATTTTCTTGGACGTCATATCAAGCTTATCAGTAATATAGGGACTTCGATCAATTTTCTACTAGTTACAAGTGCCCTATAAGCCAATCACGTGAGTGATGACACATGATATGCTATATAATCTCTTTTAGTTAACATTAATAATGATATTTTCTTATTTTATATTATATAATAGATATATTATGATATTCTTAAATCTATGCAATAAGAATTGGATCATGATGAGATCATGATAATTAGATAAATTCACCTTTAAATATAGATCCTAAAAATTCCTAGTCATAGGTTACTCGAGATAACCGGGGCAGACTAATGTACTATATACCTATCTATATGATAGAGACAATTGGTCTCATAGCTACTTGTATGGGGACACTAGGGATATAGTGCAGGTGCTCATTAGAGAACGAGTTCACTGAATGATCCGCTTATAGAGTACTGTATAATTAATGATACCTCATCGTCAGACAACGATTTTGTCGTCCATGTTGTGTATATGGTCCTTGGACTTAAGACACCAATGATGCATTGTTTGAGTACTCAATTCTTTGATACCAGACTTATAGGTCTGAAAGTTTCATATATAGTACAAATGATCATTAGGAATGATAACTAACCTTACGAAGATAATTGTATATTAATAAATGATTATCTACTCTTGATATCATGAGAGTAATATCTCATATATTTTTACTCAGGCAAATCTATGACCAGGGTCAATCGAATTGAGAGAATCCGACAAGAGTGAGATTCAGATTAAGAGATAAGTTCTCTGGGATAATTTGATAAAAGTGAGACTCAGATAGATTCTGTATGAGTCTGACAACACCATACTCGATATATGGTCTCTAGGATATTAGATGGATGAGAAACTATGAATACACCATAACTGAGGGCAGATAAGTCAAATGGATTAGATCTCCTTGTACTGTCTAACAACTATAGTGTCGTGGCCTAGTATATCCATAATTGATAAGTTGAATGAATTATTATGATGATAATAATTCACTAAGTCAGAAGGAGTTCTGAGTTAGAAGGGGTTCTATTGGGTGAGACTCAATAGAACCTATAGCTTGGAGTGGTTATTGGATAAGGATTCAGTATCCACTAAGTCAATGGTTATTGGATGGGGATCTAATACCTATTAAGAATGATCCATTATAATTTTTCATGAAGGGACTCTATAAATAGGAGTAAGGCTCAAAGGATCATAGGTTGGACCCCTAGAGTCATTGGCCTCCTAATATCCTCTTCCCATCTTCCTCCTATTGTGAGCCTCCCTGGTGTAAGAGGATAGCAAGATGGTCGACCCTTCTCTTGACTGCTGTTGTGTGGTGGTGCGCTGTCACAAGGAGAGAACCTGCTGTGAGGATGAGGTGTTGTAGCAACCGTCCATTGTATGGATTACTGCTAGATAAGAGTTCGCGAGAGCTCTTTCATCTGATGGATCAAGATATGCAATTTAGGGGATATACAAGTTCCCTTATATGAGAACGTCTCACCCCTTTGATGCAGTTTTGTCGTTTCAAATTTTATGCTCTCAGTCATCACACAACGATCCAAAAAAATTTATTTTGGGAAATAATTTTTGTTTATTTTTTACCGTGCATGTGATGCTCTCTAAGGTTTTCCAACATCCTCATGATGGTCGATCAATTTTCAAAGTATACAACATTCGTTGTTGCACCTCTATACTATTCAACAGAGGAGACGACCAAATTTATAATGAAGAATGTTATGATGTATTGAAGAATCATATGCAACATCATCAGCGGTCAAAACTCGTGGTTCTTAAGATGATTCTAGACCAAGCTCTTTAAATTATTGTGATCTAGTTTATAGCTCTGTACAAGCCTCCACCACCCAGATTGATGGCTGAACTAAAAAAATAAATTCGCTCCTTGAATTAATAATATCTTTAGTACTATATGAGTGCCAACTAATGAGATTGGATGAAGTTATTAGATATAGCCTAATTCTTCTACAACTTACGGTAGAGCTTTACATCAAATAAAAGCCCCTTCGAGATTATTATGAGATAACAACTATCAACTCCTCATACCTTGGTGATCAGTGATATTGAGAGTAGTATGTCAGTATATCACTTTACAAAGTAATAGCATTGAAACACAACTATTGCTTGAGCTTACTTAGATAATGCGGCCAAGGACTTGGTGCTGGTGAAGTTTCAACCAGTATCACTCTAGTTCTTTAGTCATAAAGTGCACAAGGGACACTTGCACAAGTATGAATGACCCTTTCCAATAATCAGTAAGGTAGGCAATGTCTCCTACAAGTTGCAGCTACTGACATGGTTTAAAATTTACAATATCTTCCATACAAGTAACTTGAAATCTTATCACTTAGATCCGCAAGATGCTTCTCAAAATGTTACAATTCGGTTATCTCTTACCATAGCCTCCCACAAAACGCGAGTTAAAGTCATTTTAGAGAATCATAAGACAAATCTATCTAATAGAGCAGAGCAGATTGAATACTTGGTGAAGTGGTGAAAGCTTACCAACAAGTTCATAAAAGTGAGTTGGGAACCTGAAAATGCCCTATGACACGAAAAGATAGCCATCAAAGCCTAACAATAAGTATCAACGAGGGCATCAACAATTTAAGTGGAGGAGAATGTCACATATGATCATCGCTAACCTGCAAGATATGTTTGAATATTTTGCCTTATTTTTATGTGTTTTTGCTTGTAAACTATGAGCAGGAATAATTTACAAGACTGTAAAGCAACCTCTCATTAGAATGGGTAAAATTATCCCAAAATAACCCAATTCCTATTTTCTATAAGCTATGGTGTTGAACAAAATGTTAGTCATCTCAGCACCCTAAAATCACTAAAGTGACATAGGGCTAGATGAGGGTGTAGGGTAATACTGGGCGTTGATTGGATTCACAAATTCATACGTTAAGCCTATAAAATGTTGCAACGTGCTTGATATCCAATGAGTAATCGTTTGTGGACTTGACTATTCGTTTGCCTTCTAAAATTCTTATTTTCTCATTCCTCTCTTTTCTTTTTTGCACACCAAGTGTTAGCTAAATTGCTTTTAAAGCTAACTTCTTTGTGAGACATTAATACTTATCCATCATTTGTTTTTAGAACTAATCAATTTGCTCTTGTATAAGTTCTTCGAGATCTGAGCGAGGTTGCAACCAAGTTACCCCTTTGTGGATACTTAGAGCAACCCTAGGCAATATCAAACGAAGGAACACTTAGAGCTAATATGAATATCATTCTTAATAGAGGATTGACTCGTGGAATGGTGGGCATGAGGGCTAACATCAACTCAATACAAACCGAGGATTGGAGTAACCTGGGTGAAACTTGGTGAAGTTCTTAAGTCGCATGAAGGGAGTCGACATAAAAGATGAAACATAGAGTGAAGGCACAAAAATATGAAGCTAGATAGAAGTCAAGGACATAAACTCTTGCAAAAGCAATTATGTTATTACATAAGTCCTTTATTCTGATGAAGGCGAACTCTTGCATATCCTAATGCTCAGTTCGAGATAATACAACACACACAGGAGATGTCCAGTTAAGGGCTTAATCATATAGAGGTATGATCAGAAGGTACTATGTTATGAACTTAGTTGGTTTTGCCTAAGTCGTGCGGCACCCATGTGTGTTCATCCGTAAAGCTCAACCTCCCCGAAATCTCCTAGGATCCCTTAGTACCTATAAAAGAGAAAATGGGTTAGAGGAATCACTTACCATCCACAAGTAACAACTTTAGCAAACACTTTACATATCCAATACAAATTACAACTATGGACATTACAAGTTTTGAAAGGTTGCACACAAAGAATAATGGTCCATTATAGACCGAAGTCCCCACAAGTGCATACATAATACAACTCTCATTTACAAGCTAAAATCGATCACAAAAGCTAACCAAACAAGGGCCGCAAGCCTACTACGAGCCCACTACTTGTTGTACAAAGAATGTATAAAAATCGACTGACATGGCCAATCATGAGTATTACATCTAACACCTTGTTTATATTTTTGTCCATGACATTCTCCCCCACTTATTCCTTCAACATCCTCGTCGAAGCCACTGCAAACGCTATATTTTCTCGCCTTTTGCTAAATCTTCAATCTTCTGCTCTGGCTGCAACACGCCCCTTGGCTCCCAACTACTCTCTACCACTGTTGTTGAGTAGTCGAACTCTGATCCGCTAGGCTACTTAAACTCGCCAATGACTGACTCTTGTGTGGGGTTGGCTAAGTTGTGTTGATCCTTGTTGATTTCTATGGATCCTTCTGGTGAAAAAAAGATATTCTTTATTATGCGGCAGTATTGCAATAGTCTCATATTGCTTAAACTAGATGGATGCTTGTTGGAGCTTTAACGAGCATCACTTCATAGACTTTGAAGTTATTAAAATCCTTCCTCCATAAGATTTGCTCATTGATCCTTCTTCAACTTTAGTTGTCACTTTCAAGTAGGTTCGCATCACTCCCGCTGTCGATTGATATTCTATTGGAAAATGAAGCAGACAATCTACTCAGTAGTACTGATCACCAACGGTGAGGATTTGACAACTATTGTCTTCTATAAGCTTCCTTGAAAGGTCACTGAACTTGTGTAGACCTTCTCTGCTGGACAAATAATAGAATCAGGGTACTAAGTTTTGCCCATTCTCTTTGAGTTGAGAAGACAAAGGTTACTTGATTTCGCTTGCCTCCTCGAGGTATGAGAACTGGATACTTGGTTTCGCCCACTCTTTTGAGTTAAGAAGGCAAACGTTACTTGATTTACCCGCCTCCTCGAGGTTGTACTACATGCATTGAGCTAGTTACTAGCATTTCACCTACTATTTGCTCACACTTCCGAAGCATTTGAAGTGTTTGCACTCCTTGCGTTGAGTTAATTACTGTAATTTGTTTTCCCACTGCCATCGAACTTCTGAAATGCAATAATTTTGTCCAAAAAGATCAAAAAAAGTTTACCCCAACTTGGAGTAAATCTTTGATAGTTCTTGTCGCCTCTGGGATTGTACTGTCTTCTCCATCATCTTTGTCGCCTACTCCTTTGAGTAGAAAATATACAACAACATGTACTGCCTAGTTCTTTCTTGGTCGAGCACTCCTGTATCAACCCGAAGTCCCTCACTTTCAGCTATCTTAATGAGAATCCCGTCAACATCGGTCTTATGAAGTTCTTTGGCCTCTGCCCTTTCGCACTGTCTTGGTATTTAGAGTTTGTCTTTGCATTCTTCATCTCCTCGACCCCTTTTACGACCAATGCACTCCCTCTATGATAACAAGAGATCAATAACTCCATAGAAGTCCCACCTTTGTGGTACCATGGCGCTGCCGAGCCCATGGCCATACTATCTGTTGTCTTACATCTGCGTCCCTTTCTCCACGATCGGTAGGTCCTCCTATGTGACACTATGGCACTCCTCCGAATCCACCTCCTTTCTAACCGACGCTTTGCTTTTGGGTAACTGAGATCCTCTGGACTCGTCGTCGCTTCCTTGCCCCTTTCGACCACCTGCTTCAATACCTCTATATTCTCTTAGCAGTTCTCCTTGGTCGATGGAAAGAAATATTGTAACTCTTATGCATGACCTCTGCCATCTTGTTGCAGGGCTTGTGCCAATTTTCTTATCCTTAGCTTCCTTGGTAGCAACGTTTGCTTATTTGGTCTTGTCCTCTGACTTGCCGAGCTCCCCTAAGCGAATACAAGCATTGAAGTAGTCCAACTCTCTAGTCGCTTCGATCATACCTCTGTATGATTAAGTCTCACCCATGGGACTCATTGATACTTGCACTCAAAATTCTCCCTCGGTGGTGCACAGCCCCTATATTTCGATAACCAAGGCTTTCATCCGATGCAAGATTCGATGCGCACACATGGAAGACCCGCCTCTGCGGTACCATGACATTCACTCCTTGAATCCATAGTCCTTATCATTGTGTTGTTCACCGAAGTGGAGCTCTCAGTAGCTCCTGATCATACCTCCATCGAAGTGGAGACCACTATCCCCTTGGACTACTTCATCTTACTGAATAATCTGTGTAATATTTTGCCCCCACAAATGTGCTTGCTAAATTGTGACTCTTCGCCAATACAGCCCCCGCTGCACCCTTCAAGGCCTAGCAACATTCTGAACTTGTTGCACACTTCAGTCTCCTACGGACGTATCATTTTCATGTCAAAGAGAAAGTTTCAATGCTCTATGACGTCGAGTTCTGGTCACCTTGGGATGGCTCAAACACTCCATCGTCCGTATACAAGCCCTTGTATGAGTATCGAATTTATCGAGTTAGTAATTCCCCTCACCTCTGTGAGCTTTGCATAATTCTTTCGGTCGTTGAGCAACACATCCCATCTTACATGGTCTCATCTTTTACCAAGTGCCCAACTTGCTTTGAGTACCATCAAATTTGGTTGCCAACATCAAGCCGTAGTTCGAACTCAGTCATCCCAACCTTTGTACGCTACACATTCTTTCTAGCTTGCTTGTCCTTGTGGTGTCTCTTGCGCAAAGGGTTGGTCATTCCTCTGAATGTCAATCAAGGATGGTCGCTCCTCTAAGTGACTCCTTTCCCTACATCTCCATGTTTGTTTCTCCCAAATGATCACACATGCTAGCTGCTCTACACGCAGTCCAACTGGGTCCCTCATGTTTGCATGACAAGTGTTTCTACATTTGCTTGTCCCGCTCTGATACTAAAATGTCATGGACTTAGCTGGTTTTGCTTAAGTCGTGCGGCACCCTTGCGTATTCGTCCGCAAAGGTCAGCCTCCCCGAAACCTCCTAGGGTCCCTTAGGACATACAAAAGAGAAAACGGGTTAGAAGAAGCACTTCCCACGGGATCCACAAGCAACAGATTTAGCAAACACTTTATATAGCTAATACAAATTACAACTATGGACATTACAAGTTCTAAAATGTTACACACAAAGGATAATGGTCCATTACAGACCGAAGTCCCCACAAGTGCATGCATGACACAACTCCCATTTACAAGCCGAAATCGACTACAAAAGCTAACAAAAAAAGGGCTACAAGCCTACTGCAAACCTACTACTTGCTATACAAAGAATGTACAAAAATCAAATGACACGGATAATCATGAGCATTACGTCGAACACATTATTTATATTTTTGTCCGTGACAACTAGGAGCTTTACTTCGATAAGCAACATGATAATAAAAAGAGATATAGATTTAAGGAGTGAATATCATTATACTATAGAGGTGAATCTTTCATGTGTGCACCAAATTTTATATCAGACAAAAGCTTTTGTTATTAACATATGGGGGCTATATACCATTTAGAAGAATTTCGAGTATAAGTAGTAGCGAGTCCCATGAGTGAGACTTGATCATACAAAGGTATGATTAGAGTAGCTAGAGAGTTAGATTGATCTAGAGCTCATATTTGTTTGACGGAGCCAAGTAAGTCGGAGGACATTGCCGAGCGAGTGAATATTACTACCAAGGATACAAAGAAGAACGGTATTGGCTCAAGCCTTACAACATGATGACAGAGGTCATGCACGGGAGTTATAGTTTATCTTTCATCGACTAAAGGGGATTACTCGAAGAACATAAAGGTTTTAAAGTAATGGTCAAAACCCATGAGAAAGTAACGATAAGTTTAGAGGGACTTAGCTACCTAAAACCAACCAATGATTAGGTTGAATGTGGACTCAGAGGAGTGTCATAATGTCACATAAGTGGATCTATTAATTGCGAAGAATGGGATGTAGATAAGAGACTATGGATAGTAAGGTCATAGGCATGACAATGCATGGTACTGTAGAGGTAGGACTTCTAGAGTCATCAATCTCTTGCTCTCATGGAGTGAGACACATAGTCATAAAGGGAGCCGAGAAGGTGAAGAACGTAGAATCAAACTCTAGGTACCGTAACAAGGTAGAAGACAGAGGCTAGGAACTTCGTAAGACCGGCATCGATGAGCTTCTCATCAAGATAGTTGAAAGTGAAAGACTTCGGATCGATGTAGGAGTGTTCAACCAAATAACGAAGTAAACAATATGCAGTCGTATCATTGTTGGGCGATGATAAGGAGACGAGACAAAGATCGAAAGAGGGATAACAACAATGACGTTGAGAGTCACAAGCGTAATGTTATCTTTTAGAAAATAAAAAATATAAAAATAAAATAAAAAGAAATACTCTAGAAAATAAATAAAAATGTAAGATTTTGTAGATCAATTTAATATAAAAGTCAAATATAACGGCGAGGATAATAAGGTAGAAGATAGAGGCTATCGATGAGTTTCTCATCAAGATAGTCGAAAGTGAAAAACTTCGAGTCGATGCAGGAGTGTTCAACCAAAGAACTAAATAAATAATATGCATTCATATCATTGTTGGGCGATGATAAGGAGACGAGACAAAGATCAAAAGAGGGATAACAACAATGACGTTTGAGAGTCATAAGGGTAATATTATCTTTTAGAAAATAAAAAAAATACTCTAGAAAATAAATAAAAATGTAAAATATTATGACAAGGATAATAGATTACCTTAAAAATATGCGTCTGCCGGGAATCGAACCCGGATCTATTGCTTGGAAGGCAATTATCCTAACCTTTGGACTACAGACGCCGTTGTGAAAATTGTAGGTACACAACATTATATATACATTTCTCGAAAGACCTTTATTCACGAACCCATTTTGCAACGGCAAGTAGAAACAAACCCCACTTGATTGATTTCGGTTCATCGACTCCTCGACGTCCACATTTGTGCCATTTCAGCACGAGTTACCAACTGACCCAAGAAGATTTTTGCTCTGAGGTTTGATCGACTGGTCTGCAATGAAGAAAGACCATATCCTACAGATGGTCCTCAAACTAATCCGTTCCGTAGTGTCAACAAAATTACCAGTAGCAGATAAAAAATGCATCCCCGTCTCTGTCGATTCCATACCATCTCAGTTCCATTTCATCATCTATATATATGGCTTCTGAATCAGGTTCAGCAGCAATGAGTACAGCCCCTACTAATTCACTTTGTTATGATCATTAGTTTGACTTCAAATATCTACATTGCATTCATTAAAAAGAGAGAAACAAACTGCAGCTTGCTCTCTACCCTTTCCCCTTATCATAGATGTGCACTGCAGGCGGACGCATAGAAATCACTCAGGAACAGCAAAATAATTGCAATGAAGCATCTGTGTCAACTTGGGTGGGGGATGTAGTGGAACAGACACTACTAAAAACACACATCACAGTAGCTAAACTTTTATATAGAAATCCGCAGCCTGTGATTGCTGGTGCTTAATCTTCCACATAGACGTCGCCACAAAGGTGTCTCATATGCACTCCCGGTGTATTTGCCAAAGCTCTTTAAATTTTAGCAATACACAGATTGCATAGCTGCTATATTTCCCAATATTATTTGAAAGTATTGACACAGCGTCATACCTACAAAGGATAGAAACATGAGAGTAGGAACGCAGGCATCCCTTTTTGAATTTGTATCTGATCTTAACTGGCATAAGTGCAGTTATGCTTACCAGCATTTTTGGAACATTGACAAGTACAAATGACACCGAGTACAAGATAAATGAGACTGCAATTCCGGCAATCACGTTGTTAGCGAGGCGCTTATCGTCTCTGCTCGGCACAAATGCCATCTTCAATGTGTTTGTCAACTCAAAGAGTCGATGTGAAACCTGCACACAGAAATCAGGAAATAGTCACTCTTTGTTTATTTGTTGGTTCACACACTAGCTACCAATTATTGTGCCTGGTTGATTTGGTCATCCACACACCGCAACGTATATCGCGGTAGTGAGCATGAAATTCAACAATGGATAATCAGGAATGAGTGACAGCAGCCATCGCGGTTGTCCATCAGGAACTCCTGATCTGCAAGGTCACAAAACTTCAGTGAGAATTTGTTTTAATCCATTATTCAGGAATAAAATGCTTTTCCGAGATTATTCCCTGACTGAGGAATTCCCACAGAACTATAGATCACATTGCGGACCTTAGCCAGATATGGATCTGAGATATGTAGGTCTCCAAGGTTATTTTGCCAAGCCACCTAACAAGTGATTACAGACATTTTTAGAATCTTCTAGTACATAAGAGACATTTAGATTACAAGAATAGCTTTCCCAAAACTTGAAGGTAAAAGTATATACATCTGTATTCTCATGGAAGAATCAACAAACAATGACTAAAGAAAAAGACGTTACTTACGCAAAAAGGGTGAGAGAGCAGCTCCGAAATGGTTGGGTAAAGTTTCTCAATGAGATATAAACACTTAATTTACAAGAAAAAGAAGAAGTGTTAGAAGATGGAAAATGAAGCGCGTAAAATGCACGATACATGTACAGTAGTTGTATACGTTATCGGGATCCATGATGTATATGGATGATACTTGTTGTAGGTAAGCTTGTCCAGCTTGTAAATATACTCATACCATAAGTATCCAACCTGAGATGCAATAAGAAAGGCATTTGAGACAAAAAGTAGAATAATTATGAACATTATACGAAAAATATAATGTCTAATAAAGCTACCACTAGTGAAACTGTAACAATAGATATCTTGATTGATATTCTCTTCCTTGTTTCAGCTTCTTCAAGCTTTTCCATCCACCTCTCAACCTGTCACAGCAAGCATAGAAGTTTGGCAACGAATAAAAAAGAGAGTGAGATTATCCTTAATAAAGAATGTCATATTCGAAAAATAGTCACGACAACAATGTGAACATTTTCATAAAGGCATATTTCGCATATCTGATTCATGTTCATGGTCATAAATCTTATAGGACAGTTGTGTAATGTGTATAGCTGCAAGCCTCTGGTTGCCTTAAGATGTCAGAACCATGATATATAGATAAAAAGTAATCATTGTGCAAGGTAGAACGTTCAATTAGATTATGGAATAATTTCTTAGCAAAAAGTGCTTAAAATATTTAAAACTTACAGTTGGATGATAGTATGCATATATCATTCCAACAATCCAGATATATCGATCAAGTCCTGACCGGAAGTACCATTCGTGCAGACGAGGGAATTTTGGTTTTGAAGGATCTGGATCGTTGTAACCTGGATATGTATAAAGAAAATAACTTATTTGACTTAAAACTAACATAATCAAGTCAAAGCACTTGGTAAAAAGCAGAGCACCAACCGAGCAAGAAGGTGAATGGACTCCAAACAATATCAAAAACCCCAGGAACCTCCCAGATCAGGATAACAACCAAAAAGCAGGTAAGAACTTTTACGGCAATCACAGTATCAAGCTCATTATATTTGTTCAAAATTCCAAGTGCACCATAGACCATAAGGGTGAAAAGAGTGTGCATGGGGCAGATATAATACAGCATGTAGTCATTATTAAGGACAATGCAGCAAAATGCCACAAAAAAATTAAGGCGCCACATCATCTGTTAAACAAAGACATATTGTTAGCAGAATTTAGTTAGAAAAGATAAGGAAACAAGAAGGTAGGCAAAACCACAAAATCAACACAAAGAAATAACTAAATGTGTGTGCACACAATTTACCTGAGCAAATCGAGCAAGACTGAAATCTTTCCGAATATAATAGTA
Organism: Ensete ventricosum; assembly: GCA_029747655.1. Classification (NCBI taxonomy): domain Eukaryota; kingdom Viridiplantae; phylum Streptophyta; class Magnoliopsida; order Zingiberales; family Musaceae; genus Ensete; species Ensete ventricosum. The sequence goes on from JAQQAF010000008.1 coordinate 53,329,216, forward strand.
AGAAAAATTTCCAAATCCAGTCATCCACACATATGCAGCAATGAAAACACGAATTGCATTGTATATTTCCTTTGCATTAAAGTAGTGATACATTAAAAACAATACCTGTAAAAGAGCAGTCACTATAAGAAGAGCATAAATACTGAAAGGTGAGGCTTATATCTGATGGTCCAGCTGCAAAGTAATTCAAAAACTAAGATCTTAAAAAATGATGGAGTCTACACAATACTATAAGGAGTCTACAGAAGTTATGCCATGAAACATTTTATCTGAGAATGAAAAACAGATTGTGCTTAAACAGTACTAGGAATTATTACAGGTTGGACCAGTTACGATTCAACAGAAATATATTAACCAACAGAATTGGGAAAGATATCAAACAAAATCCAGATCAACAGACTGAACACATAAAGTTTTCGAACAAGTTTCTTCTATGATTAGCTTTGCCAGTAGGAATCAATCAAACTAGAAAAGCCTCCTGGTGAAACCAGAAATTTATGCTTTGTTGATTCAAGATGAAAAAGAACATTCTAATCCTCTGGCCTTAGGTTGTGCTGTTGATTTCTAATTGCTGTACTTCATGTGGCATCCACAAGCTTGTTTCCCATTTTCTACTACACAAATATATCCAGCTACACAATATCTAACTAGTAATCATGGTAAGCTCTATGCTACATGATAACAAAATTAAACTGGAACAGTTTATTTGCACAGATAATTTTCATATATATAGAATACACAAACAGAAACACTAGTTGACCAAGCAATGATAGTCAATAGGAGGATAAACCTGCATCCATCCTTTCCATTCTTCGGTCTGATGCCTATTCAGATACATTATGGATTTTCCTGAAAATGGTGACTTGTCTTGGTGGACTTTGAAAGATGTCATTGAGGCCACAACAATAAGAAGAAAGTAGAGAAAAAGAAAGAGATCACGGCTGTAATTCTGCAGATAGAAGGCGACGTAGAGTGAGCATTTTTTAAAAGTATATAACATTCTGCAACTATTCCAAACAACACTAAAATTGTCAAACCACAGTCAAAAAGAAAGAAAATCATAAAAAAATTACGAAAACAAGAAATTGTAGGGGTTATTGCATTTCAGAGTGTTTTACCATCAATCTATAACTAAAGGAAAGTTCATAGACAATAGAGTCATGTATTCATGTTTATATAAGTAACAGCTCTCTGTAACTTCCCAAAGAAATAACCAATATCACCTCAGTATTGTCAAGATATAAGGTTGATAATTATCCAATTTGGTGCCTTTTTTGTCCTGAGTTTTAGCCTTGCAAGAGTTAATGCAACTGTTCAGTCCCATAACAATTAAATCAGATATAGATGACTACTGGATAGTTTGTGGCAATTTGAATTTATAAACTTCTCTCAACAGTATATAAATTGCAATAATAATTTTCCTTTGTGGCTAGTATATTTAATCACCATTCTGATTTTCAATTTTTTTTTTAGGTTCCATACTGCCAAGTGCCTAACATTCTAATCTATTAAGAAATAGTTCTCCTTACTGTGATGAATATTCTTGATACATTTTGCAGGTACACACTTCACCGTACGCCCAGATTTTACCACAATAAAAAAGGATGAGAATGCCAAGATCTGAACTAGTTGAAAACAGAACCCTACACCCAGAACAGTTTCACATGTAATGTCAAGTAAGGCTTGTTGGTCATGTTCTTTTACAAACATTGATTTTCTAGGTAAATTGCCAAGGGCTGCAAGTCATTGTATGTTGTGCTTTCACTCATGAAGAGTTTTGCTGTCAACCAGCTCGATTCTCAAACTTTCTTAACTGCAACTTTCTATACGCCCACACCTATTGACCACAAATACTTTGATGGCTTGTTTTGTCTATATTGGGTACATGCCAAACACAGTATTGTAGGATAATTATTGGACATGGATACTTCTTTGAAACATCTGAATCTTAAAATATATTAAAATATGATAATTTAAGATACAGCATTGATACTACTGAGAAGTTTCTTATCTTAAATGTTGAATTTTACCTTTTATTATAGACAAGACAAATATATGAATAAAAGAATTGGATATACATAATTCATAATAACCATCATGTTATGATTATTAAAGTATAAATAATGAAAATTTAAGTTCAACCACATTTTTTTTATCATAATGCTACGTCAGTAAATTTTATTTTTTCATGATGAATTGTTTAAGGGTGCTATAAACTTTAAGACTATTAACAAATATCAAACTTCGCCACATTGATATATTATACATGTAAATTTATTTTTAATTATTTTATCATGGCATTTTCTATCTTATCTTTTCAAGATTTGACATAGCAGTGCTTTCATATACCATGTCGTACTGGTTACTATAACATCCATATCTGCATATATGCATCATAAATGAACACTATTTTCCATATATCTAGGTGCTTCAGTGTGGACAAAAACTCCATAAAAGAAGCATGATATAATTTAAGCAACTTGAGTGCTAATCGTACCTTTTTTGACTCGCCAAATAGATTAGTACGATCACATACGTAAAAATAGAGCAAATAAGCACCAAATTCAGATCTGAAAGTGCCATTTGACAATAATCACAATCAGGAAAATCAGCAAACATTTAATAATACAATAATATAATTGCTTACATAGCCCTCAATATCAATCGATTCTCTAGCAAGAATGCTTCATCCATCAGAAAGAACCTAAACAGCTCCAAAATGTACAATGAAATTTGACCTTAGCTAAGAACAGATAGTGTCATAAAGCTATTCTAGCAATACAGATGGTTCAAGAACATCTGATGACCAACCTTAAAAAGTGTGATGTGGCAGACAAATGGTAAGCTTTTGGAGATGCTGCTTGAAGACCACTCTCTAATAACAAAGCTTGATCATCTTCTTTGTTTGCTTCCTTATCCAATACAACCAAATTGGCGTCTGAGTTTCTGCCGCTACAGAATGAATTATAATCATCAGTTGCTGTTTAAGGCTAAACTTTATGATAACTCCCGGCTTACTCACTGCAACCCAGAACAGACATGAAACTTCACAGAAATTTAAGATTAAAAAATAGCACATTTTGAAGGACTAACTAGTACCTAGTATGGTAGCAGCTCATGCTAAGATAATTGGATAATATTAGTAGTTCATCTTGGTGGCATCCTCAGTCCACAACAACACATAGCTCTCTCATACCATCACCTTGGTCGAAACACCGCCATAGCTTGACTAGCCAAATGGTAGGGGTGGAAGATAAAGAATCATTTTGTTTTATCATTTATTTCAATTCAATAGTCATTCATCCTCAATAGCATTTCATTGTGTTGGCATAGATCCATCATTGTCTATACTCTATACCCATCTAATCCATCAATCATCTAAAACAAATATAATTGTCCAAACTCATTTCCTCCCAATAACCAAAGATCATCAGGTTAAAAGGCTTCACATATTATACATATGTTTCTCCATCTAAAGCTAAAAAGGTGAATGCCCAAATCATCAACTTGATATCTGATCAAATTTTAAGATGTATCAAGCATCACCACATGTTTATGAGTTGGCTGCCAAGCCCAGTTCACTAAGTTGATCATAACATTATCATCTCGAGTCTATCTACAACTTCATCAATGACATCATCACTTCTTTGGTGTCACTAATCAGCATAAGGGAAGCACAAATTTCATTCAACTTATAATGGCAACATCAGCTCTTTGGTCTCAAACAGCCAGTACCGCCTAAGCTTATTACATGTGACATTGGAGTGTCATATAAACAGAAAGCTAGTTACTAAAGCAAATTCTGTGTTAAAATTTGTATCATAAACTCCACCTTGTGGTGCAAGATAAAATGGCCATCGCTCCAAATTAAGATGAACGAGGAAGCATTAACAGTAACTAACAACAAACCTAAGAAAAAGATCTATCTGATTTAAATACAAAAAAAAAAAACTCACGCTTTCAAGGGTGCTGAATTTTTCCTGTACTCCAAGAACTCCGAATACACCCATGCTGCCAAAAGTGGAATAATTCCAAGCAAAATTGACACCTGTCACAAACAAAACATAATGCATCAGTTCATAAGAAGCCAATGAACTGCTTTTTACAGCGTTCTTACTGCATCGAGGAATGAAAACCGGAAACAAGCGAGATCATCATTGGAGTTAGATAAATGCTAAAAACATATCTTGTAAACCACTTCATTTTCGGCATTGTAATTCATGAACATAACAAAGTGTAACGGAGTCATCAATTACGAATCTATAAATTGAAATCCAAAAGCAAGAAACTGGAATTGCCGTCCTTCATAGATAAGACGACCGATCAAAGAATTCCGTTCACCTCTTGACACCTTGAACACCACGGAACCCACTACCCAAAACCCTAGGCTCCGCAATGTCGCATCGCAACCACAAATCACATTCGAACACACGAAAAATCCACGAATCCTAGCATATCATTTGCATCCGACTTCTCGTATATCCAACGAAATGAAGCTCGAAACAAGAACCCAAATCGAAATCGCTCGACACTCAAATCGACGGAAGGTAAAGGGAAATATTTCAATTAAACGATAAATCGGATCGAGAAACCATCAGATCTAGCTCGATTCCCCTACCTGCCCCGCAGTTACAGGGCCAGAGATCTCCATCGACGATGGAAGAGTAAACAGCAGATCTACAAGAAGAAGAAGAGCCCAAGATCGAGGAGCATTCGACGGATCGGTCAGAGGAGAGCACCAGATCTGATCCCCAAACTCATCTCATTACAGCCACAACCAAGAAACGAACGCAAGAGGGATTGATCGAGCGCGTAAAGGCGAGGTTGGGTGAGCGGCGTTCACCCAAAGACAGCAACCCAGAAATAAATCGAGTTCGAGATCAGTGACGCAGGATGGGTTGTTCGTTTGTTAGAAGCTCAGAATCACGGGGCTGCCACTGTGAGCTCCGAGGTGACGTGTCCCTCGTTCCGTGTCGGTGCCGCTGAGAACGCGTACGTTTCCATTGGGGTTAGGAATGGATGTTTCAATACACCAACTCGATTCGATTGGATTCGATCAGTTCTGTCTTGGAATTGAAACCGATCGAACCACTTATCCTAATTTCAAATTTATCATCTCATTTATATTAATATAAAACATATGTTGGTATAAGTTACGTTTCATCGTACTTAAATAATGTGGCAATTTGCGATGCAGGCGGGATTCGGGTTGCTTACTGTATGTAGTATTATGAAAGAATATACCCGGAATATTCCGCTAGATTAAACATAAGGGATCCATATTGGGGCGACCTTTGGGCTCTCGTACGAAGAGGGCGAGTTGAAGGAGCGTCGCTTCCCGTCGTCGTATCAGTCGCTGACGCTGCCACAAAGACGTGGAAGCGATCAACCCTGATGGAAGTCCTCGTACGGGCGTCTCCCTAGGGTAGCAAGCATGGATGTGGCGTGTGGATTTGGGGGCTCCCTCTAGGGTTTCGGCTTCTCTCGGTAGGCGAATTGTTTTATGTCGAATTTTATTTGGAAATCTAGCTTTCAGGATTTAGCAAAAAAATTCTTTCCGTTTGATTCTTTGTGTTACTAGGCTTCGGTAAATTACTGGGCCATAGCTCAAGTTATTCTTCGGGTTCATTTGATTAATGCTGGAGTATGGCTAGAGTGTGGAGCTTCTTTGGAATTGAATCAGGAAACTTTAGTGATTGACAATGTTACGTTTGAGATGATGCCGACTGGGACAAACTTCGTTGCATTACTCTTATTGGGAAAAAGAATACCTTTGGTTGTTTGTCGGAAGATTGGTTACTGAGGGGGTATTCCTTGTTTGTTTTTTATTTTTTAATTATGGTATTTAATATTGGCATTCTTCATTCATAACCATCTGAGAAGATAATGAGGTGATGAACCTCAGCTATGGCCAGATGTTGTTGTGTTAATCTTGGATAAATTTTTTTTATATGCAATCCATCGGTGAAGATTAGTGATCCTTACTGGAAGGTCGAATCATGTATCTAGATTGGTGATCCTTACTGGAATCTCGAATCATGTATCTCAGAGAGGGTCGCTCCTTGTTGCTGAAGGTTCGAAATCCAGTGATGCCAATGGTCCTCAATACGGATTTGGTCCCTGATGGTAAGCAAGAAAAGGTTTCAAGTGTTTCTGAAGTGAAAGAGACCGATGTACTGAAAAGCTTACATTCCGAGAGGAATGTTGCGGTTGCACTAGATTATTTCAGATCTGTAGCTTTATCGAGAGGCTTTAGGCACACACCCTTCACATACGAAATTATGATTGAGAAACTAGGGAGGGAAAGTCAGATGGATGCTGTTCAATACCTCCTGCAACAAATGAAGCTGCAATGTCTACCCTGCACTGAGGACATACTCGTCAGTGTCATAAGTTCATATGCTCGAATTGGATCTGCAGATCAAGCTTTGAAAACATTCTATCGCATTCAAGATCTCGGCTGCAGGCCGACTGTGAGAATCTATAATCATCTTTTGGATTCATTGCTCAAAGATAACAGGTTTAGTATGATAAATCCTATTTACAGTAACATGAAGAAAGAGGGAATAGAGCCCAATGTGTTCACATACAACATTCTTCTCAAAGCTTTATGTCAAAATGATCGAGTAGATGTTGCATACAAACTTCTTATTGAGATGGCAAATAAGGGACATTCTCCAGATTCTGTGAGTTATACAACAATAGTTTCTTCCCTTTGCAAGTCTGGGAAGTTAAATGAGGCGAAGGAGCTGGTTATTAGTTCAACCCCATGTGTACCTACTTATAATGCTCTCATAAATGGCATGTGTGAAGAACTTAGAATGAAAGAGGCACTATGTTTTGTAGATGATATGATTGCTAGAGGATTATTCCCTAATGTAATTACCTACACAACAATTCTTAATGCATTTTGTAAAGTTAGAGAAATGAGGTTGTCCCTTGCTATTTTGGCTCAAATGCTGGTCAAAGGATGTACCCCTAATATCCTTACTTTCACATCTTTGATAAAAGGTTTTTTTGAAGAGCACAATATATATGAAGCTCTCGATGTTTGGGATAGGATGATTCGGGACAGATGCATGCCCAATGTTGTTGCATACAATGTCCTTGTTCATGGTCTTTGCTCTACTGGAAATCTGAAAAGTGCTCTATCTGTCTTTGATCAGATGATTCAAAATGGTTTTCCTCCTAATATTAGAACTTATGGTTCTCTTATTGATGGCTTCTCAAAGCAAGGAGATCTAGAAGGTGCAATGTCAACATGGAATAAGATGATGGACAGTGGCTGCAAGCCTAATGTCCTTGTGTACACTTACATGGTTGAGGCATTTTGCAAGAACTCCATGTTTGATCATGCAATAAATCTTATCCAGAACATGATCTTAGAGGATTGTCCTCCCAATACAGTGACATACAACACATTAATTAAGCATCTATGTGACAGTGGAAGAGTGGGTTGGGCTATGAGTATAATTAATGATATGAAAATACAAAGGTGTCAACTAAACACCAGAACCTACAATCAGTTGCTTGATGGCCTTTGCAGAGAAGGAAACTTCAAAGAAGCTTTTACACTTGTGAATGATATGTTAGTGAATGGGATTGAGCTAACTTTGGTTACCTATAACACCATAATACATGGCATCACTCAGGCGGGTATGATCGAGGAAGCTTTACTACTCACTGGAAAGATGATAGTTCAGGGTGTACAACCTGATTCGCTCACTATTAATGGAATAATTCATGCTTTCTGTGAGGAAGGCAAAGTTACAAACGCTGCTCGACTATTAGATCTAATGAATACAGAAAATTGTTATAGGGATGTATTTTCATACACTAGACTGATTTCTGGTCTTTGCAATCAGCAGAATTTAGAAGAGTCAATGATATATCTTCTGAAGATGTTGAGTGAAGGAATTTCCCCAAATGTTGCTACATGGAACGTGCTAGTGCGCAGCATTTCCATGAATATGGATTACTCTAGTTCGATTCAATTAGTGAATGGTATCCTGAATTAAGGTGATGATGATAGAGCATGGATGGTATATTCTTTTTTAACAATCATCAACAACGAGTTGGATTCTGAATATATCTAGCATGGTTTATAATAAGCAGAATTTTCAGTTTACTTCCTATCTTTCGGCGGCAGTTGCTTTTGCCACGAGCTGATACATTATTTTTTGTGTTTGGGTGACACAAGGTTGAATTATAGTCTGTCAAAGCTTACAATTCACGTAATACATGAGTTAGCAGAGACAGTGGCATAAGAACCTTGATGAGCATCTTGCTATTTGATTAGTTTTGGGTGACAATAAATCTTGCTTCTTTTTAGAAGTCCATATCCCTGCTACAACTACTTGCTTTATCCATTGACTGATGATGAGGTACCTTATTTGTTCAGTAGATAAAAGGTTTTAAATTTAAGCCTCTTGTGTCAAAAATTTACCCTTGACATGCTTTAACATGCCAATATGAGCTTCTGATCAACTGATAATTATTATTTGATTTAATTGATCTATGGCTCTATGTCATCACTTATAGCATCCATGCTTTGTGGTAGATGCTTGCTTTGTATCTCAAGAGGTGTTTTAGCAGAATTCCCACAATAATAACTGGAGAAGTCCTCCATCAAAATCCTAGAGGAAGACATCTCCAAAGCAAAATTTCCTGGGGGGCATACAAATGCCAGTATTATTGAGGATAACTACAGGAACTTCTCAATGCTCTAACTTTGTATGAAATGTATCTTTACTGAAGTTGATAACAGGTGCTAAATGATTTTACAGATTATGGCACTTATCCATGTGAAGTAGATAATAAAATGTTGCTACATGGTCCCAGTTACATCAGAAGTATATTGTTAATTTCTACTTAATAGTATATGCTATAACCTATTGCAGCCTTTTCTTATCTTTAAAGCCTTAGAAAATGTTAACTGTGCTTTGTTTCAGCTGTTAAATTTACAAAACCATCAAGAAGATATGAAGTCCATCAGCTAAATAAATTCCTAGAGTTTCATCGAAGTATTGCTTGAGTTATCATAGATGAAATCAGGGTTCGTAATTTCGTCCATACCAAAGCTCGGTACGGTACGATATGGGTGTATCGAGCAGTATGCCAAGGCATACCAAACGGTACACACACACACACACAATACGGTACAAAGCCGCAGATGTCTTCGACCTTCTCCTCGTCTGAGATGACGAGGATAAGAGGAGGCGACGCCGTCGAGGCTTCTCATCTGCGGCGTTCGCTGAAGACGTCGAAGCCGCAGATGTCTTCGACCTTCGGCGAAGAACGTGACGAAGAAGTCGAGCCGTCACCTTGCCATTACCTACTAGATCGGGATCGTCGAGGGAGGGCAATGCCATGTCAAGATGCATCGAGGTTCTCCCTCTTTCTCTTTCTTTTTTCTTCTCTCTCGTCACTTCTTCTTCCCTCGTCGCAACCAGGGTGATACTGCCCGGTAGCAGGCGGTGACAATCAAAATCGATCATTATCAACCTATTTCGGATAGTAACGGGGCAGAGAGAGCCCCGTATTGTCCGATACGGGACTAGATCAATGGTACCGCCCAGTAGCGGGTGGTCCGCATACCACTCTGCTAGCGGTCTAGTACATACCGCCCATATCGGGCGGTACGATTCAGTTTTGAAAACCCTGGATGAAATAAAACATGGACAATGATCTTGCATATTCATCAAACATGATGGGCATTTTCAGCTATTTTTATATGGTCTAGGTGACTATTGATTGATATCACTTATTTTAATATATAATTTATTTGATTCTAGTAGTTGAAACTGCAAAAGGAATTAAGGAGGTAAACTAGATATGTTGCCTCATCTTGGTTACAATTTCACATCACTTGCATTCCTGGCTTTATATTTCCTTTTAATGTATTAAATGGAGTATCTATGAATGTTCATGCTAACAGTTATGTAATAGCTTGTCTTTTGTACATCCTGTAAACTTTTCCCCTAAATGGTACAAGATTCATGTTAGGTTGGTTCATTACTAATGAAGTAATAATGCAGTTAGATCTGTTTATTAATTGCTTTGAACATGATGTTGGATTGGCTACAAGATGCTTGGCTTAATAAGTGATTAGTAAATTTAGGTAGACAGCATGCTCTAGGGAATTTATCATTTCTCAACATCTTGTAGGTGCTATGTCAACCTTATAAAGTATTGTGGTAGTATGTCAATTTTTTGTTTTCTTACAAACATATTGGTTATAATCAATGTATGCAATTTTGAATGGTACAGGGCTGTATCGAGTTGTAACGGTCGAAATTTCAATCATTCCTACCCGGTACAGGTTGGTAATGGTCAATTTCGACCGTCGCCACCCGCTACCAAACGGTATTAACGAGGCTGGCTGCGGTGAGGGAAGAAGCAAGAGAAAGAGGGAGAACCTCGGACGGTGCCACCCTCTAATGACGAGGCGGCGACTCGATTGTCGGAGACGTCTTCGATCGGAGAACCTCGGGACGACGCCGCAAATTGGGAGAACCTCACGAGGCAACGACTTCTTTGTCGCGGTCTCTCCTTGTCACCTTCTCCTTGTCTAAGGCGACAAGGAAAAGAGGAAAGCGTCAGCGACTTCTCATCTACGAGGGGAGAAGAAAACGAAGCGACGTTGCCTTCTTTTTCACTTTTTTTACTTTTATTATTATTATTATTATTATTATTATTATTATTATTATTATTATTATTATTGTTGTTGTATGTATATATATATACATATACATATCAAGTAGTATGCTCTGGTGCACTGCTCGGTACTCCCATATCGTACCGTACCAAGCAAAGCTTGGTACGTTGGTATGGTACGAAATTACAAACCTTGGTTATAGTTAGGTTGAGTATTTTGTAGGTTTTCAAGATAACTTAGCATGTCATATCATGAATGATAACACTATCTTTTTAAAATGCTTAATTTTGAATATCACTAATCATGTTTTTCACCTCAACAACCTGAACATTTGTTATTGATTTTTAGTGTTCATTAAAATATTCTCATTTTATCTGATAAACATTTATTTCACATGATAAGTTTACTTGATTATATGATTTATGTAAACTTTGGCATGTATGAATTCTACAACAAAGGCATTATTAATTTGGATACAAACTCTTGGAATTAGATTGTCCATAGTTCAGATAGCTGAATTTAGGCTTTAGATCCTACCCTATTTTGCATATGTGCATTTCTCATCTCTTTGTTGGCCCTGATTGAGATTTCATGCTATGATTCCCATAGCAACTAAGAAGAATAACTGCTGAATTATGACAGCTTCACATTTCTATACATCTTCTGGACGTTGCCTCATCAGTAAATAGCAAAACACCTTCTGAAGCTAAGCTGTACCAAGATTGTGGATTTATAGCTTTCTAGAGAAAAAATTGCGATAGTAAGGAAGACCTATAATGCTTCCTGATAAAAACAGTCCAATCTGAGAAAAGTTGAAATCTTTACCCGCCATGACTTGATACTTGGTCTTGCTTAATATGGACAGTCTTGATCGCTAGTGGCTCTACTGCAATTGATATGCTTATCAAAGCTGTAGGAAGAGCTAACTCTTGTAAGTGTACTACATGGCCTGTCTCAAGGACTTCCATATGTATGCAAGTAGACACCATCTAGTAGCCGGTACATTTCCGGTTTATGAGTGATGCTTTGTTTTAGTATATGCACTTAGTTGCTCAGTTCACTGAAATTTGGCTTTAAGAACTGGTTATACCTCATGTTTACTGTCATGAAAACATGATGCATCAGATTCAACAAGCATTGGCTTGTGTAACTGTGCTTTTTACTTGTGTTACTAAAAGAATGACAAGCTCTGGACAATTTGGTGGGAGCTTTTTAGTCTTCTTTGAGGGTCTTAACCTATCTTCATTTTTTTCTCCTAGAAGTAGCAATCTCGTGATCTCTGAAGTAAATTTTATTTATCTACCGCTCGTGCTCAGATTTTAGATCAACTTTGGCTAGAATTTTATATTTCCTTTTCTGCACTGAAATACTGAGGCAAAAAAATAATCAGTTTCATATTTTGCCCTCCAAGATACTTCGAGCTGCTTTTTTTTTTTGTGACCTTATTGATTTTTCTGTTCTAACATTATTTTTTGAAGGCTAAATAATATCTTCTTGTCAAGATTCAGTTGTATTTGGTCCCTTCGTTAATAAAATGATGTTTTCTTTTCCTCTTTGTCTGTTATGTAAACTTTGTTTGTGGATATAACTTGCTACAAGATATTGAACTTGTGAAGGGATTCTATGTACTATACAAGTCTTGCTAGTTCCTTTGGAAGTTGGCCTTGATTAGGGAATTTGTTACTGATCGATTCTGGACATTCATTCATTGGTCAAGTTTCTATTTGATAGATTTTTTAATCATTAATCTTCTCTTCATTTTGTTATGAATGAAAATTTCTCATCTAAAAAAAATTCTTAACAGATGCTAGCTGAGGAGCATCCGACCCAAAGCTTTGTTACGTCCTCAAACCATGACAAAGAAATCCAAATATGTAAACATCGGCTTATGAATAGAATTCTTGTGGACAGTGAAAGCAGAAGACTCAGAATCTGAAAATGAGGGGAACGGAAAGACGAGATGTAGCAAACCCTCTGCATGTTTACGACTCCGATGATCTCAGTGGCAGCATGGACCAGCTTCAAGATATAGAGATAGTGTCGTGACATCTATCAAGGCAATGTTGTCATTGGATCATCTTGAGTTGAAGGTTCTATTTATGTAATAGAAATGTGTTTTCAGGCCATTATGATCTGAAGAAGGATTTAACACAGATTGGAGAGATGAGGTTGTATTTTCTTTTACACATTAATTTCTTTTGCTGGACTTTGGTTGCACAGCTTTGGTCACCTAATGGCAAATAAGCAAATCTTAGCATGATTTTTCTGTGATGCTAAGACTTGGCCTCTGTTTTACATGTATCTCAAAAGGCCTATAAGAAGCAGTCATCTGGCTGAAACAGAGTCTAAACTACATATGCTTGTGTCATCAAATATTTTTCAGGAAAGCAGCAAATGCCCAATGATTATTTACCACTCTATTTTATTAAGTAAAATAGGTTTTTGGCATGATAAGCTATAGTAGACAAGTAGACTAACAGCATTTTTGATGATGATACTGAGCTTGCTCTATTTGGGACAAATATATGGACCGCTTCCATGGTTCATGCTCACCCTTCTGCCAGAATATTATGATAAAGTTTGTCGATCTCTGGCTGCACAATACAAACATGTAAAGATGAAGGTTAATCACCAGAAACAATTAAAATAATGAGTGGATTAAATGCACATAATCATGCAAACACCAGATCAGAGCAGAAGCACAAGATTCCACACTGTTAGACTCTTTATTTGTTTACCTGATAGAACTTCAGCATCTGTGCTCTTTTTTTCTTCATGGTGGGAGTCACAAGATCCCTTTCAACGTCAAAGGGTAGGGGATCCACAACAATCCCTTTAATGTACTCGAAACCTCTCAGCTGCAGAGTATGCATATAAGCAAAAAACCACAGATGTTAAAGATTGGATTAGTATTCTATAAATTCCACCTTAAGTTGATTGAGAAGTAATTGCAAATACATTTACTTTTTGAACCCACTTTTTGATGATAGTTCACCATTTGAATTCTTATGCTCCATATTGTTCAAGTGTCCTTTAATACCGAAGTAAGATAATGCACCTTTTTTTATTCTGACAAATAGGTGTTTGAATTCAAACATTTAGGCTGCATGATGATATGATCATTAAAAGAAACACACAAGTGCCAATTGTGTAGGTTGGCTACCGGGAAGCCTTCACTGGCAAATACAGTTTCTTAGTAACATGGCATGCACAGTGAGTTTTCAAGAAAAAGCTTCAACTCAAATCCAACACCAAATGGGTTAGGTTCATTAATCAAAGGCACTGAAGTAAAACTCTAGAGAAAGAAGTTTAATCAAAGGACAGTAAGTAACATGCTGAACATTATCAAAAGTTGAAATCCAAGATTGGCTCTTAATATTAAATGATAAGAAAAACCCACTGTGTGTAAAGAAGCCGTTCAAATCCATGGAAGAAAGGAGCAGCAGTTTACCTCATTGTTCTCAGCAACTGTCTTCAGCTCTTGAAGAATAAATTTCTTTAAAACTTCAAGCTGACAAAAGTCACAGAATGATCCTTTATGGCCATTTAGCTCTGCCCATCTTTTGGTACTATCTTCGTGTGGTGCTACCACTGCTACAAGCATAGATCTAAAGCTGTCCCCATAAACCCAAATCTGAAATAAAACAATGCAGTTGTGTTAGAACATGAGAGGCATTGTGGACTATGAGTGACAATGAAACCGACATCTTCAACAATTGGAGAAATTTTATATATCTTCTCCAAGTATTCAACTGCAACATATTCCCCTTGTGATAGTTTAAATATGTTCTTCTTTCTGTCTATAATCTTCAACACTCCATCGGATCTCATCTCCCCAATATCCCCTGGACAGAGCAAGATATAAGACTAGAGTTGTTGCAGTGTTGTTTGATCATTAGAATAACTTGCATTCATCTTCACCTGTATGAAACCACCCATCTATCATCACCTCTTTGGTCAGCTCAGGGTTTTTGTAGTACTCAGAGAAGAGTGTCTTCCCTCTTACACATATTTCGCCACGCGAAGGTGTTCCCAGCGGATCGTAACCCAGCTCTGGTGCTTCTTCAAGGCGCACCTCAGAGTATGTAGATGCAACACCAACAGTTCCAACCAACGACATATCATCAGGAAATCCGACGGTGCTCAGTCCGCATGTTTCGGTCAGACCTTAAACAACAGTAAATCTCTGTTTACACTTCATGCAATGGACTCAGAATTAAGGAATAAGATACTGACTTCCAAGGTTGTAATTGGCAAAAACCCTACATTCTATTTGAATCTGAAGTAGGCAAAACCATTTCAGCAGAACAATTTCGCAAAATTGAGAATTCATCGAATTAGTACTATGGCAACAGAGTTTGACTTGAAGGCAGTGAAATAAGGTTATTATCTGTCCATTACAGACACTTGTTCACCAGTTATTGTATTCAATCTACTTCACTGTCAGATTTTGACCTCAAGTGTTTTGACTCAGCTGGTATTGAACATAAGGAATTTTCTATATTGGAAACACTGATATTTAACAACAAACATAAACAAAGGTTTTAATGTCTATAAGAGGCAATCTTTTTCCAAAAATGGTGGCAAGCTGGAATGCATGACGTAAGAATAAAAATCTTTTAACCACAGATGAAGAATCTGTTACTGTGGAACCCTTCAAAGAAGTGTGAATAGCAGTTTACTAATGCTGCTAGATAAATTTAGGGCAATCTTTTTGTGCTTTGCTAGGAATACAGCATAGCTCTGCAATGAATTGACAGTTTGATGTGATCAAGAATATTTCATGTAGCCAACTATTGCATAATACCTAGCAATCACTGAAGAAACAAGAAGATACTTGTTTAACGACAGACAAAGGAAGCACAAAATAGAATATAGCAGAAACAACTAATTTAGCTGCAATTATCATTAAGCTAAATTCATAATATAGTTTTGATTCTAATAAGTTGGTCAAATAAATGAACGGCTTCATGTGCTTTACCATAGCCTTGAGTAAGATAAGCACAACTAGTGACTCTCAAGAACTCCTCAATTTCAGGATTTAATGGGGCACCTCCAGATATTATAAGACGAACTCGGCCTCCCAGCCTAGCCTTCACCTAAAGTAACATCGATAACTCTAAGATCAGAATATGGAGAATGAAGAAAAACTTTCATGCAATATGTGGTGTCAAGCTTCCAGCATATTTTCTTGACATGGATACAAAAAACATGCTAAATTTCATGAGACAGAGATAATATATAACCTTTCGGAACGCCAACATATCTGCAAATGGAGAAGCCGTCTTATGAGAATATCCTAACCTCATCCACCGTAGCTTACTGTTAATGAAACAAAAAGTGAACAATACAGTGAACATAACAAATTCTAATAAGAAATTGAAAGATATGTTCCATTTTACTGTTTGTATAAGGCATTGAAGATGATCCTTCTAAGTGGTCTGAGTTCTGCTAATGCTTTCAGCACACCTGAAACCCAAAGCTATAGCTTTTGGAAACATGTAAATCAAAAGAATAAATTGAGAGCTGCACTGGTGAAAAAGGTTGAGTGCCTTCATGAACTCTTTCAAAAACCCGAGGAACACCAGCAAAGAGAGTTGGCTTCAGCTCCATGAGGTCATCCCTCAAGGCATGAATGTCCTTGTCAATTGAAATTTTCATCACAAATCATTATCAACAGAAAGATAGCCTTGGATCCACAAAATGCAGCTGAATCTATCATGATAAGGAACCAAGAAATTGCTTTCACTCTCACTAGCTATATGAAAATATTTGCCATACCCCTTGATAATAGCCAACGGAGGCCCCATTGTGGAAAAAATATTCTTCAATCATACGGTCAAGAATGTGAGCTAAGGGAAGAAAGGAGAGGTAGACATCATCCGTTGTCATCTAAAACATAAATTTCAAATCAGATATTTCAAGTAAGTATGAAATTCAAAAAAAAAAAAAAACATGCTTATATACATTGAATTTCCTCAAAAGAGAAGGATTTATAGGTGAAAACAACAATGCTTTAGATGGCATTCAATAAAATGGTACTAGAAGAAACAATTGGCACAATTAACCATGTTAACACCCAGAAGAGAGCCAAGACATCACCTTGTCTTCAAATTGGTTCAGAAAGAGGTCAGCGCCCTTTACATATGTTGCATGGCTTTCATGAGTCAATACGACACCTTTAGGGTCGCCACTAGTTCCACTTGTGTACATTATTGTGCATATATTATGAGGTTGTGGGGGCAAAGGCTCTGATGGATATTCTTTCCCCTGAGAAAACAATATTACTTCTAAGTCAAAAAAAAAAAAAAAAAGCTCAGTTGCAGTAGAGGATTTTAAAGGATTGAAGCAGGACAGAAAATCTGAGGTCTGAGCATACAGAAGATCTAAAAATTTATTACTGGTAATCAGTTGGAAATTATCCATGATAAACTACAATCAGTGACAAAATGATGATCGCCATATTGATCTTCTCACTAATGCCTCAGTGATCAAATAAGTGAATAACATCTTAGGAAACTAACCATCCCTAATGTTTCATTCCAAGAGTATAATTTTATTCCAATGTCCGCAGCAGCATCCTGTTGTTCCCTGGTGGTTGAACTAAATGAGACAATTGCTGTTATCATATCAAAAGCAACAGTATATTAGTAAAAGGTACTAAAAAGGATCTATACATATCAAACGAGTTAAAAACGAAGCATACCCACATTTTATCAGACAAGCAGATTCACATCTGGAGGACAAAATCTACAAAATGAGTGATACATGTTCGTATTAGAAACTGTAATTGCCAGCTGATAGAGGAGGAGCACCCTTCAGATCGAAGTTAGAAAAAGATAATGTAAACTCTCACTTCTTTCATTTTCTTATCCTGGACAAAGACAAAATCAATTTCTGCATGCTTTATAATGTAATCAATAGCTCCTGAACCTGTTAACAAAGAACAAACAACGTTTGTAAAATAGGTTTATATAACTTTAATCAGAACAGCACTGGCTAGTAGAACAGATATCATTTTTCCAATTAGAATCCATGTGCACTTTTCGCCTGAGGTAAAAGAGCTAAGATATAGATTTGTAATAATTGTTTCTATCAAAGCTACATGCATGTCAGATCTTCAAGCCCGAATGATACTGCAAAATAGACCTTATCAATTTACTTACCCAGAGTATCGTAGAGTGGGACACAGATTAAGCTGTATCCATTGCAAGCCTGTACAGTATCCCATCTTGGTGAGCATGAAGTTTATTTGGCAGAATAAAAAGTCATTTTAACTTCACATAGGGAAAAGTTGGACAAACCTCCATCACCACTATCCACTGAGGACAGTTTGCTCCGTAGATCCCTATTCGTGAACCCTATGACAGAGTGATATATGAGCATAATGAATACCAATAACCAGGAGAACGAATTATCAAATATTAAAAGAAAATGGCTGGCATTCAGGTTGAATCATTGACATTAGTTCTTTGCTCACAGGTTTAGCACCCAGATGACATAAAGCAGAACCAACTTGCAGTACTTCCTCATATACTTCCTTGTAAGTTTTCCATAAATAAGGCCCTGCCTGTTAGATAACAATCATATCCATGCACAACATGCATAAGTTATGGAGTAGAAGGAAGATTTACAATAACAGCTCGGCAATCATGTCTTGAAACCAATAATAACAAGCATAATTTACCTTCCCATTCTTAATCTCACGCCATCCAAGCATCCTATTATTTGGATACTTATCTGCTGCTACCCTGAAGCACAATTATTCATGCATGAGAAGCAATAATGTAAGTCAACTACGTCAGAAGACATTAACCACAAAATAAAAAATAAAAAATCTTCCGCTGAAAAAAAATCAATCTAAGCATCGGAATATATGCTTAATAGGTGATCAGTATGAAATCCTGAAGCCTTTGTTCGGGCTTCTTTACCGAAATCTTCTCAAAAACTTCATCGATTGACAAAGATGTAGTGGAGTTCACAAGTCTTGAGTATTCAACTCAAATAACGACAATTGTGTTCAGCTGTTGCATTAACAGGATCTCAAAAGTAAACATATGCACAAAAGGACATTAAAGAACTTTCTTAAAGCATCAACGAACCCTAACATGTTTTGTGCAGCATCCGACTTTTAACTAAGTTTTCTCAGGGTACCTGAACACCTCCCATGAGGTGGTCATGTCAGGGTCGAGCAGTGGAAACCCGTTCTTGGCTAATGAACTCCGGTACACCGGTCCGACCGATGGCTTCCCATCTTCCCCTGCTCTTCCGCCCTCCACTTTGACAGTGTAATTTGCCATGATCCTGCAATCAATTGTCAACCTAACCAAGAAGAAACAGCCAGATGTACGTATATCACTTCTGGCATACAGGAAATTAAGAGAAAATACAATCTAAAGAACTGATGAGGCGCCAATCCGTCTTGTCAACAGCTACAATTTTCACTTTCGTACTTGCAATCGTCAGTGGTCAGCGCAAAGAGCAAACAATGTTAACTAGACAAAAGAACAACCCGACAATCCTAACAAAACAAGCAACGTGAGGCGTAAAGAGATGGGCTCATTCACACACGAAAAAGAAGCCAGTGAACTAATCATTGCGGTCCAAGAAACATGATATGCAACGAGGCAACCTGCGAAACCACCAGCGAGATGTACGTGACCCACCTAGAGAGGTGTGCGTCTGAGGTGCTTGTAGAACACCAAAAGAGGACTCCGGAAGCCAAAGCTGCGTTGAGCCTGGTGTAGAACACAGGCAGGCGCACACGCACGCACACACAACCAAATAGCTCGGCGACGTAGCGGAACAGGTGGAGCGGCAACCAAAACGACGTCCAGTATTAATTTCACTGTGCCTGCCTTCCCCCGTTTCAGTCAGCAATGAATGAATACCAGCAACCAACTACGCATTAAAGAGAGAGTCCAACGCAACCCAACAAGAGGTGCAGTACACAGTCTGGTGCACTGCACATAGTTGTAAGGCTAACCCGGGAAAAAATTGACTGGCTGTTGACGCATCCGGGAAAATTTTGATATGGCTTTTGATGTGACTAGACTTGTATTATATATATATATATATATATATATATATATATGAAGTAATATGATTTTGTGTTGATAGGATATATTCTAGCACCTCTCCGTAATGATAGTCAATAAACATATCAATATCGATATGGTGCTCGGAGTTGACGTGACGCCTCGAACTTATACTCGTATCGCTCGGAATTGTACGAGACAACGTCGTACAGCATGAGACCACTCGAGAGCATGTAACAATATCGCACGGCGTGGAACCGAGCAGGTTGAGCAACGCCATGAGGGGTGTATAGGCCGACCACCCATAGCACTGACAATCATCAATTGACACTGGATGGTCGACCCTCGACCAGATTTAAAGCCGACCTCCTGGCTAGCATTCAAGGTCGGACCAAAAATACTAACAACTTCACCACATACTAATTTGATCTTCGAATGAGTCTAGTCGAGAAGACCCTCGCCCAAATTCAGCTTGCGTGCAGGAACCCAGCATGGTAGGAGGAAAAGATCGACTCCCAACTCTGCCTCAAGTCAATTTAACGCTAATCCGACCTGACACTAATTTTCTCCACCCAATAAGTCACGTGAGCAACCTTGCGTACACAGGATCAGACCCAACTGTATTAACTCTTCGACTACGACATAAAGTTACACAATATATCTAATTCATCATATCTTGAACCAGAATACAGGTCTAATACTAATGTATCAATCTAAATCCTACATGGACATTGATATGTATTAGCGTCTCAAAGAAAAAGAAAGAATAAAAAGAAGATAATTAGGAAAGAAAAAGGAACGAAAAAAAATGAAAATGATAGGTACCGACGGAGAGATAGACAAAGAACGACAATAATAAAGAGGTAGGTGGTGAATGACAATATCAGGAAAGTAAGCAGTAATGATCATAGTTGCTCGGGAGCTACTTCACGCTCTCTGCATATCGAGAAGTAGACCTGAACATGACTCTAGAACCATTGATTCTAGTTGATAAAAAATAAAATATAAAAAAGTTCAATTAAGATTTGATCCAAAACATTACACTTCGAGTTTGAAGTGAAAACCACTACACCATAAAACACATTTATGCCTTAATCATTTTTCTATTCTTTTCATTCAATTTGGAATCAAATCAATTAAGATGATTAGTATGATTTTTTTATTTTTTGATATTTTTATGATGATTAATCATCAAATTTTAAGATTTTTTAAATTAAATTGTGTAAATATTTTTTCTGCTAAAATACCCTATAATCTTCCTACAACTATAGACTTCAACCCTCTTGATGAAGTGAGGAGTGGGACCCATACATTCCTATATGCCTATGCATACTTTGGTGAACTCTTCCTCTCTCTTTCTTGGAAAAATAGAAAAAGAAAAAGACTACTTAGGGCATTATCTGTTTATTGCTGGAGATATGTACCTGTTCAATCCTTTGTTACTATGCTTGCTTCGGTGGACTCTTTCTCGGGAAGGAAAAAGTAGGGCATTATCCATTTGTTGCTGGAGATATGCACAAGGCTGTTGAACTATTCATGCATCTCATATTCCCCGAGAACAGAATGCCTTTCTACGTTGCTGGACTCCGATGTGATGCATTGATGAGTCTTGTTATCCTCTCAGCATAATTTTGAGACGGTGCCTCTCAAGTCACAACTGAAAAATGTATAAAAAGTAGGCACTATTTCCACATAAATTTAGTAATGAAAAGAACGCGAGAAAGCAACATCTGAACTACTTCTCTGTAACTAAAGTAAATGCCTCCTGCACTGTAGATCTGCAGCATAATTCATCGACATGGTTGTCCTGCAACATAAAGACTGGTATAAATGCTCTTATAATTAAACTTCATCGGACATTGAAATACTAATTAATGTTAAAGTCATAGGAAACACATCAGATGTATTTTATAGTCTTTAATACTTTGTGTAATTCAAATCAATCATCACTTGTATATTCTACACAGATACCTTCTTTTTCCTTAATTGTAAGATGAGATTTTTTACCACCCTTGTTAACAAAGGCCTTCACTTAAAGTGAAAACAGATCGAATATTACGTAAAGTTTCATATCCTATCAACTATCAACCAGTGGATATGCATATGAATTAAAATGGGAGATGGGCATCCCCTCCTACCTCACGGAAATAAATACTTGTGCAAAACAAGCACTTATATGCTGGTGGAACATAAAAAGCACCTAGTCCGTCATTTCTTAATGTTTGAAGTTACCACTTTTCCTGTAAGCTATGTCAAGAGAGACTTCAACAATTGGCTCACCTGAGCAGAAATGAATCAAGAATTACGATCTTTCAACTAGTGAACAAAAACTCATATATAAGTAGAAAAATGATGGGAAAGTTATTTTACTTGCCATCGAATTGTTCCCCATCACCTTGAGCATCAGAAGAGACTCGTAAGGATCATTCTTGACGGAAAGGACTTCCAGTATTTCTCCCGATAAATGATGTACGGATTCTGTAGAAAGAGAAACTCAAGTCATTTCCAACCTTTAGGTTTCGGGCGATCATATTAGCCCTCATAAATGGAGTCTTTAATATTCACTGCTTTAACTTAAGGGACAGTATTATTTTAATCCTCAGGTACTTGACATATACAAAATTCATGTTCCTCCATAATGCCTGTCAGAGAGTCAGCTGATTGAAAGGAGAATTTAATGGAGGGAACCAGCCCACAAGTATTTTTAAGTCTTTTGCTCCACCATAGGAGAAATCCATCTGGTTTCAAATTAACCTATCAACAAGGATACAACGACAGAGAACCAATATTTGAGTGGATATTTTGTGCTACCAATCTTATAAAAGTTACTAATTACATGAAATAGAAACAACATGAGGATTATATCAAAGGGCTTTTGCCAAGTAATACAACGTAAGAAATCTAATATTAAATTAATTATTTTTGAAAAGATGATATCATACTTGGGAGTTGTCTTCTGGAAGATCCTTGTGCCTTCGTGGGCTCAATTTGAAGAACTTGAGTAGGCCTGATATGTGAAGGAGCCATAGTACCAATTAAATGAACAGTTCCATCATCTGTTTGTGGATTATGGTGCTGCACAAGGAATCATCTGTTTGTGGATTATGGTGCTGCACAAGGAATCCTTCCCAATTGACTTAAGTACAGTTGATGCGAATCATGGTACTGAAAAGACCTTCTGAAATTATTAGTTAAACTAATAAAAAAGATAACATGTTTAGGCCTTAAAAATCATAAAATTGAGATTTTTTAATGATAAACCTGCATACTTGAATTTTGTATGAAAATTGTACAATATGAAAAATAGTATACGATCCTTCAACTTATACTACCAATACGTAGATAACCTTAAAACAGTAATATTGATACTTTATCTGTTGGACAGATGGTTAAGATTCAGTTTATAATGGGCTTTAGTGAAGCCCATAACCCAGAATATCACTTATATTAATCTAAACCCTAGATTAGGTGGCCATGGTTGAGATAAGAGAGCAGCGACAGCTGAAAATGTGGGAGAGAAAAAAAAGACTGCAGACTGACAGTATAGACCAGAAAACAAAAGATCTAGGAAAGGGAAGAAGACAAGGACAGGAAAAGACTATTCTCAATCATTTATATCTCAGATTAGATCAGTTTGTAGTGAATTCTTACTGTGATTTCTTGAGAAGGTTTTGAATATTGTGCTTAGTATTATAATCCTTATATCATGTAGCTATTGTTTGGGCTTGAGCAAAAAGCCTTGAGATCTGTATATTCATTATTTTGATAGTAGATTTTCTTTGACTTGTCCCGTGATTTTTGCTCTTCGAGTTGAAGGGGTTTTTCACGTAAATCTTGGTGTTCATCTGATTGTGATTTCTGTTTGATTCCGCTGTGTGTGTGACGGTCTATTAGTATTTGTTCGTATACAAAGTTTATTCATGTTTTATTCTCATCAACTGGTATCAGAGTATGGTTTTGGTGGCATTTAATCTTTTGTATTTAAACATGGAGGTCGGTAATATTTCTCGCATGATTAGTTTAAATAGAAATAATTGGATAATATGGAAACCAAAAATGAAAGATCTCTAGTATTGCAAAGATTTGTATGGACATTTGCAAAAGGATAGTGTAAAACCAACAACTATGACAGATGATGAGTGGAAGAGGTTAGATCAAAAAACTGTTGACTTTATTCGTCAATGGCTTGATGATAGTATCTTTCATCATGTTTCTACTGAAAGTTCTGCTTATTCTCTTTGGAAAAAGTTAGAATGTCTTTATGAAAGAAAAACGGCTGACAACAAAGCTTTCTTGATCAGAAAACTTATGAACTTGAAATATAAAAATGGTACTTCTATTCTTGAGCATTTGAATGAAATGCAGAGTATTATTAACCAGTTATCCTCTATGAAAATATCTCTTGATGATGAGTCACAGACATTGTTACTTCTCAGTTCTTTGTCAGAAAGTTGGGAGACACTAGTGGTTTCCCTCAGTAATTCTGCACCAGATGATGTTGTCACCATGAGTCAAGTAACAAGCAGTTTGTTAAATGAGGAGTTGAGAAGAAAGAATTCAGCTACTTCTCAGATTGATTCATAAGCACTTGTCTTAGAGAATAGAGGAAGGTCAAAGTCAAAGGATAGAAGTGGTTCACGCGTGGGTAGAAGCAAGTCAAGATCAAAGAAAGATATTGTTTGCTACAATTATGGTGAGAAATGACATTACAAGAATAAGTGCAAGCAACCTAAGAAGAACAAGAAAAAAGAAAAAGAAGTAGAGCATACGGAGTCAAAAGAGAATATCATTGATATGGTGTAATGTAGTGATTATTTGATTTTGTCTACTTCTGATGATATTTTTTATTGTGTGTGCCAGGATCTCGAGTGGATAATTAACACAAGTGCTTCTTATCATGCTACACCACGGAGGGAGTTCTTTGCTACTTACAGATCTGAAAATTTTGGTGTTGTCAAGATGGACAACTATGACACAGCAAACATCATTGGCATGAGAGATATCCATATAAAGACCAACATTGGTTGCAAGTTGGTGCTTAAAGATGTGAGGCATATGATTGACTTAAAACTGAATTTAATTTCAGTTGGAAGGCTGAACGATGAAGACTTTAATGTCAGATTTCACAGAGGGCAGTGGAAGCTCAGTAAGGGTTCTTTTATTGTAGCTAATGGGAAGAAATGTCATATATTGTATAGATTACAGGCTAAAGCTTGTGGTGAGCAGTTAAATGCTACAGAGAAAGACTTCAACATGGAGTTGTGGCATAGGCGTTTGGGACACATGAGCAAGAAGGGACTGCAAGAACTTTCCAAGAGAGAGGTATTGCCAGACCTCAGAGGTACACGTTTGAACCCTTGTATTGATTGTTTGGCTGGTAAACAACATAGAGTTTCCTTTATTAGTCCTGCTTTATCTAGAAAAATGCATGTCTTGGATCGTGTCTATACAGATGTGTGTGGTCATTTGAGGACAAAAACTCATGGTGGATCTGTTAATGTTCCTAGTATAAATGGTGCACTTTATTTTGTTACTTTTATAGATGACTTTTCTAGAAAAGTTTGGGCTTATGCTTTGAAGACCAAAGATCAGGTTATTAATGTCTTCAAGGAGTTTCATACCAGAGTTGAAAGGGATATAGAAAGGCAATTGAAATACATAAGATCATATAATGGTGGTGAGTACACAAGATTATTTAATGATTATTGTAGGTCACATTGCGTCCAGCATGAATTGACAGTCCCTAGTACGCCTCAGCATAATGCAATTGCAGAGAGGATGAATCGCACCATCATGAAAAAAATCAGATGTATGTTTTTACAGGCCAAGCTACCCAAAAGGTTTTGGGATGAGGCTTTGAGGACTGCAGTTGATATAATCAATTTATCACCATGTACAACTCTAGATGGTAATATTGCAGAGTATGTATGGTCAGGGAAAGATGTCTCCTATTGGCATTTAAGAGTGTTTGGTTGTCGTGCATTTGCATATGTTCCAAACAATGAGAGGTCCAAGCTGGATGATAAGACAAAAAAATGTATTTTCCTTGGTTACTTACATGATCAGTTTGGTTACAGGCTTTGAGATCCAGAAAAGCAGAAGGTGTTCAGAAGCAGAGATGTTGTCTTCTTTGAGGATTAAATCATTAAGGATTTGAAGAAGGAGGTACCAGCTAAGACTTCTACAGAGGGATTTGTAGACTCTGACCCGGTTATTCCTCCAATATATCAGGGTGATGAGGGAGATGTGTAGGAAGATGGTGCAGAGCCAGATGTTGATCTACCTCCAGGACATGTTCAGTAGGAAGAAGAAAGAGAGCAAGTTCCAACAGAACTTCAGTTAAGAAGATCTTTTAGACCACATCAACCTTCCAGGAGATACTCTACAGATGAGTATGTGATGCTTACTGATGCAGGTGAACCAGAGAGTTACCAGGAAGCAGTTGAAAGTAAGCAGAAAAAGAAGTGGTTTATTGCTATGCAAGAAGAGATGGATTCTCTGCAGAAGAACCACACATATGATTTGGTGCAACTACTAAAGGGAAGTAAAGCCTTAAAGAATAAGTGGATTTTCAGGTTGAAGACTCAAGAATATTGTTCTCAACCAAAGTATAAAGCTAGATTGATTGTTAAAATGAAAGGTATTGACTTTGAAGAGATTTTTTCTCCTGTTGTTAAATGTCTTCTATCCGTGTTGCTCTTGGTATTGCTGTTAACCTAGACTTGGAGATTGAGCAGTTAGATGTGAAAACAGATTTCCTTCATGTGATTTAGAGGAGGAAATTTATATGGAGCAACCAGAAGACTTCAAAGTTAAAGGTAAAGAAAATCTTGTCTGCAAGTTGATGAAGAGCTTGTATGGGCTGAAGCAAGCTCCAAGACAGTGGTATAAAAAGTTTGATTCATTTATGATTGAAAATAAATATAAAAGAGCAGCTTAAGACCATTGTGTATACATCAACGGTTTGGTGAGGATTTTATTATTCTCTTATTTTATGTTGATGACATGCTTATCCTTAGGAAAGATATGTACAGGTTGAAGAAGGAATTGAGTGAGTCTTTTGCAATGAAGGACATGAGGCCAACAAAGCAAATACTAGACATGCGGATTTCTCGTGACAGAAGAAAGAGGAAGATTTGGTTGTCACAGGAGAAATACATTGAGAAGGTATTGGATAGATTTAGTAATAAGTAATGCAAAACCAGTTGGTTCTCCTCTTGCAGGTCATTTTAAGTTATGCTCAGATTAGAGTCCGTTAAGTGATGAGGAGAAGGAGAAAATACAAAAAGTTCCTTATACTTCAGCAGTTGAAAGTTTAATGTACGCGATGGTATGTACGAGGCCAGACATTGCATATGCAGTGGGTGTTGCTAGCTGATTTCTTGCAAATCCAGGTAAAGAGCATTAGGCAACAGTGAAGTAGATTTTTAGGTATCTCAAAGGAAGTTCTAAAGTTTGTTTAAGCTTTGGAGGTGGACCGCTTGTGTTGACAGGTTACACAGATGCAAATATGGCAAGAGATATTGACACAAGAAAATCCACATCAGGTTTTGTACTTACTTTTACAGGGGGAGTTGTATCATGGCAGTCCGGATTGCAAAGGTGTATTGCTCTCTCCACCACAGAGGCAGAATATATTGCTGCTACAGAGGTTTGAAAAGAAATGTTATGGATGAAAGAATTCTTACAAGAATTGGGGCTGAAATAGAAAAATTATGTGGTGTATTGTGACAGTTAGAGTGATATCCATTTATGCAAGAACCCAACATTTCATTCCAATTCAAAGTATATATATATCAGATATCACTGGATCAGAAATGTGTTTGAAGAGAAGCAGTTACAGCTTTAGAAAATTCACACAAATGATAATGGGGCAGATATGTTGACAAAGACTTTAATGAAAGAGAGACAGGAGATGTGCCGACAGTTGGTCGGCATGACTTCACATTGAGGAGTCATAAGACAACCTCCCTTATGGGCTGAAGGGGGAGGTTGTTGGGCAGATGGCCCAGATTCAACCCATAGCCCAGAACCTCACTTGTATTAACCTAAACCCTAGATTAGGTGGCCAGGGTTGAGTTAAGAGAGCAACGACAGCTGAAAACGTGAGAGAGAGAAAGAAGACTGCAGATTGATAGTAGAGGCCAGAAAATAAGAGATCCAGGAAAGGGAAGAAGATAAGGACAGGAAAAGACTATTCTCAATCATTCATATCTCAGGTTAGATCAGTTTGTAGTAGATTCTTACTGTGATCTCTTGAGAATATTTTGGATATTGTGCTTAGTATTATAGTCCATGTATCCCTGTGATTCTCTTATAGCTTTACTTGGGCTTGGGCAAAAAGCCTTGATCTGTATATTTATTATTTTGATAGTGAATTTTCTCTAGCTTGTCCCGTGGTTTTTACCCTTCGAGTTGAAGGAGTTTTCCACGTAAATCTTGGTGTTCATCTGATTGTGATTTCTGTTTGATTTCGCTGTGTGTGTGACAGTCTGCTAGTATTTGTTCGTATACAAAGTTTATTCCTATTTTATTCTCATCAATATCACCCTCCCAAGTTTACATTATGCATTAGCATGCTAACAATGTTCTGCATGGTGCACCCACCAAAAACATTTTGTTTTTCTTTATATTAACATCGAAGTGCCAAATTTGTCTATATATCTTCTCAAGTAAATTTTATTGATCTTATGATATTCTCTACAGATCATAATGCTTGTCTCATCATCTTTAATCCAAACTTCTCAAATATGAGATAGCTCATTAGCATTTTCATGAGAGAAAGTTAAAACTGCTTCATTAATAGGTTGTTTGAAAGGTAGAAAGTTAAAGTTGTTATAATGTGCTTTTCTTCATAACCAAAGAATACATTAAAAGGGTTAGTTACAAGCTATAAAATAATTAATTTCATAATTTCCTATGCATGAAGAGTTGTTTCATACACTAGTACTTGTTTTGGTGTTTTAGGGTTAGAAAATAGTTTAGAATCTGATGGTATTGACATAAGCTCTTTGAGTTCTCCCTTAAATTTTGTATCTTTTAGATGATTCTTTAAGTAGTAAGTATTTTATTTTAAGTTCTATCTTTGTCCAATATCCTTGGGGTGATAAATTTTCTGTATCCCTTTATGATTTTAAATTTGGTGGTGAAATATTTATCGATTTTATGCAAGTTCCATCTTGAGTTTGTTTCTTTTCAATCCAAAAGATATTCCAGCAAATATAACTCGACAATTAAATTTTTTTTTTAAATTACATTCCTTTTTCTCATATCTCCGATATAAGTTTGGTATCAGAACTAAAGGCTAGATATTATAACAAGGTGGGATGGGAACGATGTAGCTAGTAAAGATAGTGGCCATGAAGATAATTTTGAATCATTGATGTTGCAGCTACAAAGATTGTTACACAGTATACAAAAAAAAGATTAAATCATTAAAAATCTTTGGAATAAAAATAATTAGTATAGAATGATGCCCAAAAGTTTGGTTCTGATAACGATACACCTCCTTACCCTAGGGAGTTTGAAAGATTTCAGGCAAGGCGTAGAGACCAAGACGAGTGGCAGAACAAATACAATCAAAATTTGAACATTTTGGAGTTGAAGGTAAAATCAATGTTGATGACTTCTTGATTGGCTTAATACGGTGGAAAGAATATTCAATTTTCATAAATATCATAATAAAAGAAGGTAAAGTTTGTGGCACTCAAACTCAGAATGATTACATCATTTTCGTGAGAAAATATGAAGAATCAAAGAGAACGTAAGGGGAAGAGTAAGATCATAACATGAGAGAAAACAAAAGAAAGTTAAAAAGAAAATACTTACATAACAATTATAGGCAAGAGATCTTTCTAAAAATTCATAATTTCAAGCAAAAAGATCTTAATGTGGAGTAAACAGTAAAGTTTGATAATCTTATATTAAAAAGAGAGCAAATCATTACAAGATACTTAGGAGGTCTGAAATATGAGATTGTCAAAGTGGTTCAATTCCAACCATATTAGTCTTTGAATGATGTGAGTAAGCTGGCTTTAAATGTGGAGAAGCAATAAAAGTTTGAAAAGAGTTCTCGTTACGGGGCGACAGATAGTTATACGAGAGGAGAAAATTCCAAGCCTACTCTCCAAAGCAAAGTAATATCGAAAGTGTAAGACAAGGGTGAAGGATCAGCTGGCATTAAACAACCACCTAATTCTTCTACACTCAGTGGCTGAAAATACTTCAATTGTTATGATTTTGGGCATATTGCTTCAGATTATCTAAATATAATGATTGTTATATTTGTTGAAGAACATAGTAATGTAGAAGTAAATGAAGCCAATGATAAACTAAAATATGATGATGATGAGGAAGAAGTTACTTATGCTGATCATGATTTGTCTATTGTGCTACAACGTAGCTTACAAGTATTTTATTTGGTTAAAGATAAAAGTTGGATGAGGAAGAACGTGTTTCATACTATCAATTATGCTGGCTAGAAAAAGTTGGATAAAAGCTAAAGTTGGACACAATCCCTCATCTACATCCTTACCAATTATGTTGGCTAGAAAAAGAAAATGACATCAAGGTAACTGAAAGATATTTAGTTTCATTTTCTATTAGTAAGTATTATAAAGATGAAGTATGGTTGCTTATCATTTTTTGTTGGGTAGATCTTGGCATTATAATATAAGGGTATTGTATGATAACTATAAACCAGTGATTTAAAAAGCTCTAGGCACCAAGGTCCCAAAACACCTGAGGCACTAGGCGCTCGCCCGAGCGAAGCGAGAAGCTAAAATATAACAAATATATAATATAATTAATAAATCTAATTATTTAAATAAAAAATAATATTAAATTAAGAAAATATAAAAATATGATATTAAATAAATAAATATTAGTATTATTAAAAATAGATAAATAGTATATTATTAATAGTATATTAATAATATATTGTTAATATATAGTATACTACTATTAACTTATTGTTAACAGTATATTGTTAACAATAAGTTAATAGTATATTATTAACAGTAGATAGGTGAGGTGGCTGACTTCGAGAAAGCTGCTTACTAAGTAGCGAAAGCGATAGCGGTGAGCAACGACAGCAACAGCAGCAGCGACAGCTATGAGTAGCAACGACGACAATGGAGAGCAACGGCAACGACGACAGCGGCAAAGAGCAGTGATAGCGGAGAGTGACGAGCAACGATAGCGGAGAGTGGCGAGCGACGAGCGGCGATAACAGAGTCGCCAGCGTAATCGCAATTCACAAGTGAGATTATGGTTGAGAAAGCAATTCTTAATGTGTTAGTTAGTTTAATTGAACCAACTAACGCGAATTCCACCGAACCAGGCTAAAAGCCTGGTTCTCCTCACCTGGTTTAACCTAAGCGCTCGCCCGAAGCGCCCAGCGCCTGGGCTCGGGCTAGCGCCGAGGTGGCGCCTCTTTGAAGCGTGCCACCTGGAGATCGAGCGAGGTGCTCAGGCCTCGCCTCGCCCGAGCGCCTTTTGCAATCACTACTACAAATATATTTATTCTTTTAAGGTGAATTAAAAAAATATTTTAGCTCTACTACAACCTTATTAAATCAATGTACCAAAAAAGGAAGTTAGCGCCTTTATGTCATATTGTCAATACAAAGGTGAATTAGAAAAGGGTTGGTCATGTTTTGGCTCTAATAGTAGTAGAGGAGAATGGACAACACAAAGAGCCACCAGCAATCATGAAATTAATCATAGAGGAGTTCCAAGATGTTGTACTAGAAGAGATCTCATATAACCTTCCACCTTTGAGAGACATCCAGCATCATGTTGATCTTATTGCAAGGGTCAATCCTATAGATAATTTGGATTTAATTTCTCATTCTACAACTAAGCAATTTAGTAAAAATGCTTATGAGAGAGCTAAGGGGTAAACAAATTGCATGAGAAAATTAAAGCAACCTTTAAAAAATAAAATGAGAGGTACATGTAAGCTACCAACAAACACAGATTGCATATAAAGTTTAATACAAGTGATTTAATCTGAATTTATCTAAGGATAAAGATATTACCACAAGACAAATTTGAAAAATTGAAACCAAAGACTGATGGACCATTCAATATGCTTAAGAGAATTAATAAGAATGCTTGTGAGATCGAGCGACCTGAAGATTATGGGGTGCTCTCAACATTCAATATGACTGATTTAAGTCTTTATTATGTTGATAAAACAAATGAGGATTTGAGGAGAAGATTTTTTTAACCAGGAGAGATTGATACGAGAGTGCCAAATTTGCTACAATCAGCTCAAGTAAATCTTGTTAATCCTATGATATTTTTTACAAATCATAATGATTGTCTCATAGTCTTTATTCCAAACCTCTCAAATATGATAGCTTATTGGCATTTTCACTAATGAAAGTTAAGGCTGCTTCGTTAATATGTAGTTTGGAAGGTAAAGAGTTAAAACTGCTATAAAGTATTTTTCTCCATGACCAAGGAATGCATTAAAAGAGTTCATTACCAATTGTAAATCACTTAATTTCATGATTTCCTATGCATGAAATGTTGTTTCATTCAATAGTAATTATTTTGGTACTTTAGACTTAAAAAATAGTTTAGAATATGATAGTATTAGTAGAAATTATTTAAGTTTTATCTTAAACTCTGTATCCGTTGGATGTTTCCTTGAATGTTAAGTTTTTTGTTTTTAGTTACGTGTGTTGTTTAATATTATTGGGGTGGTGAATTTTTTATATCCCTTTATGATTTTAAATTTGGTAACCTATTTATCGATTTTATGTAAGTTCTATCTTGAGTTTGTTTCTCTTCGATCCAAAAGATATTCCACCAAATACAACTTGATTATCATTCTTTATTTTTTTCTTTCACCGATATTACTTTCCCGATATCACATATACTCTCATAACTAACTGGGAATCAATAATTTCATGCGACATCAACAATATAGTTTTAACAAGAACAGGAGAACATTTAGTTTGAGATGGTCAACTTCATCGTACCGAGTCTCTGGCAATCCTTGCAATCCAAATCACTATCAAGATTGATGACATTCTCAAGCATGTCAGTTGTATCAATTTTTTTTATGTTACAAACATGATAATTATCATTTTTTTTTCTCGATAGACTCTTAAAACGAGCTGATTGTCACTAACTATTCAATCAAAAGATAAAAATTGAAGATCTCCATTTCTATAATATTAGAAAAGAAGTTTTGACGGTGGAACTTGTTTTGTGACCTGGAAACTGACCCATTCTCATCTTTGAAATCTTGCTTTCGACATTCGAATTATTTGTCATCCGGGACCAACTCATAGACTGCTTGTTCGTTGATTTCTGTATCACAGGTTGGATGCACAACCATTGTCTCACAACCAGACGAGTCCTCATATAACCTAAATAAACAAAAGAATCCACAATAGCATTTTTTTTTCTTGTTTTGACAATAGAATTATATAATTTCTTAAGAGAAAGAAATTGATAGAAACAACTTTGTTTCCACAATGCTTATAAACCCACGCAAAAATAGCTCGAGATACCATTTATCTGATTTTGGATTCCTCTTCTTCTCAAGAGTGCACAATTTCTAACCTCTAAATTGTCAAACAATCCAAAAAACCACTGTCTGTGCACTACAAGTGAAGCTAAAGAAGTGGATAGATGAGAAGCCCATAAATCCAATCAGAAACATTTCAACAAATCCAACAAGAGAGAGAGGAGGCCTTAAAAACGAATGATACAAGTAAAATATCAACAAATAGGGGAATCCAAGTACCAGCGGTTCGGGAAGAATCATCTCCCGGTTGAAGGGGAAGCAGGCCCGAGACCCCGATGCGTCTCCGGAGGCGGTGAGATCCGTCGGTGCCATCAACGAGGGCTTGGGCATGGAGCGGACGCCCAAGAGCCAGGGTTTCAGCCGTGGGCGGGAAACGAGGGGCCCCGGGGGGTTGTTAAATAGGCAACATAACGAACGTAATTCTAGAACCTTCGGCTTTGCGTGAGGAAGAGACACATGTACCTATATCGAGCTGGCGACGCCGACGTGCGACCTCGTGAAGGAGATGGATTCTGGGATGACGACCATTCTCCTCGAACCCGATCGGGTAGCTTCACTCACCGTCGACGCCGCCGCCGCCGCCAGTAACACTGGGCGACGAGAAGCACACTCCGTGGCCGCCGGCGCGGATTTGCCGTCTCACGCCGACGCATCAAAAATCCTTGGTAACTACGGCCACCGGCGGCATCTGTTGTTTATATCGTTTCACATATGCCATTCAAATATAACAAGTCTTAACATTTATCACAATGGAGGCTTAAGCCGCTAGGGAAGAAGAATCTCTCGTTAGTGTGACATGTGCCACATCAAAATTTAAATTGCAATATAACAACATCCGTGCTCATTTCCCATCTCTACTTTTCTTTCGTCATCTCTAAACACTTTTTTAATGATGAGTTCGAACTTGTTCATCTTCCATTCAGAATCGACAAATTGAGCACAAAGGAAATCATCAGATTCGATGATGGAATTGGTCCTCATTCTTATGAAATGTCCCCGTCAACCTGTCACTAAACCTGCATATGGATATCAACTTCACGTGACTGAAAGATGGCAGAAGCAGAAAACAGTCAAACTCATCTAATTATATCTTCGGGAAGAGAGTTTTATGCCAACAGCAGCGGCAGATTCAGTGTCTGTTGCTAAACTATTATTATTATTATTATCTCAGTGAAAGTGTTAAAAAAGGTTGAGAGCTGAAGGAAGTGACAGCCTTTCATGCAGAGATGAAAGCGAGTACTTATTGTTTTCCAGTGAGTCATGCAGAGCTCTTTCATCGTTTTTATCTCTTTACTGTGTTGGTGCAAGTCTTATTGATGCCAAAGGCTTCAAACTTGAAGGATGATTCTTCCTGTTCTGTCGTCTTTCCCCACCAACTCTCTCTCTCTCTCTCTCTCTCTCTCTCTTTCTCTACCATTACCTCCATCTTCTCATTCTTGCATCAAACAGAACAGTACCTCGTCACTGTATCAATACATATGATATGATGATAAAAGAGATCAACAGCAGCAGGAGCACTGCCTCTCCAGCCCTCCGTTGACCGGTCTTCTCTCTCCCTCTTTGAAGACCGAGTTGACGTCGCCATGGCCATCATCAATGTCTACCCTTGTGCTCGACGAGCGCCCACGCCCTCCCACTTCCCCATGGAGCACACATCAAAGCTCATTAAATACCCGTCCCAGCCTACGTGTGCGTCGTCGTCTCCATTCGAGTCGTTCAAACTTCAAAGCGAAAGATGATAACGTTGTTCTTCGTGGTGCACGAACCCTCATGTGAGTCTTTGTGCTTAGTTCCACCTTGTCTCCAAATATAATAGTAATAACGTGAATGTGAAGGCACTCGTGTGACATGCACCTGCCTTCTCCTTCACACATACTACCACACAGCTATATAATAGTCATCCACGATTTCATGTCTTCTTCCCCATCTCTTCAAGCCAACTTGTAGAGTTATTTTTTGTTATCTTAGCCAATCTTTCCTCTCCCTCCCTCCGCAGTCTGTCTTGCTTCGCTCTGCTCCCTCTGCAGCACTGTCTCTGTGGTAGGTAGGCTTTTGAGTTGAGGCAGTACATGTAAAATGGCATCTCTTCATCTTCTTTCTTTGCAGGCCTAGCGTTAGGTTTGGAGAATGGAGGACAAGGATCTCGGTCACTTTGTATCTCTTACCTCCGATAACGACTTGGTGAGGAGAAGAGAAAGGGCATCCTAATCCTCTTCCGTTCT
Source organism: Ensete ventricosum (assembly GCA_029747655.1). Classification (NCBI taxonomy): domain Eukaryota; kingdom Viridiplantae; phylum Streptophyta; class Magnoliopsida; order Zingiberales; family Musaceae; genus Ensete; species Ensete ventricosum. The sequence continues at coordinate 53,364,679 of JAQQAF010000008.1, forward strand.
GCATCTCATGTTCCTTCTTTTACTTGCAGGATACCTATTCCAAGCCCGTTGCAATGGGAGGACCAGCCGCTGTTTCTGTCATCACCAGCATCCTCTTGCTTGGCTACACCAGACACGGATCCAATATTTCATGTTACTAATCTCGAAATGGTGCTATCTGTACTGAGCTTTTCACCTCTTTTCATGTTCTTCTCTTTTTCATGTTCTTATCTCTTCCCTTGCAAGTCTTCTTGACCTTGTAAGACCTTTTCTTGACCTTGTAAGGCCTCATTCCTCAACCTCCACCTTCGTCCCCGACGGCCTTTGGTTCCCTCTCTTCTCCCTTCCCACTTGCCCTCCTCTCCCGTCTATCCCTCTTGAGCCGTTTACGTGTTGATGACGATGGATGATTGACCACTCGAGTCTGTCGCAATGTATGAAAAGTCTTGGAACATCATCTGCACTCTTTTTTGTGTGGTTGCTTTCACTGTCTCCACTGGCGTATGTATGCATCTCTTTGGATTTAAGTTCTGTTGGTGTGTTCTAAATTGGTGCTGGATCCTGTAAGAAAACAAAGATAAACTCCATAAACATGAGCTCGCATGGGATTGCATGCAGTCACTAAATTTGATGCCGAGATCGCTCTCAATCTCGAGTAGATCCACCTCGGTTTCTGCGAGACGCGAGGGACAGCACGCCATGGGTTTTAGCAGCGCTGAGATTGGCAGCATGCAGGAAAAAGATAGCAGGGTTTGTCACCTCAGATGACAAGATGGTGAGACAACAGATCCGTTGAGGATGATGATGATGGTGACGATGGTAGCTCAGAATCCATCGGAGTAACATCTGATCAAGGAAAGCTTTCGTAGGATGACGATGATACCTTTGGCACACCTTCACCATGAGGTCACCATCATAGGTGAGGACTTCTCTGCTGAAGGACGAAGGTATCGTTTCATGTGTTTGGATTCCTCGAGGCATCCAATGTTGCGCTCTTCCTGTCTCCTTTATAAACTTCTATATGGCAACAGTGAAGCCTATAATAATAACAATAATTCCTACTATTCTAATTATTTGGAGTAGTTTTACTGTCAATTAAGAAAAGCCAAACACTATGGCTGCAATTAATTAATTAATTAATCATGAGAAGTTTTTAGAACTCTTCTCTATTTAATCATAATTATACGTTAAATTTATAAAGAATATGATGTTGCATGTCTCTCTCTATCATGATGTTTTATCATAATTTAAAATAATCTTATCACGATATAAACATTACAATCATATGAAATAGTAGATAAAGAATAATTTGGATCCTCCACGTGATCCACATGTTAAAAGTAGAGGGCTCAATGCCCAATTGCAAATATTTTATGCAATTAATTGAGCATCGGGAAACAACGTCCTTTGAAATATAGGCTACAAATATAACCCACCCAAATCATCTATTTATAAAGCTTTTTGAATTATTAATAATTGATATAAATATTATTTTCAAGTGGGATTGGACACATGCGATCTTATCAAGGCATACTAATTATCGAACATAATAAAAAAATATCAAATTTTTTGTTGATCCTTCGTACTATGCTTCAAAATCAAAATCATCACTCGTATTTTAAAACTCGTATAAATGATCTTCCATACTATAATTTTGTATCAAAGTGATCTCTCATGTTAGAAATAAGGTTATGACGTTAGGTAAAATAATAGTCAAAATTTTTTGACCCCTGTACTATGCCTCAAAATCAAAGTAGCTTCTTATGTTAGAAATAAGGATATATGAAATAGGTTACTATTGGTGCATATTCTAGTTGACATTGTTATTAGATTACTAGTAGTTGTGTACATAAGATATTTGTATGACATGTCTAATTTATAATATTTCTGATTTTGTGGTAGTTCAATCAATTGATTATATCTTGTTGTTCTTTGCAGTTTGTGTGATTGGTTGTAAATAAAATATGTTCGAGTTTTAATAGATGTGCTGTCGAAATTTAGTCACACTTAAAAGATGTAAATCTTGCACGAAGAATTTTAGCAGACCAATTTTTTAGTTACTTAAAATAAATAATTAACTATATAACAAAAAAAAACCCATCATCAATCAAGCTTAAAGTGTAAAAAAACTCGCTAAAATATAAGACCAATCTTTTTCATGACTTTTTTATAACTTAATACCATTGTATTAATGTCCAAGGGATAAATTTTGATAAATAATAATAGTACGTGGTATATTTGATTAACATATTATGGTATATGGGGTGACTTTGATTTTTTAAGTTCTTTTCGTAGTTTGATTATATTGAAAATCAAATAGACCCCCACCCACCCTAATTTTAAAAATAAACAGTTATCATTCTTATTAATATAAGAGATTTGTTTAATGTTTACAAAATAATACAGGGGTCACTTTGATACGAAAATAGTAGTACGGAAAGTCACTTATACAAGTTTTAAAGTACAGGAGGTGACTTTAATTTTGAGGCATAGTACTGAAGATCAACAAGAATTTTGACTTAAAAAAAATCTATAGAACATCTAAAATGATATAATTATTTTCTTAAACTAAAGATTACACATGTAACACTATATAAAATAGTCTTCTTCATCTTATCGATAATAATATTAAATTTAATTATCAATCCAACGTAGACTTTGAGCTCCAATAAAATTCGAACGAGTTGATTTGAAATCAAGCAGCTAGATATGAAACATAGAGATCTTACGAATCAGTGTAATGCACATATTCAAAGTAGTTGAAGATATGGCTAGAGATTCATCCTATATGGAGAGGAGATCCCTATATATATATATATATAAATAATTTGTAAGTGTTATACATCACAATCCGAATTCATCTCCGAAACTAAACAATTGGAATGTGAATTGGGTAATTCCAATCCTAAGTATAGAGTGGTCAAAAGTTGCATCTATGTAATCGTAGGTGTACACGGGAGATCTATCAACTTGTCACCCACCCCAACATTACATGCGATCGATGATTAAGGGGATCAGATCATGGGACTAAGTGCGCCGACGTGGCTATTCCGGGAATTAAGCACGAGGGAATAAGACTCCGCGGTTGACCACCATGTGCGCATAAAGACCGTAGTTTGACCGACGCGGACGGGCCCCGCGGCGTTGACGCACGTCAGAGACCGCGGCCAACCGGTTTGTGCGCGTCGGTGGGCCCTCCTCGCCACCTGAAGCGCGGGTAAAGAAGTGGGTGCGCCCGCCAAAGGTACCCCACGAATGCGACTGCTGAATCTTTAACGCAATTAAGAAAAACAAATAACCAAATAATATTCAGATTTTATAGGTAAATAATTAATCTAGCGGTATAAATGTTATTTTATTTAATTACCTTTATATTTGTTGACCATGGCTAATTCCTGAGATTAGCAATTTTTTTTTTAGATTAACGAATTTAATACCCCAAGAGGATAAAAGTGTCCTTGTAAAAGAATGAAACCTTGAAATTAGATTTGCTTCTTTTATAAATATTATATATTTTTTTAGATTTTGATAGAAAAGAGTAAGATATGAGAAATATTTTGAGTGCTCTTTTATTATAGAGAGAATTATCCTATATAAAAATATATATAAATTATTTAAAATTTATATGAGAGTGTATAAAATGGGATTTATGTTTGAGTGAGTTATAAACTGTGGATGTAAATGAGAGTCATGGAATCACGTTAATATTATCTCGACTTTATGATATATTATTTATTTATTAATATATGGGATTCTCTTTTGATTTCAGAATTTTTTTTTCTCTTCCTCTCCAACAGTAGTTACTAAAAAAAAGTTAAAATATTAACCAATTTAGTTGGTAAAAATATGAATTATAATTTATCAGTTTACCAGATTTAGACAATCCAACAACTGAAGGTGGTACTAAAAAAATAAATTTTCACTATTGGAGAAGTAAAAAAAAAAAAAGGGGAATTTCTCACATCAAATATATATTTGTAAGAGAAAAAAAAAAAAAGGGTCAGGATATAGCTCTTGCGTGGCTCATATCTTCCATTGATGCAAGCAAGCATTGTTAAAGGTGATGTTTCGAGATATGTTTATGGTGGGAGCACTATTGGTGTTTCCCAAAGAAAAAGAAAAAAAAAGGTACAATGGAAGGATGGATGATGAGATAGTTCTAAGTTGTAAGGAAGAAAGAATGGTTGGCAATGCACACATTAGTGGCCAACCATAATGAGACAGTGAAACAAATGGGACCTCCACTAGTGGGGAATTCAACATCCATCACTCTAATCCACCACTATTTTATTATATGTGTTGATATAATCACATAGAGGTTAAGGATAATTTTATTTTATTTATTTTTTGTAAGTGAAGTTACTGTCATGTTAAACACAAAGAATGAGAATTGGTATTTCATTATTTTTTTTCCCAAGGAAAAATAATATGTAATCTAATCCTCCTTTTTCTTCACAGTTTGCAACTCTTTTAAGGTTGTTATTATGTGGTTTGGCTTCACAGACATTAAGTACTACTCTTTCTCTTTTCCTCCTCTTTCTAAAGCTGTTGCTGCAGCCATAGGTCTTCCGCACTCCACAGGTCGTCTCCCCACACGCTGTGGTCGAAGTCCGGCAACCCCAGGTCAGTGTCGCCGGACTCCGACCACCATCCGGGGAGTTCACCCTCGCCACTCTGCGTGGCGGCGGCGGCGAATGTGTCGAAGGCCGGAGGCGGCGGTGGGAACTCTGCTCCGAACGACGAACTGGGCGTGCTCGACTCCTCTGGGCTCGGCTTCATCACCAGCTCGACCTCCGCGGCGGGGCACACCGGAGCCATCGTCGAGACGCCGGAGGTCGCCCGGATCCGCTCCACGAGGCGAGGCATCCACACGTATGTCATGGCGTCCTTGAACTGCTTGCTGTTGACGTCGCACCGGAGCTGCTTCGCGTGCTTCTGCACCCTCGTCCGCCAGTAGTTCTTGATCTCGTTGTCGGTCCTCCCGGGCAAGTACTGCGCGATCTTGGACCACCTGCGACGGATCACTCCTCATCATTCATCGTCGGCAAAGCTAGTCGCGTCAAGGAGGGGATTACATATGGCGAGACTGGTTTTTACCGGTTTCCCCAGCGAGAGTGGAGTTGCAGGATGAGGAGCTGCTCCTCCGGGGTGATGTTGCCCCGCCGGACGTCGGGACGAAGATAGTTGAGCCATCGAAGCCGGCAGCTCTTCCCTGTTCTCCTCAGCCCTGAACAGTAATTTGCAGCAAGAGAGAGAGAGAGAGAGAGAGTTAGATCTGTCGGCATCATCAGGAACAGTCTCAGAGACGTTCATAGAAGATGAGCTACGTACCCGAGCAACGGGCGAGAGAGTTCCATCGCCCCTCTCCATGAGCCGCCACATAGTTCATCAGAACGAGGTCCTCCTCCGGGGTCCACGGCCCTCTTCTCAGGTCCACCTCCTCCTCGCTCTGGGCCATGGCGGAGCCGCAAGTCCTGCCATGGAACTCCATCGATGCCTCCAACTTCCTGTGACTGTTCTTCTGTGAAGCACACTAGAGAAGGGAAGAGAGAGTTGTATGTGTACACGAGCACTTTTGCTAGCAGAGACGAGCTTTATATAGAGGGATGGAGTGGAAGAGACATATGGATTGGCTTAAGCCCTTTAAAGCCTAAAGTGGTGGCTTTTCATCATCATCCATCATCCAGCAGCGTACACGACCTTTGAACTTTGACTTCTCATCCCTCTCTCTTTCTTTTCCAGATGGCTGTGTCCTCCTTAGACTTCCATGGCTCTCAAGTGGGTAGCTCTGCAACACTGCTGTGACTTCATATGGCAAGTTGGATTCTCTCTGCAAAGAGTACTGTCTTGACATGGACTGCATTAGACGTAGCAGGTCGTCTCTGGCCATGCCTAAATAATTTGGTACTTGGAAGCTTCACAACATCACAGTATTCACAATTAGGCAAATTGGGATGGAGATTGCAGGAATGATACATACCTAAATACTATGTATGACCTGTATATTAATGGCTTGTTTAACTTAGCATATGCTAAGGATTTAATGGCGTCCGACAGGTTTGGTTTAGTTTAAGCAGCAAGTGGAGATGACATGAGAAGAGGGAAGGAGAAGGAAGAAGCACTGAGGTGGAGCCACTTTGTCACCAACAAAAGGGTTTAGAGTCTGTACTTGACAGCATTCTCTTGTGTGATTTCACCTGAATGATTCATATGTTATCTATTGAGCTAGAAAAGAAATTAATCTATATTTTATTTAAATATTTATAGAGTCATTATTCAAATTCATAATTTGATATCATAACAAATATTTATAATTATATGATCATCACTTCAAAATTCAAAAGTTTAAGATGTTAAGAAATGATCTAATCATTTCAGTTTTTTATTTACATACCGCCGCCACTCGAAAATAATAATAATAATAATAATAATGTTAGTGTTAATGATCTAATGATTTAGATCCTAAAGAAACAATATTACGGTGACACCGACAAGAAATTTCAAGATTAAATGGAATTACTACGATCAAAGATAAACCAAATGATCATGACTGGTCAAATTGGTTCTATCTTTTGGTAGCAAAATATGATGGAAGAATCACCACTGTAGCAGCTCATCCAAAAACAACATATCGACCATTATGCTCTCAGTTTTTGGTGTCAATACAATCCACCTTTCTGCACAAAAAAAAAAAAAAGTAAAGGAAAACATTTTTTCTTCTCCTAATTTATAGCCAAATTAAACTACTGGAAGTTCTCTTTCTCATGATAAATCACACATAATAATCACCTGACCACCACTAACTCTGAACGATGAATAATGCCATATATTTCATTTGAAAGTCTTAAGATCATCATGCAAATAGACCATTTCATGACTCATGACAAGAAGTTTTCTGGTCATTCCCTCTCAGAAAACTTGGGTTGGATATGACACCAGAAACACCAAGACCTCAATGATAGAAGATAAGATAAAATTAGGATTTAGATATGATTTCCTTAACTGAATGAGGAAATCACGTAGGTTAGTTAAGGGAAATCCTCCTATCTTCACCTGTATAAATTAACGATGGATCAATGAATCAATTGGACATTTTCATTACTTCTTCCTATTTCCAACATGGTATCAGAGCTCCTCTCTCTATAAGAGAGATTACTTTTTTTCTTCACTGTTAAACGACAACTTTTATCATCATTTGTTCGTCGACAACCCCGCTGCAAAACTGCAGATACTCAGGGGTCATCTGTCGCCACCCTCGCGGACATTCTCTACTCCGAAGATCTCTCTTACCTCATCTGCAGTAGATGACGACTTCTACACCCGCTCACCGATAAGGGCCACTGCCCATCGTCTCTCGGTGCTTTGTAGAGAGGGCACAACAAGTTCCTTCTTGCTATCAAACGGTAGCAAATCCCCACCCCGTCGACTGCCCTTTTGCGAAGCCGCAATTGTCGACTCCTCTTATGCAAAGCCGCGATCTCTGTTTCCTGACAAAAAAAAAAAAAAAAAAACAGAGCATCGCCAGCACCGTTTTCATTCAAGGATTTGATGTCCACGTCGCTGGTCTGGCAGCCCTCTCGCTCAACCTTGCTGGCACTTGTCGTTGCCATCGCTAGCATCGACGACACTATCTGCCTCATTGTTGCCTGCCATCGGCTCACCGTTCGCTCGTTGCTGTTGCCGTCACAGCAATAATTCGGTCGCTTCTCTTCGGTGCAGATCCCTCTCTGCATCACCTCTACACCTCCAAAGAAGGGACTGCAACATTATGGTCCTGAAGTCAGAGAAGAAAGGGAAGCACACCTTCACTACAGCAGCTTCCTCATCTTCTCATTCGGCAGTTACTATGCTCGTTGCCGACCCCCCTTTCTCCAACAATTGCAATCGCAACTGCAGCCCTCGCCGGCCACAACTGTTGCCCTCTCCTTAGATATATCGCTTCTTGCTGTCAAACGACAGTCTCTCGTCGACATCGAAGCTGGAGACTTCTAGTGCATCGGCTTTCTCAATTCCTGTACCGAGGTGTTCTTCTGCACGAGGCTCTTCCTTGTGCACCACCACTGTCGCATCAGCATCAACAAGCAGTGGCACCTTCCCTACCCCATCAGTAATAAGTTCATTCTCGCTGTCAAACGACAGTAAATCTACGACCGCACGCTTCTCCCGCTGCCCTTCAGATCTACCGATCGCCCCAGCCGTAGCAGCATCTCCTCCGCTGAAGTCAACCGTTGTCAGACCTTCACCGCGGTTTCCCTACTCCATCAGCAATAAGTTCATTCTCGCTGTCAAACCACAGTAAATCTACGACAGCACGCTTCTCCCGCTGCCCTTCAGATCTACCGATCGCCCCAGTCGTAGCAGCATCTCCTCCGCTGAAGTCAACCGATGTCAACAGCGGTCTCCTTGACATCGAGTAAAGATCTGTGTCCTTCACAGGAGCTTGATCTTGCGGGGGCATGATAGTTCGATCTAATCGGATTGTCGAATTTGGCTCTAGCAGAATCGTCTGCTCCTTTCTTCGGATTCATTGTCATCGGTTCAAGATCAACGTCCTCAGTTTAAGATCGACGTCCTTACAGGAGCTCGATCTTGCGGGGGCATGATAGAAGATAAGATGAAGTTAGGATTTAGATATGATTTCCTGAATGAGGAAATCACGTAGGTTAGTTGAGGGAAATCCTCCTATCTTCACCTGTATAAATTAACGATGGATCAATGAATCAATTAGGCGTTTTCATTACTTTTTCTTATTTCCACAAATCTCTTTGAGTTTTGTGCTCCTTTGTCTGATGCTTTCTCTCCCATGTGTCTCTTCTCTGTGAAGAGAACCAGCGGTCAGAAAGCCAGACAAGGAATAAAAAAAAACCTTCTTCAGATCAGATTTCAGCATGGTGACCTCATGTTTTGATGAGGGTGAGTAGGTCAAAGGGGATGCTTTGAGTGGCTTTTCTTTATTTACTTTGATGCCTGCGTCTCTGACTAAACTATCATTCTTATGTTGATGATAGTTCTTTCGTTCTCCTTCGATACATTGACCTTCATTCAAATACATGTAGCAATATGGTAATGGTGGTTGGTTCCTACTTAGACCTAACTCGCCTAAGACTTTTGAATATTATAACTTTTAACCTGATAATTATGAGGATAACACGTTAGGATGATCCAAAGTTAATGTCCTCAATATGTTTAGTCAATATCATGAGATATTTAGTTTAGTTTTGATGCATACTTTAAGCTAATTAGATAAGAGATTTTAAATTTTTTTTTTTCAAAGTATAATTAGTCGTCCAACACATCAATAGTTTAGATCCAATTTAGGTCCAACCTCAAAACTCATCACAAGCGGAGATAAAGAGAAGATTATGTAAAAACTATATCAAAGATGTACTCGATAAAGGGCTCATAATGCTTAGGTTTGTGGGGATTCAAAATATTTTGAGTAATTATTAAATCGAAGTGGAAAGTTAATTAGTGAGATGGTTTTGTGAAATCATGGTCCATCGTTTCGACAGAAGATTGTACGTCAATCCATAGTGATGTATCGTAATTTTTTTGATCGATGTGTTTGTATCATTTTTGTCGATACCGACTCGAAGAAGTCAAATCCATAGTGATGTATCGTAAGTTTATCCATATGTCATTTTTCTCTCAACGGTATCTTTATGGATTAGAAATGACCTTAAAGAGCTTGAAAAAGAAGATGAAGAATGTGTTTGGATGCTTCATATGGACCACTAATTTTTGCACTTCTCTCTTCAAACATCCTATGTAACATAGCTTGCCAAACTCAATTGCAACTGTGATATGAAATCTTCAATTGCCTAACAAATCTTGATATCAAGCTTCATCTGCACATTCCACTGGGGAATAGAATTTGACTTAAAAGGAAACAAAAGAATACAGTGAAAACACAAAACCAGCCCTCAATCAACAGATAATTTTAGTGTGTATGGTGGAGCTCACTGTATCACATTCTTCAACCCTTCAACTTCCTTCTCTCTCTCTCTCTCTCTCCCCCCTTCCCAATACAACAGCAACCCCTGAATCTTGAACATATGGACTAAGGTTCAATCCTCAACACTTGTAATCATAAACAGAATAAGAGATACATATATATAGAGAGAGAGAGAGAGAGACCACAACACTTATAATCATAAACAACTCACAATAATTAAGAGAGATAGATAGATGGATAGAGAGTTCTTTAATGAAGCGTGTTCTTGCACCACTAGCCAAGGGTATGTAGCTGCTCACTAGTTTAGTGACATGATCGTAGAATGAGTAACAGGTGTTGAGCCCTTTCTACCTTCCCCCTCCTCCTCGTTTTTGTTAATGGATGAGGAGGAGGAGGAGGAGGAGAGAGAGAGAGAGAGAGAGAGAGAGAGAGAGAGAGAGAGAGAGAGAGAGAGATTTCAAGGTGATGGAGTTGCAGCCATCGCTATCAAACTCCACCACACGCACTTTACTCTTATCTTCCCTATGACTCGCCGAAATCCTTCATCATGTCTTCATCATCACCTTCCTCGAACCAATCAGGTGGCTCCGTGTGTCGAGTTAAGGGAGACGGCCGATGGTGAGGATGACGAGAGCTGCATGAGAAGGAAACCCAACCGAGCCCTTCACACCTGACAGTCAGCAGTCTCGAGTTGGCAACATCTGATTCAGATGGCTAAATTTCTTGTGATTAGGTCTTCCTTTTTCCCCTCATAGCCACCACCACCACCGCCATGGGCAAGTCTCCCGAGTTCCCCCCCCCCTCCCCCCCCCCCAGTCCATACGCGTATTCCTCTTTTTGTCATCCACAGAAGGCGAGTTCACATCCGCGTGTTGCAACCATGATGATGATGACGACGACTAAGTGGCTAATCGAGTGGGGAATCCACAAGCGTTGCATGCTCAGAGGAGCTTGCAGAGCCAATGTTTCACGAACATGCAGTGCCATGGTACCTACCATGTGCTGATTTGTACGAAGGTTCAGCGATGCTTCTTGAACCCCCCCTGAGGTCAACCCATCACGACCTCAGGCAGCAGTGTTTAAGGGTCAATCCATGTCTCAGGTCAATGAGGTGTGCTGTGGGGGCTTTCTTATCCTTTGGGAGAGAGTCATCAAAAGATATGAAGCACCTTTCCTCGCGATCGTGTTCACTTTGCAGCACTCACCCAAAAGGATGGCCGACACAGGTGGACGATGTAAGCTTGGGATGCGTACGTCTCATTGGGGAGGAAGCCTTTAAACCCCCCAAGTACAAGAGGAGAAAGGCGCATTGCTCCTGTTCCAAAAGGGTCAACAGTATGAGAGGAGGAGAGATGGAGGAGGAGGAACGACATGTACCAGGTTGACTTCCAGAAAGGTGCAGAGAAAAAAAAAAAAAAGGTACCGATTTGGTCGTCCCTCAGCTCTCTCTACTCTCCGTTGCTGTTGTCAATTCTGCAGTCTCGCTTTCATATGAAAGGAAGCGGAGGAATAGAGATCACCAGTTTTCATGCAAACACAGCAGTTTTTTGGTGGCCGTCTGAAGTGCTCAAGCCAAGCCATGGAGGTGATGTATAGATAGACACATAGATATCTTTTGGATATATCGGCAAGATATCAAAATATCTCCATAAAGTCAACAATAGTAGGGGAGACAAATGAACGCCACAGAAAAAGGGACCTTATCAAACGATTCCTCCACAAAAAAAAAAGAGAAGAAAGTTCTCTTAATTGAGTTAATTAAAATGGTGTTCGATGCTCTAATGATCATTTTGCATTGATGGTTTTTAACAATCGGATCCGATAAGAGAGTTAATCTAATCATAATCTATTAAGTTTTAACTATTAATAAAAATACTTTTTAAGTTCGAGATAATGGTGTTTTGGGCCTTTAACGGGTAGCCCAAAATAGCCGTTAATTATCAGTGGGTTAAGCCCGATATCGGCCTGGGCCGGCCCAAATCAGCCGGATAGGTCCATCATGCTTCAAGAATCGTGCACACAACGAATTGACGCTTTAGCATTCGTGCCTTCAGGAATTGTACAGTCTTTGAGGGAGACACACACATCTTTTCTTCCCTTTAAAATTAGAGATACATAAAGAGTTCCAAAATACATTACTTGTCGATCCGACACTCTTTTAGTCTTTGCCTTCTAGTAGAATATGTATGACCCACACCGATTTAATTTTTTGTCCTTTTCTATCACTTTAATTTATGTTTAGGGCGAGGTGGAGACTATAGCTGTCTGTCTCCATGATCGCCATCAGGTCTCGATCAGGCAGCTCATGTAGCTCCACGTGTCCACGCACGGTCCGGTTTAGTCCCCGGTCGGTGGTCCAACCGGACGCTGATCCAAGGAATGCACCTACCCGGACGTGAGATCCCATAACCGCCCATTCGGATAAAGCAAAGACCGCGCGTCGAGGCGGTGGAGTTCGCCACTTGGCCTACTGTGTGAGGAGCCGGTGACGACACCCCGCTTTCGACCAGATCTGGACGGTCACGATCCACCGCTCGTTGATTCTTTAAGTCGGTTATGATACATACCTCCACGAACTAACGGTCTCGGCCACTCGCGTCGCGCCACCTCCACGCGGGGACAATGACCGACCCCGCGTTGGTTGGGTGGAAAGAAATCTCACAGCTGCCTCATCACCGTCGATCCGTTCGAACTAAAAGATGAATGGCTCTGATCGTCACCGAACTCGTTTAAACCTTCGGGTGCACCGTGGCCGACACGTACGACAACGATTACCGTGCCGTTGGCCAGCGGGCGAGTGAACACGTTACCCGGAGAGCACGGGTACCACCGCCGCTCCAAGATAACTAAACCGGTACCTAAATCATCAACCGTACAACAGATCTGCGGCAATTTCGAACAGCGAAGTGGCGCTCTTCCGGACGCGCAAGGGGAGGCGAGTTGATAACGGTGTTCTGTGCCGCATTCGACACTTCCAGAAGTAGCCCTCTTCCAGAACTTTCGTAGGACCTTCTCTCCCGTTCGATCGCCTTATCGGGACACGTGTACGGTGCCGACCATTTAACAGTCCCCCAGGGACATATAACCTTAAATGTAATTTGACATGGCTACATCGTCTCCCCCGCGCTTATTTAATCGCATCCGAACCCACCTTTCTGCCCCCCATTCCATCTCAACACACACTGCGAAGGGTTTTCTGTCTGTTACTCTGCGTTCGTAGCTGTCTTTAATTTTGATCAGTGTGATCTTGTTCTTTCCTACCTTTCGGTCGCATCCATGGCACCTAACATGAAGGCTAGGGGGAAAGGGAAGCACGCCGGGGGGAAGCCGTCGAGGGCGTACGTGACGTTCCTGGCGGGCGACGGCGACTACGTGAAGGGTGCGGTGGGGCTAGCGAAGGGGTTGAGGAAGGTTGGATCCGCTTACCCGTTGGTGGTGGCGGTCCTTCCCGACGTGCCGGAGAGCCACCGTCACCTCCTCGCCTCCCAGGGCTGCATCGTCCGCGAGATCGAGCCTGTCTATCCCCCGGACAACCAGACCCGGTTCGCCATGGCCTACTACGTCATCAATTACTCCAAGCTCCGGTTATGGGAGGTAAGCTAAATCTCTCTCTCTCTCTTTTTTTTGTCTGTTGCCTTTGCATTCGAGGCTCCAGTCTGTTGGTACGATTGGGGGTGTAAGAAACGGAGGAACTCGATTGCAGTTTGTGGAGTACAAGAAGATGGTGTACCTGGACGCGGACATACAGGTGTTCGAGAACATCGACCACCTGTTCGATCTGCCAGACGGCCATTTCTACGCCGTCATGGATTGCTTCTGCGAGAAGACATGGAGTCACTCACCGCAGTACAAGATCGGTTACTGCCAGCAGTGCCCGGACCGGGTGGCCTGGCCCAGCGACGAGTTGGGTCCGCCGCCCTCCCTCTACTTCAACGCTGGCATGTTCGTCCACGAGCCCAGCCTCGCCACCAGCGAGTCCCTCCTCGCCGGCCTCAAGGTCACTCGCCCTACCCCCTTCGCCGAGCAGGTAGATGAAACAACTTCTCCCCCTCTCCCTAGTCGTGTCCGCGTGCCCATAGGTGTAACAGAAACCTGAGGATTCGTATGGTACCATTGTAGGACTTCCTGAACATGTTCTTCAGGGATATCTACAAGCCAATCCCGTTGGTCTACAACCTGGTCCTGGCCATGCTGTGGAGGCACCCGGAGAACGTGGAGCTGGAGAAGGTGAAGGTGGTCCACTACTGCGCTGCGGTACGCATCCATCCCGCATCGCTTATTCCGTCCCACGGGGGCCGACACAGGAATCATGGTTTTGAGTTTTGACATCGAGAGGTTTTGTGGTGATGTGAGTGCAGGGGTCGAAGCCATGGAGGTTCACAGGGAAGGAGGCGAACATGGACCGGGAGGACATCAAGGTGCTGGTGAAAAAGTGGTGGGACATATACCATGACGAGAGCCTGGACTACAAGGGTCCACCGGTGACCCCGAAGCAGCCGCTGCGGGGGGTGCTGTCGGAGGCTGGGGCGGTGAAGTACGTGACTGCACCTTCGGCGGCGTGACCACAGAGATCTGCGTCTTTTCTTTCTTTTAGCGTGGTGTTATAAATTTTTAATGTGGTGTATATGATTAGAAAGAACCGTGAGTGGTGTGGTCTATCAAAGAAACACTTAAACGGTAGCTTAAAATCTGTGAATTATATGTAATATTGTGGGCCTACTCTGAGGGCATCATCATACTGTTGTATAATTAATCGAGATTAGTGAATCAATTTAGACTGATATGTGAATAGTTTGTCTTCTTATTGGGAAACCAACCTCGCACATTCAAGATAGTCTTATCAACCTATGATCTCTTGTGTCCTTCCTCTTTGCAAACGAATGCCATAGTAAAAATAATCCTCCTCGAGGCAGTAACTGTCTTAAGCATAATCCTTTCAACTTCCTACCATTCTTACTAGCATTCGACCTTTTAATATTTCATCTCCATTTCTTTCATCTTAAGCCTCCGATTTCTATATGATATCATCATCTCTTTCTCTGACTTTTGTGTACAAAGAAATGTACTTTATTGTATTTTCTCGTTTCCCAATTTGTATCGACTCCTCACCATTTCCGGTTGTGGAGAACTTACGATCTATCACATCTCAATATGTCTATTGCATCGGATTTTTCTTTTTATTTATTTATTTATTTTGAGATTTAACTAACTATCGTAACACAGCCAAATAAATCTAGTAGCCAACAACTCAATGAAGTCGTTCATCTACGTTGACCAAATTAATTTCATAATTTAAGATTACATAATTGATTAAGATAAAAGTGCTGATGGATGATCTTGGAAGGCCTGACATCAGAAGAGGCCATGAGATGGATGTCGGCTTGGGTACCGTGTCAATGACGCCGTGCTATTTTTTCTTTTCTTTTTTAGAGTCTAGTTAGTCCATTCGTTGAAATTGACTTTGATAATATTTTAATTAGATTTGGGATAAAATCGATTTTGAAATTAACTACTTAGATAAATTCGAAAAATAACCCAATTTTAAATTCCAAAAGCTAAAATTAGAAGGAACCAACCTCTTGTCCTTCCCTACCGCGCCAAGGAAGACCCACAGCGAAGGATGGTGGTATAGCGCCCACGTGGCAACCGGGCGCATCTACGTGTCGAAGTCGAAAAGAGCAACGCCCCCCCACGCGGCGTTTGCATGGCCATAAGAGTCCGCCCCGGTTTTTGCCCTGTTAAAATACCATTTAACCTGGGAGAGGTCTCCAGGTGGACTATGTATGTGTTATGGTGAGAAGCCTGTAACCACTACTGAACACATAGAAGGCAATACAAAGATAAGAACAAAGCTTTCAACCTACTCACCCACGGGAGCAGACTCCTTCCTCAGCATCAGCATGCACCTGAAAAGCGTAGTAGGTTTCATCTCAAGGCAGAACGTGGAGACTTGTGACTGGCAATCCCAGCTGAATGATGTAGGAAAGCAGCTGGGGGTTGGAGAAAGAAGACTGTGAGTGTGAATCCGGAAACATCACCATCACCATCACCTATCACCAAAATATGGGGAAAATAAGGCTCTGGTATAAGAATAAAAAAAGGATCAAGTAAATAAATAAAATAAAATACAAAGTACATGCATGGATGAGACTCGAAGAGTAGCACAGATGAATGATGTAGTGAGAGAGCAACAAGATACAAACTTGATCAAAGTTATTGGGAAATCAGCAACTCACCATGTCAAGGATGGGTGCCATTCATTCGCCACTGTAACAAGTATGACTTGAGCATACATATAAACGACGACAACTTGTAATCTAAAGCACAACTCTCTTGGGATCAATATATACGCAATCTCATCAATGCAACCAAAAGATCCAGTTTCACTATCTAGATCCTAATCATCTAGGTCACGAAGAGTGAAGAAATGCATCAAAACTTAATTAAGCAGCACCTGGAAAAACCGATTTTGAGACCGGGCAAAGCTCAAAAGAATGCACAACCAGCAACAGGAACAAATTTGCCCAATTGAGATATCTGGAATCATGTTTATTTCTTTTTTTCTTTCTCATTTTCATCCGAAAAGGACTCTTATTCTATGTCTATATTCCTTCTAAATTAAAAAAAGAAAAAGAAAATCCATCGTCTTAGGATCCGAATTATCCTACCATTTAAGTACAACAAACATAAAGATGGGAACAGAGAATAATTTATCATTTACCTTAATCCATCATCCCAGGATATAATTAACTAAAACTCCTGAATTAGAACTAAAGAAAAAAAAAAAAGTTCAAAACTTTCCGATAAATCCAATGATCGCCTAAAGCACAACAGTCAAGGACCTCAATGGTAAACTTTCCGATTACCTCAATATGGTAGTGGGAAGAAGTAGATTTGGATGTAAAATCTGTTCTAGGACTCTAGAATGAGACCATAGACCACCTCTTTTTGTTAACTATCTTAGATAAAGTGTCAACAAAAAATTTATGATCCTTCAAGCCTTCACAAAATTCATATAGGCTACCTCAGGTGAGTAATCTCTGCTTGCGTGGAAAAAAACACAAGATGAATTTATTGGTCATACCAGCTAACTCCATGCTTAGCTCCAAGTAGTAAGTCAAAAGCAATAAAAAATATACATTAAAATCTCACTCTCCACGCTCTGGAAAATGTTCACCAACTATACATGTCCTATATTTTGCACCTTGTGTATCCTGTAGAATACCAACTTATTTCTGAAGATTAGTAAGAGGATTAAAACGAAGCAAAGCGCCTAAGGATAACCGTACAGGATTAATGAGATCCAATTTTTTCAGTGACTCTGGGTCTATACCAATGGGATGCCAAACATATCTTTATGCCTTTTTTGCTTGTCACAGATTGAAATGAGTACAAATACTGAAATGATAGATCATGGTATCTTGAATCTGCAGAGGATAATGGTTCTTGGCAAGCTATCAGATTAAAACAGAGGGAACAAAGTTGTGAATAAGATATCAGATAAAGTAAGATAGCAAACACTGGAGTTTGCAAAAGTAGCTTATGAAAGAAAACTAAATTTCATAACCAAGAGATGGCTAAATTTCATAACCAAGAGATGGCTCTTGCTAGCATTTCATCACCTACAAACTGAAATAAGAATATGCAGATGGTGGATCAAACTCACAACAAGGGAGAGAGGTGTCCTTACCAACATGACAACCACAAAAGCCAGTGATGTTTCATTAGGCAACAAGAAAAATAGAGTATCCCTGCATCAGATAAGAGGGGGAATAAAGAATGCACCACAGTAAGCAGAGAACAAATTTTCCGACAGAACAGTTTCATAAAAGCCATTCAATTAGTGGAAGAGCTGAAATTAGTTGGCATTTATGACCTGCCACAGAGAAGAGAAAATAGAATTATATCAGGATTGAGATCAGGAATTATTCAACATAAACACCCACACATCTTAAACAACCACACATCTCCATAGTTCTCCTTTCAGATGATAATAAAATTGAGATCAGGAATTTCATCTTTACCTCAGACTTCTAGAATCCTGGGCTTCTTTTCATGCCCATATCTTCTAAAATTCTTCTGCCATTTTAGTTTCTGAAGTTTCCAAATTTTTAATCCACAAACTCTGGGAATGGTACTGAAAGCAGCAAAGAGACATTATGATGCAATCTAGAAATATTCATCAATACAATCCATGATATGTAAGAAAGCAAGTGTAGTCCAACATGAACACCATGATACATAAGAAGGCAAATGTATGGATCAACATCTTTCCTTGACAGATGACACAGAAAAGTATTAAAAGCAGATCTTCCTAGTAAAAACTAAGCAGAATTATAAAAAGAATATAAAGGAAACATGAAGGCATAAAAAGAATATTATGGAAACAGCATAAAAGGAAGAACAAGAGAAACTTGAAAATATGGATCCTACCAAGATAACAGAAAGCCATGCCCATTAAATTTTCAGGATTATTTTCTAAGTTAACCTCAAACATAAACTCCTTAACATCCAATGCAAGGTAATATAGACTATCAGTTCAATACCAATTCCAAGTTCATTAAGCATCTCCACATTTTATTCTTATGCATGAATGTTGTTCATAGTTGTTCACAGATAGAAAAATCCTGATGTGTTCACCACAGAGCTACACAAAAGGGATGATGACTTGCCTCCAACCAAGGTAAGTTTCTATTTTAAAGAAGTCAAAGAATTCACAAACATAAATGCATTTGAGATCAATTATTTTAAGAAATTAAATCATATATATCCTTGCAAAGTTTGGAAATAGTGTATTTGTTCTTACAGATTTGAATATAGCATACATGCCTTCCAATATTAAGATTATCCACATATACCTCTCCCCTTAACATCAGTCCAGAATACTCAAGTTCACCACTTTTAATTGTAATTAGTATTAACTTATTTAAATTAAAGACATATGTAAAATTATATAATATCTAAAGAATCCTTGATGTGCTTCCCATCATAACGAGTTTTTGAAGGTTTGTAATGTAAATTAGAGTTTTAACCAATGGTGAGATGACAGTCAACTGATGGAGAATTGGAGATAAACCAAGATGACATATACATATATATATATATATATATATATATATTTCTAAACTTAAATTTAGAGGGACAAAACAAAAATCATTGATTTTGGAGGGATATAAGCAATTTTGCCATTGTCATGCAATGTCATCTGATGGTGATGAAACAATAATGAACAAACCATACTTAAAAGGGGATCCACAAATCAGTTGTTATCCAAATTTTACGAGCCTCAATAGAAAATTCTCATTCATACAGCTCAGATAAGTCATTATGGTTTTCGATGTATTAATACTTTTACAAAAAGGTAATTTATTCAAAACCTAGCCATTTGGATACAGAAAAATCCCTACAATAAACAAAGCTCAGATGTGACCTTAATGTGCATAGATGTCTTTACTGGATGCCCTACCTTAATGAGCTATGCATGTTAATGGTTGTCCAAGTTTTAGGATTGTCATGGTCCTCTATTTTATGATATTACAATGTAGCAAGATAGGTAGGTCACTTGTTAGTTGTGTCCAAAACAAGCAAAAAACAAGTCATCAAAAAGGCATTAGGAAAAAAGACAATAAAAACTAATTTGATAAGATGTGAAATCACCTATCAGTGCTTTCATCAATTCGAGAAGCAGGAACGGCCTCCATGAACGGACAAATTATTGATGGCTAAAGCTAAAGGTCTACAATTGTAGAACTTTTGCGTCGATGGCTTCATGCTACACATAAACCTCACAGTCATCATCCAGGTGAAGACCAAGGTACGAAGCAACTTAGCAATCAAGCAAAAGAAGCACAATGCCCACTTCAAGCAGCTTGAAAAATTGCTAGATGGGATCACCCATTTCGGAACCACCTGCACTTGCACTAGTGTAGTAACTTATGCATCTAACTTGGAAAGTCATCAGGACAGGAAGAATGAACCCCAAAGCAAAAGTGAGGCACAACATGGTGATGACCGAGGAACACCGTCGGGTCCCTACCCTATTACTCATGTATAGGACAGGACATACAACAGTTGTTTGCGGCAATACATCAAACATTTGTTGGCGTCACTAATGCAGTGATTCCGTTTCTGAACCAAATTCAAATACGCGTCGTCGAACAATTTCAAACAAGAAGAAGAAGAAGAAGAAGAAGAAATCCAAAAAGATCAAGAATCATAAGCAGGAATCGAGAAAGGACTGGTGGAGAGTAAGAGAAGCGGACTCACGGGAGGATCAAGAGACAGCGGGAAGGGTGCAGAGCCGGGCGATCGGCGGAGCCACCGAGATCGCGGCGCAGGACCGGCCCAAACCGCGATTCAAATGTCATCGAATACATATTATCATAAACGTCCCTTAAAGCGTTCCATTTTTAACATAAAACCCCCTTCTGCAGAGTCCAATTCCAACGACAATGTAGATATTTCATTCTTACCCTTATGCATACTTATATTCTAGTAAATACGCCGGGTAGCATTTCTTTGATCTTTTCAAGTTAAATTACTCTCAAAATAGCAGATGTATAGGGGAAACCATAATCGATGATATCTGGGTTAACTTGATATGGTCCAAACTCGAAGGCGTTAAAGTATTTGAGATGGTGATTGAGATGGCTCTGAGATGGTCATGAGATGTCTCCGAGGTGGAAGTCTCGAGCTCTCGAGCTCTCGAGGTGTCCACCTGTATTAAAATAAATATAAATTTTTTTTTTGACTTGGTTGCTCAAGTTAATGACTGATGTCTCTTAGTGGGTATATTTTTTTTTGGAAAGAGAGCCCCATAAGTTAATGATCGAGGTCTCTTAATGGGTATTTTTTCTTTTGGAAAAAGAGCCCCTTAGCGTGTCATTGGAGATTAACTTTTATACTTGATCTTGGAAGAGACAATTTATAATTATCCCAATATCTCGTTCTTCACGTTTTATCCATGTGGGCAGCATAGAGGAGATAACCTCGAATGGCTATATTAGACTTTTTGTCCATATAGGCAAATGGGTGGAGGGTAACATAGATCTTTCATTCCATAATAGTTTTTACACAACGAATATCTACGGATAATGATTGGTTGTTAATATTCCCTATTATTTGTTCTCTCCTAAGACATACTTTGAGGCTCTTGTTAGAGGGGTCTAGGGTATGGAGTTTAATTCATATAACAGAACCATTACCAATTTATCTCTTTATCGCATCAAAAGGACACGTTGGTTGGGCTGGGGTCGAATTTTTCCAACTCACACGCCTTGAGCGTATTTGGTGTTGGTTACAGGTGCCCTACAGGCCAATCACATGAGTGATGGCACGTGTGACACACTGTATGATCTTTTTGCTTATGATTCATATTGACATATTCTTACATTATATATATATATATATATATATATATATATATATATATATATATATATATATATATATATATATATATTGGTTCTTTGCAATGGGAATCAGATCGTGATGAGATCACGATAATGAGATTGATTTGCTAGTTACAAGTGCCCTGCAAGCCAATCACGCGAGTGATGACACATGTGACATACTGCGTAATCTTTTTGCTTATAATTAATATTGACATATTCTTACATTATATTATATGTAATATATATATTGTGATGTCCTTGGTTCTGTGCAATGGAAATCGGATCGTGATGAAATCACAATAATGAGATCGATTCATCTTTAAACATAGATCTTAAATAATCCCGATCATAGGTTACTCGAGAGGGACATCGAGATAACCAGACAGACCGGTGTACTATATACTCGTCTATATGATGGAGGCGGTTGGTCTCATAGCCACTCGTGTGGAGACACTAAGGATATAGTACAGGTACTCATTGAAGAATGAGTTCACTGATTGATCTACTTATGGAATGTTGTATGGTTAATGATAATTAATGTCAGACAGTGATTTCACAGTCCCAATTGTGTATCTGGTCCTTGGACTTAAGACACAAAGGATGTCTTGTATAAGTACTCTTTTCTTTGACGCCAAACTTACAGGTTTGGAAAGCTTCATATCTGGTACAACTGGTTATCGGGATTGGTAGTCAACCTTACTAAGACAATTGAGTGTCAATAGAGGATCATCCACTCTCGGTATCACGAGAGGAATATCTCATATGTGCTTGCTTAGATAAATATCTTGCCATGGTCATTCAGATTGAGAGAGAAGAAGTTCTCCTATAGAATCCGATTAGAGTAAGACAAACTGATTCCATATGTGACATGACAGTACCATATCCAATATACGGTCTCTAGGATATTAGTTGGATGAAGGATTATAGATACATGGTAACTGTGGACAGATAGGTCTAATGAATTTGATCCCCCCTGTACCGTCTGAGGACTATGGCGTAGTGGGCTAGTACGTCCATAGTCAATGAGTCAAGTGAATTATTATGAGGATAATAATTCACTATATCAGAAGAAGTTATGATGGGAGAGACTCACGGTCAGCTCGGTATCGGGCCTAGAGGGTCACACACATATGGTGGATGCTTCAGCGAATAGAGGATTAGATTGAGATCCAATTAGCCACTATTCTCATTAGATGAGACCCTATGCTAATGAGCTCCTTGCTTAAGGCCCAATTAGAGACCTAAGAAGATTATTGGATAGAGATCTAATAATATAAGGTTAGTGGGTTATTGGATGGAGATCCAATATCCACTAAGGCAGGAGCCCTAGGGTTTTTTGGTGGCTCTCTATAAATAGGAGGGGAAACTCTTGGTTGATAATCTGCAACTTTAGCCACCACCTCCTATTCTCCTCCCACCCTTTGAGCAAAAGTTGCAAGATCAGATTGAAAGAGTTTCGCTGTAGAGATCCATCGTATAGATACCGCTAGAGAGGAGGATGCTTGACCTCCTTCATCTTCTCCATCCAGATCTGAAATACAATGATATACAATCTCCCTAGGTAAAATCAATCTCTCACACATCGTGTTTTTCGATTTTTATATTTTTTCTTGCGACCCCAATCTTTTGCACGATGATTTGATCTGCATGGGAAACTGATTTTTGTTTTGATTTCCACTGCGCATGTGATGCACCCGCTGTAGGTTTCCCAACATGATTCACCTTTAAACACAGATCCTAAATAATCCCGATCATAAGTTACTCGAGAGGGACATCGAGATAACATGACAGACCGGTGTACTATATACCCATCCATATGATGGAGGCGACTGGTCTCATAGTCACTTATGTGGAGACACTAAGGATATAGTACAGGTGCTCATTGGAGAATGAGTTTATTGATTGATCCACTTATGAAATATTATTTGGTTAATGATACATAATTTCAGACATCGATTCCATAGTCTCAGTTGTGTATCTGGTTCTTAGACTTGAGACACCAAGGATGATTGTATGAGCACTCCTTTCTTTGATGCCAGACTTATAGGTTTGAAAAGTTCCAGATCTAGTATAACTGGCTATCGGGATTGGTAGCAAACCTTACAAATGTAATTGAGTGTCAATAGAGGATCATCCACTCTCGATATCACGAGAGGAATATCTCATATGTGCTTGCTCAGACAAATCCCTAGCTAGGGTCATTCAGATTGAGAGAGAAAGAGTCCTCCGGGAGAATCCGATTAAAGCGAAACTATTACGAATTCCGTATGTGACATGATAGTACCATGTCCAATATACGGTCTCTGGGATATTAGTTGGATGAGCGATTATAGATACACGATAATTGTGGATAGACAGGTCCGAAGGATTTGATCCCCCTTGTACCGTCTGGGGACTATGACGTAGTGGCCTAATATGTCCATAATCGATGAGTCGAGCGAATTATTATGGGGATAATAATTCACTATATCAGAAAGAGTTCTGATGGGAGTGAATCACGGCCAGCTCGGTATCGGGCCTAGAGGGTCGCACACATATGGTGGATGCTTTAGCGAATAGAGGATTGGATTGAGATCCAATTAGCTCATATTCTCATTAGATGAGACCCTATGCTGATGGACTCTTTACTTAAGGCCCAATTAGTGGCCTAAGAAGATTATTGGATAGAGATCTAATAATATAAGGTTAGTGAGTTATTGGATGAAGATCCAATATCCACTAAGGCAGGAGCCGTATGGTTTTTTGGTGGCTCTCTATAAATAGGAGGGGAGACTCTTGGTTGATAATCTGCAGCTTTAGCCACCACCTCCTATTCTCCTCCCACACTCTGAGCAAAAGTTACAAGATCAGATTGAAAGAGTTTCGCTGTAGAGATCCATCGTATAGATACCGCTAGAGAGGAGGATGCTTGACCTCATTCATCTTCTCCATCCAGATCTGGAATACAATGATATACAATCTCCTTAGGTAAAATCAATCTCTCACACATCATGTTTTTCGATTTTTGTATTTTTTCTTGCGACCCCAATATTTTGCACGATGATTTGATCTGCATGGGAAACTGATTTTTGTTTTGATTTCCATTGCGCATGTGATGCACCCGCTGTAGGTTTCTCAACATGATTCACCTTTAAACACAGATCCTAAATAATCCCGATCATAAGTTACTCGATAGGGACATCGAGATAACAGGACATACCGGTGTACTATATACTCATCCATATGATGGAGGCGGCTGGTCTCATAGTCACTTGTGTGGAGACACTAAGGATATAGTACAGGTGCTCATTGGAGAATGAGTTTCTGATTGATCCACTTATGAAATACTGTTTGGTTAATGATACATAATGTCAGACAGCGATTCCATAGTCTCAGTTGTGTATCTGGTCCTTAGACTTGAGACACCAATGATGATTGTATGAGTACTCCTTTCTTTGATGCCAGACTTATAGGTTTGAAAAGTTCCAGATCTAGTATAACTGGCTATCGGGATTGGTAGCCAACCTTACAAAGGTAATTGAGTGTCAATAGAGGATCATCGACTCTCGGTATCACGAGAGGAATATCTCATATGTGCTTGCTCAGACAAATCCCTAGCTAGGGTCATTAAGATTGAGAGAGAAAGAGTCCTCCAGGAGAATCCGATTAGAGCGAGACTATTACGAATTTCGTATGTGACATGATAGTACCATGTCCAATATACGGTCTCTGGGATATTAGTTGGATGAGCGATTATAGATACACGATAATTGTGGATAGGCAGGTCCGAAGGATTTGATCCCCCTTGTACCGTCTGGGGACTATGACGTAGTAGCCTAATATGTCCATAATCGATGAGTCGAGTGAATTATTATGGGGATAATAATTCACTATATCAGAAAGAGTTATGATGTGAGTGAATCACGGCCAGTTCGGTATCGGGCCTAGAGGGTCGCACACATATGGTAGATGCTTCAATGAATAGAGGATTGGATGAAGATCCAATTAGCCCATATTCTCATTAGATGAGACCCTTTGCTGATGGGCTCTTTACTTAAGGCCCAATTAGAGGCCTAAGTAGATTATTGGATAAAGATTCAATAATACAAGGTTAGTGGGTTATTGGATGAAGATCTAATACCCATTAAGGCAGGAGCCCTAGGGTTTTTGGTGGGTCTTTATCAGTAGGAGGGGAGACTCATGGTTGATAGGCTGCAGCTTTATTCACCAACCTAATATTCTCCTCCCTCCCTCTGAGCAAGAGTTGCAAGATCAGATTGTAGGAGTTTCGCTGTAGAGATCCATCGTGTGGATATCGCTAGATAGGAGAACGCTTGACCACCTTCATCTTCTCTATCCGAATATGGAATATAGGGATATACGATCTCCCTAGGTAAAATCAATTTTTCTCACATCGTGGTTTTATAGATTTTTTATGTTTTTCTCGCGACCCCAATCTTTTGCACGATGATTTGATCTGCGTGGGAAACTGATTTTTGTTTTGATTTCCGTTGCACATGTGATGCACCCGTTGAGGTTTCCCAACATTTGGCTTTGTGCCGTCGTGGCAGATTTCTCTTAATTCAAGTCTAGTTCTCTCGACTCACATGTCATGGGTACATTTCGCTCTGCTCCTCTATCATACTAGAGTCTCTTGGTATGGGTCAGACTTTTCTAACTCACATGTCTCAAGCGTATTTTGCCTACGCCTCCGCCATAGTAGATTTCACTTGGTACATGTTGAGTTTTTTCGTCTCATATGCCTTAAGCACATTTCATCCTACACTGTCATCGTAGAAAATATCTCTTTGCTCTAGTTGGATTTTTTTTGGCTTACTCGCCTCAAGCACATTTCACCCTACATCTCCACCATAGGGATTTCTCTTAGCATAGATCAGCCTGTTTTGGACTTCTGTCCATGTGGGCAAATGGATGGATGATAACCTAGATTTTTTCATTCCATAATAGTTTTCACATAGCCATTATATGCTAGATAATGATTGGTTATTAATATATTCTCTATCATTTGTTCTCTCCTAAGATATACTTTGAGGCTCTTGTTAGATGAGTCTAGAGTGTGACATTTAATTCATCCAATAGACCCATTGCCAATTTATCCTTTTGTGGCATCAAAAGGACACACTATCATGAACGGTCATCGTGCACCCATAATATCTTCATTCAACGAATCGTTCATTGCTTTTACATGCTTGTATAAATGTTTTGCACCTTGTTTTCCTTACTTTTATGTGGTTTTGCCTAAGAAATGTAAGCGGAAATAGTTTGTAATGTTGTAGCATGATTGCTCACTACGTCAAGCCAAAATTACCTAAAACAACTCCATTTTCATGTATCGCGACCTGATTTTTGTAAACTATGGTGTAGTGCAAGACATCAACTATCTCATACCCCTAGAACCCCCTAAGTGACATAGCATTGGATGAGGCTTTGGTATATTATCAAGTGTTAAACATTCTTCACAAGTTGAGCTTGTCTTCACGCTTGGCACCCGATGAACCATCGTTTGTGGACTTACGATTGTTTGTTCAACTTTCTAAAGTCCTCCTTTCTCTCTTTTCTCTCTTGCACTCAAGGTATTTGTTGAATTGCTCATAAATCTTTGCTTTTCGTGAGACGTCGGGACTAATATGTTGTTCGCTTTCAAACTAATCAATTTTATGTTTTGTAAGTCCTTCGGGACTTGCACGAGATTACATTTAGGTTGACCCATTGTGGACGAATAACACATGAGCGTTTCATAACTTAGATAATCTCAGCTAAGTCCAAGACATTGGTGCAAGGGTGCTTCATAATTTAGGTAATTTCAGTTAAGTTCATAACTTTACCATAAGGGTGCCGCACAACTTAGACAAATTCAGCTAAGTCCATGACAACACGTTGGTCCACTTGGGGTCGAATTTTTCTAACTCACATGCCTTGGGTTGCGACGACATGGGGATTTCTCTTAGTTCAAGTTGAGTTCTCTTGACTCACACATCTCAGGCGCATTTTGCTGGCTCCTTTATCGTACTAGAGTTCTCTTGGAATAAGTTATACTTTACGTTTCAAGCGCATTTTGTCATATACCTCTGCTATAGTAGATTTCACTTGGCATAGGTTAAGTTTTTTTTGACTCACATGCCTCCGACAAATTTCATCATGCTCTTTCATTGTAGTGAATTTCTCTTTGCTCAAGTTGATTTTTTTCGGCTTACTCGCCTCAAGAACATTTCACCCTACGCCTCCACCATAATGGATTATCTTAGCATAGATCTGCTTGTCTTGGACTTTATCTATGTGGGCAAATGATGGATGATAACCTAGATCTTTTTATTCTATAATATTTTATCATAATTGGTAGTTAATATATATCTTATTATTTGTTCTCTTCTAAGACGTACTTAGAGTCTCATGTTAGAGGGATCCAGAGTGTAGCGTTTAATTCATCCAACAAACACATTGCTAATGTATTCCTTTGTGGCATCAAAAGGACACACATTAGTCGGGTTGGGGTTAAATTTTTTCGACTCACACACTTCGGGCGTATTTCACCTTGTGCCACCGTGACAGATTTCTCTTGGTTCAAGTTGAGTTCCCCGACTCACATGTACTGGGTGCATTTCGCCTCGCTCCTCTATCGTACTAGAGTTCTCTGGGAATGGGTTAAGCTTTCCCAACTCGCACGTCTCAAACGCATTTCGTCATTCACCTTCGTAATAGTAGATTTCTCTTTACACGGGTTGAGTTTTTTCAACTCATACACCTTAGGCGTATTTCGCCCTGCACCTCCACCGTAGCGAATTTCTTTTAGCATGGATTTGAGTTTTCTTAACTCATGCCCCTCTCGAGGCACCACTTACACTAAGATCGATATCAGAGAAAAAATTTTAGTTTGATCGTTCCGATGCTCAAGTTAGTGACCAAGGTATCTTAGTAGATGTTGATTTTTTTTTAAAAAAAAGAACCCCCAGGCATAATGTCGGAGATTAGCTTTTATACTTGACCTCAGAGGAGATAATCTATAACCGTCCCAACGTCTCCCTTTTAGCATTTTATTCTTGTTGGCGATAAAGGAGAGATAGTATTGAACTGTCTATCTTAGACTTTTGTAAATTTTTTTTCTTTATGATAAATTTCAAGTAATGATTATGTGTTAGATGATGGTTAATCGTTAATATATTCTAAAGTATAGTAGTTGCAACTTAAAGAAAATATCAGGATATTTATTTCTATACAATTTATATTATTTTGAGAAAAAAAGGGTTAGGCTGTTGATGCATTCCAAGATACACATAATTTAATTTGTTATTGGAATTTAATGCATTCTTCTACTTAAATAAATCAAGAGAGAAAATTACAACAACATTATCCTAGTGCAATGTATACCCTGTCTATAGGACCCATAAAAAGGTTTTCTATTCATGATTTATTAATTAGGATAAGTGTAAAATCATCAACCTTCGATAAACAACATTATCATTTTTTTATGAAAAAAATAAATGAAATATTGATTGATACATCCTAATATGCGTAATTGATACAAAATAAATGAAATATTTCTTTCGGAATGATCTATTCATCCAACGAACGTACATAAAATATTTCCTTTTGTTATCGACTATGAGACCCACATTGACTTTAATATGCAATCACGAACCACATCCTCAATCATATGCACTTTTTATATGGAATTAATTGATCGACATGGAGTCATGTCGATGAATTATTTCAAATGTGATTGTTCATCCTAACTTTTTCTAATGGCTCAACAAAAGGACATGATCATTATTCCCTTTAGGACCCACCAACTACAGCATTTTAATATCATGAACCTTTTTATTTTTAAAAAAAAATTATATTATTTTTTTCCAATTGATATGTCACTTATACATAATTTTAATGTAGTTATAGAATCTATCAACCCGATTACAACATAGATTAGTGACTATATATGTTATAGTAAAACTAATTGGCTTTACCATTATCATGTCAAGATGTGAAAGCATTTTCCTCCTTGCCCAAAAATGAAAAAAAGTAGATGTATAAAGATTAGGAGGAAAGTAATAAAAAAGAGAAAAAAAATCTTATATGGTAAGAGTTGAAAGAAGTATTAGAATTAAATGATATGTTGTTTATTTATAAAAATATATTTTATAAATACTAAAAGTTCTTAATAAAGCATGTAGTATTTTTTTGTTAGATATACATTTCAATTTAGGATTACCAAAGTTTTAGGATGATGTCACCAAATTGTTTGGGTAGATAACAATACATTTAAAGCAACTTTATTTGAGGGCAAACAAATCTAAAAATCCGATTCATTAATCTAATTAAGGGCGAGAGAGGGAGGAAGAAATCGCCACGTCAAATTTTTGACCTGACCCGAGGTGGGCACGTTGGATATTTGTACCCTTCCTTCTCCCCAATCTCATCACGTCTCGTTTCATCCCTACGATCTGACGAAGGAATCCGTGTGCTTTCTGCGTTCCATCTCTCTCCCTCCATTGCCCTCTTCTCCTCCCATCACCGATTCTGTTCTCTCTCGTCACCACCACCACCACCACCAGAACTTCAATTTAATCGAAGTTATCGAAAAGATCGAGGTTACTGCTGTGTCCGCCGTTTCTTTGATCCCGGGACGCCTTCAAGGTGAGCACTTTGTTTCTTTGGTCGATCGATCGGCGTCACAATTCGAGAAACATGGCATCATTTCGTGATAAGCCCTCGGTTTCTTGATCTTTTTGCTCTGTCTTTCGTCTTTACATGAATTTTCCCGGGAGACTCCGAGGTGAGAACTTCGGTTCTTTGGTCGATCGATCGATCGGCTTCAAAATTCGAGAAAGATGGCATCTTTTCGTGATAGGCTCTCGATTTCTTTACATGAATTTTCTCTTTTAGAATTTGGTTGTTGTCTATGTGGATTACAGTGGGCGAGGGTTTTATTAGTTCATCGTAATACTAGAACCAAGTAATAGTTGTTGTTTGCCAATATGCTTGCTAGGAGGAGTTGTAACAAACTCATTGTTTGGATTCGTATTTATGGACCATTTACATGTCGTCGTCGATGGTTGTGCACAAATCACTTTCAGGTCTTTTCTCATGATTTCATCTACTGGCCATAATTTTATTCTGTTGATGTTTTTTTTTACCTCTTTGGAGGACTCTTAGGATCCTTATATCTCAGTATGCAGAAATGCATGTAACATTCCAAAGAGATTCTTTTTCATTCACATGATATAGGTTCATCTTGTAGGTACATTCCATCTGCTCAACAAAGCATTTATTTAGCAGCAGACGAGGGAAGACTTCATCAATCAATTATACCTGAAAATTTAAAGGCGAATGGGTTCTGAAGGGCCATCAGTGGTAACTGTTCATGTGACAGGATTTAAGAAGTTCCATGGGGTATCTGAGAACCCAACAGAGATAATTGTCAGAAATCTGAAAGGGTTCATGCAAAAGAAAGGATTGCCTGAAGGTCTTGTACTTGGGAACTGCAATGTTCTTGAGACAGCTGGAGAGGGGGCAGTTCCTAGACTTTATGAAATATTGCGGCTTGCTGTGGATGGGCAGCAAAACAAAGAAACTTCAGACAGGGGGCAAATCATTTGGGTAAACCACTCAGTTTATTCTGCTATCTTCAAGTGGCAATGTAGAATTACAATATATGATTATAGTAATTTTATAGATATTCATCAGCTTATTATGCTTATTGTTATTATCGAATCCAAAAACTCTATCCCATGGAGCCTGCTTCTACATCTCGAGTGTAGTTGAATTGATGTTGTCCGGGAGGTCCCATATCGGAAAACACAAAGCACTGATATTACCAGATAGTCTAATAATTTTATGTTGTTGATCAACAAATTTCGCTAGTAGAATGGCTATTGTGACAGTTTGCTTTCTTTGGATCATCCCATGTTTACTCACCAGAAAAAGGAGATAAGATTTTCTATATCAAATAATGTGGCTCAGACAAAGGATGTCAATAAATAGGTCAGAAGACAACTAGGGTTTAAAATTAGGTTCTGGAGGTTTTGTGTCTAACCATCTATACAAATTCCATCCAACAACTCTTGGTGCAAAACCATATGTATTGCGTCTTTTATACAACAGAAACTTTCAGGTCAGGTATTCTGCCTATTGGACTTAAAGATTTCAATGCTTGTTGTTTATTTCAGAAGTCTGTAATTATAGTTATCCTGAAGCAAAGCAACTGGTGCCAGATGTGAAGCTTATAATGTTTTTGCTATATTACAGGTGTTAATTGAACTTGGTGAAAAATGAAATCATTATGTGCATTGCATTCTTTTTTCTTTCTCTTTCTAATTATGTACTTGGACCTTAGCGTCCATCTTTACATGTGATTATTTTTCTCAATTAACCTGGTTTCTCTTTCAATCATGTCTTTTCACACATTTGTTGTTTGGGTTTATATTGTTTTATCAGCTGCATCTTGGAGTAAATAGTGGTGCTACAAGGTTTGCTATCGAGAATCAAGCATTCAATGAGGCTACATTTCGTTGTCCAGATGAAATGGGATGGAAGCCTCAGGTTAGATGTGCTATGCTTTTTTATCTTTGCTCAAGTTATTATTTAGCTGTGCATCATACTTATACTTTACGACTGTTCTATAATCCATTGCCTTCCGCTGTTCATTTTTCAGAGAGCCCCAATTGTAACCTCTGATGGAAGCATCTCACATGTTCGAGAGGTATGCTAACCATTATGTTTATCAGTATGAAAATTTCTGCATTGATAAGATCGCCTGTTACCTTATCTTTGAAGACATTTTTGAAACATCAGGATCTTTAGAAGTTATTTAAATACATGATAGCATAATTATTTTCTGAGGACGTCAAATTCCATTACTGTTTAATTTGTTAGATCATTAGAACTTCAATGTCTTTTTTCCCTTATGGACTGCTGCAGACTTCTCTTCCTGTCAGTGAAATTGTTAAGGGCTTATCAAAGATGGGCTATGATGTAATGCCGTCCGATGATGCTGGTCGGTTCGTTTGCAACTTTGTATACTATCATTCTCTTCGGTTTGCAGAACGCAACAGAATCAAATCTCTCTTTGTACATGTCCCCCTATTCCTGACGATTGACGAGGAAACCCAGATGGAGTTTGTTGCTTCCCTCTTGAAAGTGCTTGCTTCACTGCACTAGTACTCACCTTCCTCAAGTCAGGTCCCCCGAATAGAGCAGCTCACCTGTTTGGACCTGTTGGCATGTTACCATGATCAAAACCATGCATGTCGTGAATTATATTGAACTTGTCGCATCCTTGCCTTACTGAAGATACGAAAACGATGGAATGCAATTGGAGGGGATGTTTTGTGTAGTTATCTGAGTTCAAGTATGTGCAGAAAGCTGGTGGATGTAATTGATCTATATGCTTCATTGGTGTCATTGGATTTTGATGGTAAGACCATATGCGATTAAGTCTCAAAGGTGTCCTTGTGGTTGTTGTATGACATTGCATGTGTGTGTCAACTGGTATAAAGTTTGTGTCTCCAACTTTGCTTCCAATTTGCATGTAGCCTTTGCTTCTCCTTCATGCTAACTCATTTGCATCATCATCTTTTCTCCATTTCTCTTTTGTGTTCTTCAAACTGATCAAATGTTTATCGCCTAAATATTTTTTGTTTGGAATGAATTCCACCAAGTAATTCAGATGAATATATTTAAAATAGTATGATTGAATTGATTTCTTGGATTTATAGATGTGAAAGCAAATTGGGACTCTCCACAGCTTTCTTCTCACCATCTCAAGAACTTACTGTGAATTAAATTTCTGGAAATGTTATTGTATTCCTGCTTTCCTCTCAATAATCGTCAGGAAACAAATCAATAATAAAATAATGGTCAGCATAATTTTTCGCTTAATGCCCATAACACCTTTAGGACTGTGCCGCAGATGCTGTCGTTCGATCACATCCCAGTTTATAATTTGTCGAAATGACTATTATACCCCTTCGGATCAGACGGTGGCGGTGCGAGGCAATTGATTGGTTGCGACCGCTGGACCCACCGAGTGGGCTGTCACTATTCCACGCATGGGCAGGCGGACGCAAAGAACGCTGGTTTATTACGTGTTCTACCCGCTCACGCAACTGCATCGTGACCATGTCATCGTGTGGGACCCGGTCGTTTCTTTCCAGCAAAAAGAGTGGTACGAATCAGGGTGTGGGTCCAACATGAATTAATAAACAAGCCTATCGACCTGCGGTCTGCGTGCCGTTGGACCGGGCAGGACTGCGCCGATCCGACGCCGACCGTTGGATCGAAGCGGCTGCATGGATTCCATTTGTTCTGTAAGATTCGTGATGAAATCGCAACGGGACAGCCCAATTGATCGATCCTTATTCACAGAACCCGAATCAGATCCGGACCGGCAAATCACACACACCATTAAGCATGTGCCTGCGGAATTAGTCAACCATGAGAAATAAATCACGATGGTTGACCAAGTGCTGATAGTGAAATCTCACCATCCAAGATAGGTGCTTTGTGATTGCTTGTTCGCATGAATCACATACGAACAGTCATTTACCACGACAAATTGAGTGCGAGTGCAATCTACCACGACAAATTGAGACATTCGATGCGCGTCACGTTTACCCGGTAAACTGAGCTCCATTTCGGCGGCCATGGATCTCTTCAAAGCCGCCTATAAATGCCCTTGCATGTTGCTCGCATCCTTATCGCCTTCTCCCTCTCTCCGGCTCTCGTTCTTGCTCGAGGAGGAACTTGAAGGCGGCCATGGGTGTCATCTCTCGTGCTCGCTCTGTCCTCTTCGTGGCTTTGATCCTTGCCATGGCCTCGGCAACGTCCGCTTCCCTTGCGGTAGACTTCTACAAGGAGAGATGCCCCTTCGCCGAGTCCATCGTGCGGGCAACCGTTCAAACGGCGGTGGCTGTGGACCCTGGCCTCGCCGCCGGGCTTATCCGAATGCAGTTCCATGACTGCTTCGTGAGGGTAAGCTTTCTTTGTCTCCTCTGCATTCAAGCTTCTTGTTGAGAGCTAAAAGAGCAGTATATATGTATCTTTGATCAGGGATGTGATGCCTCGGTGCTTCTCTATTCGACCCCGTGGAGCAAGGCAGAGAAGGAGTCTCCGGCGAACAAGCCGAGCTTACGAGGCTTCGAAGTGATATACGCAGCAAAGGCTGCACTCGAAGCTCGCTGCCCGAGCACGGTCTCATGCGCCGACATCATCGCCTTCGCGGCTCGCGACTCGGCCCTACTGGCCGGCGGCATCCACTACTCCGTGCCCGCCGGCAGGCGCGACGGAAGAGTTTCCCTGGAGTCGGAGGTGCTCGGCAACATCCCCTTGCCCAATTTCACCGCCACGGATCTGTTGAGTAGCTTCGCCAAGAAGGGGCTGTCGCTCGACGACATGGTCACGCTGTCGGGAGCTCACTCGATCGGCCGCTCCCACTGTCCCTCCTTCGCCGGGCGGCTGTACAGCTTCAGTCCCGCCCAGCCTCAAGATCCGTCGATGGACCCGGCCCTGGCGGCCTACCTGAAGAGCCAGTGCTCGCCGTCCACCGTCAACGTCAACAGCACCGACCCGACCACGGTGCATCTCGATGGAGTGACGCCGAGGAGGCTGGACAACCAGTACTACAAGAACCTTCTGAAGCACCGGGGAGTGCTGTTCTCCGATCAAACCCTGCAGGCGAGCCCACTGACGTCGGGCACGGTGAGCTGCAACGCCGACAATGGACCAGCTTGGGCTGCCAAGTTCGCCGCCGCCATGGTGAAGATGGCCTCCATCGACGTGCTCACCGGAAGTCATGGGGAGATCAGGAAGCACTGTTGGGTCGCGAACTGATGATGATTTATATATAGAAACCCTTATGTATCATCGATTACATCTGCTGTGAAGTCTGTGTTATCATGCATTATTACATTTTATCCACATTCCAATCAATATCCAACAACTTGTCATCTTTTTATCACAAGTTTCCACTGTAATTTGATGATTTAGAGTGATATTTATAATCTAATAATACCAACCCTAAGAGTTGGAGAATCCATGACAGGGATGGTTGCAGGTTTGACTCCATAGAAGCGTGGAGGTAATAAATAATATATGGATTAGGTGGAACAATAGTCAACACGAGTGAATAGTCAACGGCTCATGTCACCTTTATACACGAGAACCAAGTATCTGTAAGCTGTGCTACTTACTATGGGAGTCTCTTGCAAGAAACGTTTTCCTTGTACACAAGTAATATGTGTTAATTATGTATTGGATCAGTAAGTATTTTTAGGAGTCGTAATAGATTTAAATTATTTAAATAATAATGAGTAATATTTTTATTATGATAATTTTCTTTTGGTTTCAAAGTTTTCTATTTTTCCAACATACTGTTTCCTGTAGACTTCAGTATTAAAAAGGATCATGTCATCTTCCGCAAACATTAGAGATTAATTGTGGCAAGTGCGAGCTGTAAAACCTGTCTTAAGCTTCATGTCATCTTCCACAAATATTAGAGATTAATTGTAGCAAAGTGCAAGCAGTGAGAAACTTCTTCCAGCAGTGTATGGTTATTTTATTACATAGTTGAAGGCAAATATGGAGCTAATAATGAAGAAACCAAACAAACGGAGAAACGATTACTTGTATGGCTAAAACAAGGAATATGTCAATCCACTGGAAACAGTCAACAGATTAATAATGTGGATTTCTTAATGGAAAACATAAATGAATGGTTATGCATCAGAACAAACTCACTGCATCACTTCCTTGTCATTTCCTCTACAGCTGACTTCCACAGGCAAAACAAATCTCTGTCAGGGTTGGTGGTGGATGGCATCTGTGTTAGGAATAATTTATTATGTGAAGGTAGGTGAAAAAAAAATAGTGTGTATATATATAAAGGACAAAGCTAACGAGTATTATCTCAATTGAAATATGAGATTAGAGACAAGATGGATTAAGATGATGCAAGACAAGGACTGTAATAGGGGTAGGTGATGATCCGATTAGTAGTGCTAAACAGCAGTATGCTGGCTAATCTAAAACGTTAATAAGATGTTTGGACTTGGGAGAATAGGTTGTACATGAGACTTGCTATTTGACTGCTTCTTCTCGCACCTCCTCATACATCAATCTTTCATGACCGAGTCGAGTTAAGCTCTCCACATCGTCAAATTTAAAGAGTGTTTTTAAGGCTCATGTCACAGATGTGGTTCATAAGAAAGAGGTAAAGACGGCAAAATGCAAAGCTGCAAAGAAGCTTCTTCCACCAAAGAAGAACAGCACAACGCAAGGAATAGGTCAATCCCTGGGGACTATCGAGAGATGGCGACGGTGGATTTCTAGATAATTGATTATTGCTGGTTACCTAATTAGTTAATATGTTTTATGATAATTAGTCATGATAATGACTAATCATAGGTACGATAATGTGAGAATATGTGTATTGGGAGAGAATCTTAAGTGTTTTGTTACCTAATGTTTAATACTAAGTTATTTTCTTGATTGAAAGCGTTTTTGTTAATTACATCGTAGTATTATGTTTTTCGTTTTCTTCCTCCTCCTTCCCCAATATTTGTGGTATCAAAGCCATGTTTCACTCTAAACTGGGCATTATGACTTTCAATGACAATTCTATGTCTCAACGCTTTATTCCCATCTTCTCGGACGAATGCTATAAATTTTGAAGAATTAAGATAAAGACTCTGTTCAGGTCTCAGGATCTTTTGGACTTAATAAAAAAATAAATATGCAGATCCAAATAAAAAAACCAGCCTTAGGAAGAATAGAAAGAATGACTCGAAAGCACTATTATTCATTTAACAAGCTATACATGAGACAATCTTCTCAAGAATTACAGCAACGACAACTTCAAGATAAGCTTGGTTGATACTTCAAATTGAATTTCAAGGCTCGTCGAGGGTGATTACAGTAAAACTTTAAACCCTTCGCCGTTAGTTTAAAATTTTGCCTATGAAAAGTAATGAATTGGTGCAAGATTTTCTTTCTCGAGATACTGAAATTGTTAGTCAAATAAAATCTTATAGTGAACATCTTTATGATCATATAATTGTTGTAAATTTTTTGAGAAGTTTAACTCTGAAATTTGATCATATTGTTATCGCAATTGAGCAGTCAAATGACTTATCTACTTATTCATTTGATGAATTGATGGGTTCCTTACAAACACATGAAGCAAGGTTGAACAAATCACTTGAAAAAAGTGAAGTAAAAATATTTCTAGTTAAGAGCGAATCTTCTACTTCAAAAGAAGATAAAATAATCAATAGGAATATGACGTGGCAGAGGAGGATTTCGTGATAGAGGAAATGAAAGAGGAAGAGGAAAATGACACTTTGATGGGCATAATGAATAAAAGCAATCAAATTGTGATAAATAAAAATTTAAAGAGTAGAAATCAATGTCACTATTATAAAAAAATTGGTCACGTGATGACAGATTACTATAAAAGAGAAAAGTAAGCAAGCTATATAAAGGAAAATGAAAGCAATAGTAAATTATTTATGACTAATTCATAAGTTAATGATAACTCAAACAATATTTAGTTTTTAGATAATGAATATTCTAATCATATATCAAGCATAAGATATATATTCAGAGATATTGATGAGACTCACAAATTTAAAGTTAAACTTAAAGATAACAAGCAAATCTAAGTGAAAGTAAAAGTAACAATTAAGTTGAAGACAAATCAAGGGAAGTTAAAACACCTTGATAATATTTTCTATATTTCTAGTTTATCACATAACTTGTTGAGTATTAGATAATTAATAGATGTTGAATATTTAGCTATATTTAATGATAGTTCATGCACTATTAAAGGTAAAAAAAATCTGGTTTGATTATAACAAATATTTACATGACGTAAAATAAGATGTTTCCAACTGATGTTTCAAATATTGAAAAGTATGCTCTTGTTGTAAATAAAAAAAATAAATCAAATTTATGGTATTTTATATATGGACATCTTAACATTAAGGGTTTAAGATTATTAAATAAAAAAAATAATTTACGGATTGCTAAAAAATTAGTACACTTGATGTATGTGAATGATGCATTTATGACAAACAAAATAAGAAACCATTTCATGTTGAAAAATCATGAAGAGTATCTAATTGTCTTGAATTAATTCGTACCGACTTATATGGACCTATGAATATAAAATCATTTGGTAAAGTTAATATTTTCTATTATTTACTGATGACTATAATCGTATGATTTGGGTCTGAAATCAAAATATAAAATATTTAATATTTTTTAAAAATTCAAGGCACTTATAAAAAAACAAAGTAGTAGATGTATAAACATATTTCGAATAGATAGATGTGAATTTTTGTCTTATGAGTTTAATTCATTTTGAGAAGAAAATGGTATTCGCGGAGAATTGACAGCATCATATACAAGAATCCGTTGAGGCACGGGGGGGGGGGGGGGGGGGGTGTCTCTGTGAATCGTCGTTGAGCTCCTCCTCAGCGACTCTCGTCTGATTATTTTTACCTTTTTTTCTTAATCACGAAAATAAATTATTTTTTGCACAATTTTCTTGTAAACTGTTTTGGTAGTGATGATTGACTACTAAATTTCCGCATAATTTATTGGAATATATTCGTGCTTATAGATTGATCCCAGCTAAGAAAACAACCGCATAGTTTGGAATTTGGGAAAATGTTACCCCAAATGTTTTTTAAACAAAGATAAAAAAGAAAAAGTATCATCCTGTAGTTTCTGCTGCGAGGAGACGAATGAGCACCCAATAACATAAACTTCTACATATGTAAATATTTTTCAGCCAAAACATTGTATCTGAGGGAAGGTTTCTAACAGCCAAAACACTTTTGGTCATCGAGAACATAAACTACGCTTGCAAAAAGAATCGCAGATTGCAAATTACAAACCATCTTGCAACCATTTCCGACTCTTGCAGGAGACGAGCTTCAGTTATGCCCCTTCCTACACGCCCCAGACGACGCCAAATCGACGGGTGATGGCATAGCCTGACCCTGGATTCACCATTGAAGGTTGTCAGTTTTCAGGCATTCCTGTTGGAGTTTGAAAAAAGTCTTTGTGAACCGCCACTTCGCCAAACACCTCGGACCGGCCCATCGCCAGCAGTTCTGTTTTCTGTAGGTTCAGGGCTGGTATCCCTGCGAGAAAGATCAAGAAGTGCGGCTGGTGAACCGTCACCCAGACGGACTCTATTAAATTTTGATGTCTTCTTACGTTGTTTACCAGTAGCTCCATCAGCTACATTTGGCTTTGCAATGTCTGAACCAGATTGGGATTCCCTATCAGCACTTTTCCCACTGGAAATCACATCAACAGAACTTGAATTAGTATGAACTTCCTTAGCTGACGCTAGAAATTTATCCTTGGTGATTCGGTAGCCACCCTTTGAAAGCACCTCCACCTCATCCTCCTGAGGCTTCTGGTTCAGTTGTAGCTTTCTTACGGTAGCCAAGAAGTCATCAGCTGAAGTATCTTTTGCACTAGATTGAGAACGAGCTACTGCTTTTCCCTTACCTTTACCGCCACGACTCCTACCACCATTTTCTTGCAGACTTTTGTTCTGCAAATTGGCATTGTAGGCATCAATTAACTCCTTCTGTTTCTGAGCATCAGGGCAGAGCCGAGCAAGTTCAAGAACAAGATGCGACAAGCCAAATTGCTCGACATAAGAAAGGTACTCCCACGTGTTGATTTGACCTTGCCGATACTCGGAGGATATGTTTTTGAACGCACCATACATATCATCGTCCATCCCTAAGGCAGCTCGAACCCTTTCAACCAAGGACTTGTTGGCAGTGTAGACATCCCCTGTGACTGTAGGAGATTGGTTGCTTCGAGTTAATGATTCCTCTCCCTTCGCACCAGAAGACACACTAGGAACAGCTTGGTTCACAAATGATCCCTCAGCAAGGTTAGGAGCTGACGCTGAATGCTTCATCCTATTAACAGTATCCAAATTATAAGCAGTACCGGAGGATGATGGTGATCTATGTGCTTTTTCTCTTATAGGTTTTCCTCCCAACTGAGAACTTGTGGAAGTAGATGATGTGAAACCATAATTTGGTGTAGCTCTCAACTGAGATGTGGATGGGAAGATCTCATGATACTCTGGTGGCCTAGATGGAGCAGAGTTGACAACTACAGAGCCTCTGTTGCGCTGGATACGGGCAGCAAAAGTATTTGTGGACGAACTTTCAGATCCATGAATTGGCTTTGGTTTACTAGTTGCACCAGGTAGAGGAGGAAATGATTCTTCTCTAAGTTTGACCGCATTTCTAGAGCTTTGACTGAGAGCTTGAGCATATCTAGAAGAAGGCTCTGGTAACTCTCTATCACCAAGGGGAGGGAAAGACGATTCTTCTAGTATTGGTGTTGTCCTGGAGCTTTGGCTAAGTGACAACGGAGTACTTAAAGGTGCTTCTGAACCAGTATTAACATTTGAAGCTTCTGATGGATTCCTGATTGCATCAGCCCGCCTTGTCTCCCCATGCTCAGCATCCAAACGAGAACCAAAAGAAGAATCCTGAAATCTTCCATCAGCTACAGCCATTTCAAGGCTGGCTTGTATTGCCATCGATAGCTGGTCACCAGAAGGATCTGGCCGAAATCCGCGACCTCTTCCTCGGCGTTGTTCTTGTTCATTCCGTCGATATCTGAAGCTAGTTGGTATCTGAAGGGAAGAATATAACATCAGGGAACAAAAGGAGACAAATAAATACCTCACAATTAGAGGCCCAAGTAAAGACAAGGTAATGACTGAGAGAAAAAACTATCACTATTGTAGACTACTTCAGGTGAAAAACTGCTTCAGCAGAAGGAAAAAAATCAGGACTAGTTTAATACCCTGAGTGCAGCATTGCGCTTAGAACGAGACATATGCCCCCCATGCTCGAGAGTATTGTGCCTCTGGAAGATGCATTAACTAGAGGATTAGCTTTGAAGGTGTCTTGTAAAATATGATAGTATCTAAAAATGAAAATTAATACAGAAGTAGGACCGTCAACATAATCGCACCTTCATCTCTGCTTCATTTTGAAAAACAACAAACTTCTTCTCTAAACATGCCTCATTCTCACAAAGGAAATGCTCTTGGCGAAAATGCATCTGTTATGTAACAAGTGTTATAGTATGATAACACAAACGAAAAGAGCATTATAGCTTAAGAGTCTTATATAAGTGTTTTCATTTACAATTGCAGTAGTTCTAGAATCCCTCAAAAAATTACAAAAAAATAGAGATTTATAACACTACCTCCAAGTCATTGTAATCTCTAAAATAATCATACTGTCCAGGATGTTGCCTGCAAATGATTGTGACAAAATGTTACATAATGTTCTCAAGATAATTCATCAACTGAAATTAAGAAAGCATACCTTTGACAAATGTGGCAGGTATAGTGCTCTGTTGACATGTGCATATAAAGTTCATTATCTCCATAAAATCGGTTTCTGCAGAACTCACACGTAGGATGGCCCATAAAGCCACCACGTTCACTTTCATTGCCATCCACTTCAGAATCACCAGTGCTTTTGTGTTGATTTAGCTGTGATCTAGTGTATAACTTTTGTTCGCAAATGAATACCTGCTTGAAAGTTCCATTTTCCAATGATTCAGCAACCACAAAAAAATATGCACTTACATTACACAGAATTTGGAAGTGACTTACAAATTACCATAACCATAATTTTATGAGAAAATCATAAGATAATTCCTAAAGGGCCAATATATACATTAATGTGTTAGAAGGCTGCCCCTGCTAAACAGTTTATTCCTCTCCCAACCATCCAACAATGACTCACAAAAAAATGGACCAACATTACAGAAATTGTTGGAAATGACTTACAAATTACCAGAACTATAATTTTATATAAAGTTATAAGACAACTCCTAGAGGACCAACATACAGGGAAACACATTAGAAGGCTACCCCTGCTAAACTGTCGCCATATTAAGTACATTCTAACACAAGCTCCAGCAATCATCATGATTGTAAATGAATTTGGGTCCTGATGAAAGCAAGAATGGATAAACCTAACGGCACAAATTCATGACAGTGATGTCAATGGTGTTCCTAATGGAAGTATCTATCACATCAAACTGGGAAAAGCTCTACAAAATAGAAGAAACAAACATAAAAGGTACTGAAGCAATTTCAAAACAACATATATATTGGCCAAAGCCAGTGGAAGCAGCGCTCAGGAAGGATCAGACATCAAACCAGAAACAAATGAGCTTCAAGGTTCACACACACACACACACACATATATATATATGAACGGGGGTTGGACTCAAGGTTGAACCATTATAATAGCATACTAAAAAATTATCATTAAATATGAAACTGATAATTAGCGAACTATAAAATTATAAGTAAAGTTCATGTCAGTATACTAATCAGTATTAGTATTAACAATGGTACCCAGATTTAACACTGTCGAACAGAGAGCGAGAGGACAAGAGAATCCTTATGATGTCTGAGATTTAGCCAGATGAAGAAAGGGGTGAGAGAGAGTTGGACAAAGTCACAAAGGGATTAGAGATGGGGAAAGAATTATTTGTTGATTGCTTCATAAATTAACTCTTCTTGTTGCTCTCTCTTTTCTCCATTGTTAGCTCATAAATTCTGTACAAGCACTTCACATTTATTGCAATTGAAGAAAAAGAAGAAAAAATGATTTTTGAATCAAATAGGAAATTTTGTGCAAAAGAAGAGAGGAAAGTGAATGCAGTCAATGTTCCAACGCTGCATGACCAAGAAAAAACACGAACCGATCTTTTTGTTCCAACTTCTAAGTTTGACTTCCATAGTTCCACAAAGTGCCACATGCCTTTAGAAGCACATCATATCAAATAAAGCCATAATCTCAAGATAAAGAGAGGTTAAGCAGAACTCAAGACTTGTTCATTAAAAGAATACAAATCTAAATATAACAATAAGAGCTAAGTCAACTAAAACATGAAGGAAGACATGTCACCACGAATAACCACCTACATAGAACAGGATATGTTTTGTGTATATATACAAAGCAACAAATTATGAATTGAGAGAAATTTCATCTTTCCGCATCAGTTCAGACAGTAATACACTAACAAGCCATCAAAACAGCGAGCAACTTATTATGTTAAACCCAATATGTGACACCTCACCTTTCTTCCTTCCAAGCATAGATTGCACATAAACAAGTTGTGTTGATGCCTCAAATGGCCATTTAATTGTTCTATACTCCTAAATCGGATCCTCCTCTTTGCACTCTCACCACCTTGCACCTCTGCATTCTTGTCACATACGCTACAAGAAAGCCGGCACATTGCCTTTATCATCCGGTAATGATCCACATCATCGAAAAAGGCCTGTGTATCCTCATGGAACCAATATTGTCCCACCTGCCCTTCTGTTGGACCAGCTGGGAAGACTGAGAAATCAGCTACCACCCTCGTGTATTCGCCCAGTGCCTGTAAATCAAAAAGTCATCTGATCTCAAAGCAACAATCATGGGAAAACTAAACAGCTTAATAATATATAAACGTAAATTATTCATGGATATAATAGACCACGGATCTCATCCAAGTTCTTATATCTAGCTAGCATCAAGAAAGAATAAGCAGAAAACTACGCTCAAGAGATCCTAATTCTATTCGAACATAGATCAAAGGATAAAATAAGATCGAATAAGATCAAAAAGGTCAAAATTTCTACAACAAATTGACAATTATACCAAGGAAAGTAACTAAATTCATCAAGATTTAGGGGGAAACGTTGCAACAACCGATATTTAACCAATAATTCTACCTCCATGGCCAAATCCCACTTAGACGGAAACAAACAGATCTCGATGCGATTCAAGAACAAATCGACGAAAGAAATAGACTGGAGCAAAAACCATAGGGCA
This sequence comes from Ensete ventricosum, assembly GCA_029747655.1. Taxonomy (NCBI): domain Eukaryota; kingdom Viridiplantae; phylum Streptophyta; class Magnoliopsida; order Zingiberales; family Musaceae; genus Ensete; species Ensete ventricosum. The sequence goes on from JAQQAF010000008.1 coordinate 53,408,895, forward strand.
TGATACCTTGGTGACAAAGACAAAGGGGCACTCGGTCTTGCAGATGCAACAGCGGCAGTCGCCGAGGACGAACCGAAGGCGCACGACGCAGGTGGAGCAAACCTCCCGGTGGCCGCAGGGCCCGTAGGCCACCCACTCGAGGGCGTCGGCACACACCGCACAGCTATCGTCCATCGCTGACCGAGAGGCGAGGGGCGCGCGATCGGAGACCGGAGGTTGGTGGGCGAGCCAAGAAGGCGGCGATGGATTGGGGAGCAAGGCAACGCAGGAAGAGCCGCACACACGGCGTTTGGGCGAGCGTGCGATTTGGTGCGACGGAAAACAATTATATATATATAAGGGTATGAATTCAGAAAGGTGTATATAAATAAATATATATATATATATATATATATACATATATATATATATATATGATTCTTTATGATATTTAAAACATTTTGCTTATTGATGTTTATTGTGAAGTATGTGAGCTTTTTCAAGAAACACTACATATGTATTAAAAGTCTTTATGTTACATTTTTATGTGAATTAAAACGATGAGCTTGTCAAAAAAAAATATTACAAATCTTTATTACTGTTCATTGTTTCTTATCAAAAATAATGCATCATATATTAGTAAAAAATTTCTGATGATCAATTTTTTTATCAATGTTGGAGACCTAACTTGAAAGTCGAATCTTAAAAACCATTACATGAGTGTATTATATTTTAAAAAAAATAAAAAATACTTGAAAATTAGAAAATAAGACTTGAATAATTCTAGAAAAGATCTAAAAATATTCTAAATTGGAAAGACACTGATGAGATATGTTCATCTGAATCATTTTGAGATGTCCTGCTATATGATATATTAGTTTTAGATTTTTCTAAAAATCTATGCACAGCATATTAGTAAAACTTTTTAATGGTCAAATTGTTATCACGTATTTAGGACCTAATTGGAGTGTCATATGTCAAAAAAAAAAAAGAATAAGTGTCTGATATTTTGGAGGAAATTAAAAAAAAAAATTCAAAAATGGCACACTAACCTGAATAATTCTGAAAAAAATATCGAAAAAATTGTATTAAAAAATACTGACAGTTCATCTAAATCCAATTTAAAGATACCTAAAACTTTCAGGGTATTTTGACAAGATCTATTATGTGATACACTGTTCTTTAGAATTTGATCAAAAATAGTGTAAATTTTTTTTATGGCCAAATTTTTACCATGCGTGTAGGACCTAATTAGAAAGTTAATCTCAAAAAACATGCATAAGTGCATGATATTTTTGTAAAAAATAAAAAATGACACAATGTACATGAGCTGGATAATTTTAAAAAAATATTGGATAAATTTTCTAAAATGAAATAACACGACATATGTCTATATCAAATTCAAACATATCTCTGAATAGGATATTTTGATAAGTCTTACTATTTTTTGGATTTTGACTAAAAATAATGCATCTCATATAAGAAAAAAATTTCTGAAGATCAATTTTTTACTAGGTGATTGTGGCCTTATTAAAAAGCTTAAATGTCAAAAAATATTACATAAGTGCATGATATTTTTATAAAAATTTAGAAAATTAGAAAATAACACACTTTGTAGTGTGTTACAATAAAAATAAAATAAAAACGAGAAAATAAAAATACAAAAAAAGAGACAATGAAAATAGCACACTATTCCGATGCTCAAAATTTTATAAAAATATTTAAAAATTTTAAAATAAAAAACCAATGACATATGTCAATAAGTATCATATTCAACAAAATTTAAAAAATTGAGATCATTTTAATTAGTAAAATAGTGCATCAATTATTTTATCGAGATCAAAGTTTTGCATATATTGAGCACCTATTAAGAAGTTCAAATGTGAGAAAATATTTTACGGATTTATTATAATTTATTATAAATTGAGAAAATAAGGAGAAAATAAAAAATGACAATTTTTTATATGCTCAAAAATCTATAAAAATATTTTTAAAAATAAAATAAAAAAACATGGCATGTGCTTGATACGTTTTTTTCTTGAAGACCAATGCATCACCTATTAGGAAAAAAAAAACTCTATACCATTTTTTCTACATATATTGTTGACCTATTTAGAATCTCAAATATGAAAAAACAGTGTATGGATGTCTTATAATTGTTTAGAAATAAAAAAGGAGAAAATAAAACATTATTTAGATTGTAAATTTTTTTATAAAAATACTAAAAAATTCTAAATTAAAAACCTAATGATGTATATCCATAAATATTTTACTAAAAATTTAAGATCATTTTAAATAATACACATATGTAATGTACTATTTTTTTCAATTTTTCTTAATAAGTGCATCACCTATTAGCAAATTATTTTTTGAACCAAATTTATATGTATCGTGGACCTCTTAAAAATCTCAAATGTAAAAAATATTATCTGGATGAATTATAATTTTTTTAAAATAATATAATATAAAATTAATATACTATTCTGAACAAAAAATATATTTTTATAAAAAAACTCAAAATATTGGCAGTAAAATAACAAGTTTCATAATATTGTTTAGAATAGTAAACATCAATGCAACGCTAGAGCCTTAGCTGCACAATAAACCAAAAGTTCAAATTTTCTAATAAATATTTTGATAAAATGGAGACATCTTAAAAAATCCTTGAAACTCTATGACTAATAATGACAACGATTGTTGGTGGAACTTGGTGTCATGGTCGAGGAGTCAGCACAGCTTGGTTCCTCCCGCGTGCGCAAGCTTGTCCATGTTGGTCGGGAATGAGAAGTCTGGCTCAGCTTCGGATCTACATCTCAGGAATTTTGACGTCGGGTCGACAGCTCAGGCTTCACTTAGGTCGGCATCCATGAACAGGATCCTACACGGAGGTCTCATCGGGATGGGGGGTGCCCGACGTGACACCTCCGACATTTGAGTTAGTGTCTCGGGTTGGTTTGGTTTAAGCATAGTAGAAAAGTATTCAAGAGAGTGAGAGAGTCCAACCCCCATTCTTGCTCTCAGGTGGGGGGATTTATACATACCAGTCGGAGGATCGATCGTACCCTCGGCCTCTCCTCTATCGTTAGGTCGAGCATGGTGGGGGGGTGCGACGGTCGCTGTCTGTCTAGTCGACGTGGTGCAGAGGTGTGGCGCCTCATTCTACATTAATTGGATCTTTGCGTAACTTGCACTGTCGTGGCCGCCAAATCATTGTTCTGCCACCTCGGCCCGAGCCTGTGCCATTTGGGTCGACATGGGATCTCGATGCCGTCGTGGACTACTAATCTGGCGCGGGTCTTGGTGAGCTGGTCCGCGGACCTGGGGTGGGTCTCAATGAGCTGAGCTGGACCACACATTCTCAGGTGGTGCTCTCTACTCGATAGGGTCTTCCCAGTTCGGGTTCAGCTTACCTCGAGATCGAGTAGGGTTGCTGACCTCGACCTTCTGTTGCACCATGTTGCCTGTTTTGATTTGTCGAGGGCATATTTACTATCGTAAAACCTTGCTACAACTTTCTTGTATACGAGCACTCGTAAATATGCCTCGGCCCTTCGTTCCTCGAGCAGATCGAGGTTTTCCCTTAATCGGTCGGTCGACGTAAATTCCTCGTAGGACTCAACTCAGAAAGTAGGATAAACCACCTCGGGGGGAGGACCGCTTCTGTTCCGAAGGCCAAGATAAAAGGGGATTCTCCTGTCGAGGTGTCTTTGGGGTAGTCTGAGATGCCCATAGGATACTCGGGAGTCCGTCCACCCAAGTTTCATTCGCCCCGGTGACCCTTCTTTTCAATCCCTTAAGGATGGCCCGATTTATAACTTCGGCGAGCCCGTTGGCTTGAGGGTACACGATTGAGCTGAACCTTAGCTGGATTTTATAACTTTAGTAGAATATCTTGAACTTTGAGTAATGATGACCTTCGGGATACCAAATCTGGTGATTATGTTTCTCCAAACGAACCCCTCGACCTGTCTTTCTGTAATAGATGCAAGAGGCTCGGCTTTGACCCATTTAGAAATCTACGTTAGAAATCTGCTTTGTCCCAAAGCTAAGGTGAATGGGCCGAACAGGTTCATTCCCTATTGGGCGAATGGCCAAGCTCAGTCTGAGGTTGATAACAGGACTGTCGGCTAGTGCTGAATCTTAGCGTGCTTTTGGCATTGCTCGTATTTTTGCACATAAGATTGTGCGTCTTGGCGCATGGTTGGCCAATAGTACCCTTGCCTTAGTATTTTGAGTGCAAGGGTTCGGGCACCGATATGCTCGCCACATATTCCTTCATGTACTTCGGCTAGTATGGTTTGTGCTCGGTTGGGCGTAGGCACCGAAGTAGTGGCTCGCTAAAGCCTCATTGATATACCCGATCGTTGATTACACAATACCATGCACCCGTCCTTTGTACTCGTCGAGCGACACTTTGGTCTTCGGGTAACGAGCCGTCATCCTTGAATTTGAGCATCTCGTCGATCCAGTCGTACCCGACCTCGATGGCAGCCACCTTGGTCTAGTTTATAGAGGGTTTGAGGATCCTGCCCATCCACGCCGGGTGTTCGTCCGACCCACGCAAGGAGGCCAGTCTTGCCAAGGCGTCGGCTTATGAGTTATCCGCCCGAGGTATTTTCATAATGGTGAAGCGTCTGAATTGATTGATGCGGCGTTGTGCCTCGATAAGGTGCTTGGCCATCAACTCCTCCCAAGCCACGAATTCTCCATTGACCTGGCCAGCGACTAGCTGAGAGTCGATGAAGACTTCGATATCTTTCGTATATAGTTCATCGACGAGTTTCAGCCCACCACCTTCGGATCGGCGGGGCCCTTGAGGACGAGGATGGCTCCTCCTCGCTCGACGTTGGTCGATCCATCTACGTACAATGTCCATCTCAACTTCGGATGTAAGTTTTTTAGACTTATTGATTCCAGTATGAAGTCAGCCAACGCCTGAGCTTTTATTATTGTCCTTGGGACATATTCAAGGTCGAACTCCTCAAGCTTAATCGACTACCTGAGCATCCGACCTGCAGCATGAATTTTGAAAGGATTTGGCATAAGGGTTGGTCGGTGATCACCTTGATGGGGTGAGCTTGGAAGTATGACCTCAATTTTATTGATGCTAGGACTAGCGCCAAGGGCTAACCTTTCAATGGGTGGGTAGTGCTCCTTAGGATCATTCAGGACATGGCTGTAGTAGTACGTCGGCTTCTGCCTGGATTTGTTGAGCTTTACCAAAACCGAGCTAACTGCGACGTCTGATGCTGCGAGGTATATCCCGAGAGGTTCCCCAAGGGTAGTTGATGTGAGCTGTGGTAGATAGGTGAGATGCACCTTTAATTATTAGAATGCTTCTTCACACTGGGGTGTCCACCGGAAGTCCTTTGCCTACTTTAACGTTTGGAAGAAGGGGAAGCTTTTGTCTCCAGCTCGGGAGATGAACCGACTCAACATTTGAGTCGCTAATCTTTCGGTGAGTCATTAGATGTCTTTTACTATCCGGGGGGATTGCATCTACATGATGGCTTCCACCTTCTTGGGATTTGCAATGATTCATCTCTGATGAATGACAAACCCGAGGAATTTGCTCGATGCGACTCTAAAGACACACTTGGTCGGGTTGAGTTGCATTTTGTACTTTCTCAATGTCTAAAATGTCTCGGCTAGGTTCGAGAGATGGTTGTCAGCTTTTTGACTCTTTATAATCATGTCATTGACATAAACTTCTATGACCTGATCCTTGAACAGGTGATTAACCATCCTTTCGTAAGTTGCCCGTACGTTCTTTAGCCCGAATGACATAGCCTTGTAATTGTACGTGTTGTAGTGAGTGATGAAGGTCATGTTCTCCCAATCTTATAGTGCCATCTGGATTTGGTTGTAGCCCAAGAAAGCATCCATGAATGAGAGTAGCTCATATCCCGAGGTCGCATCTACCAGTTGATCGATTCTCGAAAGAGGGTAGCAGTCTTTCGGGCAGGCACGTTTGAGATCGATGTAGTCAATGCACATGCGCCAGCTTCTATTAGATTTTTTTACTAGTACAACATTGGATAGCCAGGTCGGATACTTGACCACTGTGACAAACCCTTCATCCAACAAATGGGCGACCTCATCCTCAATGGCTTTCTATCGGTGGGGAGTAAACTTCCTTGGGCGTTGCTTCACAGGTCGGGCACCGAGCGATATGTTGAGGCGATGCTGGGCGTATTCCGATTTGATGTCAGGCATGTCCTTCGGGAACCAAGTGAAGATGTCGACATCCTTTCCAAGAAACTCCACCAACTTGACTCGTTGTTCTTCGAGAAGTGTCGAGCCGACTTTGATGGTATTGCTTGGGTGCTTGGGGTCAAGGGGAGCCTCTACCACTTTCTCAACCGGCACGGGCCTCAAAGCCAGTTTGTCATGATCTCGGGGATCGATAGTGAGTGTCGGGGTCTTGATCTTTTTGGGCAGCGATGCTGCTGTTAGATAGCATCGTCTCGACTCCCAGGGATCACTCTTTAATTCACTGACTCCTACACTAGTCCGAAACTTTATAGCTCAAAAGTATGTCGAAATGATCGCCCTAGCTTGTTGAGTGTCGTTCGACCGATGATAGTATTATATGTTGACGGGAGTCTAACCACGATAAACGAGACCATCATCATTTCGACTTCGGCTCTTCCCAATGGTGACTAGAAGGGTTTGTCATGATCTCGGGGATCGATAGTGAGTGTCAGGGTCTTGATCTTTTTGGGCAGCGATGCTGCTGTTAGATAGCATCGTCTCGACTCCCAGGGATCACTCTTTACTTCACCGACTCCTACTCTAGTCCGGAACTTTATAGCTCAGTGGTATGTCGAAATGACCACCCTTAGCTTGTTGAGTGTCGATCGACCGATGATGGTATTATATGTTGACGAGAGTCTAACCACGATGAACGAGACCATCATCATTTTCGACCTCGGCTCTTCCCGATGGTGACTGGAAGGGTTGTCGTTATGAGGGGGGAGATTAAATCTCCCGTGAATCCTGTCAATGTTGACGTCATGGGAAACATAACTTTGTCAGTAGTCCCAATTTTTTAAAAGCATCAAGGTATAAAATGTCAGCTGAACTCCTCGTGTCGATCATGATTCTCTTGACTCAAGCGTTCGCGATCCATGCCGAGATCACGAAGGCATCGTCGTGGTTAGGGTATTCCTCGTTTCTCGATCCGAAAGTGATCTCGGGGTCACGGTCGTGCCTCAGTCTTTTCTCCACTACGGACCACACATAGGCTTTACTCACCGAGGAGCTGTCGCCTCCAGATCCTGGGCCACCGACAATGACGTCGATTTGTTTTTCGACTTGTCCTTTTGGGTGGGGCGAGGAACTCCTATCTCAATAGCGATTGTCATTGGGAAGAGTTCGTTGGTCTCGGACGTATCGATGAAGGTGTCCCTGCTGAATAAGGTCCTCGATTTGGTTCTTCAGGTCGTGACATTCTTTTGTGTCGTGCTCGTATTCTTAGTGGAACCGACATTATTTCTCTTATCACGCCCTCCGGGCCTTGTCCTAATCGAATTGGGGGACTTGAGGAGCCCTTTGTCTCGGATTTGGAGGAAGACTTATGTCCGAGTCGAGTTGAGGGGGATAAGTGGTGGTTTGGGCGACGGTAGTTCCGGCCTGTCCATTCTCCTCCTGGGGGGTCCCGAGGGTTGTCCGTAGGGCTGCTCAGTCCGAGGTCATTTTTTGTCATCTCATTTCTCAACCACTAGTGTCTCGGCCACTAAATACTGGTTTGCCCGTTGTAGCATCTCGGGCACCGTTATTGGTGGTCGTTCAATTAATGACCAAAAGAACCTGGAGAGTTGGAGTCCCATAAGAATGTCTTGATCGCCAATAAGGGGTGGGCGTTGGGCATTCCTCAGATCTCGGATGCGAAACGCTTGACAAACTGAGCGAGAGGCTCGTCACTTCCTTGGGTTAGGCCGAGGAGCAATGCAACCGTCGGCCTCAAACGAGAGCTTGCCAGGAAGTTGAGTTCAAACTCTCTCGCAAGTGAGTCAAAGGAAGAGATGGATGACGGCTTGAGTCGACTATACCACATCCAGGCCATGCCTCTTAGGGTGGTCGGGAAAGCTTGACACATTAGAGTGTCTGAGGTATCGTAGAGGGCCATCTGGGCTCGAAAAGCTGTGACATGTTCTAATGGGTCTGAGGTATCGTAGAGGGCCATCCACCCTTAGAGCTTTCGTCGAGTTCCTCCTTCAGCTTAACGAACTCCCTCCAAACTTCGTTCAGTCTTTGATTGACTTGGCATAGTTATTCTTTTATGGAGTTGGTTGAATCCGAAGAGATGATGTCCAACTCGGGAGCCATGTGTATAATATATCCCGGGAATGGCTCACAAATTGTACGATGAGAGTGTTAGGGATTCCCGGTGTCTCTTCGGTTATAGGGCACTATCCCTCATTGTGAGGTTGCTCCTCTCGGCCCGTTGGCGATAGGGGCCTTCCTTGTTGGGGCGTCATTAGCAATATAAGTTGAGGAATATACGGGACGATAGTTTGCATCATCCTGGCTAGTGCTTGGACTTGGTGGGTAAGACCGAGGAAGGCCTCGGTAGTGACAACATGTGGCCCGGGATTTGTTGTCGGTGGGAGAATCCTGAGTCGTTAAACAACCTCTAGTAGCGATTCGGCGTAGGTGCCGACACATTGGTTTCTTCCACCGGGAGGAGAGAGCCCAGCCCTTTGGTTTGCAGGGTCGATGAGGGAATGTGTGTCGGTCCGCTGAGGTGCTCTAGGTTCAGATTGCTCGACGGACGTTCTTGCGACATCGGGCCCTTCCTTTAGCGCCAAAATGTTGGTGGAACTTGGTGTCATGGCTAAGGAGTCAGCACGACTTGGTTCTCCCGCGTGCGCAAGCTCGTCCATGTCAGTCGGGAATGGGGCATCTGGCTCAACTCCGGATCTACGTTTCGGGAATTTCGATCTCGGGTCGACAGCTTAGGCTTCACTTAGGTCAGCGTTAGTGAATAGGGTCCTGCACGAAGGTCTCATCAAGGTGGGGTACCTGACGTGACCCCTTTGACATTCAAGTCAGTGCCTTGGGTTGGTTTGATTTAAGCATAGTAGAAAAGTATTCAAGAGAATGAGAAAGCGAGAGTCCGACCTCCATTCCTGCTCCTAGGTGGGAGATTTTATACATACCAGTCGGAGGATCGACTGTACCCTCGGCCTCTCCTCTATCGTCAGGCTGGGCATGGTGGACGGGTGCGATCAATTGTTGTCTGTCCGATCGTCGTGGTGCAGAGGCGTGACACATCATTCTACATTAATTGGATCTCTGAGCAGCCTGCGCTCTGGTGGCTGCCAAGTCATTGTTCTGCCACCTCGGCCCGAGCCTGTGCTAGCCGAGTCGACATGAGATCTCGGTGTTGTCATGGACTGTTGATCTGGCACAAGTCACGGTGAGTTGGGGCGCTGACTTGGGATGGGTTTTCGATGAGTTGGATCGATCCATTATTTATCCTATCAATAATAAAATAGAAACTTAAAAGGATTCCGTGTCACCAAGAGAACTCGATGCTCGTAGATGATGAAACTTTATCCTAACGATAATAAAACGAGAAGTAGATGATGCTTGGGAGCTATGAAATATATTAGAATAATAACGATGGAGTTGGATGCGACGAGACATGAAAAGTTGTATCATAAATATTAAGTTGATTGGTAATCGTAAAATACTGACGTACAATATATGGTAAAAGCACCGATTCAAATCAAATTAATTTATTTTTATTTAATCCTATGTGAACCTAAGCAGATTTTAAATTGACACTAAATTTGATAAACTTAGCTGTAATTGTGGTTAATTTCCATCAGTTGACTAATAGTAAAATTACATTCAAACTTCAATCTAGACTAATTACCCCCGTAAAAGTATTGAATATATATCTCTTTCAATTTGAATTTTTCGATTTTGTTACTTTATATTAAAGTTGGTTAAAGGAAGTGAAAATGTTCGGTGAACATATATTCTATATATGTTCTATATATTATTTTTATTCAGGATCATCAGACTATAATTATGTCATATCAATACGAAAGAAATATTCTATATAGATAGAATAAGCCTTTCAACCTGAACGTAAGAAGATATTGATGATAAATATTGTAGGTGAGATTAACTATTTATTTTATTTACTATGATTTAAGATGATCAAGCTATAACTAGTATTTTTTTCAAAAATAAATATTTTAGAATAATAAAATCACAAGTATGCCATTAGGTTTATTTTGATATCAACCAGAATTACTTTGACGGTCAACAGTAATATCTATAACTGAATTGAGAATTTTTTTAAAAAAAATTTAAGTTTTTATTTTTTTTACGAAAAACAAAAGAAAAAAAAGACTGCCGAAAAAGAGTTTTGATTATTTTTTTGTTTTGCCAAAAAAAAAACGTGGTTCAAAAGTGGGGTCAAATATGCATGCCGCGGCGGACAGCTAACCCACGAATCGTAGAGTAGAATACGTCAGTCAACGGCCGTGGTGCGTGGAAACTGGCGCGGGGTCCACTCGAAATCACACGCGTTTCGTGCTCTTTCGGCGTAGAACGCCTCTCCGAGTGAAGTCAAACCGACGGCGATGCGCGGAGGAACAGCCGCCCTGGAAAACGTGGCATCGATGATAACCGTAGATCTGGTATGTGGGGGCATGATCGTACTTTTGCCACCGGGATCGAGTCCCTTTACGTAACTCGTAGTTGGACCTGCCGAGTCTGACAGCTATGCCATGTGCTGCTGTCCGCACAACCCGCTCCAACTTTGTGCCCCCCGGTGAGTTACCAACCACGGTTCTGTGTATTGTGCTTGCCATACATGGGATTAAATCACTAAATTCCAATTCAAATTAAAATCTTATTTCCCTTTTTTATTTTGGGTTTTTATACGAGATTTTTATTCAATCACAATACTTTGATTAACTTACTACGATTAAACGAGCAAATTCTGTTTTCAAATCATATACTTATTGATTTATTTCTTTATTAATTATACAGCAGGACCAAGTCACACAGTGAGGGGAGGTGAGCGCACCGGGAGTTACTAGCGTCTGCGATTAAATTGACGGCTACTAAGCTGGAGGTCGAACATAGTCCGGCTTCGCCCTCCGCCTTTGCGCCTCCCCACCGTCCTCCGAGTCCCGTCGGCTGCCGCAGGCGATCGCCTCCGGTCTTAAGAGTTCCTCTCGAGGTAGGAATTTGCCCCCCCCTTCAAGTCTTCTTTCTTTTCGTGGGAATTCTACAACATGAGTTCGGTGTTCCAGTTACTTCTGCTCGTCTTGGTCGATTTGCGATGCGATCAATCTTTTGATGGTCCCAATACTCTGTGGATCTTGCCTGACTGCAACTTCTGTTGGGTGTAGATTTGGGTTTTCGTCTGTTGATCTTAGCTCCCTTTGTGTCGGATAATAAGTAGATCGGAACAAGGAAGTGTCAGATTGAAGCCTTAGACAAATTGCCGCAGCATCCCATAACTGGGTAGACCAAGATGATAATAACCTAGTGCTGCCGTACACTATCTGCCTTTTGGGATGCAACTTTTCCCAATTTATGGAGATATCCTAATTCTTGGAATTGTGTGTTATTACCAAATAAGAGAATTTGAAGAAAGACGTTTGGTATCGTGGAAGTGGTTTCTCTGTGTATCTGTAATTTATCACCTATGGCAACAATAGATTTTAATACAAATGAATGGCGATGCAGAGGAAATCAAAATGCTTTCAGACTTTATGTCATATTTGTCACATTAGGAATTGTGTCATCAGCCTATTCGTGATGTAATGATTGCAAAAAGGATAAAATACCGAAATTTAGACAACTGGGAATTCATCTCTTTGATCTGGTAAAACTTCAGTACTATTATTTTTTGTTTTTCTTATTTTTATTAATTGGTATAGGCAGAAGTTTATGGATAAAAGACTGAGGAGTTTCAACAATGCCTTATTTTGCAACTCCTCCTTTTCGTTTGATTAACATAAACTAGAATTGAGTTCCCTACTGTTTATTTAACTGATATATTCAATCCTCTCAGGCATATTCCATGTAGGTTTCTGTCATTGCTGGTTTTCACCAGTTTGTAAATCTATGTATGTTTCTAAAATTGGACTGACCTGGATGCATGCTTGGTTAGAATCTTTGTGTGATCAAATGAAAATTGGTTAGACCCTTTGTGTCCAATGAATAAAAAGAAAAGTGCACAGTTGTGAATAGTAGTACCTTTATGACTCTGATTTTAAAAGATTCTTGCAGTTTTCCTTTAGAAATACCATCTAACTTATTGTCATTTATTCAGCTGTTTGTCTAAACTTTATCAGTTACTTCAGTTGTCGAGAAAAGTTTTGGCTGCAGGAGTTTTTTCTTGTTAATTGCACTTTATGTGCATAACCAAACCTGTCATTGTACAAGGTTTCTAGAAAAAAATTTCTTCTACAATATTCTATAAGTGACAAATAGGCCTTAGATCTAGAATTAACAAAAGATTGGTATGAGCATGAGATGATGTCAACAAACAGTTATGGAGTCAATGCAAGGAGTTTCTATCTCACATGTCCTTTTCTTCTTGGTTATGGAATGTAAACATATTGTCATCTTTGTAAAAGCACAAAGTTGCAATCTTAGGTGAGGTTAAGGATGATAAAATAGCCCTTGTTGATATCAAGGTTTGCAATTTCATGTACCAGTACGATGCCTGTCAGGCTTTGGACTGTACATCGGGTTTCAAAAAATTCCTAAAAAGAAACTAAAAAACCAAAAGGAGGAAACTGCCCAGTATAGAGCTTGTATGACCCTGTATAGGGTGGTACAGGGGATTGCACCACCAACAGAGGTCCGTATCAGGCATTGTACCCAGTTTGGTCCACGTATAGGCAACTTGTCGGACCTGTCAATACCGTCCATACCAAACCGTACCAGGTGTTATTGCAAACCTTGGTTGATATCATTTTAATCTTTCACTTATTGTTCATGCTACAAGATGACCTAGACAAAAGCTGGGATTTGGAATTCCAATAACTTAGCTATCATCTGGACTTGATGGAAGCAGTTTAAATGTAAGGAAAAACAAGTGGAGATTATATGCACTTGATGCCTTATGTGAAATAATAGTGTCAAGAGCCTAAATCTATTGCTTTGGATCATGAATTGGAACATTTCGTTTGACTTTCACCCTCAAATTATGATGTAATAGTCAAGAATGTGTAGTACTTAAATGTACAATATTAGTTTTAGCTGCTTCAGATGGCATGTAATCCAACTGCTGATAATTATATACTTTCACTAATGACATAAAATTATATTAACTAGGGATAATTGTTTTGTTTCATGGAGCGTCAGCTATGGTTTTAAGGTTTGGGTTTAATTTTGGTATTTAGGCAGTTGCCTTGGTCCTCTGCAAGCATTTCTTTTTTCCTTCGTGTGAACCTTGAATTACTTCCATGTTAACTACCCTAATTTTGGTTACACTCTTGTTGCATTGCATTTTTCCATGCATAACTAGTATAAATTATTTCCCATCCAATACAAACCCTTTTAAGTTGTTGTCATTCCCATGAGTGATGTTGCTAGCTGGATTTCTGTTTTCAAATAACAGGTTCTTGTAAGTAGCAAGTCTGTTTGCTATTGGTTGGAGTACATTAGCAGAAAAATAATGTCGTGCTTTGGGTGCTGTGAAGAGGATGATATTCATCGAACTACTGCCAGCGGTGGTCCTTATGTAACAAACTATACAACAGGTAAGGATGCTTCAGATGGTTGCTAATGTTTGTTGTCTCAACTCTCAAGTAATATTCCAAAGCAAATTTAATTTTCATCTTGTGTACATCTATAGGGTTAGTTCATTTTTTCTCAGCCTTAGTGATATGTTTTTTAGTTCTGAATTTGGATGACACTTTGCAGGAAATGATGGACCATATCATGCTGCAAACCCTCCTTCTAAAGGTGCTCAAACTGTTAAACCTCAGCCTATTGCAGTTCCAGCCATTCCTGTAGAGGAAATAAGGGAAGTCACAAAGAATTTTGGTGATGAAGCTTTAATTGGGGAGGGCTCATTCGGTAGAGTGTTTTTTGCTGTTCTCAGAAATGGTAGAAGTGCAGCTATAAAAAAGTTAGACTCAAGCAAGCAGCCAGACCAAGAATTTTTAGCACAGGTTCAAATATTGATCCTACTCCTAGTACTTTTCTAGGTTGGATTTCCATGTTCATGTGAAGGACTTTTACAGGTTTCCATGGTGTCGAGGCTGAAGCATGAGAATGTCGTGGAGTTAGTTGGTTACTGTGTTGACGGAAATCTCCGTCTATTAGCATATGAGTTCGCTACCATGGGATCTCTTCATGACATTCTTCATGGTATGAATCTTATCCAAGTTGTAACTTTCAGTAATTCCGATGTTGAAGCTTGAGGTGATTCATTGTGATGCAATATGCAATATAGTAGCTCATAGATTTTAATTTCTGAGTGAACTAATGTCAATTGAATAAACAGAATATACACCTTGTTATATTTGTTATGCTTCTTTTCTTGTATGATATTCCCTAACTCCACGCCAATCTCAAATCCAAATTTTGTACTGAAAAGAATGGTGAGTGAATATTGAACCATTCCACGTGGACCTCTCAAGAGGCATCCTTCGCCACTTGCTTGGAAAAATCAACAGAAATTTACACCTTGTCCGTGCCTTCCTGTAAATGCTAGTTGACATGGACCTTCATTGATTTCTTTTTATCTCCTTGAGATAGACATGAGCTTTACCTGAATCAAGGAATTGACTGACACTAAGCCTTAAGTGAATCAAGGTATGGATTGGCACTAGGCATGCATGACATTATCATATACATATTACAGCATATACATGCAAAAATGGGCATCCATTTTATACACACCATTTGCATGCTCATCTGAATGATTCATCTTTTATTTGTGACACTTCCACGGTTGCACTGTGTTTTTGTACATAATTTACTTCTCATGATTACCTTTATTTGTGCAATTTGCTTGTATTTACTTTATTCATATCCTTTTTGCAATTACAAGCAATGTATCATGTGATTGTATACAGGGAGAAAAGGGGTTAAAGGAGCACAACCGGGTCCAGTGTTGTCATGGCATCAAAGAGTGAAGATTGCTGTAGGGGCAGCAAAAGGACTTGAATACCTACACGAGAAAGCTCAACCTCATATTATTCATCGTGATATAAAGTCCAGCAATGTTCTGCTCTTCGATGATGATGTTGCAAAGATAGCTGACTTTGACCTATCAAATCAGGCTCCTGACATGGCTGCTCGTCTTCATTCTACTAGAGTTCTGGGGACATTTGGTTATCATGCACCAGAGTAAGTTTGTTGATTTTTGTCTCAGATATACTGATCACGATATTTTTATTTTTCGCACCAGAAGAACTAAAAGACAGATGCATGTAAACTTAATCACATAAATTTGGAGTCAGATGCATCTTCACAATCAGAATGCTATTGATTAGCTGTTTACTGGAGATTGCAGGTATGCGATGACTGGTCAACTTAGCTCTAAGAGTGATGTGTATAGCTTTGGTGTTGTTCTATTGGAGCTTTTGACTGGCCGCAAACCTGTGGACCATACTTTACCAAGAGGACAACAAAGTCTTGTGACTTGGGTAAGACTATTTCTTCTTGTATTTCATATATTTGGTTGAGTGATGTTCTAAAAGCAGACAAGATCGATTCGTTCTTTAGCTTCTTCACTGTAATGAGTGATAACATTCTGTAGCTTACCAATTGACATATTGAACTTGCTCAGGCAACGCCAAGGCTCAGCGAAGACAAGGTAAGGCAATGTATTGACTCAAGGCTAGGTGGAGAGTATCCCCCCAAAGCAGTTGCAAAGGTAATCATCAAGGAACCTACTTGCCCTACTTCTTGTCTTCTTCTGACCCGCCCCTTAACTATCCTGAATAATTCTTCGTCTGTTAATACCTTACAAAGTCCAATATTGGCGCTTGATGTGTTGAGACTGCCCAATTATGCTTCATCTGCTGTGCAATCGATCTGCAATGATGTAGCAAATAACTTGTTTGTTGGAAGTTTTATAAGGATTAACGACCTCATTTAGCTCTACGTAAATCATGCCCCGACTTGATTATGTTTCTTTTTACAAAAAGATCATCGTGCTTTAGGCAAAGATTGCATTCTTTATTTCCCATTCCACTTTGCATGGTTGGAAGAGTGACTGCAAAAAGGATTTTATTCGACTTTTTAAATGTGTGCCTTCATTTTATGTAAACAGTTTGCTGCAGTGGCTGCCTTGTGCGTGCAATATGAAGCTGATTTCAGGCCAAACATGAGTATCGTAGTCAAAGCGCTACAACCCCTGCTGAACACTCGGTCTGGCCACCCCGGTGAAGGCCCCGGACTGTGAACCTTTCGCTTGCAGTGCTTGACCTGTAGATTATATATATATATATATATATATATATATATTTGTTCCACAACAAGTCATTCATTTTGAACCTATTGTAGCTTAAATCAAAGAGATTTGTTAGTTTGTGGTGTGTCCCTAAAATCTCGACTTGTAATCGCCTGTCTTACATATTTCTTTTGCTCTCTGTGGTGAATGATCAGTTCTTATGTAGCTGGAAATCCCCTGACAAGGATATTGGTGTTGAAGTTACCTACCCAAAAGCTTAAATCTAATTGCAGTCGATCTATCCATCTGTTGAATGATCCAATGAGTGAATCAAGGATTAGAACATATTTTGTTAGTAAAAAGCTACTGTAGCCGACAAGATTGTTGCTGTTTGGAATTTTTGCTCTCCAGAGATCATGCCCCAGTATAGAAGTATTTTTTTTGTTAATAAAGAAAAAAAAAAAAGCAATGGATCAAAAAGTTTCCATTCTCTCAAAACAATTCAACGGACTCCAACATCACAATTTCTTTTTCTTCTATGGTTTGATCTTCTCATAGTTCAGATCGGTTAGCATATCACACAGGAGAAAGAATATTCAAAGCTTGTGATCATCTAATCAAGAAAGAGTTTGCCTTTGTTCTAAGAAAGAGTGAAAAGGAATTAAAAGAATATATTTTTTTTTCCCTGATCTCCATATATCTGTTTGTTATCGATTGGTAATTGAAGGATGAATGAATTATTAATGCTAAAATGTTTTTGACATATCTATCCTCTCAAAGTTTGAAATTAGCCTTTTTGTTCAAGAAAATTTTAATGAGGCATATATAACTTTAATATGACATGTATATCTATCCTCTTCAAGTTTGAAATTAGCGTATTTGTGCAAGAAAATTTTAATATGGCATATATAACTTTCAACAAACATAGACACTCCATCCAAAAAGTTCCCACTAATCGGCGCTAATAGTGTTCTTTATGATGGCTAATTTGAGGGAAAAAAGTTAGAAACTAAATACATATATATAATAATCCTTATTACTATCATCAATTATTTTATGTGACTTTTCACTTTCCCTTCTTCTTCTTCTTCATATATTTAAAAATTATATTAAATATTGAAAGAGAGTCGAAGATTATTAAAAACTATGATTACATTGCATAAGAGGTTTGGAGCCTGTAAAGAAGTCATCCAATACGTATTTGAGATCAATGACAGTTGAATTTTTAACATTGTTATGCTAACAATCAATTAATGAATATACTAAATTTAACATCATCTATAAGTTTCTGAGTTTTATAGGGATATATACAAGTTTAGCTTAAATTTAAAGAGCCAAATATGAAAATGACCTACTTTAAAGTATATATATATATATATATATATGCAATTTTGCCTCTGTTGATATTGTCAAAGCCTCACATCACCTTTTTGCACTTAAAGTGGTGCAAATTATGGTTAATTCAAGAACTCAAATTCTACAATCAACAACACAGAGACTCAATTATCAAAGGGAGATTCAAGCATCATTGTGATATCATGATATTTATCTTAAAGAAGACATGGTTCAGTTTGTAATCACCACAGCATCTCTCAGTCACAATCACATTCATGGATTAGTTCTATTTACAATTGCTGAAACTATAAGCTGTACATACCTGCATGACACAATTATCCTAATACACTCCAAAATCTAATACTGAGAAACCAATAAAAGAAATTCCTTGGTTCTTCCGGTGCTCTTGCTTTGAATTCAAGCCAAAGTCAATGCCCACTAAAGCAGCAATCAATGGGAAGAAGAAAAAAAGAAAAGCAGCTATAAATAGTTTCTCTCCGATCATTTTCCGTGGTTGCCCTTTTCTCTGTTGGATTTAGAATCAGGCTTCATTTTTGTGTCAGAATTCTTGCTTTGTGATTCAACTTCTATCTCCCCAGCTCTCTCGAGTCGATGCTTTTGGTCCTGTTAAATTTCTTAGAATTTGTTAAAATTCACATTATAAAAGGTTATGTTAAATGTGGAGTTTATATTGAATTGACATTAATATGGCCATGACCAACACAAAATACAGTCAACAAGATCACAACTCTAGAACAAAAAGTTAATACACAATTGCCTTGACAATAAGAACACGTGTCCAATTCAAAACAGTCGGTTGTCGCTACCATATACTGACATGACCTACCGCCAGGTAATACATCTCATAGCTTTGAAATGAATTTACAACCAAAAGATGCAATTATGTATGGAGAGATGATCCAGGAGAGTGAAAGATTGTGAAAACATTATTGTGACCTTAAAAACATAATTATTACAATGGTCCAGTAGGATTATTAGATGATGCAGCAAGTTAGAAAAACTACCATGAAAAATGCATCAAATGGAAGGTGTGGCTTCTGAGCTAGCATAAATATATTGAACCGAGTATTAGTGTATGTTACTTCTCCATCCAAAGCCATGATTTAAAATTTTATGTTGCACTAGTGACTTCTTATCTTGTATTGCCTAGATAAAAGTCTACACATACAGAGAAGCTGTTGAATCAAAAAAATATAAATGAGTTTTAAGGTTTAGTCTAGACAGCCATGTCCAAGAATGTGTTACAAAATTCTTGATAACAAGACTTCCGACACTATTATTTATGGTTTCTAATATGCCACTGAATATCCAACCAAGAGTTGAAAGCAAACCTGATGTGGTCTAGAGTTATCAGGTTCCAGCATCTGGACAACCCGGCCCATCGTCGGTCTCTTCTCCGAATCTGGATCGACACACCTCAATGCTGTCAAAAGTGCCTTTTTAAGAGCTTTAGTAGATGGTCTAGTAACAATGCCTGGATCTACCACCTCTTCTGAACGGCGGTTGCCAATCATCCATTTAAGCCAATCAACAAGATTTACCTGCAATCATGGGATGAAAAGATGTTTTTAAGATGTGGAAACTTGTGGGGAAAAATGCTGGACATTGGTGAGTACATTTTGCAAGAAGGATTTAGGTAACTTGAACAGATATTTCGAGTTTCCATGCTTTTGATGGAGATTGTGATGCTCTAGCTTGAGTTGAGAGTTCCTGTATATGTTTCATATTTTTTGAATTTTTAATGACCTACCTATGATGTGAATTCAAGATTGAAGTCAATAATGAATTCACTAAAGAGACAATGATCAAACTAATTCAAAATTGAATTATGCAAATTCAAGATATACCATGGCAAGATAATTAAGACCAAATTACTATTCTAGAAATTTTTGACATGTTAGGTGGTTTCTAGGTGTGAGATATTGTCGAGGCATGAATAGATCTCTACAGTAGACATCATACGCTTTGGATAAAAATCCTCATCATATATGCTTAATACATGGCCTGATTACAGACAACATATTAAAAGAATACTAAATCAGGTGCTCTTCTTACCATTTACAATAAAAAACAAGACTTATTAAAGGAAAATAAGGACATATCAACATTGACTATAAAATATAAAAGTAAAAATATCAGGACTTCTGATAGAAACCAACACTTTTCCAGAAGCTTATAAAATTAGCATCGACAGGCCAGATCAGGAATGGACAATTGATGTCTATTAAAGCACCAGAAGTTTATAGTTATTTTGCAGTTGTGCACTTGTGCATGTAGAGAGTCCAAAACTTGAAATTAACACTGGAGGATGATCAAAGTTGCTCTTTTGTTTGTCTTTGTGATGGTTGTGAATGAAGAAAGTTTTTGAAACATAACCAACCAATCTTTAAAACTTCTTTGCAAATTAATGTTTGTAAGGTGCTTAAAATGACTGTACTAGTAAAAGATTATCCCTTGGACAAGCTGCAGATCAAAATAATATTATGTGGACATCTAAACCATGAAATTGAATTTTAATATTGTCTTAGCTGCCAGTAGTTTTCGTACCTCATCAGGAGGACGTCGATAGTCAACTGGATCCCTCCCAGTAATGGCCTCCAAGAAAACAATGCCAAAGCTGTAGATGTCACTCTTTTCATTAAGAAATCCAGTACTCGCATATTCCGGTGCCACATATCTGCAAATATAGTGCAATAACAATGACACTGGCTCACATTTTTATTGCACTATGCCTTGAAATTAAATGAGAAAATCAAACAATCCAACAGATTCAAGTTGCACAATGTTTCAGCTAAATATTTACCCAAAAGTACCCATCACTCTAGTAGCAATATGGCTTTTCCCAGCACCCAGCAGCTTTGCTAAACCAAAGTCGGACACTTTGGCGTTGAAATCTTCATCAATCAGTATGTTACTGGACTTGATATCCCGATGCACTACTTTTGGTTCAACAGCATCATGCAAATAGGCCAGGCTGTTAAAGTACATCTTCAGATCAACCAACCAAAAAACAAAACCTACTCTCAGAAGAGAGAAAATATTTATCATGGACAAGGCATATTCATATATAGGATGCAGAGGTTAATTCAAAAAAGTATCCCGGACTTGTATAGGTAATAACAAAATGTACTTCAAGTTAGAAACGTATGCATACACTGAGTTGATTTTCAGAATGGAGTACTAATCATTGCCAAAAGACTCAAATTCATCAACATCCAGAGAAAACAAAAAATGCCCTTCAACTAGAAGTGTAAAGTTGGAAAAATGTGAGAGCAAGTTTCAGATGATTCACTTACGCTTTAGCTGTTCCCAAAATAATCTTCATACGAGCATCCCAAGTGAGACAACCCCGCTCCCACATGGCCCCATGAAGCCACTGCTCAAGGTTTCCATTATTGACATATTCATAAACCAGCATCCTGATGGTTTTTAGGAAGCATAAAATAAATGGCTCAGAATATGGAGAATAGCATCACATGTTAAAAAAAATCTGGAGAAACTTAGGCAGCAAAGGGCAAAAAAAAAAAGGATGACTATGAGCAACTGTTCTGGCAGGAAAACATATATCTTAGATGCACTTAGTTTATTTCTATGTTTCAGTGTCAAATAGTTAAAGCTAGTGGAAGTTACAGCTTTAAAAGAGCATAAAGGTTTGACATTAAAGGATAGTGCACCTTTGAGTGCCTTCCACACAGTATCCAAGGAGCCGAACTAAGTTCTTGTGACGAACATGACCAATGGCCTCAACTTCAACTCTAAACTCTTTCTCTGCTTGGCCTCTAGAATCCATGAAAAAAAAAAAATTGTCAAAATCACACCCTCGAAAGAGAAAATCGCAAAATTACCTACATCAAGTGTGTGAAACTTACAAATTGTTGAGGAGTCTCTTGATTGCTACTGGAGTTCCATTGACCAGCTGCCCACGATAAACAATGCCATAACCACCCTCCCCAAGAACATTGTCCTTGGAAAACCACTTGGTCGCAATTTGTAAATCCCTTAAGGTAAACCAATGACCCCAACCTAGGTAGGAGAACTCCGGAAGGCCTGCAAACTGTGAAGGAGCAACCAAAGGGTGAGCAGAAGAATACTGTCTATTAACATCAACTATCCCTGTACTTTCCGCTTCAGCAGACTTGGAGCTCGTATCTTTCTCAACATAACGAAATGAGTCAGAGTCACTATTGATGTCACCATGTTCCAACCTGCTTATGTCCGCACCCTTATTCGAGTCATTATCACTGTAGCCATCATAAATTCTGAGAAGAGCAGAGTCATCTTTTATGGATTTCTCAACTGGAACTTCCTTAATATCTCTTGAAAATGCAGGTATCTGAGTGGTGGGCAGGTAACCTGAAGCCCTTCTACACCTTCTTCGGTTTTGAATCCAGACACACATCACTAGCAATAATAGTGCACAAAACAAGAGAACTCCGAAACTGATACCGATTATCTCCCACATTCTAAGACCAAAAGGACCTATCTTTTGAGATAGGTGTTCAGCAAGAGCAGTGTTGGGTGATGACATTTCTGAAGGCACAGTTCCTATAGGAAAAAGAAATAACATGATATTAGTGGAAGAGAAGAGTTTTGATGCACAAGGGACTTTTGAATGAATGCCAGAAATGACAAAAAGGAAATCTCCAGTTTCATTTTAGACAAAAAAGAAAGGGACTTGATTACAAGAAGTCAGAGCAACATCAAGTGGACATGTAAAGATAAAACAATGACTACAACCGTATATGGAAATCCTAAAAGAACAGAGAGAACCTCTCTATTCTGCATCATCTCTCATAACAGCTTAAGATGGAAAAGGATAACGAAATCAAAAGCCAAAAATTTCGTAGCAAATGCATCGAATTTTGGAACACCTGCACTAAATTTTCACACCAAGTTCATTAAGATCAAACGGATAACAAAAATCGTCGCAAATTGGAAGAAGAAACTCATTACATGCACTTCTAGATCATCAAATTCTACCACAAGAAGCAAATGAAGAACACCTTGTGGCGATAAATTGTAAGAAAATTAAAATAAAAAAAAAAGATTGATCTTCTGCACAATTGCTTCTCCTAATCAAGTCAGGCCAAACATCTACCATTCTAATGCAACGATCAGGACCTGTTTCTGTAATCACCAGCAGTACGCGTAGATTCCAAGTTCAGAACCCTTTCGACACCCAAACCAATCCAAAAAGGCAATTCGACACACACATCCTACCCCCAAAATCTGACCTTTAGCCACACCACTTTCAATCCGCGGAGCAACCACCATCCCCCTTCGCCTCACCCGCTCCCTCTTATACCTCCCCCAAGACCTGTACGCGACCGACGCCGGCCCCACCCAGCACAGGCGAAGCTACAAGACCATTTCCGAGGGCCAGCAAGGAGATCGCACGGGAGTCGGTGGGTGGCAAGGAGGAGTCCCACGGTTGGCCCGGCCGCAATGGGCCCTCCTCCTCCTCGAGCCGCGGCTGTGGGTGGGGGGGGGTATCCGACGCAAGTGTCGGCAGCAACAGCAGCAGCGGCGGCCGAAACGGTGAGGCCATGAGACAAACATGCGGCCCCCACTCACCTTCTCCGCTACGAGACAAACGGGTGCGGAAGTGGGTCGCCGCAGCGGTAGGTGGCGACATAAAGAACACCGTATACCCCAATCGTATGTACGTATACATACATAAGTAACGTTACGTAGGATCAATTTAACTCATTACGCTTTTGGGAATTCAAATATGTCTCAAAGAGAAGAACTCTTTGGCTATTATGAGATCATAATTAATTCCTAATCCATCACAAATTGGCAAACAAAAAATTGTATCTAGTATAAGATCACCTGTGACTGGTTGGGGAGGGCAATCTTATTAAAATTAAAGAAATCTTAAATCCGTTATCCATCATATAATTATTATTAGATAAAAAAACTGATGCGGCCTTTACACATTACTCTTCTTATATGATGAAAAATATTTAGAAAAAACATACTCAATCCTCGAGTATGATGATAATTTTTACCCAAGTAAAAAAGTTATTTCATCGATGTTTGGACCTTTATACCACCTAAAAAATGACTCGAACAATTGAGAATGAATTATTTTATCTATTATCATTCTTAATTAATTAACTTTAAAAATGAAAAATTGATCAACAGATTAATTCAGAATAAGAAATCTACAGTTGAGAGATTGGAAATTTGGATTACTTGCCCAAGTCCTTCCTCCTGCCATGCAACTGTTTATTTATTTAGGTGAGTGAAGAACACTGTGGAAATTGGAAAGAGACAGTCTAACAGATGCAGTGTGTCTGTCTCATGTTATGATTGATCCAAAATCCCAAAGAGATCAGCCAAATGTTTGTTAGTTGGTCAAATCAAGAGTCAAAAATATATGCTGTCTCCTGTTTGCATTACCACACAAGACATGCATCTAAAATGCTCCCAACCCAATCCTACCTGCATGTATTTTAAGGTCATCATCCCCTGACACCATGTTTCTCCCAAATATTATTATATTAGATGATGACACCCAATGCTCCCCAACATTTATCCTAAAAATTTAAGACTTGCAGGGAAGATGTTTTATATGTGACATCCCAGTTTAATATCATGTTAGATAGAACTAGATCAATCATTTATTATCAAGTTATAGATCAACAGTTTCATATCTGATCTGATGTCAAAGGAAACTTGAGGTGGTATATTAGAACTAAATTAATAAATTGTTATTCATTTATAAATCATGGTTCATGTAATGAGTCAACTCCATTGTAACTTATGATCCTGGATTATGTTTAATAGAAGAATATATATATGTATTCAATTTAATCTATTATTATTGATTTGGCTTCAGCTTTTTTAAATAAATCATAAGCCTATCAAATAAGAAGCTAGTTATCCTATCAAATTGAATCCTAATACATCTTATCAAATCCTCCATATTAAATTAATACCTCTGAAGTAGGTCATATTGTATATGCTGAGAGGATAAGAATTAGGTCAGATAACACCTTGGAATCATAGTTTAACTAAAGGACAGTCCTCTGAGATAAAAACAGAAGAGAAGCTTTGATAGCAAAATGATGATCATCAAGTCATTATTTATCATTCACTGTAATATTATACCCTACACAAAAATCTCAACACTTAAAAAGGGAGCCAAAAAGAAGTAATAGTTCTAAGTTCTAACCCTCTGAATCATGGTCAGATGCATATTTGGATTGATAGCATGACAAGGGTAGTCCTCTGAGCTACATAAAAAAAAAAAAGGAGACTTTGACATTAAATGGTGCTCACCAAGTCCATGAGGATTTTACCACTCCTTGTAACTATACTCAACAGAAAATATCTCTTCCTCAAAGCATAGTTCCAAACACACTTTACATGGAGCCAGAAAAGATGTTGTTCTGACCATCTGAATCATGGTCAGATAAGGGTGGGTAGCTACAAAAAGAAGAAAAATTTTGACATCAAAATGGTGAGCATTAAAAGTCCATGAGATTGTTTCTTGTAACATACCCTACACAAAAAGATCTCTTCCCAAAACATTTTTCCAACACTATCTAAAAGGAGCAAAAAAGATGTTTGATATGATCTATCGGCTTGCAAAAGCAACCAGGATCAACATGCCCATGGAAGCAACGACCCTGAATCCTGGATTCTCCCAAAAGGTCAGTTGATTGCCGCAACATGCAGAGTTCGGTTGCTTCATAACCAATTCATCTCTTAATTCTTTTATTGCCTTGTCTCTTTTCTTTCCCATCTGTTTAATGAGAGAAAGCCCTATGTTACAATACAAATAAAATAGAACAAGAGTTGAAAAGGCTATATAATCTAAGGGGAAAAGGAAAAATATAAATGGAAAACCAAAGCCACAAGTTGCTAAGAATCTATTTAATAGTCTGAAGAATAGAATGTATGATGATCAGAGTTGTGAATTGATCCTTGGCAACTTTACTTAAGACAGTTTGTTTTTCGTATGAACCTACTTCCATACGTCCACATAGTACAGGTAACACATGAGATATCTTTCTCTGGAAGATCTTAATTAACACTGCTTAGCTTTGGGTGGGTTACCGATGCCAGTAATTGGATATTTCACAATTCAAACAGTTAGTTATTATGGGCTAGCTTTAAATGCTCATATTGATTGTTCATTCTTCAAATTTCTCTGTTGCAGGTTCAACATATTATAGCTAATCATAGCGTAATAAAGTTTCAAAATACAAAATAAATACATATCTTTGGCTTTCATGAATCCCAATTCATATAAATGGGACATTTGAAATACTGTAACCTTCACTCATGAGTAGTAGACAGCTAAATTATACTTGAGAAGAAATCAAATAATGGCAAGGGGGGCTACAATAGCAGGTTTCACATGTACAAGGCTAAGTTGATCTAAAAGAGCATTTTACCATAAGAAACAACAAATCCTCGAAGCACAGATAAGCAAGAATTCCAATAAATACAATTTTTTATTATTATGCATAAGGATATATATTTAGATGTGGTAACCAGTGTTGATCTGTTTGTTTCTTTTGCAGTTAGCTAAGAGGATTAAGTATCAGCCATTTAATCTTAAACTGCACATGTGTGAATGTAAAATATAAAGGCATTAAGTAACATCCACTACCATCAATAACACCATGCTGCAAGTGAAAACAGTGGGAAAAAACATATGTAATCAGCCAATAAATTGAAGCAAGTTAATCTGATAGCTGAATAGCAGTATGATTGAACTCCAATTAGATATATATCGAGCACATGAAGGAGGAAACAAACAAAATGATGAAGAATTTTCAACATTGGGAAAAAAAAATACCCTCTGAAGTGTCTGCATTTGGTTCTGTGCTTCTTGTAGACAGAGTTCAAGTTTGATTATCCTATCATTCAGTTCCTCATTAGTCATACGATGTTTCTCTAGCTGCACCCATGTAAAATACCAAATAAGCAAACATATCGAATTCTATCCTAAAAAACCTATAGCAAACAAGAAGTTGCAGTCAACTCACTAAGACTAACCTGGGCTTCCAGTTCCTCAGTTTGTTGTTTCCAGTGTGCTGACAAGATCCTGATCTCATCCCTCAGCTTGGCGATCTCTTCATCCTTTGCACTCAGATGCTTATTGATGTTCTCAAAGTTCTTTGGGGAAACTTCTGCCAAAATCTTCCTGAGCTCACAATCCTTTTTAGATCCAGCTACATTAACTGCATGCATTATCTCTTGCTCCATTCGCAGTACTTCATCCTTAAGCTGCCTTTGAGAGAGCTCTCTTGCTTGAAGATCATTCTGCAGAAGATCTATTTGTTCCCCTAGTTTATTTACTCTGGTTTCATGCTCAGCTAATAAACTATCTTTCTCATCTAATTCTCTTAACAAGTTCAAACACTGGGATTGAGCTGACTGAGCTGATGCAGCAATGGCCTCTGCGGTAGCTTGAGTAATTGATAACTCAGACCTCAAGTCATCCAGATCTTTCATGTCCTGCATGCAAAGAAACAATATTAGAAGATTTCCCCAAAACATAAAAGATATTGCACAGAGAAGGCTGATGATGCAAGAGACAAGCAATGTCTCAAACTTCAGTAAGATGGTGAAAGTCGTAAAGCACCAACCTAGACCAGGTTAATTCTTCATGCAATAATGATAAGTTCTCCATAGACATAGTGATGCAGGATCAATGCCAGGCAAAAACTTTCTAATGTGCATGAATGATCTACCCTTCATTCCCCAAGCTTCAAACTTGCAAAGTGAAGCTGCATAGCCTCCATACTGTAGAAGGCACACAGGGAAGACACCAATTCAAAGAAAGTTCAAATTGCAGATCATCTTACACAATGGTGACCCGCATTAAATGCCAACTCATGAAGTTGACAGAAATCATAGATATAGATATAGAAGTTGACAGAAATCAGAGAAGTCATGGTTATTATAGATGTCAGATTCACCGAAGGCCAAAATTGAATAGTACAATTTTTTGATGTAACATTGAGTGCCAATAACGGATTTCAAGACTCTCCTCAAACAAAAACCAGATTTGATTAACAAAGTGCTTGGAGCAACAAAAGAAAATGTAATATTTTGGGAAGAAGTGAAAATTGGAAGAGGAAAAATGGGCTTGCTCAAAAATAAGAAAAGAGATTGGTCACCAGAATTATAAAACACTGGAAGCATTCGAGTGTATGCTCTCCCACCACCGCAATTGATCTCTCCCATACAGAAGCAGTGTTCATCATTGATGCTTAATGAGGAGAGCTGTAAGGATGAAAGACACAAATGTCAAAGCAAAAGAGATAACAAACAAATATTGATCTGAAGGATCAAGTAAATAAGGAGATGAACACAAAGACCAAGTGCGCAGAGAAGACATTAAGATAGAGAATACACCTGGCTTTGAGCATGGCAGCGAAAAGCCAAAAACAATTAGATACAGCGATGGAGATATTGAGGAGAGAATGGAGAAGAAGAGTACATGAGAGACCGAAGATAATCATTTCCGATGTGAAACTGAGAAAGGTAACTAATTCAAACTGAGCAGATAAGCCCCTTGTGCTTCTTCAAACCACAAAAGAACTCATCCTCTCTTTTTCATAACCCAAGAAGCTGCATTTGTTCAATGTGATGGGATGACACAATCGATAGAATGCTATACACTTCCCAACCATCTGAGACTCATCCATGTATTACCATGCATGGTAGGATTTATTTGTAGCCTTAAGCACCATAAGAACTTCATATAGTGTATCATCTATATCAATATCACATATTACATACATTATACATGTGCGTATCATGATAACCACATTAGCATAACAATATTGAATCGGTGAGAATAATCATTTTTACAGGTTCAATAACCAAAACCCTGATCCAGATCCAACTTAAAGTTTTAGTGATCGATCATCACTTTGGATCCATTAGAACCATGCACGTATCTTAATTCCATATTGTTATACCAAGCAACATGTATAACCCTGATCACCAATCAAAAAATATCCAACATGTTGGGTATGAAAACTCATTTTGAATTGATTAGCTTATCAAATTCAAATACAAATCCTAGGTTCGTCAACCCAATAAAACCTGTAGCATGGTTTTTTAAGAATGGTTAAAAAGACTCGGAACAGAAAATTGTTATCCAAACAAGTATTATTTTTTTTCATTTCAAAAAGACCACAGGTATTCAAGAACACAGCCAAACATGCCATTAATTGTCTAAGATTTAGTACCTTAGGTTCAAACCTTAATACCAAATCAGAGTCCATGCACTAAATATTACCAAGGTTAAGTTGTTTAATTCAAACATGTGTATTCAATTTCATGACATAAGTGGTATCACCTCCAACTGTAAATTTTTATCAGTTGCTAGAATTTGGCTTCCAATATCTACCTGCCACTCATAAGCTCTCACAGCCTTGATCAAACAAATTCTAAACTCGATGCCCAAAGCCCTATACATGCAAATACTTAGCAAAGAAGAAAGGCATTATATATATTTATTATCAGAAAGCTCAGGAAAGTTATAATTCCATAAGCAAATTGTCTTCATAAATTGTGTACCTAACTGAAATGATAAATCGACAGTGTGTGATGAAGACATAAGTTATTTGGCAAGAAATATACAAGAATTTAAAAAAACTTATCTCAATTGGTCAGCCCTAAGAAATTATTTTTTTTGTCCAAATCAAGGTTTTACATACTGGTCCGTACTAGTGTACCAACATTTTCTCAGTACTAGGGCGGTATGCACAATGCATACCACCCAATATATTAAAATATATTTATAATATTATATAATATAATATTAATATATTAAAAAAAGGAAAAAAAGGGCGATGTCGCCTCGATCTTCTCCCTGCGCGGAGAGACGTTACGTCTCCTCGAACGAGAGAAAAATCGCCAGCGAGCGAGGTCGGGGATGACTCACGGGCAACCCACGAGCGCGACGATGCACGAGCGAGGACAGCACGAGGTACTTCTTTCTTCTTCCCCTCTTCTTCTTCTTCTTCTTCTTCTTCTTCTTCTTCTTCTTCTTCTTCTTTTTTCCTTTTTCTCCCTCAATCGACCGCCGACGGTCGATTTTGACGGTACCGCCTGGTAAAGAGCGATCCGCATACCGGTAACCTGGCAGACCAGTAAGTACCCGCCCGTATCGGGCAGTACAGATCGAAATTGCAAACCTTGGTCCAAATATGAGAAAATTTCTAAGGAACCAGCAGATAATTAATGATTATTTTTTACTCTAATACCCCACATCACATATGGTCCTTCCTTATAGAAATACATCCAACTAATCAGAAAAAATCAGCATCTGTAACCAAAGGAAAGCAGGAACGAAACTTAACAAGCCCTAATACCATTTTTGAGACTAGAATTAAAAGCAAAAATCAAAAATAAATCCCAAGCATTGCACCTCCACACGAGCAGAAGTAGATGCCTTCAGCTTTTCATCCTTCTCTTGTAGGCATATCTGCAACCGGCCTATTTCTTCCTCCATGCTCTTCGCCTTCTTCTCTGCTGCCTGTCAGGGACAGCAAAACCCTTCATTTTCTTTCGGATTGCAAGAAAACCGCAGCGTCGTACGATTCCGCTCATAACATCAAGAAGATCAAAAGCTTACCTTTCTCGTGAGGGTCTCTCTCGTGAACAACTGCTCCTGCAAGACCAACCGACGCCGGACATCTTTCAGCTCCATCGCCAATGAAACTACGTTCCTCTTGAAGTTCAACCTTTTCTCATCCAAGTCCTTGAGAAGCGGGTCGAACTCTACAGCTGATGAAGACGATGTCGAAGCCTCGACCGTGTCCGTGGTAGACATCAGCACATTCCCGACCTAACTTGCGAAGGTCTGGGTCCGAAAGAAGTCACCTTTGGGCAGAATCTCGAGCTCCCTCTGCAAACCACAGGGGTCGCACTATGATTTAGGCAACAAATTGGCTACAATTTACCCTAATCTGCTTCGAATTCAAAACTCCAACGGCCGGACTTTGGGCCCATGGCGGAGTTCAAAGCGAAACCGGCGGTCTGCATCTACATCCGAAGTGACACAAAAGAACAAATCCGTATACTCACAGTGAACCAAATATTAAACTATTTTTTTTCTGGACTTCGCTAGGATCATGGCCAGTAGCATCTTAACAAAAGAGGAATCGAGATAAATCCATAGCGAGTCCTTACAAGCTGCAACGCCGTGTCCGGCACATCTCTAACACAAAAATTACCAGGAGAGCGTTTCCTTACCTCAATGGCATCAACCCAAACCGCAACTCGCTGAAACAACAACTCCACAGCCGCACTTTTCTCTCCCAGAACCCGCGTAAAACTAAAACTTTGCCGACTATTTCACTCCTTCCGATCAAAGCCTCACCTCCAAAGCCTCATCTCATCCACGTCCTCGTCAGGGGACCCAGGAAGAAACCCACACATCACCGCCTCCACACCAGAAGCGTCTCCTCGGGTCCCGGAAGCTACATCGAACAACAGACAGCGAGAGACGATGAAATCCTTTAACAATAACAAGGATGAGCGATCAAAATCTCCCTTTCCCTCTTCAAAAGCACAAGCTCGGGATCATCAATTCTTACTCGCAGACAGGGGAAGAAGGAGGATTGAAGACAGCATCCCCTGGTTCGGACGCTTATAAATATGGCACCTTCCGGAGCTATGGTTCGGGCTCGGAGCCTCCTTGGCCCGGCCGAACCAAAACCGCGCGGCAAAATCCAAATTTGGGCCTCAGTACCAGGAAGGATGACCTACACGTGGCGGTTCAGAGGGTCACCTATTGTCTATTGCTCCTTTGTTTGGGCGCTATGAAAAGACTTCATTGCCCTTAATTGGGTCGAATTATGGGGTTGGGATTTTGATTACTACAAAATGAGAATTCTAATGTTAGGATTTAAGAACAGAACATAAGATAGGAAAACTCAAGCGTTCTCCACATCGAAGGGCTAATTATATATTATCTGTAATTATTTATTTTTAATATTCAGATCTTTATATTTTTAAAAAATTATATTAGTATCCTATATTTTTAAAATTAAATTATTTAATCTCATATATCCTAATATCATCTATTCTGTTGATAAAAATATTCGTACGTGTTCAATAATAAATCGAAATGAGGTAGTGATATTTTCATTAGTAGAATTGACAATATGAGGAGAAATTAGATTAAATATTTTATTTTTATAAGTTTAGAATCTTAATGTAACTTAAAAAAATATAATGATTAATTATAAAAGTAATGTATAACTAGTCCGATATTGAAATGATAAAAATAAAATTATCTCGATGTTATCTTGTAAATGTTTATTGATGATGTCAAATAGATCAATATAATTTAAATTTTTAATATAGTATGAGTGATATATATATATATATATATATATATATATATATATATATATATATATATATATATATATATATATATATATATATATATATATTAAAATTAAAAGAGTCACCTGATATATAAGTCGGTTGAAAAATTGGAAAAAACAAATATTTGATTGTTCTCCGTGTGCAAGTCAGACTTATACAATCTTCTAAACTTATACAAATCTCTTTGAGGAGATGAGAGAGAACTTTTAATAATATATCAAACAAAATTCATATTGGATTTTATTTTTAAATTAATAATAATTTAATTATTCCTTATTTGGTTATTTGGGGTTAATAATATGTCTTGATTGTTTAATTAAATCCTTTAAATCATAACTTTCATTGACAAATGAGGGCATTATATATACATGTACAATAATAATAATACAATGTATTAATGTTGTGATAACTCTTATACATATGTTACCGTTTGAGTTTAAAAAATCATTTATTTTAATTAATAATTAACTTATCACAGTCGGTGGAGATTAATTACACATATGCAAGTTTTTAGGTTTTGGAGGAATACGTGTGGATGAATACAAAAAGTAGTGGCTTTGTAGGGAGATATATAATTTCCCTTTTTAGTTTTTTACATCAGATTTGGACCAACTTACATCCCTTTTCAATTTTTCATGTAACTTTAAGTTACTTGTTCTTAGGTAATAATAAGGTGAATATTTGGCTTAATGATCTACCTCAATCACGATAACCCGAAGTCTAGGTGAATGATCGTCTCGATAACTCGACAATCACATGGACGACCACATCGTCTCGACCGATCAGCCTCGACGTGTTAGTCCGAAGATCATGTGGGCAACCAACTCGACAGTCCGGACACGTCAGATCGAAGATCGCATCGATTACTTTGGACGTCGTATCCACGGTTGTTGACCTCGTTGACTGAGACGTGGAGAACCAATGAAGGCATCGTTCGGTGCAGGACCATACCCGGGTTCAACCAAAAGCATCGAGCCCATTAAACGTCGCGGTACAGTCCTCCCCCGCCCGACAAGTATAAATATTTTATACTGTAATCAAATAGGAGGAGGATACTCGACCTTTTCTTGCTAAAAACATATCAAGACCTTCCGAGATCCTGATTGGAATATCTACATCCAAACGCTATCTTAGTCATCAGAGGGACTTGGTCGGACACACACATCCCCAACGTAGGCCTTCTTGCAGGTCCCCTTTAGACCAACACGACCGACCCTACAACCTGAGGAGCTATTACGTTGCGAAGCCTAGTCACCTTGTCGAACTTCCCTAAGTTTCAAATCCCGCTGAATCGATTATGCACTCACAAGTCAAACTGTATCATGCTGACTCATTAGCCATGACACAATATCCAACAACAAGTAAGATTTTACGGATAAAGACTCGTTAATTTATACATTTAATTTTTTTTTTCAATTGGTGCATTGATTGATGAGCAATATGTAATTTTTCTTTTGAGATAATATAAATATGAAAACTTTTGATACATGTTAATCAAATCAGTTTCTTTGTATGTTTATCCAAATATATGTAGCAAAGTATTTGATATACCTCAATCGATATTTTTTAAGAAAAATAAACTTAAACTTATTTATAGTTATTTTTTATCAATAATTATATATATATATATATATATATATATATTCTTGACACCAAAAAAAAAAAAGGATCCGTTTGTCCAACCTTAGACACTATCAATCAAGTCTTAAATCCGAATATAATATCATCCTATTTTTTTAGGATAATACGAGGGATGCTCGACAAAATTAAAACGTAAGAAAAATATATTAGAAATCCAAGAGGATGTTGGTGACTCAGCATCAGGGAAAGAAAGGATCATGATTCCCACAAATCACGACGCAAGTAGACGGCGCCTGCGTCGGAACCCTTCCGACGCTATCCTTACGGCAATCCACGTCAGTATCTTACCATTATTGTAAAGACCCGGGTCAAAATTAAATGTTGGTCAAAGTTACTTAAAAGGAGGCCGCACTCGGGACCTTTCATCGTTGCTAATTCCCCCCTCCGATGCCTGCGTTTTGGGGACCTTCTCCGCCTCCCGCCTCCTCGTTGTTGCCTCGATCCTGAGCGTCTCGGCCATATGGCGGCGAAGAAGGCGGCGGAGTCCGTCTCCAAGGCGCTGGCCGAGGAGGTGCGGCGCTGGGGAGCCATGAAGCGCAACGGGGTGAGCCTCCGCTACATGATGGAGTTCGGCGCCCGCCCCACCCCGACGAACCTCCTCCTCTCCGCCCAGTTCCTCCACAAGGAGCTCTCCGCACGCATCGCCAGGAGGGCTATCGAGCTGGAGTCCCTGCCCCTCGGCTTGTCCGGCAAACCCGCCGTCTTGAAGGTGCTCATTATTCATTCGGACGGGTTTGTGGATTTGGAGCCTTGCTTTTCTTGTGCGCCGTTTGGTTTTCCATGCGAATTTTAGCGATAGATGCTTTTACGGTTCTTGATTTTGAATCTTGTCTTGCCTTTGGCTGGTAGAGTTAGGATCTTTGATGAAATTTTGAGGATATTAGCTGTCAGGAATCTACCCTTTAATTTTGTCCAGAATAAAAGGGAACATGGCATTTTGAATTGCAAGATTGCACTAAATCGAGTGGAAAGTCACACATGATCGCAGGTGTTTGGGATTTCTTGGGGTTTGATATCTTGAGAAATAATAAACGTAGGGTACCTCCGGATTATGCCGTTTGCGTAGTCATAACTTGATTATTGGGCATGAAATGTCGAAGGATGGCATCTCCGTTCTCTCTGTAAAAGTAGTTCCAGATTTACGTACCGGAAGAAATCGTTGCACCGATTTGGCTCAGCTTCTGCAGCGATTTAAGCGAACTCTGTAGATTGATTTAGGACAACTTTGAAGGTGGTTGAGATAAATGTGGCATTAAGACTATTGGTTGAAAAGATTCTCCCGCTGATTCTTCACAGTATCTGGTTGTGAAGTTCTTTTTTTTTCTTTGTAATCACTTGCTTGGATTTGCTTTCTTTCATATGCTTTTGGTAGTTAAATATGAGTTAGATGCGGGGTGTATGTTCCACTTCTTTCTCTTACCCTTAGTGATATTTAAAGATGGAAGTTTTGGTTCTTGACGCTTCAGACATGGTTCTGTGGTGTATTACTAAAAGAAGTATTCTTTGCTTTTTTGTATAATGAAACTTCTGCATTATTTTGGACAAAGTTCTCAGTGGAAGGTCAGGGACGTGACGGCCCAATTGTTTTTTGTACGCCTAGATAGACACTGCTAAAAATGGGTGATAGCAGATATTTCCTGTGGTCTGATGAACAATTTTTTGGTTTCTCTTAAGTAGTTTTGGGCTCTAGCATCGTATTTTTATAAAATGCCAGAGTTTGCTAATGAATTGTTGATACTTTCTTTTGCTTTCTTTCCTGGCTTTCTTTTCTTTCTTTAAATAAATTGCAAATCCCATTACCAGCAGTGTATGCTTGTCATATTAACATGAAAATCTAAGATCTTTGTGAAGGCTGACATCTCCATTGTCCTTTTAAGGTCAGAGATTGGTATCTAGATTCTTTTCGTGATCTTCGATCCTTTCCAAAAATCAAAGACCCACGTGATGAATTATCTTTCACTCAGTTGATCAAGATGATCAAGTTGAGGCATAACAACGTGGTACCAGCAATGGCTTTAGGTGTACAGCAGCTAAAGAGAGACATGAACCGCAAGCTCGTGCCAAAAGAACTTGAAGAGATTCATCAATTTCTCGACCGTTTTTACATGTCAAGAATTGGGATTCGTATGCTTATAGGTCAGCATCAATCCTGTTGTCAATTGCTTAATGCCACATGTGCTTTTTATTCCATTTTGCTGTATAGTCTACATGGAAACAGATCCATGCATGATTTTCCTTTATTCTTTATCCAACCATAAGGAAATTTTTATTTGTGTAAAATTCAGGGCAGCATGTGGCTTTGCACGATCCTGATCCAGAACCAGGATGCGTTGGTCAAATAAACACTGAACTTTCTCCAGTGCAAGTGGCCCGAACTGCTAGTGAGGATGCCCGTAGTATATGTTTCCGGGAGTACGGGAGTGCTCCTGAGGTTAACATATATGGCGATCCAAATTTCACCTTTCCGTAAGTGTTACTTGTACATTCATTATGGTCATTGATTGCCATAACTTGTAGCCATTACTTTTATAAGCATTGTAATCAATGTTTCATTTTCTGTGTTCTTGCTTTTATATAACTGTAGTATGCAAGTTAGCAAAGTCAGGATTAGGTTATATCTTTTGATAAAGCTGTACCTTCCTGCTATATATACCCTAAAAGCTAAACTTGAATAGGTTTTGGAATTTGTCCTGCTATATCTTTCATACAAGCAAAAGTTGCAGAAGTTGCTACATGAGTTATTCTAATTTTCACAATAACGAATTATAAATGTTGTTCTACCTTATGAATTTGAAATTTTATTCATGTACTTTTCACATTTTGTGTGCTCTTATCGATATAACTTTCCATCATACCATGACTTTATCTGATTCTTTTTTACTACTTTCTCTAAACCAGGTACGTTCCATCACATTTGCATCTTATGCTCTTTGAGTTGGTGAAGAACTCTCTGCGTGCAGTACAAGAGCGTTTCATGGATTCTGACAAGGATGCCCCTCCTGTTAGAATTATTGTTGCTGATGGGATAGAGGATGTTACAATAAAGGTATGTCTCGAATGGTCGCTTTTGTTTGCAGTTTCTGTTAGTTACCTATTCATACCTGGT
This sequence comes from Ensete ventricosum, assembly GCA_029747655.1. Lineage (NCBI taxonomy): Eukaryota > Viridiplantae > Streptophyta > Magnoliopsida > Zingiberales > Musaceae > Ensete > Ensete ventricosum. The sequence continues at coordinate 53,445,746 of JAQQAF010000008.1, forward strand.
AATCAAGCAACTGGTGGCTTGAGAAAGAGACTAGTAGAACAAATTTATCATATATTTATGACTTAGTTACTCCATGTTAACTTCCTCTATGCTCTTGTATCATTTAAGTCATCCATAGTCTCTGAAAGCTGCAGTGTTTGAATATAATGCAGAAGATTAGCTTATGCTTAGGCATTTTAAAACATAGAAATTGATATCCAAATTTACCTTAAACTGCTACAACTATATATTTATTTTCTTGCAAAATCTTTAACATTATTATTGATGGCTTAGTCAAGTCTTCTTGGGTATACTTTTTTGTTCTATCAAATGTGTTAAAAAGTGTTGTAAAACCTCATGATCTAATGTCCCGAGTGTTTTCAAAAGGTGCTTGGGCTCTCGCATAGGCACTCGGGCAAGGCGAGGTGAGGCCCGAGTGCCTCACAATACCTTCAGGCGAGTTGTTTCGAAGAAGCATTGTCCAACTGCTTCGGGCGAGTGTCCGAGTGAAGATGGGTCTAGGTTCATGCCTGGTTCAATTGAACAAGCAAGTTGGTTCAATCGAATCAGCTAATTTGCCCTAACACAACCCCCCAACACAGTTTATCTTCGAACCCTATGTCTACTGCCGCCACGTTCGTTCATAGCTTTGTCCACCTTCGTCCACAGCTTCCTCCTCTATTGTCCCTGCCTTCGTCTGCAACCAACTCCTCTACTGTTGCCTTCGTCCACAGCTTCCTCGACTGACGCCACCTTTGTCTGCAGCTTCGTTCACCGCCCTCTCCTTCCCCACCTTCCTCCATATATTTTTTTATATTTTAATATTTTGGAGTGCCTCACTTCACTCAAACAAGTGCCTACTTCCTCCAATATTTTGGGACCTTGGCGCCTAGCACTTTTAAAAACACTAGTCCTGACTGACATAACAAAAAAAGATATGAAGTAAAACCAAGCAAAGCTATATTGCATGATTAGTTCCATTCATTTTTGCCAACTGTTGTAAATCATCAGAAAATGAAAATAGGCAGTATTCCTCCAGAAAATACATCATAATTTCTAGCTCACTGCCTCCGGAGGTACCAAGTTACTCTCCCACCAGAGAATTTCAAAGAGCAACGAGGAATAATGCAAGAAACTTTTACTACGTTCTGGTGTTTATTTGACTATATAATGATTACGAAACATGTAAAACTGTTATGATGACCTGTGGTGAACCTTCAAACTGATTCTCATATTGAAATGAAATATAACCATGTGCTTTATTTGTGCAAAGTCTCTTTCCAAATCTTGGAAATAAGTCTCTATTATGAAATTTAATACTTTTTATTATCAGTTTGCATGTCTCCCCTCTTGTTTGATTCTTGTTTACACCTTCCTCGTTGTTGCACTTTTGATTCTCTTCTTGAAAGAATGATTCTGTATGTATAATTTTCTATAGCTACATATTCCAGTTTTCACAAACCATTAACCAAATTAGTTGTTGGGTTTTCCCAGCCAAAATGAATGGGTTTCTTGAGCACTGCAGTTATATGGATATTGATCTGTCATTGATTTTTGCAGATATCGGATGAAGGGGGTGGTATACCAAGAAGTGGCCTTGCAAAGATTTTCACTTATGTCTATAGTACTGCAAAAAATCCACTAGATGAAGACTATTGTGGAGTCTTGAATGGAGTAACTATGGCTGGTTACGGTTATGGACTTCCAATTAGTCGTCTCTATGCTCGATATTTTGGTGGTGATTTGCAAATAATCTCTATGGAAGGATATGGTAATTCCAAGGCTTTGTTTAGCTTCACACTTGATATCAAGTTCTTTTTGAGCTGTTGACATGCGAATACCCATATGTTCCTATTCAGATTTTTTTTGGGGCATGGGCATTTATGCTCATTAAGCACATGACAGTTCATGCAAAACCATCAAGCTCTGTGACAGAAATATAGGTCAGATCAGATCTAGCATTATGTAGAAAACAACTTATGACAACAATGTGTTAGATACCCCAATCTTGTATCTGGTAGGACTCTGGCATAGTTACAGGTTCCTGTGCTACTTTAACACTGGCATATTTACCACATAGGACTGCTTTCCGTTGTGTGATTAACAACTATCTAGTGTTTGATTAGTTGCTTAATTTGAGTATTCAGTGGCATCACTGCAGTTCTTCTTTGTTCATATCACTTCTTGACTTCTTTTGGTCATAGAGATCGAAAAATCCATGTATGAACATAGTTTTGCATCAAATTCATACCGGCCTACTCAACTAAGCAGGTCCAAATTATCTTGTCTGTCTTAATAAGCTTTTGATTAATGGACCCCAGATGACCAGTTGTATCAGCACCTTATTGGCATTTGACTTCTTGTAGCAATTGATTTTTTTTGTGAATTAGAAGTTAAATGACGTCACAAGTTTAGTTTCCGTGGCTCCTCTACTAGGTTCAACACCTTCTGATGTAGGATCTGTGCTTGGTCTGGGTCAAGAGATAAGTTGTGTTTTGAGGTAAGCTGCAGTACCTACACAGAAAAGAAGGCTGCTACAGATTTTACAAATTCCTTGTTAGTAACCACTATCTTTGAGTTTCTTAGCATTTGATAGTGGCCTTTTGGGGGAAAGGAAATGATACATCCTAAAGATTAACCGCTTCTAATACCATATACGGCATGATTTCACTGACAGGCTTTTCATTTCGCAACCTTTTTTGCAGGAACCGATGCTTACCTTCATTTGTCTCGACTCGGGGACTCACAAGAACCCCTCCCCTAAGGTGAACAAGCCCTCCTTAAACCTTTTCATGCTTATTTAAGAGGCTGCAGCCATCGAATGTGTCGAACAAATAGTGAATAATTTTAATTAAATCAGTGTGTCAAAACTCATCTTACATTGCATCATCAACATCTTATTGTGAACTCAACAATTATTGTGCTACTTTACAGATGATAAAACCTCATCCATGCTTCTTGTATGTTGTGAGTTCTTAGGATTGGGAGTTTCATGCTTTTTTTTTTTTTTTTTGTCTCTTCAAGTGAGCGCCGACATGGAAGGTCTGGACATGATTTCATGATAGGCTCAACACAGAATCGGAAAATCATGGTGAAGTTCATATTGCATGGAGTTTTCAGCTCAGTTGTGACAGCACAAATCTTTGACATGGAAAAATTTGTAATGTCTGAGTGAGGCCTCTGAGAGAGGCTTTGTAATGTCTGCCTTCCTTGTTAAGGAACCTTTGATGCAGCCAAATATGTGGGCTCATCAGGGGTGTTGGAATCTTTTGGACGGGGCAGAAGATTAAAGTGAGCCCGTGTTATCTTTTATGCTTTTTAGCAAAGTAAAAAAGAAAAAAAAGGGCGATCCAATGCATGAGACTTCCACCACCGATACAAGTTGTTCGATGAATGATGATATATTGTCTCTAGAAAATATATACTTAAAAAATTGAAAATTAAGGGTTAATTTCTTCATGGAATCCAATGCACAAGTCTGCATGCATAAAATCTCTCAAGTGTTTTCTTGGTATCGGACTCTTTTTTTTTTTTTTTTTTCTTTCCTCGGATATCATTTTGTTGTCTCACATAAAACAATTCATGATATTCCATGAATATGTGCAAATCCTTTAAAATTATGTTGATAATCCCATGAAAAATTACAATTGGAGAAAATAGATGCCTTCATTGTCACCACAAACCAAAGTGTGGGGGAGCAAATGTCAACAAAAGCACGGCTGTTGAGGCCGTCGGTGCTGAAAGCTATACGGAATGATTAAAGAAGGAAAAGGATGTGACCTCAATTGGTGGTTTCCACGTCAAGACTGCACGACTCCTTCGAGCTTTACCTCCTCCGTCACCGACGCCCAACTTTGTACTGCACTTGCAAACGAGTAGGAAGTGCTATCGGAGGACAAAGGGGAAATAATAACAATAATATTGGTAGGTAGTGATATGATGTTTATATAATTTTTTTATATTTCTTTTCTCCATAATAGGTTTTTATATAGGGATGAGGTAGAGTATTAGCATCATGTCAAGACATGGACTCGGTGACTCACGTATATATTTGATGATGGGAGAGAAGCCATAGCTTATAGTTAGTTGATTCCGTAGTCGTTTATGGCTTAGTTCGATCTTGAAGGTATAAGATCATAAAAAAAAACAAAAAAAACTCATGAGGGGTCACGTGAGGATATTTTAGTTAGAATCAAATCCGATTGATGCGATCCTAAAGCGTTATTTGTTTTGCTAAATACGTATTTAGTATTATTATGATATGCACCCTAACTTCAACAAGCGGTAAAATAAATTAATAATGAGCAGAGATAGATGATATATTTTTTAAAATAATGATGTGATATTTATATATTTTTTTTCACTTCAAAAGGTTATTGAGAGAAGAAAAGTCAAAATGTGTAAGGATGTAAATTGCGTATGTCTTGTCGATAAATAAATATATATTTTTTAGTAATAATAGACTTTTTTTAATATTTATGAAGATAATGATAAAGATGAAATTAAATATCTTTGACTAAATTAGTTTGACATAGTTAATTATAGAGATTGATGGTACAAATTAAAAATGCTAAGCAAAATGAAAAAAAAAAGAAGTCATGGAAATTTAAGTTGTTTAGAGTTGATGATTTAGGTGGAACATATTCTTCAGAATATGTGAAATTTGTATCTTTTCCTTTGTGAATTTTGTTATATTTTACGTTTTTTTTTAATCTTTAGATTATCTTTTCTAATGGATGTTAATATTTGGACAAATATATGTACACAAGGGTAAATATACTATTTTCAAATCTTGAAAGGGTCAGATATGTAAAAACACTAAGAGAATTATTCATATCTCCATTTCCGTGTACGTACGCCTTTCTTGCACCCACCGAAGTGACCCACAGCACACGTCAGATGATCCGAACCGTCCGTATTAATTACACAGTGTACGGCGGAACTCCCATGATGATCTCCGCATTTTATGATGACCTTGGGTACGATTTTGGGTTGGCAGTGGTGCGTGTAGGACATCGATTCCTGTTTTATTCAACCCCACTCCTTTTTCTCCCACGGAATACTCTTCCTTCTTACACACGCACGGATCGCCCCATCTTAGAGTTCAGCGGGCAGCAAACCGACGACAACTTGACCCAGATACGCGCCGATCGTTGTGGGACCCGTTGAATAGACTATTAGTGTTGCCCGAAAACCTGTTTGGTACTTTAAGGAAGCAGCTAATCACAGTTACACTGTTTCGAGTCGACGATGAGTCAATACAAGATATAAATGAACACCCTTTTCGATCCACTTTTGACTCAAGAGAAGAGACCGGCCAAGTTAAATAGATGTCTCTGCTTTCGAGATCGAGAGAGAGATCGATCCGCTTCCATGCCTTCGCCATGGGAATCCGCTGACCCCCGCCGTCCTTGGGCTCCTAGTCCCAACGCCGCGCCGGCGATCGGGCGATAAAGAAGGTGGTAGGAGCCGGGGATGGAAGACGGGGAGTACGCGGCGGCGAAGACGTCGGTGTGGTGGGACATCGAGAACTGCCACGTTCCCAGGACTTGTGATCCGCACCTGATCGCCCAGAACATAAGCTCTGCCTTGGCAGCAGTGGGTTACCGTGGCCCCGTGTCCATCTCCGCCTTCGGCGACTCGAACAATATCACGCCGACCGTGCTCCAGGCGCTCTCCAGCACTGGCATCGCCCTTAACCACGTTCCCTCCGGTAAAAGATCCGATCGTGAATCCCGATCCCGCGGTTTTCCGATTGTGGATGATTCTTGTTTCTCGCTTCCTTTTTCTCGTCAGATTCTCTGTTTCTCGGGCGCAATTTGGTTAGAGCATACATTTCTCGTTCGAATAATTTTAGTGATCGGTGTGTCCACCATTTCTTTGCATATATGCTTGTTCTCCGAATGGCGTCGGCTTGTCGGGCATTTTATTAGTGCTTGTTCTGTTGGCGCGCATCTTCCGGCATGCTTTTGTGTGTAGAGGTGCTTGAATCTTGCAGGATATACTCAGGAGACTTCAAAATATCTTGGAATCGACCTTGTGCTTCTTCCACGCACTTGAAGTGCTCTATTTAGCTTGTTCAACATTTAGAGTAGCTGATAAATAGTTTAAATTCCTTTTCTCGTGGATATAATCGGCCGCTTCGTGTTTTCGGCAAAGATCGGGTCTATGAAACAAACCTATGTTTAGATGGAAATTTTGTTTTTAATTATGGCTCAAGGAAGTTATTTTTATGGTCCTTGTTTATTTCAAACAAGTATTTTTGACTGATAACGATCCCAGACCATATGTTTACTTAAGCTGTTCGTGTTCGTCATACAATATTTAGCATCGTCATGATTGTCATACAATACCTAGCATCTTATTTCTGAGTTTATATGGAACGTGTGCGTGTGGATTTCCAAAACATCTTAATTTTGCCAGTAATGGTCTCTACTCCATTCATGATTGTAAAGGTTTACTCGTGCTTACATGTGGCCCTATTGAGATATGCTTGATGAGAAAAAGAAGAAGAAATATGTCCATCCAGCCTATATGTGTACCCAGGGTTAAAAAATTACAGTTGAGCTCCTCTGTATCTGTAATTTCTAGAATTTAGTAAAAGGAAATTGTGCTGTGTTAGTATATGGAATCTGTGCACATTTATGGTAAAAGAGTTTGGGAATTTGGGTAGGGTATGATACTCAGCAACCGTTCCGTATGTGTAAGGACGGGTGGAGACTGACAAACATTCGTTTAGATGTAATTTTCTTTTGTTTTTAAATTTCTTTGCCATAACTAGTCATTATGTTGTCAATAATGGTTATTGGAAATTCTTATGCTGTCCGATATCGGCTGCATGTCTTGGTCTATGATAATTTGAATAAGCTTGCAGTTCGAATTGTAATTGCATAAGGTTGATTGCTAACCATAGGGGGTCTGTGAAGGGTTTGTTCTAAAATAGAATTTTTTGGTGCCTCTAATTCTATTTGGAGCTAATTTTTGAGGTTTTATGGTGTCTTATACTTGCAAATATGCTACTGTTTTGTTTGGTCTATCATGATGAATTATGCAAATCAAATGTGGGTACTGAGGTTCAATTATTTAAACCAAAATTAAGTGAAAACTCACCATTTTGGTTGGAGGACACGTAGAATACAAAGTGCTAAGAAGTGGACGTTTTAAATTATTAGTATACTGTTTAGTTGTTTGCTTAGAGATGGCTTCTTTTAATTTTCGAATGTCTTACCATCTTCTATCTAATTTTGTGTAGATTTGTTCCTAATTTGTTTAGGTAAATGTTATGCAGGTATTAAAGATGCTAGTGATAAGAGGATTTTGGTCGATATGCTATTTTGGGCAGTTGATAATCCTCCACCTGCCAACTACTTATTAATATCTGGTGATCGTGACTTCTCAAATGCCCTTCATCAACTTAGATTAAGGAGATACAATATTCTTCTTGCACAGCCTCCAAATGTGTCACAAGCCCTTGTTGCTGCTGCTAAGAGCGTCTGGAACTGGAAGGACCTTGTGGCTGGAGGAAAGCCGATGCATGAGTCACCTTACGTCAACAAATCAGCGGGTGGCACTTCACCAAGTAAAGAGACATTTAATGGCAGTACTACAGATAATTGGCAGATGACTCAATCCACTGGTTCTTCTGCATCTGTGCATTTGGGTAATCAAAAGACTTGTAGTAATGGAAAATACGATAACCGGTACAAAGGGAAGCACAATAGATATCCAAATCCAAGTCAAGCAAATAACGCTACAGCTACTACGATATCAAGCAGTGAATTCAAGCAGCCTCCTCCTGTAAGTCATGGCTTTCTGACTGATACTAATGTTCCGCAGTTTAACAACTGTATGAAAAATCCTGATCAAATGTCTATGTCAATGATATCAAGTATGAAAGCCCAGGAAAACTCCCACTTGAACCATACTTCAAATTTTTTCCCTCAGTCATCGCCTCAAAAACCACCTTGTGAAGCTACCTATTTTCACCAATCTGAAACAATGGTTTTTAATGAATCTTCTTCCCATGAGTTCTTGCAAGGGAATTGGTCAAATTCTCCAAATGGGCCTATGGTAGATTATGCACCACCTCATTCAGATTCCCCCATGAAAGATGGAAAGGACCTTTATAACAATCACAAACCACACTGGCCTCCACCATTAAGGCCGAGTGATCTACTACCTCCACACCCTAATTTTCAACCTGGAAATTTGTCTTCATCAAATTCTCAGAACCATGATTTTTATGCAATTCCAAATGGACCTAGTGGTCCACCGTTCACTTCACCACAGACCTGGACTACTGGGCCAACCTTCCCGTCAGTTCCTCCAGTAAATCTACCTGAAATCAGTAGGGTTAGTATTTCAGATTATCCTAGTAGTGGACAAAATAACGGTTCATATTCTAAGAAAACCACTATGCCAAATATTTCTGTTCCTGAGCATAATGGCCTGCAGAAGTCACAAACAATGTATCAGGAACATATGCACAGACCTGTAGTTACACATGCCACGGACAGCAATGTGCCTAAAGATGAACTGCAGGGTAATCCAGGAAGCCTGGTGTCAGAGGTTGCAGTCAAAAATATTTTACAGGCATTGCACATCTTAAAAGCTGACAAAATGGTTCCAAATGAAACAAATATAGCTGACTGCATTCGTTATGGCAAGATGAATATTCAAAATTTTGACATTAAGACGGCCTTGAACTATGCCGTTGAGCATCAACATGTTGTGATGCACAAGCTAGGAGGTAACTTGCCATTGTATGTAGGAAAACATCATGGATTATGGAAATGTGTCAATCCTATGGATATCAATGTTAGGCATCCAAAGACAACATGGGATGCAGTCTCAAGGTTTCTCTCCTCAACTGCTGGGCGCACTTTAATCAGGAGATCTCAGTCCAGGTAACCATTTGAAGATTCTGATTTGTTTTTCTGGTCGTCATCTATGATATTTATTTATCACTTCTTTACAGGTACCAAGCAGCAATAGTTTTGAGAAATTCATGTTTGAACCATCTTGTTTTGGGTGAAATTCTTCAGATATTGCATGAGATAATTAATGTGAAGAAGTGGATTACGCCTCACTCATCAGGTTGGCAGCCATTATCTTTCCATCTGCCAGATGCAGATAAGAATACACGCACCAGTGCCGGTACTAAATCTTGATGTGTTCCCATAGCCGACGAATATAATGGCATAGATGTTTCTGCTAAATCAGTTGTAGTGCCCTCAGGGAATTAGGGATTCCTTTGTTCCTTACTGGTTACATTCTGTGAATTAAGGTCAAGGGAATGTTTTATCCTGATGAGCGTAGATCATCGCAATAATTAGTAGTGGTCAAAGACTTTGAAGTATGAGGAATGCCTTCGACTGGTATTACATGTTTTACCATTAAGGACGATATTACAGGGGTACCTGCTGATCTGCTTGATCATGTCCATTGGCAGAGAGTAATAAGCAGTCGTGTGGTTTGCTTGGTGGGAATTAGTTATCTGATGGGATGATAAAGATAAAGGATGACGGATAAGTTGCTCGTGGTGATGCAGCCACAGTCTACATCAATGTGCATGGGTGCTTTGAACAATGCACTTAGGTGCACATCGATATACTGTCATCTTCCTTGCATCTCGGATCTGATTTCTGATTTCCCTTGTTGACAAAAAAAATGCGGCAGCTTGCCAAGTAAACTAGAGCTTGCAATATGTCCCATGTAGGTCGGTCTAAGGTGCAGATTACATATGTGCTGTATGTTATGAAGTGCAGATTTCATTCTGCCCTATATTTGTTTCGGGAACATGTTTATTCAGGTATCTTTCTCTACCTTGCTTTGTTAATTTACTTTTGGTTGTCAGGCTCAGTGATCTGATGGTATCTGTCTGTTGTTTGTTCCTTCTATGTATGTAGTATGTGTCACTATTATTCTGTTAATGGAAGGTGCCATAATAGTTAGTGGCCTATTTAAGCATGAGCTTTTCATTTGCAAAGGTTTTTGTTTCTTTGTTCTATTTTTTCGACTTCACAGGCGATCATTTTTAATTATCTATGTTCTTTACTTCTGGTTTTGTGTTAAAAGCTGTTGGATTTCATCCCTGCAAAGTATGAGTATGTGAGTCATCAATCTACTCTACGGCAACAAAAATATCTGTCGGTCGTTAATATCTCTAATATGATGATATGGCAAAGGCCGATGAAATCCCTATAAGGAACCCAATCGATCGTCAACATGTGTTGTTGAAAGTTATGATTTTTTTTTTCTTTTAAGAATATTTTCTTCATCATTTCATATAAATAAGAGACTTTTACCTTCGATAGATTTGAGTGTCAAGCGATCACGTCAAGCTAGATTATGAAGCAAGGTTCATTTATTTATCCTAATATCATTAGTTTTATCGATGAAAACATAAAAATAATGAGTAAAATTAAGTTTTCGGTGGTGATGGACGATGACATCATTAGGGGCTACGGGTGGCTATTGTGGATGAGGAGGGAGAGTGAAGACGAGAGTTGAGACGAAAAGGAGGAAGAAGATGGCGTAGAACGACGCCACTTTGCATCTGCGTCGTCCGGCAATTGCATCGATGTCGCTCCGCAAACCCATCCTTCGATTCTAGCCTTGTAAAATGGTCTCCACCATCTCCTCAACCACCCCGCCCCCATCGCTTCATGGTCGTCCATCGAGGATCTATGAACTTATTCACTCGAGATGTTGTAGTGGACTCGAAGATTGAGAGGCAAGAGCTAGAGGACGAAGAAACCATAGAGTGTGAAGGGGAGGTAGTAAGATCGAGATCACAAGAAGCACAAAGGGGGCAAACTCACCGTGGACTTGCACCAGAGATGCGGTAGCCAATATCGAGGGAGTGGCAAGTAGCATAAGTGACCTAGCAAACGTGGCTCGTCACGAGGAAGTTGGCATCGTGGAAGGACACATCACAAGCCCAACAAAGGAAAGTTATGTCCAACTCATAGTAGATCGTCGTCCTTTCACCGCTTTGCATTTGCGTCAACGTCACTTAGCAACTATATCGACGTCGATATATATGCAAAGCATTGACGTTTGCATCATCTTCTTCCTCCTCTCCTTTTGCCTCACCTATCTCTGTTGCACTGCCTCCTCATCCACAACAATCACTCACGGCCTCCAACTTGTCGTCGTCCACCATCACCGAATACATAATCGAGACGTTAAAATTATATTTTTGTCCATCATTTTGACATTAGGATAAATGGACCTAGATGTTAGATTCTAATGTAAATTTTTTAAATCTAAGGATCAAGATGATAAGGAGGTCTAACTAAGTAAGGTATAATAAGGTACTTAGCCCATATAAGAGAGAGAAAAAAAAAATCTTACATTGAAGTACTTGATCTTTTATAGTTTATGTAGAAATATTAATCACTTAGCACACTAACTGATTGCTTTTGTCGCATATATGAACGAATCTCCTCACTACCGAGGAGCATAATACAAACATTTTTTTATGCGAACTCTTCCCTTCTTTGAGGAGGTTAAGAATTAGTGTTAAAAAAGAGAGAGAGAGAGAGACAAAATATATATATATATATATCATACTCACTAATATCCAAAACGAGCCCTTCACAACGTCCTCCAATGATGCTTCTCTATCTACAATTTTGAGTTATTCCAAGCATACATTCCTGCACCTAATGCTACAAAGCTCCATCGGGTCACAACACAGCAAAAGGCACCTCCCTCCCCTTCATGGCTGCTGACATCTTTGCCTCCCAAAGCTGCTGTTGTCCCTAACAGTCATCCAATTTCTCTGACAGCTTTGCACACATCTGCAACACATAGGTCCATAAACTTTTTTTAGCAGTAGGAAACCAAAAGCGTTTTGAGGTGGGAGAGGAAACCACTTGTACCACCTTTCTGTACAATGAAGAATCACCTTGTGACTTCCTCAGTTCCACAACATTCAAAGATGGACTCAGCTCAAACACCTGCACACCTCATACACCATGACACCTAAATCTCATGCATTAGAATAAATTATCCCCTCGTTCAGTGAAAGGAAGGGTACCTCTGCAGCAACAGAGAGTGAGCCAGTCCTCCCGGGGCTCTTTGGGTTGTGCTTCTGGGTAACTTTCAACTGCCAAACAATAATAAAAAGAAGATTTGTGATTTCCAAAGTATCATTTGGTAATCAAACTGTCTTTTGGAAGATGTTAGTGTTACTGACTTTGCCAGGTCCCTTGTGAACCTGAAGCCCCATTTCTGTAGCAATGTCCTCAACCTTGTTGAACAGATGTTTTGGTGCATGGTTTGATGTGAACCTAATTTTCCTTTCGGATACATCCTGCACATGACAAGTCTTGTCTTGGTTATCATGCATTGGCAATGCTTCATCATGAAACTTAATATACTTCATAACAGCTAATTAGCTTGTCTGCAAACATGTAGAGAGAGCAATTTGGAGATCAAGGAGAAGACATGAAAAGCTGATTGAGGAAGCAGTTTGTCATCTTTTTACCTCCTTCTCAAAGAATCCAGAAAGGTCAAGTGATGAAGACATTCCAATCAGCTGAAATGCATTGATATGACTAGATGAAGTTCTGCCTTCATCTGGCACATTATGCTGCAGAAAAAATAAGGTTCTGTTTCCCTTCAGCATCCAATGCCATCAAAGTCATGTAACGAAAACTTTACCAAGATCACATGAAAACTGTATATTAATTGGCACAGAAAGCATGTGGCATTAGGAGTTCATGGTCACCTCTTTAATGCAAAGAGAAGCATATACACTATCTATATCTTTGTCGTCGTCGTCGTCATCATCATTTGGACCAATAGGTGCATAATCTTGCTTGAACCAGTCATCTGCTTTGATTCCCGCCATATTTATTCGCATTATGGGATTTGGATCAAGAATTCTTTTCAAAATGATATGAGCACCAGGAGAGAGCCACTTGGGGATATCGGTTTCTCCCTTGGAGATCTAAGCCAAGCAAGGGAAAAGATCAAAATGAGCCACTGGCCAGTAGCTGAGAGGAACAGCTTCTCATCCTTCTGAATTTTCACATACCTTCTGATAAAGAACAGCGAGATTCCGGTCGTCGAAAGGGAGATAGCCAGTGAGGATGACATAGAGGATGACACCACAAGACCAGATATCCGAGCTCGAGCCATCGTAACCTCGATTGGAGAGGACCTGGGGGCATTGTCATAACAACTTATCAAGCCGAGCATTACCAGAAACATGCATTGTTCAGTAAACCTGTAGAAAGAGTGACACAATAAACCTCAGGAGCAATGTAGTTTGGGCTTCCACATGTTGTGTGCAACAATCCATCGTTCTGATTATAATACAATGCAGAAGTTAGCCAAGCAACATAATTACCGGGAATGTTTCGGTGAAGAACATGAATGGCATACCCCAAGATGCTGAGGTAAAGCACTGAGGCCAAAATCTGAAATCTTTATGTCTCCTTTTGCATCTACAAGCACATTTTCTGGCTGTAATGGAAATCAAACCGAGGTGACCACAAAGGCCAAGTATTTTCTTAGAACTATATGGTATGGTTGGACTAGTTACCTTCAAATCCCGGTGGTAAACACCCTTATCATGGCAGTAGCTGACGGCATCAATCAACTGCTGGAAAAGCCTCCTTCCTTCTTCCTCTGAAAGCTTTCCCTTCAACTTCAACACAGATGACAAAAGGAAGAAAGAATATAACTCCAGAAAGCCATATTTTATGACAAGCTAGAGAAACTAAGAATCGATACAGAAGCAATTCATCAAACACATTGTAGCGGTCTCCGTCCCTTACAATTTTGTCGAACAATTCGCCACCATTAACGTACTCCAGGACCATGTAAATCTTGGTTTTGCTCGCTGATACCTGTCACGCAACACAATCACCACAAGTTAAACCATGAAATCACCCTTTCAAAGATGCATGCCAAGCAGAGTAAACTGTTGCGAGCTGAGGACCCAACTATGAACGACCAATCCTTCGCTCAGCAACCTATCAGGCTGCAGGTAAGATTAAGATCCCGTGTGCTTCGACACTGCATGAGATTAAGATTATTTAGATTGAGGGTAGGTGTTGTGGCTCAGGTAACAACACCACAGATGGTGCTCGACACTGCCACTGAAACCATTCGATCCGGGTGTGCTGTGCTGTGCTGTGCTGTGGTGTGGGGAGCACAACAGCACACCGGTCTCGGGCTTCACCAACGAGTGCTCGCGCAGAGGGAGGAGGGCCCCACCAGATCATCTCGGGTGAGGGGTTCGTTCGTTGGACGGCCCTGATGGGTCGGTGCCGCCGTCACCATCATATGAGGACCCCGCGTCTCAAAGCCGTCAGCTCGATGCTGGGCCCGACTGATGTTTGACGTGGGGCCCACTCGACGGTGGTCAAACCAACGCCGTTCGGCTCCCGGTGGATGAGGCAGGCAGATGGCGGAGAGTCGATTATGATGATGAGGTCGCGCCCCAGTCGACGACGACGAGGACGACGAGGACGACGATTCCTTTCTTTTGACTCCAATCCCACAGACTTCCTCACACTTTCTCTGAACTAATTCCTTATATTTTCTCGCTCATCAGTAAAAGAGAGAGAGAGAGAGAGAGAGAGAGAGAGAGAGAGACCTCGTGTAGGCGGACGACGTTGGGATGGTTCAGCAGCTTCAAGGTGGCAATCTCCCTCTTGATCTGTGGCATATCTTGCATGGTTACTAACCAGATAAGAAGACTTCACGGAAGGAAGGAAGGAAGGAAGAAGAAGAAGGACATCTGACCTGGTCGTCGACCTTGAGGGAAAGGATGCGCTTGCGGTCGAGGATCTTGACGGCGAAGGCCTCCCCGGTCTCCAAGTGCCTGGCGTGCTTCACCTTGCCGAAGTTGCCCTCGCCCAGAGTCCTCCCAAGCTCGTACTTCCCCAGCATCGTCGCTGCCCCTTCTCGTCCTTCCCTCACCATGGACGCTGCGCCCTCCGGAGGATGGAATTAACAGGGGGCCGGGCCGTAGAAGAGGCTCTTCCTTGCCCTGTCGATCCGACACAAGAGTGGAGTTGGATTCTCCAGGTTGCACCAATCTCCTGTCTCACGGAAAGGTATCAAAGGACCAGAAGAGCCAATGTAGACCTGTTGTTGCTGTCATATGCGTCCTATCGTCTCCCCTCCCCTCCCTCGTTATTAGTACATCCGGTAAAAAGATTACCCGACACCAATTGGGCAGCGAGTTAAGGCTTTCCGTGAGGAGATAAGAGGAGGGGTGGGGGCCTCCACGACTAAGGAGCACGTAGAGGAGGGCTAAAATTGCGGGTGGGAGCAGCTGCAACTGTTCTCAATTATTGGGAGGAGCAATCAAATAAATGATAAGCACGTGACACTTGTAAATAACATTATTTTTTTTTCCTTTTCAAGCTAAATTAGCTAATATTTTTTTAAAAAAATATATATTTTCAGATCATATTTGACTTCTTTAATATTTGGTAAGTGGATTCGAGATTTTAATTCTACAATATTTGGTAAGTTAAGGAAGTAAAGTAATTAGTATGAACCTATCTAAAATCTTAGTTTTGCACATATAATGTTGTTACATTGATAAAAAAAAAAAATGATATGGAATTATAGTCAAATTTTCGTTGGTTGACCATCAAGGTAATAAAGTTAAAACTCCAATAGATATTAATATTTATTTTAAAAATATATATATATTTATATAGTGATAGGAGAAATCTTCTTCGTCGATATTGTTCGATAATCAGTGGAATGCTTTGTCTAAGAATATTTTGCATAATATTTTTCCTATTAATCCATTATAAAAAGCTATGACAATCAAAATTAATTATTTTTTACTAAATTTACTCCACTCTTATCAAGCCCGGAGAGATTGAACTTGAAAACTCATCAGATCTCGATCTTCGTATCAAGAAACCACTAAGAACATGCTTGAGTCGCATTCCAACTCTTTTGTTGGCCACCTCATCATTCATATGCATTTGAAATCGAATCATTGATTTTTTTTTTTTTTCTATCATTTAGGTTTAGAAAATAAGAAGTAAAAAAATTGGATAAAAGTAATCACAAACATTTTATATTTTTAAAATATTAATTGTTTTTAGTCCCATTAGTAAATTGGATGAATGATGATAAGGAGGGCAACATATGTAAGTGACTTAAATATTTGAAGGGATACATATTTAACTTCAAAATACTTGAATATATATGTTATTTTAAAAAACCTTGAAAGGAGACAAATGTAAAACCTCACTATATTTATTGTCATGCTCAACATGAAGAACCATGTAAAAATTAAATAAATAAATGAAGAATTATGACTGAAATCAATAATAATATCTCATACCAACATGCCATCTCAAGCACAGGAAGTCTAACCGATGGATCCCCCTCCCCACCTCTCTTTTGTGAACCTTTCACTAATTAATGGAAGCCATTGGTTGGATCATGGTCAACTCTTCTATCAAAAGAAAAATTATCGATCTCTTTTCTTAATGAAGAATAATATTCTTGCCATTTGTCCATCATCCATAATGGGGTTGGTTTTCTGCAATGATGACTAATTAAGTCAAAGGATCACAAGGGAATCAGTCATCAAGATGAGCCACTTTGTGAGTGCAAGTTGAGGAAAACCTATTCTATATCTCTCCTAATTCTCAAGAAGGTAATTCCTATTCTGACCTAAATGGATAAGCAAAGATCCAATTCTATCATATTTAAGGTATTCCTAATATGACTTCAATAAATAAGAAAAATATATGTACCAAAAATCCAATTTTGGCATCTTCTATTGTGCCGGGCATGAAAAAGGGATTTGAAACATCATACTATGATACTATCTTAAAGATATGATCAGGTAAATACAATTCTCAAAGAGGTCAAATGGGGTTAGAAAAAGATCCAATATATGTTTTTAAATGATCAAATCTATCTTATTTTGATTATTTATATATTTTTTAGCTTTTGTTTTTTTTTTAATTTTAGGAAAATTCAAACAAAAATGGTCGAGACATAAATAATATAGCTAGCTTGAAATAACTTTGTAGGTTATATTAATTAATTTACATTTCTAATCGATTTTGAGACATCTCCATCGAAGATAGTGAGTGATATGAAAATAAATAGTCACATTTGGTCACGTACTAATTGCCCTGTTGTCCCCCATAAGTGGCATAATCTATGCTCATGCTTTATTGGGGATGAACTTGATCAAATTAATTTGACTGGAATCGATTTGAGTTATGAAAGAATTAAATGGAGTAAAAGTGACCCACTTAGCCATGTCAAATTGATGAGTTAATTATATGTAATTAATTACTTTAGCTTTATATTTTTCAAAAATTATATTGGGACTCTAATACTTAAGAAAGTAAAATATTAAGATCCCTATATAGAATTAAAAAGATAATTTGATTAAAAATAAAAGATATTTTTTGTTGAAGAAACGAGTTAAATATTTTATTTTGTAAGTATAAAAATAATACAATTTTTTGAAAGTATAGATAACTAAATATAAGGGGATAATTTATAATTGGTCTCAAATTGACCCAACCTAGATAATTAATTTAATCATTTTCTTTCCTTTTAATTAATTTAATATTTCACTGGAAAAAAAAATATTTTATTCATGCATAAAATTTTATATAATTTAGATTGAAATTTTAATAGAAAATGCTACGTGCACGTGCCAGTGTCACGGGCGACGCATACGAGCCGAGTTGAGGTGGCACAAACAGGCAATAAGACCAAGTACTGCGTCTTCCTCCGATCAACGAAAAAAGAAGGAAAACAAGCAGAAAACAACCGGAAAAAAAAATTGAAGCGCGCCATTAAAGAACAAAAAAGGGTTTCCATGCGAAACCATCGGCTCAGATTCACACGCACCTTTAAAAGCGACGGCGAGGAGCCGCAAAGGGGCGACGCCGTCTTCGGGGAAGCGGCGGCGGCGGTCGGGATCGGGTCCGAGACGCCGGCGATGCGGGGAGGAGGACGGAGTAAGGCAAGAAGACGAGCGAATGACACAGACATTTATAGGGGTTACGGAAAGGGGAAGCTTTGGATGCAAGTGACATGTGAGTCACGTGGGATCGAATCCCCCCACGTGTCAAGAAGCTACTGGATGATGAGTGCTTGTGAAATCAAGTGTGCTCGAATCGTTTGCGTTATTATTAATTATGTGTTATGGATAATCCAAAATTGAGGAATTGTAGTATAAATTTTTCAGTTAAATATTGATTTATATACAAAATGGACATTATTTTTATTATTGGATTTTTACACGATGAAAAATACCTCCCTAATTGAATTTTATATAGAATATATTTTAATTAAAACAATCATTTAATGTGAGATGATGTCACAATACCTCATAGTGAGTGAAAGAGACAAAGGTGATAAAGACAATAGACGAATAAAGTTACACATATGCGATGTAATCTCGTGATGGGAGCAGAGAGTCGAGCAACGGGTGAGAGATGCTACACAAAAGTGATATGATAGGGTCTTTATGCAAGATGGAAGGGCAGATCGTGGAGGGCTGGATGGTTACAACAATGTCAGAAGTCGTGAGAAAGTAGAAGGTCAAGTGGAAAACGATGACGATGATGTTGTTAGTAATAATGCATCTATCGGTAGTCTTCTATAATGATACTGGTAGAGAAGATAAATTTTAGTCACATTGATAAAAAAAATTTATCCTAATAATAATAGTTTTTTTGAAAGGTAAAATGACCTAAGAAGTAAGTAAGAAGGATAATGATTGGGTTTCCATGTAATGGCTTTTTGGAGCCAACAATGGAGATGTGTATATAGATATATGATGGGTTTGTGGGGCCCAAATGTGACGTGTGGATGTCTCGATTGCTTTTAAATCGATCAAATCCTCAATGATCAATCGATTGGATAGTACGACACATTTGGATTCGTAAAAATCTTAAAGGCTGTCAAAGCAATGATCACGTGTTCCACGTTTTTGACCTCCCCTTCTTCGCGGTCAACGCCTACCTAAACGACGCCTACATCCAAACCCCAAATCTTAACCTTTTGGTTTGATGAACTTTGAGTCCGGGTTGAACTTTTTCTTTTTGGGGCATAGGAAAATTCAATCATCCGTATCTAGAGTTTGATTATTTAGATTCATTTGATCCATTGGATATAATGGGAGTTGAACCCTTAGGATATCCTTCCATTTTTGTTTTCGTGTCGGATGATTCACTCGTTCATGTTTATTATTTAATTATTATATCTTAAAAAATAGTGTTCAAACACATAAGCAACAATAGTAAGCATAAAAATTATAAATTATATAAATTATTATATGATATTTTTTTATGTCATGATTGAAATCAAATAGTAATAGATCTGTTTACGATGCGTACTTTTAGATATCATCCGAATAAGATCCCTTTAGATGTTCAAGAGCATCGCCTTCCGGATCTACAAAGAGAACTATAATAGATCTAAACTCTTTCTCCTCTCTTCTTATACTTTCACAATACCATTGTTATTGATGATTTTTTTTTTTGAGATTGAGAGAATAATAATAATATCTCTTTAGTGTTGTTATGTAGCGTATTACGGCTCGCACTAGGTTTAGATGAGGTCTTATCTATTTATAAGCGAGAGTAGAGGATTTAGGATAAATTATTTAATATTGGCTAATATCTCTTACCAAAATCTAATTATTCTCATAATATATCTTATTCAGTTATTAAAATTTATTATTTAATTATTAAATCTTAAAAATAGTGTTCAAACACATAAGCAATAAAACATCTAGTATGTTCAATCAAATGATCGTCCTATGATGTTATCATAAGTACAAAAGCTCACTTATCCTATAACATCCTATGGTTCAACACATATTTTTATGGCTTAATAATAGTTAATAATTTTATTTTATTTTATTTTTCCTAGTTAACTTCTACTTGTATTCGATAGTCTATAAGCATAAAAATCGATGATGATCGTCGTATAATGTTGTCTTATGATTCAACGCACATTTTATATCAATCAAATGATCGTCCTATGATATTGTCGAGTATAGAGGCTCACTCATCCTTTTATGGTAATTTTCAGTTCTAAACGTTAGTTGATAGTCACCATAATAGTTAATAATTTTATATCACTTTTTTCCTAGTTAACTTCTACTTGCATTCGATAGTCTATAAGCATAAAAACTATAATATCTTATTATTTCAGGAAATATTTTAATGCTAACATTTAAAATCAAATAATAATATATCTATACGTTACGATGAGTACATTTTAGATGTTTCTTAGAAAATCTTTATCTGATATGTGGGCATATCATCATTAGATTCGAAACTTATAGTGATGTCAATCTATAAGAAGAATTAGACTCACGACTTTGATCGATGGATCTACGGATAAAGGGATATGAGAGAATGATCTAAAATCTGTAAGTACCTAATTCACTTGATTAAGGAGAGATAAATGAAAATCTATAATTTCTCTTAAGTATCTCTATCTCTTCTTATTTACATATTCGTATACTATATTTATTGTAATTAGGTCCTACGAGGATGGTCTATTTGTAGCAGAGAGCATACAGTTTATGATAAATAATTATGAGAGTCTTTTCCATCAGTGTTATCTCCTGAAGAATCCTACCATAATTTAATTTTCTTTTTATTGATTAATAATCATAATCAGAATTCAATCAAATATATAATATATCATATCTAATTAGATATAATCATCCTTATACACTATAACCAATCCCTCAATTGTGTCATCGGCTCTATTTGAAAAAACAAATATCCTATAATTCTTAAAACTTTTTTTGTTTTGTGGTTTAAGCATCAAAATGCCTTTTATCATGGAAGTAACATAGTTTTTATAAATCATTTGTTGAATCCCTCGACTCCTCAATGCGTGATAGGATCAAAATGACCAAAGTTGGATTCAAGTTCCTACAGTGTCTTACAAATGGATCAAACACTGTACATCGGTTTTGATATCATGTGAGTCTAAGTCAAATGGTCAAAATCCACTTTACAATCCTCAATATTAATAATATGAGATTAATCTTTTACTTCATCCCTGCCTACCATCTTGAATATTTTCCAATCATAATTCAAGGCATCACATGATCACACCGTCCTTTTCTTCGTGTGAGTGATATATTTAATTAATTAGATTCACAAATGTGAAAGGAAAGGCAAATAAAAAAGAAGAAGAAAAAACACCATGCATGCAAGAAATAATTAAAATGTTCGTGGAAGATATGCATGGTGGAATAGATAGTCCATCAAATCTTAGCTGCCAATAGAGATTGCATGTGTGGCTAAAACAATATATATTATAGTAAGATGAGGGTGACTAATATAGAATGAGGGAGAGGGAGAGGGATTGAAGAGAGTCTGAACACAGATCTCTCTTACCATCTTTGACACAAAAAAGCTATTCATGGGATACGCAAGCAAGCAGACAGCTTGCTGTCACAGACGACAAAACCAAACCGGAGACGATTCAAATGGCATCGTTCCATTGAGATGGCAACAGCCAAACTCCCAAGTCTCCCTCGCAGGGACCATCGTCATGGATTCTGTCGCTGTACGTATATGGCTCTCCGGAGCTGTCATCTTCTTCCTCGAAGGGACGCGATATGTCGGGGGATGGAAAACATGGAAAGGAACCCATGGTGAATCATTACCAAGTGCAAGAGGAGACTTCAAAGAGAGGGGCGGTTAAAGCTCTTACCTCTTAATTTGACTGTGTTGGTGGGTGGTGATGGGAACTGTTCTCTCACTGCTGTTTGATCTGAAAGAAGATGATGAAAGTTAAGTACATGTATATATTGCTTGAAAGTTTGAATTCTTCCCATGTCTCCCTTTCGGAAAAGGGTTATATATGAACCCTTATTCTTTGACACCTTCCCCTTAGTATATATTATTGTTGTATTTTATGTTGTGGATCGATGAGTCAGCATGGCACAGTTCGATCTACATGCGTAAGATCGTATGAGTCAAATTGGAGGATTGGAGCGGCTCGATCCGGTTAGGAGAGGAAGTTGTCGATAGAGTCTCGGGTTGGGAGCTTCGTTGGTGTGGAGCTCGAGTCCTTGGTCGGTTCCTGCAAGAAGGCCAAGGTCAAGGTGATATGCGCTCGATGTGGCCCTCGATGGTTAAGTTAGCTTGAGTATGATGGGCAAAATCGAGGTGGTAGTCGGGAGTTAGGTCCCGGAGAAGCCTCCCTCTCTAAGCTACGCCTGACATGAGATACGCCGCCCTTAATAAGCCACCCTTGTTAAGGGCCGCGTATCACATGTCAAGCGTCCAATGCTGATCTTTGGTACGACCACCCAACAGGATCAACATTGGCCGCCTGACATTATACACCGCCCTTAATAAGGGACTCGACATATCGCGTCCCTTATTAATCGCCTTGGGTGGTCGTACCAAGGTGTTTAATAAGGGCGGTGTCCAATGTTGATCTTGTTGTACGATCTCATGTCAGGCGTTGCCTTCATTGGTTTTCGGGACTTCATTCGGCGGGGCTAGCGGCTGCTAGTATGGTCCCATACCGGTCCTACGACATTGCGTCATATGTTTTCGAAGAGTATCGAGGAGGCTGCAGACATGGCTCGGTCGTCCGAGGTGCCTACATGATCCTCGAGCTAACGTGACTGATCCACTTGGCTGTCGATGCGGTCCTCGGATCTTACATGATTGGACTGACTGGATGGGCCCAATATTTACCCTATATATATATATATATATATATATATATATATATATATATATATATATATATAACATGAGATACACGTTGTAAGAACGTGTCGATGTTGTTGACGGAAACCATGGATTATATCACATCATATATATAACGGAACGTGCCGAGAGAGTGAGAGAGTGGTGTAATGAAAGCTTGGTATACGGTTCTCTGTCAGCTTTCAGCATAGTAGCTTTACGATAGAGCATGGTTTTGGGTTGAGAAAGCCACCATATTAATTGAGATCATGCTCACTGCAATTGATGCAAATGCATGACAACTATTTATTTATGTTCTGCTAATAATGGACTGGCTCGTCATATGTCACGTCTTCAATTGATCTACACGTAGGTATGGCCGAGTTGGCACATGCATGGTCGACCTAGCTCAACAGCAGCATGAATCCCACGCTTGACATCATCAGGTTTAGGTGCAGGCATGGTGCTTGAGGACTTTGGGACCACGCGAGATCGTACGTAACCTCAGCAAAGGACACCGACAACATTAAAGTCTGAGGTATGGCCGACTTCCAACGGGCAGGTATAAAAGCCACCGCTGGGTATGGCACTAAGGGGCTCTCTCGTAAAAACTTTCTCTATATTCTGAACACTCAGACCATCTTCGGGGCACTGACTTGATCATCGGAAGGGCCACGTCGAGCACCTCCACCCCAACTAGGCCTTCGTGCAGGACCCCGCAAGAGCCTCCGACCAGGAGCATTCTGAGACGCACATCCGAGACCCGACGGACCTCTCTCGAGTTTTCTCACCTCTTCTCGACCGACGTGGATGAGCTTGCGCACACGGGTGGAACCACCGTGCTGATTCTTCGGTCACGACATAAATTTCCATAATATTTTAGTACTAAAAGGAGGGCCCGATGTCACAATAACGCTCATAGTCGAACAATCTCAAGGTGCATCTTGGAGAGATCTCAACTGCCCAACATGCCCTCGAGCTCGGAGGGTAGCTCTCCATCCCCCTTCGTGAAGAAGGGAATACCTCGGCTCCAACCCAACCGAGCACATCGCCGCTTTCCAAGACCAAGTAATCCAATTTGGTACCTCTGATGCTCGGATATGTCGAGCTTTTTCCACCACCCTCCGAGGCCCAGCTCGAATGTGGTACAATAGTGCCTGAATCATGCACCTCGGCCAAAAGTGCCCGAGCCGTGCACGTCGGCTAAACGGTGCTCGAGTTGTGCACCTCGGCAAAACAGTCCCCAGGTCGTGCATCTCGACCAAATAGTGTATGAGTCGTGCACCTTGGCCACTCATAAGCCCGAGCTATGTCTTGGGCCAGTGATGTGCCCGAGCTATGAACCTAGGCTACTGACTAGCCCGAGCTGTGCACCTCGGCCACTTATGAGCCTAAGCTACGCCTTGGGCAAGTCATGAGCCCGAGCAGTAGTGCTCGGCCAATCACGAGCCCGAGCTACGCTTTGGGCAAGTCGTGAGCTCGAGCAATAGTGCTCGACCACTCACAAGCCCAAGCTATGCATCTCGGCAACTCACAAGCTTGAGCTACGTGCTCAGCCACTCATGAGTTTGAGCTATGCATCTCAGCCACTCACAAGCCCGAGCTATGTCTTGGACCAGTCATATGCCTGAGCTATGCACCTCGGCCACTTATGAGCTATGCACCTCGCCTACTCACGAGCCCGAGCTACACCTTGGGCAATTCACGAACCCGAGCAGTAGTGCTTAGTTAATCACGAGCCCTAGCTATGCCTTAGGCAAGTCATGAACCCGAGCAACAGTGTTTGGTCAATCATGAGCCAGAGCTGTGCCTTGGGCAAGTCATGAGCCCGAGTTATGCACCTCAGCCACTTACGAGCCCGAGCTATGCACCTCGGACACTCACAAGCCCGAGCTACACCTTGGGCAAGTCATGAGCACGAGCAACAGTGGTCGGCCAATCACAAGCCCAAGCTATGTCTTGGGCAAGTCAAGAGCCCGAGCAGTAGTGCTCGGCCAATCACGAGCCTGAGCTACGCCTTGGGCTAGTCACGAGCCCAAGCTATGCATCTCGGCCAGTCATGAGCGCGAGTTGTGCACCTCGGCCACTCACGAGCCCGAGCTAAGCCATGGTAAGTCACGAGCCCAAGTTACACGCCTCAGACGCCATGGGTAAGTCACGAGCCCGAGCTAAGCCATGGGTAAGTCACGAGCCCAAGTTACACGCCTCAGACGCCATGGGTAAGTCACGAGCCCGAGCTAAGCCATGGGTAAGTCACGAGCCCAAGTTACACGCCTCAGACACTTACAAGCCCGAGCTATGCCTTGGGCTAGTCATGAGCGCGAGCTATGCATCTTGGCCAATCATGAGCCCGAGTTGTGCACCTCGGCCACTCACGAGCCCGAGCTATGCCTTGGAAAAGTCATGGGCCCGAGCTATGCACCTCGGTCACTTATGAGTCCGAGTTGTACACCTCGGCCACTCACGAGCCCGAGCTATGCCTTGGGCAAGTCACGGGCTCGAGCTATGCACCTCGGCCACTATGAGCCCGAGTTATGCACCTAAGTCACTCACGAGCCCAAGCTATGCCTTGGGCAAGTCATGGGCCCGAGCTATGCACCTCAGCCACTTACGAGCCCGAGTTGTGCACCTCAGCCATTTACGAGCCCGAGTTGTTCACCTCAGCCACTCAAGAGCCCGAGCTACACCTTAGGCAAGTCATAAGCTCAAGCAACAATGCTCGGCAACTCATGAGCCCGAGCTACACCTTGGGCAAGTCGTGAGCCCGAGCAGTAGTGCTCGGCCACTCATGAGCCCGAGCTACACTTTAAGTAAGTTGTGAGCTCGAGCAGCAGTGCTCGGCCACTCACAAGCCCGAGCTATACATCCGGGCCACTCATGACCCCTTCTAAGCCTCGGGCCAATCAAGAACCCGAGCAACAGTGCTCGACTAGTCTAGAACCCGAGCAACATCTCGAGTAACTTTCAGTAGGCTTTCAATCTCGACCAACATATAGTGGGCTTTTAGTCCCGACCAACTTTTGGCAGGCTTTCAGTCTCGACCAAGGACCTTCAATGCCGAGTAGCATCCAGACGGGCTTTTAGTCCCGACCAGCATCCAGCGAGCTTTCAATCCCGACCACTATCTAGCGAGCTTTCAGTCTTGACCAAGGGCTTTTAGTCCTGATTAGCATCAAGTGGGCTTTCAGTCCACCAACTTCCGACGGACTTTCATTTCCCACCAAGGGCTTTCAGTCTCGACCAGCATCCAACGAGCTTTCAGTCCCGAGTAGCATCCAGATGAGCTTTTAGTCCCGTCCAGCTTTCAACGGGCTTTTAGTCCTGACCAAGAGCTTTCAGTCCTAACCAACATCCAATGGGCTTTCAGTCCCGACCAGCTTCCGACAGGCTCTCAGTCTCGACTAACATCCAGTGGGCTTTCAGTCCTGACCAGCACTAGTAGGCTTTCAGTCCTGACTAGCATCCAACGAGCTTTCAGTCCCGACCAGAGGCTTTCAATCCCAACCAGTCATGTCAGACTTTAGATCGATCAATTCACACTGACGACTATTCAACAGGACTTCGCATGACTCAAAAGACAGCCCCCAGACAAGAGCTTCGTATAGGAAAGATCCTTTCCCTCGCCTCTCTTCAAGAAACCTCGGGAAAGGTTTTCCAGGGTGGGCAATGATAGGGCTGGTAATGAGCTAACCCATCACATCCCACGTCTTCAGCTAACCTAGCACAAGTATGGTCAACCTGGTATAGGCATGGCCAACCTGACGCCACAGTAGCATGAATCCTGCCCACAACACTATCAGGTTTAGGTGCAGGCATGGTGCTCGAGGACTTTGGGAACACGTGAGGTCGTACGTCACCTCAGCAAAGGATACTGATGACATTAAAGGTCGAGGTACAACCAACCTCCAATGGGCAGGTATAAAAGCCACCCCTGGGTATGGCACTAGGGGGCTCTCTCGCAAAAACTTTTTATACATTTCGAACACTCAGACCATCTCGATCAGGGCACTGACTTGATCGTCGGAGGGGCCACGTCGAGCGCCCCCACCCCGATTAGGCCTTCGTGCAGGATCTCGCAGGAGCCTCCGAATAGGAGCATCCCGAGACATACATCCGAAACCCAACGGATCTCTCTCGAGCTTTCTCGTCTCTTCCCGACCGACGTGGACGAGCTTGCACACACGAGCGGAACCAAGCCGAGCTGACGCACTCCTCGGCCACGGTATAAAGTTGCACAACATGACCCAACCAACAAAACTCGTCTAGGGAGTGCATGTGAGACACAAAATAATAAATCAAAACCGAATTGATAGAATAAATTATATTTATTTAATTGGATTTAAATCTAATTGTTCAAAATCAACACAAGAACACTTCTAAAAAAATCAAGCACAGATTTTTTTGATTTTCTGTAAAAGATTAATATAATTGGATTCATATAATCTGAATTTAGTGTTGGATATAAGCTGCTGGAATTGTGTGGGCAAAAATCAAAATAGTTGGATTCGTGTTAGAACGACGTGACACGTTAGTTTCTTTGCCCCCAACCTACGGTAATAATGCATTAAGGAAATAAATACAAGCAGAAGAAACCACATTTCACGAGACTCAATTAACACTAATATTTCTTTCTTTTTCGTTCATTGGGATTTATTTATAGCAGCCAATGTTTTGTATATGTTAATGCGTTCATAGATTCTCCAGTAGTTGGAGGATTCTCCAACATGATATGATTCATGCCATTTAAATCCCAAAAAAAATCTATACAACTGCTTACTGTCAGTGAGACAGTATGGCTAACGCAACGTAGCAGTTTTGGGCCTGTTTCAATAGGCACAATTAGGCCTTCAAAATAATAATAATATAATAATAATAATAATAGTAATGATATTATTATTATTATTATTATTATAAATTTATATATGAAAAACTGGTATGATAATATAATTCACGAGACTCTATTATCAAAAGTTAAGGATGAATCTCACCTTCATTGTCATGACAATAAATCCAATGAAGGCATTAAAACTTCTAAGGGTCTAAAATGGATTAATGTACATAATCTTATTTCTATATCAAAAAGTCTGACTTGATAGTTAAAATTTTACTGAGAATATAATATAACAAAGGGGTTCAAGTCAGAAGGCAATTTTTAAGATCCATATTAAGCCAGAGGAATCCATACCAAACTCAATGGAAGGACCTCAACAGACTATGCTTCAGATGTACAAGAACAAAGAGCTACTGTTAACCTAACCCCTCTGTGAATCTTCACATTTTAAAGAAGAAATGAGAAAATAATAGTCAACAGTTAGCTAAAAGAAGTAATCTTCCACTTGATGTACATCAAGAGAACTGCAGTCTTAAACTCTGGCAGCCAAAAGAAGCAATCTTCTTCTTGATATAAATCATGAACCTGAAAAAATGACATAGAATAATCCAGAAAATAGCCAAAAGTCTAATATCAGTGTGGTAAACAATTTGACATTCGGATTAAATTGCGGTCTCTTTAACTGGTCCTACATTGATAGACAAAGGATAGTAAACATAGAGTGAGCAATGGAACTGCTAGATCAGGGAGAAAAGAAAAACAAGTGCTAAAATGATGAGGTACACAATTTCAGTGACATTACTATTCTGGAACAGATAAGGTAAACATTGATGAAGAACTATGCATTTTCCTCAGCTCTCGAAGAACCGAAGCTCCACCATGGCCTCTCGATGTTTTGGGGAGTACCAAGCCGTTGCCTTGGCTGAACCAAGAACCTTCAAAGCCCAGTCAATTGCAAATATGGACTCATCTAGGCGAGCAATGTGGTATCTGTCTTTTGGGTCAAACAAAATTCTGGAATCAACTCGAAAGCTGAAGGGCCCAGCGATCTGCAAAGGAGTCAAAACCAAATGTTGGATTCAAAAATCACCATAGAGAAAAGATTCCAAAAATGTTCAAGATAGCCAACTGTTCTAAGAAATCAAAAGTTCTGTCATATCCGAGTTATAGTTGACCGTGCCTTAAAAAGGCACTAGAGTTTATATTCTGCCAATCTGCTAGGCCTAAGGTATCATACACCAGCCAGAATGTGGAATGGGTGCTGGATTAGGAAAAGACAAAGTCTTTTCTTGAAAAATTAATAAATAATTGCATTAGAAGAAAGAAAGATATCATAGTGTGAGTCGAGGCTTAAAATCATCGTCTGTTACTGGTTTCAACATCTTGTTGAACCAGCAGAAAACTAGAATAATAACTGGTTCCATCTGGCATTAATAAGAAAGAAAAAAAAGTTCCAAGAGATCCAATATGGTCCGGAAATGCTTTTCGGTTGGGTCAATACATACTTATCAGCATGTATTAGTTTGGCTGCTATTTGAAACCTTAGTCAGAGGTGAGAGAGAGCTAGAACACTAGGAATGCAAAAAAAGTCAAACAAGATTCACAAATGATTTCCAAAAATGAATGCCTTTGCTTTGCTAATTCAGAGTCCCATATTATTTACAGTATGCAATTATAAGAATACACTTCTCACTTTGCAACATCTCCTAAGCTTTATTCAATTATACGACTCATCTTTCCTTCAGTCCTCAGCAATGACGACTTCAAATCATCTCTGATCATCAGCATTTTCTAATATTATTCATAAGGACTGGACACTTTGCCCACCCACTTTCCCACCCAAGCATAATAAGGTAGAAATCAATTTGTTATTTGATGTATATAAATTCTAAAGCCTCCAATGGATAAATGCTTCACCTCACTGTGTCTATTATCTGCAAGCAATGCTGAGTTAGTGAGGTACAACAAATAACAACCATTTGTCTAACACTTGTTAAACATAGTAGAAAACGGAAGGAACAACGCCGGATTTTGATTTTTCCATGTTTCAATCCCCCTATTAAATACCTATCACATTTTATTTATAATGTCACACAGTTTTATCCAGTAGAAGTCTAGAAGTCAATCCAAATGAACATTTAGGGTGATCTGCAAAGAAGATTTTAAAATGGTACCAAGAAATGCACTTTTCAAGTGACTTCATAGGTTGGCCAAAATATCAGAAGGTTAAAGTAACATGCATCTTTCTGTGACCGCATCTACAGTGGATAAACATGAGATAACTCCATATAACCTAAAGAAAATATAGTTACCTGTTGTTGCAGAGATACTGTCAGCTCTGGACAAACAGCGCGGATTGCCTCTAAATTCAGTTGTCGAGAATTATATAAATCTTGTGATAAATGTGCAACCCCGGTTAGAAATGCAGAACCTGAGGGGAAATCTAGTCGGGCATTGAACCTTGTGAGATCAAGAAAAAGCCTTTGAAAATTTCCATGCTGGGCCGTACAAGATACAGATGCAAAGAGATCTGCAAAGACTGCCAAATTGGTTTTTTGAGCATACAGCCGGAAGGCCTTGCATCTCTCCAACCCACCTTCAATAGGGAGCCGTGCCGAGCAATCTCCAAATGATGCACTGGCCACTGCCCCTGCCATAACAAAATGTAAAACATGCAGTTGACTTCAGATATTGCATTTAGCAGATTATCTGGTTGGCAGTTGAGAGAACAAAGTGAGAACAGCAGATATGTTCTGTTACCCAAAACAGCCACAATGGCATCCCTATCCTTCCAAGGTGAAATATTACTAGGTTTTTCAAAATGATTAGTAAAGGAAGGGCTATCAAATCATGATCAGACTAATACCTATACACAACCAGTTCCAAGTAGTACCAATCAACTTAATGCAGTGATATACACAATTTAAGGCAAACATTAGCCCTTAACTTATTGATATAAAATTAACACATATAAACCATGAAAATTCAATAATGCAAAAATACTCAAAAGTTAGAGTGATTATATAAGCTCTAAGTGACATTGTTAAAATTTCTCTTAGCTAATGAGCTGCCAATCTTAGAAGACAACTTATGTCTTACTAGATTAACTAGCCAACATATACTAAACCATAATTAGGCACCATCAGTACAGCTGCAAGTCATGCATTATGTGCCATAAAATGATCGGTACAAACAAATCATAAAACTGTGTAGCTCTGTGTAGATGCAATTTTTTTTGTTCATCAAAGAATGCTAATATCTGCAGCATGATGGCCATAAGCCATTCTCTAATGCTGCTCCATTTGCCACATTCAGGGACACATCATACCTATTCCAGTGCCTGAGAGACAATGTGCACAAAACCCAACAATAATGGAACTTCAAATAGGAGAGAACCTCCCCAATGGAACCAGTGTGCATCTAGGCACAGGAGGTATAGGTTGTCTTGCCTAGTTAGAGGACAAGCATATGAAGTACTTATTATCTTAAGCTGGAGCGGAAAGCTGCATTTGTAAAAGCATAAATAGGAAATATGAACTTATATGCCAATGGCAGAACTCCAACATAGAAGGAAGAGCTTTCTTGACCTGCAGTAACCTCAAATGAACCATCACATCTTGTTGACTCAAGTACAGGTTAGCAGTCTTTGCACAAAAACACAAATCATTGGAAGAGCTTCCTCAATGTCTCTCCAACTTTTCCCTTCACTATAACGATCCCACAAGTGTTTAAAAAATGTGTAGTCATGCTATTAGACAAGCACATCACTTCTGCTTTGTAACATTTTCTCTTCAAGAGAATAGGGAAATCAATCTGAAAACAGGAACATGTATGGTCACATGAAAAATCTTTAAAGATTGACCAATGCATGTTTCCTAATAGAAGCTAGATCCTGTTTCCATAATAGAAACTTGCCACATATCGTCATAACTATTTCTCAAGAGTGATAAATGGACACTACCCTATTGTCATTAGTGCTCCCTCTTAATTTTATAAAAAATGGTTTACCCAACGTATGATGCTCTCGCCAATGTCGGTTTGGGGAGGGTCAATGTAAAACGTAGCGTTGCATGATCTGAACCATAACCCTGATCTCTCAGGTCACAAAAACACAATCTTACCATTGTACCAAAGCCTGCCTTCTTCCCTCCCAATTTCATGCAAATAGAAAACAAAAGCCAGTTTCAATTCATGCAGCATAGCTGACAACCCAAAAAGGTTAATATTATAATAGAGGTCTAATTACTTGACTGTAAAAAATTCCAATAGAAGTGTAATGTTTTAGCTTGTAAATTGCTATAGTGCTAGACTGATACGATGAAGTGACTAAAACTACAAAAAAGAAAAACCCTCATGGGTTGGTCAGATGAGAGACAAACTAGTGTGGGTACTTGAGCCAAACTGGTAAATATGAAAATGCTCAAGCACTTCCTCTTTTCTTAAATAAGAAGATGCATTGATAACATTGTAAACTTACCAATAACCCCTGATGCAGTTATATGGGGATCTGAAAGGAACACATCATAAGGCTGAACCATCCTTAACTTGCCTTCTTTTTTTCTCCAAATGCTCCAATTCTCTTTGATTGAAGCAGCAGCTCTTGCACATAAACCAGGTAACAGAGAAGGAGGTACTTGAGTAGTTTGATCACCACCAAAGTGTTTTGGTTTCCCGCTATTATGCTGTAAACATAAATGATAGCTCAAACCAGAACTTGGGGAAATGGAAGCAAGGTCAATTGCTAACGATAATGGTACATCCCAGTATGTTCCATTATTATCAACAAAAAGTCCAGGCCAAGCTGTCTCAAGTGTTAGGTTGTGATGTGGAAGCTGCATCCATAAGAGACATGTAGATGAGAAGTTATCTCCTACTAAGGTTGCATCTTGAAGTAACAAGATTAATAGGATAGGTTATTGCATGTGATATTAAACAATACAAAATATAGTAAATGAACTGCAAGTGCAAAAGATAAACCAAAGTTTAAAAGTATGGGCAAATACATATGACTTGCCTTTTGCTGAAAAATTGCTTTCCCTCGATTTCCTTTCTTGATATTGTACATTTCAACAAGGAAAGAAGAACTCTGTGTGAACAGGAATTCAGTACCAAGGCCCCATGAGAATATGTCAAGTAAATGCTTGAAGATGGTCTTTGGCCATGAGATCTCCTTGACATGATTTGATGCGAATTCTTTGAAGAGGAGTGAAAATTTCTGCACATCTAACTGCTCCAGGATGGTAGTAGACCTGAAAAGCTATACTCCCTGATTAGAAGAAAATCACCATAATATGTTGACGAATCTGCAACTAGATTTATCATACAAACACATATAAAAAATTCTCAATTAATCAAAAACTTATCTTAAAATGTTAGAAAAAAGATTATAGAAGAAAAGCGAGAAAATCTTACTACAACCAAGATAACATTATAAAAAGTTCAACAAGTCCAGACCAATGGATCCTGAAAGATACAAACAAATGCTAGCATACTGAGTTTCATTCAAAAAGCTTGTGCATGCATGTTTTATAAACTAATGCATAAAGATATTTTTTCGTTAGATAGATAAGCATCTAATATTGAAATATATTCTTTTCTTTATGACGTGTGCTTTCATGTGCTACAAATTTTTCTCTCTTTTTTGCCTTAAGTTATGAAGGCAGATAAGGCCCATAACAAGAAGCAGAACTTCAAACCTGGAAGGTTTCACAAAACAGCATAATAAGAAAAAATATCTATTACCACAAAATACAGAAATGAATAACTAGGAAGTCCAACATACTTGCATTATACTCGTAATTGAATTTCCGGAAAAGGTATATGAAACATGTCAGGTTGTTACAATAGATAATTAAAAGAAACATCCAACTCCAAAATTCAATGTCAGTGACACTCTTCCAAAAGCCACCACATAGTTTAGATTATAAATCTAAAAGATCGGCCTCACAGCCTTCACATACTTCTAATAGTGAAGATTTGTAACAGTATCTTCTCCTTGGGAAGCATATTATTTAGATTTAGGAGTTCAGCTATCCCACCTATGCCTCAGTATACTAAGATGAATTAAATATCATAAAAGCTAAACGCTAACCTGCAAAATCCCTTGTTTTGCATAGATTAAGAGCTACAAAACCAAACCCCTTCAAAATAATCAGAGAGGCGTACTGCTGCTACTCATCCAAATAACAAGCATTCAGGGTGTGTCGGTCATCAAAAGATTGAACAGATTACACAAAAACCAGATGCGCATTGCCTTAATCTTGTATAGTGGACAGCTCAATTGACGGAATTGGTAAGTTTTCACCACAAACAAGACACGAATATTCCATAAAGATTAATTCTTATTGGGTTAAAGGCAGAATGTATTGGGAGAAGAGAAAGGAGAAGAAGAAACACGGGGAAAGGAAAAATGATACCAATTTTCGGTGAGATCAAAGGTATGGGCGTGGTGGAGGAGGAGACCCTGCCCGCCGTTGGCGGGATCACCGGCGAACGAGGGGACGAGCGGGGAGGCCATAAAACGGTGCATGAAGTCAAGCTGCTTGGGGCGTGTGATGCGCCGGCTGCGGGAGAGACCGAGAGGGAGGAGGTCGCCGGGTACCGCGCGGGCGGTGCCCTCCATCGTCACCGGCGCTTCCATGTCCAGCTCCCACCGCCCGCCTCCCTCCTCCGCCCACCGCAGCCGCCCCATCCTCCCTCACTCCCTCGAGATTACGCCGGCCGATTGCGACCAACGCGAGCCGTGTACGGGTTACGGCGGCCGCCGCGTGTCGCGCGCTTCCCTCTCGCTCGCCAATGGACGGAATAATATCTACAAGAATCATTTTCGTACCCGTTTATTGCTTGCCCGACTCACACACGAATCGACCGGATCCGGATCCGGATCCTGATACGAATCCGGATTCCGACAATATCCGACCCGTTTTTTTGGTATGCGGTCGACCTCATCTCCGCACACATGATTTGCCGACCGCTATGGCGACACCCACTTGATTACCGTTCGGATGTCTTTCCAAGTCTGCTGGGGCCCACCATCGATAGGCTAATACGCTCGCGAACCGAACACGGCCCGCTGTGGGACCCACTTGAGATCTCTCATCGCTTAGGTTACGAAGGAGAAGTCCTAACATAATAATATATCTCATCTTCCACGCCATTTTAGTTTTAGTTTGTTTCTTTGATAAGATAAATAATGGATTTATCGGGTGACCTTCGACACATCAGTCCTCCTAGAGTCACATCACTTCGCCCACCTCAATTCTTTTCAGATATCTCAATATCATCAGGTCACGTCGACCTCATATAGTGTTAGCTGATTTGACACTGTGCTAGTCGACTTGACATGATTCTTGTCAATTGAGGTCCCGAGAATCAATAGAGATAGTGATCAACACGACGTCATACATTCGAGTCAATCGAAGACGCCGCTAGCATTAAGGAACTTGGTATGACTGTCCCCAGACCCGCAGGGTATAAAAGCCACCATTGAGAATAGCTCATGGGGCTCTCTCTCTGGAACTCTCTATATACTGAACACTTAAGACTATCTTGGTTGAGACACCGATTTGATTGTCGGAGAGGCCACATCAGACGCATCCCACCCTGACTAGGCCTTCGTGCAAGACCTCATAGGAGCCTCCAAGCAAGAGCATTCTATGACACACGTCCGAGATCCGACGGATCTCTCTCGAGCTTTTTCATCTCTTTCCGACCGACACGGACGAGCTTACGCACACGGGTGGAACCAAACCATGTTGACTCCTCGGACATGACATAAAGTTCAACAACATTTCTTTTTCTCTTTCGTTTATTATCGAAACAAAAAAAAGAATTATTTTATACAAAGCACATGTCTCAACAGTGACCAATGGAAGCAATTGATTGATGCCTCCATCCACTCGACAAAAGCGACGACTAGTCGTTGACCATCTTCTTCTCGAGATTCTCTCAGGCAACATGAAAGATTTGGTCGTGTTGAGCAAGGGACCCAAGAACACACAAGGCATCATTGTTCATACGGCAGCCGCAGTGATGAACTCAAACTGCCGCATGAACTCACGACACCCTGCCCATTAAGAATCCCACTCAATGATACGTAGCTTTTTGATGTTTTCTGCAACACCTAATTGTTTCAAGTCGCCATCATTGCATCGTTTGGTAATAATCTAGTAGAACACCATCAACCTTGTGGATCATACAAGCTCATTGATGTTGCTGGTTGAAGTAGGAAATCATAACATTCATGGAACAAATTATCACAACACCACAACTCATTTTGTTGGAAGAAATTAGACAGAATAATCTTGCAATTGAAGCTTGTTTACATGGTTTCATGGAGCATCACACTTCTCTGCAAAAAGATCAACATACACACTGCTGTTTCAAACCAGTTCAGAAACTATAGATAAAACACAGCAGAGAAGATGAATTGATCTTTATTAAAGCACAGACCAACCAACCAACCAACCAAATTTTGCCGGTACAAAGACATCCCCTCCCACATTCCAGAAAGGGAAAAGGATATATTTCAAAATTGATATATTTACATCAACTTATCCGACCTGACACACTTAAAGGATGGGAGATTATCTCTTCATGCTTATAACTATATACTTCTTTTTTGGTTTGATCAGATCAATAAGAAAATAGCTGAAAAGTATGAAAGGTATTCTACTAAACAGACCCTGCTCGACGGCAAACACCTTCCATAGCTTCCACAAACATGGCTGAGAAGCCGGTCAATGCCTGAAACACACCAGGCAGGCCTGTCTGTATGTTGTTAAGGGTCATCGATCGGGTGACCTCAACTGCCTTAGCATGCCTCATCATCTCATCTTCTACCTTTATCCGACAAGCTGTGATCTCTGATTTCTTCTCTGCCAATGGGTCACGTGTGTCGAATACTTGTCCGTCATTGTCACGTCCACCCCCTGGAAGCACCATGCCGACCATCGACGACTGATAGTATCTTTTCTCAGTACTTCTTAGTGCTCTAGACTTCTTCTCAAGCTCTTTTGAGTAATCCTCAGCCCGTTTCTTGATCTTCAGTTCCTCTGCCTGCTTTGTGTAGATGACATGGATGACATTCATGAAACTTTTGACAGCCTCGGATGCCACAGTGTTAGGCAGTCGATCTAGAGCTTGCTTCCACTCATCACAGAAGGCTGTGAGTTCAATCACAATGGGTGAAGAATGGTCTTTCTGGGGGGCATCGCTGCTGATTTGGAGGAGCGTAAGATTAAGCCAGCCGTATAGGGAACGGACATAGTCACGATAGTATTCGATGAGGCGATTGAAGCTTGAATGCCATCCTGAGACAGCAGCTTCAAGATCACGGGTTGCCAGCCGATGCAAGTCAGAGGTTGATTCGCCAGAAGAGGCACGATTCACAAGGCCCCGGACTTGTTGCACAACATGGTTTTGGACATCATGAAACTGATTCATTTGTCTCCACATGTTCAAAAGCCTATAAGATGTTTGAACATTACACTATGATTTAGAGACAGTTAAATAGATGCTTTAATAATTGAAGCTAGAAGCAAGTCTTAGCAGTTCCTTAAACAAAATCATGGATGCTCCGAAAGTAAAAAAAAACTAAGATTTTGATCAGAGGAGAAACACTCACGCATAGCAAATCTGAACAAGTTGTGGTGCAAGTTCATCATCACGGACTTTGGTTATGGCGGAAGATGTGGTTGTGACAGCTTGAGATGTCACTATGATCAGCGATTGCAATTTCTTAATGGAAGCCTTGGTCTTGTCCAGTTTTGCATCCTCCTTTCCACTATATTCCTGGCTCTGCAGTGTCGACAGTTTCTTCTCATGCTCAATCTTTACGCCCTCTCTTGCCTGTACAGTGAAACAGCTAAGAAAATCATTGAAGATAATAAAAATAACCATCTTGAAGACAAAAATTATACAGATAGCATATGCTCGAGGCGCTTCTAATTCAGAGACCTTCGAATGGCTTAATCAGAGTGATACGCTTGCCACATTACGTGGATCCTTGCCGTAAGCAGATGCTCTGTACACTTGCAGAGATCAATAAAGGTGATGTGTTTGTGATCCCTACATATTCACTCAAGAATTGAGGATTTTAATAATGTTCAGGAAACAGAAAGGCACAACATTCCTTTTATACTGTTCGACACTAATGTACAAATTCTTCTGCAGCTTTCGGCCATTAGGTGTTTTTTTTCCCAGACCTGCTTACAATTTCTTATTTCTACCTCAAATATATCTAATTCAATCACTTGCGTAATAAGGATAAAAGATTGATCAGTCAAATGGAGGAAATTGAATCTGTTTGGACCTAGCTTGCTACCAATACCGAAGGTACATTGATTCATCTGAAAGATACCTGATGACCACCGTGTTGAATAACTGAAGAACTGAACAGTAACACGGTAAAATGGTACTAGATGATCAAAAAGAAAATGCTAAAGGACCACAAATTGCACAACGTGCTTTATGAGCTTGGTACTATGATTGAGAAATAAACATGAGTTTCCCTAAAGCATCTTTCTTCCCATCTCTATCAGCATCTTTTAAGAATCTACTTAATCTTCCTACCAACTGACCAACCTCAGACAATAAATTGCTAGCCTGTCAGCTCAAATGCTTCAGAGGGTTACTTCCGAGGCCTCAACCAAAAGGTGCCCGTGGCCTATGAGTTTCTACAATAAGAACCGTGCTAATTGTCCAACTACGTTACATTCGACCAAATGGTGGCAACGGCCTATAGGAGTTTCTAAACAGCATCATAGTTGCTCATGTATCAGTAGTTGACCGGCTTGCTATAAGCCTGCTCCAGGTATAAATATCATCCAGATAGTAAACCATCTTTCAAGGAAGTCATAGAAAAATACAACACTTGTCGGTGGTTTCTTTATACAAAATGAAATAAAAGACATGGGAAACAATCGAAACAAAGTGCTAAAATTTACACATATCTGATTAGTGAAATCAAGGAACAAATTTGCTTTACTATTAACTTAAAAACAGACAAGGATAAAGAGTTTACTGTCACTCTCTGTAAAGAGTTCATCGTCGCCAAGTCAGTATAACCCATAGGGAAAAAGATGAAAGCCTGTACATCTAAGAATCAGACAAAGATCAAGAGTAAAGTGACTACTAATTGTTTCATATAGCAGGGGCTCCAAAAATTTCCTTTTAAGCACTCGATATTAATATCTCAATCCAAAATGAAAATTTTCATCCAAACTCAATCCAGAATGCATCCATTTCCATGTAAATTTCTAGTGGCAATTCAGATGTATATATACATTTCCATGATGATTCCATACGACATTATTGGTGAGAACAAATAACAGCAAAAGCAAGCTAAGTAGTTTTCCCCGTAAATATACCTTCACCTCCTCGGAGAGCTTCTTCTCCCAAGCCAAGAGCCGCTCCAAAGTGGATATATGGCTCTTCCCTCCGCCTGACTCCTCCAAAGCTGCTGTATCCAAGCGGTACCGAATTGCCAATGGCGGCTTCGACGTCCAGCTCGAGGACAGAGCGCTCAGTACACTGCTCGAGTGGTACACCGTCTCTGAAACCAAGCTAATAATTAGTTTGAAGCCTTAACCTGACTGCAACGCAGGACGATTACGAAACATGGGCGCTCCGCACTTACTCTTGAGCTGCCGGAAGCTACCGTCAAACTGGGCCCGGCCAATCTCGAGGAGATCCGAGACGGCGCTGCCGGCATCGGCGGCCTTGATGAAGTACCCCTCGATCGCGGCCGCAATCTCCGCCAGGTTGTGGTGGCGCACCACCATCGGCAGCTCGGCAGCGGCGGCGAAAGACGAGGTAGTCTCCTGGACGCCGCCTTTCCACCTGGCGGACGATGATCCCGCCTCCGACCTCGGCCGCAGCCGCGTCTTCACCTCCGCCGCCGCAGACGATGCGATCTCGGACGGCGCCGCCTGACTTGGAGCGTATTCGGATCTGGTGGCCGTGCTCTCTGACGTCGATACTGTGTCCCTTACGTCTTCTCGGTCCTCCTCTCGCTGCGGCTCGCCATCGGATCGGGTGGAAGAGCTGGTGGGGCTGGTACAGTGCTCGCCCCATTCGCGGCAATATACCTCTTCTCTTCCTCCTCGTCCTTCTTCCGCTGGCGCCACATGCTCCTCATCCGACTCGTCCACTTCTTCTTCCGGGGGGAGATGGTGTCGGAGACGATTCTTCTCCTCGAGCTCGGTTTTCCTGCGTTCGAAAAACTCGGAATTGGGTGGCGAAGGCGGGTAGCATTTCGTCCAGTCCCAGGCGGAGGAGGACTGGGAAGGGGTGGTGGCGTACGTCGAGTTCCGCGGAGGGAACCCAGAGTGGCCGGCGTCGGACGCGGCGGCGGCGGTAGACGGCTTGCGGAAGGAGGCGGAGGAGGACACGATGGATGGGGAAGGGGAAGGGGAGAAGTCGTGGTGGCGGCGGGGGCGGCGTCGCGGCGGCGGTGCCGGGGGAGACGGAGCGGGAGGGGGCTGGGGCGTGGGCGGGGGGAAGGAGGAGGTGGCCGACGCAGCGAAAGAGGAGCGGAGGAGGACGGGAGGGGTTTGCTCGGAGACGGCGAGGGGCTCGCCGAGGGCAAAGCGGGTGAGGGCAGAGCCGGTGAGGCGGAGGGATCGGAGGTAATCTGAGTGAGCGGAGGCGAGGTGGTGGCGGGAGTGGACTGCCTCCTTCATGAGGCGGCGCCGCTCCTTGCAGCGGCGCACGCAGTCCTCGTTCTCCAGCCTCGACGCCGTGCACCCCATTTGCTCCCTCACAGTGGCGGCACGTAGAGAGAGAGAGAGAGAGAGCACGATAAATAGCCAAAAACCACAGATATGCCACTACGTAGAACCTTTTTAACGTTTTAAGTCCTACCTAACTGGGCACAACGAGCGAAGAATATAAACCGTTCGATTCGCCTATTTCGGTTCAATGGACGGTCTCAGGTAACCGGGCTGTGGGGTCCAGCGGTCGCGATCAACGGGCCCGCAGTGTCGCCTAATCGGAACAATTCTCTGTATCCCTGGTGTCTCGAGCGAGACACGGAAGCCACACCTTACATGGCCTCGTCTGCCTGTGATGGAAAAGCAGGAGGAAGAAGAGACAACGAGAGCCTCGTCACTCTCACCGTGTCAAACAGCAGACTGCTATTCCACACCGATGGAAGAGGAGCTTCATGGTGATGAGATTAACCCGAGTCATCCTCCTCCACCTGGTTCTTAACCTCAAGGATCTTCTCCGACTACAATGTGGATGGTCTCGCCGTCATCGGCTGCTAAATAACACTCAAATTGCAAGGTGTTTCTGCGTCCTGAAAGGTTCAGGTGAAAGTGTTCAAAGGAGAGAAAGCATGTAATGCATCTGCTTTATGGAGGGAGGAGATCAGAAGGCACCAAGAAAGGAGAAGGGCGTGGAAAGGAGAGGAGCGACAAAGTTGCCGATCCTCCTTTAGCTTGGACCAACCATCCATGTGAACGGTGCCTTCTTTTCCACCTTCTCGTCTTCCCCTTCTCTTGTCATCTTCTTCCCTTCCTCTCCCTTTTCCTTCTCCCTCATCTGCATGGTGGATCCTATGGAAACTGATGACCTTTATGACTTATGTCCACTCCGGTGGAAGCACTTGGGTTCTTCCTTTGCTGCTTCCAAAGGCGGAAGAATAAAGCAGCTGAGCTAGTGGGTGGGGGAATACGGTTCTCCTCCCCTCACAACGTAGATATGTATATTTATTGAACTACTGCTGTCCATTATGTGTTCATCCCCCTGACACCAATATGAAACGAAGGACCACTAGGTTTAATGGTTTCAAGCTGAAGCCAAATGCTTCCTTTTGCTCTTTGCTTGCTGATGATACTTCTTCAGTTCCATTATACTCCAAAAGCGTCTCTGATCACTGTTCCAACTCCAGGTTGGGATCTAAATTATTAACACTCTTATGGCTCCTCACATGCAGAACAGTTCCAATATCCCTTCCATTCAGCAAGTTCTAAGCTATCTCCAGGGCTTTGGGGATGTGATTTTACGCATTTGTGAATACTTTTAACTTTAAATAACTATGAGAAAGTGAGGGATCACAGATTACTGTCTGAAACACTTTCACTGTTTCTAAGAAGGAGAAATGAATGGCAATGGGATATGGAGACACTACCCAAACTTCTCCCTTTCATAGCATATGTTTATCTAAGTTGACAGGAAAAGTATTTATCCTAATAAAATTTAACCCGTGGCAATCTAATTAATGAATATATAATAATCCAAAGAATAGTTCATTCATGCTTTGAAATATATTTCAGATCAATCATACTTTAGATATTTTATCCATGATATCTATGTCGAATTAAATATAAAAAAATTATTCAATCTTGATCTTTATATAATATAGATGGATACCTTAGACCCCTAGAATGTACTTGGAAGACTTATTCCATACATAATTTTAAACTAAGTTAAATTGATTCAACTATCATCGATATTTTTTTCTAACATAATAATTTTTTTAAGTAATTGCTATGTTATGACCAACTTAATTAGGTTGACTATAAACATGTA
The DNA here is from genome assembly GCA_029747655.1 of Ensete ventricosum. Lineage (NCBI taxonomy): Eukaryota > Viridiplantae > Streptophyta > Magnoliopsida > Zingiberales > Musaceae > Ensete > Ensete ventricosum. The sequence continues at coordinate 53,487,797 of JAQQAF010000008.1, forward strand.
TTGTGTTTTAGGATTTTCAGTACTACTTTCATAAATTATAAAACATTAAAACATCTTACTTTACAGTTAAATGTACTATAAGTATATTAAAAAATATTTTTAAGGATAAACAGTGAAATAGGGACATATAATCATAATTAACATTAAAAAATTTCCACCTAACTAACTATAACAATTTTTTATGCAAAATCCTTATATTATGTCAGATGACTTTTTTTCCTAAGAGAAATGTGATCAGCAAATAGGATAACAAATATGTCATGATCCAATTAGATGGTGTAGTCCTTTCCTATTTAAACTTCTTATTATATTTAATACTAGATCATCTATGATAGTATTTTGGGACGGTATTAAAAAACTCATATATTAATTCATCAAGTTTAAATATAGTTATTATTTATTTAAATTATCTTATAATTGTGATGTGTGACTAAACTAGAGTATTACAATCGAATAATTCGAATGTGTTGTAGAAATCCACGTAAATATTTATCGTTTAGAGATTTAATTTGATGTTTTTAATGTTCAGAGAGATACTTGGAATGGGATTTAATTTGATTCATCCTCAACGATCTCCAAGTAATAGGCTCAACGGGCGGGGTTGAGTTGGACTCGCATTTGGATCAGACCCGTTAAGGTCGGCTTGCGCTATAAAAGCCCTGCCGCTCTCCTTCCACGGAGCAGTGGAGAGGAGCGAGAGGTCCGACGCAGCGGACCCTGAAACCCCCGCCGGATGGCGTCGGGTTTCCGAGAAAGCGTAGCCTCGCCGGCCTTCCTCTTTTCTCACCCAGGTTCGACGCAATCGTTCTCTTATGTTCTTGTCCTGATGCGATCGTTGCATTTCATACCTAATCTTCATTAAATTGCATTGAGGAGTCGTTCCTTGTCGAAGGGGTAGTGATTGGGTTTACTAACATGGCTATTGGGATATCTTATTGTTTTAGTTCTTGAGATTTCTGTCTTCATCTATACCCCTACCAATGCAGCTTGTTCATCAACCCAGAACACATCAATTTTGCATGACATTCAAATATTAGGTCAATTTTGTTACTCATTTTCTGATTTTGTGCTTGCATCGTCATAAAATGCTAATAGATCTAATTCTACAATTGTTTTCAATGTTAGTTTGATGAGGAATGCTGATCTGATAATGAACAAAGAAAAACAACCTTTATTTTCAATAGGACATGCCGGAAAAAATTTGGCCTATTGAAATTGAAGCTCATATGGGTGCATGATCTAGGCAAACTGCAACCTAGGGTATTTTATCAGGTCGACTTCATGATATGCCTAGACGTTAGAACTGATGGGTAATTGTGTTTGTGTAATCTCAAAAACAGGTCTAGACTCTACATTTGCCACTATGGATCTCAATTTTTTTAAATTTCTGCCCTCTAGATTACAAGTCCTTTACACAGGACAGCCAACACTTTATTATCTTTTAGTTATTCGACCGGATCTTAGAAATTATAATTTTATATTTTACATATGAAAATTCAGTTATTGTTCTAGGTATCTATTGGTTTAGAGGCTCATTTTGGAAACTAGTCAATCTCGGAAAAAGCTTTATGAAAAACAGGTTAAGCTGGAGCTGGACTAGACATTGGAGTCTACATACCAGGGTGGGCCTTCAGATCGAATCTTTTGGAGCATTAGATCCACTTAGAGCTGCTGCAAGAGAAAGGATTTTGTGACAAAGATTTAGAAACATGAACTAGTGAAGGATGCCTGGTAACTCTTATTTAACATATGTTTCATGCTGATATACAACGGTCTTTCCTTGAAAATAAAGGTATGGGATTCTTGATGTCAGCATAGTGGTATATGGAACAAAGTTATTACTGATGATGACTTAGTCAGCATATTTAGTGCTTATTATTTGAGTTTGCTCATAGTCCACCTGACCATATCTATACTTCCAATTCTTTTTTCTGATGCTACTTCAAGTTTTGTCTAGCCAGTGTCTGACCAGAATTGTGATAGTGGTAGCTGAAGCCAATTCTACCAAAAAGAGCATTTGCAATCTGAGATAGTCACTGTTAATGTTTCTAATAAAACATGTAGGATTTCAAGATATCGGTGACATGCACTAAACATATACCTAAGTACAAGCCCAACCATCGAAATAAGAGGATTCTTGTCTGAATTCAGTTTCATTTTAAGTTGCATTATAATAACTTATTAATAGAGGTTGATCACTGATGTCACAGTGAGGTTGCTTTTTTGCATCAAAGTGATTATGGTTCGAAAATGGTCTCTCTGCTTTATAGTGGTAAGGCTCCATAGTTGATCCTCCCGATACCTCACATCGGTGGGAGACATGTACAGTGGATCATCCTTTTATATTCTAATTGCAGTGCATGCGGCTAAACATATTCTACCCATGCAGGCCACACTTTGCCTTGCCTCAAATGCCATGGACCCAGTATCCTTCTCCTGGTTCTCAGATCATGCTGAATCAACAGTCATCTTCCTTCCAAGATGTTGCTTCCTAGCTCTTGATATGAGGTATTTGATGTGTTTGTAAAGGTATGTGATAATGGTAAGTAGCCCCTCTGGAATTTTACTTCCCTAAGCCACAGCATGACATGATATGTGCATCAACGAGTCTAGAAAGATTTGATGCCTCTGCTATGAATCCAGTTTTGGTTGTGTGAAGTCTAAATGCTTGTTAGGAAAGTCAAAGAAGCTCGAGATAACATCATAAATCAAGAATTTTCTTTGAATAAAATATAGCAGGACATCAGTATCTACAGAGACATCACATAACAATTTTCATTTGATCACTTGGGATTTATATTGATGTATGCATCTGATAAAATTGTGTGATTTGTGTATTTTTATCTGAAATCTCATTACAAATCTGTTGTTCAATGTTAGATTTTAATATAGATTGGACCATTTTCTAGTAGCTTAAAAGTTAAAAAAACTTTTAGAATTACGAATCACTCAATTAAAAATATTTATAATAGTAACAAAGCAAATTTCATGTTCCTTACTTTGTTCTATGTTTAATCAATATTTATGCAATGTTTCTTTTTCACTTTTTTAGCTTGTACTGTGTGCTTGGGTTCATACGAGAACTTAGCATGTCATAGTTTAAGATTAGCTGATAAGATTGTGAAGCCTGTGGATCATCGTCAGCCGCACACCAAGCCGACAGGCAATTGTGATCACTTCGATGGGATGAGTGCATGCACCATCACCGTCCTCATCACTTCCCTACCGTTCTCCATGTTCGTGCACCGACCCAAGTTACGGTTTATGTCATTATAAGTCCACGTCATGCTCTTCAAGTGGGAAGTCGGAGTCCGACCTCCGAACAGTCCGCTTCCTGATGTGAAGCTACGACCTACGAAACGTCCACGGCCATTTGGACGACTTGGGTTACGACGGAGGACTCGAGTCGTGTGGCATGAGCTGCGACGCATAGAAAATGGTGGGAATGATAAATGTGATAGAACTGAGCGGGGCCAGCACATGGGTCCCGCGTGGGACCGAAGCTGCCTCTCTAATGGAATGCCGGTGGCAACATGGTGTGACTAGCTCAAGTTGGCATAGTGGCGAGGGAAAGAGCATTCATTGCCTTCTATCTCTTCCGCTAGTATAAAGACTGTGTCGCCCCTGCCCATTTCCAAGTCATGGAGCACCACCGTCGCGCCGTCGACGACTTCATCCATCACCACCGCCTCGTCGGCGACTTTGACCCCCTCCTCCTCCTCCTCGACTGCCCCCCACCGCCCATTCCTCCTATTCCTTACCACGACGCCCCCCTATTCCCGACCCCGACCGACGCCGCCCCGCCATCGGGTCCGGACATCGGACAGCCACCCGACGCCGGGAGGCAACCACTGCCGTCCTCGGATGATCTATCCGTCGGCAGGCGGTTCCGTGGCGTCCGGCAGCGGCCCTGGGGGAAGTTCGCAGCGGAGATCCGGGACCCGGGCCGCCGGGGGGCCCGGATCTGGCTCGGGACGTTCGACTCTGCCGTCGAGGCGGCGAGGGCGTACGATCGCGCCGCCTTCCGGATGCGCGGTCGCAGGGCGATCCTCAACTTCCCAAATGACGTCGGGAGATCCCAGCACCATTTCCCGCTGGTGGCGGATGATGCCATCAGCCGCGGCGGCGGAGGAGATGGCGCAGGTTGTCATCCATAGGCCGTAGCTAGACGCTGTCACTATATACTTCATACTTGTTGATGGGTTGAGTGGGAAGAAGGGCGTGATGGGTAGGTATTGTAGGGCATTCCTCAGTTATATCTCATCTAATACGCCTTATAGCTGTCTGATTTCTTTTCCTTTTGGCTCTGTGAGAATATTAGATGAAATATCAACATGGTTGTAAGGTAAGTTTAATCAAAACTTTTAAATAGTTGGAACATTTGTTGTTCTTTTCTTTTTATTGTTTCTTTATTTTTTTTGGAATAAGTTGTTTCATTAAAGAAGTGAAAAATGGTTGAAGTTTTTTTTTTTCCCTCAAGTAATTGCTTCTTTGAAAGTTGAGAATTCAGACCATATTTGCACCTCTAACTCTCAATGTTTAGCTTCAAGTTTTTATAGTGGTAAATAATAAGTATACAATAAAAGTTACGTTCTTATATACGTATAGGAATTTGAGAAGAATAGGGGATTGTAAATATTCTATGGAGATTGAGATGGTATAAAACCAGTATAACAAGCAAATAAATGTTTTTCTTGACTTATGCCAATTTGTGTACCATCTAAGAGAGATAAGTCTACTCATTCTACACATGAAATAAATTGGCGAGCAAGCTTATTTTGACATTGGTATATTAGTCAACCCTGTGCACCTAGGTTGACCGGCAAAGCCAACCTCGTGGTTGACTGCCCTTAGACAGGGTTTCAAAGGGGTCTTAAATAGTCCAATGTGGGTTGAAACGTTGACAATGGTGCAATGGTTGAGTTGGTAAGACGATTCCAGATCTAACTACACATCAACTAAAACAATATAAAATAAAGAGAATAGTGTGTCTAAGTCCCTTAATCAAGAAAGGGTGCACAGTTGGTGAGGAATTGGTGGAGACAGAATTGACACAATTACTTATGATACGGTGGGTTCTCATTTTGACTCCAACAGCATTTGGACTTTTTTAATCTCCATCAAAGTCTACTGTGATCACATCTCCCGTTCAAACCATAGCTTAAACCAAATCCCCCAAATATGAATGATCACAAATAAGATCATTTCACTCAAATACGAGCTCTAATTTGACTCGTATACCTATTTTCTTACCTAAATCCATTCGACTTCAGTTTAAACATATTAAGTTTTGAGTTTTTCTTGGAGTTTCTTTACTTATCTATTCATTTAAAATTTTTTGTTGTAGAGTTTTATAGATCCCTTAAAATATAAAATATTTAAATATTTTCAGGTATGAATTTTCATTATCATTTACCCCAAAAACTCACATTAATCGCTATTAAAGTTTAATAAAAAAATTATCTCTGTTGAGATATCTGGGTTATTTAGTGTATTGTTCAATAAATGATAGGTAGTCAGTATGAAATAAAATATCTTTCAATTTTTTGAGAAAAATAAGAAAATAAAATTTTATATACCAAAAATATCTGTAATACAACAATTAAAAAAAATTAAATTTAAGGATACAGATGTAAAATTACTAATAAGCAAATAATATTTTGAATGATATTAATATCATTTGTAATCAACTCAAATTTAGAGGGACGAATATGAAAATAATTACATTTAAGTTTGTAATTGAAGTTAATATAGAGTATATGTATTGCAAATATTAATATTTAGAAGGATGAGTTTGCATTAACAAAATTGTAGAGGCGTTTCGGTAGAGGAAAATAATAATATAGGGGCAAATACGCTATTTGGACGCTCTACAAGGATAGATATGTAAAAGGGTCCTATAAATGGAACACTGGAGCGATGCACACCCAGGAGGAGGAGCGCTTAGGTCCGATACGAGTCCTGCCGTCACCGAATCGCCGCCCCTCCCGAGAGCGCCGAGGTTACCTTCCCAATCCGTCCCCCGTCCGCCTCATGGCTTCCGCCAAGGTGAGCCTCCTCTTTCTTCTTCTTCCTCCCCTCCCTTGTTCTCGCTATCTGTCCCTCGCGCGTTTCCCCTCGAATCCCTCACCCCGCAAATTAGGGCTTCGGTTTCCTCCTCCGGTCGCTTCCAATTTCTGGGAACTTACCTTGTTTTCATTGAGATATTTATATTTTTTTTGTTTTTAATATTGTAAGGTGGATGATCGTGGCTCATTCGGATCCAAAAGGTCACGTAGTGAAGGTATGATCTTAATCAGTGCAGATGATCCTGATAGGTTACTTGATTATTTCTTCCATGATTTTCCGTATCTCCCAGTTTATTGGCTAAACTTTTGATTTGGTCTGGATTTAGATGCCGAACTGAAGTGAAGGATTTTGGTTCACTTAATGCATTGTTCTTTTAAATGAATTGGTCGTGCTGGATGAATCATCATAACCATCGATTAGCATGCTTGTAATTGTACATAGCTAGGTAAAGAATTCTGTTTTGTGAAGCCATAATATTTTGAAACGTAGAGCTTCTCAATAGTTAGGTCAGTTCAAGTCCTGTTGTTAGAGGGAAACAAAGGCAAATTGGAAAGGACATGACATCTGAAACTACTTTTCCTATGAAAGCTGAGTGAAAAAAGAAATCATACCAGTGACATATTTGACTTTGCAATTGAACCTTTGATGGCCTTTCTCCTTTGTTTCCTTTAGGGTGCAGTAAAAAAACAAAAGGTGGAAAAGGCATGGTAAAAGCATATTAGGATCTGTCAAACTTGGTTGACGAAGTTATGATTTAAGCAAAACAAATCAATTGTGGGACCTGATTTTCCTTAACGTATTGTATACATTTTTTTGCTATAGAATTAGCCTTGGCCTGTATCTTAGCTGTCTGCAAGAGTGTCTTGCACCCTCATCCCTTATAACCATATAAAACTAGCCCATGCATTACAAGGTGTCCCGTGTTGGTGCTATTTAGAGTGGTGCCCTCAACTTTCCAAGACAAATGCCTGTTCTCAGATAAGATACTAAGTGGAACCTCATAAGACTTGGCACAAGATATATGTTTTTATTTTATCATTCATGACCGAACCTAAGTTCTTTTAGACCTCTCTGCAGAGGTCAACCAAATGGTGCCATGATGAAAAGGGTAACCAAATTGACTGACCTCAAATTCTTGATTCAACCTATACACCAAAATTAAACCTACCTGTAGCAACACTTCCAAATATTCATTAATACTATATGTAAGAACAAGAAAATTGTTGACAGATCTCAAAATGGCTAGTTAAGAAAACATGTCAGTTATATACCGAGCACACCAAGGTGCATGAGACAAATAGTTTAAACTACTCAAAGGAAGAAGAACACTTTGCACAACACCTTTTATGGAAACATTAAAAGTTACCAAATTGTTTGAAAATTCAGTAGTCAAGTTAATTTTTTCACATCACACATCAGGTGACTTACAGTGCTGGCATCGAACAAGAATGTAACATCTATGCATTTAGCAGATCATACTAGTCTTTACTTTCTGCAGATCAGCAGTGGAAATGCATTGCAACAGGTGGTGTTGGACGTTTTATATTGTGAATTGCTGGTCTTGTTCAATAGTAAAATAGTAATTATATACCATGACCCATGTTGGATTAGTGCTTGCAGTATGCAATCCATCATGAATGCCCTCCATAACTATGGGCTTACCTTATGCCATGTGTGATTTGATAGAGGTCTTCTTGATGGATTAAATAAACATTTTCCCCTAGCACTCAGCTATTCTTTTCCATTAATTTCTCATTTGTAAAAAAGTTCTTATTCTTACCTGATAAGCTGGACACTTCCAATGGCCTATCATTAGTTATTTCCTGAGCAAAGTAGTTCTCTTCCAACAGCCTTTTTATCATCATATCCTTTCAGAGAGTGAGTGTGTGTGTTTTCTTCTTAGAAGGAGAAAATCACAGAGGAATTGACCATTGTATGAATGTTTTAGTATTTTGTTTCTGTATATAGCTAGTGTCCCAAACGATGCAACTAAGTAGATACTGTTATGCTGGTTTTCAGGTTCTCGGAGTGATGGAGATTGGACCTGTCCGCAATGTGGTAATGTGAACTTCAGTTTTAGAACAATGTGCAATCGTGGAAGATGTGGTGCTCCTCGACCATCAGCCAGTCCAAATTCTGTTAGTTTCTCTTAGCACTATTCTTTCCATATGTATCGTCAAACAATCTTATTTTCTTGTAGTTTGTAAAATTTTAATTTTCAGGGGGTTCCTTGGTAGTATGTTGGCACGTAGACAGTATAATGGATCAACATTGGTTTGGTTATTTTGGATCATGACCTCAAATTATGGTCAGATATGTCAAGTAACTTAAGCACTTACACCTTAGTAGTTAGGCTTCAATCCTGTAAAATTGCTGCTAATTTTTTTGGGCATGTTACACATTGTTCTTTGGCTCATTACCAAATTCATCTATATATAATTATGTGATCAGAAGTTGTTTACCATTTAAGTGTGTCTTTGTGGTAACATTGTTTTTTGTCATTACTCTACAAAAGAGATAAGAGGATCCAGCCAAATTTATGCACCACCGAATTTATAGTTATTACCAACAATTTTGTAAATTAAAAATGATAAATAAAAAATATCAATTTGTTGCTATATTTGCTGCAAAGATTTGAAAGGTAAGCTTCCATATAACTGGATTGTGCACTTGGATGTATGATAAGGCTATAAGGTCTTGTTCTTTATCCTATTTAATGACACCAACTGTCAGTTGATCAATATAAAATAATTTCATGGGAAAGAAGTTTGGTAGGAATCGTTGCCCAATTTCAACTATACATATCAGCCATTTCTCTTTTCATGTGAATACCGTCATACCCATTCCAAAATTTTCCTTTTATTGCTTTACCAGAGAATAGGAATGACGCCTGTCCCTGGTGCTTTTGATCGTACTTTACCTGGTTACTATGGTGGAGTCGGTGGTCCACCACACATGCCTCTCGGATTATCTGGTGGCTACGGTGCTCCACTTCCACTATCTGGGATGCGCTATGCCTATGGTCCACTTAGCAGTCCAGGATATGGTCCCTTATCTGCATATGGTCCACCAGGACCAATAGGAGGTTCTCTCTGTCTTTCTCTCTCTCTGTGTATATACTTATATATTCATGTGAACATGTATTAATGAGTGTATGCTTGTATTAGCATATCAACATGCTGTCACAAATTTTTTCATATGTGACTATGGTTCGTTATGTGAATGCATGCCTGTATGCTTGCAGTGTTTGCGTGTCCATTCCGAATAACTGGTTAAACTTTTGGGTCATGTTCTGGCCACCATGACTCTTAATCTTTCTGAACCTCATGTGCGGTTCATGTTCCCATGCTTCGGCTGCAACCTTTGTTTTGTGCCCATGTTTTTTCCTATTAACTTTTGTGGTTGTTGCAGGCTATGGTTATGGTCCTGGCCCTACCATGGACAGGTATGGCTATGGTTATCGAGGATCTCCAATGCCGGTATGCAATTTGTTATATAAACTATATGTCACGTTATGAATACTTCATCTGTTGTTTTATTTTTGTCTGATTATATGCTTGGATTCTTAAGGTTCCGGGTCCATGGTCTGGGGAAGAACTTCCTGATAATAGTGCTTCACGTAAACGTCGTGGTGGTAAGTTCCTTAGTTTTTTATTGACTTGCTGATAGCGGAAATCTTCTCTAGCATTGTGAAACTATATCACGTTTACAATTGAACATGAATATCACGAACACATGCAACATGAGAATGGATGTGACTGGCGTCTTATCCAAGTATAGCATCATCTTCATTTAAAAGGGCAGTTTAGTTTGAGAAGAGATGTTGAAAATTAAAGGAAAATCTTTTATGATGGTTTATATACACATATATTGCCAAATACATGTCGTGTGTTTCTGTTTTAGTTCTTCTTGCTAAATTTCTATGATGTAGTCATTATATTCTTGCAGTTTATAGTTATCATTCCATTTTATATCCTATGTTAATTATTTGCATTAATAGGCTTTTATGATTTTCATCATGCTAATAATGAATTCTTTAATCTTGTAAAACAATTGTAATTTATGTAACTACAACTTTTTCAGGTCCTGATGGGTCATTTGAGGGTGATTGGAAATGCCCTAAATGTGGCAATATTAATTTTGCCTTTAGAACAACTTGCAATATGAAGAAATGTGGAGGTCCCAGGCCTGCTTCTGTAAGTATCTTTTCTCTAACTAGATTTCCTTATTTATCTTCATTTGCAACTTCTTAGTATTATCTACATGCAAATCTGATGTAACGGGTAAAAAGGCTATTCATCTAAAGGTATGCCATATTGGTACTCATACATTAACCCAGATTTTTGGTGATTCAGCTAATATGGTTATGTACATGTGCCTCTTAGATGTTTGCACAATGCCATATGGTACTCATGCATTAACCCAGATTTATTGGTGATTCAGCAAATCTGGTTATGTACAAGTTTCTCTTAGATGTTTGCACAATACTTTGGTGAACTACTGCATGCATTGCATACTTGCTCATGATTGACATGGACACTGGTTATTTACCTTGAACACTTATTTCATAAGTTTCATCTCCTATTTGATAAGAAAATAATTATTTGCATAACTTTTGTGATTCATTTTTCATGAGTAATTGGTCTTTTCTCAAAGAATTGACATAAGGAATCTTTTCCATACATATTTAGGACAAAGTATGCATGCAACATCAGATTCCATCATACGCTTTAAACCATGCAACATAAAGAAGATGAGCTCATGAAGAGCAAAAACCGAAAATATATTTTTGGTGAATTGTGAAAATTTGAGATGTGCACATGCATGCATTTAATAACAAAATAAAATTATAGATCTTAATGTTAGGTGAAAACATGTTTACATATTTAGATTTTGGAAATTTTCAATTGTATCTTTAAAACCAAATGAGTCGATCCAACAAAATCCTTGTCCAAAGTGGTATGCAACAAAACATTTATAATGAAAAAGGATTTAAAGATTGTGAGTCCTAAACTGACTTTGCAACAGAACATTTGAAGATGTCTATACGTCTTTAAATGATGAAAAAGATTCATAGAAGATAATAAATATGTTATAATGATTGTGAGTCCTAAACTGATTTTGTATATGACACCAAACGGAGCTGGTGAGGTTCTGACCATTAGAAATTGCAGAAACCATGTAAATTTGCTTAAACCCAAGTAGAGGAAAATAGCAACCAATTTGAAGGCCTTTAAAGTCATAGAAAAAATATTTGTATATTGTACTAGGTGTTTGGTTGCCAGTAGCCCATAAATGGAGTCTGCGAGTCACAAAGGTATGGTTAAACTATCGTTTTTCTCTGTCTTTGATATCATTGCAATTCCCAGCATTTGGTTATTTTATTTTGGAGGCCGTTCTCTTTTTCTGACACACGAACTCTAGTTAGGATGGGGTTGTACATAACATGGCACCTTCAGCTTTATATGTGTCCTCTTTATCCTTGTGGACAAAAAGGCCTTATATGTGTGGTTGCTGAAATTATTATTCAGCTCTCGATGCTCAATTCTTTCTTGCACAACAGTGGTTCCACCTTGCCTTTGCCCTCCAGAGCATCACATATCATCTATTTGGGGAACATGTCAATCCCTGCTGACACAGTACAGGTGGACCACCAAAGCTCCTTTGCCATGAAATGTAAAATCTCGAATTTAGGCTCTCCTAAGTTTTTTTCACTAAACTGCTAACAAATTGGTGACAGTTCTATGTTCTCTGTTTTAGCCGTGCCTTCAAAATAGCCACTGCTTTCGATGAGTCATTGGATGTTTCTCAGGAACTTCAATGGAAGTTATTTTCATAAGCTGAGTATTTTGAGGATTATATATGCCACAAAACTTATACTATATTGAACAGTAGTTTTACATATACCGCAAGTATTCATGTATATATATATATATATATATATATATATATATATATATACATATATATATATATATAGTGGTACATTAAAGGGTGGATACATCATACATGTTGCCATATTTTATTGTTCAAAATCTATTGCCTACTATTTGTCTCTATTGCATACATTATGATTGGTAGTCTTTTTGTTTTACAAGATACTTTGATCTTAATTCTTAAGGTCACACACACCATGTGCCCTTTCATTACTTCATAAAATTAAACCATTTTGGATTCTTAGAAGGATCATGAGTCTGTCATTTACTATAAGGTTAGTAGTAGTCAGACTGGATGGGTTGACAACCAAGGCAGCCAACACCAGTGTCAAATCTTGGATTTGAAGATAACCTCCTGAGTACCTCTTTATCTTACCATAATTTTGTCAGATGAAGAGTTTGTAGGTGGGGGTAGAGAGGAATCTGATGATTTTTTGTGAACGGGAAATATTTATATTTCATTATTATTTTTCCAAGAATATAATAACATGATTTGATTTTTTTATCCTTTGTGCGGTTAGGCTTCTTCCAATCGAGTCAACAAGGATGTGGCAGACGCCCCAGAAGGCAGCTGGACCTGCCCCAAGTGCAACAACCTCAACTACCCCTTCCGCAACGTCTGTAATCGGAAAGGATGTGGAAGTGAGAAGCCTTCTACGAGCACATAAGACTGTGACGCATATGCATCATGTTCACAATCAATAATGCGAATACACCATGGTCGGGGGTACACTTGGATTGTAGGTGAGTCGAACATTGTCTCCATGGCCGCTGATGTTCAATTTTGGCTACTGCTGCGGTTCAAAAGGTGATGTATTGCAACCTCCTTTTCATATAATTATAATGTCAGCACTTTTGGATAGGCAAACATACAATGCATAGTTTAGCATGGGGACCGATTTATCCTTGTATTATTAGTTTGTTGTGGTAGTTTGTAGGCCTTGCCCAGCATCGGGACAGCAGTAATCTCTCATGTAGGCTTCAGATTTTTATTCAAATTGCATCTTTCGCGTCTGTTGTATTGATGGTTCCAATGTTTTTGAATTTTTTTTAGTGATTCATAAAAAATTGGACAACAATACAATTTGTGAGGAGATTATTTTTCTTAAAATATGGACAAATAAATTTTATAATAATGGTTATTCTATTTTGAATGTCATGATTAGGAGGTATAAGTGTCAATTTTGCTATCGGTTATGAATACTCACGTGGGCCCCTCTCTAATGGGATAAGGATGAGGAGAATAAATGAGGATAAACAGGTGGTATTTTTTTTTTTTTATTATCTTAGGGATATGGAACATTGACGAGTAGAGCACTCTTTATCTTATCTTGCACCAATCTTGTTTTTTATTCTATTAATTTACGGGTCTAGATATTGGGTCTAAATATTTGATTATTTGATTGTAAGTCAATTACGAGTTATTTAATTTGATATAATTAGATAAAATAATATTAACATTCAACGATAATGTTCTCATTTGTGTTTTAGGAATGGGTTTAACATTTAATGATTGTTATTATTTATAAATTTTGATATTATTAATTAGTTTTAAGAATAATTTTATTTTTTAAAAAAAATATAATGGATTAGTTCGAAGAACATGAAGAATCTATATGTTTATAGCTTGGGCTTGATGGTATCATCACTCAAGCTTACTTTAGGTCATCGATTTTGCCTTCTAACATGTCTAATTCAGTTTTGGTTTAAGCCCAATGAGTTTCTTGACAAGTTGTCATAGTTTCGATCTAATAACAACTCAATTTGATTCAAAAAGATATCGATAAGATTTTAATAATCTGATCATATGTTCGACACAATTATGTCGTTCGATCTTCTAGCACTTCGTTCGAACCTCCAATACATTATCCTTTCTTTCAGCATATTGCCTGTTCTATCGACCTGTCGACTTTTCTACGTCATTTGATCTTTTGGCGTAATACCCGATCCTTTTGGTATGATATCTGAACTTATAGCATGTCGATCAATTTTTTGGCTCGATGTCCAATTTTTCACATGATACTTTTCTCAGCACAATGTCTAATTCTTTGATAATTTGTCCTTTGATGATTTGAGTTTATGATTAAAAAATTTCGTACATTATCTCAAAAACATATTAGTTTATAAACTCATCAATTAATTGTATCATCAAAATTTGAGATTCAATAATCTTCCTCTTTTTTATGATGACAACTTGACGATGTTTTAACTAAGTTTCCCATATCTATAGGTCATTTTGAAAGGTTATGATAAACTTGAATTAAAATGATCATATGCCATTTTAAATGTATATATTGAATTTAAGTTGAAAGAAATTTGATATTGTTGATATTATGATTCTATCATTCAAGTCCAAAAATTAATATTTAACCAAGTTTTAAATCATAATTATTTCATTTTAAGTTTTAAACTTTAAATTATCAATATATAATAGAAATTATAACTATAAGTTGACCATTTGAATAACAAAAAAAATATAAGATATTATAATTCTTAGTGTTGATGCAGGAGGCACCACTTCTCCCCTTGATTAACTAAAGAAATATGCTTTTCCCCTATGTTAATAGAAAATACTAGTTACTAATTCCCCTCGTTGACATCAATAAAAAGAAGAGAGTCATATCATGGTACTACTTCTCCCCCATTGTATTAATATTTTAATTATATAAAAATAAAAATTATTTTGATATAATAAGATGAAGGATCTTAATATCGAAGATAAATTTAAGTTATGAATACCAAGAGGTCAATTGATAATGGAGTCTCAACGAGACTCTCCTTATATATATGTCATTTTAAAAATATGATGAATTTGAATTCAAAGTACTCTTAAATCCAAGTTGAGATAAATTTAATATTGATATTATCATTACAATCCTAAATATTCAATCAAGATTTGAATAATAATAACAACAATAACAACAACAACAACAACAATAATAATAATAATAATAATAATAATAATAATAATAATAATAATAATAATAATAATAATAATAATAATAATAAATAGTTAGACGAGTCATTACTAATAAAATATTAAAAAAACATCATAAGTCTCCTTATTCTATAAGCTGGACATGAATCATTACTTCCCTTGTTTTATCACCAATATAAATATGAGTTATTTCTTCTATTTTGTCATCAATAAAATAAAATATATAAGTCATGAATACAAAATAGTCATACAAAATAAATCTTAAGTTGTAAAGATCTAGTTATCAAGTGAAAGATAATGATTCATTTGAATAAATCTCTTCTTTAGTAAATAACAAAAAAAAAATAATCATAAGAGAACAAATAATAAAAAGTCTTGAATCCAACAAAATAAATCTTAAGTTATAAATATCAAAAAGTCAAGTAAAAAATCATAGTTCATTTAGATAAATATCTTTCTTAGTCAAATATCTTTCTTAGTCGTTAGTGAAAAAAAAATTATAGGAGAATGAATATTAAAAGTTATTGATTCATATAAAATAAATCTCAAGTGATGAACATCGAAAAATCAAGTAAAATATCATGATTCGTTTGAATAAATCTTCTTTTTAGTAAAAAAAAAGAATCATTCTAGAATAAATAGCAAAAGGTATTGATTCATACATTTGAAAGATTCAACATGTCTAATTCTATTCTAATAAAATCAAATTATTCCTCACTAAATATATATACTAACTGATGTTTTGTATCAATCAAATCTAAAGATATATCATGATTACTAATATGATCTCTAATAAAATAATGTTTAATGTCAATGTGCTTAGTTATAGAGTGTTGAATATGATTCTTTGTTAAATAAATTATAATATTATTATCATATTTTATAGGGATGTTTTTCAGACAAAGTCTATAATCTTCTAAAGTATTCTTCATCTAAATTACCTATGCACAACATGCACCTGCCACAATATATTCAGCTTCAACCGTAGATAATACGATAGAATTTTGATTCTTGGATGACCAATAAACAAGTGTATGACATAAGAATTGACAATTTTCAGAAGTACTTTTTCTAGCTATTATATATCAAGTCAGCATCAGCAATAATCACCTTTTCTATTTATTATACATCCTACAAAGTGAGCATCCACTCAAATCAAAGTTATTAAATTTAGAATACCATAATCCTACAGATGATATTCCTTTTAAGTACTTTTTTTTATTGCCTTAAAGTGAGATTGTTTGGGATTGGATTTAAATCTTGCACAAAACCTAACACTAAACATTATATCAAGTCCAGTTACAGTGAGGTATAGTAAATTACCTATTATGCCTCCATACGTGTTTTCATCAAGGTATTCTCCTTCGTTATCCATATCTAATTTAGTAGACATGCTCATTATGTGTTGATGGCCTTAGCATTGCTCATGTAAAATTATTTTAATAGATCAAGAGTATACATGGTTTGACTAATAAAAATCTCATCTTTTAGTTAATTTGTAATCATAAAAAAAATATCAATTCACCTACTAAACTCATTTTAAATTCTTGGCTTATATTCTTAGTGAATGATTTACATAAATATTCATTAGTAATACTGAAAATAATATTACCAATAAAAATTTAAATAATAAAAAATATTATTAAAATATTTAATAAATAATATGGTATCAACCTTTTCTTTCAAAAAGTTATTTTGAATAATAAATGAGCTAAGTCTCTCATACCAAGTTTAAAAACAAGATTAGGTGGTTGCTTAAGTTTAAAAATAAGATTAGGTGGTTGCTTAATATAAATTCTTCGAATATACCACCGTTAAGAAAATTACTTTTAACATCCATTTGAAATAATTGGACTTTTTTAAAATATACATAAGTAACGAGTATTCTTATTGCTTCAAGTCTTGTTACAAGAGCAAAAGTTTCTTAATAGTCTATACCTTTTTCTTGGTTGAAACCTTTGACCACTAATCTAGTCTTGTTTCGAACCATGATAACTAATTCATCTTGCTTATTCCTAAAGACCAATTTAGTACTAATTACAAGATGATCATTAGGTATAGGAACAATCATCCAAACTTTATTTTTTTAAAATTGATTTAGTTCTTCATGGATTACCGAGACTCATGAGTCATCTTTAAGAGCATTAGTAATACATTTAAGCTTAATTTGAGATAAAAAAATAATATTTATATAAATATTTTTTAACGTATAAATATTTTTTAACAAAGAATAAGTTTGAATGCCTTTTGATATATCTCAAATAACTAGTTTCTTAGGATGTGCATTTATATACTTATATTCCTTGGGTAAGGTTTAGAAATAGAGAAATATTCAGGAAAAATACTTCAATAACTAAATATCTCTTATTGCAAACTCAATAAGCTTTAGAAATAGAGAAATATTCAGGAAAAATAATTTCATCAAATTTTGTGTCAAAATTTTCTAAGGTATCATTATCATTTAAAATAAAATATTTACAAATGTTGGGTTTTTTTATTATTCTATAATTCATAAGTTTTAGATAGATAAGGTCTTATAAGAATTTCGTTCATAATATAACATGTTGTGTTAATGGTTTCGGCCTAAAAGCATTTGGGTAAGTTATGCTCATTAAGCATGGATCTTACTATCTTATGTAGGTTCCTATTCTTTCTCTTATTAACTTCATTTTATTATGAATTTTTTTGGAGTAGAGAAATTATAGTCATGCCGATTCAAATCATAAAATTCTTAAAAATTATGATTTTTTTAAATTCACTATCATAATCATTATGAATAAAAGAAATCGTAGTTTTTCTTTTTCATTTTAAACTTATTTATTTTTTTTAAATATTTAAAATAATTATTTTTATGTGTCAAGAAGTATATCCAAGTATTTCTACTATAATCATTAATAATTATAAAAGTGTTTTTGCTACCTCTTAGGCTTGTGATATCAATATATCCAAATAAATCCATATGAATTAGTTATAATGGTCTAATGTACTTCTTGGTTTTTTAGGTTTGAAGCTACTCTTCATATGTTTTATAAGTTGGTACGTATCACAAATTTTATCTTTAATAAATTTAATTATATATTTTTTTTACATGTTCGTTAGTTTTAATTTATGAGATTAATTTCATACTAGCATACCCTAGTCTCCTATACTAAAGCTATGTTTCTTTTCTTCATTCAAAATCGAAAAAAAGTTTCATCAAAAAATTTATCAAGATTAGTATAAACATTTTCATTTCTTAAGGTTATCATCGATTTATTCTTATTTAGTATTTTCATGATAAGATTCAAATTTAATATTATATCTTTTATCATGAGATTTGAAATTTAAATCGTGCATGAAAATATATATTTTAAGAAGATACAAAGATTTGAAATTTAAATCATGCATGAAATGGTGTATTTTAAAATTATGATTATGTATGTAAAGATGATTTCTATCAATATGATATATTGATAGGGGGAGTTAAGGTTAACTCCATTATCAATTAGTTGTCATCATAAAAAAGGGAGAGATTATTGAATCTCAAATTTTGGTGATGAAATCAATTAGTGAAATTATGATCTAACCCTTGTGTTGAAGAAAGTGATGCAGGACTAACTACGATCATGAAAAGCCAAAAGAAATTAAAGAAGAATCGAACATTGAGACACAGTCAAAGTTCGGGCATCGGGCCAGAAGAATCGAGGGTACATCGAAGCTTCGAATGTTGCGATGGGAGCTCGCTGGAAGTTTGTCAGGAGTTTGCTAATAAGTTGTCAAGAGCTTGTCAGGAGTTCGCCGGGAGTTCGCCAGAACGTTATCGGGAGCTCATTGGGAGTTCGTTGGAAGGTGGTACCGTCGAAGCTAAAGTTCAATTGACATGCCAGACAACAAAGATTGATTGCTTATAATTGTTTGTCTTAATTATTATTGTTAGGATTTAACAGTTGATTTGAGCTCATTAGAGAGCTCATTTCGTTGACTTGGAAGGAGATACAATCAAGTTAAAAGAAGGTATAGCTCTGTTAGGACCCTAGCTAAGTCAGGTCCATTTATTCAGGTTGAGTCATGTTAGCCAGAGCCAGTTATGGGTCGGGCGAATCTCATCATGTCGGTTATGAGTAGATTGAGTGGTTTTTATCTTCAGTTGGGATTGAGTCCGTTATTATTTTCAGTTAGAAGTCTATCAAGAGTCAAAGATTAGTGAGACTCTTGGTAAAGCCTTATAAATAAGGTTGTAAACTTTTTATGAAGAACAATCAATGAATGAAGAAGTATTAGTTTTAGCCAATAGGCCAAAACCCTATGAGAGTCGATCTCATATAGAGATCAAGGAGGCTCGATCCCCTCGAAGTGATCGTTTATCCCCTTTTCCACCCTCTTCCTCCATGATAGAACCCTAGGGTCCTATCATCCTCTAGATACAAAAAGTACTAAAAGTACTTTTTAGATTTCTAAGCAATGGTACCATCGATTGTTGGTGGTAGTATTGCCAATTCTGGGCGGTGGTACCGCCTGTGCTTAAAATCCTGGGCTCTGTTATGTGATGATACCGTCGGTGTCTCGAGATTTCGGAGAAGTTTAACTTTTTGGTTCCAACTTTTAAAGTCAATTGAGGTCTATATATACCCTAAGTATTTTTGCTTGGAAATAAAAAAAGAAAGGGAAAAATTTGTGAAAATTTTGTTAAATTTGTGAGAGTTCCCCTGCTCTTGTTTAAGAGTGATTTCAGTTTAAGGGAGAGCTGAAAAAGAGTTGTAAGGGTTGTCTCCTAAACCTTAGTAAATGAGAAAAGAGTTATAAGAGGGTGTTTGATATTTGCCTGTTGAAAAAGATCAGGAGTGGGAGCCAATGACCTCGAGTGAAGAGGAATCAGGAGTGGACGTAGGTCAAGGGGACCGAACCACTATAAAAATCTTTGCGTGTATCTCTTTCTTGCCTTTCTTTATTATTGCTCCTGGATTTAATTGATTTTAACTAGTTTAAATTCAAAGCACTTTCAATATTAATTTTTTTCGAATCCAAAATTTTCACTTAGCAATAATTCACTCCCCCCCGCCCCCCTTTGAGTGTCAACTCGATCTTAACAACTTTATTAAAATTATATTAGTCCATAAAATTATCAATTGATTTCATTATCAAAATATAAGATTCATCATCACCGTATGGACAAAACATCAAAACTTTGGGATAGTGATAGACTGTCCTCCCGCACCCCCTTAGTGAATGAAGTATAAAAGCTAACCCTCGATGCTATGTCGGGGGTCATCTTTTCGGGAAAATCAATATCCATTAAGTCTTCGGTCACTTAATTGAATGTCAAAAGGATCAAATCAAAAAAATTCTCTTGATATCAATCTTAGTGCAAGCGACATCTCGATAGCTCGATGCTCTTATCTTAGGGCCACCTCGAGACTACCTTAGAGCCACTTCATAATCAACTCAGAGCTACATTCATAATCAACTTGGAGCTACTTCAAACATTCCTACCCTTGAGGGTTATACTATATCGAATTGACTTAGATGTCGACGATGAATTTACCCTAACAATTTTTAATCAACTATCCACTTTGATTTATTAGTTTGTGATTTCATATGGAGGGAGGATATGATTTGATCGTCTGATATATACTTCAATGAACAAATATGCTTCTATGAATTCAACAATATGATCCAAAAAAAAAAAAATCATAATCAAACCTAAAACAACATCATTCTGCTCTTGAAGATGTCAATTATGATAGCAAGGCAGCAGTCAATTATCGTAATTGCCAAGAATCTTTGACAATTAAGCAAAGGTATCTTATCATTTATTATTAAAAACTCGTAATCTACAACATTTATATCAGTGTTGGATCAATTTTTATTACACAATCAAACTACCAATCAAACATCAATCATTATTTTATCTTTTTTTTTTAAATAAAACTCTTTTTGTAACAATTAATATAGTCGTAACACATTTGCCATTTTTAAGGCGGCCGTTTTGCTTCCCCGCAACAGCTTCTTCTTCGACCCGCGCAATCCAACGGACGCAATCGAAGGATCGCGTGCACCCCAACTACCAAAAAGGCCTTTTGAAACCAAGAAGCCATCGATATCTCAGACGTCAGACGACACCGCCCCGTTTCCTGCCATCCAAATCCCCTCAGTTTCCGAAGAGAGTGTCTCAGGGATGGCCTCCGTGCTGCTATACTGGGGCGCTGTCGCCGTCCTCCTCGCCATCTCCGCTCCCACTTCGTCATCGATCCCCTTCGTCGTCTTGCACGGTACGTAGCATCTGAACCCCGGAACGTCCCGTTCTTTCTTGTCGAATCTCATCGTTGGTGGATCGGTTTCGGTGCTTGTTAGGAATTGGGGATCATTGTGCCAGTAAGGGGGTCTCACATTTTACGCAACTTCTGGGCAATTGGTCTCGCTCCGAGGGATACTGCATGTACGTAAGCCTCTCAACACTATTCGCTTATTTGAGTCAACTTGCCCTCTCTTTACCATCGATTGGTCGAATTGAGACAATGGGGAGTGATGGATCTTGTGCAAGTTGGTCACACTCATTTAAGTTCAGCTGGAGCTTCATTGAGTAGTGCATGGTTGTAGTGACCATAACTTACGCTTTAAGCAGCTCCTTTTTCCTCCTATTGCTACGCTCATGGAGTGTTTGCTTACCTCTAGACTCCCCAAGTGCTGATTCATTGATTTGCTTTAATTTTTCTTTCATATCCGTAGTGGCAAAAGGATCAAATAGCAAAAACTCAATTTAACAGGTTGAATTTTAGTTGTAACTGTGAATTTTAAATTTCTTGCAGCAACATGTCTTTTAATGTTAAGTTTTTTTGTTTTCGAGTCTTATCTTGAAATTTAACACATTGTAGGAGGGTCAGTGCTGATTATGACTAGGTTGAGGATCCACTAGTAGATGACTTAAAAAAAAAAAAAAAAAGAATTAGGACTAGAAGCAGAAGTCTCGTTCGTCATCAAGACAGATGTGACCATATCAGAACTGTAAAAGGTAGTGTAATGCGTTCTTAAATAGACTACTGTTGGAAATGGATTAGAATTGGAAGACATTATTTTGTTCTGCACCTTAACTTTATCCTAGGCTTATCCTGCCAATTTTTATTTGTTAAAGATAATGGTTTTCTAAGGTAGCACTTGATTTGTATCATACAAAAATGGAATCCTTTGGACAATTGTTTCAAGCTTTAGGTGAGCTTTAATTCTTATTTGTAACAGATAAGGATACTCCAATTTACTGGATAAATATCATCCTTTGTTTAATAATTCCAATTTTTCTTTTGTCTGACATTTTACACATTGTTTAGAGAAATTGGAAATGGTGTCTGGGACTCTTGGATTATGCCACTTCAACAACAGGTCGATTCTTTTCTTCGTAAATATGATCTTTATTATACAATCCAGCTCTAGTTAACACATTTTTGCAATTTGCAGGCAGATGTTGTATGTGAGAAGGTGATTAAGTGGTTCAGTTGAAGTTCACTAAATTTGCTTCGCATAAAAGCCATGGTGCTTCTCATTGGGCATTTTAAATTCCATGCTTTTTTTTGCAGGTAAAAGAGATGAGGGAACTTAGAGCAGGTTACAACATAGTTGGCCTTTCTCAGGTGATGATAAGTTTTTGCTGTTCTTTTTGGTTCTAGTAGTCATTTTCTAGATACATGTATGTTCAAAAATTATGAATTGTATTATTAAACAAGCTGTATAGCTTATAGTTGCATATTTTAGTTAATTTAGGCTTATTTATTGGTAAATATATGGTGTCATACCATTTCTAAGTTAAGCTAGTTACATTTCTTATGACCATATTTGTTACCTATGTTGTGGCTAAAACAATCAATTACACTTTTTATGACCATAATTGGTATGTTGCCCATCACACTACCAATTATGGCTTGGACCATTGAGATCGGTATGGTTGATTTTTTATCGCTTAGCATGTAGAACCCCTCTATTTGTCTGTTGGCCTCTGTTTGATATTTTCATTGATGGACTATTTTTTGAATTTTTGTGCAACTTTACTTTCTCAAGCAACATATGTACTGATACAATATTCAGATTAGAAGTTGGAATCATGGTTAAAGATACTGTGGTTGTGGCCACCTAGTATTTAGTGAAAAATTCTAAGCTGTGTTTAATCTTGAATTTTTAAAATTTATGGGTCATTTTTCTTTTTGATATTATAATGTTTAGTTCAGAAAATCCTGCATGAAATGCTAATGTGGGCTATACAAGAAGAAAATCATAGGCGAACAATTCCAATTTATTCTACATAGAGAGGATTTAGGGTTTGGTTAAATCACTTCTCTGCTAAGGTTTTGTTGCTGCAATGATGTTAACTTTATTGAAATCTTTAACTTCTCTTATTATTTGTTCATTTTTATCCAGATTGTTTCTGTTAGGCAATTAAGATGTGTTTTTGTTTAATATACTAATCAAGAAGTTTATTAAACTGTTCTTTTAGGGAAACTTAATTGGTCGAGCAGTAGTTGAGTTTTGTGAAGGTGCACCTCCAGTAAGATATCATACTCCTTTCTGTTCCCTACTTCCAGGATTTGTTCTCTTTTTCTTGAACATTTTTATCTTTGCTACTTTGAAAGCATCGATGCAGGAAGCTGCATTGTTTGGTCTCACATATTTGACAGTGTTTAGGATTTGAAACAGTGTTTCAGAGATGAAGTTGATATTTTTGTATTTTAAAAATCTATACTTTTAATTTATGATGCTCCAGGTTGAATGACAATTTCAAGCTTCCTATATGGTCGAACATAGTTATAGAGGCTTACAACTGTTGCAGTGTCATTGACATGGATTGTAGTCAAATTATAGAGGGTCCATGATACAAGAATTGTCATGGTGCATTTTCTAATGTGGCATATGTACATACTACATAGTACATAACTACATATAACACCCTTTCTTTAGAAACATTTAAAAGTAAAGGCCAGTCAAACACTTGATAAATTGGTTTTGATGATACATCTTTCTAGGTTAAAAATATGTTCTATGAAGTTGTTATTTAAAACAATCCTGACAAGCAACTTTCTACTGAGCTTATGACAATGTTAATGGTTCCACCAGGGTTAGTATCTCGTAGAGAACAGAATATAAGAAGTATTACTTCTTGAAGAATGGCAGGTCAATCATTGTTCATGATTAGTGTGTTAGTGTGATATATACTTCGCAGACATGCTAGGGCTTATAACTTCAATTAATTTAAGCATTTTATTGATTGATTTTATCTTTATTCAACATACTTAAGTTAATATTGTGAACATAAGCATCCCTAGCAAGAACTGGTTTTTTAAACTTATATGTTTTTATTGATTTTCATTACACAATATTATTTTGCTTTCCATGCCATTTGTTATTAAGAACACATCATGCTTGCTTTATGTGGCTATATCCATTAAGGCTCTTGTAACAGGTTAAGAATTTCATCTCACTAGGGGGCCCTCATGCTGGTATCGCCTCTGTCCCATTATGTGGTGTAAGTGCTCTGGAAGTGGCTTTATCTTGTTTATTCTTCCATATAAGTACCACATACTTTACTTTTTGTCTATGATTAAGGTTGTTTATGTAAGATGTCCAATTAGGGGCTTTTCACATTAAATAAGAGGCAACATTGGCTATCACTCCAGTGATCTCACTGGAGGCAGCCATTATTTTTTGTAGATTATGGCTTCCATCTTTCTCTGAATTGTTTCTTCTTCCTGTATGTAGTCAAATAAGCTTAGACTGTTATTATGATGTGGTTACATGAGTTTTGTAATAAACTTTTCCTGATTAAGACTTATTCTTTTGGTTCCACGTGTATAAACATCCATTTAAAATTTTCATATGTACTGCTGACTTTAGAATAGTTCGAAGAGTATGATCATGGTTTCATCTGTACTGCTTGAACATTAGATTCTCAATGGTTCATCTCCAAACACTAAATGTTTCACAGAAATTTTTACATTTAGTAATTATGACTATATTCTTCCAATGTTTCACAGAAATTGTTACATTTTCTTGCAGTCAGGGATCCTATGCAAATTTGTGGATAACCTCATCAAATCACAAATCTATTCAGATTATGTGCAGGTTAGTTTGAACTGCATATTAGTATGCTGTAGCATGCAACAAATATCTAACTTCTTTGGAATTCTTCTATTGAGCACTTTGAAATGAAATGTTCATATGTTAAGGCCAACCATGACTACTATCTGGCACTTCTGACTTAAGATTGTTCCATCACAGGCCCACTTGGCTCCTAGTGGTTATCTCAAGATCCCAATTGTGAGTATTGCAGTTGAATTTGAATGGTCAACTTCGTCTTCTCATCTCCACTTTTTTTATTGTTGTTTTTGATATTGCTTCTAATCACTTAGAACTTCTGAGAGTTAACGTGCAGCAAGAAGACAATTGTCACTCGAACTCATTAACCGACTAATTCCCTAACAATGATCTAGTGAATTTATACCACACATCTTATTTTATTAGGAAAAGGCTTATTAGCCAACTAATGCACCTACACTGGTCTAGTGAAAATTACATCCCACTGCTTAGTTATTTTAGGCAATCAATGTTAAAACATCATAACTATGGTTTTTCTTTGTGCTAGAGCTTCTAGAATAATTATTACTTAATGTACTATAACCAATGTATTTTGTACTGCAAGAGGTTGGTTGACTTTGATCAGCAAAATCGGTAATTATCCTGTATACCATGATGTCACTTATTCACTATATTGCTGAAACATCAGAGTTTTCCTGCTGACATGTCGTATTATGTTAATGGTTCTCTTGTGTCCAGTTAATGAAGGCAGCTTGCCAACTGATATGATCCAGCATGTTTTGTTGTTCACCTACTTTAGGAGGACTTGGATTTACCTAGACAATCCTTTAAAACCTTTAGTGGAGTTAGGGCATAGGTGATGTCTCCTCACCATAAGGCCTTTGATAAGAGTACTATTGTTTTCTATTTGGATAGCAGCAGGTGGCTGGGGAAAAACTTTTAAATGGATATGTAAAAGGAAGCATCCTGTTGTAAAGTGGTGTATGCAGTATCCAGAATGTTCTGCTAGTGAACAGTGCTGCAGATACTGTATTTTCTCAAATTCTTAGGAATCATAATCAAAATCCCACCCACAAGTTAGCATTTCAAAGCCTCTGGAAAGGCAGAATTGGCTTTCCTAGAATGTGAAATAAAATCTGATCTTGTTTTGCCAGACACTACAAAATCAGAATTGTTCAATCTGATATTAATTCTATATTGACCTCGTTGATATAAACATCATCTGGTAGTAAGCATGTAGAATAAAAGCTCAATAGAATATTGTTCTGGCTGGTTGCCATCTACGGTAGAAATAATGCACTTATTACAAAAAAAACCTAAACTATACATTTCTTCCCCTTTAGTTAAGAACTTCAAAAATAATATACTTATCACTATGTTATATGCTGTGTTTTATTGGTGGATCTGGGTTTCATCTCAGTGTCTATTCTACAAGACCAGCATAACTTTTGTTCCTTGTGCATGAAGTTCTTTTCATTTAATAAATTAATACTATTAAATAAGATTGCAGAATTTAATATCAGTTTGTAAAATTATCACATGAACACAGTAGGCATGAATTTCTAGACATCTATACCATTGAGTTTTGGAAAGGATCATTCTTTTGGACTGATTGTATATTGTGTATGACCATACTGTTACCATGGACATGATATAGTCAAAGATGATTTACATGGGACATCAATCAGATATCTTTTAGTGTTTGCAGTGACAAGTTCATTTTCTATCCTGCTGTTTTTATTTTCTATATTAAATGTTGCAATTTACTTGATTATGCTTTTCACTTCTAATGCTTGCTCTCAATTCTTCTAGGACATCCCTGGCTATATGGAAGGATGCATGTTTTTACCAAAGCTTAACAATGAAGATCCTAGCGAAAGAAATGCTACTTACAAAGAAAGATTAAGTAGCTTACAGAATTTGGTGCTTATCATGGTTAGTTTGGAAACCTTTTTTTCTCTCTCGTTTTATTGGTAAATGAAGAATCTGAATTACCAGTACATTTTAGGATATAACAGATGAAATGCTTATTTCTTTTGACATTAGAATCTTCTGTATCAGCATCACATTCTGTAATGTGGGTAGAAGTTTCTTATATTTATGATTCCTACTTAATGGACAGTTTGAGCACGACACAGTTTTGGTTCCTCGGGAGACATCTTGGTTTGGATACTATCCAGATGACAACTTTAACCCAATTTTGCCTCCAAATCAGGTGAAGATTTTATCAGTATCAAACGTCTTCAACATCACTTGATCAATGGTGTTTCTACATCTAGTTATGTTTGAAATAAAAACTATCCATATTTAAGCGAATCTTCTATGATACACTACATGTTAGACTTCATTCACTCCCAATCATTGTCTGTGCACTTGTCAACATTACTTACATGTTAACTTTACTTTTTGTTGCATAGAGTGTTAATTACTGCTGCAGACTTGTAGATGATTCAACTCTGATGCTTTCTCTGCATAAGTAGGTTAATATGTGGAATACTACTGTTACATATTTGGAACACAGTTTATACGTTTCTATCTGCTTGCAATCTCTATTTAGAGGATTGCAGTCATCAAATAGTATCAAGCAGGTTTACAGTTCATCTAAATGTAATCTACAGAAGCATTGGGTAGATATATCATTAAAATGAAGTATCATGGTAAAAAAAATATATATATATGGCATGGTTTTGAGTCTCATAGTCTTACCAAATGCAAATTGATGACTTGATAACAAAATTCTTTTAGAACAAACCAAACTTTATTTAGCTACATTCTTTTCCTTCTTTGATGATTTCATTGCTCATTAACAAGAATTGGCATTGCAGACCACTCTCTACACTGAAGACTGGATCGGTCTGAAGACATTGGACGATGCTGGGCGAGTCAAATATATCAGCGTCGAAGGAAACCATCTCAAAATCTCTCAAAGTGATATGAGAAAACATATTGTGCCATACCTGGAGGAGAACCCAGAGAAGTTCATGCAAAAACTTCCCATGAAAGGATAGTTCTCATCAGTCTGATGAAATAAGTCTTAATTCTTTTCTCCCCTACTTAAAAGGGCAAACAGATGCAAATTTATTGATTGAATCTTCCTACATTATTTATATTTTCATGACACCAGCTACTGTATAAATGGTCATTTGACATTCTCATTAAAAACATTAGATTTTTTTTATATTATTTATTTTCATATGTGTTATATCGAAACTGAATAAAAATGCTGATAATACTTATTAGTTGCATTACCAAATTCTCAGAATATACTGATGAAGGTTATACAACAGATGATTTAGTCTAATATCTTCGAAGCATTGACTTACTCGATTACCTATGTTTCTCATGATTAAATGATATTTGAATCCGATATCCAAAATATTATGTGAGTTTATAATAGCCATGATGATAATGATTTTTTTTTTAAGATTAAAATTATTGTGGATTTTAGGAGCGTCATGATCATTAACTCCGAACCCTCAAATTCGTGTGGATCGTCTGATCGCCGCGTTCACCGCATCGCCACCCTTCATCATGATGTGTGATGGTGTCATTCGTTTGTGCTCTCTTGGAACCTATTCGTTTTATTTTGTGCCCTTTCTTCCGTTCATTTCCGTGACTCTGTTTTAGATCTTTGCGAGGATGTTGGCGAGATGGGGAAGGGCCGCTTCCCAACTGGCCGCTGCCGCTGAATTGACACGTAGGGTGGCCGCTCCGCGTGCCGCTTACCTCTCCGATCGGAGCTACTCCAAGGTCGGTACAGCCGCCTCCGCCGCCGCTGCCACCGTGACCGCTCCCTCGACTCCGGCCGCCTCTTCGCCCTCGAAGCGCCCCCTGAACAAACCAGAGGTAAGCCAATGGAATCATGAAGCCCATCGCCTAATATTGCTTCTTTTCTTCGATGATGTACTCGTGTAGGAAGATTGTGGTACCGGAAAGACACCAATTTGCAAGGAGACGAGTACAAGATATCATCATTAGTGTTGTTTAGTCCCGAAAATGAAGATTTAGGTCTTAAAAAGAAAATGAATCCTAAGTTTCTCAACGTCCCCATCCTTTGTTGTCTTGTTGCAGCTTCACAACATATCTTAGTGGACATAAAAGAATTGTTACTTTGGCGTGGTTATGCGCAATGTTTTCATAAATTGGAGTTCTTGCAAATATATATTGAGTGGAAATGGAAGTCATTCACCATCTCGTGTTTCATGTGTCATTCAAATCTAGTATTAGTTGGGAGGGTGGTTCGACGAATGCTTCTAATGAAATTATTACCCCATTGGAAACATATCTCCTCTTTCTAGTGATGATGCTGATAAAAATTGTGTAAACTCTTACACCACGGTGTGCCAAATAATATGGATAATAGGTGGTTCCAGTTGTGTTGCTTTCATAAACAATTTTAATGTAGACTAAATTGATAGAATCTATTGGTGAAGTTAGTATCAAGATTCAATACTGTACTATTTCAATGTGATATAGTTTGCATTTTTTTATTTTTTATTTTGACAATTAACAAATGAAGTGTGATATGAGACATTCTCAGTTGTCATATTTCACCTCAATATTGTACCATTTTGACTTGCTAGTGGTGATGACTAAACAATCATGTTTTGAGTTTGACATAATGAACACTTAGAACAGCCAAGATTATGGTTGGGATAGTCCTTGCATGTGACAAGCTCATGATATGATTTATTATATAAAGAGGACTGACTTTTTCTTAGATAGGTTTCTGTATGAATAGAATTGCTTAAATGATTAGTTGCTCATCTTCTCACAACAAGTCACTTAACTGAAAAGTCTAGCATTATATCTTCCTTGTGATGTCATGGGAGATATTATTTCTGTCTTTGTACTCCTGCTACAAATCAACAGAATGACTCTTGGTTCTTTGTTGTTGCATGACAGGATCCACAAATTGCATATCATAACGAGTCACATGATTTCATGTATGCCTACTGAAAATTCACCTCTTTGCAGAACTACCAGTGGCTAGTAAACTAAGTTGTAGTGCTATGCAGTTATGGTAGCACCACACTCATCCTTATACTAATTTTTCCTAGCTCAATGTTAAAATAAAGGTTGAAACTTTCTCCTGCTGCTAAGTGGCAATATCTATTTTGAAATCATTAATTTTCACTCCAAATGTGCTTTTCTCTGTGACCCTGCATGACTGTACCATAAAATTGGCTACAAAGTTACATAAGTTGATTTTCTCCTATTGTTACACCAGTTCTTTGGATATAAACTTTGGAGAATTTTTTTCCATTCAAAAGAACAATATCCTGAGTTTTCTTGTTTTGGTACTGAAAGCTAACATGTTTGGACAGGTTACACTAAATGTTATGTTTTGGTCAAAGGCATGCCCGTTGGCTTTGCCACCCAACTCTCCTCTGAGACTAGAAGAACCTCACTATGAGGGAATCAAGCGTGTAATGCTGAAGTTATTGTTGTTCTATAGTAAACAAAGCAAATCTATTAGAGGAGCAAATGTCGTTTATCGGCGCATCATTTCTCAGGTCGACAAGCCTGCTATTTATGATGGTGTGCCTTCATTTTCTTTCTTTGTATATTGGTTTTGCTTTTACTACTCTGACATGGTCAAATCAATATTCTGTTGTCAACTATATTGCACACATACTCCTTTTAATTTTTTTTTTTGAAATTGAAAATTTTGAGCACACACATTCTGTTCCTAATATGCTCTTCTTCCTATTACTTGCAATCATTTTACATTTCATTATTTCAGGTTTGGATTACATAACAAAGTATGTTATTTTACATATTGTACATATTGCTAAGGATTGATACTGAACATAATGTTATTCTATATATTGTACATATTGCTATGAGTTGCATAAAGCTTGGGCAAGTATTGTTAGAGAAGCTTAAATAAATAAATCTTTGCTTCCTATAGTAAAACTGGATTGCAAGATTAGTTTTATTCTCAATACCATTATTTGTGCTATATTATGTGTTATTTTGCAAGTCATTGTATTATTGCTACTTGGTTTCTTGTTTTAATTATTTGTATTGTGCTATTATATTGTCCTAATATATAGAGTTGACCCATGCATGTATCTTTAACATGAGAGTTATTGCAGAAGAGATTCTGTTGTTCATATTTCCTTATGTCCAAACTCTCTCTTATTGGTCAAGATGACATTAATTCACATTGCTGTGCTAGGGTGACACTTCTGGCAAGTGGGTACTCAACTTGTGGTGTCATTGTAAAGATGGGTCAAATATTGAATACATATTACAAGAGTTCGTCCATGGTAGAAAATCAATCTGATTCTGGTGGGGGCTCATACTGATCATAAAGTTTAACGATTCAAATGAAATACTTGAAAGTTCAACTTGAAAATTAGCATTTGAACTTTCCACAAAGCGACAAAAATATCATGTAATCTCATGTGCAGCAGAGCTACTATTGATGTTAGTTTGATCAAATACTTTTTTCACTTTTTTTAGGCGAGTGCAGCTTTTGACATTTGTTTCTTTTCATGATTTGAAGCATCAGCTACACTAGCCATGATTTTACACAGTGATTTGAAAAGTGCTAGGCGCTAGCCCAAGCGAAGCGAGGCGCTCTAAAATATTAAAATATAAAATATATATTTAATATATAAAAATATTAAAATATATAAAAATATAAAACTATATTTTAATATTTTATAATATTCTCTATTGTTAACAGTAGTAGAGAAGAGTAGTGTGTGAGAAGGATATCGAGGTGAGAAGCTAAGTCATGGTGAGAAGTTGAGTCGTGGACAGGAGGCTGTTGTCTAAGAGCAACGACGGCGGCAGCAGGCAGTAGCGGAGAGTAGCGGCAGCGGGCGATGGCGGAGAGCAAAAGCAGCTACAGTGGCAATGGAGAGCAGCGGCAGCAACTATGACAGCGGAGAGAGGGAGCGACAATAGAGAGAGACCGCTGCAACAACAGAGAGAGGCAGCGAAATCAAGCGTAGGGTTAGGGGAAGTTGGGAGGAGGGGGAGGCTGATATGCGTGCGTTAATTGGTTCGATCGAACCAACTAATCGGGTGCTTGCTGCTTCTCTCCGCTGTTGCTGCTACGGTCGATCGCCTGGTTTAAATTGGGCGCTCGCCCAAAGCGCCCGACGCCTGGGCTCGGGCGAGCGCTTAGGCGATGCCTCTTTGAAGCGCACTACCTGGTCATTAAACGAGGTGCTTGGACCTCACCTCGCCTCGCCCAAGCGCCTAGGTGAGCACCCAAGTGCCTTTTTAAATCACTGATTTTACATACAACTAGAAAGAGATGTGTTTTCTTTAGCTCTCACTAACTTGATTTTTCTTTGGAAGCTTGGGACAATCTACTTCACCAAATAGT
Organism: Ensete ventricosum; assembly: GCA_029747655.1. Lineage (NCBI taxonomy): Eukaryota > Viridiplantae > Streptophyta > Magnoliopsida > Zingiberales > Musaceae > Ensete > Ensete ventricosum. The sequence continues at coordinate 53,520,141 of JAQQAF010000008.1, forward strand.
GATTCTCGAATCTTAGGAGGTACGTGCAATGTTGTCATAGAGGCATGTCATGGTATTTAGTTCCTATTGTTGTCTAACGCTAAACTTTTGTTTCAATCACTTCTGAACTAGTTGGTTTTTTTATGGCTTTTCCATCTGGCTAAGTAGTCTTTCTTAGGTTCAAGGTTTGCAATTTTGATATGTATCGCTTGGTACGGGCGGTACATATCGGTATGCAGACCGCTTGCTACCAGGCGATACCGCCAAAAATCGATCGTCGGCGGTCGATTGAGGGAGAAAAAGGGAAGAAGAAGAAGAGGAAAAGAAGAAAAAAGAAGAAGAGGAGAAAAAGAGAAGAAAGATATACCTAGCGTCGTCCTCGCCCATAGGTCGCCCGCGCATCGTCGCCGCCCTCGCCCGCTTTTTCTCCCGCGCGGGGAGAAAGATCGAGGCGACATAGCTCCTTTTCTTTTCTTGTTTTAATATATATAATATATTAATATTATATTATATAATATTATATAATATTTTAATATACCAGGCGGTGTACATTGTGCATACCGCCCGGTACTGGTATCGTACCAGTACCAAGATAATCTCGGTACATCGGTACGGACCGGTAAGTCAAACCTTGCTTAGGTTAACATTATGTAATGGGCTCATGTATCACAAAAAATCGGTCCTTGGTCTTGAGAATACATCTAAAACTATATTTTCATTACTTGAAATTCATGTAGCTTTTCTTGGACCAACACTTGATGGCCTAATTTGTATCATTTATGCAGTATTTCAGTTGGAGAAAACATTTAAAACTACATTTTCGTTGCTTATACTTCATATGTGGCTCTTCTTACGCCGCTTGAAGGAAGAGGGGAAGGAAGGAGTTGAATTTGGGCAATACTTGTATGAGATTTATAATCATGATTTGGAGTTGAGAGTGTCCAAGGCTGGGGTTAGTAGTTTCCTTTTGTGATTTTCTCTATTTCAATCAATTGCATTACATCTTTTTGACATAATTTTGTTGTTTATCGAATTTTCAAACACATATTTTGAATTATTGTAAACTTGCATGTCTAGATTATTCTGTCAGCACTGTGCTATGCAGTGTCTTAACAATGTCAAACTGCTTCAGTAAAACTCAAGAAGAACCTATATATTGTGTGGACTTGTAAAAGAAGCTCAAACCAGTTAAACCTGAATTAATAAAAGAAAACATCAACATCTGTTTTACTGAGGTTGTTCATTAGCTTCAAACTTGTTATCTATGCCCCAAACCATTGTAGTAAACTAGTGATTACTAATAAGTAAAAGGCTTTGGCCGTTTGTAAGAGAGGTACTGTCCCTTGACCTTTGGAACTCTGCAACACTGAATGTAACCACTGAAATTTTAGTTCCCATTTTCGTTTGCAATAACCAGGACAAGTGTGATCACCATTCACTAAACTAAATGATTTTTTTTGTCTACCTTTCTTATTGCTGAAAAGCACAATCTACATTTTTTACAAAATTGTACTTTATAGAAAAATATATTAGTTAAATACATGACTCTGATTGTCACTGTGATCATGCTCCTGAGTATCTCCAAGAACCATCTGATATTACAATTTACAGTGGATTGTTTTGTCTTGCGGCTGGATTGCAGGTTAACTTGTTATTGACAAAATGGATGAAGGATCTAGAGAAGATATTCTATGGCAATATTGTTGCATATGATGCTGCCATGACCCCAGAAGCTAAACATGATGACCTTGCGAATGTGATATGGAGGTAACATGTTCCTCTGATCCATGTCTAAATCTTCTTGTCACCAGGGAATTTACTTGCATTGGCATGCCCACATGTTGGTTGGTGGGTATGTGCCCACAACTAGATACAATTAGTTACTGATCTGGACTATCAACAAGATAAGTTGATAGAGGGATGGCTCTGATGTTCTGTTATCATGGTACATGCTGGTCGTCATGATTGAGATGTGTATGGCAGTATTAGTTCCAGAATTTATCTTGAGAGGTTGGAGTACTATTAAACCAATGTAAAAATGAGTAACAGGTATCGGATTAGAGCTTTCCACAATTTCATGTAATGAAATTTGTGGAACATCATCAATCAATGTCCTAAATACGTTATTATTCCTTGTACTTAAACTAGAATATGTTCGTAGTACAATGAGATGAGTTCAAACCAAGGATCACGTTTTGGATATCGGACCCATTTCAGTGATCTGTCGGATTGATATATACCGGCCAATACTGATGTACCATGTATCGGGTACACCGATATGTACCTGTGTTTTAGAGAGGAAGAAAAGGAGAAGAGGAAGGAGGAGGAAGGAAGAAGGCAGAAGAGGAAGTGGTGGAGGAAGAAGAGGAGAAGAGGTGAACGCATACCTGGGAAGAAGGAATGTGGTGGCGAAGCGACAGTGATGTCAGTAGCGTTGAATGCGAGAAGAGGGCCCTAATTTCTATTTTAGGATTTTTTTCTTTTTTAATGTCGAGCTGGATGGGCCTCATCACTATTTTTTATTTTTTAATTATTTTTATTGAATTGGACCAGGCCACTCGAAACAAGGGTGATCTGCATACTGGCCATGCTCAGACCGGTACGAACTGCCTGTTTTGTACTATTTTGGGCCAAACTGCAATCCTTGATTCAAACTCTAGATGCTGTAGATAAGATCAAGACCTGACAAGACTTAGTTGGAAACTGTTAAGGATGTGATGTCACTTGGATTATCTATTAACCTTGTTCTCAACAGAGCTCAATAGCCAGAAAGGATCCACATAATCCTATTTCAATATCAAAGCACCAGGTAGTCAGAATCATCTTTGGTTCATGGCATCATGTTCATTTGACCGTTGTTTTTATCTGCACAATTTGTTACACTTGTTTGGTCTTTCAGTGCTAGTTTCAATACATGCAGTACTCTCGACAATTTCTTGTCCACCAATTTGGTAATGAAGCTGGTGCAACTACTGTTTCAGGAATATTTTCTCCGAAGATGGTTCTGGGTTGTCAAATGATGCTGCTGCTACCGCTTCTGTCCAGGCATATTCTCTATTTACTACTTTTAACTGATTATAACATGATATGTGCAACATGGACAAGCTTCCCATGCTGAACTATGATAAATTTATGTATGTAACTTCCCGCTGGAATGAGTTTTGCCGTATTTTTGTGATTTCAGGCCATGGCTCGATACACTCGCAGGGAATCTACTTGTCTTTCACTGACAGGTTTAATTACTTCTTCTATATATCATCATATCTTTGCATAAGCCTAGCCTTTATCACAAATATTTGTTAATAATGATTATTTTCTAATCTCCCTGCAAATTCACTCTGTTGTTCAGGCAAGGAGGATATATTCTCTGGCAACTTCATGTTTACCTCATTGGAGAACAAGCCGAACCCTGGGAAGATGACAAATTGAGCTGCATGTTCTGCAATAAGGTGAAAAATGTAATCTTCTGGATTAAAGAAGTTACTCATGCAAATATGTTGAATTAAGAATGTTTATGGCTTGACACCGTTTTTTGTCAAATGAAAACTCATTTTTTAGTCTACTGATGGATGCACCCCAACTCAACAAGGAACAACACGTTTCTGTATTGTTGAGTTTTCTGCAAATGGAATGATTTGTAATAGTGGACAGATTTCTTGATCATCTCCAACCAGAAACTGGGAGAACAGCCCTTTCAACTTGGTATCTTTTGATTGAAAAATCTCAGATCCAAACGCCTTTTTTGTTGTTGTTAAGTTAAATCTCAGTTGAATGTATGGTTTCATGTGTTTATTCACTTCATTGGCATGTTCTTTTATAGACTAATGGTGATTTTGATGTCAGCCGACTGTTCTGGTTCTGGAAATGTGTGTATGGTTTGGTCAAATACTAAGATCAATTGCCAAAAGATCCAATCTTCTCGATCTATACATTTGACTATTTTTTTTTTTAATAGCGCATACTTCAAAATATTTTTTGATATCTACATATAAATTTTTACTTGTGACAAATTATCAGAGAATGGTTGCTTTTATGTTTCTGGTTTCTTATTGGTATTTTGTAAAATAATTAGATTATTACAGTTACTTACAAAATTATTAAATTCAATATAATTTTTCATTTGTATTTTGTCTAATTAATAATAATGATTTTATCTGGCTTCTCAATTTGGACTATTTCAGACATGATAATCCACTATCCAACGTCAACCCCAACCCGGATTCGGATCCGACCCGATACTGAAACGATTCTATACTACTTGAACTGGGTCGAGATACCAAGGTGACCGGTAGCCCGGTCCAATACCGGACCGGTCCGATCCTGACGAGTGTGGCACTTGACTACGGCCCAAAGTTTACGCCAGGAACAGTGGCGGAGTTAACTGATCCCTCTTCTGTCAGCTATAAAGCTATCGGTGGAGGCTGAGGCGGAGACGGCGACGGACGGTGGCGGTGACCGATGGCGACGGTGGGCTTTCTGGAGGACGAGAACCTCGAGGCGATCATCAGCCGGATCGAGCAGAAGTCCCGCAAGATCGAAAGCTTGCTTAAGCAGTGAGTTCGAATCGAAGCCCTAACCCCGATTCCAGCTGAATCTACAAAGATCCAGTCTTTCCTCGTAGGCCCTAATGCTGAACCCCTAATGGCAGATCTAAGCCGGTGGAGGCGCTGAAGACGGCGTTGGAGGGTTCACTCCTGAAAACCAAAGATGAGAGGTGCAAGGTTAGTTGGGATCGAATTCCTCGCCGCTTCGAGTGTTAAAATTTTGATTTTTATATAACTCTTTTGGGGCTGTAGTCGGCGAATTGGATAGTGGTGCATCGGGCGATCATGGCTATCAAGGATGTGGATGCGATGTTCTCTTCCTTGGATCCCGAGTATTACGACATACTCATGAAGTAAGACAAATCAATCTTTTCTTTCCCAGTTTCTGTTATATTTAGGATTTATTCTGCGATGTTGTTCGTTATCATTATCACATGGATTTGATGTTTTAGCAACATCTTTTTCAAACTATTCGGACATAGCTTGATATCCGCAATTCTTTTTCCATTCGCTTTGTCTTCCTTTGGAATGTTTAAGGTACCATGACTAGCGGGAAAATTGGAAACCAAGATTATAGAAAGATGTGCAATGTTGACTTGATCTATTTGTAGAGTTAGCTTATACCAAGTTTAGACTGCATAAAATTTTCTGAAGTATTTGATATTGGGATAGTGGGGAAGGCAATGGTTTTATGCGACATGAGGATCCTTAAACCTATCCATGCTAGCCTTTGAATGGATTGGGATAGTTACTCTTTTGATTTTTTTGCATTACTAATGGACCTTGATTATAATGAATTGGCAAATTCCTTAATTTAAAATATTTTGGCATTATTTTGTTTCTTGTGATGCTGAAGGTTGATTGCCAAAACTAATTTCTAGCTTTTGTTTCTCATCATAAATTTCTGAAAATGACACTTTTGTTCATAACATGTCCATAATTTAAGAAATGGTCAAGTTGTAGATGAATTTTAACATTAATTACAGCCTTATTGTTCTTAGTAAACATGCAACTGGAGGACCAAAGCATTAAATTAGTTTGGTTGTGATCCTTCTAGTGCTGTATCCTGATCACTAGACAAGATCCTAGCAAGTTTTATGCTTAAGGGTTCATTGCATTGGGGACTTATACTCTACTGTGATATAGTTGTAAAGACAAACTCCTAGGTGCATTGACTTCTGTGAAAGTGAACTACTGGGCACATTTTGGCTGAATATGCACTGAATGAAATGCCAATTACAAATAGTGGTTGCTTGTTGCTCATTTTGAAATGGTTCTTGATGTTTGGTGGGTTTAAGATGCATATTATGCTGGCTTAAGAGATTTGGGGCATAATCACGAATACTGTTTATCTTTATGTTGACGCTACACATGAAGGTTGACTCATAGAAGAGACTAATAACGCTACACATTGTGTTCTCGCTATCAAGTATGTCGGGGTGGTCAATTTGAACCGTGGTAAGGATTGCAATATCTGTAAAATTTGGAACTGTATGAGAATACTATTGAGCTATGGGTCAAGCAGACTGAAACTAGTTGTTTCAAATTTCGCTCTATCCCCACAAACATGTTTTCTTATATTGTGATCCAGCGCCAGCGTGGTCATAATTTACAACAGAGCTGCAAAAATATGGATATACACATGGAGTAGGTAGTGACTACCCAATATGGAGTTTTGCAGTTGTTAAAATAGATTTTGGGTGCAAATTTGTGATAAATTGTTCCCAACAATGCAAAGGTCTCTAATACAAAAGGAAAAAAGTTGGTTAGAGTTTTATCTTGGTTTCAAGGATGAATTGGTTCATACAGTCTTTTCTAGAGACAAAATGCTACCTAATTCCAAGGTAGTTGTGATCTATACACAAATATAATTTTTATGCTTGGTTAATATGATGTTAAGCATGAGCTTTAAGAAAGTTTAAGATCTTGTTATTTCTACATTGATTTAATGGGGATGCATGTTCGGATATTTCTCAACAAATGAACTTATATTCTTAGTTAAATGTTTCTTTACAGATATGATGCATGATGAGTGTTGTTCAAGGGTTGTGACAATCCTCTACAATTTTGAAAGTAATTTGTTTTGACCATTGGAATGGTTTGCGTCAAAGTCGAGGGTGAGCCCCTCGGTGTTATAGTAAAAAGTCACAGTGACTAAGATTGAAGTCATGGAGCCTGATTCATTGGGTTATCCTACTATTCGTCTCAACTTGATCTGATAGGGAGTAGTAGCTTTGATTCAAAATGCTTTCTTATTGTCATATCTAAACTGCATGGAGGATGCTCACAAGGAGTCTCCAATGGATTGGTGTTCTTCCAACAAAATCTGGTACCAAGTAGTACTCAGCTAGTCCATTCAATCTTCCACATAGATCAGCTCAGCTTCTGATATCAAATTTCTGATGCCATCTCTTGTAATCTGTTGGATGCTCACAGACATACTAAAACATGCAGGTATTTATATAGAGGCTTAGCAACTGGAGATCGACCTACATGCGACCAGTGCCTCAAGATCCATGAGAAGCTGACAGAGAAAGCAGGGTTGGGTTGTATCCTTCGCTCCTTAGCTGACACCATTAATACTGTGTAAGCTTCACTCAAAAGCATCAACTTTGTTCTTGTAACACTTCTTCGCTGACCACAAGTGAGTGACACTAGCAAAGCGCGCTGTCTTTGAGTTCCGTTTCCGACACAGCTTCACATGTTGGCTTCATGATATGTTCATGCTGTTTTAGTTGATTTATAACAGCCGCTAGCTAAACTAAGTTGTTACACGCACGGGCCCACACGCGCGAACACTCGACAGTCGCTCGCGCTGTTCTTAAGGTTCTGCCAAGCCGAAGCCCTTCGCCTTAAACCCTAATCCTTCCTTTCTTCCTTCGCGATGCGCCTGGGCTTGCCCTGGCAGGTGTTGTTCTCGCGGCTCCTGGGGACGCTGCCGCCGAAGCTGAGCAACCGCCACCATAAGCTTGCCTTGGTGGAGGCGCAGCGCGTGCTCACCGACTACCTCCACGGCACCCGCGCCATCCCCTTCTCCCACGCCGACCACATCGTCTCCAACTCCCCCTGCGCCCTCTCCGCTTTCGTTGCCCAGGTCGCCGTCCCCCCGGACGCCGCCGTTGCCGACCTCAGACGCGCCCTCACCCGTTTCCTCTACTACCAACCCGTCGACGAGTTCGAGTTCTTCTTCGAGAGCATCGGCCTCCCGCTCTCCTCCTGCGCCGCCGCCGCCTCCTCCCGCGGCATCTTCCTTTCAGACGACGCCCCTCTCCTCGCCGCCGTCTCCACCCTCATCCACTACGGCTTCCCCTGGACCAAGCTCGGGCTCCTTTACCGCGAGGAGTCCTCCATCTTCTCATCCGTCCCCAGCTGCCTCGTCACCCGGCTGCGCGCCCTTGAGGCCCTCGGCTTCCATCGGATCTGCGTCATCGGCATCTGCCTCGCGTTCCCCACCGTGCTGACTGTTGATGCTGAGCCCGACGGCGAAATTGATCGCTTGTTCCTGGATCTGAGAACGGTCTTCGTGGACTTCAGTCTGGCCGAGCGCGTGCCCGATGACAATGTTGATGCGTTCGTTCAGATTTGCAGGAGGATTCGAGTGTTCTACGATCTTGGTTCCAGCAGGGGGGCAATGGGCGAGCTGATGGGCATGAACCTAAGGATTTTCTTGGAACTGGATGAGAAAGCCATCGCAGAGAAGTTGAAGTTCTTCATCGAGCTAGGTATGGAGGAAGAGAAGGTTGGGCCCTTTATTCTGGGGTGCCCTGATATTTTGGATTTTGACTTGGAAAACCCTATCATCGCAATGCCAGAGTATCTGAAACGTGTTGGATTAGATAAGAAGAAAGTGATTCTGCTGTCCAAGAGGTATCCAAATTTATTGGGCAAAAAGAAATTGAGGAATTTGCCAAAAATCATGTGTGCCATGAAACTGCACAAGTGGTTCTTAAGCAGGATTTTGGATGGGAATCACCATTACCTCTCATCTTCTTTGGTTTCTGCTGCTTTGCCTGATACATAACAAGGTTAATGTGTGAGGCAGGAGTCGTATGTGGATAGCAAACTCAAATTTTTGCTAGGTATTGGACTTGGGCAGAACAAGACCACTGTTAGATGCCTTTCACCGATCTACAGCACGAGTGACCAATTGCAGGAGTACTTTGATTGCCTTCTTCAGATGGGTATCCATGCTATGTAAGACGATAAGCGCAGCTCCTGAATTACTTAACCAACGAAAAGAGATGCTTTATGAGAAGGTGAATTTCCTTTGCAATGACGTGGGTTGTTCGTTGGACTACCTTGATAGTTGTCCGGCTTTTCTTTTTGTTTTGACCTGGAGAATAGGATGAAACCAAGATATAAGATGCTAAACTGGCTTAAAGAACATGGCTTGCTCAAGAAGCTTTTTTCCCCGGCCAGTGTCCTTGCTAGATCTGAGAAGAGCTTCATGATTAAGCTCTTTAGTGTCCATCCAGCAGCTCCTAAGCAATGTTTGGAATGCTTCTCATCCAGATGTGACAGTGAGGGAATCCAAAGAATTTTATTTTTGCCTCAGCCTGAATCTAATGCCCATGTCTTATGAATGAGTAAATTCCAGGAATCTGAGTGCATCATTGAGGCTTCTCCATCTAGCACTGTTCAAGATCTTTTCACCTCAATGGTACAAATTTATTCATAAGCATTAGGCTGTGATTACAAACCTCTGAATTTGATTTGTGCATCTCTTTCCAGTTGTAGATGTAGATTGCTGTATTCAACTGTTAAAAGCATCTTGGGACGCTAGTTTCAGTCGTAACCCTGCCAACTGATGCAGAGTGATTCTTCAGCACTAGCATCTCGAGACCTAGTCTTGGCTGTTGTTATTCTCGTTAAGATGGAAAGATTTGCACATGAATCAGGGAACCTTGGCCTTTAATGCTTCATATCAACTTTTATTCACCAAAATTTACATCATATATCCTTGTAATAGCAGCTGCTACATTGTTGTTTGTAATTAACATATTGGCCCTGTATAAGATTTACTAAAACAGGGAAAGTTGTTTTGTTGGTTGCTGGTGTCTCCTTATAACTGATTTTTTGTATAGATTTCACAAATTCTTCTTAGCGTGATACACTGGACTGAAAGTGGTGCTCACATCTCACTTTGTTCTGATTTTGTGCCTTTGTGATCCACCTGGAGTAAAATGTCCAATATGTCATGAATCTTATACTTTTGTATTTTAATAGATGCTGGCAACTGAAACTATGCTTTCTTTACTGTTAATTTGTTAAGACGACCCAAATATTTTTGTCAGTTATCTAAAGAACCACTTCATTTTCTATTACCAACGTGTATGTGGTTGGCTTATTTTATCCAAATTTGCTGACATACAAGATCATACTTTTGTGCTACTTGTCCAATTTGAGCACCTCCTCAGGAATTAATCCTCTGCTTGTAGCTAATTTATCATTACCTCCAGCTAACTTGATCTGCTTAAAGAGCTTGCATTTTGGTGATGGAAAGAAGGTTGTCCTTCTCTGGTGCTATGTCGTTAGTACTTGGTAATCTTGTTCTGTGTTCCCTCTGATGAATTATTGTCTTCTGAAATTTTGAGCTTCCTAGTGTTGTTTGGTGACATGCATCCATCTGAAAGTTACTGCTTTCGTGGATAAACAGTATCGTATTTTTCTTGTTAATTGATGTTGTTCGTTGAGCTCTCCTGATTGATCTAACATCAGCACTGAATCCATCTAGCTGTGAGCAAAAGAGTGTATATGAGAAATAAACACATTCTTTTAGGGTTGTTCTACAGTAGGTTGGATTGAACTAAATTCTTTAGTCCATGCATCTTTTAGTGTTATGTTTCATGAATTTGTCGTTTTAGCATAGTAAGAGTATAAACTGATGTTCTATGCTTCTTGGTATGGTGAAAGGTTGTGAACCTGTAGATCACTGGAACTACTTGTTCTGCACATTAATTCATGTACTTGTATGCTTTTTATTAAGTTGTCAATTTGTCCATTCATGTTATCATTTATGCCACCTTTTGTTGCTGGTTTCTTCGTTTGGCTTTTGAGAAGGAACCCTCCTCCTTGCTGTTGATGTTGACCTCGCTCCACAAGACAGAGAGAGTTGCTTTCTTCATTTTTGCTCGTTATCTTGCTAATTTTTTTTATCTCACTGTTGGCATAGCATCTTTGTCTGATGAGTCACAATTGTTTAATTCGATGTTTGTTCTTTGCAATTGGCAGAATATAATCATTTTTCTCCAGGAAGCATGGAAATGACTTTTCTGCATGTTTGTAATATCTTGAGTTTTATTTCAACGTGTCTTTGATTTAGATTGTGGCATGGAATATCTTAAGTTTTGTTTTAATTTTTCCTATTTGTGTTACGATGAATACATGGTAACTATGTTGATGACATGATGAAGTTTGTGCCTGACCTTAGGTCTCTATTATCATTACATGCTAAATCTTTCCACCGGTTAGTTTGGTCGCAGCCCCGCTTATATAATTCGTTTTTATGTTCCTTCTTTTGAAGTAATCAACACTTTCTGTAGTTTGGATGGATTGCAGATCGTTGAGATGGGGGCAAGATTTTTTCCTGTTGGCTGGTAAGTGATAACATGATGGCTTTGTTTGGTTCTCTGAAACTTCACTCATTTATTGTTGCTATGTTCTGTGTCCTATCTTGGTGGTGCATTTGCTCCAAAAGCAAACTATTATTCTGGTCTCATCCTCTCATGAAGCTTCAAGTTCAGAGGTAAACCTGAATTTGTTACAGGTAGCACATATTTGTTTCCCTTAGTTAATAGCAAGTTAAATATGTGTTATGTTGAGAATTTTGCACTGTCATATTGAACACTTTTCATTGGAGAGTAGAAGGTAAATGCTGTAGATTGACTACGGATTCTTGCCTCCATATTCCTAATTAAGGATCAACTCCTTCCATTAGATGATTGCTTATCATGTTTCTGGCCTTCTGTTCTTGTTGTCTTTCATATTTTAAGTCCTGCTGCGATCTTAAACTTGCAGGATGTTTAGTCTTTGGACTTCATTATGGTCTTACTTACTATGTTGCTCAGGAGTGTTGTTAGGATTCATTAGATGATCTTGTGAAGCTGTTCTTTTTCTTCTGCCTTCCTTTCATCTACATTCTTCTCATTTGTTGTCTTCCAGCAATTTCCCCCTCCATTTGATAGAATTTTATTGGGTTTCTTTGTTTATTAGAGAATGCATGATCTTTCACTTTTTGATCAATGGCCAATAAATATGAAATGATTTAATATCGTTACTTGAGAAATAAGGATGGATCTTTTAAGGCATTACATTTACATATCTACGAGATTAGGATTTCTGGTCATTGGAATAGACGATGAGATTGTATACCCGTGATTTCACAGGATACTACTGTGTCTTCATCCCCAGGTCGCCAGAAAAGTCAATTACGTCATCAAAAAAGTCAACAAGTGTTCTCTGGCGCTCGTGTCGTCAATATGTGACGAAGTCAACGACTTACCTTAGTCGCTTTTATAAGGATATAATGCACATTACATTCGAAGACATCACAGAAGCAGCATTGTTAGTTCTATTAGACTATTACGGGCTCGTCTTCTCATGGTATGATGACGGGGACACTCGGACAGCTCCTATAGTTCTTTCCGAGCCAGGATCTTAAACTATTATATTGCCTCAACCTCAAATCGACCGGCATCGACACGGGTGCGGCTCTGAATTGGGATCCACGCCAAGAGATGTCGAGTGGCCTCAGCCTTCCTCTGATCGACCTCTCCTCCCCTGATCGCGCCGCCGTCGCTGAATCAATCCGCCAGGTCCCCCTTTTGAAACCCTACTTCCAGTTGTTCCAATACTCTTAAAAGATTGCATCTTTTCGACACGGATGCTTTCTTTCGCTCTAGTAATATTCAAACCTTATCAAATACAACTCCCCTATTGTACACCTCTTCGTATTCATCATCTTTTGAAAGACCCGTTTGTGTATACTTGTTTCGCTATTAAACTTCATGTCTTAGCATCTTTCGGTTTAAAGGTTGGTTCTTTAGTTTCTTTAGCGCTGTTGTTGGTTTTTTTCTGACCAATTAAATTTCGTTGGGCGTTTTCTGATATATGTATCTTTAGTGAGCTATTGAACCCATCTTTCGTAAACCCTTAGACCTCCTTTAATCGTTCCTGTGTTAATGTAACGTAAATCGTTTATATAGCTATTGTGAGTTCATAACATTCGAAGGATTTTTTTTCTTTTTCTTTGATATCAATACAATTTTTTGCCTAATATCTTTTCAGGCATGTATTGAGTATGGATTCTTTTATGTAATAAATCATGGGATTGGCGAAGGTATTTTCCATAAGGTGTTTGAAGAGAGTAAGAAGTTCTTTTCACTACCTCTGGAGGAGAAGATGAAGTTGAAGCGCAATGATGCTCATAGAGGCTATACTCCATTATATGCTGAGACCCTTGATACTTCAACTGAGTTTAAAGGCAATTTTTCATGCTTATATGTTTCTCTTTGATATTCGCTGCAATATCATATTGCTTATAGGCTTACTGTAGTGTCTTATCTTGTTAAAATGACGAAATAATTTATGTTCGATGGTCTAGTAATTGTATTTGTAATACTTGGTTTCTAAATGACATTACATCAATTTGCTTGACTTCTATGTAAACTAAATCTGACTAAGGCACATCTGGGTAGGATTTAGATGTGATGTTGTAAATGCATGGTGTGTGTGAAGAATTTGGAAGTATTTGCATAACATCGACTTTCTTGGCATTTCAGAGGTTCTTTGATCCAAGGTTTGCAATTTCGATCTATACCGCCCGATACGGGTGGTACATATTGGTCCGCCAGGTTACTGGTATGCGGACCGCCCGCTACCGGGTGGTACCGCCAAAAATCAACCGTCGGCGATCGATTTCGACCGTCGGCGGCCGATTGAGGGAGAAATCGACCGTCGGCGGTCGATTGAGGGAGAACAAGGAAAAAAGAGGAAAAGAAGAAAAAAGAAGAGGAGAAAAAGGGAAGAAAGAAATACCCGTCGTCCTCGCTTGCAGGTCGCCCACGCGCCGTCGCTGCCCTCGCCCGCTTTTTCTCCCGCGCGAGGAGGCGGAATGTCTCCCCGCACTGTCACGGTCAAAATGCAAACAAGGTGTTTGATGAAATGCTCAAGTTTGTCCGTGTCCTTCGGTTTGTGTACATACATTGTACAGCAAGTAGCGGGCTTGCAGTAGGCTTAGCAGCCCGAGTTTGATTTGCTTTATGGCCAATTTTGGCTTGTAAATACAAGTGTGTCTTATAAGCACTTGTGGGGGACTTCGGTCTGTAATGGACCATTATCCTTTGTGTGCAACCTCTCTGAGCTTGTAATGTCCATGGATGTAATTGGCATATGGCTTATAAAGTGTTTGCTTGAGCAGTTGCTTGTGGATCCCGTGGGAATTGCTTCTTCTGGCCCGTTTTCTCTTTTGTGAGCCTAAGGGACTCTAGGAGATCTCGGGGAAGGCTGACCCTGTGCGGACAGATAACGCTTTGGGCGTTCCACGACTTAGGCAATTTCAGCTAAGTCTTCGGGAGGGCCGCAAGGGTGCCGCACGGCTTAGGCAAATCAGCTAAGCCCGTGACAGCACGGGGAGAAAGATCGAGGCGATGTCGCCTCGATCTTTCTTCTCTTGTTTTTAATATATTTAATATATTTTAATATTTATATAATATAATATAATATTATATTATATTTCAATATATCGGGTAGTATGTACTGTGTGTACTGCCCGGTACCGAGATAATCTCGGTACACTGGTATGGATCGGTAAGTCAAACCTTGCTTTGATCTATGTGCTTTTTTTAAATCAGATAGTAGATTTGCTTTCAGTGATAGATATTATTGATATTTTATAGTGTGTTACTTGCTGTGATCAAAAGACTTTTTGGTCATATACTAGAAGTAGAATTACAAATGCTTCCGAAAGTCAATAATCACTTAAGTCATTTAGTTTCTTTCCAATTGATATTAAAGAAGGCAAAGAGGCCTGAATGAATATCCGATACTCTGACAAAACAAACTTCCATTGTAACACCTTCAGTACAAGCTTCTAACTGAGAAACATTTAACCTAATCATGTTTTTACTACAAGCTTCTGACTGGGTTTTGCTCTAAACAGGACTCTCTGGAGGTTATGATGTTGCCTATTTTCCCTTTCATTAGAAGTCTCATTGTCACTTTTTGTTTTTATAATTGACTCTTATTAAAATTGAAGGGTGAGCCTTTATCTACCATACTAAAGTTGCTCATTTGCATCTTGAGTGACCATTCTGGGTTATGGAAACACCTCTCTTCTCATAGAGCAGAGCCTGCAGACGCTGTGTTGGCTGGAGATTTGTGCATTGTGCTCTCCATTTTTGTTTGAACTCTTGAATTAAGGCGCTTCCAATTTGTCACTAATGGCATGAGTACTCGGTGCCCAATTTACAAGTACACCAATGCTTGCTTAATGAGAACTGAGAACCCTCTCAATCAGAAAATAATATTATGATGAAAAATCATGTGGGCTTCCAATTCTCTTTGGTAACTCACACTTGCACTACATGCAAGTCTTTTGCACCCTCTCCCTAATGTAAAGTAAGTTGCTTACTAATCTGAAGTAGGACAAAAGCATGATGGGCAACAAAGTTTTTTGTAATATGGATTTGAGTAAAGGGAACCATCAAACTTGCTCTGTTTCAAGGAGTAACTCCCACGACCAAAGATCTTATACCTCTGCACTTTGCATGCGTATGATGGAATTTTATTTTTGTCTCACATCATTAACTCATAATATGAGCAAAGAATTATTCCTACATTTATCAACTGATTCAACTCTTAGTTATAATCTCTTTCCTGTTTTATATACATTCCAAGCAGAAGAAAAAAGGAAAATTATTCAATAAGAAAAAATTACGTTAGCTGAAATCAATCACCTATCTTTTTCTTCTTTTGGGAAGACAAAATTTCAGAATTTTTCTTGGCAAATAATCTTTCTCTTATTATATCGATAGGCATCTATCTTTACAGAATGACAGAACTTCCTTTTAGAGATGAAATCTTTTATCAAATTCAAGCCTCATACCCTTCCTCTTTCCTTAGAATTTTTAATCATACATAAGATTTGCCTCCTTTTATTTTACTTTTTGTTTTTCCCCCCTTCTCTTTAGACAATATTGGTATCTAATTTAGGATTGTAGATGATGTTATCATTTGTCTACTTTTCAACATCCTACTAAACTAATAGAATTTATTTAAACAAATAATAAATTAAAATCGCCTGGCTTCACTAGAGTGGATAACCCACTCTCTGTCTATTATTCTAAAGTACTGCATGTTCCATTTTCTGATATTCTTTCTCTAATTTAGACTTGAAATGTTAATTATTTATTCACATATTCATAAATGGTTCAATTCTTGTGACCTCTCTTTGATGGTCAGAATAAATACAACTTTGGTGGTTTCATAGCTTGTTTATGCTGTTTCTGAAGTCTGCCTGTCAATTCCTGATGTCTGCTTAGACTGCAGAATTTCTTTCTACTAGGAAAATCATGTTTACCATTTAGATTGTGCTAAAATATGATCCTACAGATATTAATTATCGTGAAGTCACATTGTAAACTTGGCTCTATTTATGATGACGAGGTGCATGGGGTTTAATATGAAAGTATTTGCTTCCATGTTTTGGTGTTGCTAATGTGCTGTTTGTCTTAGATAGAATTAGATGATTGCAATCTTGGTACCAGACAGCATACTAGTTGTCATATATCTCTATACCAGGCATTGATATTGTTAGGGACAAAAATCACACAAAGGCAGTGGACGAAGCTTTATTTACTTTGTTTTGTTCTGCTTGACCCAAAGCTGATGTTTGGCCCTCCTCTCCTCTTCCAATTCTTTAGGATTTTTTGTGAGGAGATCATTGCAATGGTTTGTGGATTACAAACCTTGATATCTTTATCATGTTTAAATCCTGGCCATTTACTGTATGCCACCTGGTTTGGGGTAGTTCATGATTCACTCTATGCTTAGACTGTTGTGTATTGAACACCATGTTATTTAACTATTTTTTAATGTACCACATATATATTTCTTTGATCTTAAAAAAAATGATTTGGATTAGTTTCTTATTCTTTTGACAAAAGGGGACCCGAAGGAGAGTATCTACATTGGAAGCAATTCACAAGATGATTTGAATCAGTGGCCTCCCGAAGGTATATATATATTTTCCCACTGTTAGCTGATTGGTGAATTGGTCTTCTTTGTCAAACAGCTATGGATTGACAAGAGTTAATCTCAAGTTACTTATCTCTGGTTATTTTTCATTTTGGTGATTCTTTTTCATCGTGTATACATATGATGATAATGTTTTTCTTCTAATATGGGCCCATGGTTTAGTGGTGTGTTTGTCATACTTTCTCTAACAAACAAAACCTATGTTGTCTTTGGCAAGGGCATGTCAGAAAGTTTACCGCTTTGGAGAGCTACAATGCAATCATATCATCAAGATGTCTTGTAAGTTTCTTTGTACTATGTTGTCAATGTTACATATTGTAAAGTGTTGTAACATAAATTTTATGTGTTGCTTGTATTTACATTGTACAATTTCTTCATCTATGTATCTTAATTATCCTTGGTTTTTTGTTCTTAGTGTTATCACATCCTATTCTAGAATATTTGTAAACTTGAATATAATATTTTAAATACTTTCTTCATCTATGTATCTTAATTATCCTTGGTTTTTTGTTCTTAGTGTTATCACATCCTATTCTAGAATATTTGTAAACTTGAATATAATATTTTAAATACCGGTCTGACCAAAGTACCAACATTGAAATGTATAGCTCAGTACTAGATGTATGCTTCATTTTTTTTTTTAATTCAGTGTTACCAAGTTGTACATGCCAGTATAATTCCTGGTATTCTGGTTCCACACCATTCTTATAGTCACCAAAATTGGTATTGGACCAATATTTTAATCCTTGTTGAATTGATACTCATGTTTGTGTGATTACTGGTTATGCTAAATTATTGATTTGAACGATAATAAGTAGGATATTGAAAGTGCTGAAGATCTTGATTAATGTTCTACATCATGTTTACAATTTAGAATCGGAACCATTACATATGATCTCTTTGAAATGTATCAATTATTATATTGTGGCACTGAAATTGCAAATTTTAGAGACCATGAATTTTACCTTGGGTATTTGATACTAGATCTGAAATATCTTCATTTGTTACATTGTGATTAGTTGAAATCTTAAATTAGTATTGTCAGAGGCAGTCCCTAGATGCCTACACAGTCCACTTGGGTAATTTACCTCTCTCCACCACCTAGATGTCCAGTGTTTTGCAGGGTTTAGGTGATTGCCTATGGGTTTGCATGGGTTCTAGGTAGTTTCCTAGTTTTATTTAATTGCCTCCTAATTGTAAGGAACCATATCAGTAATGATCTTGCTAAAAAGAGGTAATAGGATGAAGGTGCTTGTCATTTTTAAATAACGTAACAAGTAAGTGTTATTTTATAACAATATTTTTTAGTTCTACATGTTTACATAATGACAACAGAGAATACATTATTTTAAGGTGAAAGTGAGCAAAGTCTCACAGTTCATTTTAAATGGAAGAGTTTGGAAAGTGAATAACAAATGCAAAAAGGAAGCACAAAGAACAAACAAAACATCCACCAGTTACTATGTCTTAGCTCATGAATGACAAGCAAAGAGTATCTTGTTTGTCTCTGGACCGCACGATCTTGGCTGCCTTCTTGCTTGTCCTTTGAATTCATTCAATCACTAATAATAATGGTTGATAGTATAGAATGTGAGGAAGAGCAAAACAAATGAGTATTTATAGAATGTAAAAATTAGAGGGTGAGAAATAGGGGACAAGAAGTCTAAAATGGAGCAACTACTTCATGTTAGTCCCCCTTTCCTCTCCCACATGATTGTTCTGGTTATTCCTCTGTGATTAAGATAATAATTGCTATCTTTATGTGAGTAAAGTTCAAATCAACTAAACATCATGATTAAATAGCACAAATAAAGAGATCATAACACAAATTCAGTACTTTCTTTGCTTTAATTTTCTTATTACCTTATGATCTAATTGACTTGCAAGTCTTGATGATATATTTACTGAGATTCTGATGAGCTTTATTAAATTCAGGTCTGTTGCAAAAAGGTTAGCATCTTTGATAGCTTTGTCTTTGAACCTAGATGATAATTTCTTTGAGAGAATAGGGGCATGGGATGTTCCAACAGCTTCTGTTCGCCTTTTGCATTATCCAGGTATTGTTATCAAATTTACTTTATTATCTTATGTCAACACTACTCTCTAGTCCTGTCCCTAATTATTGCTTCTTTGTTACATGACTTGCATTCATGCTTATGTGAGGCCACTTCACATTTTCTTGTCTAGCATATCTGTATCTAAACTATCACATTTTATAGGAAAGTTTGTAATGTATTAACTGTAATTAACTTGTAATCCCATAGGAAGTATTTAAATAGATATAAATGTTGGGACTTTGATGTTGTTGAGGTTTTAAGCTTTCATTGTGTCATGAAGCAGCAATGCAATCAAGGTGCTCAACGCTTGTCCATGACGTTTTTCGGTTCTTGTTGTCCATTGCTTTTTGGTGTTTTTGAGTGTTGTCTCGTAATCTGCATGTACGGGGCAAAAAGTATACTACTGTCCGCCTCATTTTAATTTGTTGTTCAGTGTTTTTTATTTCTGTTTGTCTTGTGAAACTCCAAAACGTTTCTTGCTATGTGCCCGAGGATAAAAATAGTCAAAATAGCCCCGTCCTCATGTGCCATGGGCTGATTTTTGGCTAACGGCCTTGCAGTGCGAAACATCAGTTGTCACAGCATCCTGGAACTCCCTGGGTGGCACCAGGCTAGATGGGGTCTTAGTTATATGTCTAAGGGGTGGTGCAATGACTTAGTGTGTCTGATTTCTATTTGATGAAATTGCTAGGTGACAATTGGGCTTGTACCTGCCTTCGAAACCTCCTTTGTGTATGATCATTTAGCCCGTTTTCGAGAGCTTTTTGTGCCTAATAAAAACCGATTGCTTTGTGTTACTTGTGATCCCATTTATCTGTCCTTTTTGTGTATGATCGCGGTATATTACCCGCACGCCTACCTTTCTAACCTTTTCTTCTGTGTGCAGTTCCTTTGTGGATTGCACGATTAAGGTCTAAGTTGACTCGCATACGAATATCGATTGGGTGTTGCATGCCTTAGGCAATCCCAGCTAAGGACGTGATAAAGTAGCATCATAGCAGGTCAGGCAAACATCGAATTGTCATGGTGGGCAACATGGCAAAAATAGCACTAGTGTACAAGAAGGACAGCAACAATGCATGGATTATTATTAGTTTTTTAGTTTGATTTAGTTTATAGTAAAATGTTACAAGAGGGGCAGCAGCAACACGTGGATTATTATTAGTTTTTTGTTTGATTTAGTATATAGTTTGGTTTCAAGAGGGTCAGCAACAATGTGTGGATTATTATTATTATGTGGATTCTTTAAAAGATTGTTTTGTTGAGTTGTCTTATTAATATTCTTTAAAAGGTCATATTATGTAAGACAGATCAAGCTTAATATGAAACGACTCTATTATTACATTTAGGTGAGTTGTCTGCTTCTGATAATGGTAAATATGGAGCATCGGCACATTCAGACTATGGAATTATCACACTTCTTGTGACTGATGGAGTCCCTGGTCTTCAGGCATGTCTACTGAACATGTATTTTTTTTTTCAGTGTAAATAATACATATGTTTCTCCAGCTTTCCGAGGTATTTATGGATACCATGTTGGAACTATTTAGATTTGCAGGGAAAAAGATAACTATCCGCAACTATGGGAAAATGTACATCACATTGATGGGTAAGTATAAAGTATCAATAAGAAGTCTCACTTTTTCCGTAAATAATTGTAAATGCTAATGATTGGACTTGCTATTGGATTTCGTATTTTATGTGATCCATGGTTGGTTGCAATTTGAACGCAATCATTTATTATCACCAATATCCATTATGGATCCGTATGTATTATATACGTTTGTGCAGAATTAGCTAAATGTTGTTTTTCACGAGCATACTAAAATTTCTCTAGTTTAGGAGGTTACATATTAGTCTGGAAACTACATAGAAAAAATGCCTTGTGAATTGCAAGGAGATTTGTGAGATGATTCTCTCATGAAGAGCTTTTAAAATGGAGAATTTATGTTTTCCTTCTAACACCATCGTATCATTTTTTTTTCAGCTTATATGTTGCACATTTCCCACAATTCACTCATTTATCTGACTTAACATTGTATTATAATTTGCTTATGTTATTCAACTTTGGCAGTTGCTCCTTATCCAATGCATCCCTGTACTCTGAGCTTGGATCAGGGATTATATTGTACATTTCCCAGTTGACTCATGTTTCTATACCTAACACTAACTGATCTGCAGTCATTGTTCCCATGTTTGCATATTTTCCTACAGTTTGCAAGTGTAAATCATCAGCGAACCTGGTTTTCCACTTATTGTTTTTTTTTTTTTCTTTTATGAGGTTCTGTACTAGTGAATATCAATTGAGAAAAGGGCTGACTTGCTCAGTTTTTTTGTAAACCAGTCTAAGATAATAATCTGGCATGAACATGTTGTTTCTGTTGGCATATTTGAAATTTTGAATCACAGATTGAAGATATCGTATGTTCTGAAATCTAGCTGGGTATACTTTTGCAGAGCTTTCATTGTTAATGTTGGAGATTTATTGGAGAGGTGGACTAACTGTTTGTTTCGGTAAACTTTCAATCTTATCTACTGTTTAAAATAATCTTGATTGAACTTTCCAACACATTAGAAGTTTAGTTTAGTTTGTTTTTAGTGTATTTTCAGTGTATTAATCTAAGAGTACATATCTCTTAACCATAATTTGCAGATCCACATTGCATAGAGTCCTGGCAATTGGAAAAGATCGCTATTCTGTAATTACCTCCTCTAATCTTTCATATATTTTGCTTAAGACACCTTTCATCATTAGTCAATTATTATTACATGTATGTAGACCTGAAATAAGCCAAACTTTGATGCACTTGATTTTAACGGATCAGTTGTTACTCTGTGGTTTCCTTTTTTTTGTTTTGTCTTGTGAAAGACATACAATTTGCCAGAAGTGACATCTGTTTCGAGGTTTTATAGCTTAAGATTGCTATAAGCAATGCTGACAAATGTATAACAACTTTGTCAGGTAGCATTCTTTCTTGATCCAAATCCTGATTGCTTGGTTGAATGCTTAGAAAGTTGCTGCAGTGACTCTCAACCACCAAGGTACCATTTTTAAGACCCTCATTACTCTCTCTCTCTCTCTCTTCTCTCTCATGGATTCACACATATCCCAGAAAGAAAAATATTGTTCGATTCCGTAACTACATTCTATTTAGGCATATTATACCCCCTACTCAATGGTTCTTCTGGAGGAGGTAAATACAAGCTGTCATCATCTTGAGATGGCATTCTAGTTGCCAGTCCATTATTGATGAGAGACTACTATGGTCTTAAAACTGTAGAATTATTTTATTCCTTTGATGAGGCAACAGCTGCTCTTGTTTAATTTTTGTCAATGCAGAAAAAAAGCTATATAAGGTGATCCTTATTATCAAATCCTAGTATGTATTCATAGGATTTCTGTAAATTTCCACTACTATTAATATGCTAAAAGGTGCGTTAAATGTATTCCGCTAATGTTCTGCCAAAACAACTGATCGATAACTGTTATGATCTTTGTTTCTTATTTTAGATTCTCTTATCACCCCTATTTAATTTGGGACACGAACATGATCTTTTGCAGGTTTCCTCCCATTAGAAGCGGCGATTACTTGAAGGAACGTTTAAGAGTTACTTATTCTTAACATCTGAATGAAACAAACAGCAAACCACAGCACAAGTGATACGGTGATGTGTTGTTCCCCTAAGTGACCTGATTTAAACCTCGTTCTGATGCACAAGTGTTGTGCGTCACGCTCTATGTTAGCAAGAACTCAAATTAATCTCTGTTGTCTGTGTGCATTTAAATCTCCAAATCCATAATATTGTTGATGGTCAAGTGGCTATTTGTTTTGTTCTAGACCAATGCTTATTTGATTTTGACCGATAGATTGCGTACGTGTGTGTATATATATATATATATATATATATTGTTGGGCCACGTCAACAGAAGCCCAAGCCGAGCCGGCTTGCCACTCGTCACAAGCGGCGGGGCCGTCGCAGAGCCGGCGTCATGCCCTAGTCCTCCCACGTGAGCCATCCACCGTAGGATCAAGCGTCATCGGCGGTCCAGATCTCGCTAACCGGTGACCCACCCAAAGAGCCACATTTAAGGGCTGGGAAAGCTCGGAATCTTCCCCTCCTCGATTTCGCTTCGGTGCTTCACCTCCTCCGCTCATCCCCCACCGCCTCCGACCAGTTCCCCCCTCTGCATCAGGTTAGGGTTCAGTTCTGATCTCGATGATAAGTGGTCTCGCCTTCGATTTCCTGTTCCCCTTCTAATTTCTTTTGTTTAATGTCGGTATTTTGGGTTATTTGTCGTGATTTTGAGGGGAAAAAAATCATTTCTTGGTTGCTTTTGGTTGTATCATTTTGCTTGATTCGTATTTTGGTTGTTTTTTCGTAGGAAAAGGTAGGGGACTTGGGGACCTGAGAAATCGGTATCATGTTTGGGCGTGCACCTAAGAAGAGCGATAACACCAAGTATTACGAGGTTCTTGGCGTTCCCAAGAGCGCGAGCCAGGATGAGCTTAAGAAGGCCTATAGGAAGGCCGCCATAAAGAACCACCCGGATAAGGGTGGAGATCCTGAGAAAGTGAGACCTTTTAATCTGCTTCTGCCTTTTGTTTGCCTTTCCTGTTCTGTTGATGGTTAGTATCCGTCGATTAATTCACTGGAGCAGTTTAAGGAGTTGGCTCAAGCATATGAAGTTCTTAGTGATCCTGAAAAGCGAGAAATTTATGATAAATATGGGGAAGATGCTCTTAAAGAGGGAATGGGAGGAGGCGGTGGGGGCAGCGATTTTCACAGTCCATTTGACATATTTGAACAGTTCTTTGGTGGTAGCAGCTTCGGTGGTGAGTGAGATCTCTCTTGCTATTATTCCTTTTGTTTTGCTTTGTAAATTCTATTGACTATCTATCAACTTAATTTGTTTGGTCTAAAGGTGGCAGTTCTAGAGGCCGCAGGCAGAAACAAGGTGAAGATGTGGTTCACAGTCTGAAGGTGTCACTGGAAGACGTGTATAATGGGACATCAAAAAGACTTTCACTATCAAGAAACGCATTATGCCAAAAGTGCAAAGGGTATGCATCTTAAGATCCTACTCTTTTGTTTTGTTTTGTTTTGAAACTCTGTCCATGATGCTCATTAGCTTAATTGGAAGAATATGTTCTATTTTCAACTCATCATGAGCTTGCGATTGGTATTAAATGCTATAGATTCGACTGATTTCTTTCCACTTTACCTGTATACTAATTCTTGAGTTGTATTGCTAATTCAATCTAATTTGGGCATGCTTAAGTACATAACACTTTCACTTTCCCTGTATACTAGCTTTTAAATTGTACATTGTTGGAAATTGTTATTAAATTTTAGCAATGCTATTAAATGCATGCTTAAGTTTTGCCTATAGCTCATTGAGGTTTGGATTTAGCCTTATCTGTCATGATCGACTTGATAGACCAATGACCCTTTAGAATCATTGGGACTAAAAATGCTTTAGAATCATCTAACCCTGAAAACAACAACATCCTCCCACCTTTGATGTGGGAATACTAGATGTAACATTCTTCTCCACTTAAAGTCTTGATGTTCTTGTTAAGGTCTGAGGCACCTTGCATAGCCCTGGCTCATGCCTTAGTATGTAGCATGTGAGGCCCACAATGCCGCCCACCAGTGGCTTCAGACTATAATGTGCCACCGTACTGAACCAGGTGTAGCTCTTTCCATTTTGGTCATGCTACACAGCTTGGTATAAGATCTACTTTAATACCACTTGTCAGGAGGCAACCTTATGGACTACAAACCCAATAATTTGGAGGCCTAGAATAGCGATCCTGATCTTTCTGAGTCCTTTCATATCGGCTCATGCCATCCCTGATCAAATAAGCTGATCTGGATTGGGATAAAGTTATTTTTGGCTTTATCCCTTAAAACCACAGGTCAACTGCACTGGTGTCATGTTGATTTAATGCCATGTTCTGAACATCATGCAAACATGGGTAAACATTGGACAGGCCCTGGTTTGACCTAGCCTGAGTTGCTAAAAAAAGATTGTACTGGGGTGATATTAGCCATGTTTCATCCGAGAAGGTTATGATATCATGTTTAAGAAATTAATAATTGCTCAATTGTATAGAACAAAAATGGGTGTCAACTGTTAGGTAGAATTAATCTGTTTCATACTTATGGAGTGTGTACAATTTTAGTTTGGTCTGAGCCACTCTTTCATTTTGCTTGTTTCATTCTTTTTGGTGGAAGCACTGATTCTCATATTATATACACATAGCTTAGCATAGACGTTGGTATATCCTAGAGTTTCTAGAAAGAAGTACCAATCAAGTATTCACAGTTTTATCAATTCATTTTATTCCAGTTTTAAGATAATTATAGTACCATTGGTACCTACAACAATAAGAAGTGTGTTTACATCTATCATTCAGGAATCTATTTTCTGTCTTTTGTTTGTTTCATTTGTATGTTTGTTGATCATTTCAGAAAAGGTTCAAAGAGTGGAGCATCAGGGAGATGTTATGGATGTCAAGGGACAGGAATGAGGACCATTACTAGACAAATTGGACTAGGCATGATCCAACAGATGCAACATGTTTGTCCTGAATGCAGAGGCTCAGGTGCTGTCAATCTCTTTTCTTCACCTGCTTGTTTCATCATAAGCATTTGCTTTAGTTTGTTGTTCTGAATAAATTGTTTTGCAGGTGAGGTCATCAGTGATAAGGACAAGTGTCCACAATGTAAGGGGAACAAAGTTGTACAGGAAAAGAAGGTCTTGGAGGTGCATGTTGAGAAAGGAATGCAACATGGTCAGAAGATTGTATTCCAAGGAGAAGCTGATGAAGCTGTAAGAAAGGATCATGTGTCTCGCAGTTTATCTTGTTTAGCTTTAAACTGCTTGTCAATTTAGCTTTTTTTCCCCCCCTCAGAAGGTTCTATGCTTGTATGCATTTACCTATCAGCATGTATGTGTTTTGCTAGAAATTACAAAACCAACTATGGATCCAACATATTCTGATATTATATGATAAGCTGCATTTTTGTTACTGTTTCAATTAGTTATAGATTCTTCTATTCTATTTTGCATTTGTGCTTGTTGCCTTTTGGTCAACTGTTCTCTGAATCTCCCATTTCTTCTCTCCCCTGATATGTAACCTGCTGCTTGTAATGCCTTGTTTTCCAGCCCGATACAGTGACAGGAGATATAGTTTTCGTCGTACAACTTAAGGAGCACCCAAAGTTCAGAAGGAAGGATGACGACCTCTATATTGATCATACTCTCTGTCTGACAGAGGCACTTTGCGGTTTCCAGTTTGTTCTGACGCATCTTGATGGCAGACAGTTGCTTATTAAGTCAAATCCAGGCGAAGTTGTAAAACCTGGTAAGCATCTTATATTCATGTCACCTGATTATATTCCTATCACCAATTATTTGTTCAGGTGACGTAAGATAATCTATTTGTTGCCTAGGTTTTTTTGGCATTAAATGTCATTATTCTCTTTAATCAGGTCAATATAAAGCAATTGATGATGAAGGAATGCCACATCATGGGAGGCCATTCATGAAGGGTCGCCTTTATGTCCAGTTCAATGTCGAATTTCCTGACACAGGTGTGTTCTCTCCTGATCAATGCCGTGCTCTGGAGAAGATTCTGCCACCGAGGCCAAGCAACCACATTTCAAATATGGAACCAGATGAGTGTGAAGAGACCACCATGTATGATGTTAATATTGAAGAGGAGATGAAGCGACAACGCCAGCACCGGCAGCAGGAAGCCTACGATGAAGATGAAGATGCGGGTCCACGTGTACAATGTGCCCAGCAGTAAATTTCTACGATATGTCGCAGTGTGGGGAGTAGTCAGGCCTTTCCTGCCTTATTCTAGATTTCAATAGCTTAACAGCATTCCTTGCTGTTTAAAGATAATTGCAATCTGTGGTGTGTTGATGCCTTAAACTGATAGGTTGCTCAATCAGTGTCATTGTTTTTTTTTGTTTTTTTTTTGAGTCTTAGATTATATTGAGACATTTGACCAAATCCCTATCCTATAATGTGGCAGTTTATAGACATTATTGTCTTCTTATCTTGGCCTTTGTTAGTACAGATGCAGGAGGGGTGCCTTCTGTCGGAGAAGGAACTCGTGCAGGAGTAAGACAACATTGCAACAACAAGAAGCATCATCAAATCATTGTGATCTGCAGGGGAGAAGTGTCTCCTCACTTATTGTGTTCATCTATTGAATTATAACTTTAGAAGTACTGTTATCTCAATTTTACTGTCATTGAAGCAGTGAATTATATTTCCTCCAAACTGTTTCACATCCATGGTTATTTAGTGGTTCAGGTATGAACAAAGTATGGAGGAGCATCTCATTTCAAGTGGTCTCTCTCCTCAGCTTCCTTTGTTACTGTTTCATTCCCTTCTCTCCTCTCTTCCTAATAGAAGTGTCTTAATCTTGTTGTTCAGTGTTTATTGTTTTAGGTGTTTTTGATTGGTAGCGTTTTATATCATGAGTTATCGACACTAAGTCACTCTGTTATTTGTTTTAGTCATATTCGGCTTTGATTGTATGCTTGAAGGGTGGTATAACATCTGTTCATTTTTTAGGCTTTGATTGAATGCTAGAAGGGTGTTATAACATGTTCAAATTTTAGATTTTGTTTGACAAAGAAAGGTGCCAGATGAACATTAGATATACACTTGTCATGGAAAACTTTTATATATAATCATTCAGTTTATAAATATGAGTTTTTTTAACCTAATAAAAGGGTTGACTTTATATTATCTTTTATAGTTAGATCTTTTAAGTATTTCAGTCTTTAGATTTAAAAAATTTATATTAATTTTTTTATAATTATAAAAGTGAAATATTTAATTATATTTACTCTATCGATAGCGGTTTTATCGATGAAAGACAATATATAATAGCATGTGATATGAATGACATAAAAATAATAGATAAAAAAATAATTTTAATATTCCAAGTGAGCTCAATGCTACTATGCAATTGCATTAGCAAGGGGTGAGGCAAAGGCTTTGCATCTCATTGATGCATAAGTAGAGTGGTGGATGTTGTAAATCCTCGTCTCCTGTCGATGCAAATGAGTAATGCCAAAGGAGTAGAGGAGGGAGAGCAATGACAAGAGATGAGGAAGTGGATTAGGATGATGGTTGTGTCGACATGATACAAACCGACATCGATGCATGTAGAGCATCAACATATGTGGCTTTTGCTTTGTATCGTGTTGCATCTATGTCAATGTCGATGCAGTATGACAGTAGTGTAGATGCAGAATAACAAAGAGAGAGAATTATGAGAGATTAGGGAAGGGGGGAAGAAGAACGAGCATCGATTTATATCTACCTACGTCATCACAAACGCATATGTAAGACGATGCAGAGCAGAGCAACCCTTTGGATCTACTATGCATTAACGCAACTATCGTCCTCATTCTCCTCTCTCTCTCTCTCTCTCTCTTTCTCTCTCTCTCTTTGCCTCACCTGTTGCTATCGCTCTCCCTCCTCTTCCTCCTCCCGCAACAAGAAGTCATAGAAGTCCCTTAACTCCAACTTCAAGACTCCAACCTACTCCGTCTCCAAGGATATTCTTGCATCATTCTCGTCGACCACTGCGTCAATCTCACCCGGAGCCCCTAGTGGCATCATCATCCGCCACCACCATAATAGTCGATTAAGAAAAAAAAACGTAACTGAGACTTTGAAATTATTATTTTTTTGTCTATCATTTTTTTATATTATTTCTATACATGTTATCACATGTTGTATCTTTTGTTGATAAAACTAACGTTGCTAAGGTAAACAGAGTTGAATACTTTACTTTCATAACTACAGGGGTTCTAATATATTTTTTCAAGTCTAGAGATTTGAATGCTAAAGAGGTGAATTTTTAAGTTGACTTGTACGAGTGATACTTTGGTGTTGCACGCTTTAGACAAAACCAATTAAGGGGATTAGAAGCTCCAAAATTTTATTCCTTAGATTCAAGTTTTGATACTAACATATTATTTCTTCATGAGATCAAGGCCCGAGGCTGATGGCCAAGTAAGTTCATTATCTGAAAAAAAACAGACAAATGATTTTGTTACATTTATGCATGACGATCGTATATTACTCACTTGTTCATGTTTTTCATTTTCATTCTCTATCAAAATCATTAATAGTCCACACGAGATTAAAGTCTAAGCTTAACGAACAGATAATGTTTTGGAAATTGCACACTTTTGGTAAAACTCGCTAAGGTCACCACAAACTTATATAGATTTTGTGTAAATTTCATTCATTAGATTCTAAATTTCAATACCAATGTACTAGTTGATCATAAGATTAAAGCCCCAGGGTGATGCAGGGTGTTGTTGGTTCCTCAAAGCTCTTATTATTTCAACATAAGTTTGGGTTATGTACTAACATTGATATCTTAAATTCATGAGGGTTCAAAATATATTTGAAGATGAAAACTAGCCTTACTTATTGGTAGAGACTGTCATATCATCATAACTATTTTCAGTCACAGTAGTTCTTATTAGCAAGTCCGAAGTAAGATTTTATCGCGATACATCGATACAAACCAATAAGATGAATCATGATCAGATGTATTTACTTCCTAAAATTTTGGGGCAACAGGTGCCAGTAAAAGATTAATACTATTCAAACTTGAGCATTGAAGAAATGTCGCAAGGCTAACTTTAGATAATTAGGGCACAGAATCATAATCTTACCATAAATAAATACTTTGCAGTTGAATTGGCACAAAAAGTAACTCCACATTCCATGTATGTGACAAGGATAATAGCATCATGTCCCTCATTCCCTGAGAATTACCAGTAAATATGATGGGCACTCTTAACTAAAACGGAAATTAAACATAAAACCAGGATAAGTTGTTTAAGGGAAATTAAACATGGCTATGTCATCTTTAACTATTACACCTACCATGATGCTAAATCATAGACTTCAACTAAGCAACTCCAAGAATGAAGCCAAGTGTCAGAGGACATCCGAAGCAGTTGTTAAGCTTTGTTGATCCGTGTAATGATGACGATCATGAACACGATGATTGAGATCATAATTGAGGACCTCACCACATCATCAAAAGCAGTGTTCTTCTCATTCATCTCCTTGTGTGTGTGAAAGATCTGGTGTGCCAACTTTAAGATCTGGTCAATGAACTCCATTATCTTAGACTTGGCATTACCAAGGATCCAGCCAAGGAAGCAGGTGTTGGTATCAGCATGCTCATCTGAGTTCCCTATTTCACTGCTTACAGCTTCATCTGCAAATACACAATGTTGTAACACAATGAAAAACCACCAAAAAGGAAAGATGTCCATAGAATCATATTGATAGTGTTAGCTTCTGTTTCAAAAATAGTTGGGAATTAAGTACAAAACTAGATGGATATGATCAAATATAAACACTTGACCAAAAGCATCTAGAATTTAGACATATTATGCACACATTTGGTAGCCCCATCATGCGAAAAAGACAAAGAATGATCTTTGCCATATATGAAATTTTAAGCAATAGTAGCGACAGAATACATTTTTCCATCATCCACAATCAAATCCCATGATTCATAATATAAGATTGAGAATACCAAAAACATTCAATTATCATTCATATACCATAAAACATGTGAGGTTTATAATCATTTACTATGTCACGCAACAAAGTCAACTCAATAAATATTATCAATCACTTATAACTCACGAGATCAAAGCAAAACCATATTCATAACCCAACATCTTACCACAAGTTCACATCAAAGCATGAAAACTTCATATTTAACATATCTAAGCTTCAAAACAGAACTTAGTTGTCAAACTTCCACAAACCAATTCCCGTAACTTCAATGCATAGAAGATTATTA
This sequence comes from Ensete ventricosum, assembly GCA_029747655.1. NCBI lineage: Eukaryota > Viridiplantae > Streptophyta > Magnoliopsida > Zingiberales > Musaceae > Ensete > Ensete ventricosum. The sequence goes on from JAQQAF010000008.1 coordinate 53,550,855, forward strand.
TGACTCATCTTAATCCTCCTCCAACATATGTCAATTCCCCTTTAGACTTAAATAAGAAATCTTGTTTTTCCATTATTTATCGAGTAGCCAAATTTTCCCAATATAACTAAGTACAATTGCCCTCGTAATTTTCCTTAATGTTTGTCATATTCCACATCAAATGATCGAAAAGGAACTCTACATGTTCACGCTTCGCTAAAGGTTGAACGGTATAAATTAACCAGAGTCATTTGCTATTGAAATATATAAACACACTTGATATTTGAAGTGCCTATATAAATTAAGAGAAAATTATTCTTTCCACAAGTATGAAAGCACTTCTAAGAAGCATGGACATGAGAAACTCGACAACACGCCATTTTTACTAAAACAGCAAGGACACGTGTATTTTATATGCGCATGTGCATGTGAGTGTATATATATACATGTGTGTTGTATAATATTTGACTAACATGAGTTTTATTATTGTTCATAATGCCCCATGTTCTCAAAGTTACTCAAATATTCTTTCTTGTTATATTAATGCAAAAACAGCATCTCATTCAAATATTCAAGTTAAAAATGAAATGGGTTTGGATAACTGGATAGTTGATCAGATTCAAGAACAGACTGAATTTATGGGTACCTACCCTGTCACCTTTCCTGATCTATGTAGATTGGAGTCATCATTCCCAATCCATGTAGGCATGGTAGAAAATAAGATACTTCCAAATACCAGCGTCTACTCAAGATTTTAAAGTCATATTAGAATACTCTTGATCTGATTCAGAATAGGAAAGCATATATATATATATATACCAAAATAGGTTTTAACAAGTTAATCAGAATAAGAGGTAGTAACAAAATTTAAGCATGTGCCATTATAATTAGGGACATATTATGGTCAATTCCTAAAAAGAAACAAAGGGAAAAGCTTACTTCTGCGACCATTGGTGAGGTCATGGGTTTGCACAAGCAAGGTTGCTAGTGATCTATTCCTAAAACAAAACAAATGGCAACGGGTCCTTAAGGGTGGGAGGGATGCCAAGGGTGCACGTCATGGGTCGCCAAGGGTACACATCACATGACGGGTGCCTGACCGTCAATGAGGTTACAGGTCGCCGAGCACACATCACGAGATAGGTCGTGGCACACGACAAGAGATGGCGAAGGCATAGGTCGATGAGGTCGCATGTCGCCAAAGGCATTGGGTAAAGCCACAGTGGCATCATCGATGCAACTGTAGCTCATAGGTTTTGGCATTTTGCACTCGATAGTCGATGAAGCTTGGCTTTGAACCATTGTTGCCACTGGCACTCTACTCCCGCTGTAACACACCTCATTCTATTATCGATGATAGAGGGCCACAATATTTAACAACAACAATCCTCCGATAAGTAATCCTCCAAAGATTTCATGCCTCAAGATTTCACGCCTCCTCTCCCTCACGTGAGGGACACATGAGCTCAACACCGCACGCAAACCACACAAGCCACGAGAGCAAGGGCACATGAGAAGTGTCCGACACAGATACACCATGCCCAAAATTAAAATTAAAAATTAAAAATAAAAACAAACATGTATCTGACATGTGTCTGGATGTGTCAATGACAAATCCGTGTCCGACATGGGTACGTCCACCAAACGAACATGTTTGTGTTTCTTAGAAGCACTTATCCTTGAAAAACCCTTTAACATTCGAACTAATGATTTAAAAGAGTGACTAATGATGACCCTACATGTTGGCTTTTAGTGTCCAAAACCACATGCCTTCTCCAGGAAGAAAAGGCATACAAAATCTTTCTTGTTTCTCTGTTCTTACCATTGGTTACTAAGAAATGACTCCATGTTTATCATTATATTGATTGAAATGTTTCTATGATTGTTCTCATATATAGGATTATGTGGATCACAAGACTAATAATCATTGCTGCATCAATCGATTGAAATGTTTATTCATACAAACAAGGGAATGAATTAACAAAAATATTTAACCTGATTGTGTATTTTCAACAAGTTAATCAGATAAATCAACTCTGTTTCATATGAACAAAGAAAAATTGCCTAATCGGTACAATTCTCTTGTACCTTGCTGTTCAAACTGCATGTACACATATCTCAAACTTAAATTATCTCATTTCATATTTTATCCCAAAGAAGAATAAAACAATTTTCAATGTAAATTACTTGACAAACTTCTACAAATTGCATTGATTTAGGAGAACTTTTTCTTGCAAATACCTTCATGAAAAGATCGTCTCAGTTCCTGGACTACTTCATTATTCATTACTGCATCCCAAACAGCTCCATCAGATGAAAGCGAAACAACCATCCTCTTAATGAAGAAAACAAAAGGCATTGGGAACCGAATTAGAAGTACCAATATAAATAAGCATAACAACTAGAATTAGAAGAACCAATATAAGCAATAACACCCCAAACAAGCAGCATCGGGAGCATGCATTTATTTGATGATGATATAAATGTTAATAAGCCAAAATGCCCATAGCATTTACTATTTAACTAGTTAACCATATCATAGAAACAGTAGTTGTTGGCATTCGAAATGTAGTTTGTTTCTACCCAGTGACAATCAAAACTAATTTCAAGTTCCTAACTACCAGGGTATGATTGACTTTATTTTTTTCTAACTTGTGTACATTATAGGAAGATGTTAGGACAAATTGCTTCAGGTATAAAAGAAGCCTTAAACGATAAACCACAAGTCGTATTCATATCAGATACAGACATATAGATACATATTGTGCTTTTGGTTTCTGATATGACAAATTATTGTAACAAGTAACTTTAATGTGCCAAAACTCATGATATCCTTAACCATGTCGGGCTAAGGGATACAAGCTTAACATGCCTGATGGTTCTAATAGATCACAATGTCACATTCCTGGTTGCTTCTTTACATGGCCCTTCTTTTAATGTTAATGTCTACAAGCAGCATCTGAGCAGTAAAATACATTTAACATAATGAAACTTGTTAAGTTACATGACTTAGAAAGACAGTTTATAAGAGACTTTAGGATTATTTACATAATGAACTTGCCTTCATCCAGATTATTGGCTCAATAAAAGGTGAAAAATCTTTATAATTTTATGCAACTCTGCTTCCAGTGTCCGCTTGACCAGAACAAGCTAGACTTTAAATATGTTATATCAAAAAGAGAGAAAAAACAAAGAATTAACTCTGCCTTATAACAAAGTGCCTTCGCAACGCTTATGAGTTACCGGACAGTGAAGAAAGTAATGACCAAATGCAGTCTGCAGACTGTATAAACATAGAGAAAATTCACATGAAAATAATTGACACAAGTCAAGAATTCACCTGAACAGTTGCATTTCTCTGGTATAATTGAAGTGCATTAACAACTCTCTCCTGCCCTCCAGACTTTAAAGAGTTTGAATCATAGAACTGAATTGCAGGTTCAATCCAATCAGATTGACATTCTACCGACGACTCAGATGAATAACCTCTATGCATTGAGCCCGGTGTAGTTATCTCATCAATTACGTCCTCCGCCAGATGAGGAGACGATCCATTGTCTGAAACCTGAGATCCATCATCAGGAACCTGAGAAATCACGGCTGGTAACAGTATCCTACATGCAGAAAAGAAAAGGCATCACAATCAACATGACCAATAGAAAATTCATGATGTATGCTTGAGATCTTGAACCTAATTATAGTATATTACAAAAATAAAGTTCTTTAATGGGAGAATCAAACAGAGTATTCCTCACAAACAAACAAAAAAATCAAGGAAATATTGTTCTACATAAAAGAAGTGCCAAAAAAAAAATCTCTCGGATATAAGCCAAGGTTTAATAGTTTTCTAAAATCTCACAAATCGCTCATTCTCTATCTCAAATTAGTTCCCTTTTTGTTCTCCCCAAGTGAAGGATGCAAGCAAAAGTCCAACATCCAAAACAAACATTTATCGGATACATTTTTGCGACAGTACGATGAGAGCAGCCAAAATGAACTCAACGACGATAAAAGAAGGATATGCTACGCATGGAATCGAAGCTTATCTTACTGCTGAAGAGTCGAGATGGCATCGTCGGCCTCCTCCCTCGACGGCGCCGTCCCGAACACGTACCGCTCAAGGGTTCCGACCCCGTCGTCCACCAGTAACCCCTCGTCCTCTCCTCCGACCCGCTCCCACTCCTCCCCGTCGAAGAACACGTCGTGGGAGTCACTGACAGCCCCCTTCCTCGAGGCGGAGTCGAAGGTGGGCGCCGGGGACGAGGGCGGAGACGCCGCGCCAGACGACGAGACGCGCAGGATTCGGGCCGAACTCCCGGCGCGCGCGGCCGAGAACGGCCCTCTGACGCGGCCCGCACCAGCCCCGACAGCGCGTCCCACGGCCCGGATCACGTCGCCGCCGATCATTCCCGTGTAGCGTCGCATCATCGTGGGCATGTCTCCAGAAGAAAACGATGCGGACGCGAAAGAAGCCAACAAAAGAGGCGGAAGCGGTTGCCGATAGGAGGCGGACGCCGCGGTGTCGCGCTCTGAGATGGAACACCGTGGTGCGCCTATCTATAAATGCGTAACGAAGGCGGGAGGGTATCCATCCCTGCTTTCTTTATTAATATCTTATCTTTCCAGCTGATACTATTCCAATTTTAATTCACAGAAATCTCCACAGATTGCGGTTTTCAAATAAATTTATTGTGTATATTATATATATAATTAAATTTTAAAAGGACAATTTATATCAGAACATGAGATAGAAAAGGTTAGAAAAAAAGAAAAGGATATGTTAGCCATTTTTAATTATATTTTTACTTTTATAATCAGATGATAACCATGATATATAAAATTTTTAAATCATTGATGGATATATATATATATATATATGAAAAACATAATTTTTAACATATGTTATTTCTAATATATTAAAGGATATCTTCCGAGGAAAAGAAACCTTTTGCTAACATTGGGGGGTGGTAACTCTGTATCTTACAGCTGAGAAGCAAAACGAATATTTTTGCTATATATGCATAATATGATCGAGTTGGTGTTTGGGATGACAAAATTGTTCGTCTTTTGTTTTGAGGATACATCATCTGAGTTTTAGAAGCTCCATGGCGTGCTCGACTTGCTCAGCATCACCTGATGCTTGTTTGAGCAGGTTCTGCACCCCATCCACCCATCTCTGCTTGCTCACGCAGTTGTCACACTCGAACTCTATCGATCCTTGAGCTGTTCTCAGACCAAAGCAGCAGCTTTCTCCGGCGCGCTCAGGCCATGCTGCGATATCATCATCCACGCCGTAAACAACACCTGATCACCACAGGTTGTTTTGTCAGATCATGTCAAAGCAGGTCGTGTTTTGTGTTTTAGATTCGGAAGACTTAACTCTTTTTCTTCTTGGAGAGGGCACCTCCTATATGCTTGCTCTTGAGCTTTACTATGACCTGGGGATTGTTTTCCATGTCACGTTATTAGCACAGATGATTAAAAGCTTGAGATGAGCTTTGTTTGATTCTTCCTTTACCTGTGACTTCCTGTTGATGTAGATCGACACTCTCTTCCAGTGTAGAGTTCCTGCAAAATCGAATCGACTCGAGTTGTACGTGTGATCCATTGTTGCTGAATTGTGTGAATCTGATCTGGATTGAGGAGTGTTCTTCCGTACCTTTTCCGGTGCGTTTGAGCAGATCGCCCTCTTTGCACCAGATATCTGGGCTGCTACACCGATTCTTCTCGTAAGGGATGACGGCGGCGTTGTTCCTTGCTTCTCTTTGGAGTCTCGACTTCAATGCTGCAGCTCCTCGTAATGCTGTTCAGTGAATGAAGCGAGCACGGGAATTAGCAGCACTGTTAGTCTTCTCGGTAGGTCTTTGAGAGGGATTTATGGCTTCCGACCTGTTGCTGCTGCAGCGGTGAGGGTCATCAGATCGCCGGCTGTTTTGACATCTACAGCTGAGCGTATAGCAGCGGCCACATGCTCGTGATCAGCCCCAGTTTGCTCGGCGATCTCTACACAGTGCGACGCCAAGATCTCGGTGGCAGAGGCCATGGCGGCGCTCATCTTTGAGGTCTGGTCACCTGAGTTCGACGCGGCAGCGACGGCGGCGACTGCTGCAGCTACTCCAGCGACGGATACCAAGGCATGGATGCGGGCTTTCTCGGCGCGGGCCTTCTCCTTGCACTTGGCTTTGGTTCGATTGGCTTCTTGGTGGTGAAACCACTTCCCGATCGCCGCGGGATTTATGCCGCTGCGTGGCTGCAAAGCCATCAGAGCAAATCGCTGCCATGAGAGAAATCCAAAAGGTTTCATGGCGTTCACTCGGTCAAGCAAACGAATGGTCGGTCAATTCATCAAACGGTTGGCTACATGGCGCTAGCTTACTCGTTTGTGCGTACTCTGAGGAGGAGGAGGAGCAGCAGCTGCAACAGCGACGACCAGTGTCTCCGGGATCATCATCTCCGGCAGCCGATCCACGACGAAGTTCCTCTTCTTATTCCCAGACAGAAGAGCCTTCGATATCTCGGAAGCCGACACGCTCCACGACCTCGACAAGAACTCCATGGGTTCGTGCGGCGTCTGCGGAGGAGGTATCACCGGCATCTTCAACCCAGCCACCGACATATCCCCCTCCTCCTCTTCTGCTACCAAGTCCTTCAAGCTTACCAGCTCGTCTCCCTTTCTCCTCCCCCACAAGAATCCCTTCTCCATGAACAGAGCCCGATCTCTTCTTCTGCGGCTCACTTGAAAGGGTGGAGTTGGGTTTGAAGGATGAAGGAACGAGCATATATAAGGAGGAAGGACCACACGAAGCACAAGAAGGGGGGACAAGAGGAGGACCGCGGACAGCTTCCTGCACTCCTTTTGCTGCAAGTGTTCCCCGCGCTGCTGTTGCTGTGGCGACGCAGTCACCGTGCCCGTCTTTGTGCGGGGGGGCTAATGATGGGCTTGAGTGCAGCGGACGCAACTCGCGACGAGGGGAGAGGAAGGAAACCTCGGCGACAAGTGTTCCTGGTCACCCGGCGCGGCCTCGTGCGCTGCTCCGCGATTCCCTACACCTTTGTTCTGGTCCGAGCTCAGCTGTCGGTGCGGGTGAAAGAAGAGCCAGCGAGCGAGGGAGGGGTGGGTTCCGAGCTTTGTTTAGTGCTTTCTTCATGTGGGTCGTCGTTTTCTCGAGCACTTGGTGACGCAACGAAGTGGGACGGCCGGTGCACTTCTCTTGCCGCTGCTAATTGGCTTCTTCGATACAACTGTTCACGGGTACGTTAAAAAAAAAAAAAAAAAAGGACCTGCCACTTGTGCTCATCCTTCTCCGTTAAGAATCCAAGCTGCTGTGTGCATCAGGAGAATGGGATTCCACCACACAGGTTTGCCTGCTGCTGAGTGCCAAAGGAATAAAAATAACCTTTTTGCGAAACAAAAGGTAGGTTTGCCACCACCACCAACAGCACCACCATCAAAGTTGGGGAGGTAAAGAAGGAGAGGAAGACATGTTACTGCAATGAAGGCAGCAACAGAGACAACAGCACCATTAAAGTGGCGTCCCACACGCTCTCGAGCAATCGAAAACATGGGGCCTTCAATAATTCTCTATAGTAAACGGCAGGAAGCAGACACGAACGCATGGCCACCCTAGAAAACAAGAACTGGGATCATGATCTGAAGGCAGGCGCGTGAGAGGGAGGGAGGGGAGATGAGGAAGAGAGATCGTCGGGGGTGGGGGCTTTGTCCTTAGTGCTTGCTTGCTGCATGAGAGGCATGGATTGAGTGATGAACTGCTGCTGCGGTGGCTTGAGAGGATGAGTTTGGCATCTCGATCATGATGATCTTTCTCTTTTCTTTTTGCTTGTGGAGGAAGTGATGCGGCTTGATGGGTTATTATTATTATTTTAGCAGACACAGTGGACCCAGAATTCTCCGGGTCTTCGTGGATTCCTTTTCTTCAGCTAGCTTTTTGGCTGATCATGGTTTTTAGCAAGAGACATGCATTGTTGGGACAAGACCAGATGAAGAAAAATGAATAACAAGGATTAATTATAAATTACCTCTTATAGTTAATTATTTTTAGTATTTCGATCTTATATTTTTTAAAAATTATATTAACATTCAAAAGTAAAAGTAAAACATCTAGATCCATTTATCCTAAATATAACATTCTCATAATTATCAATGGTGTTAAGATAAATTAACAAACATGTTATATTTTAATAATTATATGAATGCTAATGTAATTTTCTAAATCATATGGATTGGAATACCAAAGGAAACTAACTAGGTAATCTATCATTAACCCAAAGAGTAGAGCCCAATCAAACTTAAAGATGCTTGCGATAAACTTGGAAGCTTGTAATTGCTAAATCTTATGATATTAATTGTAGGATTCTATAATCAAATCTCATTCTCATCATTAATATTGGAAAAAAAAAAACTTCAACGATCGTATAAATAAGAAGTATTGTCTGATAAGTTTTTCTCTTTCTTCTTATTTTTTTTTTTACCCCTACACTTATCCTTATGGTACCATATTGAGTTTTAAAGTTCTCAATTCTTAAAGATTTGATAGAATAATCATAATCCCCAAAAGTTTTACAATTTGCAACAATGTTTCTCTATGTTTAATGCATTTGTGTGTTTTTACATGTTCGGGAAATTATATATACTTGACTCACCATATGTTGATAATTTGAACTCTCATGCTATAATTTTTTCAATAATAATTAATTTGATCATGCTTGATCAAGAGCTCAAATGTTCACCATACAATCTCATGTTAAATTAATGGTCTAATGATGGTACATCTTATGAGCTCATAAGAATTTTGATAGTTGATCATCGGATCTTAGTCACTTCAACATAGGTAAAAATACTTTGGGCAAAAGATCAATCTCTAATTAGCCTCTACCATTTGGATCTCCCTAAACAAGAAATAAAATTAGTAAGGTGCAATGCAAAAGTCATACTAGTTTTCAGATGATATCATTTTGATAATAATAACATTTTAGGTGATAGCAAATGATAGAAGATGCTATAACCAAGCCACTAGCTAGTTTGACTAGTTAAGACTTTTTTTTTTCCGAATGAGTTATCGCTAATCCTAAAGCTATTAAGAAATGAATCGATGTATATTTAAATGAACATAGATCCTGCGTTAACAGGTCTCATCCTATAATTTATTAATGGTAAATTTTATGAGCTAATAAGAACTTGATAGTTGACCGTAAGGTCTCTAGTCTTCATCACTTAACATTTGCAATATAAAACAATTAAAAAAATGATGAACAAAGGCAAATATTTTGGAAAAAGATCAATCTCTAATCAACCACTAGCAATTGGATATTGATAAACAAGAAACAAAAGTTAGTAAAGTGCACATGTTAAAGTTTACCAATTCCCAAATGCTATCATTTAGGTAATAGCAAATGATCGAAGATGCTATTGACAAGCTGCTAGCTTATTAAGACTTCTTTTTTCAAATGAATCAATGTATCAATGTATATTCATTCTTAATATATAAGATTCCAACAAAAAATAAGAGGTCATTTAGAGTGATCAATTATCCTAGCTTTACAAGAGAACTGATACATGTATCATCACCTTCTCCTTGACTCTCAATAAATTAGTTATAGTGAAGTCTTAATTGAGCATGAGCATGAGCATTTGATAAGAAGGTTTAATACGTATACAGCATTAAAAAGAGATGCATTAGGAAATTCAAGAAGCAATAAGTAACACATGATACATTTAAATTCGATAAATCTTTCAAAATAGATATCGGCATAAGTCGGATGAAGCATGAAATTTACTAGATCAAAGAACTAGTAAATACAACCTCTATAATCTGAACATTAGTTAGCTCTGAAGGGAAAAGAATCCTCCAATTCCAGTACAGTCTACAGATGTCAACAAATGAACATATTATGATGTTTTACTTATCAGATACTGAGTAATACTTACCTTCCAAGTGATTCGGTTGCATAAATGACATCTAGAGATCACAAGTGAAAGAGGCAGTACAACCATCCTTGATTATTCATTCCTTCCAAGAATAAGAAGCACGATCAACGACCAAGTAATCTCCCCGTATGTCTTTTGCAACTCGAATATCATCATCAAGATATATGGACTCAAACCTGCAGGAAAAGTAGAAAACTTTTAGTTGACTTGCATTCTTTGGAATGATAAGAAGTGTAAGAGCAACTTAATACAAATATATCAGTGTACATATATCTGTATGAAGGCTAAAAAGCTCACTCTGTAACATTATGGCCAAGCTATTCATAAAGAGACTGACAAAACTTTGTCACAATCTTCATTATGAAGTTTTGCTCTCTCTCTCTCTCTCTCTCAAAATGGTGAAAAGTTCACGAGTAAAACCCCAAAATGAAACTGACATCAGAAGCTGTTTCGGAATATTGCAACAAATAAAGGTTTCCACATGCTAAAATTTATTGAAAGATTTATAACTTCAAATTTACATGACCCAGAAATGGTATTTTTATTAACATAGGGATTTTAGCTTTGTTATATATATTTGAACTTGAATCTAGATCTAGCACCAATATTTGATGTACTTATGCCTAATTCCACTCAAATACATGATGACATCCAAATTCACTCTTCCTGATTCTTGTATGTTTCAGAAAATCAAATTGTAGAGGGAAGTTGAGAGAAAATTTGATAAAAATACATGATATTTCAGTTAAAATGCAAAACAAATAGTGAATTTTCAAAAAGAAAGGTTTTCAATTTGATAGTTTAGATATATGGAAATAGTTTGGTAGCATAGAATTGTGACTCATAAGCTCATATTTTCTAGCCTAACATAGCTTTAAAATGTCAAGAAAATTTGAAGTGTTCAAGAATGAATGTAAGACACTATAGAAACTACATCTGGCTCTTCTGTCAAGAAATGTATTTTGCTATTATGAAACAACATTTGAATTAGTCATTTTAAATTATTAAAGATCCACTAAAAAAGGTCTAAACTAAAACTTGAAGCGAACAGTAGGTTTCATGTCTACCAATGGAAACAAATGGTTAGCAATCTATTTGAAATATAAGCAACATATAGAAGAAGCTTCTACAATGTGAAAAGTGAAGCATAAAACAAAATGCTCACTTGTCAGGGCCTTAGCACACCCAATATATTCCTAAAAACTATATAAAATTGTTATAGATTGAATCTGGTAAAAAATGTGAATTATTACCACATGACCTGTATGTTGCTTAAGATTGGCAACATAACTTTGTTACCCTACAGGGCCTGAGATAGTCTTTATTTGATTTGAATTTCATATGGATAAAGGGAAGCAACCACTCAAGAGAAAGCTTACCTACAGTATGATTAAGTTAAGTGTTCATTACATAGACAACATGAATAACAAAAAGACAAATCTTATTAACATATGCTGTAATTGTTCACATAGTGGTTGTTTTGTCTTTGGCTAATTGTAAGTATAAACTTTTCATACTTGAACATACAAAAAAGTAATAATAAAAACAAGGCAACTATAGTCAATTAATTGTTTGGTTATAAGGGTAAGCTTTTCAATCAAACTCATCAAAAAGTTACCTATATCTATACTCATAGTCTCACTTAATTACCAGTTTAACCAATTACTCGGTGCGTTGTGTGCCTATTGAGCCCTCGTTGGCGCCGCCGCCTACTCCTTTTCTCAGTTGGAACCGATAAAAAGAAAGAAAACAGTGACTGAAGAGTGTCACTCACCATCCTTGTCCAAAAGGGGGCAGTGGGATCTCCCAATTGCTACCTCTCAAAACAGCACTGGTGAATCTGCTCCGAAGTCGAGATATCTGATGAGTTTCAAAGAGTTCCCATGAGAATCCAAAAAGAACTACGAATTTACCTAAAGTTGACTCTTTGGGGCGGCGCAGCATCGATGGAGGACCGCACGAAGAAAACCCCTGAAGGAGGGAAAGTGATCACATTGTTCAGCGACCTCTTCTCCACATCGATGACCTGGAGGACGTCGCCGGTGCGGGTTCCGAAGAGAGGGGCGTTCTTGATGATGAAGAGCTGCTCCTTCTCGGTGGTCCAGAGCATCCGCCAAGTACCGGAGAGGGAGGAACCGGTGGTAACCTGGCCTCTCCCGAGGGCGCCGAGAGCCTCGACGGCGGCGATGATCTCCGCCCGCTTCCGCGGGTCGGACTGGGTTCGGAGGCCTCTTTCTTGGTCGGCGATGAGGGCGAGGAGGTCGGCCTTAGCTCCAAGGGACGCGCCAGAACTCGGGGGTCGGGCCGCGGCGCAGCAGCCGAGGGCCGGGTTGGACTTTAGTATGCGAAGTGAGGATGGGATGGCAGAGGGGCGGGAAAGGAAGGGGGATGACATCGCCATGGCCGGTACTTAACAGGGAGCGGGGATGACTTGGGAAGGCAATGAACCTGATGGCGGGCTCACTTTGATAACCCACGCTTGTAAACCACACAACTCTCGAGGAATTGGTGAGATGGGTCCCGGTATCTAGCCACTGTGATGCAGGAAGATGGTGAGCCGTGTCTTCTCGCGGACTGATGCATTAACTATGCCAGGAAGACAGAAACCTCCTACACCCGTGCCATGTACCCGCATTTCCCACAGCCACAAGCATGGTCCCACACGTGGGTCCTCCACGATTCGCATCGCTCTCCTACAATTAGAGGGTAGAGACGCGTATGGCTCATTTCTTGATGCTCCCCTAACGAGACGTGTCCCATGTTTCCAACAGAATACGAAACACAATATGCACCAACCATTTCGTTTTTCCAACAAAGCACGTGCAACACACATGCTAATAGATTCACGCACGTAGGTTAGTAGTACCCATTACTCATGTCACCTACCTGCCTCGCGATTGGAAGCAATGCCCTCCTCGCAGGTGCGCTCCGACATCCCCAGTCGCTGCCTCCTATCACAGGGTAGGTAGGCGAGACAGACGAGCACAAATGAACAGGTAATGCTATATTTCTTGTATAAACTGGAAATGTCTCAATGAAACAGTTGCATTCAGACTGAAATATAGAGGGGAGATTACCAAAGCATAGGGAGTGAATTATTGAGAACCCATATGCTCAAAAGACATGTCACACTATAACGGACGGCTATAACTCCCATGTCTCATTAACATTACAGTTCCCTACGTATCATAGAAAGTGCATATATTAAATGATGGAGAGTTCTTGCATCTAGGTGCTCGAGACTAAAGACACTGGGTGATTGTGCATCGCTGGAGGTCCTGCAGGGAGGAATAAATGAGGGAAGTCAGATGCTTAACATTCACTGGAATAACTGGAAACCTCAGTTTATGCTATATTATCTTTCTTTAACAAACTAGGAAATTTCTGCAGGTTTATGCCAATTCTCTACAGAGCACAAAGAACAGTCAGTACTCGATTTGATCAATCCATTCAGTAGTAATTTCACAACACAATTTAATTTACCTTGGCACAGTAAATCACCAAGAAAGCCTGAAAATTCACAAGTCAAAGGAGATCTCATCCTACACTGGAGAAATCAAATATAAGAGTTTGAAATTCTCTCCAATTCTCGAGTATCCCAATCTACCTCCAATTCTCACATCTTAACGATATCCTTACCTCATCTTAGATCTTGACTACGTGTGACACAGGAGATGAGACGAGACGAAAGGATAAATATGAATCACATGGTTAAAATATGGCAGGTTGGAGAAGGGACAGTTATAAGAAGGATTATTGAGATGAAGAATTGGAAAGAACTGATCGCTCTGAATAGGATATGCTTCTTTCCCAATAGAAAATGACAATTGATTGCATTATCTTTTCAGACATGATAATGGCATGCATGTATTGTGATCATTTGCAACCTTACATTATATAAAGTGGTATGAAAAATTTCCAGCAACTAGTATGCATGTACTTGCCAACTGAAATTTTATAGCTCTGACTACCTTAATTCTTCTCTGATCTGCTGCTTCTAGAAGTTGCTGCAGAAACACCTTGTTCAATACACTGAAATTGGATATATCCAAATAGGTTATTAGGACATAGATGTCATGAAATGACAGCAACATTCTCACATAAGTTACAGTAAACCTATCGTAATTAACTAGCTCTTTCGTGGACGAGATACATGGATCCTTTATGATCATTTAAATAAGGTACAATAACCATCTTGTCTTCAATTCCACATTAGCATTATATATTATCAATTTAATGTCAAAGGCATATATCAGAATGTTATCAGCAGTTCAGAAGATGGATAATATGACTGCAGATGCTGGCAAATTCTAAGTAAAACGATAAGGTCTTTTGGTATTATTCTGGATAATAATCATTTATAGATTTTCTCTTCATATACATAAGTATTTGTATTATTATTGTTTGAAGATCTTTTGGCAAGCTCCATAACAGTATATTCGCGTGTATAGTCCATAACAATATAAATACAAAAATTATATAATTAGAATACAAAAGGAATCAAGAATATGATTCACATTTATTGATCACAATTAACAAATACTTCTATATTCATCTTGTCCATTGTCATTTGTAAACCTTGTTTAAAATACCTAATTTCAAGTAATTTGCTAACTCAACCTAAAATTTTGGCCAAGTTGATTAATTGATTTAATTATTATCCAGTAAGATAAGTTGTTTTCTCGTTGTAACTAAAACATTTCATGTTGTTTATGAACATATCCCTATTATGGTATGTTCTGTACCTGGACTCTCAGTTGTAAGAAAAATTTGTAATGATCCAATCTCCAGGTTCAGTGGGACTTGCATCAAATAAGTCCAGCAAATACTGATAATGAATCTACTGAAAACTGATTATGCATGTGAAACTATTTCCATTTGTTGCACCATTATAGTGTTTCAAGATGTCTTCCTACCTGAAGAAGATAGCTATGGAGCCGATCCAATGTTTGAGGGAACGTTGTGGCAGAGATGTTTACAACAGTCATACCCTGCCCAACGATCAAAGGTAACATGACAGACCAGACATGACTAAGAACAAAATCAGCAGCATCATTATTTGAACACTCCTTTATTTAAAAAACAAAAAACCAACTGCAAACAACAGAAATCAGAATAGTAGTTATGCAACAAAATCTAAATTTAGGCTAAACCAACCATAGTTTTGATCTTGATAAGAATTAAAATGTGAAAATTAATATATCATATTTTTATTCATTTTATGGGGTTGGAAGGTACAGTTCAAGTCTGCAGATGATAAAGGAAGCGATAGATGACCTATAAAGACTGGCATGCGATTCACAGGAGAATCTATATCACTAGACTGTGAATATTTATCCTAGGAGATCCAATACTAACGAAGAAAACACACTAACAACATCTCCACCAGTACAACAGTTCATCTCAATCATTCGTCAAACAGAACTTCAGTTTAGGCTTTTGCTATGGCTGGTGTTGTTGATAGTCATTAAATACCCTATTGTGTTTTTCAAACCGGTTAAATTAAATCACTGATCAATGATTTTTTACATTACTGCACAAGCAATCATGCTTCAACTTAGCTTTCCAAATTATGCTTTGTTGACATCTTCAGGGGCATGCCAGTAGGAGATTAAGTTGATATTAACAGCATAATAATGAGTTCTTTAGTTTAAAAATTTAGAAAATTATCTTGCAGCGGCAACTTTGTGATGTATGATTATAATAGTGAACAGAGCTAAGAATCAATAGCAGAAATGAGGTAATCTCAATAAGACCACAAGCCTGTTATTTTCTCTCTGGATAAAACATTCACATTTTTCCATAGTCAACAATTTATTAAAGCATAGTACTTCGTTTGCCCAAGGGACCTACAGACTGAGAATCTTTGTTCTCCTTCATTACCTATATTATAGGTAAGCAATCACAAGTTGCTCTTTGAAAAATTATGCAGAAATCTTGAACACAATTCTAGAATATCTTACATAATAAAACATTTTTTCTGTTGAGAGATTTAATTATCAACATTGCAGCTATAATTAATAAGAAAGAAAATGGTTACGCTTATCTTTCATCAATGTTTCTAGACTCATTCCTTCCTCTTTATTTTTGACATATGGTATAAGAGAGCAACTTTCATGTTTTGAATGCCACTCAATTAAAATCACTCATTCATAAATGGGACTACATCAGTGTCAATTAACAACAGACACTTCCAAAAGATTTGCCACGCCAAATAACTAAAGCTAGGCAAGCACAAAAGTTACAGCTAAAAAAAGGTTGTGAATGAAGGAATAAAATCTTCATCTATGGATACTGGGGGCATATTGGATAATTGGAATATTGACAGTAGTGAAAAAGGGAATTCTCAACAGGATTGCTATTGTCAATTCTAATTTTGGGACTCGGCAACAAGCCCTAGTGATGCACATCACTAATAGTAAGGAACTCCATTCCAAACACAATCAACATAAAGCTAAAAAATCAAATTGATATGCCATCTACAGGAATCCATGTGTCCTAGCCAAACATTTTATTTGGAAGCATTAAATTAAGAGTTCAGCTTCTTTTTGAATATCTTCCCTACATTAGTTGCTGTCAGTTCATTGCACTATCCTTTTCCAAACTTGCTAAGTTGGATTTTTCATTATGCTATTTAAGTGTACTCTGTGAAGTGTGTCAACTTGAATAAAACAGTTACAGTTTATCTACAAACCACCATCAGTTAATTTAGAACCTTGTCAATATATGCATTGTCATCTTCAGAAGCAAAACAAAATCTTTAAACTTTCCTATTTATCTCCCTTAAAATGGCATCGACTTTGTTAGCATATTATCATATCCAAAAAGACCAACAAAAGAGGTTACCTGCGACTCAAAAGAGCAAAGATATTCCTGAATAATTTTGAGATTGCTTATAAGCTTATTCTGGTCCTGCAAGATAAGGAGAAAAAAAGTTGCTCTTTATCATAGCCTCTGACATGACAAGATAAAAAAAAGATCAGAAAAATACATTGTTCTAATATCTGGTTTCCTTGTTCAGCTGTTTAAGTGGATGCAATCATTTTAATGCTACATTGTTTTGAAAGCATAATCAGATGATGTAATTTTCATATTAAAAATTTGGTTGCATACATTTGGATATATATTTCCCTTCTTTTAAACTATTTAATACCATCATTGTTCTTGTTATTATGCCATGAATGATAATAGATAATCACATAACCCCTTTACCCATTTGTTACCACTTATCATTGAATGACTTTCTTAAATGAGCTTGTCAATCATCCTAAACTTGATAAATTCTTAATTTGACCACAGTTACCTATTAATTATCTTAAAAGTCAATAACACATATCTGCGTTGGTACTTTATTATGCATATATTATACAATAGTATTTTTGGGGATATCTCCATATGAACTGCCTATAGATATCCACAAACCAGCACAGAATTGCAGATTATACTTGGCCTAGAAAAAACGAAGTGAAAATTATACTAGAAAACAAGAATTAATAACTGGTCCATTCCACACTAAATCAGCAAGACAGGTATGGTACATCAACGACAGCTACAATAGTCACCCACCAACTAAAACAAACACAGAAAATATTGACAATTTATTTTGTATGCATCTGTGTGTCTGTATAGATTCAAATAATACCTACTGAGGACTGCAATCCTGACCTGCTGACACAGGCAACCACCAGGAAGTAAAAAGAAGAAAACCAGAGAAAACAAAGAAAAACATTGAGGATATGTGTGTGTATGTGTCGATTGAAATCATATTTATTGAAGACATGAAGTGAATCTCCTTCTCTTCTTACATGAAGTGAGTTCCCTCATCTTCTTCCTCTTATTTGTTTGCCTTGTGGCGGTTAAAGTTGCCACCACCAGGGATTGAAATTTTGAATCATACCGCCTATACTGAGCGGTATGTATCAGTCCGCCCGTGAACTGGTACGCGAACCGCATGCTATCGGGCGGTCCACTCGATATATCCTCGTATTGGACAATATAGGGCTGTTTTGGGCGGTGACGATTGAAACTTTGGCTGTTACCGCCTGAAACAGGTCGGTGATGGTTGATTTCAACCGTGACGGCCCGCTACCGGGCGATATTAGCCTGGCTACCACGAGGGAAAAGCGTCGAGGAAGAAGGAAGAAGGAAAGGACGTTCGAAGAAGAGGGAGAATTGGGAGAACCTCGACGCGAAGCCCTTTTTCAATCCCGATCCAACACCACCCTCCCTCGACGATCCCGATCCAGGAGGTAACAGCAAGAAAGCGCTAGAGCAGCGGAATAGACGGTCTTCTTCATCGCCTCGTCTGTGACTCTGCAGCTTCTTCGCCGAAGGTCGAAGGCCGAAGGCGTCTACGGCTTTCGACGTCTTCGTCGCCTTCTTCACCGAATGCCGAGGTAGTGTACGCCTTCTTTTTAGATTTTTTTATATTTTTATATTTTTATATATTGATTTTTTAAAAAATTATATAATATATATATATACACATACCATTCAGTATACCATACTGTATCGTACCGAGCAAAGCTTGGTGCACCGATACAGTACGAAATTTCAATTCCTGACCACCACAACCCATACCCATATTCATTTTAACCTAATCCCTCTGAATCCTCAAATTGATTAAGATTGTAAGACTGGAAAAGTTCATCGAACAAATTCCCAAAGAAAGCCCTGTATTATGCATTTTAAGACAATGAGTGGTACAACCAGTGTAAAAATATTGCATGGTACAGACCAAGTGGAAAATACTTGTGTGGAGTTAATGTAAAGCGATACCAAGCCCACAAATGAAACCAAATATTACTGTAGTTCGCTTTTGATTTTGTTGTGTTTACGTAAGTGGGTCATGAGGAAATCATCCTAAAAGTAAAATATTGATCATAAGCATGCCTCTATTAAAAAAAGGTATTGATTGTATAAGAGCCACAGCAACCACTTTTAGGAAGATCCCTTGTTTTCATAGCTTCAAGAACAAGGATGGCCGTCCTCAGCTACATTCAACACAAGTAAAAGCATGGACCACTACACTGGTCTGTCCTGTTTGGTACGAGCATTATGTACCATGTTAATGGAATATAAAAGCATATAGACCACCTAGTACTAGTGGTATACACCAAACCAAACAAGTGTGATATACCTAATGTAATAAGCCAGTATGAGTCCTGTTTAGGTTGGTAAAGTTTGATAACCAGTAAGCTCTGTACAGGCTAGTACTTTACTCATATCTATCTCACTGCTCAGGTGGAACTCCAGATCTCATTCACATAAACCATCAGGTGAGCTTTCTGTATAGACATGACATGGAATTGATATCAAAAATATGTAAACCAAAATTACAACTTCTAGATTGATAATTAATATCAGTAGATCTCTAGCCCCCACATCATTCGGATGTGGTTTTAGACTTAGAGGGTGGATTTTGAAGATTTGATATGTGGTATTGGAACCACTGAACTATCATGTCTTGTTTTTTATTGAATTATGATGTATTGTCCTTATCATGCTGACTCATAACTTATCATATTTTATCTTTTATTTAAATATTATGCTCATATGTTATTAAGATATTGGACAATACATATAATCATGATGCATTCTATAGATGATAGGTTTTTTATAAAATAATTACCATAGATGATATATTATTTTTCAAAACCACCAAAACCAAAGAAGTCCTATTACCAACAACTATATTGAGAGTATGAACACTTGGCATTGCACCAAGAGGGGACCAGTACAGGTTTGGTACACAATACAACAATCTTCAAGTAAGAATGAAACTAAAACCACATAGCAACTTACTGTAGATTATTGTAGATTATGCTTGTTATGGAAGTGCACCATCTCTAGCTAGAAAAAATTATAGTTGCAATGTAGTCTGAGCTGCAATATATGTTTGCAAAGCAATAGTGGTGGTAATCTATTATCAGCTCCCCTCTACCAGTTAAAACAGAACAGGTAAAACATAATAAGTGTTACAACAAAAGCAAGTTATGTCAGTCACCTGAACTAGACATTTATCTTTAATTGTTCTAGTGGTAATCCATTCCTCTAGCAGAGCCTGACCAAGTAAGAACATAGTTATATCAGAAATATGTTACTCCTCCAGAAATGATCATAATTACAGCTAGAATTGCAGGAAGCCACTAAAGGTTGCAGTTATTAGTAATCTTTTATTATTCTTAATGGCCAAAGAGAACAAGGACAAGCATAGCAGCATCTGGAGTTAAAAAATGTTTGGAGATTATATTGTTGAACTTGAACTTGATGCAAATTTTGAACTGCTAAGGAGAAAATAGCTGCTTGACTCAAGAATCGGTCTGTCAATTGCTGACTATTCACTCATGTGGGGGTCAAATAAAGCCAAAAGAAGTCCTTTAAAGTTCTTAGCAGTCCAATGACTGCACCACACAGATCCATCCATTTCATTTCAGAATTAGAGGTACAAAATGTAGTTATACATAAGACACCTGTTCTCTATGATATTTGCACCTTTTATTAATAAAACTTATCAACTGAAACATAAAATACTGCAGATAAGTACATTGCCTGGCTGATAAAAAGAAAGATGAATACCAGCAATTAATATGTTTCCTCAGCTAATTCAGAATTTGACTCAACAAAAGATTCACCAGAAGCTGAAATCTTCACTGATGACTGGTGGTTTGTTAAGACATTTAGAACGTATAGCATTTGACATAACATATTCAAATATTTGACTGAGGAATATTCAATTCCATTAAAAAAAAAGGTAGATGAGAACCCAAAAAGAAAAGCAAGATTCCACTTTATTGTTTGTATCAAAATCAAGTCAATGGCTTTAGACAGATAACTTCAGATACTTGAATAAAAACAAAACAACTTAAGAGTTCCCACATGGAAATATAAATAAAAATATCAAACTTCCAAGAAAACCTATAGATTGCTTCACAAGCATGAGACTTGCAACCCAATTAGTGGTGTCATTAGCTAACCTAAGAAGAGAAGCAATATAATATAAATTAACAACCATGAGCAACTAAGATATAAGTGGCAGTGTATTGATTATTCACATCCATTTCGGATGGTCCTATTTGGAATTGGCCGATCTCAATCCTATCCTGGCCATTTCATGCTCCCCGTTCTGCCATCACTCAAAATATCCATGGAAATCAGTCAGGATTTAGTGACAATCTAGCAAATTCCAACTAGGGGATCGATGTGCCAATTGCTTGTAGCAAGATCCTGGCAATTAACAAAAAGGATGGCAGAGGATGAAAATACGAAAGGAAGAAAAAAGAGAAAGGGAAGGAAAAAATTTGAAGGGGTTGCATACAAACCACTCATGCCACTCATTGACTGTTTTACAATCCATGGCAATTCTAACCACTAGCAGGCAACTGCTTAGAGCTGCCTCAGAACTTGAGAAAATTAGTGACAATAAGAGAAAGTGAGAAAGGGACGAGCCAGCCTTACATGTTTTTAGAAGCATATACATGCATGCTCTTTGGATGGTGCACCGTGAAGGAGCCATCCTATGCAACAAAACAACTACCATAAACCCACACTACAGAAGGGAAACATCTACAGTTGAATAAATATTATTTTGATTAATTGGCAAGCAATGAGAAATTATTGACTTCAACAATTCCCTAAAATGACAGAATGTTTACACGTTAAACCTATGTTTCTGAAAGTTGCACATATGTTCTTGAAATGTCAAATTTTTTTCCTTTTCCAATAAAGAGTAGCAAATTGTCAAGTTGACCCATGTACCAAAGGAAAAACCTAAAACCCAAAAGGAAACAACTGCAGAAAGCTTTTCTTATAAGAACTGAAGCAAGGATCTTTATTACAATAACTTACTGGATCATATTGAAATCAGAATTGTAAGGTTAGATTATAATGCTTAATGACAAAGAATCTCATAACAAGTTGAGCAAGAATGTCAAGTTGCAGGAAAGTGAAAAATAGAGAGTTATGTATTACTTGTTAATTGTATCATGTTTGTTGATTATTACTTATTGCTATACTAGCTTATTCTCCAACAACAGTATTAGTCTGGGCAGCTTATTATATTTTGCTTTATTTATAACCTTTTATTTAACAATGCATCAATTCTTCCTAGCGAATGTATCAATATTTAGTGCTTCTCATTAGCTATATTATCAAACATGATATTGCAAGTTCAGGGTTACAGCAAACCCCTTCCTCAACACAAAAAAGGGGGAAAAAGACATGCAGAAAAGAGAGAGTGAGAGAGAGAGAGAGGACACAATTCTAGCTCAGCCCCTAACTATGTAACATAAGAATAAACAGACAATTCTATGATGAAATCAATGATAAACTAGATAGACGAGTCAAACCTCAAACCTAGTTAGCTGTTATCATACATGGCATCTAACAATGTACAAGTGGCAAACATTTCCAACATGTAGCCAATGATAAATAACAAAGGAAAAAAGGGAAACCTTGTGATCAAACTCAGACATCTTCAGAACTATTGGTACGATTATCGGTTCGGTAGCTGATTTTTCTTTTTTGTAAGAGTTACTACTTTGTAACTCTGAATCTTTGTGAACTTCGCCTGAAATTTACACATAAAGAGCATTAACAGAAAATACATGGAAAATTGCTGATATGGAAATTTCTTTTTTTTTTTTGCTTCTGTCTATGCCTGTGAAACAACCTTTAAGTTATTATCCTGGCACTCCTTGTTACATAAGAGGTTATAATCATTATCCAGAGTTAAGATACTTATGAATTAACTAAGACTCATGAGAAAACCTTGAGGTCCGGAAGCAATTTCTGCAACACTAGCAGATCTTGAGCAATCGGTAACCTCAGTTTGAGAAGCATCCCTCTCATCCACAGTTCCTTCAGGTACTGAGTAGCTCATAGTATTCTCAGCATCATTTGCAGATGCAGACTGGCTCTGTTCAGTAGCATTATCTAGTATATTTTCCACTGGTTTCACAGAATCCTCCACCAAAGTTCCTGATTCTCTGTCTTTTGTATGGGAATCTTTATTCTCCTCCTCCATTAAATAAATACTTGGATCCAAGTGTATGCCCTGAAACAATCAGATAAGACAGGAACATAACCAATTGTAAAAAATGAATGAACTAGTAGAATAATAAAGAGAAATTGAACCCTGATTAAATTGGAGAACTCTTCTGAATTTTAGTAATTTCATTTTTTTTATAAATCAAGACCTGATAAATATAATTAAGTTTTCACTTCAAATGACGAATTTGTCAAAGTGTCATGATACAACAATCTGAAATCTTATCAGATTACTTTCTCTACTAATGTGTGCTATTTTCAATGTCACTGGATGGTTTAACATACCAACAGCAAACAAAATGCTTTAGTTGTAGTCTGCTCAAGAATTGACTTTATTAGATTACAAAAAAGGGGTTCAACAAGAAACAATTAGATCCACCAAGTTCTTTATGATTTGATACATCAGCCAAGTTGAGTTATTATTGGTCATAGCTAACCCAATTCCAGTCAATTCTCAACTGAATCAGCCAACTTTTGGCTCCAAACTAGCAAAGGACAAGGATGAGGATGGCTGTCATAGGAGAGGAAGAAAAGCAGTTTGGCGCAGATGTGAATAAGAAAAGAGCGACCTCTAAGGCCACCAATCACCTCCATGAAATGAATCGCCTGCTAACGACTGAGAACACCACTTGTTGCCACTGAATTCCCTGCTTTCTGCTGCCACACTTGCTTCTTGCCATTGATAGCATGCAAACATGAGAGTGGAGAAAGAGAAGAGAGAGGTGAGAAGGGTTGGGGCTTGGGAGTTACTTGAGCTTGAAAGTTGAAACACTTGCAGGGGTGTCACTTCTAAACTTGATATGATAACAACCCGAATTGGCCCAATCATTAGGAACAAGGTTTACAAAACCACACATACCAGCCATTACAAACAGGTGTTAATAACTCTGACAGCCAACCAAGATGTGAATCATGCGATTTCATCCGGTTTGTAACAATATCATGTTTACCGCATAGCTCACCATACCAAACTTACTGGATGATCAGCAGGCTAGTAACAGTACCGGGCGGTAAACAGACTGTTGCATACATTTCCCCTCCGCTCCATCACATCAACATCGCCTCCACCTTGTCCATGTCTGCTTCCACCTCCTCTGCCTTCTCTTATTCCAACTCCTCTTCAACCCCACCAGCCCCCCTTCCCCACCCAACCCCGTCCTCCTTTTCTCCCCCTGGTTTTAGGTGGTACCAATCCACAGCATTGATACATTGATCCATAGTGTTTATTTTACCAGTGCAACCACCAACTTGTTTCAACATTGGACCAAGATTTTAAACTTGACTGACAGAAACTTGAAATTCATATGATGTGAACATACTTAATCTAGAAATGACATACACAACAACAAAGCCACGCGCCCCAATTCTTTGGGGTCAGCTACATGGATCCTTCATCGCCATGGAGACCTATAAAAAGCTATATCCAGAAATGAAATGATTAATCAATGTAAAGAATAATTAAATATTAATCTTTTAATGGATGCTAACCTGAATTGACATAATTTAAACAAATACGACCAACATAACCCATCAATACCTCTAGATACCATAAATTGCAAAATTTTCAACTTTTGGGTGAGAATCTTCTTCAGATTAACTTTAAATTAGAACCATTTGATCCTCACAAGTCACATCTAAACTGCCCATTAGCTGAGACCCATCCCATGTTAAAGGTCAGACTCAAACAGTAATTAAGTAGAATCTTAGCTCTCAACCCTTGTTATAATTAAGAGTCCAAGACTAACCGGACTATACTCTTGGCCAAATAACCATTATAATAATCAACGTATTAGAAACCTGCCAGACCCACATTCTTGTGACATTTTTCACAGAGCAACAGGCAACAGGCAACAGGGCATATATCTAGTGGAACTTAGAAGTACAGACTCCATATGCTATTGTCATAAACTAGTGTGTCCTGTTTAAGACCTACCATACCTCAATTATGATAGGTTTCCCATCTTTCATTGCCTTCTTCAGATCACCAGCCAAGCCTAACATGTCAATGGTAAGTATATTTAGATGAGCAAGAGAGAAAAAAACTTGGTCAACAAGTGAAAAAAATCTTCTTTATGCATACTGTGCATTTTACAGATACTAACATGGACTTGGTAAGATTTTACAGCCAGAAAACATCACTATCTACCTTTACGAACAATTCTGCATTCTCTACAGAACTCTGTGATAAGCTCTTCAGATGAATCAAAATCTCGAACCCAGACTGGTGTAGATGTCAATGGAGCACTGCAAGCAGTATCAGAAGAAATAATGTTTTAAATGTTCTAACATATGAAGAGCAAACAGTGCATGACCCTGATGCCTTATTATTTACATGTGATCCAGGTAATTACACAAAGTATGATAATGCAAGAAAAGTCAATATGACTGACTACAGGAAAGAGAAAAATATAATACACCATACTGCCATGAGTAGAAAAGTTTTTAGAAGGGATACAACGATATCTTAATTGTAGATGACGTGCCTTTTGACTGGCGTTTCATAAAAGCTCTCTTTCTTGTCTTTTTAAAATATTGCAACCATGGTTTGATTTACCGGTCCGTACTAGTGTACCAACATATTGTCAGTACCAGTACGGGACCCGTACCAGGCAGTATGCACAGTGCATACCGCCCGGTATTAAAATATAATATAATTTTTTATAATATAATATTATATTATATTATATAAAAATATTAAAATATTAAAGAAAAAGAAAAGGAGGCGACGTCGCCTCGATCTTTCTCCTCGCGCAGGAGAATAAGCGGCCGCTGCCGTGGGCGGCGACGGTGCGCAGGCAACCCGCGGGCGAGGACGGCACGCGGACGAGGTATTCTTTCTTTCCCTCTTCTTTTTTTTTTCTTTTCCTCTTCTTCTTCCCTTTTTCTTCCTCAATCGACCACCGACGGTCGATTTCTCTCTCAATCGACTGCCAACGGTCGATTTTTGACGGAACTGCCCGGTAGCAGGCGGTCCACATACCGGTAACCTGGCGGCCCGTTATGGTACGAGCAGTACAAATCGAAATTGCAAACCTTGATTGCAACTTCATATACAATAGTACCTACCTCACAGAAGACACAGCATATGAACCGAAAAAGAAGATAAACAGATAGAACTCTAGAAGAACATAATTAGGATATAAACCTTTATAGTATTAACATATTATATAAAGCAATAATTCTACCAAAATTCAAAAATCATCTCCAAACAGTAGAACATTTAAATTAATCACTAAATCACCATACAAGTTAGAACTCTTTCATATTGGACCCCAAGAATAGACATATTTATAAACAACATTTGAACTCATCCTTAAATCACCGTGAAAGCATTATATATTATAATATCTTAATCAATCTTTCGATTAAGTAGTCCTTTCCCCACAAAGTTTCACCAATAGTGTAGTTAAATTTTCAACTGCAAATAAATGGTGTATCTCAGTTCATTGATAAGGTGTCTAGATTTTTAATGTGATTATGCAAGTAGATAGAGGTTAATCCTCTACAAGGTGATTTCAAGTTTGGTGCCTGGCAAGTGTCAACTTTCCCAACATTAAGCAAATTGATATTCAAAAGTATAATATGGTTATGCTGTTGTTAAGCTAATATCAAACGGACTGCAATTAAACTAAAACGATTTCAGAATAAAAAGAAACTGCTAATGGGTCGTAATGGTCATTTGTTAAGACTGTTGCATATCTCTCAGAAAAGTTACACGGTAATGAGGTATTATTAAAGTGCAATGAATGTCGGATGCAACAAAGAATATTTACTGTAGTATTATGATGTTATCCAAAGCAAAATTGTAATAATGGATTTAGGCATGTTCCCGTTTGAGACTAAAAGTTTGATTCATGTCCCTCGCGAGGTGAATTGTTTCAACAAATACATCAGTTCAAGCGCCTAAGGCATGAGGCTCCCTCGAGTGACTACTTTAGTAATCAATACAATTGTTACAGATTCAGATTTCAGTATCTAGATTTAAAGCAAAAAAGGACAACAGCAAGAGGATTCATATCAAGCCTGCACGATTCAGTTAACAAACTGGCAAGAACTTTACAGAATTCTAGCATTAAAAATATTGATTCAAATAAAAGAGGCAATATAACTGATAAATCACTCACTCTGTTGATGTGCGTAATAATTCATACACCATATCTGTCTGCAGAAGAAATGTTACAACATTATTCCACGATTTTCAAGTTGTTATCTTAAATAAAACCAAGCTACAATCGGTGATGAAAAAATGACCTGCAAGACATTTGGTAAATTTAGTCTTTGAGCAAGTTGGGTTGCAATTGTAGATTTCCCAGTACATGCAGTTCCACATACAAGAATAACCAGTGGTACTCTTTGGTGATGAAACCTAAAACAAAATGGCCAGGAAAAATAGAATAAAACATATACTTTACAGTATACAAGGAGAAAAGAACTACATACTTAAACTTGAAAACAAGGACAAATTTAATATGCAAAAAATGAAAATTATGTTTTACAAACTAAGCACCTTTAACATGGGGCATATTAACATGGTAATTTACAACCAATTTATAATTTCAAAACATTATAATAAGCTTTTCCCACAACCTGAACGACTCTTTTCAAAAAATTGGTTTGCTAGTCAAAATAGTAACTGGAATATGCAGGCACAAGTGTTTAACTTGGATTGTAATACCATGTGACAGACCCATCTCAAGCCAGGACCATGCCATACCAGGTGTTGGGACACTTGGTGCAACATGCTGGTTTGGCCAAGCATGCCAAAACAACAGAAGTACTTTTTTGTTTTTAATATATTTGTAAAAATAAAGTGTCACTCATGCTACTTGTCTCGGGAAAACTTAACATCTAATATTTTATGCACATGTCATGAACAAGCATATAAAGTAGGATAATAAAAACATGATACCAGTAAAATATGTCAATAGAGTAATAAGGAATAATTTAACAAGTCAAGCAGACAATAATACATTATAACTCAATTGAAAACAATTCACAAATACCCAACAATTCAGACAGAATATATCAAAGCAAAGCAACTACATAAACATAAAACAATATCAAGTCATGTGGAGGACTAAGAGTCTACCGACAACAATATCAGAGTTGTAATCTTGTTTCAAACAATTTTGAAATTGATCCTATATCATCTCATGTTAGTAGCCAGATATCTACTGCATAATGTTGAATGTTCATGAAGTCAAAAGCTAAACTTGAGAAATGGGCTTGATCTGGGGTTGACTAAGCTAAAACAAGATACACACCGGTACCAATCTATACCCTAGAATGAATTACGCATATCATGGAGAATCAGAACCTAAAAACCAGCACCAGGTTTTTTCTACTTAAAAACCTACAAGATAGCTGAGACAAAAACAGAAAAAATGTCTATCGAATCAGAAAAGAACCTCTTAAGTCTCGAGTACTAACCAGTTATTTTTATTATTTCTATGCCAGTATATTATTCTATATCTCAGAAAGATGTACTAATAAATAATAATAGCATCTAGATGACTAATGTGGATCTTAAATCCATAGCATGATCTTAATGTTTTGTGATTTTTGTAATGGTAAGAAAAATGGTTTCATCCAGGTGATTTAATTTTGGCTAGAAGCAAGCTATGTATTAGTAGATTTGACAAAAATCATATGAAAAACTTGAAAATGGTACTCGTGCTTAAAGTCAAAGAACTTAAAGACAACAAGCTATTGGCCAGATGAAGCATGTAAACGTAGGCTAACTGCCAAAGTGACATGTAAACATGGAAATAACCATTCCAACATAAGTCAGATTTTCCCTTGATGCCAATATAGGGCAGTTTAGACATCAAATTGTCACAAAAAGTGAGCATCCTTGGCCACATTAATCTACATATTTCTGTAGATTAAAATCTTGGTCAGGTACCGATACTGTCAATGGTAGGATCAACGATTCCAAAAGGCGCTCGGGCAAGGCGAGGCGAGGCCCAAGTGCCTCGCTCGATCTCCAGGCGACGCGCTTTAAAGAGGCGCCGCCTAGGCGCTCGCCCGAGCACAAGCGCTGGGCGCTTCGGGTGAGCACCCGGGTTAAACTAGGCGAGCAAACCAGGCTTTTAGCCTGGTTCGATCAATTTCGCGTTAGTTGGTTCAATCGAACCAACTAACGCATCAATAATTGCTTCCTCAACCCTAATCCCGCTTGCGAATCGCGATTACACCGCCGACTCTGTTGCCGCCACTCGCCGCTATCGCTGCCCGTCACTCTCCGCTGCTGCTGCTCTCCATCGTCATTGCTGCCACTGTCGCTGCTCACTATTCACAGTAAGCAGCTTTCTCGAAGTCAGCCACCTCGCCTATCTATTGTTAACAGTATACTGTTAACTTATTATTAACGGTATACTGTTAACAATAAGTTAACAGTAGTATACTATATATTAACAGTATACAGTTAATGTACTATTAATAATAGTTCTTTATAGTATACTGTTAAAATATATTGATAGTCATATTTTTTTATTTATTATATTAATAATACATTATTTTGATTTAAATTTTAGTAATATTAATATTTATTTATTTAATATCATGTTTCTAGATTTTCCTAATTTAATATTATTTTTTATTTAAATAATTATATTTATTAATTTTATTATATATATTTTATATTTTAGCATCTCGTTTCGCTCGGGCGAGCGCCTAGGCAGGCACCTAGCGCCCTGGGCGTTTTGGGACCTTGGCGCCTTTTGACACCTAGCGCTTTTTAAATCACTAGGTAGGATAAGGTCATTACCAGTATGAGTCAGTGTACCAACACTCGGTACATTTGTACCATTAGTTACTGCCTAGACTGCACAGAGAGAGTGAGAAAGAGATAGAAGAGTGTAGGAGTGGAAGGAAGAAGATGATGAGCTGGAGAAAACAGAGGAGGTGGACCAGGAGGATAACAAGGATAAAGATTGACAGGAGAGAGAAGAAGAAAAAAAAATACAGTTGTGACAATTGTCAAAACTAAAAAATGAATGGTTTAGTTCAGTACAGGTCTGTTTACCACCAGGTACATCCAATACAATGACTTAACTAGGTGGCACAGCCCATACCCGACAATAACGGGAGAAATTGCTAGCCCATGTCTTGATTGACTGTTGAACCAGTAAATACTGATCCATCAACTTATATGGATGGTATCTTCAGGTTTCAACAATCAAACTATGCAAGCACAATAAAGGTGTCGAGACATGCAAAATAGTTCAAATGCAACAAAACAGACAATGGATATGTCATGTAATCATCAAACTACAGTTACAAATGATGTGCCAAATAGCACATTGATAAGATCAAATTTATCAATTTGTTACAGGGCATGAATCCAGGATATCTTGAATGCATTTACTGCCCAAAGACTTACCTGGTCATCATCTTATAACGGTTTATGTACTCTTCTCCATAACCCCTTCGCAACATAAGCTGCATATGGATACAAAAAATCAATGAAATATAGAAAATGTTCAAAAAAAAGTGGCTTTTCGTTAAAAAAGGATATCATTATCAAATGCAACAGAAATATAAACGAATTGGTTAGCATATTTGTGAAGTCTATAGCAGGGAGGATGTTTAATCCATTTACGCAAGTAAAATAGATTCAACTTAAATCACTTTTCAGAACTGTATTGAGCCGATACAAGACAATCTTCTCAAGCAAAGAAGAACCAGAGAAAACTCATTCATAAAACAGTAAATTTTTATTATTCTTCACCAAAAACAAGCGGTGAAAACTAATCCAGTATATGTTTTTCACTGTTGATATATAAGTGGAGCAGGGAAGAAGCTATACATAAATTACATAACCCAAGATGATCAGATGATCATAGTTTCTACTTGCTAGTTGCTACTTTCTATGACGTTTTACAGTTCATATATGCTTTAATTGATAATATGCTTTAATTGCCAACAAAACTGATAATATGCTTTAATTGCCAACAAAATTTTAAAAGTAAAGAAAAGGATTAAAAGCTGTGAGGTAATACCTTAAAAAGATTAGTTTCCAGATCAGACTGCGAACTGCAAAATAGTTAGGATGAACAAAGCTATAAACAATCATGTTCATGCTTATAAAATAGCACATCTCAAGAAGCATGGATTTTGTAAATAAAGTCAAAATATACAGATGAAACCAATAAAATCTTCTTTAACCAACCCAAAGGAGCACACAAACAAAAAATGGACTAATTCTATTTGCCTTCATGTATGAAGACTACGTCCCTTATAAAACTTGAACTTGACTTATAAAGAAGAGGTTTCTAAACAAAGGTACTTAATTAACGTACAACAACATGAAGAAGAAGCCATTATACACTTAATTATCATCCTTAACAAAAAAGAAAATGCATTTGATAAATGAGGATTCATTTTGATGATGTTCAAAGAAAAATGATACTTAAATAAGAGCACCAACACTGAAATGATCAGTACAATAACCTCTCCTTTCCAATACAAGAAGGTAATGGCCTAATAGGAAAAGTAAAGGTTTTTTTTAATCTTCACAAATATCTCAAAGTGCTAGGATTTACATTCAAAATTTTTCCATCAAGAGAGAGAGTATGAAGTGCAACGTTTGTCTCTTCCCCGACAGGACATACTATCTTGCCTGACAACTAAATGGATTGCAAAATGAATACTCCCGTCTGTGCCAATGACCCAGGGTTATGACGTAAATATCTTTCATGGTGTCTTATTTGTAACGTGAATGTCTATTTCAGGTAATATCCAAAAGCACATCTAAGAGTAGATATAACATCAGAAATCATCTCCATTATGATGCCAAAAACATGAACAATCTAGAAGTATTAATGTCAATCATAAACACTAAATTGAAGAACATAAATGATCTTCTTTGGCATATGGTCTACACTTGGCATGGGATGCAAGCTTGTTTCATAAAAACCACACAAGGTTGCAGTTATACTATCCGTACTTGAACAAACAGACAGAATATCTCTTTCTCTTAATATTATTCCCTTTGTTGGAAAAGGTCTAGGATGTTTCTAGTAAACCTCAGACTTAAAACTGATGCTGGAGATGGCACTCAACATATGTGAAATCTTAGTTCTTTTCCCATTTCCAGATTCTGAATGAATTATATATTTTTTTGGCATACCAATTGTGCCTCAGCTTGCTGTTGGCACTTGCTTGTGTCAAGTGTTAGTGCAGCAAGGAGGTGACCTACGATGACAAATGGGGTGGCAGTGGCACTATCACTTGCTATCAAAGGACTATTGTTGGAGCAGATGTTCATGTTAAAAACCTCAAATAAAAGAAAACAAACAAAAACAGGTTACAAAAGCTCACTGGCATATTGATGAAAAAAAGTTGAGGATAGCATACACATCAAGAAGGCTATTGTCTACAAGCAGCTTTTTGAGTTCAAGAGCAATCTTGATAGCCACATGATTAGGAATCTGAAAAGTAGCAATTCAGAGTTAAGATTCTGTGCAAGAATAAAAAAGGGAGAGAGACAATGACTAAAAGTGTTCAACAAAAGAAAGAAATTTAAACTAGACAACAAAAACAAATGGGGTGCACTATTGTGAAACAACAAAAACAAAGCTTTTCAAGTATCTTTAAAATGTTTGTGCCGCGGACAGCAACTAGACAAAAAACAAAAGAGGTGGTAAAGGAAAGAAAAGCTGCTGCTAGCATCATCCTCCACTGAGCAAAACGACAAAGGATCTATTTCTTTATTCATAACCCTTCAATCAAAAATAAGGATGAAATAGATGTTTAAACTTGAAATTGAAAGCACTAATATACTGACACGCTCATAACAATCATTACAGGAGAATACAAGCATTGCATCCAACTAGAAACCCATACTGTACTCAATTCTCTATCAAGAAAGGTTCACAACTTCATACTATATTATGCCTAACACAGATATAGAACAAACATATCCGCAAGTTAGAAAGTGAATTTCAGTTACCTCAACTAGAATGTCCACAATTTACCTTTAGTAAGAGATAGCAATTTTAAGTTGCTCTAGATCTAATAAGTCATCTAAGGGTCAGCTATCGCACAAGGCCAATGCGGGATGAGGGTTAATACATGTAGCCTTATCCCTCAAATTAGAGGCTATCTCTGTGGCCCAGATCTTTGTCACCTAAATTGCAAGGGACTAACTTTACTGTGGCACCCCCTAAATTGTCTCAGTTTTCTGGAAAACAAAATTACATGAATATGTCCTATTAGGATAATTAACTTTAAATTAGAAAACCAGCCTCTTTTTAATAAAACAAGATGGACCTTAAAGGCAAGGTTCGCCGTGACACCCTATACCAGGCGATATAGGTGGTACATACCAATCTTACGGGAGATTAACATGCAAACCATCATGTACCGGGCGGTCCATAACAGGGGACCCCATATCGGGCGATACGAGGTCTGTACCGAGCGAAACAGTCAAAATTTAACTATTAACAATGAAGAGTTGGGATTTATTGAATACAAACGATCCATTTAATCGTTTAAACCAGATCCAAGGGTTTTTTAAATTATTCACCCTTCTTTCACTCTTGCAAACTCTTCCACTCACTAAAACTCTTCTACAGCCAACAACAATATAGTGATAGTTAATCATTCTTCCCTGAACAGTAGTATGGTAATCAGTCTTATGATACAAAGCAGTAGGTCACTGGCGAAAGTAGAAATTTCGACATTCTCCAACCTTCATATCGATACATGTCATAATCGTACTTGCTTCAAGAGCCGTCTCGAACACATGTGGTTCATGATAATTAGACAACGACCATCATCAATGATACTATGTCGTGGGATCAATTTCAGAATTGGATTAAAAAAAATACCATATTACTATATAGATACAAAGGATCGAGGACCACGATCTATCACCCGTGGAATCCTGTCATTCTTTTTGGTGGTAGAATCAATGTTATGATACATAATTAGATGATCTATGGTAGCTAGAACTATTAATGTTGTAAATAAACACTGAAAATGATGGAAGTCCATAGTTTCCATCTCCCAAGATTAAGCTTCACCACGAAGGACTGGTTTTATAAATCTGTATCAATATAGTACCAAGATCGAAAAACCCTAAAGGAACCATCACAATCAAGAAAGAAAACAAATCGACAACCGCAAGCAGGTAATTAATTACCTTCGTTACGGTTAACATCCTGCTAAGAAGAAATCTGGAGAGAACGTAGTAATGATCCGCATTGTCCCCCAGCCATACTTTCACCTGCCAGGCATTAATCAAGCATCAAATCATAACAAAACCAAGATTGAGAATTCAAATCTAGATCACAAAAATCATCCTCATCTCTTGGTTCGCTCTAGGTGAGAATTAACCGACCTTGACGAAGTCGTACTTGGAGGAAGCGTTTCGGGAGGGCAATCGGGCGGGGGGGTAAGAGGGGAAGGGCTCGCCCTTCTTCTCGACGGACGGCTCTCCGTCTGCCGCCGTCGTCGTGGGGGGAGGAACCGAGAGGGAGACGGCGAAATCGGACTCGCCCTTCCTGGAACCGGAGGCCGCCATGTCGCGGTTCTTTACCTCGGTGACATCGCGAGGCTCAACACAGCCGATGTCGCGATTTTTATCTTTTTTGGCAAAACTGCATTATATTCCCCGATATCGGTAATTTTTGTATTTATTCCACTAATTTCGAATTCAAGTAAGTTTATATATATATATATATACATGTTATATGCTTTAACTGCAACAAATATCGAATATGACAGAAAATATATATGTATATTTACATCTAATTACTCATTAATAATGCAAATGATTTTAAAATGTCTTTTTACATGGATAATTAGTATTTACAAAACAAATTGGATTGGTGAAGAGACATTGTCGATTGGAGAAACTAATATATTTATATTATGGTCACTAATTCATTTGCCATAAGGAAGTGATTATTTATTTTATGAGAGTTGCAATATGTTGCCATTTAAGTCATGGCCAGATGAATTCTACTTATATATTTTATTATATTATATATAATAATAATATTTGAAATGGATAGCATATACATTAAAAATATTTAGAATGGATAGCATATACATGAATTTTAACTGGGAGAATTTTTGGAAAAAAAATTAACGTCCTAAATTTTAAAAGAAATTATAAATATATTTTAAATAATAATAATATACCCTGATTAAACTCATTTCACCTTCACGAATCATACTGCCCCCCATTAGATTCACCCGTACGTGTCTCGTTATCAC
Source organism: Ensete ventricosum (assembly GCA_029747655.1). Classification (NCBI taxonomy): domain Eukaryota; kingdom Viridiplantae; phylum Streptophyta; class Magnoliopsida; order Zingiberales; family Musaceae; genus Ensete; species Ensete ventricosum. The sequence goes on from JAQQAF010000008.1 coordinate 53,586,055, forward strand.
TGTGGTGTTCTTAAACATAAGGTTCCCTTGGAAGATGAGACAATGATAGGTCAAAAGAAAATTAGAATAAAATATTATTTTCACATAATAAAAAGTACTCGATAATTTTTTAAAAATTATTAGTTTTTTAAACTCGCCCAATTTAACTCGGTTGAAACATAAATTCAACTAATTTAAGGCGACTAACTACTTAGTTATTTGATTTAAAATCTAATTTAGGGATCTATTTATTTATTTATATCCATCCGATAAATTAGATCAAATAAAGGAGAGGAGAACCCCATTGACACTAATTCACAAAAAGATCAAAGGCAATCCCACGCGCGTTCGGGCCGCAAGTCCCGAAGCATTTGGGCGTTCGCCCAAAGCACCGGAGGCGCCTAACCACGAACACAATATTCCCAAATAGAAGCCGAGCCACCTCGGCCGCCTCTCCCGAGCCTGACATGTGGACACGGAGGCGGCTACGTGCCCACCATCTGTGCCCTGCGTCTGACGTCGAATCCATATCCTCTCACCGAGTCGCACCCAATCATCTTCGCGTCTCTGTAACATCACACTTCGCTTTACTGTGTTGTGATCTGCATGATACAATTGAATCCACTCGTTTGCGTTCTTCCGACCTCGTTTATATATGGTTGCGTGTGTGTGTGCTCCGCCCCTCGCCAAGCGAAGGGGAGGAGGAGGAGAAGTAGCAGCAGAGATGAGCCAGCGTGTGCCGAGCTGGGACGTCGACGATCCGCCTTTCAACCCTTCCTCATCCAACCTTCCCCTCCATCGTTACCATCCTTCTGGCGCTGCTGTCGGCCCTTTGTACGAGCTGCTTCCTCTCTTGCTCTTCGTTTTCCTTGATGTCTTCTTCTTCTTCTTCTGTGGGTTCAAGTTGTGGGTGTTGGGGAGATCAGGAGGCGGTACGAGGTGACGGAGCTGACGTGGGAAAACGGACAGCTCGCGTTGCACGGCCTCGTCCCGCCTCGAGCAGGCGCCGACGCGGCCTGTAGCAAGCACCACCTCCACCACCACCCCGGCGGCACCCTGGAGTCGGTGGTGAACCAGGCCACCGGCGCCGCGGCGAGGAGCCCTGTTCTCGAGGACTGGCTGCGTCGCTCGGCTTCCGTGGCTGTCGACGCGCTCGTCCCGTGCCAGGACGACGTCGCCAGCAACCGGATCGGCGATCCGGACGCGCCGCCCGGCTGTAAGCGCGCGGGGATCGTTGGGGTGTGCTCAAGCCAGGGGAGCGCGGCGGGATCCCTCCCCGGCCGCGTCGATAGTACCACCTTCCTCACGCTAGACACGTGGAGGAAGGACGACGTCAGCCTGACCGCCAGGACCACCACCGCCACCACTGCCACGGCCACCAACACCTACGCCTCGGCGGAGACGGAGAACAAGCGATTGGGGAAGAGGAAGGTGCGGGCCCTGTCCGACCACGTCGTATCCATCAGCAACCCGAGCTCCCAAACGAAGGTTATTCTCATGCACACATCAACGTAACATAACACCACCAAGAAGAAGAACAACAACAACAACTACTACTACTACTTGATCAAAATCCTTCTTGTTTGCTTTGATTCCATGATACCTTCTCACTGTTGTCGTCATTGTTTTGGCTTCTCGGGTGGCTGAATCACAAAGCCTGATAGTTTGTATGATGAAGAGGAGAAGGGCACCAAAAGGGAGGTTGGGAAGCCATCCGCCGCCAACAAAAAGAGCAGAACCGCCGCCAACAAAAAGAGCAGAACCGCCGCCGTCCACAACCAGTCCGAACGTGTAAGTACAAAGACAGTGATGATTCCTTTTCCTTAGTTATTTTGGAAAACACATGTTCATGATAGCTCAAAAACATTGTAATCTCTAATAAATTTACTGGAGAGTTTATATCAGTAATAGTTGATTTCAAATTATCGAGTTCAAGAAATTTTAGAAAAATAAACGATCGCTTGGATTCTAGAATTAGTTTGCCTATTTATAGCTACAACCATATGCTTCTTGAGAACATGAAATATAATATATTGACCTTTCTTTTCCTTGTGCATCACATGAGACTTCCCTTCTTATATGTTTAATTACAGGCTTTTTAGTAAAAGCTCACAGACCTTAAGAAGATTGTGGTGATGGTTGAAGCACGGTAGCCAATGCAAGGAAATAGCATCAACGATATATACTGGTCTTAAATGATATATATTTGTTCCTATCATGTGTCATAATTGACACAAGAATTGTGGGGCTAAATTTGATAATGTTCACTAGGGTGTCCATTATATCATCATGAGGTATAGCACAAACTCCGTCCAAAACATATGTAGGAAGAGAGTGTGACTGAGTGAAAGAGAGAGAGAGAGAGAGAGAGAGAGAGAGAGAGAGAGAGAGGAGGCTCATAATTGTTGGAGAACAAGTAAAGAAGTTGGAAGTCTTGGCCATGGAGGATAAAAAGCAGATGCCCATAGATAAGCAAAATAATACAAGCATCAGACACTACATGTGTGGCTTGCTAAACATGTAGGACATGAGGAAGAAAAGGACTATCTAATGGATGTGATCTCTACCTTCATTTAGCAAAAGGAAATGATTGTTCTCTTATTGGTGTCTAATAATTAAGCCTTATCATTGTGGGGAGATGCTTCCAATCTTGATTGAGATAGCCCACGCAGTGCTGTATCTTCTTCTTTTATGCTTCTTTCATGTTGCACTGCTGCTGTTCTTTGCTTGCAGAAAAGGAGGGACAGGATCAACCAGCGGATGAGGACTCTACAGAAGCTGGTCCCCAACTCCAGCAAAGTACGAAGACTCCCTGCATCTGGGAATCGTTCTTCCTTGTCTCCCATGAACAGTTCAGGGACTGATAATTAGCTTGCCTCTTGCATGAGGAAGACCGACAAGGCGTCGATGCTGGACGAGGTGATCGACTACCTGAAGCAGCTGCAGGCGCAGGTGCAGATGATGAGCAGGATGAGCAGCATGATGGTGGCGGCTATGCCGCAGCTGCAGACGCCGATGGTGGCGCACCTGCCGCCCCACATGGCCCAGTTCCCGCAGCTGCCACATATGGGGCTGATGGACTTATCCTCGATAGGTCGCTCCATCCCTCCGGTCATGCCCGTCCTCCACCCGTCGGCGTTCCTTCATCTCGCCGCTGCCGGGGGCTGGGACGGAGCCGGCGACCGGCGGCCCGTCGGCTCCGTCATCCCCGACCCCTACTCGGCTCTCCTCGCTTGTCAGATGGCACAGGTACGTACGTCCCCAGCTCGTCATAGCTGCATGCATGCATGGCTATACCTTGATCTCAGCTTCGGCCGACATTATCATCGTCTGTGACTGCATTCTTACAGCAACCGATGAGCTTAGATGAGTACAGCAGAGCGGTCACGCTGCTTCAACACTTGTCTCAGAATCAGTCACCGGCTAATCTCAAGTCGCCGTAGGAAGTCCTACGATTCACTACTGGAAATGTGGAAGTTTGACCGCGTCGTGTTTGTTCTGCTCAAACCATGAAGTGATGCACGTCTTTGGACGTCAGTGGAGTGGGTAGCAGTGATGATGGAGTATCAAGATAAGACATCCCTTTCCATGGCTCAGAGCTCTCTACGACCACATCTGTATATGTTAATGACATCGCCCACGTCTATACTTGCTTTTCCACACTTTCCAGAGCTCCACTTGTGGACAACAGCACGATGAACTCAACTGTTGATGGAAGAAGGGAACAATCCGAGAGAGACAACTCGTTGGTTCTATGGTCCTCAAAGTCACATCAACTCAATAATGGATTTGAATTGTGTGATGTGGTGGCCAATGGATGTTTTTGCTCAGATTAATTGATGAGATTACTTCTTCCAGACGTATCAGTTTGTGTTCCAGGGATCAGCACCTGTGAGCTCGAAAATGAGACTGCTGGCATGGTGCAGTCTCCATTCTCCAAGCACACCAGTGGAAGATTCTGTGAGTGGTCTTCTCGCGGAAGGAGATTGATGATATATGAACAAAGCATTCTTGGATCTTACGGTGGGGATGGAGGTTCTGAGGAATGATGAAGTATTGGCGCAGCCTAATGAGGCGGAGGGTGCACCGAATGTAATGATTTAGTCATCGTTTTCTTGTACTAATCATGTATATTATATGACTACTTTCGAATTCGCATGCTGTCTTACCATTTTTATTTATAAAAAAATGATCTTAATTTTCCCTCACCTTTGGATATTTGTGAGAAATAAATTCTTCTTAGCATTAATTACCCTTCGATTTGAACCAAATTTGATCTTACTTAAATCTAACAAGCTTAAGTGGTTCACTGTATACACACATGCGTTAGTTTCCACTTATCATCGGTGTATCTCCATGTGCCGTGATTCTCCATCACGACATCGTGGGTCCTGTTGACACCTTCAAGTTTTTCACTGCCCCTCTTCGTATAATTGTAACATAATCACATACATACATGTTTGATAATAAAAGAAAAATAAATAAAAGTTTATTGACATCAATAATAATAATAATCATATTTACATATATCATATCGTTCAGTTCCTTGATGCATCTCTATGCGTCGTGATCGCTCGTCACGATATTGCGAGTCCTGCTAACACATTCACGCTCATGTCATGTCTCTTCGTGTAATTACAATATAATCACAAATACACAAGTCCGATAATAAATGAAAAAAAAATAGAGGCTCACGGATACTAATAATAATAATAATAATATATAATTTTTATTTTAAATTAAAAAAAATTAATGATTCAAATGGAAATCAAAATTATAGATTCTGAAATTGGGATCAGATCTAGCTATAAGCAAAACCGATTGGATTGTATATAAAGATATAAGCAATGATTCAATTACATATAAAAATAATTTTATGTCCACGGTATGGAATCTCTGTCTCAAAAATAAAATAAAAAGTGGAATCTCAATAGTTATCTTAATGTTTATTTCTTTTGGAATAATAAGAACCTTGCTACTTGTTATATCAATGTTTTAAAGTGATTTATTATCGCCAAATACACCTAATATTAATTATAATTTTGTTTAATTTCATATATTTATATAAATTAGTTCTATTTGTATATTTATACTTTTTGTTTGCTTCATCTAAGAATAACAAATATCTATAAATTTCATCATATTAAGTTAAAGATATAATCATTCAAACATGTTTCAAATTTAACTCTAATTCTAATTTAAAATCTCATAGATAATTTTTTTCAATTTAGTTTAGACTGGTTGATGGACAAATACCTATAAAAATCATTGATTCCAAAAACTTAAGCAATTGGTAAAGTACTTAATATAAATCTTTAAAATACAAAACATGATTATCTTATGATAATAACACATTAAATATTTTTAAAAATATTTTTAATAGAAACATATAACGTGGATTAATTAATGGTTGGTTGTTAGGGCTACAATTTAGCTTGCAATGCCCACCGTTCACTTGCGGGTATTTGACCGTTGACCCGGAAACAGGCCTCTTCTCCTTACACCCACTTGTCACCAACCACTACAACGCAGCTCTACTCTCCTCCCTCCACATCCAACCAACACCTCAGCTACAAACCAGGGAGCAACTCTGTTGCACCACTAGGAAGAAGAGAAGTAGAGAGAGAGAGAGAGAGAGAGGAAGAGGAGAAGCTTAGTCTTGCACCATACAAACCTCTGCTTACCCTATTCCTCCTTCAACCACAACCATTACAAAGCCTCCACCCTTGTGTGTTCTTCTTCTGATGGCAATGGTGATGGACCAGCAACAGCCACAGCAACAGCAACAGCAGCAGCAGCAGCAGCAGACGTACAGGCACTACTGCCGGATATGCAAGAAGGGGTTTGGCTGCGGGCGCGCCCTCGGAGGTCACATGCGCGCTCACGGGATCGTCGACGACTACGTGGCCGACGCTGAGGATGACCCCTCCGGCTGCAGCGACTGGGATGGCAGGATGAATTCGGCGGCGGCCGGCACCAAGCGGATGTACGCGCTCCGCACCAACCCCGCCCGTCTCAGGAGCTGCCGCGTCTGTGAGAACTGCGGCAAGGAGTTCCTGTCGTGGAAGTCATTCCTCGAGCACGGCAGATGCAGCTCCGAGGAGGAGGAGGAGGAAGAGGGCTACGAGTTTGTCCCCGCCTCGTCCAGGTCCGAGGGTGACGTCGATCTCGCGGGGTGGAGGAAGGGCAAGCGATCCCGGCGGGCGAAGGTGGTCGGGATGAGCGAAGAGGAGGACCTCGCCAGCTGCCTGATGATGCTGTCCGCCGCCCGTGTTGAGCCGGCGGCTATCGCCGAGACCGAGGAGTCGTGTGCGTCCGCGAGCAAGGAAGACGACCGGCGGCAGCAAACGGTCGCGGTCGGTGCCACGGCGGAGATTCCTCAGGGTCCTGCATTCTTGCCGCCGGCGCAGCCGAGCATTCCCAGGGGGATGTTCGAGTGCAAGGCTTGCAAGAAGGTCTTCAGCTCGCACCAGGCGCTGGGGGGGCACCGGGCCAGCCACAAGAAGGTCAAAGGCTGCTTCGCCGTCAAGCTCGACGGCCTCGACGAGGCTCCGCCCGACGACGAGGTGATCACCCACGAGAACGTGGCGGCCGCATCGACCTCGACGGCGATCGTGCCGTTCGAAGACCCGGCTCCCCTGGCCATTACGCCGCTCAGAAAGAGGTCGAAGGTGCACGAGTGCTCCATCTGCCACCGCGTGTTCACGTCGGGGCAGGCGTTGGGCGGGCACAAGCGGTGCCACTGGATCACGTCCAGTTCGCCGGACCCCGGCCTAAAGCTCCAACCCTTACCGCACCACGCCAACCTTCCCCACCACCTGACGCTTAGACCCATGTTCGATGAACCTCTCGATCTCAACCAGCCTGCGCCCGCCGATGAGATCGCCCGAGCGACGAGGGACATCGGGAGTCCATTACGACTCCAAATGCCTGCAGCGATCTACTTACAGGCATGGATCGATCGGCGCGAGGTCGCCAGAAACAGAGCCTGCGCCACCAGCAGTGACAAGAACAACGGTCACAATAACGTCCACAGCAAGGACGACAACAACACCGAGATGTCTGGTCTCAACGTAGACGATGAAGTGGACGGCAACGTAAAGATAGCGAAGCTGAGCGAGCTGAAGGACATCAACATGGGAGAAGACAGCTCCCCTTGGTTGCAGGTGGGGATTGGTTCGTCTGCCAACGAGGGCAGTGAGGCATGAAGCACCGGAGGAGGCGATGCAGAGTGTTTGTTGTAATAGAAGACTGTAATTACAAGAAAAAACAAATATATATTTTCTCTCTATCCACAAAACGAAAGATAACAGAAAAAAAATATTCTCATTTACCTTCAAATATCATGTAACTCTTTTTTTAAATTTTCCTCCCTCCCTAATTATCTCATGATTAAGTGCTGCAATCAAGTTTTCTAATAAAGATGAATTCGTGCAGTAGACGGCTGCAAGTAATAATATAAGCCAAATCATCTTTGTCTTCACTGTCACTGTTTCCTCTCTCTCTTTCTTCTCTTTGTTTCTCCTACCTTCCACTCTTCCATCTCTCGAGGAAGGGAAAACACAATGGATGTGCAATAAATCATATTTATTGCAATAATTCTTTCCAATGGATCAACTCATACAAAATATATCTCATCACAGTTGGGAGAAAACCAAAAAAGACCAAAGCAATAAACCTCGACAGATTAGACAGATCATCCTAAGCACTTGAACTCAAATCTCACCTTGATCACTTACTCTTTATAAAAAAAATACATATGTATCTTTCAAGCTTATACCGCACTTTCAAATTTCAACAATAGACTCGAAGTCCACCGACACACAACCTAGGCATCTCTAATCACTATGGTGTTTCTTCCGGAGGAAGTAAAGAAGACATTAAAAGGAGGATTTACTAGCTTTAACAATTTCATCTGTGATAAGTGTACATGTCGGTAGCGAAAGAATTACAAGCACTGGCAATTGTTTTGCTAATTTTGTATGCAGTGCACGACATGTTAACGACCTTACAGGAATATCACTCTGAATCATCCGACGAGAACTGCAATAGTTTTGCTGACAACTCACTTGGTACTCGAATAGGACGATAGCTTCCATCGAGACAAACAACTGTCGCAGTTGCTTCCAATATGGGCTGAAGAGATATGAGATGCCAAAGTATTTATAGCTGCACATTCACAAATGGTTGTCAATCTAAAAAAATAAGTTTATCGCATACCTGCAGATCTGGCAGCTTGTAAATGAAGTGTTCGATAAGAATTCGTGCAGCCGTGACGCCCGCAACCCTCACCTTTAAAACAAATTTATCCTGACTCTGATAATGCAAGAAAACCCAATGAAGACATGAACTTACAATTTGATATGGATCGACAAAATAAACTGTCAGCATGAGTTGTGAGGAAACTACTAAATTCCAGGAACTGTTTTCCTCAAGTGAAGCACTTCATCGTAAGAACCATAATTTTTCAGGGTAGCCACTTGGTTTTCCAAATTGGTACTAAAAATCCTGTCTGTGCACTTCACTTATTTAATAAATCATCTATCGATCCGGATATCTTGTCATTTGATTAGCAAAATACCAGGAACACCAACAAATTTTATTTATTTATTTTTGGGTTCAAAAAGTCAAACGAATTCGTTTTAACGTATGAACAAGTAGGATAGAAATCCATGATGCTTCTAGAGAAGAAGCTCTGTGCTTCTTCAAGTTCCTTTAAGCATGCAATAATTTGATGAACCATAAGCAAAACATACTCTTAATGGTGAAATATACTTCAGCCGCAAGTCAGAAAGTGCAAATGAGTTTCCAGTGCGAGCAACTGCATCCACACTAACCCCGATCTTCTCAAGCAATTTATGACGGCCTGATCGAATTCAAAAGACGGGCAGCATTAAGTAAGGAACAAGGAACTGTAGCTTGTAAATCAACAGGGAGACATCTCCAATTAAGAAAGAGCAGGTAAAAGTAAAGGACCATAGAATACCAAGGTCCAGGATCGTCCAGTTGTATTTTTTAGAAAATATCATGCATATAACATTTTCTCCACTTGTCAGGATGTCAGATGCATTAAGCTTCACCATAGTTGCCCAATAATTCTATTTTCCACTACCAGAAGAGAAAAGTGAAAAGCAAGGTTTTCAAAGAATAGCTCCCAAGTCATTTTTGTGGTTCCAACTGATACGAGTCATAACTTCTATAAGAGATATGGAACAGGGAGCTCACCTGAAATCTCAAAATTGACATTTTTGGAAGGTCTTAAACAAAGTACAGTGGAGCTGCAAATTCAATTCAAATTACGGAACATCTTGTTTGTAGGCATTACTTCTTTCTTCCCATCCTTCTTGAGCTTTGTATCCATTCTTCTTGAAATAAATTATCTTCTCCTAGAATCGGCATGCATTTTCCTTTATTCACATTCTTTCTTTATTTTTGTTTCTGACAAATAAAGGATCAGGTCCTTCTTTCTTCTTTCATACACCTTGCCTGTTCCTTTCTTCCACATTTTTCTGTTCTCCTCAAATTCATGCTCCTTTTTCCTCATCTACTTTCTACGAGCAAACACCATCCACATTCATATACTTGCTAGCTTCTCCATTGAAATTATCTATTAAAATTTAAATGCATCTGTTGAATCTCGGATTTTGATGATGAAATCAATTGATGAGTGTTTGTCTAACATGTGTGTGTTAGAGAAAGTATTGCAGGTCTAACTACGAACGAGCGATTGAGTTATAGCTAGATGATGGGTCAGAATCAAGCTTGGGCATCGAGCCAAGGTTTGGACGATGCAGTGGGACCTCGCCGAGAGTTCGCTATGAGTTCGCCGAAGGGATCGGGAAGCTCACTAGAAACACGCCGGGAGATCGCCAGAAGAAGACCGTAAGACTCGCCGCAAGAATGTCGGAGGCTATCGGATTGGCAGGAGTTAGGTCTTGTTTAAGCTTGATGGTCATTATGGTTGTAATCATCGAGTCGTAGTTAGGGATTAAGTCCTAATTGAGTTGGATTTGAAAAAAATTCAAATCAACGTAATGAGACAACCGGGTCCACTATAGGGGTTTGATTGAGCTCAGGTTAAGCTCAATTAGTTGACCGAAGAATTGGTCAACATCAGGTTCAAGTCGGAATTCGAAAAGTGGAGGGAACCACTTTTCCGGAGATTCCGACGAGTAAACCGCCAGTGAGTGGCAGTTGTACCGTTGCTACCCAGGTTTTCGGGCGGCTAATGACGGGTAAGCCGCCCAGGTCGGCGGTTGAACCGCTCGTACCCTGGAATCAGGGTACTTTCGATGGTTTAACTGACAGCGCCAGCGGATGAACCGCCCATACCCGGATTTTTCGGGTATGTTTGAATTTTGGCTCCAAATTATGAAGTCGTTTGGGGCCTATAAATACCCTAAGTTTTTTTGCACTCTACACAACACTTTTGGGGGATAAATTCTGTGAAAAACTTGTGTGAATTGTAAGAAAAAGAAAAAGGGTAAGGGAGTGATCAAAGAGTTGTAATCTTATCTCCCTTGTAAGATTGTAAGGGTTTGGTCTTCACCCAAAGAAGAACGGTAGTGGACGCCGGCGTGCCTCAAGGAGGAGGACTCGGGAGTGGACGTAGGTCGGTTGGTGCCTAACCACTATAAAACTATGAGTTCTCTTTGCTTATCTTGCTCACTACTTTTCTATTGATGCTTCACGTTTTGAAAACAAGGTTTTGAAATCAAGCACTTCACATACGACATTGCCTATCTCGTTATTCGGATTTGCTTGTTCTTTCTTAAGTCGTCTTTAAGCAAGAAGCTTAGCATTTCTCTATAAGATTGAATTGCTTTACTTAAACGAAAAGCTTCGAATTTTCCTATCTTGCTTCAAGCGAAAAGTTTTTCGTTAAAACGAGAATTCACACTTGTACTAATTCACCCCCCCCCCCCCCCCCCTATAGTAACTAACTTATCCTAAACAACAAATTGATTCCAATGAATGATGAATCTGTTTCATGTGCATAAAAATCCATGCAAATTTAACCTATGGTATCAAAAATATCAACATAACAAGGTATATCCATTTTAAGTCGATCTAATGTAAAATTACACATAGAATGCATATGAAGGTATCATTCATGTGAACCATATTAAAATGTAAGTACTACAAAATAGAAGTATAATTATCTAGTTAGGAAAGAAAAAATACCAGAAATTCACTCCCGAATTGCTATCATATCTTAGAAAGAATAAGGAGTGAGACTCATATTGATGGTAGGAAGTGGTAATAACATCTTTTGAAAATTTGTCTAATAGAAGAATGTGAACACAAAGATGTAAAGAAGCATCAACCCCTAAAGAAACCAACTCTTTAGACAAACAAATTGTGGTGGTGCAAATCCTCTCTTTAGATGTCCGTACCAGATTCTTAATCTAGTTCCTGCATTTGCTTCTTAGAAGAAGCCATATCATATAGAGCTTCTTACCACATTGACTCCTGCATCCACCTGCAGTTTATTTAATTTTTGTTGATGATAAAAAATAAAAATAATAAAAAAGAATGATGCACTTGACGTAAATGAAATCACAGCAAGCATCAACTTCTCTCATTCTCTTTTTTTCTTTTTTAACTTTTGTCATTCTCTTTAACAAGATGTTTTCGTGAATGAATCTGTTTGAACACACATCCATAATTCCAAAAATAGTGTTATTATTTTTTTAGTCCCAAGCAATTGCCCACATATAAAAAAGATGGAGATATCTTTAGAGGATACGTTAGCCAATATCATCTCCAGCTTTTCTTTCATATACAAGCCAATAAAAGATTAAAGAAATAGAAACAAAGTTTTTGTAAATGTCAATGAGTCCATGAATCTGGCAGTTAATGACATTCATAATCTGACTTTCTCTTTAAATTTTGAGTTGACCAAAGGCCACATCGTAATAATAAATACAGTTGGATTTGTACAGATTTCAGTTAGATCCAAAAACTCTTAAAAGACAGACCTGGATGGATTGTCCTTTTCTATTTTTTCAGGTAATACTGAACTCTAACAATTTCATTCAGGAAAACAGACCATCCAAGCATTTGTATTCTGTAAGAAATTGTGATTAAGGCATAAACCATGTTAATTTTTTTCTAAGCATAATATTACATAATTATGAGGAAGTATACAATGGGTCCACTCATGATAGGACTCTTTCTACACCAGATAACACTGTGACAGTTAATTTTTTATGCTCAACAATAAGTAAAGATAATTCTTTTAAAAAAATAATAAGGACTCATGATATCAATCATTGAAAAGACTTACCCTAGGAGATAAAGTGTTCCTCTTGTTTCCAGCCAAAGAAAGCCCTTTATCACCATGCACAATAAAACGAAAATATTTCATACATGATTTAATCCTAATTTTTTGTTGGGAATCAACATAGCTTTTACTCCTTTGCCGAAAAAAAAAAGCTTTTACTCGATTTATTTAGATTACCAAGTTACTAATCCAATTTCAAGATCAAACAGAAGCAGACTATTAATTGAAAAATGCATCATGGGAAAACCATCAGTTTTTATTGAACCGTTCAACCACATAAACAGGCATAAATTGAAGCCAATTCTGCTAATCATAGTGCATAGATCTTGAAATAAATATTACCATGCTGACAATAGTTTGCATAGACAGCATTATTAACAACTCCAAACTGATCAAGTTCATAATCTCTGACGTTAAGCTCAACTTCCAAAAATTTGTGTGTCCTATATTGAGAGGAAGAGAATTAGAACAAATTAAGTGGGCAAGAAAGTAAATGACACAGAAAATTGATAAGAAGATAACACCTTCGAAATTCCAGCAAAGTGCCAAATACCTAGAATTTAATCAACAAAAAACTAGAGAAGTAGTTTTCCAACGTGCAAGCAGTGCAATGCACTTACTTCACAGGCAATCTTCCTTATTTAGGGGAAGATGGGAGCTAAATTATCTAGAGGACTCATAAGGAAATGAAAAAACCACAAAACAGATCTAAACATATTACAATTAATTACGATACAGCAGTATCCATGCCAATTACTTCCGTTCCGAAGAATAAAGGTCAAGATCATGGGATCCGGTGAGGGAACCAGAAAAGATAAATTTCCTACAGAAAGGGACTTGAAACAGTAGGTTCTATCAGCGGCACCAAATATTACAAAAGAACACTCGCAAACCTAGAATCTACATAACCCACCAAACTAATAATTTCTTTTGAGCAAGACCCACCAAAAAAGTAATCATCGTGACTACAAGAAATCCTTACTTTCCATATTTTCCCTCGGAACAATTTCTGTTTCCTTTCTCCTCTCTTTTAGCTAGTCAAAACATGTTATCATTTTAATTCGTAACATAAGAACCCTTGACGACATTTCTCATGAATTCCATTTCCTTATGCTAAAAATGCCTCCTTTTACTCCAGTTCAATCAGATCAGAAACAAGAGAGGACAAGAAAGCATATTAAAGAACCTAATGTCACCAACTGAACCAGGCGCCTCGGTGCTCCTCGCTGCGACGGGGCGGACGCACCGTCCGCAGCTGCGGCGCAGGACGGACCCTCCGCGGGTTCCGGACTGCATAAGGTGGATGGGGAGCGCAGCTCCGACTGCGGAGAGGCGGGCGTCGCACCTCCGCCAGCGCGTGGCGCTCGACGGAGAGAAGGGGACGCGGGCGTCATGTACGAGGCCGCGGGAGAGGAGCTGCATCGCCATTGCTTAGCTACCGAGGGTGAGTTTGGTGCGTTAATTAAATATATTTCGAAATGACATAAGTGTCATTTTGCTAAGACTATATTTCGAAAGTTAATTAAATATTTATGTGACTTCTAATATCTTTAATATTTATCTAAAAATAAATATATATTTTTATTTCAATTAATAAGTGAAAAAAATAAGTTATGTAATATTATTAAAAAATGTATGTGATCCAGATTATTAATAAATAAAAATATAATAATAATAAAACAAAAATAAATTTAAAATGTTCACCATATAGAAGATATAAACAATATTTTTTGGAAGAATGACACCTTGTGAAATAAAATTTTACTCGTGAAAAATCGAGAGAATGAGAGAGAAAATAGGAGTTATAGTTTCTATTATATAATGATAATTTTGTGATTTTAGAGAATATGATAGTGTATATTATTTATTTTTTGAAAAATTATTAGTATCAAGTAAATACTAATATTAAGATATCAAAGTAGATTGCGAATCTAACTCCATCAAGAGTTTCCATGTCAGATTCGAATTTAAGTAGCTTAATATTTAGTCAGACTTGAATATTCTATCATTTTCTATGCAATCTCTATATTGACTCAATTAAGAACATACATATCATTAATGCATATTTTTCAAGTATATTATGAGATATTGCTTGAAAATAAAAATTAAATTTTTCTATGGTCTTGAGGATTTATGTGGTAGTTGGAGTTAAAAGAAGCCAGATACTAATTGTCAGGCTACATTGTTGGGAAGAATAAATAGCCCCTTAAAGAATTGAATGTGAAGTATCCTTCTACATTACTATAAAACATAATTTAACGTTTCATCCGACGAATATTGTCATAAGTGTATTCCCATACGATACGATCGATCAAATTAGACTATGAAGCACTATCTAACGATAATATCACCAAATCTAACTATAAATTATCTCTTAAGTTATGAAATATCATTTAACGACCTATATAGATTGTCATCATAAAGTATTTCTAGGTATTTCTAGGTAATTATAAGACCAAATCCAACCATGAAGCATAATTTACTGACAATACGATCGAATTTGATCATGAAGTATCTTTCGATAACAATATGATCAAATCTAACTATAAAGCGTCTCTCGATAATGATATTATTTAATTTAGCTATGAAATGTCTATTGATAATAAAGAGTCAAAATCGAGTCATGAAGTATTATAAGAATATGACATTATCAAATCTGATCGTGAAACATCTCATGATGATGATATAGCTGAACTCAACTATAAAACATCATCCGATGATAATATGATCAAATTTAATCATGAAGTATGTATCTCTAACAATAATGTGACCGGATATAACCCTAAAGCATTATTTAAAACAACAAAATAGACCCTAACTCGCACGTATATTCATATTAGATAATATTACGGATTAAATATGACTATAAAGCATCATAGGAAGACATCGAACCCAACCCTTAACCCTGAAGTGTTTTCATAATAGATGATTGTCGTTTGACATTAGTGTAAGTCATTTCGATGAATGTTTGATGAATGAACTCTCCACTACATCTTTTAGTCTCTTTGAGAATATTATATGAGTCATTAGTAACTTAAATTCTATATGAGTCATTACTAACTTAAACAATGAGATTTTTGTCATGTACACCCTTAGATATATGTTGTTGGATGATCCATCGTGTTTGAGGAGTCAGCATGATATGGTTCGGTTTGCACGTGCAGGAACAACTTAACAGGATTTGGAGCTGGAGGAAGATGCGAGGTGTCCACTGGGCTCGAAGGTGTTCTAATTGTCCAGGGGTTCTTTATTCGTTCCATGGTCGGGTACCTACAAGAAAAGACTTTTGTCGGGAGAGGACCTCCCAATGAGGCTCATCCGATGGCCTTGTAGATGAGAGTATCTTTAGTGCCTTCTTAGCATTGGAGCTTTCTCTTGTATATATTGTGAGAGTGGAGACCCACCCCTGAGAGCCTCGTAAGGGTGGCTTTTATACCTATCCATCGGCGGGCAATTGTACCTTTCCCATATGTCTTTGCAGTGTCCTCCGTTGGGGTGTTTAATGCTACAGGCACCACCGACGGTTGTCCATGCTATGGGCAAGTGTGTGGCGTATCGTTTCGGCCCTATTGTCATACGATCTCTTCAGATTATTTGATATTTGATGATAATTGCACGACGTCCGACGATGTTGTGCATTGGGCTCATCCCCTCGTTGTGACGCGTTGCTCGTGTGTGTCAGCGGGCAGATCATGTACCTAGTCAATCGGTCCTACTCCACGTCGGGTCTATCCAAGGCACATCAATCGACTGGGGAGGAGACCCATTATTACCCCTATCAATATAGTTATTTCATAGGCAAAATTTATAAATGTAATTCTAATCTTCATAGGCAAAATTTATGAAATAACTATATTACCCCTATCAATATAGTTATTTCATAATCATTTATCAATTTTTTTACTTTCTTAAGACTTGACATTTTATTTATAGAAACATTTTATAAGATAAAAGTATATTACGTTACACTTCATGTTACAATCGAGTATCAAACAATCTATTATCGACACAATCTATTATCGACACGATTCATTTATAAGTGTAACAACATCAAAATTTATCAATGTAATTCCAATCTTGATAGGCAAAATTTATGAAATACATAATTAATTATATTAATTTTTAATTTTTAGACGATTTTAAAAGTTTTTAAGTCAATGTTAATGATTTTTAAGTTGATATCACTTTTAATATAATAATAATATATAAAACATTGTTAAACTTACGACCCGAACCAATTCATCGTGCAAACAGTCGTGACTTAAATTGCTGCGGAGCCGGTCACGAGGATCACCATGTCACACGTCACCGCGAAGCCTATCGGAGGTCATTCACCGTCTGATCTCGATCAGCTCCGTTCTTAAAGCAGTCGTCTCGCTTCAGACGGCGACCGAACCCTACGCGTGGCGTAGGGCCTCGTTCCTGCCCTTCTCCTCCTCCTCCCCCCGCGGTCCGTCCCCGTGCCCCGCCATGGATTACTCCGCCTTCGCCCACGCCCAGCAGCAGCAGCAACAGCAACAGCAATACCAATACCATCAACCTTACGACCCCGCCCAAACCCAGCAACAGGTGCTCTATGGTGCAGCGGCCTACCAGCCTTACCACCCCCAAGAAGCCTACTACGGCCACCACCCATCCTCCACCCATCATTACCACCCTTACCACCACTCCTACCAGCTGCTCCCTCCGTCGGCGCCCGGGACCGGCCCCTTTTTGCAGAACCACGTATTCCGGGGTCCGCATCGGGATCACCACCGCCCGCCGCCGCCGCAGACGCAGCTGGCTTCCCTCGCGTTATCTCATTTCGGGGGGACCATCGGCGTAGCCGAGCGGGCTGTGGCGCCACCACAACATCTGGCTGTATGTTTCTTGTTGCCCTAATCGCTCAATAGGTTCTTTCTTGGCAGAATCTGGCACTTGATTTGGTTTGGCGTGAAGCTTTCTCTGACCCATTAGCAATTGGGGCTTATCCAAGAACATATCAATTATTCGATCAGATTAGGAAAAATTTCCTGCCATCCGGCAATTCACGGTTCAGATATCTGCAATTCTTCTGGAATTGAGTTGGAGTTGTTAGTTTTAATTTTATCGATTGATTACCTCCTCCGCGTCTTAATTCCTTTTCTGTCATTTTGGTATATAAAAAGTTCTTTATAACGTCCTGTCCTGTTTGTGAATCGAGCTAAAGGTCATCACATTTTGGTTGCCGGTACCATAACACACATGTAGGCTTGGCTTCAAATCTTATAGAACACAGAAAATATGAGTTGGAAAGTTTATCCTGTTAAACCTTCATTCTTTTTTAGGATATACGGATTGAATTTGTGCAAAACCTTCTTAGTTAATGGGATTGTTTCTTTGTAGTTAGATGTCTAGACTTGATAAGTTTATCGTTTAAGACCTACATATGTTTCCTTCCTTGTACAAAAATGTTTTTGTTTGACTTTTTGATTGCATTAGGCACCATAACTTGGTATTTGTTTTCTGGAAGCCTTGATATTAGATGCTTGATTCCATCAAGGGGTTACAGATAAATGCCAACCAAATCTTTTAGTCTAAAGGATGAACATGATATATGGGAGGTTTGACTGGAGATATATTGGTGTTGATTGCCTTAAGGTTATTGTGGTGGCAGATGCTTCTAACAATTTTCTACCGATGTGATTCACAAGAAAAGCTGGCATTGTAAGAATGCACGTATCTATGGAGTATATATGCATTGATTTAAATTTCTTATATTGGATTATTTCTTAGGTCCTTTGGCATTTCCTTTCCATTTATAAAGGACCGTAGATTTGTGTTGTTGATTTTTATGGTGCAAAGTGTTAGCCTCTCTTTCTAGCAGTAGCAATCCCCCTCTTTCTCTTTTTTAATTTTGTTTTTTGTTATCTTCAGCAAGATTTGGATCATGTTTATGAATGTGCCCTATGATTACATAACATACTTTTGGAGCAAGGAATTGATAAGTTAAATTTTTTATGTATGATAGCTTTTGGATTTTACATCTTAATGGGTGCTGGATGTTATGCTTGCTAGCTGACTTACATATTGAGACATGTAGACGGGCTGTTTGGTTGCTGGGTAATCACAGCTGTGCATTCTCTGTGCAAAAGGCATACGTAGTGCATATTTTCATAGTTCAGTTGATAAATGAGGGGATTTTTCCATGACATTGGTAGCTTGCGATTGTTCCATCATCGATCAATGGTAGGCATAGCTACCTTGTAGGCTGATGATGCTTGCAAATACAAGTATCAGGAGAAGCCTACCTGAACACCCTTGTTTATACCTGAACTAATTCTAATTTTTCTTGGGCACTTGATGCACACAACCAAAGAGCTCCAAGTGTGTTGACATCAAAGGATTAAGGTGCTTTTGGATGCCTGGGCTTGCTGCCAATGGTATATGTGAACCGTAACACATATCATGCATGTATCATCAATTGATCATGCTCGAGTCTGTAAATATATGGCATGAAGTATTGCACAGGCAATTGCCTGATGCTGCAAAATGCATACCATGATGCATTGAGTGCCATAATCCTTGGCTGATGTTAGCCTTAACAATGAGGTCTTTATTTTCAAGAAGCTTATCATTAGAAGCTTCCAGGAGGATAGAGTTTAAGAAGTGCCTCTATGGCTTGAAATTTCTAAATTTTGTTACTATTGCAATAGGAATATTGACTTGATGCTTCCTCCTCTGTTACTTGCCCAATGTTTCACTTGGCTTGTCGGCTATGCTACGTAGATGGAGGTCCTTTGCCAAAGATAGGTATGCTAAAATTTCTTCTTTTATTGTATTTTCTTGTGATTGGCCCAGATTTTAAATGCTTGCATGTTGTCTATGGTAATTATTGTTCAAAGATTTGCATAAATTCAAAGGGAATGGATCTTTGGTGAGAATTCACTGCATATTCTCGATTGCACATGCATTCTAACTTCTTCCTAGGTTATCTATCACAAAAGTCCAAACTTTATAGTAATGTTACCAAAGTATAAAAAGAAGGAACATACATTATCAGGACATGTTTAAGTGGCATAGTGCATGCTCTTGTTGGCTATGCTTTAATCGCTGATTATTTACAGTTGATAAATGTTTCATGTGCTTTATGTCTTTGAAATCTCAACCATAGTTAGCTCACTCTATTTCATGTATACACCTAAAGTTCGGTGGACTTTTGGCACAAGTTGGCATATACTTTATTTTTGGCCATTTCTTCTAGATTATGACTTTAGATATTGCTATCAGCATCAAGGAATGAAATTTCATACTGTATCGTGTACTGAGCTATATGCTAGGGCGTACCGAGCGGTACACCTAAAAAATATAAAAATCAATTTTAGTACGGAGTGATAATAAATATAATATATATATATATATCTTTTTATATAAAAAAGATATAAAAATCAATATATAAAGAAATAAAGTGATATAAAATGATATAAAGAAGATATAGGGCATACCGAGCGGTAACCTTGTCATCGTCGCCTCGTCCTTCTTCTCCTTGTCGTATTGTCTGCGGCCTTCGACGTCAACAAGGTGGGGAGAAGACAGATAACATCAGAAGGTTCTCCATGCGGTGGCAGTGGACGAAGGAGATCGTTCAAAGATGAAGAAGGTCGGGGCCTTTGTTGCCTTCCTCGCGGTCGCCTCTTCTGCTGCTCTCGCCGCCGCCTCCCCTGATCCCCGCACCTCCAACTCCTCCTCCAAAGAGGTATGACTCTCCTCATTGTTACCTCCTGGATCAGGATCGTCGAGGGAGGGCGCCGTCGGATCAGGATCGAGAAAGGGCGTGGAAGACAAGTTCGCGTCGATGTTCAACGGGCTCAGGTTCATTGAGACACTGGTGACGGCGCATCGGTGACTCTGCGGTCCTCTTTCTCGATGCTTCTCCCTCTTCTTCGAATGCCCTCTTCTTCCTCGCCTCGTCTCACCGCAGCCAGGTTGACGCCGCTCGGTAGCGGGTGGTTTGCGTGCCGATCATCTAGCGGACCAATACGTATCTCCTGTATCGGGCGGTATGGAACAGTATTAAAAACCCTGATCAACACTGTAAATATTTTGTACAACAATACTACATTATTGAATTTTGGGAAGTCTCCTTTTCAACATGTAGACCAATTTAGGATGCTAAAATGGTGTTTAAAATTATTGATGATCTGTCAATTTACTCTACAAAATTTCATGTTTATATAAAGATGCACACTAAGTATGTTTTACATTTATCCTTTTAGAGACCTATGTGCATCAAACTAGTAGAACTTCGGAAATTTTATGCCGTAAAATAATAGAAAGTTTAGTTCCTTCATGCCATATGAAAGCATGTGACTGGACCTTGAATTATTCATTTCCAATGATAATTAGCTTCAGCTGGAAATTTTGTAGCAGATCTGAGACAAGATCTAGATGGAAATATGAAAATCACTTCAAACTTTAACTGGATGGTGAAGTTGGAAATGTTAGAGGTTACATTTGGATTTGGAATGAGAAATTTATCTGCAATTCTTTAGGGGTAGAACAAAATGAAGTCGTAAAACAGAAATAAGCGTGATGGACCAGTTATTGCTCTTTTGGACTTAGCAATCATCAAGTTGATAAGCTGCCATCCTCATCCATGGGATAGTTACTTAATGGACCATTTTTAAGAGAAGCCAATTGAGGATTTAGAGGTGGTAGATCCTCATGCCTTCTCCTCTATGAAAAGCTGTTGACATTGGAGGAACATGTCCAAAAGCAATAATCTACTTCTCACTTTACCTCATCCTCGAACAGTTTGTTTTTCCAAATTTAAAAAATGTATCTGTTACTATTAAATATTTTTTTTCCAAGGGTTGCAGTTTCGACGTGTACCATCCGGTACAGGCGGTATGTACTTGTCCGTCAACTGACCGGTACATGGACCGCTCGCTATCGGGTGGTACTGTCGATTAGGGCTATTTTTGCCCTGTTACCACCCAAAATTAGCCAGTAGTGATCGATTTCAACCATTGTCGGTCGTTGTCAGCGGTAATGATTGATTTCGACCGTCGGCGGTCGATTTCGAGCGGTATCAGTCGAGGGAGGGAGAAAGAAGAAGAGGGAGGAGAAAAACCTGGAGTTCGTTGATCCGTCACTTGCACGATCCGTCGCCGGCGGTGCCTACGCAATCCATTGCCCGTGGGCGATATCTTCTCCCCGCATGGGGAGAAGGAACGAGACGACGTGGCCCCTTTTTTATTTTTTAACTTTTATATTATATTATATATATCGAGCGGTATGCTTGTGCATACCGCTTAGTACTGGTGTACCATACTGTACCAAGCAGAAGCTCAGTACGCCGGTATGGACCGATACAAGCGAACCTTAATTTTTTCTATAAATTAAATAACCTGCAAGTTGGTGAGCTACTGAATTTCATTTAAAAATGAGAAATCCACTGTACCTGAGGGATCATGTTTAAGTCTAGTAGTCTTTTTCAATGTTCGATTTCTAATTTTCTAATAGACCTGTGATTGTTGAGCCTCCACCCAGATTGATCAAAATTTTCTAGGTCTGGGTTCTATTCCTGGTAAAGCTGACCAATTTTATTGATAGTATATTTTCCAATTACCAGGAGATTTGAAACAAATATTCATCTTCCCAGCATATGAATCAGTCACAAAGTCAATTATCTCCTAGCCATCAAATTTATACTATCCTACAATTGATTATCATTATGGAATGAATATATGATCCTGCATCTAATGTTGTTGATTGTGGTTCTAGATGGGTAAGCATAGGCCAGATATTTTTTCTAATTCAGGATAGGAAGGCTCTGTATGATACGATCAACTTTCTAATCTGATAGGTGCAAAACTGATTCATCTACCGAGCATATGAACCAGTCACAAAGTTATTTACATCATAGGCATCAATTATAAATTTATCCTATACATGTAACTATCCGACAATCGGTTATCGTATGGAATAAATATATGATCCTGCATCTAATGCCGTTGATTGTGGTCTCAATGGGTAAGCATAGGCCATATATTTTTTCTAATTCAGAATAGGAAGCCTCTGTGTGATATGATCAAATCTCTGATGTGGTAAGTGGAAAACTTTAGGTATTATACGTGCTAGAATCTAAACCTTTTTTTAGTTCATAGGTGTGGACTAATCCATCCTTTGGATGCTTTTGAACTTTTCAGAATTGCATTGGAAGAGTTGGTTTTTTCTTAGATGATAATTGTTGGCTTCAACCTGCTGTATCATTTAAGGGCTATAATCATTGTCTTGAAATTTGCTACTGTCTTTTTTATGCAACAGACAAATAGAGTCACTTGGTTCATTGTGCCATCTATTCAAACTGACTCCTAGGTGTGGTTGGATTATTTCTTGTTTTGGATTCAAACAATAACTTGTAAGAATGGGAATAGCAATGAATTGGAAAACTTTGTTTATTTTGTGCTTTTGGTGTACTTTTATTGGAGGACTTTAATCATAGGGCCTATTTTTTTTCATAGATGTTATGAATCAATATGTTAAGCATGACCAATTTTTTTGGTATTTTTTTTCTTTCCATCCGTTCTTTCTTGATAAAGGTATATTATTACTATTACCAACACTCTGTGATTCTTCCAGTTAGCATTCATACACATTCTGGAACATTGATCACTATATTTCAAAGTTGGTTTGCTTTAGCCATCAAAGAGAAGTTTTCTGTGTGATATCCATTGTCAGTTTTTTTTGTGGCAGTTAGCCACTTTTATTTGTAATTTGCTTTGAACTTTTTTTTTATTACATCATAATTGCATGGCATCTTTTCCATGTCGTGATGTTGATCAAGTATTCTTGTTAATATACATTTATCTTGTAAATGCATGGAAAGGTTATCATATTTTAAGAAATTTATTCACTTTTGAAGAAATATGGGTCATCATTGCTGTTTTTGCTGTCCTTTTCTTGTTTTTAATTTATTTTGTTTTTGTTTTTTCTTCTTTAGCATTTATGCAGTTTTCTCAAGTGTTTTTCGCATCCAGCATCAGTTATGTGAGCATGTATCTCTACTTTGTTTGATTAATTTGATTAATAATTTATTTTGTAGATTTTGTTTTATGTTTCTGTTAGACTTTCTTGTGGTTGATTCCAACTAATATCTTTTTTTTGGCTTTGTCTGGTGATTGTCTTGCTGGAAAACAGTTATTTTTTATATGTTACTTGTACCCTATCTTATATAGAGGAAGCTTTTTTTTTCACTACTTTTTTTTAGACTCTTGAAAAGATGATTTCCTGCCTGGTAATATCCATTGACCTGCTAACTGTAGATGTAAATCCATGCTCATATTAGGTGGTAAGAATTGCTTATCTGGTTGTATGAAGTTAGATTGATGTAGATTTTTCATAAGTTTATCGATAGAACCACTCTGAAATGCTTCTTAAAAGTTTTCAAGCGTTCCTGCAGGTTGGTGGCGAGTCTGCACGTAGGGGTGGCAGTAGAAGAGGTCGTTGGCCTTTTAGAGGTGGTGGTGGCAGAGGCAATGTTGATTTCCGCCCATCTAGACATGATGTTGGTTCACCTCCTTTTCATGGTAGGGGACGAGGCCGGAAAGGTAGGGGTGGCAGTAGGCAAAATCATCTGTCCATGCCTGTTGGACCATTGCCTGTTACTGCACCTGCATCAGTTGCTGAATCATTGTCAGTAATACCACCAGTGCTGGAAGAATCGAAGGCTCCATCGCAGTCACCAGCACTTGTTGCAGAGTCAAGAACCGTGGTACCAAAGCGTCCTTTCCTCCCGCCTGCCTGGTGTGATATTTGCAGGGTGGATTGCAACAGTTTAGAAGTCCTAGAACAGCACAAGAACGGAAAACGACACAAGAAGACCGTACAAAGAATTCAAGAGATACAAGCTCAGCAGAAACTAATGGCGGATCTGCATGCAAAGTATGTTGCCAAGCCTGAGATAGTACTCCAAAGTGCTGAAGAAAACAAGGTTTCCCTTCCAGGTGAAGCGAACAAATTATTTTCTCATACCGATAAAGCTGGTGAATCTGTTGCAGCTGCATTTTCATCCGATCAAGTAATCGAAGCCGGAAATGCAGTTGTTGTAGCATTGAACACGTCTTCTGCAGCCTTGCCTGCTTCTTCTCAAGATACTGAAGCAAACAAAGGTTCTATTTCATCAGCAACTGTCATCTTGTCTGAAGTTAATGAAGCAAACATATGCTCTGCTGCATTGGGATACTTGCCACCTGCAACGACAGAAATGGATCAAAAGATGGGTCCTGAAACGCAGAGTCAGAATATCACAATACGGTCTGATTCTTCAAAGGAGGGGGAAACAGGAAGTGTGGCACCAACTACTGATGCACCAGATTACATAGATTTACCAGCAGCAAAAGGTTGTGGAAGGAGGGCAGGGACGAATGGTTATAACAGGAGGCATGGTTCAAAGAGGAAGATGATGAGGTATTGGCGGAACGGAAAGCGGTTGAAGATGCTTGAAGCTGTTGAAAGCAACCCTCAAGAGCACCAAAAGGAACGGCCCAGGGTTTGTACACTATGCAATGTGACGTGTGACACACAAGCTGTATTTGATTGCCATCTTTCTGGTAAGAAACATATTTCTCGGATCAAGCGGTTCCAAGGCCAACATACTGAATTTGGTCCCATTACCGTATATATTCCCCCCAATCAACCAACAGCTCGTCCACCGAAAGCACCTGACCCACTGTTTTACGGCCTTAGAAGTCATGAGATGCTCCAACAGGAGGCCCGCACGGAAGGCTATGGTGTTCAAACTGGCGATCAGGCTGAGCAAGGAGGGAAAGCAGAACCCGTAGCCCTGGGGTTTCGGTCCCAACAGCCTTCAGAGATACCTCAAGGCAGAGCTCCCATAACTGAGGGCCAGAATTCGGTTAATAGTGCAGCTGAGACTGTGTCAAAAGAAAAGAGCGAGTTGCCGGTAGCATTTTCAACTGGGAGTTCTCAAGTAGATGAACCCGCTTGAGCTATTGCTGAGCATGCAGTTGCTACTTTTGTAAATGAAGCACCGCTTGGCAAGAACGTCTATGCACGTGGATTTGTCGTCACAGCAGCGATGCCTGGTCTTAAAGCTGAAGCGCCTTCCCTCCCGCACCGCCAATACTGGCATCCGGTGTGCTTCAAAACCTCAGAGCTTTCGCCTTTACTCACCAGGCTTTTTGCCTTTTATGCTATTCCGACCAATTTACCTAATCTCAGTTAATTTTATTTCCATGTACCTACCTCGCCGGTTAGCTGTCGAATTGTTTGAGAATATTTGTGTTGGGAGGTTTTTTTTCCTAAAAAAAAGGTAATTATGTTAAAAACTAATAATAGACCTACAAAAGGACCTCGAAAAGATCAGAAACTAGAATTCTCCGCTACAAAACTACTGTCTGTTTCCGATGTTCTTTGCCCGGATAGCAGCCTAATTTGCTATACGGTTACCTTTCCGGCACATCGAAGCAGTAAACAATTTTACCTTTGATATGTGTACGTTTTTTTATCTTGAGGATTTGTTACTGCATGCTTCTACTCAACGAGGCTTACTTTTCTTCATGGCAGTGAGTGAAAAAGATGGTTGATAGAGATCTTTAACTGCTGATAACAATGTTTTGGGGTTAAATCTCACCTTAATCTTTTTTATATCATTCGATGCAAAACAAATCAAAAGTCTTCTCTATTTGTTTTTTTTGCCCCCCCCCATAAAAGTCACCGGAAGATTACGCCGGAGAGATGATGATGCCAAATAAATAAGCTCGGGCTTATTTGGTCGGCGCCGGCCGACCCTTCTTTAAATCTCG
Organism: Ensete ventricosum; assembly: GCA_029747655.1. Classification (NCBI taxonomy): domain Eukaryota; kingdom Viridiplantae; phylum Streptophyta; class Magnoliopsida; order Zingiberales; family Musaceae; genus Ensete; species Ensete ventricosum. The sequence continues at coordinate 53,612,107 of JAQQAF010000008.1, forward strand.
GATTTGGATGCCGACTCGCCTCCCTGTGCTTATGTTGTTATCCGCTCTTCGATGAAAGCATAGCAATTGCCGAAATCAGAGCAACCAACAAGAACAAAAAGATTTGTTACGTAGCCTTTTGCCTTTAATTATTTGCCTTTTACTTATTTCGTGAGCAGCAATTTTTATTGTTAACAGGAAGACCATGAATTAAATATCATCTTCACCGCTCATCGTTTGTAATAATAATAAAATAACCTATGAGCTTTGTTGGTGGAAAATCTTCATGTATGTGCAGTAGGCACGGTCTGTGCCTCCGTGTCTATTGAGTAGGTACTGTTGGTTCTGGTCTGTGTGCGCTAGCACGCCTGCAATCGTCTCGGACGGAGTGGAGATGAAGAACAGTCGGGTGGAAGGAGCCCCAGGGTCTGACTCGATAGGTCAGCTGTGGGTGTGTCGGAACTTGGGTCGGGAGTCTGCACCTACACATCGGATCGGTTGGGGAATCCTGCAGAAAAGGTCGAGTCGGGCGGGGTTCCCGACGTGACCCCTCCAATGATTAAATTAGTTTAGTTGACGATTTGCGATCCTCCTGCTCCGTAGAGGTGCATGAGCTTTTATAGTGGATACTACAGGTCATTCATACCTAAGATCTTCAATGCTTCTATGGCTTACCATGTTGTCGTACTTCTCCACACCGTCCGTGGTCCTTCCAGTGACGTACGTGTTTTACCTACTACAGCTGTGGCGTGTCGACCTTATCCTTGCCAAGTTGGCCGTACAACAACTAGCTCCACCATACCTATGTCAGGTCGATTTTGCTGTGTCGGGTCGACCACGCTTGAGATCTGGAGCTGGACAAGGGCGTGGGGACGTGACAGCCAGGTCAATATTTGTCATATCAATCCCCCCCCCCCCCCCCCCGAGAAGACCTTCTCGAGGTGCTCGATTAGGGCGCTGAAGATGAGGTCTTGTGTCAAGCCGTGGGTTTTGCAGTAGACTCGGATTAGTCCCGAAAGCCGATCCGACCGAGCAGGGGCTCGGGAAATGAACTGGTCGGGTTTAAGTACTCGATAGCTGATCCGACCGAGCTGGGCTCGGGAAATGAACAGGTCGAGTTTAGGTACCCGAAAGCTGATCTGACCGAGCAGGGGCTCGGGAAATGAACTGGTCGGGTTTAAGTACCTGAAAGCTGATTCGACCGAGCAGGGGCTCAAGAAATGAACTGGTCAGGTTTAAGTACCCGAAAGCTGATCTGACCGAGCTAGGGCTCGAGAAATGAACTGGTCGGGTTTAAGTACCTGAAAGTTGATCCGACTGAGCTGGGGCTCGGGAAATGAACTGGTCGGGTTTAAGTACTAGAAAGCTAATCCGATCGAGCTGGGGCTCGGGAAATGAACTGGTCGGGTTTAAGTACCCGAAAGCTTATCCGATTGAGTTGGGACTCGAGAAATGAACTAGTCGGGTTTAAGTACCTGAAAGTTGATCCGATCGAGCTGGGGTTCAGGAAATGAACTGGTTGGATTTAAGTACCTGAAAGCTAATCCGACCGAGCTGGGGCTCAGGAACTGAACTGGTTGGGTTTAAGTACCCGAAAGCTGATTTGACAGAGCTGGGGCTCGGGAAATGAACTAGTCGGGTTTAAGTACCCAAAAGCTAATTCGACCGAGCTGGGGCTCGGGAAGTTAACTCGGGCACAAACCTGGGGGGACTTGCCCGAGAAGGTGAACTCAGACATAAATCTCTGAGAATTGGCCGAGGGGACGAACTCTGGCATAAATCTATGAGATTTGGCCGAGAGGGTGAACTCGGGCACAAATCTATGAGATTTAGCTGAGAGGGTGAACTCAGGCACAAATCTCTAAGATTTGGCTAAGAGGGTGAGCTCGGGCACAAATCTTTGAGATTTGGCCGAGGGGGCAAACTCGGGCACAAATCTATGGGATTTGGCCGAGAGGGTGAACTTGGGCATAAATCTCTGAGATTTGGCCGAGGGGGCGAACTCAGGCACAAATCTATGAGATTTGGCCAAGAGGGTGAACTCGGGCACAAATATTTGAGATTTGGCCGAGAGGGTGAGCTTGGACACAAGTATATGAGATTTGGCCGAGGGGGCGAACTCGGGCACGAATCTATGAGATTTGGCTGAGAGGGTGAACTCGGGCACAAATATCTGAGATTTAGTCGAGAGGGTGAACTCGGATATAAATCTTTGAGATTTGTGCCGAGAGGGCGAACTCGGAGACAAATCTATGAGATTTGGCCGAGAGGGAGAACTCGGACACAAGTCTATGAGATTTGGCCGAGGGGGCAAACTCGGACACAAATATATGAGATTTGGCCGAGAGGGTGAACTCGAGCACAAATCTATGAGATTTGACCGAGAGGGTGAACTCGGACACAAATCTCTGAGATTTGTGCCGAGAGGGAGAACTCGGGCACAAATCTATGAGATTTGGTCGAGGGGGCGAACTCGGGCACAAATCAATGAGATTTGGCCGAGAGGGTGAACTCGGGCACAAATCTTGGCCGAGAGTATAAACTCGGGCATAAATCTATGAGATTTGTGCCGAGGGCGAACATATGAAATTTATCTTATTTTATTATGTTACTATTATTATTATTTTTTCTGCATCGCATCGCACTCAGTGTAGTTGTGCATTCAATGCGGCTATGCATTTAATGTGTCGGGTTGTTTTTGGGCGGTCCCTTGCTTTATCTTGGGAAGCTGAAACAACGCCCTTGGATCCTATAAGTTTGCTACGGTAGGTTGAGACCTCACTTCTTCGTTTTGCCTTCTTCTTCTGCTCCTCCCTCATGTCTCCTCCTAGCCCCCTTCAGTTAGTGTTTTCTGAATAGGTCGGAATGACCTCCTCGGACTCTTCAAGTAGCATTAGGATTGTTCCTTCCTCGGGGTTGGGGGGAACAGGTCTCGGAGAGCCCGAGACAAGTTCCTTGGGAGCATTTTCGGGGCCCCCGTCGTCGATCGATGCAAGGGTCTTGAGAGATTTAGAGGTCATGAAAGCGGGTCATGACCTAGACACGACGGTGACCGAGGGGTCACTTATCGTCATTAGGGAGCGGTACAACATCCCGGCTGAGTACGGGTTGCACGTTCCGCAGCCTGGGCAGCGTCCCTATAGTTCGGACGTGCTTGGGGTGTGCATCTCGGTGGATGCTTTGGAAGCTAATCTTCAATTTCTGCTTCATCCCACCATAGAGGAATGTATCAGATGGTGGAGGATCTCCCCAAGTCAAGTAGCGCCCAACTCGTGGCGCTACCTTGTTGTGTTTTTAGGCGAATATCGAGGGGCTGGGATTATCCCGACTCATGACTTGTTCATGGCATGTTTTCACCTTTGCAAGAGTCGGGGTGGTTACTATCTCACTGCCCACGTCGGTTTTAGGGTTAGCGGGGTTCCTTCCAATAATAAGGGTTGGAAGTCTCGTTATCTTTTTGTGAGTGGTCCGAACTGGGGGTTCAGACTCGATTGGTCGGCACATCCGATCGGTAACGTCCCCCCGTATCTATTCGAAGAGGAGTCCATCCTAGTTGGTAGGGTGAAGAGAATTCTTTCCTCTTCATGCGCGATTAAGGAGATGACTGAGCTTTGGCTGGTCGAGGCGGATCTCAGCCCGGCCTCTAGGGGTACTATTATATTTGCACTATTTTGACTTTCTGGGTTGTTTTTTCCTAACCTGTGGGTTGGGGTGCAGATCAGATGGATCTCGACGATCTGCGTGGAATGTCGAAGGTGTCCAGAGGGAAAACCCATTCGGTTCGTGCTGTGGTGTCGGCTCGGGAGATCGACGTCTCCCAGCGAGAGAAGTCCGGAAGACTTCTTCCAAGAGGTCGACCGATGTATCGACTGAACAGATCGACGATCTCGCTCGGAGGCACAAGAAGGTGAAGATTCTGTCCAGGAGGCACAAGTTTCGCCATGGCGAAGGGGGGTCTCGGTCTCACTCCAAGGGCAAGGAGCCGGCAACGCTGGTCGAAGAGCCCGAGACGCTTGTGGAGTCCGCCGAGTAGGACGCGTCGCCAGTCTTCCATCGCCCGAGGTCTATGAAAAATCTCTGCGGAACGAAGGTCCGAAAGGATGATGCGGGGTATTATGCCTTGTACATGTCCGACCTAGCTCATCAGGACCCTGACAAGGAGATGCAGGCTAGATGGGGAAAGTTGAAGAACTCGACGAAGGTCTAGAACGACCCATCGTCGTGAAGGAGTTCGAGAGGGGACTCCTGCACCCGCAGTTGGCGCGGGAGCTGTATGCGCTCCTATCAGAGGTATTGCTGGCCCGAGCCGCCAAAGAGATAGTGCTAGTAACTTTTCAACCCTCATCTCTATGTCTCGGGCTTTCCTTCGATTCTGTCTTGACGATTGTTGTTTTGTGCAGAACCAGCATGTTCAGATGATGTTATTCGACCGAGTCCATGATGCGGGTCGGTTGATAACCTTTATGGACTATCGCATCACCAGCCTCCAGCAAGAGATCGACGCCTTGAAATCTGGAGGGGGTCCGGAGGCGGTCGCCGTGACCGAAGAGCGTGCTTCCGAGCTGGAAAAGGAGCTCGAGAAGATGAAGCGTGAGCAAGATGAGGCGCTCCAACGACTCGAAGCCTTCGATAAAGAATTAAACGAAGCCTGAGGTGACTTATCTGAGGTCCAGAAGCTACTGAAAGAGGCACGAGTCAGGGCTCGAAAGATGGATGACGAGCTATTACAGTCGGTGAAGGCCCTGGAGAGCACCCAAGCCAAGTTGCCGAGACAGCCGGTCGATGACTATAAGGAGTTGGTTGGCTTCAAGGAAGGTTTAAAGAGGATGGGCCGAGTTACATACGAATATGGCTATCGGGTCGCTCTGGCCCGCTTCCGTTCCTTGCATCCAGACTCGGAGGTCGAGGAAGATCCTTTCACCATCAGGCCCGAGGGCGATTTGATACCTATGGAGAGGCAGCAGGATTTCGACGACTCGGACCCACCCGAGTCTTAACTTGTAACCTTTTGTTTTGTCGAGATCGCTTGTTTCACCGAGGTCGGGTGTCGCATTGTCTTTGCTCGACCTCTTTTTGAATACAAAATGTTTTGTAGTCGGGGTCGGGGAAAGTCTTGTATTGTTCCCGACATCTTTTGTAAGCACATTTCATCAATACAAATCATGGTACTTTTTTTTACATTATGTGTAAAATTTTCAAAGGTTTGAAATGTGTCATATTCTCGGTAACACTCGCCCCTCTATTGTTGCCAATGTGTAAGTCCTTCTAGAACAACATCCACAACTCGATAGGGTCCTTCCCAATTCGGTGCCAACTTTCCACAGGACCGGGTCGGGTCGCTGACCTCGGCTTTCCTCAGCACCAGGTCACCCGCCCTGATGAACCGAGGGCACACTCGATGGTCGTAAAGTCTGACGATGGCCTTTTAATAAGCTAACGTCCGCAGATGGCCGTCGGCTCGCTTCTCCTCTAGTAGATCGAGATTCTCGCGTAGCTGTTGGTTGGATGCCTCCTCGTCATGCGTTTGAATTTGGAGTGTCGGGAAAACCACCTCGAGAGGGAGTACAACCTTGTTTCGAAAGCCAAGCTATAGGGAGATTCTCCTGTTGGGGTTTTTAGAGTCGTCTGAGATGCCCAAATTATGCTCGAAAGCTCCTCCACCCAAGTTGTCGGGACCCCGAAAATCATCTTCTTCAACCCTTCGAGGATGGCCCGGTTCGTCACCTCGGCAAGTCCGTTGGTTTGAGGGTGGGCGACCGAGCTGAGTTTCAGTTAAATGCGATAGCTTTTGCAAAATGCTTTAAATTTTGTATTGTTGAATTACGTCCCGTTGTCTGTGATTATAACTTTAGGAAGACCGAACCTGGTTATAATGCTTTTCCACACAAATCCTTCAACTTGCCTTTTGGTAATAAAGGCCAATGGCTCGGCCTCGAGCCACTTTGTGAAATAATCAACTCCTATTATCAATAACTTATGTTGCCCTGAAGCCGGGGAAAAGGGACTAGGAGGTCCATTCCCCATTGAGCGAAGGTCCATGCGTAGTTTGTGGTCGCGAGCGGTACCATCGGTTGATGCTGGATCTAAGCGTGCTTCTGGCATTGCTCGCAATTCTACACATAAGTCTGAGCATCCCTACGCATGGTGGGCCAATAGTAACCTTGTCTGAGAATCTTGTGCGATAAGGTTTGGGCGTCAATATGGTCTCCACATATGCTCTCGTGGATCTCGGCTATAGTGGTGCACGCTTCGGTCGGGTGTAGGCACCGAAGAAGGGGTCTGGTAAAGCCTCACCGATAGAGTCGACCATTAATGACGCAGTACCACGATCCCGCCCTCCTGATCCATCGGGCAACCACTTTATCCTTGGGGAGGGCTCCTGTTTCCTTGAAACAGATGATTTCGCTAATCCAACTTCCTTCTTCTTCGGCGATAGATATCACGTCTGGATTGATGTAAGGTCCGGGGATCCTTGCTATTCCCCCAGATGTGCGCTGGTTGCACAAGAGGATGCAAGCCTAGCTAGGGCGTTTGCTTGTGAATTCTTGGATCGGGGCACTTTAGTGATGATGCATTTCCGAAATTGATCCATCATCCAGCGCACCTCGGCCAGGTACTTGACCATCGCCTCTTCTCGGGTCTCGAAATCTCCATTGACTTGACCTACAATGAGCTGAGAGTCAGTAAATATTTTTATACAGTCTGTGCCAAGTTCGGCAGCGACTTTTAAACCGAATAATAGTGCTTCATATTTTGCTTCATTGTTCGTTGCTTTGAATTCCAACCGAAGAGCGTGCTCATAGATGTGCCCAGAGGGATCTTTGAGCACCAAGCCGACACCTCCTCTCTCATAGTTGGCAGAGTTGTCCATGTGCAGTGTCCACACGAGGTCGGGGCTTGCCGTGACCTTCAAAGGTGCAAGTTCCGAGAGGAAGTCTGCTATCATTTGACCATTAATCGTCGTTCTTGCCACGTACTCGATGTTGAATTCCCCAAGCTTCACCGACCATTTGAGCATCTGACCTACAACATCAAATTTTGAGAGAATCTAACATAACGGTTGGTCGGTTATCACCTTGATGGGATGTGTCTGAAAGTATGGCCTTAACTTCCTCGATGCTAGGATCAATGCAAGGCCAACCTTTCAATGGGGGGGGGGGGGGGGGGGGGGGGGGGGGTGGTAGCGAAATTTGGGCCCCGCTAAGACGTGGCTGGTGTAGTAGACTAGCTTTTGTCCAGCTTTGTCGAGCTTCACCAAAACCGAGCTGACCACCAAGTCAGATGCTGCAAGATACAAGTCGAGAGGCTCTCCATCTTTTACTGATGCCAACTGAGGTAGGTGTTCGATGTTGCTCTTTAGCTGGCGAAATGCTTCCTCGCACTCTAGGGTCCACTTGAAGTCCTTTGCCGACCTTAGTGCTCGGAAGAAGGTCGAGCTTTTATCTCCGGTGCGAGAGATGAAGTGGCTTATTGCTGCTAACTTGCCTGTGAGTCGTTGGACTTCCTTCACTGACCTCGGGGATTGCATCTCCTATATCGCCTTTATCTTGTCAGGGTGTGCATCTATTCCTCATTGATGCACGATGAAACGGAGGAACTTTCCGGACGTGATGGTGAAGGTACACTTGGCTGGGTTGAGCCGCATTCTATATCTCCTTAGCGTGCGGAATGTCTCTGCTAGATCCGAGAGGTGGGCCTTGGTCTTTTGACTTTTGACTATCATGTTATCCACATAAATCTCCATGTTCCTCCCGACTTGATCTTTGAACATACGATTCACCAGTCGTTGGTATGTCGCTCCGGCATTCTTCAGCCCAAACGGCATCACCTTGAAGCAGTAGGTGTCGTTATAAGTAATGAAGGCCGTATTCTCTCTGTCTTTCGGAGCCATTTGGATTTAATTATATTCCGAGAAGGCATCCATAAATGAGAGCAACTTATGTCCCAACGTGGCATCCACCAACTGATCAATGTGGGGAAGGGGGGTAACAGTCCTTCGGGCAACCCGATTGAGATCGGTATAATCAACACACATTCGCCAATTTTCATTAGCTTTTTTGACAAGTACAACATTGGATAACCAGGTCGGGTACTTCACTTCCTCGATGAGCTCCGCATCTAACAAGCGAGAGACCTCATCTTCTACGACTTTCTGTTGCTCGGGAGCAAACTTCCGTGGGCGCTGCTTGACGGGTCGAGTGCCGGGTGTGATGTTCAAATGGTGTTGAGCGACCTCTGGGTCGACCCCGGGCATGTCTTTTGGGGACCATGCGAAGACATCCGCATTCTTTCCCAGGAACTCAACTAATTGTACTCGCTGGTCTTTGGAGAGTCCCGAGTCGATCTTCACCAACTTGTCTAGGCAACTTGGGACGAGAGGCACTTCCAAAACTTGCTCTGTCGGTTGGGATCCCGAGCATTATCTTCGGGGCTTCGGGGGGTCGTAGCGGCCGTTTGGACTTTTAGCATTTTAGACAGCATTGTTGCCATCAGATAGCATTGCTTGGATTCTCTCGGGTCACTCTTGACTTCACCCACCCCCGCCTGAGTCGGGAACTTCATGAGTCTATGGTAAGTTGAAATGACCGCTTGGAGTTGGTTGAGGGTCGATCGTCCGATGATGGCGTTGTATGCTGATGGAAGTCTCACCACCATGAATGACACCATAAGAGTTTTCATCCTTGGTTCTTCGCCAAACGTAACGGGAATCGTGGCTGCCCCCATAGGGGAGACGGAGTCTCCGGTGAACCCTGTCAAAGCAGATGTCAAGGAAACGAGGTCTTTGTCAGTCAATCCCAGTTTATGGAAGGCGTCAAAATATAGGATGTCGACTGAACTTCCCGTGTCGATCATAACCCTTTTGAGGCGGGCGTTTGTCATTCGAATTAAGATTACCAGAGCGTCGTCATGGCAGGGGTACTCTTCGTTCCTCGACCCGAAGGTGATGTTAAGGTCTTCTTCGTGCGCAGACCTCTTTCCAACCTCAGTGCGCGCATAAGCCTTGCGTGCCGAGGAGCTGTTGCCGCCCGAGATCGGCGCCCCGATGATGATGTCGATTTGTTTCTCAACCGACCCCTTTGGTCGAGGCGACGGGTCTCGAGGCGGTCGATTATCGGGGAGTGAAGATTGGTCGCGAACATAGCGACGCAAGTGCCCGTGTCGGATAAGGTCTTCAATTTGACTTTGCAAGTCACGACATTCCTTCGTGTCGTGGCCATGTTCCCTATGGAAACGACAATATCTTCTTTTGTCATGTCTTTCGAAGTGTGTCTTCATTAGATTGGGAGCTTTCAGAAGCCCCCTCTCCTGAATATGAAGGAAGATCTCTGTTCGAGTCGAGTTGAGGGGTATTGGGGGAGGTCTAGATGACAACATGCCCAACCTATCTTCCCTCCTCTTTAGTGGTCCCGAGGGGTGTCCTCGGGGTTGTTCTGCTCGGGGGCACTTCGACTCGTCTTGCCTGCTAGTCACTAGTGTCTCGGCGGTTATGTCTTGGAGCGCCCGCTGTAGCATTTCGGGTACCGTTACGGGCGGTCACTCGATCAACGACCAGAAAAACCTTGATGGCTTAAGTCCCATTAAGAATGCCTGGATGGCTAGGGAAGGATGGACGTCAGGGACTCCCCGAACTTGTGAGGTGAATCGTCCCACAAACTGGGAAAGGGACTCGTCATTTCCTTGGGCCAACCCCAGAAGGGAGGCGGCAGTCGGTTTTAGGCGTGCACTCGTCAAAAAGTTTAGTTCGAACTCTTTTGCCAATAAATCAAATGAAGATATAGAGGCGAGTTTAAGATGACAATACCATGTTCTAGCTTGTCCTCTTAGAATGGTCGGGAAAGCTCAACACATCAGTGCATCAGACGTGTCGTACAGAGCCATTTGAGCGCGGAATGTTGCGACGTGTTGTAGCACCTCTGTCTCAAGTTGAGTTTCTCGATTCAGGGCCACAGGTGACTTCGTCTGGGGGAATGTCGTCGGAGGAGCCGATTGTGGGGTTACCGACTATATAAGTTGTGACAATTAGGGTACGATGGTCTGCACCATGCCAGCCAGTGTCTGAACTTGGTTGGTGAGGCCGAGAAAGGCCTCGGTCGTGACAATGAATGGTGCGGGGTTGGACGCCGGTGGTGGGAACCCTGGGTCGATCATCATCCTCCAGAAGCGGTTTGGAGTCGGCCTCGCTGTGGTGACCTCTTCCACTTGTTGATTCGGCTTCGTGCGGTGCTGGGCATTTGAGTTACCAGACGGACATTCTTATGACATGAGCCCTCCTTCTAGTGCCAAAATGTTGGTGAAAAATCTTCGTGTCTGCCCAGTAGGCACGGTCGGTGCCTCCGTGTCTGATGAGTAGGCACTGTTGGTTCTGTCCCGTGTGCGCTAGCACGCCTGCAGTCGTCTCGGACGGAGTGGAGATGGAGAACGGTTGGGTGGAAGGAGCCCCTGGGTCTGACTCGGCAGGTCAGCTACGGGTGTGTCGGAACTCGGGTCGGGAGTCCGTGCCTACAGGTCGGGTCGACTGGGGATTCCTACAGAAAAGGTTGAGTTGGGCGGGGTTTTCGACATGACCCTTCTGATGATTAAGTTAGTTTAGTTGGCGATTTGCGATCCCCCTGCTCCGTAGAGGTGCAGGAGCTTTTATAGTGGGTACTACAGGTCATTCATACCTGAGATCTTCAATGCCTCTATGGCTTACCATGCTGTCGTACTTCTCCACACCGTCCATGGTCCTTGCAGTGAGGTGTGTGTTTTGCCTACTACAGCTATGGCGTGTCGACCTTATCCTTGCCAAGTCGATCATATAATCGCTGGCTCCACTATACCTGTGTCAGATTGGTTTTGCTGTGTCGTGTAAGTCATGCTAGAGATCTAGAGCTAGACAATGGCACGGGAACGTGACAGTCAGGTCAGTATTTGTCATATCAAGTTTTATATTACACGAATTGAAAAACCTGGAGTAAGCTTTGGGAAGCAAAGTTAAAAATTATATTTTTCAATGATCCTAATCTTAATGATACATAGTTTATTCTCTCTATGATAGTTTATTAATATATTTATTTTAATTAGTGAGTTTTGATTTTTTTTTATGAGATCCATTTAAATTGATGATTATATGTTATTGGTGAACCAAGATTTATGTTATTTATGTTATTATGATCTATTTATTATTATTATTGGTGATAGTGAAGATTTGAGTCAATTATGGTCTGTGATTTTTTTTCATATTTAGTTTTTCACGTAAAAAATATGGTATCTCACTTATGGTTGAATCATTATTTTATTATTTATCTTGTTTTAATTAATATTTAATTTTGATAACAGGTTGATAATTTAATGAAAAAATAATTTTGATAGAAAAGAATTATTCTAACTTCAATAGTTGTTTTTACAACACAGCTTATCAACCCACCGCACCCTCCTTGCACACTATTTCAAGACTTGGCATGAGTTATAAAATTGTAGGACCAAAACTAAGCTTCGAATAATGATATGTTTTGTTTGTAATAAAGCCTCCAAACTATTGTTTTTTACCATGCGATATTTTTTCGATGCAAATTTACAGGTTTACATAGTTTATTTGTGTCGGCATAATCTAATAATGGATGAACTTTGGCAGAAGAAAAGCCAAGAAGAAGAAGGAAAAAAAAAAGAAAAAAAAGGAGAAGATTTGCTGCGGGCACTAAGAAAAGGTAGTGGAGAGAAGAATCTTATCCTCGTCGGTGCCTCTCTCTCTCTCTCTCTCTCTCTCTCTCTCTCGTGCATCCATGTAGATTGATCATGATATTGAAATCGATTATTTTAATTTTAATTTTTAAAGTTAGAAATTACTATTAAATTGATGAAGGGCTGAATCTGAAATCAGAACCGAAACTAACGGTTTCAATTCTCGTTATGGTTCGAACAATTATTTTTTAATTTTTTTTAAAATATACAAATATAAAAAAAGGATAATAATTTTTTTTTTAAATTATGAAAACGAAAATTGACAATTCGAAATCAAAACTAAAATAATCAATTTCGAAGTCGACGATTCTAATTTCTCAATTCTAGTTTCTCAAATCTACAAAATTGGAACCGAATCACGTAGGATCGGTTTCGAAATGGACGATTCTAATTTCTCAAATCTAAGAATTGAAACTGAATTGTCGATTATAGTTTGCATCAAAGAGGCCTACATTATAAACTAAGAGAAAAAAGAGAAAATAAAAATTAAAAAATATAGGATTTAAGTTTGACTTAGAAAAAAAAATAGAATTTCATCATTATTTTACTCGTCAAATAAACGAGAATAAGCGATTGAACTTTTCTAGTATTTATGTCAATCTGAGATGCTTAAATTGGAATCAAGATTTTTTTTTTAATCGGATTTGAGATAAGTCCCGATAAAAATGCATATGAATATAATCCAGAAAGTGGTATAATAGTTCGAAATTGAGAGCTCATACACCTCCGAGAGTGGGAATAATAAATAACACAACATTCATGAATGAATTGGGATAATTGAGGTGGAGATGCTTATTTTATCCTCTCGACAACCATTCTTTTTCCACACCTCAAAAGAACATCCACCATCCTTTTCTCTTCTTTCTTTCTTTCGGTGATCCTTTTCCTAAAAGGCACTATAAGTATAAAAAAAAAAGATATAATAAAAAATGAAATCATGAATTATCTTCCCCTTTATCTCTCTGTTAGCTTTATAATTCTTTAGTTATCATGTGATTTTTTTTTTAAAAAAATAACAAACATGAAAAAAATTATGTATATCTTTTGTTGTTGGATAATTAATTAAATCAAGTGTGCTTCCACTATGAGATTCTCCCACTCACAGTGACTTCTCTGTGATTGAATCAGAGTAGATCACTTTGTCACGGGCTTAGCTGATTTTGCCTAAATCGTGCGATACCCCTGCATATCCGTCCGCAAAGGTCAGTCTTCCCCGAGATCTCCTAGAGTCCCTTAGGCTCACAAAAGAGAAAACGGGCCAGAAGAAGTCATTCCCACGGGATCCACAAGCAACTGCTCAAGCAAACACTTCATACAGCCATATGCAACTTACTTCCATAGACATTACAAACTCAGAGAGGTTGCACACAAATGATAATGGTCCATTACAGACCGAAGTCCCCCACAAGCGCTTACAAGACATACTTGTATTTACAAGCCAAAATTGGTCATAAAGCAAACCAAACTCGGGCTGCTAAGCCTACTGTAAGCCCGCTACTTGCTGTACAATGAATGTACACAAACCGAAGGACACGGACAAACATGATCATTTTATCAAACACCTTGTTTACATTTTGACCGTGACATTCTCCCCCACTTATTCCTTCGACGTCCTCGTCGAAGCCACTGTAGACGTTGCATCTCCTTGCATTTTGCTAAATCTTCAATCTTCTACTTTAGCTGCAACACGCCCCTTTGGCTCCCAGCTGCTCTCCGCCGCTGTTGTTGAGTAGTCGAACTCTGATCCGCCATGCTGCTTCAACTCACCACTGACTGAATCTGGTGTGGGGTTGGCTGAGTTGTGCTGATCCTTCTTAATTCTCGCGGATCCTGCTGATGAAGGAAAAGACCTGCCTTATTATGCGCCAGTATCGTAGTATACTCATGTTGCTTGAACTGGGTGGATGCTTGTTGGAGCTTTAACGAGCATCGCCTCACAGACTTTGAAGTTTTTAAGGTCCTTCCTCCAAAATGTTTCCCATTGATCCTTCCTCCATGTTTAGTTGTCACTTCCAAGTAGGTTCGCATCATTTCGGCTTTCGATTGGCATTCAATTGAAAAATAAAGCGAACTATCTACTCTCAGTAGTACCGATCATCAATGGTGAGGATTTGACAACTATTGTCTTCCGTAAGCTTCTCTGAAGGGTCCCTGAACTTAGGCAGAGCTCCTCTGCCGGATAAGTAAGAGAACTGGGATACTTGACTTCACCCATTCTCTTAGTAGTTGAGAAGGCAAGGTTACTTGGCTTCGCTCACCTCATCGAGTTAAGAGGATTGGGGTACTCGGGTTCGCCCATTCTCCTGAGTTGAGAAGACAAAGGTTACTCGATTTCGCATGCCTCCTCGAGTTTGTACGTCATGCATTGAGCTGGTTACTAACATTCGCTCGCTCTTTGCTCACACTTCTGAAGCACCTGAAGTGTTTGCACTCCTTGCGTTGAGTTAGCTACTGTGATTCATCTTCCCACTGCCATTGAACTTCTGGAATGCAAGAAGTTTCGCCCGAAAAGAGCAAAAGTTTACCCCAACTTGGAGTAAGTCTTTGATAGATTTGGTCGCCTCTGGGATTGTACCATCTTCTCTATCACCTTTGTCGCCTACTCCTCTAAGTAGAAAGGTACATTACCGTGTACTGTCTACTTCGTTCCTTGGTCGAGCACTCCTGCGTCAACCCGAAGTCCCTCGCTTTCGGCTATCTTGATGAGAAGCCCTTTGACATCGGTCTTATGAAGTTTCTTGGCCTCTGCCCTTTTGCCCTGTCTTGGTACTTGGAGTTTGCCTTTGCATTCTCCACCTACTTGGCCCCTTTTGCGACCAAGCTCTCCCTCCATGAGAGCAAGGGATCGATGACTCCACGGAAGTCTCGCCTCTGCGGTACCATGGTGCTGCCAAGCCCATAGCGCTACTCTCTGTTGACTTGCATCTGCATCCCTTCCTTCGCGATCGGTAGATCCGCCTCTGCGGCACTGTGGTGCTCCTCCGAGTCCACCTCCTTTCTAACCGACACTTTGCTTTTGGGTAGCTGAGCCCCACTGGACTCGTCGTCGCTTCCTCGCCCCTTCCGACCACCTGCTTTGACACCATTGTGTTCTCCTAGCAGTTCTCTTTGGTCGATGGAAAGACAGACTGCAACTCTCATGCATGGCCTTCGCCATCTTGTTGCAGGGCTCACGCCGATTCTGTTCTCCTTAGCTTCCTTGGTAGCAACGTTCGCTTACTCGGCTTTGTCCTCTGACTTGCCGGGCTCCCTTAAGCGAATGTGAGCACTGAAGCAGTCCAACTCTCCAGCTGCTCCGATCATATCTTAGTATAATCAAGTCCCCTCCATGAGACTCGCTGGTACTTGCAATCTGACTACTCCCTCGGTGGTACACAGCCCCCAAATACTACCGAACAAGGCTTTCATCTGATGCAAGCTTCGATGCGCACACACGGAAGACCCACCTCTGCGGTACTGTGGCATTCACTCTTTGAATCCACAGCCCTTCTTGTCGTTGCATTGTTCACCGAAGTGGAGCTCCCAGTAGCTCCTGATCATTCACATGATCACGTCCCCCTCCATGGGACTCACTGGTACTTGCACTTGGACTTCTTCCTCGGTAGTACACAGCCCTCATATGCTGATGACTAAGGCTTTCATCCAATGCAAGCTCCGATGCACACACGAAGACCCGCCTCTGCGGTACCATGACATTCACTCCTTGAATCCATAGCACTTCTTCTTGTTGTGTCGTACACCAAAGTGGAGCTCCCAGTAGCTCCTGATCATACCTCCGCATGATCTTGTCCCTCACGAGACACGATCGCCTGTGTTGCATTACCACGAACTATTCCACCACGATCCGCTGCACCATGTCGCCTCATGGTGACATCTCCATTGCATACAGATTATTGTGTGATGAACTCGGCCTATGACTTCTCTACGTGTGTCCTCTGCCAACACATCGTAAGGCCTCTACTATCTCCGATTTTTAGTTCGTTTCCTTGGCAATTCACCTTCGTCCACCCACTCTTGGGTCACACCTGGACGAAGCATAGCTCTAGGACAGTCCGTCGCCTAGTAGCTCATGAAGTCCCCCTGACTTCACTAGAATTGGTGCACCATTGTCTGGATCCTGGGCCTCTATCCCCTACCAGCACAATCTCTGCTATGCACCTCTTGTTCCAGACAACTCGAATGACAACACTATGACATATTCTTCAAGGGTACCCGCCTCTGGGTCCTCTTGCCCCGTGCTAATGTATCATGATCCCAACTTTACCTCCGCAAGTTGAATCACCTTAGTTACTCCGTCAAATGCATCTCTAAGGTAGCTTGCATGTGCCTAAAATCTCCCTTCATCTTTGGCACCATGAAAGATAAGTCTGCCCCATCAGAATGAAGAACTCATGGAACGACATGATCCCACTCTTGCCTCTACAAGAGTTCATGCCCTTGACCTCCGTCCAAGGAAAGCTCTGTGCCTCTGCTCCATGTTCCATCTTCTATGTCGACTCCCTTCATGCGGCTTGGATACTTCACCAAGTTTCACCCAAGTCGTTCCGCTCCTCAATTTGCATTGAATTGATAGTGGCCCTCGTGTCCACCATTCCACGGGTCAGCCCTCCGTTAAGTTCGATTTCCACATCGACTCGAAGTGTGCCTTCATATGATGTTGCCTTGGATTACTCCCCACTTGATCTCGAAATGCATCCACCAATGCATTACCTCATTCGAGATCATGTGACGACTCTTCGTCGCTCGCTCGGTCCGTTGAGCGTTTTGGAGATATCTCCTTGAGAAACTCTTCCTCAATATGTGCGATCTGTTGCACATGATTCTCCCTCTGGAGAACTAGGACTTATCCCTCATGGATATCTATCCTATTAGAGCAACTTTCCTCTTTACATTCTTCCCACTGGAAGTTTCGGAGACCACCATCCCCTTTGGACTACTCCGTCTTGCTGAACAACTTATGCCTTGTTCTGCCCCCGCAAATGTACTTGCTAGATTGCGACCCTTCGCCAATACAGTCTCCACTGCACCCTCCAGGGTCTAGCAACTTGCTGAACTTGTTGCACATTTCAGCTGTCTAGGACGTAGCCTTTTATGTCAAAGAGAAAGTTCTGATGCTCCATGGCACTGAGTTCTGATCATACCTTAGGATGGCCACGAACACTCCGTCGTCCGTGTACAAGCCCTTGCATGAGTTCCAAATCCTTCGAGTTAGCAATTCCCCTCACCTCTGTGAGCTTTGCACAACTCTTTTGGTCGTTACGCAACACCTCCCACTTTGCACGGTCTCATCTATCACCAAACGCGCCGCTTGGCCTTGAGCACCGTCAAGTTTAGTTGCCAACGTCAAGCCATAGCTCGAACTCCACCATCCCGATCTTTGTGTGCTACGCATTCTTCTTTGCATGTTTGTCCTCGTGGTGCCTCTCGTGCAAAGGGTTGGCCATTCCTCTGAATGCCAAACATGGATGCCCGCTCCTTTGAGCGACTCCTTTCCCTACATCTCAATGTCCGTTTTCCCCCAAACGGTTGCGCGTGCTGGTTGTCCTCCACACAACCCAACTAGGTCCCCCACGTTTGTATGACAAGTGTCTCTGCGTGTGCTTGTCCCGCTCTGATACCACATTGTCACGGGCTTAATTGATTTTGCCTAAGCCGTGCGGCACCCCTGCGTATCCGTCCGCAAAGGTCAGCCTTCCCCAAGATCTCCTAGAGTCCCTTAGGCTCACAAAAGAGAAAACGGGCCAGAAAAAGCCATTCCCACGGGATCCACAAGCAACTGCTCAAGCAAACACTTCATACAGCCATATGCAACTTACTTTCATAGACATTACAAACTCAGAGAGGTTGCACACAAAGGATAATGATCCATTACAGACCGAAGTCCCCCACAAGTGCTTACAAGACATACTTGTATTTACAAGTCAAAATTAACCATAAAGCAAACCAAACTCGGGCTGCTAAGTCTACTGAAGCCCATTACTTGCTGTACAATGTATGTACACAAACCGAAGGACACAACAAACATGAGCATTTCATCAAACACCTTGTTTACATTTTGACCGTGACAATTTATCACATGTTCTTTGATATGGTAAACAAACCTTCATATCATCATCCAGTTAAAGTATAAGCTTAGGATTCATCAGAACAAGTGGAAATTTGCCTGCACACTTCTTTTATCTGACTAATTACAAGATTGGAGATGCTGTGCCAAATCTTTAGAGGAGGAGAGACATGGACAGTCCAAAATGAGATCAGACTTCATGCTTGCCTTTCAACACCTGTTCTCATGTTGGCCACTCCAAAAAGATATCAGTGTCTCTTAACTCTAAAAATTTAAAATTTTAATAATCAAATTAAATAGTCGATACAAGTTTGATGTGATTCGACTTATCTTGTCTATGTTTACAGGGAAATAAAATAAAATTTTTACAATACAAAATCAAACTAGAGTTAAATCTGATTCAATCACAATTTTAAGAAAAAAATTTACTTTTTTTTTTCATTTGAAGTGCTCATGATGCTTTTCTTCTAATTTTTTCCATCAAGACTTGTGTATATGTGATGCACTTATGCATTAAATAAATCATAATTTTTAGGATTTTCTTATTGGACATAGAAATATCCTATTCTTGGAAGAGGAAACAGATAGATAGGCCATATGATTCAACACCAAACTTTCTTTTCTCTCTCTCTCCTCTTCTTCTCTTCCTCATTTGCATGTCTGAAAAAAGAAAAGGAAAGAAAAAAAACTGAAAGCAGCTGTTCTGATACCATCAGATCAAAGATTACATTTCGACAGAAAACACTGAGCTCTCTATAGTGTAAACCTTTCCTACAGTGAGCAATTAATCTCATGTCTGAGTTGTTTATGACGACACATTCCTCTAATCAATGTTGGAGAAAAAAGCTGCACTCACAAACTCACAAATGAAACAATGTCTTCTTGCTCATGAGACAGCAAGCAAACAATGAGACTTTGTCATCATCCAAAAGAAGCGTTAAGAGCAATGCCACAGCCAAGATGGAATGAGTGTGACACAATAAAGGTGGAGTCTTTGTCTAAGCATCATACCATGGCATCTGGGTTTTCTTCTCCCTAACATACTTTGTCCAAACTCAACTACTTCATCACATTAAGGAACGAACACAGAAACAATACAAATTATGAGGTGCAAAGCATCAAAGTTTTGGCCTCGCAAATGCTTTTAGGTCTGCTGCAGGACTTTGGAGGGATGAATACCAAGCCAAAGGCAGAAGAAGAGTGAGAAAGAGACCCATGTCGTCATCCTCCGAGCTCTCCGCCTGCAAACCAATAATGCTTCTTCCATCTCTCTCTCTCTCTATGTATATATTATATATATATGTAGATAACCTTAACAAGGTGCCTTGTTGATCTTGTTCTCATCCTTCCAGTGTTTAGCCATATTGAATAAGAAGGGAAGGTGGGAGAGAGATGGGATGATCAAAAGTGCACATCCCACTCATTAAAGAAAGATTCAACTCTACAGATTAGTGCATGACATACATATATATATATATATATATATATATATATATATAATATATATATATATATATATATAATATATATATATATATATATATAATATATATATATATATATATATATATATATATATATATTGACATTAACATTTGGAGTGAGGATAAGAACATTAAAGAAGAAAGGCTAAACACAACTGTGTGTTTAGGATTATTGTGGTAGTTTAGTTCACCCCATTCATTTAGCTGCCAACTCATCTATAATTGATTGGTGGATCAATTTTTTTGACATTGGCATATGCCTTCCTCATCACTTGACATTGGACTAATTAATCTATAATTATAATTATAATTAGAGCATTTGATGATTAAAAATATAAAAAAAAAATGTCAGTGACATGAATGTGTAGAATTACTATGAAAGATGATCATCTAAAATAGTATGAACATATTCTAAGTGAAAATAATAGTTTAAAATAGTAAAAATATATTTTAATAAAAATATTATGGTTAAATAAGATGAGGCAACCAGTGGTATAAAATATAAAAAGATACCTTAAGAAACTACAAAACAAAAAAAAAAAATCCTTGAGACTTTACCTCGTGTTGTTTTCATAAAAAGATATTTCTTAGAATATTTTTTATGTAATGCATCATATTAATAAAAAAAAATGCCACCTTAAAAGAAATAATTAAGTTTTTCATCAAATTTTACAAACCAATAGTCCAATTTATCATAACTTTTCATCTTGACAATCCATTTATTTTGAGCAAATAAAATTTATTTCCAAACGTATTAAATCAAGTTTAAGATAAGATAATGTTTCCAGGGAGACATAAACACATTTATGCATCGATTTGTACGGATCGAAATGTTATAATACCTATTAAATTGGATTGCTGGCAAAGAGGAATTGCAACTTCCATAATATGAAGAAGGCTTCATAAGATTACGTTTGTTCTGAGAGGAGGACTAGTTGGATCCCATCCAAATATAATTATAAATATAATCATGAAGGTCTCTTATCTGTCGTCTATTGAAACGGATGCGCCAGATCGAGCGTTAATTGACTTTGCTTCGTACAACCGCTGTAGGAGATCCTATTTTGTTGTTTTCCGCGTTCACTTCAACGGTTCCCCGTAATTAACCCAACCACAAACCATATTACTTACGGTGTCCGATACACCTCCAGAAGACCTCGTATTGTACCCGCCTCGTTACTGGTTGCCTCTCTGTCGGCCCGATCGCGTCTCGCCATTCCTGATGCGGGTAGTGTTGAGAACGCGTGCGAAAAGTGTTTTTGTTGGTGTATTTATGTGTCTTAATTGGAAGACTCTGTTGGTTACGACTTTCGGGACGACGAGGATGTTGGCTCGGCGCCCCGACCCAGTTTATGCGCGCCACGTCATTTTGTCGATATCTAAGTCGTTGCTTAAATCGATTTCTCAACCGGCGCTAATTTTAATTCGGGCATCTCTTTGAGCGCCTCCTCACTGCCTCTTTCCCAGTCTCAATAGAAAACCCCCAAACCCTCTCCGTCTCTCTCTCTCCCTTCCTCTCACGGCAGTAACCGGCGAGCCCTCGACCGTGTCCCTGGAAGTGTGCGTCGGGTGGGGGACGGGCCGGAGCGGCGGGGGAGGTGTGTCGGTGAGAGGTAGCTGAGATCTGGAGAATGGGACACGGTGCGGGGCGCAGGAGGTGATGATCCGATATCTGGTAGCATAAAGATTTGATATTGGGTCATTTTAGCTTAGTTTTCGTGAGCGGCATGGATGGCGCGGGGCGACTGTGGATCCTGGTGACGCTGCTGTTGACGCTGGCGGGCGCTGCAGCTGCGGCGGCAACGACGAGACGAAGGCACGCGTACGCGGCGATGATGTACATGGGGACGCCCAGGGACTACGAGTTCTACGTGGCGATGAGGGTGATGATGAGGTCCCTCGCGAAGCTCAACGTCGACGCCGATCTCGTCGTCATCGCCTCTGTAGATGTCCCCGTACGATGGGTTCAGACCTTGTGAGATCTCCCTCCTCATCCTACAAATTCTTCTCTCTTTTTTTACATTACTTCCTTCGATCTATTTGATGGCGTCGCTTTTCTTAAGGAGTAGATTTACTAGTTTTGTCTTTTTCTTTTCCCCAGACTTTCATATGGTAAACTTAACCCAGAAAAAAGAACCCCTTTTTTCCCATTATTTGCCTCAAACAATTGATCGTTGGATGGCCTTTCAATATTAGAGATTAATTTGTCCTTTCTCTCGTCGATTAAATACTAAATAATAAAAGCAAATTCATTTAAGATATCAATTTTTAGTTTGGAAAGTGTAAAATAGATATTTAACGGCAAAGAAGAAGAAGAAACCATGCCCAGAAGAATGCTTGCCGACGAGGGCCATCTTTAGTCTTTATGGGAATCGAGGAGCCTCGGCTGGTTGTGGCCTTGTTTTTCTTTTTTGGCCGTGGCATTGGTACTACCGGCGTCCTGGATCTTTGACCCCTTTTAGTGCTTTGAAAGCAAAAGGACGCGTGAAGGAAACTAGTTGTTCCTTATTACTACCCCTACTGTTCTGAATATTAGCAGAATTAACCGATCTGCAATAAAAAATATCATATATTGAAACTTTTTGCTCAATTTAAGAAAATGATTGGAATTTTTGATACATTCAAGAAAAGACCACCAGTGTATAGATTTGTAATTTCATCTGATTATCCGTTATCTAGTTTTTGAATTGATCAATGACCACTAATACACTCTTGATTTTTGTTTTTTTTTGTTTTTTTTTTTTGTCATCAGCAAGATTAACTGCTTCTGTCATTAACCTTGTTATCATGCCTTTTTAATTAATTAGGAAAGAAGATGTGGATGAGCTAAGCCTAAACTTCTAAACTTTTAGGATTGGGGAGGCAAATGGATACTGACTCAGTTTGGCCAAGTAATCTCTGACCACTCACAACTATTCTTTGATGGTTGATGTGACAGGCAAGAGGAGGATGGTGTGAGGGTTGTCTCCGTTGAGAATTTGAAGAACCCATATGAAAATCAAGACAACTTCAACACCAGATTCAAGTTGACATTGAATAAGCTTTATGCATGGAGCTTAGTTTCATATGATCGAGTTGTTATGCTTGATTCTGATAACATTTTCCTCCAGCGTACTGATGAGCTTTTCCAGTGTGGTCAATTCTGTGCTGTCTTCATCAACCCCTGCATCTTTCATACTGGACTTTTTGTTCTTCAGGTACACCCTCTAGATACTAAATTTAATATATGCACATTGTTTTTCTTTCAGTAATAACCATCTTTTATGTGCTATTGGACATTGATATAACAATAAGATTAATATTGGGATTCATGAGTCAGTTTCAAACTAGGTTCAAACTAAAATCCTTGTGTGTTAGCGATTTACATGGAAGGAAGATTTATTCCATTGTGTAGTGCTAGTTGCTTAAGCTATGACCAACAATCCTGAAATTACAAGTTTTTTCCCTGCTAAAAAGAGTTAGCATCTCTTCTCCTTCATTTTTATCAAACACTTCATCTATTATGAGATGGAGGTGATGGAAGAGATGGAAAAAGGCAGAAATTGCTACTCCTTGTTGTTAATAAAAATCCATGATTCAAAGTGATTTGCTTGAGGTGATCCACGGACCACCACGATCCTATCCTTTCAACCATTCACACTGTTCCTCTAGTCTGATTGACTCATTGTGTCTTTTCATAGAACTTTCTGGTGCCTGAGGATCATCAGTATCCAGGCAGTATCGAGGCACAAAAAGTAGTAGTTTCTATAGCATTTTCAGTTGCATGACTGGTAGATCAAGATATAAGATGCATATATCCAATTCCATAGAAATGAGAAGATCAATGAGTAATGATATCATATTGGCAACAACTAAATGTTACTGAGGTTACATCATGTAATTTATGATGATTACTATGTGATCATCATCTGTATATATTGTTGCTTTAAAAAATTGCATCAAAACTGGGAAATCTCTGTTGAGGTAGTCACTCCTTTCTCTAGAGGTGGAGGATCTAAAACCATTGGTTTATTAGCTTCAACCCTAACTAAACCTTGTCCAAATTTATTGATAATCTGAAGTTTGAATAATACTTGGATGCACCTGCCACATCTTGAAAGGGGAATACCAAGGTCTTCTTTGAAATCTAATTCCACTCTTCGCTGTTTGTCTGGCAGCCTTCAATGGATGTTTTCAAGAACATGCTTCATGAACTAGAAATTGGACGTGAGAACCGCGATGGAGCTGATCATGCTTTATCTTGGGAAGCTGAAACAACGCCCTTGGATCCTATAAGTTTGCTACGGTCAGGTTGAGACCTCACTTCTTCGTTTTGCCTTCTTCTTCTGCTCCTCCCTCGGGTCTCCTCCTAGCCCCCTTCAGTTAGTGTTTTCTGAATAGGTCGGAATGACCTCCTCGGACTCTTCAAGTAGCATTAGGATTGTTCCTTCCTCGGGGTTGGGGGGAACAGGTCTCGGAGAGCCCGAGGCAAGTTCCTTGGGAGCATTTTCAGGGCCCCCGTCGTCGATCGATGCTAGGGTCCTGAGAGATTTAGAGGTCATGAAAGCGGGTCATGACCTAGACACGACGGTGACCGAGGGGTCACTTATCGTCATTAGGGAGCGGTACAACATCCCGGCTGAGTACGGGTTGCACGTTCCGCAGCCTGGGCAGCGTCCCTATAGTTCGGACGTGCTTGGGGTGTGCATCTCGGTGGATGCTTTGGAAGCTAATCTTCAATTTCTGCTTCATCCCACCATAGAGGAATGTATCAGATGGTGGAGGATCTCCCCAAGTCAAGTAGCGCCCAACTCGTGGCGCTACCTTGTTGTGTTTTTAGGCGAATACCGAGGGGCTGGGATTATCCCGACTCATGACTTGTTCATGGCATGTTTTCACCTTTGCAAGAGTCGGGGCGGTTACTATCTCACTGCCCACGTCGGTTTTAGGGTTAGCGGGGTTCCTTCCAATAATAAGGGTTGGAAGTCTCGTTATCTTTTTGTGAGTGGTCCGAACTGGGGGTTCAGACTCGATTGGTCGGCACATCCGATCGGTAACGTCCCCCCGTATCTATTCGAGGAGGAGTCCATCCTAGTTGGTAGGGTGAAGAGAATTCTTTCCTCTTCATGCGCGATTAAGGAGATGACTGAGCTTTGGCTGGTCGAGGCGGATCTCAGCCCGGCCTCTAGGGGTACTATTATATTTGCACTATTTTGACTTTCTGGGTTGTTTTTTCCTAACCTGTGGGTTGGGGTGCAGATCAGACGGATCTCGATGATCTGCGTGGAATGTCGAAGGTGTCCAGAGGGAAAACCCATTCGGTTCGTGCTGTGGTGTCGGCTCGGGAGATCGACGTCTCCCAGCGAGAGAAGCCCGGAAGACTTCTTCCAAGAGGTCGACCGATGTATCGACTGAACAGATCGACGATCTCGCTCGGAGGCACAAGAAGGTGAAGATTCTGTCCAGGAGGCACAAGTTTCGCCATGGCGAAGGGGGGTCTCGGTCTCACTCCAAGGGCAAGGAGCCGGCAGCGCTGGTCGAAGAGCCCGAGACGCTCGTGGAGTCCGCCGAGTAGGACGCGTCGCCAGTCTTCCATCGCCCGAGGTCTATGAAAAATCTCTGCGGAACGAAGGTCCGAAAGGATGATGCGGGGTATTATGCCTTGTACATGTCCGACCTAGCTCATCAGGACCCTGACAAGGAGATGCAGGCTAGATGGGGAAAGTTGAAGAACTCGACGAAGGTCTAGAACGACCCATCGTCGTGAAGGAGTTCGAGAGGGGACTCCTGCACCCGCAGTTGGCGCGGGAGCTGTATACGCTCCTATCAGAGGTATTGCTGGCCCGAGCCGCCAAAGAGATAGTGCTAGTAACTTTTCAACCCTCATCTCTATGTCTCGGGCTTTCCTTCGATTCTGTCTTGACGATTGTTGTTTTGTGCAGAACCAGCATGTTCAGATGACGTTATTCGACCGAGTCCATGATGCGGGTCGGTTGATAACCTTTATGGACTATCGCATCACCAGCCTCCAGCAAGAGATCGACGCCTTGAAATCTGGAGGGGGTCCGGAGGCGGTCGCCGTGACCGAAGAGCGTGCTTCCGAGCTGGAAAAGGAGCTCGAGAATATGAAGCGTGAGCAAGATGAGGCGCTCCAACGACTCGAAGCCTTCGATAAAGAATCAAACGAAGCCTGAGGTGACTTATCTGAGGTCCAGAAGCTACTGAAAGAGGCACGAGTCAGGGCTCGGAAGATGGATGACGAGCTATTGCAGTCGGTGAAGGCCCTGGAGAGCACCCAAGCCAAGTTGCCGAGACAGCCGGTCGATGACTATAAGGAGTTGGTTGGCTTCAAGGAAGGTTTAAAGAGGATGGGCCGAGTTACATACGAATATGGGTATCAGGTCGCTCTGGCCCGCTTCCGTTCCTTGCATCCAGACTCGGAGGTCGAGGAAGATCCTTTCACCATCAGGCCCGAGGGGCGATTTGATACCTATGGAGAGGCAGCAGGATTTCGACGACTCGGACCCACCCGAGTCTTAACTTGTAACCTTTTGTTTTGTCGAGATCGCTTGTTTCGCCGAGGTCGGGTGTCGCATTGTCTTTGCTCGACCTCTTTTTGAATACAAAATGTTTTGTAGTCGGGGTCGGGGAAAGTCTTGTATTGTTCCCGACATCTTTTGTAAGCACATTTCATCAATACAAATCATGGTACTTTTTTTTACATTATGTGTAAAATTTTCAAAGGTTTGAAATGTGTCATGTTCTCGGTAACACTCGCCCCTCTATTGTTGCCAATGTGTAAGTCCTTCTAGAACAACATCCACAACTCGGTAGGGTCCTTCCCAATTCGGTGCCAACTTTCCACAGGACCGGGTCGGGTCGCTGACCTCGGCTTTCCTCAGCACCAGGTCACCCGCCCTGATGAACCGAGGGCACACTCGATGGTCGTAAAGTCTGACGATGGCCTTTTAATAAGCTAACGTCCGCAGATGGCCGTCGGCTCGCTTCTCCTCTAGTAGATCGAGATTCTCGCGTAGCTGTTGGTTGGATGCCTCCTCGTCATGCGTTTGAATTTGGAGTGTCGGGAAAACCACCTCGAGAGGGAGTACAACCTTGTTTCGAAAGCCAAGCTATAGGGAGATTCTCCTGTTGGGGTTTTTAGAGTCGTCCGAGATGCCCAAATTATGCTCGAAAGCTCCTCCACCCAAATTGTCGGGACCCCGAAAATCATCTTCTTCAACCCTTCGAGGATGGCCCGGTTCGTCACCTCGGCAAGTCTGTTGGTTTGAGGGTGGGCGACCGAGCTGAGTTTCAGTTAAATGCGATAGCTTTTGCAAAATGCTTTAAATTTTGTATTGTTGAATTACGTCACGTTGTCTGTGATTATAACTTTAGGAAGACCGAACCTGGTTATAATGCTTTTCCACACAAATCCTTCAACTTGCCTTTTGGTAATGGAGGCCAATGGCTCGGCCTCGAGCCACTTTGTGAAATAATCAACTCCTATTATCAATAACTTATGTTGCCCTGAAGCCGGGGAAAATGGACTAGGAGGTCCATTCCCCATTGAGCGAAGGTCCATGCGTAGTTTGTGGTCGCGAGCGGTACCATCGGTTGATGCTGGATCCAAGCGTGCTTCTGGCATTGCTCGCAATTCTACACATAAGTCTGAGCATCCCTACGCATGGTGGGCCAATAGTAACCTTGTCTGAGAATCTTGTGCGATAAGGTTTGGGCGTCAATATGGTCTCCACATATGCTCTCGTGGATCTCGGCTATAGTGGTGCACGCTTCGGTCGGGTGTAGGCACCGAAGAAGGGGTCTGGTAAAGCCTCACCGATAGAGTCGACCATTAATGACGCAGTACCACGATCCCGCCCTCCTGATCCATCGGGCAACCACTTTATCCTTGGGGAGGGCTCCTGTTTCCTTGAAACAGATGATTTCGCTAATCCAACTTCCTTCTTCTTCGGCGATAGATATCACGCCTGGATTGATGTAAGGTCCGGGGATCCTTGCTATTCCCCCAGATGTGCGCTGGTTGCACAAGAGGATGCAAGCCTAGCTAGGGCGTTTGCTTGTGAATTCTTGGATCGGGGCACTTTAGTGATGATGCATTTCCGAAATTGATCCATCATCCAGCGCACCTCGGCCAGGTACTTGACCATCGCCTCTTCTCGGGTCTCGAAATCTCCATTGACTTGACCTACGATGAGCTGAGAGTCAATAAATATTTCTATACAGTCTGTGCCAAGTTCGGCAGCGACTTTTAAACCGAATAATAGTGCTTCATATTTTGCTTCATTGTTCGTTGCTTTGAATTCCAACCGAAGAGCGTGCTCATAGATGTGCCCAGAGGGATCTTTGAGCACCAAGCCGACACCTCCTCTCTTATAGTTGGCAGAGTTGTCCATGTGCAGTGTCCACACGAGGTCCGGGCTTGCCGTGACCTTCAAAGGTGCAAGTTCCGAGAGGAAGTCTGCTATCACTTGACCATTAATCGTCGTTCTTGCCACGTACTCGATGTTGAATTCCCCAAGCTTCACCGACCATTTGAGCATCTGACCTACAACATCAAATTTTGAGAGAATCTAACATAACGGTTGGTCGGTTATCACCTTGATGGGATGTGTCTGAAAGTATGGCCTTAACTTCCTCGATGCTAGGATCAATGCAAGGCCAACCTTTCAATGGGGGGGGGGGGGTAGCGAAATTTGGGCCCCGCTAAGACGTGGCTGGTGTAGTAGACTAGCTTTTGTCCAGCTTTGTCGAGCTTCACCAAAACCGAGCTGACCACCAAGTCAGATGCTGCAAGATACAAGTCGAGAGGCTCTCCATCTTTTACTGATGCCAACTGAGGTAGGTGTTCGATGTTGCTCTTTAGCTGGCGAAATGCTTCCTCGCACTCTAGGGTCCACTTGAAGTCCTTTGCCGACCTTAGTGCTCGGAAGAAGGTCGAGCTTTTATCTCCGGTGCGAGAGATGAAGCGGCTCAATGCTGCTAACTTGCCTGTGAGTCGTTGGACTTCCTTCACTGACCTCGGGGATTGCATCTCCTATATCGCCTTTATCTTGTCAGGGTGTGCATCTATTCCTCATTGATGCACGATGAAACCGAGGAACTTTCCGGACGTGATGGCGAAGGTACACTTGGCTAGGTTGAGCCGCATTCTATATCTCCTTAGCGTGCGGAATGTCTCTGCTAGATCCGAGAGGTGGGCCTTGGTCTTTTGACTTTTGACTATCATGTTATCCACATAAATCTCCATGTTCCTCCCGACTTGATCTTTGAACATACGATTCACCAGTCGTTGGTATGTCGCTCCGGCATTCTTCAGCCCAAACGGCATCACCTTGAAGCAGTAGGTGTCGTTATAAGTAATGAAGGCCGTATTCTCTCTGTCTTTCGGAGCCATTTGGATTTAATTATATTCCGAGAAGGCATCCATAAATGAGAGCAACTTATGTCCCGACGTGGCATCCACCAACTGATCAATGTGGGGAAGGGGGTAACAGTCCTTCGGGCAACCCGATTGAGATCGGTATAATCAACACACATTCGCCAATTTTCATTAGCTTTTTTGACAAGTACAACATTGGATAACCAGGTCGGGTACTTCACTTCCTCGATGAGCTCCGCATCTAACAAGCGAGAGACCTCATCTTCTACGACTTTCTGTTGCTCGGGAGCAAACTTCCGTGGGCGCTGCTTGACGGGTCGAGTGCCGGGTGTGATGTTCAAATGGTGTTGAGCGACCTCTGGGTCGACCCCGGGCATGTCTTTTGGGGACCATGCGAAGACATCCGCATTCTTTCTCAGGAACTCAACTAATTGTACTCGCTGGTCTTTGGAGAGTCCCGAGTCGATCTTCACCAACTTGTCTAGGCAACTTGGGACGAGAGGCACTTCCAAAACTTGCTCTGTCGGTTGGGATCCCGAGCATTATCTTCGGGGCTTCGGGGGGTCGTAGCGGCCGTTTGGACTTTCAGCATTTTAGACAGCATTGTTGCCATCAGATAGCATTGCTTGGATTCTCTCGGGTCACTCTTGACTTCACCCACCCCCGCCTGAGTCGGGAACTTCATGAGTCTATGGTAAGTTGAAATGACCGCTTGGAGTTGGTTGAGGGTCGATCATCCGATGATGGCGTTGTATGCTGATGGAAGTCTCACCACCATGAATGACACCATAAGAGTTTTCATCCTTGGTTCTTCGCCAAACTTAACGGGAATCGTGGCTGCCCCCATAGGGGAGACGGAGTCTCCGGTGAACCCTGTCAAAGCAAATGTCAAGGAAACGAGGTCTTTGTCAGTCAATCCCAGTTTATGGAAGGCGTCAAAATATAGGATGTCGACTGAACTTCCCGTGTCGATCATAACCCTTTTGAGGCGGGCGTTTGTCATTCGAATTAAGATTACCAGAGCGTCGTCATGGCAGGGGTACTCTTCGTTCCTCGACCCGAAGGTGATGTTAAGGTCTTCTTCGTGCGCAGACCTCTTTCCAACCTCAGTGCGCGCATAAGCCTTGCGTGCCGAGGAGCTGTTGCCGCCTGAGATCGGCGCCCCGATGATGATGTCGATTTGTTTCTCAACCGACCCCTTTGGTCGAGGCGACGGGTCTCGAGGCGGTCGATTATCGGGGAGTGAAGATTGGTCGCGAACATAGCGATGCAAGTGCCCGTGTCGGATAAGGTCTTCAATTTGACTTTGCAAGTCACGACATTCCTTCGTGTCGTGGCCATGTTCCCTATGGAAATGACAATATCTTCTTTTGTCATGTCTTTCGAAGTGTGTCTTTATTAGATTGGGAGCTTTCAGAAGCCCCCTCTCCTGAATATGAAGGAAGATCTCTGTTCGAGTCGAGTTGAGGGGTATTGGGGGAGGTCTAGATGACAACATGTCCAACCTATCTTCCCTCCTCTTTAGTGGTCCCGAGGGGTGTCCTCGGGGTTGTTCTGCTCGGGGCACTTCGACTCGTCTTGCCTGCTAGTCACTAGTGTCTCGGCGGTTATGTCTTGGTGCGCCCGCTGTAGCATTTCAGGTACCGTTACGGGCGGTCACTCGATCAACGACCAGAAAAACCTTGATGGCTTAAGTCCCATTAAGAATGCCTGGATGGCTAGGGAAGGATGGACGTCAGGGACTCCCCGAACTTGTGAGGTGAATCATCCCACAAACTGGGAAAGGGACTCGTCATTTCCTTGGGCCAACCCCAGAAGGGAGGCGGCAGTCGGTTTTAGGCGTGCACTCGTCAAAAAGTTTAGTTCGAACTCTTTTGCCAATAAATCAAATGAAGATATAGAGGCGAGTTTAAGATGACAATACCATGTTCTAGCTTGTCCTCTTAGAATGGTCGGGAAAGCTCAACACATCAGTGCATCAGACGTGTCGTACAGAGCCATTTGAGCGCGGAATGTTGCGACGTGTTGTAGCACCTCTGTCTCAAGTTGAGTTTCTCGATTCAGGGCCACAGGTGACTTCGTCTGGGGGAATGTCGTCGGAGGAGCCGATTGTGGGGTTACCGACTATATAAGTTGTGACAATTAGGGTACGATGGTCTGCACCATGCCAGCCAGTGTCTGAACTTGGTTGGTGAGGCCGAGAAAGGCCTCGGCCGTGACAATGAATGGTGCGGGGTTGGACGCCGGTGGTGGGAACCCTGGGTCGATCATCATCCTCCAGAAGCGGTTTGGAGTCGGCCTCGCTGTGGTGACCTCTTCCACTTGTTGATTCGGCTTCGTGCGGTGCTGGGCATTTGAGTTACTAGATGGGCATTCTTATGACATGAGCCCTCCTTCTAGTGCCAAAATGTT
The DNA here is from genome assembly GCA_029747655.1 of Ensete ventricosum. Classification (NCBI taxonomy): domain Eukaryota; kingdom Viridiplantae; phylum Streptophyta; class Magnoliopsida; order Zingiberales; family Musaceae; genus Ensete; species Ensete ventricosum. The sequence goes on from JAQQAF010000008.1 coordinate 53,643,146, forward strand.
GGTGAAAAATCTTCGTGTCTGCCCAGTAGGCACGGTCGGTGCCTCCGTGTCTGATGAGTAGGCACTGTTGGTTCTGTCCCGTGTGCGCTAGCATGCCTGCAGTCGTCTCGGACGGAGTGGAGATGGAGAACGGTTGGGTGGAAGGAGCCCCTGGGTCTGACTCGGCAGGTCAGCTACGGGTGTGTCGGAACTCGGGTCGGGAGTCCGTGCCTACAGGTCGGGTCGACTGGGGATTCCTACAGAAAAGGTTGAGTTGGGCGGGGTTTCCGACATGACCCTTCTGATGATTAAGTTAGTTTAGTTGGCGATTTGCGATCCCCCTGCTCCGTAGAGGTGCAGGAGCTTTTATAGTGGGTACTACAGATCATTCATACCTGAGATCTTCAATGCCTCTATGGCTTACCATGCTGTCGTACTTCTCCACACCGTCCATGGTCCTTGCAGTCAGGTGCGTGTTTTGCCTACTACAGCTATGGCGTGTCAACCTTATCCTTGCCAAGTCGATCATATAATCGCTGGCTCCACTATACCTGTGTCAGATTGGTTTTGCTGTGTCGTGTAAGTCATGCTAGAGATCTAGAGCTAGACAATGGCACGGGAACGTGACAGTCAGGTCAGTATTTGTCATATCAAGTTTTATATTACACGAATTGAAAAACCTGGAGTAAGCTTTGGGAAGCAAAGTTAAAAATTATATTTTTCAATGATCCTAATCTTAATGATACATAGTTTATTCTCTCTATGATAGTTTATTAATATATTTATTTTAATTAGTGAGTTTTGATTTTTTTTATGAGATCCATTTAAATTGATGATTATATGTTATTGGTGAACCAAGATTTATGTTATTTATGTTATTATGATCTATTTATTATTATTATTGGTGATAGTGAAGATTTGAGTCAATTATGGTCTGTGATTTTTTTTCATATTTAGTTTTTCACGTAAAAAATATGGTATCTCACTTATGGTTGAATCATTATTTTATTATTTATCTTGTTTTAATTAATATTTATTTTTGATAACAGGTTGATAATTTAATGAAAAAATAATTTTGATAGAAAATAATTATTCTAACTTCAATAGTTGTTTTTACAACACAAAGCTTATCAACCCACCGCACCCTCCTTGCACACTATTTCAAGACTTGGCATGAGTTATAAAATTGTAGGACCAAAACTAAGCTTCGAATAATGATATGTTTTGTTTGTAATAAAGCCTCCAAACTATTGTTTTTTACCATGCGATATTTTTTCGATGCAAATTTACAGGTTTACATAGTTTATTTGTGTCGGCATAATCTAATAATGGATGAACTTTGGCAGAAGAAAAGCGAAGAAGAAGAAGGAAAAAAAAAAGAAAAAAAAGGAGAAGATTTGCTGCGGGCACTAAGAAAAGGTAGTGGAGAGAAGAATCTTATCCTCGTCGGTGCCTCTCTCTCTCTCTCTCTCTCTCTCTCTCTCGTGCATCCATGTAGATTGATCATGATATTGAAATCGATTATTTTAATTTTAATTTTTAAAGTTAGAAATTACTATTAAATTGATGAAGGGCTGAATCTGAAATCAGAACCGAAACTAACGGTTTCAATTCTCGTTATGGTTCGAACAATTATTTTTTAATTTTTTTAAAATATACAAATATAAAAAAAGGATAATATTTTTTTTTTAAAATTATGAAAACGAAAATTGACAATTCGAAATCAAAACTAAAATAATCAATTTCGAAGTCGACGATTCTAATTTCTCAATTCTAGTTTCTCAAATCTACAAAATTGGAACCGAATCACGTAGGATCGGTTTCGAAATGGACGATTCTAATTTCTCAAATCTAAGAATTGAAACTGAATTGTCGATTATAGTTTGCATCAAAGAGGCCTACATTATAAACTAAGAGAAAATAAAAATTAAAAAAATATAGGATTTAAGTTTGACTTAGAAAAAAAAAATAGAATTTCATAATTATTTTACTCGTCAAATAAACGAGAATAAGCGATTGAACTTTTCTAGCATTTATGTCAATCTGAGATGCTTAAATTGGAATCAAGATTTTTTTTTTTAATCGGATTTGAGATAAGTCCCGATAAAAATGCATATGAATATAATCCAGAAAGTGGTATAATAGTTCGAAATTGAGAGCTCATACACCTCCGAGAGTGGGAATAATAAATAACACAACATTCTTTAGACATGAATGAATTGGGATAATTGAGGTGGAGATGCTTATTTTATCCTCTCGACAACCATTCTTTTTCCACACCTCAAAAGAACATCCACCATCCTTTTCTCTTCTTTCTTTCTTTAGGTGATCCTTTTCCTAAAAGGCACTATAAGTACAAAAAAAAAAGATATAATAAAAAATGAAAGCATGAATTATCTTCCCCTTTATCTCTCTGTTAGCTTTATAATTATTTAGTTATCATGTGATATTTTTTTAAAAAAAACAACAAACATGAAAAAAATTATGTATATCTTTTGTTGTTGGATAATTAATTAAATCAAGTGTGCTTCCACTATAAGACTCTCCCACTCACAGTGACTTCCCTGTGATTGAATCAGAGTAGATCACTTGTCACATCAAAACCTGTGCTGTTCATGTTCTTTGATATGGTAAACAAACCTTCATATCATCATCCAGTCTTTCTTTCTTCTTATTTTTGAGATTATGATGCAGTAAAGTATAAGCTTAGGATTCATCAGAACAAGTGGAAATTTGCCTGCACACTTCTTTTATCTGACTAATTACAAGATTGGAGATGCTGTGCCAAATCTTTAGAGGAGGAGATACATGGACAGTCCAAAATGAGATCAGACTTCATGCTTGCCTTTCAACACCTGTTCTCATGTTGGCCACTCCAAAAAGATATCAGTGTCTCTTAACTCTAAAAATTTAAAATTTTAATAATCAAATTAAATAGTCGATACAAGTTTGATGTGATTCGACTTATCTTGTCTATGTTTACAGGGAAAAAAAATAAAATTTTTACAATACAAAATCAAACTAGAGTTAAATCTGATTCAATCACAATTTTAAGAAAAAAATTTACTTTTTTTTTTCATTTGAAGTGCTCATGATGCTTTTCTTCTAATTTTTTCCATCAAGACTTGTGTATATGTGATGCACTTATGCATTAAATAAATCATAATTTTTAGGATTTTCTTATTGGACATAGAAATATCCTATTCTTGGAAGAGGAAACAGATAGATAGGCCATATGATTCAACACCAAACTTTCTTTTCTCTCTCTCTCTCCTCTTCTTCTCTTCCTCATTTGCATGTCTGAAAAAAGAAAAGGAAAGAAAAAAAACTGAAAACAGCTGTTCTGATACCATCAGATCAAAGATTACATTTCGACAGAAAACACTGAGCTCTCTATAGTGTAAACCTTTCCTACAGTGAGCAATTAATCTCATGTCTGAGTTGTTTATGACGACACATTCCTCTAATCAATGTTGGAGAAAAAAGCTGCACTCACAGACTCAAATGAAACAATGTCTTCTTGCTCATGAGACAGCAAGCAAACAATGAGACTTTGTCATCATCCAAAAGAAGCGTTAAGAGCAATGCCACAGCCAAGATGGAATGAGTGTGGCACAATAAAGGTGGAGTCTTTGTCTAAGCATCATACCATGGCATCTGGGTTTTCTTCTCCCTAACATACTTTGTCCAAACTCAACTACTTCATCACATTAAGGAACGAACACAGAAACAATACAAATTATGAGGTGCAAAGCATCAAAGTTTTGGCCTCGCAAATGCTTTTAGGTCTGCTGCAGGACTTTGGAGGGATGAATACCAAGCCAAAGGCAGAAGAAGAGTGAGAAAGAGACCCATGTCGTCATCCTCCGAGCTCTCCGCCTGCAAACCAATAATGCTTCTTCCATCTCTCTCTCTCTCTATGTATATATTATATATATATGTAGATAACCTTAACAAGGTGCCTTGTTGATCTTGTTCTCATCCTTCCAGTGTTTAGCCATATTGAATAAGAAGGGAAGGTGGGAGAGAGATGGGATGATCAAAAGTGCACATCCCACTCATTAAAGAAAGATTCAACTCTACAGATTAGTGCATGACATACATATATGTATATATATCTATATATATATATATATATATATATATATATATATATATATATATATATATATATATATATATATATATATATATATATATATATATATATTGACATTAACATTTGGAGTGAGGATAAGAACATTAAAGAAGAAAGGCTAAACACAACTGTGTGTTTAGGATTATTGTGGTAGTTTAGTTCACCCCATTCATTTAGCTGCCAACTCATCTATAATTGATTGGTGGATCAATTTTTTTGACATTGGCATATGCCTTCCTCATCACTTGACATTGGACTAATTAATCTATAATTATAATTATAATTAGAGCATTTGATGATTAAAAATATATAAAAAAAATGTCAGTGACATGAATGTGTAGAATTACTATGAAAGATGATAATCTAAAATAGTATGAACATATTCTAAGTGAAAATAATAGTTTAAAATAGTAAAAATATATTTTAATAAAAATATTATGGTTAAATAAGATGAGGCAACCAGTGGTATAAAATATAAAAAGATACCTTAAGAAACTACAAAACAAAACAAAAAATCCTTGAGACTTTACCTCGTGTTGTTTTCATAAAAAGATATTTCTTAGAATATTTTTTATGTAATGCATCATATTAATAATAAAAAATGCCACCTTAAAAGAAATAATTAAGTTTTTCATCAAATTTTACAAACCAATAGTCCAATTTATCATAACTTTTCATCTTGACAATCCATTTATTTTGAGCAAATAAAATTTATTTCCAAACGTATTAAATCAAGTTTAAGATAAGATAATGTTTCCAGGGAGACATAAACACATTTATGCATCGATTTGTACGGATCGAAATGTTATAATACCTATTAAATTGGATTGCTGGCAAAGAGGAATTGCAACTTCCATAATATGAAGAAGGCTTCATAAGATTACGTTTGTTCTGAGAGGAGGACTAGTTGGATCCCATCCAAATATAATTATAAATATAATCATGAAGGTCTCTTATCTGTCGTCTATTGAAACAGATGCGCCAGATCGAGCGTTAATTGACTTTGATTCGTACAACCGCTGTAGGAGATCCTATTTTGTTGTTTTCCGCGTTCACTTTAACGGTTCCCCGTAATTAACCCAACCACAAACCATATTACTTACGGTGTCCGATACACCTCCAGAAGACCTCTTATTTTACCCGCCTCGTTACTGGTTGCCTCTCTGTCTGCCCGAACGCGTCTCTCCATTCCTGATGCGGGTAGTGTTGAGGACGCGTGCGAAAAGTGTTTTTGTTGGTGTATTTATGTGTCTTAATTGGAAGACTCTGTTGGTTACGACTTTCGGAACGACGAGGATGTTGGCTCGGCGCCCCGACCCAGTTTATGCGCGCCACGTCATTTTGTCGATATCTTAGTCGTTGCTTAAATCGATTTCTCAACCGGCGCTAATTTTAATTCGGGCATCTCTTTGAGCGCCTCCTCACTGCCTCTTTCCCAGTCTCAATAGAAAACCCCCAAACCCTCTCCGTCTCTCTCTCTCCCTTCCTCTCACGGCAGTAACCGGCGAGCCCTCGACCGTGTCCCTGGGTGGGGGACGGGCCGGAGCGGCGGGGGAGGTTTGTCGGTGAGAGGTAGCTGAGATCTGGAGAATGGGACACGGTGCGGGGCGCAGGAGGTGATGATCCGATATCTGGTAGCATAAAGATTTGATATTGGGTCATTTTAGCTTAGTTTTCGTGAGCGGCATGGATGGCGCGGGGCGACTGTGGATCCTGGTCACGCTGCTGTTGACGCTGGCGGGCGCTGCAGCTGCGGCGGCAACGACGAGACGAAGGCACGCGTACGCGGCGATGATGTACATGGGGACGCCCAGGGACTACGAGTTCTACGTGGCGATGAGGGTGATGATGAGGTCCCTCGCGAAGCTCAACGTCGACGCCGATCTCGTCGTCATCGCCTCTGTAGATGTCCCCGTACGATGGGTTCAGACCTTGTGAGATCTCCCTCCTCATCCTACAAATTCTTCTCTTTTTTTTACATTACTTCCTTCGATCTATTTGATGGCGTCGCTTTTCTTAAGGAGTAGATTTACTAGTTTTGTCTTTTTCTTTTCCCCAGACTTTCATATGGTAAACTTAACCCAGAAAAAAGAACCCCTTTTTTCCCATTATTTGCCTCAAACAATTGATCGTTGGATGGCCTTTCAATATTAGAGATTAATTTGTCCTTTCTCTCGTCGATTAAATACTAAATAATAAAAGCAAATTCATTTAAGATATCAATTTTTAGTTTGGAAAGTGTAAAATAGATATTTAACGGCAAAGAAGAAGAAGAAACCATGCCCAGAAGAATGCTTGCCGACGAGGGCCATCTTTAGTCTTTATGGGAATCGAGGAGCCTCGGCTGGTTGTGGCCTTGTTTTTCTTTTTTGGCCGTGGCATTGGTACTACCGGCGTCCTGGATCTTTGACCCCTTTTAGTGCTTTGAAAGCAAAAGGACGCGTGAAGGAAACTAGTTGTTCCTTATTACTACCCCTACTGTTCTGAATATTAGCAGAATTAACCGATCTGCAATAAAAAATATCATATATTGAAACTTTTTGCTCAATTTAAGAAAATGATTGGAATTTTTGATACATTCAAGAAAAGACCACCAGTGTATAGATTTGTAATTTCATCTGATTATCCGTTATCTAGTTTTTGAATTGATCAATGACCACTAATACACTCTTGATTTTTGTTTTTTTTTGTTTTTTTTTTTTGTCATCAGCAAGATTAACTGCTTCTGTCATTAACCTTGTTATCATGCCTTTTTAATTAATTAGGAAAGAAGATGTGGATGAGCTAAGCCTAAACTTCTAAACTTTTAGGATTGGGGAGGCAAATGGATACTGACTCAGTTTGGCCTAGTAATCTCTGACCACTCACAACTATTCTTTGATGGTTGATGTGACAGGCAAGAGGAGGATGGTGTGAGGGTTGTCTCCGTTGAGAATTTGAAGAACCCATATGAAAATCAAGACAACTTCAACACCAGATTCAAGTTGACATTGAATAAGCTTTATGCATGGAGCTTAGTTTCATATGATCGAGTTGTTATGCTTGATTCTGATAACATTTTCCTCCAGCGTACTGATGAGCTTTTCCAGTGTGGTCAATTCTGTGCTGTCTTCATCAACCCCTGCATCTTTCATACTGGACTTTTTGTTCTTCAGGTACACCCTCTAGATACTAAATTTAATATATGCACATTGTTTTTCTTTCAGTAATAACCATCTTTTATGTGCTATTGGACATTGATATAACAATAAGATTAATATTGGGATTCATGAGTCAGTTTCAAACTAGGTTCAAACTAAAATCCTTGTGTGTTAGCGATTTACATGGAAGGAAGATTTATTCCATTGTGTAGTGCTAGTTGCTTAAGCTATGACCAACAATCCTGAAATTACAAGTTTTTTCCCTGCTAAAAAGAGTTAGCATCTCTTCTCCTTCATTTTTATCAAACACTTCATCTACTATGAGATGGAGGTGATGGAAGAGATGGAAAAAGGCAGAAATTGCTACTCCTTGTTGTTAATAAAAATCCATGATTCAAAGTGATTTGCTTGAGGTGATCCATGGACCACCACGATCCTATCCTTTCAACCATTCACACTGTTCCTCTAGTCTGATTGACTCATTGTGTCTTTTCATAGAACTTTCTGGTGCCTGAGGATCATCAGTATCCAGGCAGTATCGAGGCACAAAAAGTAGTAGTTCTATAGCATTTTCAGTTGCATGACTGGTAGATCAAGATATAAGATGCATATATCCAATTCCATAGAAATGAGAAGATCAATGAGTAATGATATCATATTGGCAACAACTAAATGTTACTGAGGTTACATCATGTAATTTATGATGATTACTATGTGATCATCATCTGTATATATTGTTGCTTTAAAAAATTGCATCAAAACTGGGAAATCTCTGTTGAGGTAGTCACTCCTTTCTCTAGAGGTGGAGGATCTAAAACCATTGGTTTATTAGCTTCAACCCTAACTAAACCTTGTCCAAATTTATTGATAATCTGAAGTTTGAATAATACTTGGATGCACCTGCCACATCTTGAAAGGGGAATACCAAGGTCTTCTTTGAAATCTAATTCCACTCTTCGCTGTTTGTCTGGCAGCCTTCAATGGATGTTTTCAAGAACATGCTTCATGAACTAGAAATTGGACGTGAGAACCGCGATGGAGCTGATCAGGGCTTTCTTGCAAGCTACTTTCCTGACTTGCTTGGTCAGCCGATGTTCCATCCACCTACCAATGGTACCAAACTTGATGGTACCTATCGGCTTCCTTTGGGATACCAGATGGATGCTTCATATTATTGTGAGTGCAAGAATGATCCCTTCTATGATTATTTTGTTTCCCCTACTCTATGACATGCCAGTTTATATGATAACTCACTGTCTTCAGGTTTATGATTCATTGGAATCTTTTTTTCATACAATGTAGGGAGTCTTTATAATTTTGTGCCTCGACTAAATAGTAAGTACCTGGGATCATCATTTTGAGCAATTGGCTTGGTCTGTTTTTGTTGCAGATCTGAAGCTCCGGTGGAGCATACCATGTGGACCAAATAGTGTAATCACATTCCCTAGTGCCCCATGGTTAAAGCCCTGGTATTGGTGGTCTTGGCCTGTCTTACCATTGGGTCTTTCATGGCATGAGCAACGCCGAAAGAATCTTGGGTAAGTAAACAAGCACTTGCAGGCCTGTGAACTGTGACGATACTCTAGGAGTACCATGTTTGATTTTTCATCATGTTTCTATTTACCATGTGGGAAGGCTGCATTAATGAAATTTGCCTAGTGCTTGACTTAAAAGTAGGGTATATTCTTCTGGTACTTGTATAAGACATCTTGTTGACAGGGAGATGATATCATGTGCAGGTATGGTTCAGAGGTTCCGGTGTTGCTGATCCAAGCTATAATGTATGCTGGAATCATAGCCGTCACCAGGATGGCACGACCAAGCTTGTCGAAGCTGTGTTACAACCGACGTCCAGAGAAGAGCATCATGATCTTACATGCGATGCTTAAGGTGGCAGCAATGTGGTCTATACTTGCAGCGTACACCGTGCCATTCTTCCTCATCCCACGTACAGTGCATCCTCTTCTGGGCTGGTCCCTTTATATGCTTGGAGTTGCTTCTCTTTCTTCAATTGTGATCAACATCTTCCTGCTCCCACCTTTACCGGTCCTCACGGTGTTGCTAGGAATATTGGGTTCGCTACTTGTGATGGCATTCCCTTGGTATTCAGATGGTGTCATTAGAGCTCTGGCAGTGTTTGCTTATGCCTTTTGCTGCGCTCCAATGGCATGGGCATCCTTGATGAAAGTGTCAAGTTCCTTGCAGAACCTTCTTGAAAGGGAGGCCTTCTTTCCCAGACTCGGGGAGTCCACACAAATGCCTGAGTTTAACAAACTTTATTAATCTGCACATATGACCGGCTTCAGTGGAGATGATTAGATTGGCTATTATATTCATTTTGATGATTTTGTCATTCACTTATATCTACTTTGTGTAACATTATGACAGTTTAATACCATATAGAAGAGGCAAATGACTAATTGGCAAAGATGGGGGTTGCTACTCCAGTGTTCAGGGGATAGGAAGAATCGTGATAAAATTTTGATCATTCTCTTGGATGTGAAGCACTTCAGTTTGGAAATGGTTTTTTTTTTAAATTTTAATCTTGGTATCCTAGTTTGAAAATAATAATTTTGATGCATTTTCTGTGGCAATATCGTGTGTTTTACATGGGAGATTTTGCATTGGATGGTGCTAGTAAGAGTGTAATGAGATAATCTATATAGTTGATCTCAAATGGTTAAGACATTTAAGTTTTGTTAATGTTTTGATTTTATTAATGTTTCAATTTTATTATTGTTGTTTTCCTATGGTATGCTGATATGAGAAGAAAACCTACATGCATAATATGTTTTGGATATATTCTGGGTCGAATTTTGCTATTGGTAATCCCTTTTAGGTATTGTTAATCATTCAAAAGAAATATAAGAGGCAGATATAAGAACATTTATGCTCATTTACAAAGAGTATTTTTGAAATATTAAAATTTCTTTATAAATAGCAAAACGCATTGCTAATAGAAATCTCCTTTTGATTTCATTTCTAATTGGAAAGAAAATCATATCTCGAGATCATTTTAGATGTTTGTTTGTTTTATCCACTTATTTTTTATGTTTGTTTGTTTTATCCACTTATCACAGCTTATTTTTTGATATTATAATAATTAATTCATTATTATAATTTTAGATTTTTTGTCAAATCATAATCATCTCAAAACAGATTAATTATAGATTATTTCATATAATTAGTTATCTTTTGATTTTTATAGTTTAGGAAGTTACATTCATATTCTTATAGTTATGGAGTTTTACTAATAAAAAATATAAAATTAAAATATAAAAAATTAATGTTGCAAATGATGGTGACGAATGATGTCGACATTGGGCGAGTGTGAATGATAATAACATAGTTGTCACTTGGCAATTATGTCGATATTAACATAGATATCGAGTGATGAAAGAGCTATTGACGTAAATGTAGAATAATGTCACTCGATATCTACATTACTGGTATTTCTATCGTTCCGTAACTACTTAAATGTTGATATAGTTGCTAAGTGATTTTTATCTCTTATCGTAATTATTCTCATTCATAATATTCACATGTGACCCCCAAAGATGACATCCGTCATCACCAATTAAATTATTAAAATTATTTTTTTTATATTTTTATCGATAAGATCAATGATTTAGGAGAAATAGATCTATATATTTTATTTTTATATTATAAAAATATTAATATAACTTTTTAGAGGGCAAGGATCGAGATATTATAAAAATATTAAACATAGCTAACTACGTTAACACAATATATTTACTTCGACAAGAGGATAGGAAGCTGGCGGGACATCGGCGTGGGCGCGCTCCCCAGGCCGATCGCTTCCGCCTACCGCCTTCTCCTCCTCCTCTTCCTCCTCCTCCGGCGGAAGAAAGGCCAGCTACGGATTCTTGGAGGGATCCTTCGGTACCAGACGGAGTCCTCTTCGGGGGTAAGAAGAGAAGCACCAGCTAAGGATGCTGAATTCGTGGATCCTGCTGTGGCGGCTCACCATCGTCCGGGGCGTGGCGGGCGCACAGGTGACCCTGAAACTTTGGGATTCATCGATTGTTGGACTGAATCATCATCACATTTCAAGAAACCAAACTTCAATTTGCTTCCTGCTGATATAAATTGAATCTAAAGGTGACATACACAAACAAAATATGTAGACAATCATGCTAGACTTAGGTCATTTGTTTAGACCTATTTCTCTCAACAATTAGGGTATATAATACATGGAATTGTAATTTGATCTATGTTGGCAGATGCATCATCCTGATTGTTTTAGGAACTTTCTAAATGATTATAAGGATTAGTTACTTTATCCTGAGATAACTGAAATCAATAACTAGTTGTAACAATTTGCTATTTCTTCATTTGCAAGAAAGAAGAAAAAAGATCAATCTGTTGTTCTATTTGCAGAAAAAAACTATGAACTAAGAAATGGTTGCAATGAAGCGGATAATGAAGTGGTTTGGATGCTTAGCTCCCAGGTTCAACTAGTATGTGAATGGGAACCACATGCCAAGAGACACTTTGAAGCTGTGACCACATCAGGGAGGTTTCTGGGAGCCGTCTATCCCTTGGTTGAAGGAGCCAAGGTTCACATCCACTCTAATCTAACTTACAGTACATTTTTTTCCCATGAAATCTCACTTAAAAACAATTACCTGGTTGAATTGGGAGGACCAGAACTGTCAGGATTTATTTCTAAAGTTAATCTCTTACCTCTGTGTATTTCATTTTTGCTCAACTTTCAGATGCTTACAAGTTTTTTTTTAGGTGGATAGATAGAAATGCTCATGGATTATATTTCTTTTGTAGTGGTTCCACTAATTTTTATTGATTAACATTCCACCATGAACAATCTATGCCATAGATGTATTACAAGCATTCCATGGTCAAACTTGCTCTGTTCTATTATTTCTGTTGTTTAACTTAGTTTTGCTTGTGTACCTAACTTGCTACAGTTCATCGATATATGTGTGCTGCATCGAACATCATGAAAGGCATTGCGGATATAGATGGGAAGAAGGTCTACTCCATGGTATGATTCATTTCATTTAGATTGACTGTCCATGTGGGAAACAGTCATTTGATTAAATGTCATCTTGTGCTGTAAATTATCAAGTCTTTCAACCCTCCATTGCAACCAAATTATGCTGGTTATAGCTACCCTCTAGTAAGCATGCAAGTATTTGGCATTATACACCTCAAAAGATAAGCTATTGGTACCAATTGCACTAGGGGCCTATCCGATATTGTCTTGTATTTTTCATGACAGTAAGTGACAATATTTTTTTTTTTTGGCTTCTTGAAAATAGTAACAAGTTTGGCGGCAACAGCGAAGTAAGGAATTTATTAGCTAGAGTTGAACAATGGAAACTTCCAAGTAAATGATTCTGTAACCAGTCCTACTATTGTTGTTGGTTCTTAAGATGCTAACTGGGGCCTGATCAATGTTTCTCTTGCTTTAACATACAACCATGTTAAATACATAGCTGGTTCATGACTTCCATGCCTTCCCTCGAATACTTGTCATCCATTAGATTTCATGTTGTGCTTTGTCATCAAGGTCTTTTTTATATTCAGAATTGATGTTTCTTTTCTCTATTTTTTTACTTCATTAAACAGCAGAGAACATACTCAATGAGTTGTTGAAGATAATACGATTGGAAATAGAAGGGATTACGTAATTGATGCAAATATATAATGGTTGTAAGTAGTGTTGTATTCATGTTGCCATCTTGATTGCTTAGGTTTTGTTACCCTTTGTGAGGTTAATTGTTGCTTGCGGTGCTAATTTGTTTTCATGTTCAGGATAAAAGCAAATAATGAGAGAGAGCCCATTCCATAAGCATGAAACCTGATCTCCAAAACCATGGCATTAACAGAACGAAGCAGCCTGTATATGAATTGATTGGTATGCATTCCCTGCGTCTCCATGATTTCCTGGAATTTTAGTAAAGCTTCTCTCTGCTTCATTTACAGTCTTGAGAATGTTATCTAAATTGTATAAAAACTTAGTAACTTGTTATGTGATAAATGCAGGTGCTTGATCTACAATATAGTAGACTCTTACAGGAAAGATAAATTAATAGGTTAAGCGTGTCTAAAAAGTAACAGCTGCACGACTGCACTTGTCAGAGTTGTGGGAGCAAATATGTCACCCTAATTACTGGCAAGAAACAAGCAAAATGTCTACTTTTCTTCTAATATTTGAAGAACTCTGCTAACAGATCTCTTTTTTGGCAGATGAACGAAGCAAGCGTTAGAGGACGGCTGATTCAAACTACGACGGAGGATTGCGGTGAGTCTTCCGCCATGAGTTAGCATAAAAATGAATGCACTCAGACCAGTACAAGAAGTCGCACATTGCTTGTCTCAAGCAATCACATATTAGAACAGGTGGTGGGATTATAGTGCGAGCATGGAGATGACATTAAAGGTCTCCTCGCTGGTCCGCGGCGCCCCGAGGCGTGCGGCGTCGCTGCCGGCGACTGCTCCAACTCTCTCGTGGAGCAGCCGGAGGGCCCGCTCCCACCTGCCGCGCCCCCCCTGCGCCGCGGCGGCCTCGTCGAGGAAGATGCGGGCGATGCGGAAGACGAGGAGGCGGAGGGCGAGGAGGAGGTCGGCAACGCCGGAGGAAGGGAGGCAGGTGGCGGCGAAGGGGAGCTTGAGGGCGAAGGGGCAGAGGAGGGAGAGGAGGAGCTTCCAGTGGCCGTGGCCGCCCCCTGCGAGCAACTGCAGCTTGCCTAGTACCACCATGTGGAAAACCATCGCGCACTCTTCGCAGCAGCAGTGCCCCCTCGCACACTCTGCTTGCTCCCTCCCTTGGTTGGCCACACCAATGAAGGACGCAGCGGATGCTTGCGTCTCGATGTGGCCTGTGACGATGCCCACCGCTTTCGCTAGTGGCGAATGGACAAGATGCCCTTTTCCCACCATTACCGCACCATGACCCGCCGGTTCAGTTTCCCCGGTCCATGCGCGATACTTTAATCATTCTATGCAAGCGTGTGTCCGGTTCAAACTCTCTGCTGTCGCTCGACGTGGACGAGTGATTCCGACCACGTCCTCTTTTCCACCATTCCCCGTTCAACACGTCATCGACCGAGGCGGGCCCAGCTGTTTGGCTTTCTGCAAGCTGACATCTGGTCCGCTATGTTGTCCGACGCACGGAAACGCTCATATACGTCCGAAACAAGATTTGAAGGTGACGCGGTCATCTGATCGTGTCGACTTTATTTCATGCCATTACATCCTATAGTTTAATCCATACATTACGTAATTAATTGGTTTTGCTAGCCAACTAAGAACGACTAGAACACCGCATGCAATTAGTATTTTGTGACTTGCTCTCCCTATTCGAACACCTCGTCCCATCCATAATATGACATCTTATCTTGTGGAATCCTTGATTCATCTGTCTCGTTCCTTTATTACTTGGATGACATCTGTATTTTGTGACTTGCTCTCCCTATTCGAACACCATTAAATGACATCTAGGATGTCTAACTTAATAGAATATGCTCACTTGTCATGCCACTGTTGAGATAGTAAGAAGAAATAAAATATCGATTGAGTTCATTGATTCATCATCAATTTATATAAGTGAAGATAGAAGGATTTACCTAACTAACCTACGTGATTTCTTCGTTCAGTTGGAAAAATCATATCTAAATTGTAACTTAATCCTGTCTTCTATCATGCCCCGCGAGATCTAGCTCCTGTAAGGACGTCGATCTTGAACTAAGGACGCTGATCTTAAATCGATGACAATGAATCTAAAGGAAAGAAGTCGTTGTATTGTCAACTGCGATGAAGATATGACGGCGGTTGACTTCGACGACGATGTCAGCCTAGCTGAGATGAAAGCCATTGTATTGTCAAACGCTGTGAAGATCTGACGGTAGTTGACTTTTGATGGCGATGTCAGCTTAATTGAGAAGGAAGCCGTTGTGTTGTCAACCGCGTTGAAGATGTCGTTGACTTCAATGGCGATGTCAGTAGAAGCTATCGTTGGACAGCGAGAAAGAACTTTCTGCGCGCTCTCAGCAGAGCATCGAGAGATGATGGGCAGTGGGCCTTACAGGTGCTCTCGGCAGAGAGAACAGAGCAACAGAGGCTACAGGAGGGACGACGCCAGCGAGTAGGTGTAGAAGCCGTCATCTACTACAGATTGGGTAGGGAAGGTGCCGTTGCTCATTGGAGCTGATGCGACAGTGGTGGTGCACGAGGAAGATGGCCTCATGTATAAGATAATTAATTATGTTAATTCAGTCATAATAATTAGGATCAGATCAAACATTGACTAGGTTAAATCATGTCCGTTGATCAAAAAATAAAAAATATTAAAAATATAAAGGTATATGAATAATATCGTAAAATACTAATCAAACGACATCATTTTGCCTTTATTTGTTTTGTTAAAGAAAAATGTTAGTGATGCTCATACTTGGTTCATGCTAGAATGCATTTGAAACCTATCTGATGTTGCTTATGAGATGAGCTCACTTGGAGGCTTAGGTGGACTTAGGTACATGTTTGGTAGTTAACCTATAGGAAGATTGAGGTCGGGTGGATTTTTTAATCTGATTCCTATGATATTTAAATTAGTAATTAACAAGGGTAAAATAATTTTAGTAAATAATCATTGATCTCGATTTTTGTAATCTTATGAATATTTTATAGTGGGTTGAATCCTGATTGGGGCTGCCACATGTTTAGTTCTTCTTGGAGCAAATATTTCTCCAATCAAGTTTATATTTCTAACTTTACATTATCTTCATCTTTTTTTAATGGTTTTTAGTATTTTATTCTTTTTATGAATTATTTATTTTATTATTGTACTAATTTTAGACATTGGTTGTGATCAAACTACTGGAGATAGATACATGTTAGGCTGGCAACAAATGGATCCGCATTATGTCTTTGGCAAGTTTGTAGTATCCATGTTTTAAGGGGTAAATCCACAAGCCTTGGATAAAAAAAATAGCAAATAAGCACTAATAATATTCGGAAGTTGCATCACTCAAACAAGAAATAACCTTGTTTTTAATTATGTTTTGCATTAGATTTGATAAAGAGAAATTATGCCACCGTAGAAAACAGTGAGAAACGCATCTGTTCCTAATTATGTTACTGCCAATGTAATAAATTCTCACTCTATATGTGGGTATAAAATTATATTCATAGATTCTTCTCATATTACATCGATGGAAATTTGATCGTTTTTTCTTACAATTGAATGTTAGAAATATAAATCTTGCTATTGATCTAACTGTGATACGTGAATGGAAAAAGTTTAGATCAAAGCATTAGATTTAAGTTCAAATCGACTCTGTTTCGACCCTGTACAATCGATCTTATCTTAACGTCTCTCATCAGAAATCTCACGGCCGTTGACTCCATCATCGAATAAATTAGTTGCGTGCAGCGAAGAAATTTGTTATTATCCAATCACAACAAACTTTCCCGTTGACTTTGGGTGTTTGAAATGTCCTCTCTACCGAATGTGGTCAACACGTTCGAATCTATCCCACGGAGGCCCAAAGAATGGCCGATCCGACCCGGAATCCTCTCGGATTCGGGTCGGCCCTGGCGCTGCCGTTCGTTGGTTCATGTCCTCTCGGATTCGGGTCGACACTGGTGCTGAGTGGTTCCTTGGGTCGTACGTTAGCTCGTTACACGTGTGACCCATTGCTTCCGTTTACCCACTTCTTAGCCTCCCATGTGCGGTGACGAACAATGGGTCCCTTGCGGGTCCACGCATGGTTTCGAATGACAGGGAAGGTGATGTTGGTGGGTAGGAGCAGTGTTGCTTGACCTGGGTTCCTTCCCAAGCCCGAACCCCTGCCGCCCTCTCGTAAACCCTCGTTGTCCAAAAGTGGCCTCCATGTATCAAACCTCATTGTTTCATTGTCTTCCAAATTGGTGAGCAAACCCTCGCCATCGCCCGGAAATGGGATCGAGATCGAGCAAGGGGAATTCTCAGGAGGAAGAAGGGCCGCATACGGAGCTCTACGCCCGCCTCAACGTCTCGCCGTCGGCGTCCCCCGAGGAGATACGCAAGGCCTTCCTTAATTTGTCGGGAGTAGCTCACCCCGATAAGCACCTCGACCCCGAGGTCTCAATCTCATCACGAAAACGATTATATTTTTTTTCGTGGTTGTTTTAATGTTTAATTTCTCGATGCGACGGTGATTCTCTCCTCTCACGTTTAATTCGCGAAGATGCATGAGCATAAATATATCTTGATTGGATTTCTTGTTCATTGTGATGATATTGGACAGTTAAGAGGAAAATTAGAGAGGGTTTGATATAAAAAATGATCATGGTTTGGCCGACTGGCTACTTGAGTAGGCCAAGTATTAGTCAGCGAACGATGTGGGAGGTGTTGAGGTTCTTGACTACAGAAGAATAATTATTGTTACTACTTGGTTTCTGTATTAAAATAAACACACATGTTGTGAAGGAAGGAAGGAAGAAAAAGATAGTGTAAAGTGGAGCTTCCAAAAGAATAGGATATCTTCTATTATTTCCTGGTCCGCATGATTTATACTTGATATCTTTATTTAGCATGTTTTTCAACGACATCAATTGATGTAATTATGACTTTGAATTGCTCTGAGCTTGTAAGTCCAGTTTTATGTTTCGATAATGCGTTTATTAAGTTTCTGGTTCTAATAATTGGATGTGAAAGATTTCCTGGTTGTATTCTTCACTTAAAATTGTGGTGACGAGGTGCATCACATCTTCTGTAACTCTTCTTTTATTGATCATGAACAATGTCATACTTATCTTATGCTGTAAGGAGAATGGATTCTCCCAATAAATAAGGTGTATCATGTCTGAATATACCAGAGTTCACTTCTTTAGAGGAATCGAATCTGGGCAAAAACAAGGAATTTTATATGTAGGTTGTGTAATGAAACCGTAGTTGGCATTTGAGAACTTATTCAATGAGAGAGGAATAAGAGTCTTTTGAGCTAAGCCAGTTGCACAATTCTGTAGGGTTCTTCAGAGTTCAAAATCATGTTGGTACTTGCTCTAGCTGAAGCTCATCAAATTAGCAGGTTAACAAATTCTAGATCCAAGTAAAATCATGTATCTAGCTTTGTCAATTCTTTTTCATGCCAATCCCAAGTTTATATAAAGGAGGGTGTCATGCTAGGCACCAGAATGCCAGCAGAATTCTTAATTCTTGACTGATTTCACTATGCTTAACTCTTAGAACAAACTATATGATCCTTATCATGTGATTGTTCAAAGAGATGGACAGGATTGGTGATCTAAGAAGCACAGACACGGACATGACATGACACAGACACGACAACACATGATTTTTTAGAAAAATTAGGACATGGATACGGCAAGGACACATGTATATTTTTAATATATATGTATATATAATATTCGATTAACTTGAGTTTTATAGTATTTATGCTTAAATTTTATAAACTCAATAATGTGAATGAATAAAAAAATCATCATACAAGTTGAAAAAACTAAAAGCATCAAATAATATTTAACAAGCTCCAAATATAAGTAATATATGTTTCTTTGCTAAGATCTCCAAATTTCTTTTCTTGCAAAACATATGGCTCTCACATGAGGGCCACACAAACACTGTACCGCACGGGAGTGTCCGATAGATGTCCTTCACGTCTACCAAAATTGCATGTTCATGCTTCTTAGTTGGTGATCACTCGGAAGCATCCTTACCACGCTGGTGTCGAAATATGGCACAGAACAAACAAGGATTCTGGAATTATTCAAATGAAGTAAAAAAGATTAGTTTGACATGATTGAATTAGACTAGCATTCTTCAATATAGGACTCTTTGTAGGAAAGGGTTTGGAATTATTTGATATGATAATCAGGAGGAGAATTAACAGTCAGTGAAGACAAAACTGAGTGAGTGAAAAATCTAAGGAAATTGAGAATACTAGAAATAAAATATGATACACAGGCAAAACAAACATTTGGTTAAACATTATACATGAGGGCTCTAAAGAAAACAAGGTCAAAAGAGTTGGTGATTGTAAGTCTATAGTAGAATATATATTAAATATCTAAAGTGCTTGTTAAATAGTTGGGACTTTATGATTTCATTGTTGTTGTATGCTCCCAAGTTGGCCTCGATTGGTTCAAAATTTAAACAAAAAACTTGCTTTGTAGTAGGCATCAAATTGATGCGTATTCTGCAACATGCGTAAGTATACATGCGTATTTTTGGTGCCATGGATCTGACAGCTTGATTTTGTTAGTATGATGTGATACTATCTTTGAGATGCACTGATTCAATTCAGCTTCCTATTTCTTTTAACAATATTATTATTGTTGGAGGATCTGATTTTGGTGCGTCTTACTGTGGTCTAAGACTCTAAGGTCAGGAGGAAAACTTGTTAAATACTTAATATGTAAATGCATTTCATCATAGTGCCTTTCCTTTTCTCCTCCCCTTTATGCTGACTTCATTCCTGTTTCATCTTTTCAATGAGATCTATAAAAGGCATATCGATTTTCATTTTGTGTTATATGATTCCTAGCATACATGAGGAGTTTTCATTTTTTTGTTAATTGAATTTAAGTTCCCTTTTTCAGTTGAAGGATGCTGCAACGGAAAATTTTCGCCAAATTGTTGAAGCATATGATGTCTTGAATAATGAAGAGAAAAGACAAATCTATGACATATATGGTATGGAAGGTCTGAAATCAGGCTTGGAACTTGGCCCACATCTTAATAAAGTAGCAGAATTGAAGGAACAATTGGAAAAATTAAAGCGTCGTAAGGAGCAGGAAAAGGTCATTGCCCACGGCCCAGCTTCTATGACACTTGTTGCAAAATTATCTTTACCTTCATATCTAGATGGCCATGGCATCATCAGACGGTACAACTTTCTCCGATTCTAATCATTGAGATCTTATTGTCTTTCTGTTCATTACAAGGAGCTATCTGTTTTATAGTCGCAATTATTTTATCTATAATAGCTTATGTAAGTGACAAAATAAAACAACTAGAGTGAATTATGATGATGTCTTTCTTTCATGTGTTGAGGAAATCTGTTGATATTTCAATTTGTACTTAAATTGTTTATTTCCGTGCAGAAAGTTGCATGTCGAAGTTTATGTGCAGTTATGGAGATATATGATATTCCTTAATAACATCAAATGCTAATAGTTATATAGAACTATTTATATTGACTGATTATCATATGTATTATAGCTTACGATATAAACCATTTATGCTTGAAAATCATCTTGTCCCCAGTGAATTTGTTAACAGTCTTGAAAGATATATGTAAATTAATATACCTTTATGTATATTGTTAATCATTTAATACTGTTTTTGATTTGTTTGCCATGAAGAAGGATGATTTTGTTTTATATTTTGATGTTGGTTTTTATTTAGAAAGCCATTGTATGTGCTTTACAGTTAAATCAATAATTTGGCAAAATTAGATACCTCTTGTAATCATAGAGGATTCTGATGTTTGCACTACTTTGCAAGTACAATAAAATAGCAGACTGTGTATTTCTTTTTTTATCCCCATTACATGCATGTATACGAAGCTCTTGTGAAAAATTAACAAACTATGTCATAACTTATAATATCATGTACCCAGTAGAAAAAGATATAAGTTAAGTTCCACCATTTGTATACATCTTTGTGTTGTTCTAACTTTTCGGTAATGTTGACAACATCCATGGTTTGTTGTATCGCCTGGACTGGTACATACCAGGCAGTCCACATGCGGTGAACTTACCTGCAAGTCTTTGGACCTCAACGAGATCCATTGGGGTCTCCTTTGAGGTGTAAAAAAGAGCTTGTCACTGTTAACTCCTCTTTTCACTTTAGAGACCAATCATCATCAACCTTCTCTCGGTTCACCTACCTTTCTCTTGCTTCCCTTATCTCAAACTTCTTCCCAAACCTTCTCCTTCCCACTCAAATCACTTCCATAGTCACGAGTTTGTTGAAGGAGAAGTCCAATTTCTCATGGAGGACACTCAAATCAAAGATCGGACGGCTAACATCTTCAAACTTAGGTGAATCGGAACCCCTATTTCTTAGCTTAATGTCTTAATTTAGGGGCTTGATTTAAGATTCATGTTTTATTTATACCTAATATAGGGCTTGATCTGTAAACTATAAACTTGAACCACTTAATTATGCGAATATTGATAATATTAGCTGAGAAAAACCAATCAGATAATGTTTTTTAAGGGTTTCGGACGGTTGAAATTAAGGTTTGCAATATCATATCGTACTGCTCGGTATGCTCGGTACGTACCGATCCGATAGAGGACTGGTATGCTCGATACAGCTCGGTATCTTAGTATACCATGTGTTGGGATGCTCGGTACAGCTCGATACAGCTCAGTACATACCGTACTGTTAGCTGATCGATATGTCGGTATGGTATAAGATTGCGAACCTTGGTTGAAATCCTTATAAAAGGGGGGACTCGATCAATGCCAATGTACCGTGTGTTGGTACGCAGCATGTGCCAGATTGATACTAGTCCGGTCGGGGATCAGCACGGGTCCAGTTCCAAAACATCAAGCCATGACAACATCTGCTGGGATATAAAATCATGCTTTTGTATAATCTTTACTGTGTCTCATGACCTCTTCAATCTTTCCTGCTACTTTATAATTGTATTGTTCTCTTAGTCTGCACTTGCAATAAGCCTCTTCTCTATTGCAATTTTTTTTCTCATTTTGCTAAAATTTTCTTGTAGCTATACGATATTCTTACTGCTAGCTTTCCTTTGATCATTCTTCTGCAAATTTACAGAATGCAAATGTATAGTGAGGTCCAATCACACATGTCCAAGCGTAACATGATTTCTGTTAGTGGAAATTTTCTTGTTTCTGGTAACAGAGGAGATGGATATGCAAATGTTTTATTGAGACACCAAGTATCCCCATTCGCTCACGTGGATTTCATGGCAACAGCCGGTCTCCGATCTCTCATTGGATTGCAGGCATCTTGGTAGTCCCTGACACTCTTGTGTGTCTTTATGTTATGTCATCATGATTCCAGTTTGATATTACTTGGCTTGTTTGCTTTTTTTCACACTGTACCCGTACATAGAAGTTATGTTACAACATACTTGTTTGTTTTTTTTCCTTTTTCAGTCAACTGTCAAATCATTCAAAAGCAACTTCTGGATTGACAGTTTCTCTGGGAGATGGTTCAGTCAATCTTTCAAATACATGGACTCGCCAACTGTCAGAAACGAGTTTCGGAGATGTATGTCTGCAACAACATTATTCATTTGATTGTCTTACATCTATTTAATGGTATCTTTATTATTTGGAGTTTTAGTTCAAGAATAGGTAATAAAATTTCTGTGAAGTAAACTCATCTATGCGAATCATGGAAGATTGGCTTTTGCTTTTGTGACTTGCTAATTTAACATGTTGATACTTCTGCTAATGTGAACCATATTCCTACGAGTTCCATAGATGATAGAACCATTATCAATTGCATATATGGCTTGCATGCTATGTAATGCCATATTCTTTTAGTTCTTATAAGATTGATTGCTTCATCTTGGTTATATTTTGTGTTATCTTAAATGCCTGCAAAGCAATGTTTTACTTACCAGTTCGTACCGGCATACCGACATTTTGTCGGTACCGGTATGGTACCATACCGTGGCGGTATGCATAGTGCATACCGGTATTATTAAATTATTATAATATTATATAATATAATATTATAAATATTAAAAAATATTAAAAAAAGAAATAAATGTGCGACGTCGCCTCGGTCTCTCTCCCAGCACGGGGAGACGTTTCGCCTCCCCGCGCGGGAACGATAGTCGCTCGCGAGCGGCGACGTCTCGCGGGCGGCGACAGCTCGCGGTCGACCCGCGGGCGGCGAGGGCGTGCAATGGGCAGCTCGCAGACGAGGACGACGGCCAGGTATTCTTCTTCTTTCTTCTTTTCCTCTTCTTTTCCCTTTTTCTTCTTCAATCGACTGTCGATGGTCGATTTCTCCATCAGTCGACCGTCGACGGTCGAAATCAACCGCCGACGGCCGATTTTAGTGGTACCGCCCGGTAGCGGCCGGTCCGTTTACCGGTCAGCTGTCGGATCGATATGTACCGGGCGGTACGGGGCCTTACCACTCGGTAAGGAAAACCTTGCTGCAAAGTGCAAACTATGATATCATATAGTGTTTGGATTCATCGCTTCAACCCAACTAGGTAAGTTTTTAGTTGCAATTTTGCGATTCTATAAACAGAACTCGTATCCTTTCCTGATGCTATGCTTGTAACCCATCTTGCTTCCACTGGGAACTAATATCTCTAGGTTATGTCTAACAGTTTTCTTATTAAATGATGGGAAAATGCTTAAAGGTCACTATCGTATTGCTAGGGAATCTAAAATTCTACTAAGTTTACATCACTCAGCCAGGATTTATCTATCAGACTATATCGGAACAATTGAATTTCCCTGTTTAGAATTTCTTCATTGGAGTACTGTAAAGTGTAAACCAAGGTTTTCCTTACCGAACGGTAAGACTCGTACCACCCGGTACATACCGGTCCGGCGGCTGACCGATACGCGGACCGGTCGCTAGTGGGCGGTAGCACTAGGATCGGCCGTCGACGGTCGATTTCCGTCGTTGATGGTCGATTTCCGTCGTCTGTTGTCGATTTAAGGAGAAATCGATCGTAAGCGGTCGATTGAGGAAGAAAAAGGAAAGAAGAAGAGGAAAAGAAGAAGTACCTTGCGCCGCCCGGGGGTCGCCCGCGAGCCGTCGCCGCCCGCGGGTTCTTTTCTCCCCACGCGGGAGAGAATTCGAGGCGACGTCGCCGCGGTCGCCCGCGAGTCGTCGCCGCCCACGCTGCCCTAGCGTCGTCGCCGCTCGCGGGTTCTTTTCTCCCCGCGCGGGGAGACGCAACATCTCCCCACGCGGGAGAGAATTCGAGGCAACGTCGCCCCTTTTTATTTTTTTAATATATTTTAATATAATATAATATAATATTATATTATAAAAATATTATAATATATTTAATATATCAGGTGATACGCACTGTGCGTACCGCCTGGTACCGGTACCGTACAAGTATCGATAAAATATCGGCACACCGGTACGGACCGGTATGTCAATCCTTGGTGTAAACAATGGTGAGTCAAAATAAATAGCTATCAGCTAACGGTTCACTTAGACGAGGTAATTTATATCATTTCTGTACCTTTAACCAACTGACGATGCACTTCTTGTTAACGATAAACCATCTCAGTTATTAGCTTGCATATACAACATGGTCACAAACACAATAATCTTTATTAGGATATTCTTGACATTTGGCTTCCTGCATGACCATGATAGAAATAAATCAATAATACTCTGATTCATATTCCTAATTCTTTGTGTGTTTGACACATTTAATAAAGACCTGGTGTGTCAGCGGATTTGTGCTTACCAATTCAAAACTACGGAGAAAAGAGGGTGGTACACACAGAGACAACATGGGCCTCCATGCCAATATGTGTTGTCTAGCATGGTTTAGCATGATTGGCATGTGTAATATTTAAAATGTGGCTCTCTAGGACGGCATTGTTTCTTTCATTCTGTTTAGTCTGGAAGTGGAAACTTATTAAGAATAACAAGGTTTGCAATTTCGACCTATATACCGGGCGGTACATACCGGTCCGCCAGGTTATCGATACACAGACCGCCCGCTACCGGGAGAAAGATCGAGGCGATGTTGCCCCCTTTTCTTTTTTATTTTAATATTTTAATAATTTTAATATTATATTATAAAAAATCATATTATATTCTAATACCGGGCGGTTGCACTGTGTGCATACCGCCCGGTACGGACCGGTAAGTTAAACCTTGAAGAATAGTACCAAATACTTAATGATGTTGAACAATCTTGCATATAAATTTGAGTAAAATAATATAGTATTTTTTGAAAGAATACTTCATACATTCTTGATAACCAAGTGTGCAACTTCAATAGAGTTATGTAAAACGCATGAACCCAAGGATTACCATGTTGAGTGATGAGTTGAATGCAGTGCACCAGAAGGCTAATCAAATGTGATATGCCAAACTGTGCAAGAGCACGTGATATATGCTTAGGCCAGTTCATAGCGCATGCAGCTCAGCTCACATTGATAATCACACGTGCTATGCTGACTCGTGCAAGAGGTCCTAACATATTGTTAGGCAAACTATGGCTTGTGACAGGTGTAACAACCCGACTAGTTCTACATCGGAAGTGGGCAATATTAAGATTGACTTATAAGGGTCTGATGAGTGTACTACTATCAACTTCAATCTAAATATTTTGACCAGTGGCTTAGGTCAAACGAAGTTGATGAGTCAGTTAGCCTATCAGGCCCAGGTCATGATAGTAGGTCAGCTTAAATGTGTGTTTATCATGGACTTGTGCCTTACTAGGAAGGTTTTGGTGTTACTTCATGCTGCAAAATGGAAATCCTTGCCTAAACCATATACTACAACAAAGAAAGGCCTTAGCTCACCTTTTGTAGAGTTAAAATGGAGTCGTGCTATCACTGCTTCTAAAAGTATGTTTACCGCTCCATATTCTGTTTCCATTATATTATTCTTTTTCTTTTTTCTGCTTTGATGATATCTAAGTTCTAGTGCCCATGCAAGAAATCATTATTGAAGTTACCTCCATGTTCATAAACTTTGGCCATTGTGAATGTAGAATCAAAATTATTTTACTATTTTCTCACTTAGAATATCAAGATATAGTGTATGAACTTTAAACACCAGGCCTTATTTTTTGCACATAAATATTCATCATAAATTAGTTTCATTTTTGGAGGGGTATTTTGTTCGACCCTTCTCATCCAAAAATCAAATGTTTTTTTGTGCTTTATGTTCCATCGTAAGGCATCTAGCTCTCTGGAGACCCAAAGATCGGATGCTTTTATGTTGCGATAGTTAGTCATCTAGATTTCATACTGGCTTGCTCCAAAAGATAGATAGGGGCAACTTGGGAGGTCAGCAAGTATCAGTCGACCCTCTCTGTTAGGCAAATCATTCAGTTTTCTTAAATGAATCCTGGTGGCATAAAACCACATTACCGAACACATTGCTTTTGAATATTGCCTCTCTAGATGAAGAGGCTTTCAGCATTTGTTTTGTACTTTTTTTGCTAATACTTTGGGTTCTTCAATGAATTTAGAGGACTAGCTAGTAACTGCTTGTCAATAGCATCAGGTTGTTTCAAGTTGGCAACATAATGCAAGATTCTTGTGTTGCCCGTGTCGGTTGTGCATATTTCATCATTGGTAGACGAAGATGCCTAAGCTTTTCTGCAAGCAGTTCTATAAATGAATCGATTGTTTTTGTTTTTGTATGTGGATTTTGGATTGTGCAATCTATTTGTTTTTCAGATACAACTTGTTTTGGGAACAGAATCAGCCATTACTGCTGGATGGAAAAAGAAAGAGGAAAAAACTTCTGCGGCAGGAGAAGTAAAGGTGCATTATCCTTCTTCAGATATCCTTGTATCTATTCTCATGGTTCTGTTAGGATGTAGTGCCTTAACTTTTTAAAACTTAAATTCTTATAAATTTTTTAGCTCAGTGCTTTCTTCATTTAGGCCTTCGTTCTTACTTTAGATGATAATCTAGTTTTGAAACACTGTGATATGTCTATAAATTTTAAAGGAGTGACTGTTTAACCTAAATTTTCAAACCTTCAAACCAAGGTTTGACTTACAGGTCCGTACCGGTACCGAGTGCGTACCACCTGGTATATTAAAATATAATATAATATTTTATAATATAATATACTATTATATAATATTAAAAAATAATATATTTAAAAATAGAAAAAGAAAAGGGGCGATGTCGCCTCGATCTTTCTCCCGCCGCAGGGAGACATTCCGTCTCCTCGCGCAGGAGAAAAAGCGCCCGCGGGCGAGGGCAGCGATGGCACGTGGGCATCCCGCAGGCGGCTTCGGCGCGCGGGCGAGGACAGCGCGTGGAAAGTAGGTTTTTTTTTTCTATTCTTTTTTCTTCTTTTCCTCTTGTTATTCTTTCCTTTTTCTCCCTCAATCGACCGTCGACGACCGAAATCGACCTTCGACGGTTGATTTCTCCCTCAATCGGTTGCTGACGGTCAATTTTTGGCGGTACCACCCAGTAGCTGACGGTTCGCGTACCGGTAACCTGACGACCGGTATTTACCGCCCGGTATCGAAATTGCAAACCTTGCTTCAAACCATGTAGGATATGATTGTCTAGAAATTCAGTGCAGAAGTATAGAGTGAGGATGAATTAAATGGAAGATCTTATTAAAAATTAGTAATGAAGCATCCATGACCTGCAAGAAAAGCCCTTGTTGTTTTTTTTTACTGTGGATCTTGTCAAGATGACATAAATTGATCTGTTAATATGGTTACAGATAAGCATGATAGCCTAAGTACAAGAATTCTTCACAGAACTATTCTATGTAATGATGTTGGAGCTGGTTGGTCTGAATTGCTCATATACAATCATATTTGAGGCTCACCATTGGATAAGAATTTCATCAAGGTGCTGGAAATTGATCCTGTCTAATGTATCCCTTTTTTTTATCAATGTAAAACAAATACAAAGAGCTCTGAGACATTGGTACTTCAAATGTGTTACAAAACAGATGGGAAAGTTGAGGTCTAAAGAAAAGCAATGCCCTGGGTCCTGACATTATTAGTTAGCCAAATAGCTGCACTGTTGGCTTCTCTCAAGCAAGCCTCACGTTTCAAGTGAAGCTTAGAAATAAAGTATAAATAATCAGCAATCCTCAGACAAATCCTCCAAGTGATTACTACTTGGATTTTGAGAATGTGAATCAGCAACTGGGAGTAACTTTCCAATTAGAGATTTGCGATATCTTGATGGGAATCACTCCATTCTATCACGACGTGCTATACACTCAGAAATCAGAATATCATAATCATGGCATATTTTAGGTGTACTTGAGTTCAATCCAACCTCTTACAAAGCATCGTAGCCTCAGCAATCAGATTGTCATCAAAATTTTCAGGCATACGACCTGCAACCAAGGGGCGGTTGTTAGCATCTATTATAGTGAAACCTGTCTCAACAAGACTATTTTCTGTCCAATAGAACTTCCATTTGCACCATCTGAGGGGAGGGAACTTCGTGGATGTCATATCATTGAGCAATTATTATTTTTTCTTCTTTGTTCTTTTTGGAGCTATAATTACTTCAGTTTTTGAAGGGACTCTTTGGATTAATTTGAGCAGTTTAAATTTTCTGCAGTTTGGTACAGGTTATTTTGGGGCATCAGCCCATTATACTCATCGTTTTTCCGAAAATTCTCATTGCCGAATTGCCGGTAACATTGGAAGGTATATTTTGACACACTATGTTAACTACATGACTATTTATTATTCCCTTTTTATTAGAAATTAGATAGATTCATAATATTTGAAATAGGGTAAATAAACGTTTTATCAATACAGTTCCATATATATTTTAATAATTCAATAATTGGGTAATCTTTCATAAAGTTTGATTTAGCCTAACTATGTGGGATGGACACATACGGCATCATACATGTGGTGCATACAAGTTCAACTTTGCAATACTGCCTGGTATGGTTAGGTACTGACAGCATTCATCCTAAGTCCTAACTATCAGATCAAATAATTTTGAAAACTCTGGCATGTGTATAATTTTAATAGAGTGGCTGTTTAACCTTAATTTTGAAACCTTCAAAAGGATATAGGTTATGATTGTCTAAATGTCCAGTACAGAAGTATAACGATTAATCAAGATGGAAGATCTGATTAAAAATTAGTAATGAAGCGTCCATGATTTCCATGAAAAGCCCTTGTTTCTTGAACTATGGATGTTGTCAAGACTCAAGATGATATAAATTGATCTGTTAACATGGTCAAAGATAAGCTTGATAACCTAAGGATAATAATTCATCAACTGTACCACGATAGTAATACTGGAGTTGGTTGGTCTGAATTGCTCATATACAATCATATTTGGGGTTCACCATTGGATAAGAATTTCGTGAAGGTGTTGGAAATTGATCATGTCTAAGGTGGCCCACTTTTCAAAATTAATATAGAACAAGTACGAGCAGGATTTACCAGTCTGAAGTAAGATATGCAAATTGATTTGTGAAAGCATCACACAGAATTTGTGCCTTCCTTTTCCCTTTAGGACTTTCATGGAGTTATTTATGTAGCACCTCGTCATTATAGATCTTGCTCATATTCTGAATAGATATGATCATGAACAACTATATGCTCCTAATGAGCAAGATCTCATCAAATACCGTTTCCATATCTTAATATCGGCGACCACTAGTAATGCCATTTTTTTTTGTCTCTCTAGCTGTAGAACTACCACCACATTGGAGAACTTTGATAATCCTCTTGAATTTTGGTTTGCTAGAGTAGGATATTATTAGCACTATCAAACACACAAAAAAGTATGTATTGCATTCAGTGGATCCTTCTTATGAATCCCATGTACTAACAGATTAAAAAAATGTTATTACCATGATCATAGAGATAGAAAAATTTAAACTTATGTCATAATTTATTTAATTGTATGTTCTTCATGTTCTATGTCATATCACTTCTTCATATCAAAAACTGTGGTTCTACTTTATTTTATGTATTACTCTTTTGTGACTCTATAACCATCATAAAAGCAAAGGAATATTTTTTTTGGTTGTGAATGTTACTTTCAGGTCACATTTTTAGTTCTACAGTTAACTGAGTTTGGCTTTGCAACAGTGCTCTTTATTTAGAAATTGGTGGTGGAAGAAGAATATCTGATTCCAGTTTTGTGCGATTAGTCTATAACATAGGAATTGAGGTGATCGTCCTTTATGCACCAACTTTTTTCTATTCTCATTTCTTTCTGGATTTTGTTGTTTCTTTTGCTACATACAAGCAGTCATTAGCATGGTATGCAAAGATGGCTTTATTATGCCTTATACATGCAAACATATGTTTCATTCGTCATGGGTTGTGTGGCCAAACATAGAACCTACTGTATTCCCTATTTTTCTTGCTGAAATCA
Organism: Ensete ventricosum; assembly: GCA_029747655.1. NCBI lineage: Eukaryota > Viridiplantae > Streptophyta > Magnoliopsida > Zingiberales > Musaceae > Ensete > Ensete ventricosum. Next base: position 53,673,452 of record JAQQAF010000008.1, read on the forward strand.
TTTGCATTCCAATATATTCAACTATGTAGTACAGCCTTGTGGTGTCAAGGCTACTTGATTAATTTGTGTCAAACTAAGAACACAGTTCGTGATTTATTGTGCATATTGAATTTTCATCTCTTTTTATATTAATTGTCCCACAACTTTTTGGTCATTTACCTTGTAGCAACAAACTTTGCTTGAAAAAGTTTCCTGTGGTTGGGTGCTTGTTCTACCACTTCATTCTTCAATTTTGCAAAACTGATTGTGCTTTAGATGATGAGAGATGACTATTAATGGGCATAAAATAGGAAACAAATAATAGAAAGTAGAAGGAAAAACAATGACGAAAGTAGAGATGGTACTTGAACCCCAAAACATGAACCCAAACTGGATCCTACTTGGACTTGGCTTGGGGCTGATGTTTCATGGTTGTGTCTGGATCTGACGTTAAACCTTTTTGTAATTCTAGGTCTAGGTTTCAGTCTAAGAAGGGGAACTGCACTTGAACCCTCCTCGAACACAACTATTGTACTAATTTTTAATGTAAATATGCTGCACTGTAATTTGCAATCATTTCTACAGTAGAAAGAGAATTCGGCGAAGGGGCTGATGAGGTACTGTCTTGCAAGAATAGGGCTTTCAAGTTTGTGCAATTGAGAGGGGACTGGAAGGGTCCGATATTGAGTTCTGGCCTCACAAGTTTTGAGCTGACCCACATTTCTATTGGTGAAAGTCTGTTGAGGTTGATGGCTTATGGAACAAGTTGTATTTCTCCATCCATAGTGGAGCACTAGTTGTTGAACCAATCTTGTGGTCATTAGGAAGGAGAAATAGCATAAATCACCCTGGGCTTTGAAGGTGGTTGTCTTGCTTCTGCAACATATGATTTTGATTTTTTATCATGTTAGGTGGTATGGTGGATGTGATGGAGGGTGGAGAATGAGTGCAGAGCTTAGGTGAGAGAGAGGGCATAGAATTGAATGAAGGTAGCTGTCAGCTAGAGTGAAAGCTTAGATGGCATTATGTCATTATGCGTACCAATTATAACAATCAATGTTTCTCAATAGTAAACAGAGACAATGATGCAGGCACAAAATTTTCAATATGTAACTTTATCCGATGTGGTGCTGTCACGTGGTTTCACACCTGTTTTATATCTGACAGACTAGGCCTGAACTGATATGACAATCATAGTATCCAGGTGTAATATGCTACATTTGACCCCCAACTGTGCACAAATCCAGGTTAAGTGGTTTTCAGAACCAACATGATATTATCCAACCTAATACTATCTCTAGACAAAAGGCAAATGAGAATGTCCATTCAAAAGAGCAAAAAAATGTTTTACTTCCTCTCATGATGAGTGCAAGATTATTTGGTCCTTGCCATAGGTAGCTTGTCCTTGCTGTACTCCATCTCCTATTGGCTTTAGGATCTTACTGGTTTTCAATTTAGACTTTGTCCTCCAACATTTGTTCTGCTGCAGTCAATCAAAGTAGGAGCCGGTTGCTGAAGTGTTGATCTTTGATGAACCCATACGGGGACTTGGTGGCTGGCATACCCTTCTAGTTTCCATTGATAGTTGCTGTTTAGGTCCAAACCAGGGTCTGCAACACCATCCGATGTCCGATATGATTCGATATAGGTGGTATTTATGGTCCGACAGCCTGGCGGTACCTGGAGTAGGTAAACCTAGCGATGCGCTTGGCACATGATGGTACACAGTCCCTATACCTTATAGTTACTTTTTTTTGGTTTTTTCAGGATTTTTCTTTTTAACCTGTTATATATAGTCCGAGTCCTGATTGATACACTACTAGTCCACCGAATTACAAACCTTTGTCCAAACAACCTCTAATGGTGGTTGATGATGTCTTGGTTAGGGTTTGGTACACTCTGGTCCAAATCTTTGCCATCCCCTCCCAGCCAATATTATGAAATAAAAAGTAATATGTTAAAATAAAAAACAACGCAAATTAGAAGGTATGGAAGGAAAATAAGTAGAGGGAAAGAGAAATTAAGAGAAGAGGAAGAACATTTAGAAGAAACTAGGGAACAACCATAAATTTTGACAACAAAGATAATAGTGTACTTAGCTATCAGAGGTAGCTGCAAGTTGCCCCCAAAAAAATATGATTATGTAAAGATCTTCAAATGGTTGTAAAAGTTCATAATGTAGTTTTAATCCAAAGTCCTACTTGAATTTAGATTCTTTGGGTTTTCTGTTCCATCCAACAATCTTTATCCTATCTGAAGTCTCACCACAATAATTGTCCAGTTTCTGGAAATCCAAGGATTTAGTATGGCACACTGCATCAGAGAAGTATGTCACTAATGATAACAATATCGTACTATTGTTTTTATTCAGAATTATGCTTGGAAAAAAAAAGGATGCAAAGATAAGTTCAATTCTATGATTTTAGTTTGTTGCTTATGTCATAGAAAACTTCCATTTCTGCAATTCTAGTTTGTTTCTACTTGGTTCCTTCTGAAAATTGATTTATACTCGAACAATATAATTTTGAACTCTTAAGAACAAGGTAAGGTGTAGGTTCCAATATTCAACAGAAATATGCTAATATGATTGTATCAATCATGTCTTTAATGTTGGTTTTTAGGTCATTCAGCATCATCTACCTGGTTAAATTTATTTGTCATGCTATGAATTTTATGCTTATCATTTGCAAATTGAATTTCTTTATTAATTTCTCTAGAATAATGATTGGCCTACAGGGAATTCTGTGGAGATTTGAGTTACACAGAGGGAGCCAGAAGCTGTTGATTCCAGTAAGTCTGGCCTTAATTGTGGGACATACATCTAAGTTTGAAATGTGGTTTATGTTAAATATGCTTGTAAATCAAAGAAACTGACAATATTATGTCCTTGAGAAAAAGCTAGTGATATGTTATCTGTTAGAGTGACATGTTATCTGTGCAAATTATTGGATTTACATAACTTGATTTTTCTTAAGGTTGTCTGTTCTGTTCATTATGTGTGCTTCTTTTTGACTGCAAAATGAAAATCTTTGTCGAGCTTTGGTATATAAAGAATTAAGTTGTTTCTATATGATACAAGGGTCTAAATACTAATGATTATCTTTTGGTTTTCTATTACTCTTGTCTAATCAATGTATAAAAATTCTCTCTTGTTGGTACATGCAGGTTTTGCTATCCAGTGATCTACATCCAATAGTTGCAACCGGGGCATTTATTGTTCCTTCATCACTTTATTTTCTTCTTAAGGTGGGAGTTATTGGTTGCAATATATTAACTTTGCTCTTGTTAATATTGCTATTTTATCACTCAGAATTTTTTTTTCATCAAGAAAGTGCTCTCAAATTAATTTTCCAAAGATTTTTGAGCTCTCTATTATTTTTTGTGTCTAGGGTTGAATAAAATGAGTATTTTGCCAATGGTTCTATGCTAAAACTTGAGTTTAGAATCTGCAATTTATGCAGTGATTGTAATTCTTTGGCTGAATATTGTGCAGAAATTTGTTTTGAAACCTTACTACCTTAGACGGGAGAAGCAAAAGGCACTTGAGAAAAAGGAGGTGTCACTAAATCAGGTTAGGATATCGAACAGTTTATGAACTGATCTTTGGTTCCATTCTTGGTTTTTGCTTAAAATTCCAATGAGTTTTCTTGTGATATGCACAGTAGAGAAGGATATGTAAGTGAAATTAATTTCTGTAAGTCCTATATTTGCTGGCTTTCATGCATGTAGTGTATAAAACCTGTGCATCCCCCTTGCAAGCGCAATGAATATCACAATATTGAGTGGCAGTGTGGCACTATTAGTTGGTACTGTGGTTAGTGCATTCATGCATTGGAGATGGATTAGCATCTCCTTGGCTTCTATTTGGAAAGAGACTAAACTGATATGGCAAGTGTAACAATGACTTCTAGTACACTATCATAGATTAGTTTGTTATGGTGTTGTGAATTGTGATAATGTAAAATATTAGAAGATCAGTACATAAAAAGCTTGAAAATAAAGGTTTTAATATCTAAGAATGTCGTCGTTGATCAGTGTAGCTTCTGCAAATCTGAAGTTATGGTGGGGATTATCCTATCAGCATTTAGGACTGGTTAAACTGATGAAACAGCAAGCTACCATCAAATGTGTTCAAACAAGACTAACAAGACAGGGATTCATCCAATGTAACTTACAGTTGCTAGATGACCTTAATACTTCTCCAGTAACATTAAGGTTTAATAATAAGCAAGGTATTAAAAAGTGAGCATACCAGTCGGTACAAGCTGGTATCTACCTGTCCGACCATGAATATGTTCATTGACTACCGGTTTTTCTAACTTGTACTGTTCATGACCACCTCTTTTGCCTCTTCTTTCTCCTCACCATCGTGTCTTCATTGTTGCCACCACCTCCTTGTAAGGTCGCAACTTCCTCCACCTCTCCAGCTTCTTCTTCTTTTCCTCCTCTCTGCCTCCTCCTCCACCTCCCCTTCCTCTCCTCCACCTCCACCTCGTCCTCCTCCTCTTCTTCTATCCTCCTCTCTTGGTTTGTAATAAAACCATACTGATCTAACCTTGATTAGTATTGGTAGTTGTATTTAATAAAGGATAGACAATTAGGAGGAGAAATTAGACCAGGAAACATACCCCTTATTAGGACTTAAGAATGTAATAGCACTCTGATTAGTAATTTTTTTTGAAAATTTCTCCATGGCATCTTATCTTGCCTGAAATTACATGCAAAAAGCTTCCAGCTTTTAGCCAGGATGCTCCGTCATCAGACAGAATCTAAAGCCCATCACTTTAACGATTATTTGTTGACAAGTATTTCGTTGGTGACTATCACGATCTGCATGATTGTCAATTGTTTTTTTTCGGAAATGCATTTTGCTGCATGTAGTATTCCCAGCTCAGTTAGAATTTCAACTACGGGAGGTGTTTAAGCTTACCGAATAATTATTTCAGAGATTGAGGCTGCCAATCACAGTGTTAAAAGAACTTGCCAATGTGAGTACAAGGGAAAAAATAACAATGTTCGTCACATTCATTAAAAAAAGGTGGCCCAACTCTTGCCAATGTGAGATCTAGGTAGGTTCAATGTAGGTGACTTTGCCCTTACAAGCAAAGGTTGTTTCCATCTATAATATAAAATATCCAATTTTTTTACATGTATAATATAACCAAATATTTCAAATTTTCACCAGTCAAAGCTATGCACAAACAAGATCAAAGCTTAGTGAGGTGATGAAAATAGGTGCTACAGCTTTTAAAAAGGTGTACAGGTCATATATCCAGGTAGAAGACACCAAGATTGTTAAAAGGTTTAAATTTAAAGATGGCACTTTAGTTCAACTTCATATCTTAACAAGACTTTATAAAGACTTAGAAATAATTATATACACAAGACACGATCGAACTGGAGTAGTTGAAATGGAGGAGCAATTTAGTTACGAGATATGTATTGCAAGGCAAGTGATCAAGTTGAGAGGCTGAATGTCCACAAAAATCTGATGAACTACATTTTGGTTTCCAAGAAGTGCAGGAAGTGTAGACTGCTTTTTTCTAGGTTTGGAATCTTATGAAGAAAAAAGTGAAAGACCTTTTGCGATGTTCAATTCAAGAAAATTTGGATGTCAAAAGCAAATCCGTCATCATTCTTGTTGTTGAAGTTTAAGTCAATACATTTGAACTTTTTGTATGTATCAATAATCAAATAAGGCTTCATAATCATTATTGATCAACTTTTGAACCTTGAGGATTAAGTATCTTTCTCAATATTAACATGAAGTGAATTACCATGATACCTACACAAAAAAAACATGTGGTGTAAGAGCAAGCTATAATCTCATTATTGTTAAGGAAATTCCTAGCGTTGGACAATGGTTATAATTCAAGTATGCTATCACACCAATTAATTTACAAAACATAAATTAATAAATTTAACATAATACCCAAATTCTAATGTATAACATCATTACATATATTAATTAAGTTAAATTCATAATTGACAAAAATGATTTTGTTATTGAATAATTTGTCATGCCAAATAATTACAAAATATAAATAAATAATATATTATCAACATCAGTCAATAAATTCAACATGATGTCCACATCAAGGTTTGCTATTTCGATATCGAGCGGTACAATACCGGTCCGTTAGGTTACTGGTACGCAGACCATCCACTATCAGGCGATACCAAAAATCGACCGTCGGCGGTCAATTTTGGTTGTCCACGGCCGATTGAGGGAGAAATCGATCGTCGGCGGTCGATTGAGCGAGAAAAAGGGAAGAAGAAGAGGAAAAGAAGACAAAAGAAGAAGAGGAGAAGAAGATACTTCCCCGCGCCATCCTCGCCCGCATGCCATTTACTTTTATTTTTTTAATATATTAATATATTAGTATTATATTATATAATATTATATTATAAAAATTATATTATATTTTAATATACTGAATGGTATGTATTGTACGTACTGTCTGGTACTGGTACCATACCAGTATTGAGATAATCTCGGTACATCGGTACGGACCGGTAAGTCAAACCTTGGTGCACATTCTGAAGTATAACGACATTAGCATAATTTAATTATTTTAAATTGATAATTAACAAAATACAGTTTCATTTTTAAAGAACTTGCCATGCCAATTAATTTACAAATCATAAATTAATTATATGTTATCAATGTAGATTAATAAATTTTTGAAATTCTAAAGCTTAACATCATATGCATGAATTTTTTTTCCTTTTTAAATTAAAATTAAATTTATTATTGATAAAATATAATTTCTAATCCAAACAAGATTTCATATTTTCTCTCCAAGGAAAAACAAGAAATGTAATTTTATTTAACAAATCAAACAAATAAACTTATTGAAATAAAATAAATAGGGAGGAAACGTACTTGATTCTTTAAGACGATACCACTACCACTCTTTAGTCTTTACCTTCCTTGCAATCCTGATCGATGTGAAAAAGAAGAGGGGCTTGTTGGCTTATGAAGATATGGATAACTATTCTAAAACTGTTTCTCAGAGACCTTAGGAATATAGGATGTAAAATAGGGGTTACAAACTTACAATGTTTATACTTCTTAATATTAGTATGTGAATCTCAAGTACATTTTCATCGGTTGATGAGGAGTTACAATTACATTTATATTCTAACCCACACATAGGGGTTACCCCCCAACTCAAATTATCTGAAAGATTCTGCTAAAGATTTTCCAACTCAATAATATCAATGAGATTTTAGCTTGTTCCTACACCATGGGTTTTTGTTGTGTAGGTTCTGTATTACATTGGATTCCTGTATGGCAACCTTTTTATTTTTTTTGTATACAACGTGCTAAGGTTGTCCAATAATAACAAAAGAATGGCAACCTAGTGCGTAAATGGTTTGTTTAGTTGATTATGCTGTGCAAGAATGGAGTCAAATCTCAATGAAGGATCACGTAGACAAGGATTATCATCTATACAGCAAATACATTAATGAGGCTTCTTTATAAATGAAGATAGGATATTTGATTAGCCTTGACTCGAAGGATTATGTATAGTAACTTCTTAATTGTGTTATGCTTATTCGTTTATTTATTCTTTCTCTTCATGCACTTTGGGTAGTGAAAGGTTTGAAGCATGGATAGTTAAATTTTTGAATATTGGAATATTAACAGTGAAAATTTTCTCTTTTCCCATGTATGTGAGTGGTGTCTGTCCATTAATTCCTTATGTACAGGACTCATCAATGTGACATTAATTCGCAGCCCAGGTCCACCACCTTACCCTTGTCTTCTCTGATTTGCTCTCTGTCTTGTGCTCAAAATTTAAAACAACTCTTATTTGTGCACTAAAATATTAGTTGTTTGTGCACTTGTTGGTCTATTCATGGGGCTTCATACCCTGTCAAGAGTATATTAACTTAGAGAAGTCCTGGTATTGAGTCTCTGACCTGTTCCTCCTTCCAATAGAAGTCATGCTTTGGCTTTGAATTCACCAGTCCCACCAAGTTACAATCGGCTTCCTTTTCGTTGGGGTGCTAGATATTTAGATCACATCTTTCTAGTTCAGACTTAGTTTTATCTTTTATGACGGGAGTTCAGATTTTGAACCTTGTAACTTTATCTTTATCAAACCCCTTACAGTGACAATTGTTCTATTGCTTTTCCACTTTGGCTTGTCAAGTAAGTTTGTGTCTTGCTTTTTGACTCGGAAAATGCTAATCTTGGACTAGTTTTGACCATGAGCTACAAAAACTCTTCTATAGTCTTCTCTGATAACATATCTTTTTAATTCTGTAGTAAAAGAAAGGATTTTTAGGATTCAATTATTATAAATTCTGAGTTCCTTCTAGAATTTCTCTCTCAAAAACTTCCATCATGTTTTACTTTCCTTCAAGAATTATATTCATATGCAACAATTTACATCTTGAGCTGTGATCTGGCCAGCACAAAAGAAAAGATAACATATGGCCGCTAGCTAGCTTTTCAAACTCTGAAACTATAGGATCTGCTGGTTCTTTAGAGGGGATGACATTACTGGTATATTTAAGCCAAAAGTACTATGTAAAAGTACCTTATCTTTGCATATACTGCTTCTCTAAGGTATTAAATGAACAGTACTGTATTTAAGCCAAAACTACTAATTTCCCCTTGTCATTATTGAAAGTGGTATCCCATGTCAGTAGCTAGACCCAGTTTGTTATGTTCACAAGGGCATTTATTATTTATTAATTATAATATGACATTATAATTCTTTCAACTATTAGTCAGTAGTCACTGCTGAATCAATGTGTTAAGAATAATTTGCTTAGTACAATATTCTATATTAAGATGTCTTCTTTGCAGAAGGATAGATTAGTTGGTTATAACATAGTTTCTATAAGACATGCACTTCCATATCACACTTTGACTGGTGAAATACTAATAATGAATTTTGCTAATATGAAGATTCGAAAAGCAAGGGATGCGGCTAAGAAAGCGCAGAAGTTGCTACAAAATGTTTCCAACAGGAAGAAAAGTAAAGAGGTGGAAAAAGATGGGCTGATTATTACAAAAGCGATATATGGAAATCTTAGAGCAGCCAGAGGAACAGATGATCATATTGAAGTGGATGATGATGTAGCTTCACTGATTTTTGATGTTACATTACCACTAAACTTCTTGGTGACCAACTCTCGGCTGGAGGTATGTTATGAATAATTTGTTATTGTAGGTTAAGCTCATTTAACATGTTTTACCCTTGTTATAAACCAACAGGTCCAAATTTAGCACAAAACATGAATGAATACTTGATGTGCAGCTAAGCAATATTTAGTGCATGACGTTGGCATTCAGGCTGAGGTTGTCACAGGAGAGTTTATGTCGGCAGAGGCTTAGGAAATAAATCGTCCAGTTCCTTTTTGAAGATGTTCTTTTCTCTTTAGTTTTTGATGAAATCACAAGGTACACTAGCTTGAGTCAGTGAAGTAATTGTTTGAAAATATACTTGGAGGAAACAGTGTGTGATATTGCTTGCTGTGAAGTATGGAATAGTTTGGTAAATGTAGACTAAACCTTACAGCCACCCGCTAAGAAGGTTAAGATTACAGTGATGGTACCATCAAGCTTGTATATCAGAAGTGTAACCAAGATGTGTGGTTTTTTTCAAGGTTTGCAATTTCAACCTATACCGCCCGGAACGGGCGTTCCATACCGGTCCGCTAGGTTGCCGGTACACGGACCGCCTGCTACCTTGTGGTACCATCAAAAATCGACAGTCGGCGGTTGATTTCGGCCATCAGCGGCCGATTGAGGGAGAAAAAGGGAAGAAGAAGAAGAGGAAAAGAAGAAAAAAAAAAGAGGAGAAGAAGAAAACCTAGCGTCGTCCTTGCCCGCGCACTGTCGCCGCCCTCGCCCGTTGGTTGCCCACGCGCCGTCGCCGGGCGAGCGCCCTCGCCCGCTTTTTCTCCCGTGCGAGGAGACGGAACGTCTCCCCGCGCGGGGAAGAAAGATCGAGGCGGCGTCGCCCCTTTTTATTAATATATAATATATTAATATTATATTATAAAAATATTATATTATATTTTAATATACTGGGTGGTATGCACTGTGCATACTGTCTGGTACCGGTACCATACTGGTACCAACAATATGTCGGTATACTGGTACGAACCAGTAAGTCAAACCTTAGTTTTTTTTTTTCCTTGACAACAAATTGTTGAGTTAGGCATGCTGTTCTTCTGTGACTGGTATTTATATAAGACAGCTAATCCAGCTGCATTGGGATGCAGAACACTTCCATCAATTATTAGCTTTTAGGCAGCATCAGATTTTTTTTTTTTTTTTTACTTCATAGGTTGTTACCAAGGTAACCATGTTCATTGTAGCCTAAACAGATGATACTGGGGGTTTCCTGATAATTTAGGTGAGTATTTTGGGCTTAAATGCCATTTAAAGTTAGATTTATGTTGACTTAAATGCTATTTATCTATTCCTGCTTTATTTTTTCGATAATTTCAACTGGTTCAGACTTCAAGTTATGGAATTGGACAATGTTTTTTTTTCTTTTATCCGGATGCATCTTCATTTTTACCTTTAAATAAAGACCACAATTTTTTTTTTCCAATCTTGATGCAGCTTCATAAAGGAATAAAGAAGTCCGGCATAATGGGTTTTTGTGATCCCTGTCCTGGAGAGCCGTCACAATTACTAGTGGAATACACATTCAAGGGAAAGAACTACAAGGTTTTGGTTTTGTTGTATTTGGTTATTCAGAATGGGATTATACTTTTATATTAATCTTGTTGTTTTCCATTGGCTAGGTAGTGGTTGATGATTATGACTTGTTGCGAATCCCTGACGAGACACACAGAATCTAAGGCCTCTTTGTTGTTGGGTGTTTGAGACATCAAACAATTTTGCATGAATTGTTATGCCATCACGGAACAACATCAGCAGTCCAACAATTGTGGTCCCAAATTTCATTCGGGTTATCGAGTTAATTGTTGAACGTAGAGTTATTTACCAGCTCTGTTGTAATTGAAAGTGGGTGAAATAAAAGCCGCCCTTGTGCCACTTCCTCATACTTTTTCGGTGTATCATGGCCTCTATTTTGCTTCAATTAGGATAACTGGAGAGCATGTTGAATTGTATCGTCATGTGAATATTGACTGTTGTTGGTCTTGAAGATTTCATGTCAGTTCAGGCAGAGTTCAAGTTCATATAGGCCAAAGGCATAATAACTATGTGATTTCTAAACTATATTCATTCTTTCTCATATGATGTATGAGTTGTTCCTTTACTTTTCTGGGATATCATTATTAGAGGTATGCATAAAAGATCAAGCATCCGTCAGTATGTTGTCCATCTTACACAATCTTAATTATCAAAAGGTAGCCCAAGGAATGTTGGTGTTTGTTTTGTTTGTCTTTTGTGTGTGATAGCAGATGACCAACTCTGCAACATGTTTTCACATTATCAGAAAGAATTAGATTTCGTGAATGCTCATATTCAGGGTTAATTGTATATTACTTTGTAGTAAGATTTTTTTAGTATCAGTAGATTTAAAAAGTTTACATTAAAATCATGTTATGAAAGTAAAATATTTAATTTTATTTTTCTAAAGTTATTGGTTTCTCATAGGCATATATAACATATAGAAATGATATTTTTAATGGTTTAATTATGTTTTTGGTCATGGCACATGGTGGCATCATTAAGGGGTGCAAGTGGTTGTAGTCGACGAGAACATTAGGGATTTTTGTGGTTTCTTAAGATAGGGAGGAGGAGATGAGGATAGAGAGTGATACTGAGAGATGAGGCAAAAAAAGATAGGGAAGAGAATGATGTAGATGTCGGTGTTCTACGTCGGTCTGACTTGGCATCTGTATTAGCATTGGTGCATATTTAAAGCAACGTTATTCTACATCTATGTTTACTGACAACATTATGCATCACTCGGTCCTTCTTCTCTCCTAACGCATGTCATGCAGCGAAAGGGGAAAGATGAGTATCGCCCTCTTCGTTATTGTCAGTATTGATGCAGATGTCGAGTGATGCTTTGCATCTGCAACAGTGTAGATGTAGATGCGTAGTGATCTTTTTTCCCCCGCATATGCAGAGTGGTAACGATGCAAATGTGGAGTGGCGTCATTATGCATCTTGATCAACGTTGATGCAAAGGGGAAGAAGGATGAGGTTATGCCTAACATCCCTATATTGTTATGCATCGCTCATCCTTCTTTCCTCCTTATGCATGCCTAGTGATGAAAGGGGGAAGAAGCATGAGGGATCGAAGAAGAGGAGAAGAAGGATGCACACTACTCTTCTCACATCATTGTTGGCATCGATATAGATACAAAGCATCGGCATCTGTGTCGTTCTATTTCCTTCTCTCTCTCTTCTCCATTTTCATCATCTCTTATCGTCACTCTCCCTCATCCTCCTCCCCTGTAAGAAGCTGTAGAAGTCTCCAGCATTCTCACTGACCATAGCCACTCGTGACCTCTAGTAGTGTTATTGTTTGCCACCATCGATAACATAACTAGGATCTTAATTTTTTTTTTTGATCATTTCGTATCATTTCTATACGTGTTGTATCTTCTGTCGATAAAATCGACGATTGAAGTTAAATATTTTATTTAATTTTTAAAATTATATTGTATATATTTTTGAAGTATAGAGATTAGGATGTTAAAGATGTCTTATATGAGATATTCATTAGGATCCACAAGTGGGTAAAACCTAGCTGTGGTGACTTCATGGCTACGACATAAAGTTCCATAACAACTATAAAAATTGATTTCGAGTTATAAAAAATAATATAATTGGTTAAAATGAAACAAAGCATAGCACCATAAATTATTATTATTTCTTTGGTATAATTTAGAGGCTAAATAACACATACACATATGTACACTAAAATCCTTTAAAATTAGTTATTCATGTGGTTATCCCTCTAAATCCAAGTTTAGCATCTTAATAAACTCAAAACTCGACCCTCCGTAATTGTTGATCACCATAATGACCGACATTAAAACTTCAATTGACATTATTTTCTCTTCGATTTGAAATATAAATTTTAAAAAATTCTAAATATGTACTCTTAATTTAGTACTTGTCTATTCAAGTGTATAAAACAAAGTAATAGGTGAACTGCTAAAGGGCATTTTAGGTATTTAAATCTAAATCTTTTTAAATCTATTAATAATCACTCCCCTCTAAAAACCCACGGCCACCACAAATTAAACCCTAATCGGATTCTCCTCGCCGCTTCCCAACCCGAGGAGGGAGACGGTACAACCGTAGTCGGATTCTTCTCACCTCTCCTCAACACAGGGAGGCGACAAGAAATTATTCGCGACTCATCTTCCTCTTCCATCGGCGAACGGCCGCGGCGGCAGCGTCTTCCTGCAGCGGGCTCCTCGTCGGTATCTCTCTCATCCTCCTTCGCCGTCGTCCACACCGCCATAGTCGCCAGCGTCTTCCCTTCCTTCTTCCCCCACTTCTCCACAGCGCTCTTCCCATCCCCCCCACTCCTCCCCCCCCCCCCCCCCCCCCCCCCCCCCCCCCCCCCCCCCCCCCGCCGCCAACGTCTCCCCTCCCTCTCTGGCCCCCACCTTCGCCGGAGCCACACGAATTTGCCTGTCTCTTCCTTTCCACCCACCGCCAGCGTCCCCTCTTCTGCGCCTTGTCGCAGCTGTCTTCCCCCTTCCTCCCTGCGCCGACAGCCTCCTTCTCCTCCCTACGCCGGTGTCTTCTCCCCCTTCGCTTAGCTGCGGCCGACCGCCAGCTTCTCGATAGCCTCGTTCTTCCCCTCCCAACCGACGACAACCCACAGCCACCCAACTGACAGCAGCCCAACCGACAACAATCAGCCAGCCACCCCGATCGTCAGCCACTCTCTTCCATATCTCCTACCCCCTCTCCTTCGCCTCGGACCCTTCATCCTTGCTCTCCTCCCCATAACCAACAACGTCCTCCTCCTCCTCCTACGTTACTTATTTTATTAATATAAATGAACAATATAATTTGGTCTTTCTGCATTTTTTTTGTTTTAGTGATTATATCCATTAGTCATGATATATATTTTTAAAATTTTAATAATTGGGCTCGCCTTGCTTTGCTCAGGCGAACTCATAACACCTTGGGCGTTTTGGGCCCTTGGTGCCTTTTAGCGCCTTTCGCCTTTGATTACATTGGCCTTGAATCATTGTCTCAGGTCGGCAATGGCGATGGAACAAGAGCAAGCGCACAAGTCTCACCGATCCCACAAATCGGGTGCTTCCTCCAAGAAAAAGAAGAACCAAGGCAGTTCGGAACAGGATGCAAAGGAGCGAAATCCCAAGGTTTTGGAATCTGGGAGCCACTTTCTTTCTTTTTGTTTTTTGGATTGTTTCAAGGGTTCTGGTCTCAAATTATGGCTGTGTTTTCTTGTAGGCATTTGCTTTTAATTCATCAGTGAAGGCCAAGCGTCTACAGTCCCGTGCTGCGGAGAAAGAACAGCGCAGGCTACATGTCCCAACCATCGATCGTTCTACTGGAGAGCTGCCTCCTTTTGTTGTTGTTGTACAGGGGCCTCCAAAGGTAACATTTTGACCCATGAATGTTGAGGACAATGTCAAATTTTTTTTTTACTAACTCTCGTAGAAGGAATTTTAGAAGGTTGAAATATGTAGGGTGATAATGCATTTTGCAGGTTGGAAAATCCCTTCTGATAAAGTGCCTGGTAAAGCATTACACGAAGCATAATTTATCTGAAGTCCGTGGTCCAATCACTGTTGTGTCAGGTTTATATACTTCTGTGTTTATCTTTGGGCTTCTATTTCATTTTATCTGATTTTTATATGAATTTTGTGTGAAACTAATAGAAGCTTGATTCATTCAATTACACCAGGAAAGCAAAGGAGGGTGCAGTTTCTGGAGTGCCCGAATGATATTAATGGCATGATAGATGCTGCCAAGATTGCTGATCTTGCATTGCTTCTAGTTGATGGAAGTTATGGTTTTGAGATGGTAAGCAGGAGTATAATCTTTTTCTTTCGTTGGCGAAAAATACTTGATGGACCATAGTTTCATGCTTTGCTAATCAAAGGTGTTTCTACCGAGGTTGAGCCCATAGATGTAGTTTATTTAACAGAGGGATTAGCCTTCAGCAGTGTTCTTCTGTACACCCAGAAAACCCATTTGATGAAAGCTGCAGATGAAGCATTTCTTAGTGTGATGGGCATGTTATGCTAGGTGTTGGGGATTTAGTTGACCTATGCTGGGAATACGAAAAGCCAAGAATTCTGTAAAGTTAGACAACTGTGTATTGATATTGATAACAGCTTATCATGTGATTTTTTGGAAAAGCAAATACCCACCATGACACCATCTGTTTCTTTCCCTTTGTGCTCCTATTATTAATTGGTACTCTAATTAAAACAGGCAGCTCTTTGTCATCATTATTGCGTTGTATGGTGGGTATTCAATTTTCTTTCATTCATAACAATGTTCAAAGAGGTGTCTTCAAACATGTGGGCAACTGATATCTATTTAGTAGGGATTAACCACTAGATGGGGGCTCCTAGTTATATTTAGTGAAAAGCAGTATTTTGAAGTTGCTGTTAATTTAGAAGTGTTGGTATGAGGTGCAAATTATAATGCTATAGAGCTTTGAAAGACCTGCAAATAGCTAAGATAATTATTTTTTGATTATGAATTGCTACTAAGTATGATCTTTAAGAAACTTCTATGTTAACAGAATAAAGTTCTGAGGTGCTGAAGATTTTATATTATAAAACATTCACAAATTTTACTTTTTATTGAAATGCTGTATATTCTAAATCTCATTTAGATAGGATGGAATCATATTCAAGCCACAGCTATACAATATGGTTCTGAAGATTTCAGTTTTCACAGTGAAATAGAATTTAGTACTTCGAGACAATTAATTTTACAAATGTATATGAAACATATGAAGATATTACCTTATTCAGTTTTGTCATTATTATGGTTTCTATTTATCCTTTAGAAATAATCTCACCTGTCAAGAAAGGTGTACGACTGCATAACAAAGAGTATAATACTGTTTTCTTATATATTCTGGATATCTCATGCTTATTTGCCCAAGTTCACTTGCACCTTACTGTCTCATCAGTGGTTATTGATTATAAATTTGAAAATCTTTCTTTTCAGGAAACTTTTGAGTTCCTTAATATCTTGCAAATTCATGGTTTCCCAAAAGTTATGGGAGTTCTTACACATATTGACAAATTCAAGGATGTTAAGAAACTCAGAAAAACTAAGCAGCGGTTAAAGCATCGTTTTTGGTCTGAGATTAAAGATGGTGCAAAATTGTTCTATCTATCAGGTCTTGTTCATGGGAAGTAAGTAACACTCAAATTAGTATATTACTTTTGATATCCTGTTTTCCTTATAATTATGGTATTTTGAGAATCTTACTTTTTGATGATTATGATGGAGTCCTAGGCACACCAAGTAGTTGTTTATTGGTCATCGGTTGAACATCACATGCATAAACCACGTGTGATTGTTCAAAATAAGCATGATACATATGATTTGTTTATATATACACATGTACATATGTAACCTTTCATACTTGTAAAACTAATCTTGGATTAGATGGTTCTATCACCCATTGTTTTTGTAGATGTTTCAAAATGATCTTCATTGTTTAAGATGATTTACATCGTCTATATCACGTATGAAATTCTTCTTTTGAAGACATTGCCTATTCTTTGTTTTGGAAGATTCAGTCTATTTTTTTGGATGATCTAATGGATGTGCAAGATCTCGTTCAATCTTCTTTCTTGTATGTGTATTAGTTTAAATTTGTAAATTTTCTTGAAAGGGCAGGATTTTTTCTTTGAAATCTCTTATGTCTATCTGTTTGATATGATCAGTATCTTTTGTGTTTGTCTGAATGATCAATCCTATTCACTGAATGTATGCTTATTCTTTTTAAATGACGACAGGTATTCAAAACGTGAAACTCACAATCTTGCAAGATTCATCTCAGTCATGAAAACCCAACCATTGTCATGGAGATCTTCTCATCCTTATATATTGGTTGACCGTTTTGAAGATGTCACTCCCCCTGGAAGAGTGCATACAAATAATAAATGTGATAGAAACATCACATTGTATGGTTATCTTCGAGGTAGCAATATGAAGAAAGGCACAAAGGTATTCTTTCTAGCCTCTTGTTACCTGGTTCTCCTGAATGATTCTGCTGTGTAGTTTTTCTTGTGTTAAAATGAGTTTCTTACATCTTAACAAATTATCATGGAATTTTAATTTTTAATTTATTTGTAAAAATAATTTTATGCTTGAGTTCTGTTATCTCCTTTTGCTACTCTTGTTCTCAATTTTTCAGTTCTGTGATGTCTACCCGAGTTAGATATTGGTAGAAGAACCAATATCTAGCACAATCCAACGTCTTTTATTACATATAGATTTTTAATAAATCTATATATTATTGCATATAGATTTTAATAAATCTATATATTATTACATATAGAAGAACCAATAATCTGTATATTATTACATATAGATTTTTAATAAATATGGAATCTTTTATCATCTCAAGGCCCTGCTGAATGATCACAATCCAGCGTCTTAAAACCAGATGCACAATTAAAAAGAGAAGGCACAACTAACACTAGCACATTTGTCACATATCTATGTGGATATTTTTTTTGCGAGCAGCCATAAATTTTGGGAGGAGAGGGGTGGCAAGAAGGGAAGAAAATAAATGGTTGGCGGAATTGGGTGTCCAAGGATGAGCAAGTGATTGTGTAGTGGATTAAATTCAGCAAAATTGGGTATAAGATTAATGGAGGCAGTACCTTACATTCGTTGGGATTAATGTTAGCTAGCTGTAACTGAGTCATTGTAAATTTCAAAGATATAGAGATTTGTCCGTAACAAAGATTTAACATACAATTTTTCTCAATGTGGAAAACATGTTGGCTAATCATAATAGATTGAGCAAAGTGGAAAGCAAAAAAAAAAAACAGTTACATAATTCTATCTATGGTTAACATGATGCTTGGCCCATTTTCATGAGGGACGAGCTACCACCTGACATATTTTTGATCTCTTGTAAGGTAATGTGATTGCAGAAGGTGGAGGCTGAGGCTTGAGAAGTAAATTGTTCAACTTAGATTTAAGATTTACTGGTATATACTGTTTGTCAGTCTGGTAAACAATGAGTACCAATATTAGGATATTTTCTGTCTTAGTAACATTTGGGATCAAACCTGAAAAATTAGGTATGGTATGAGTCCGCCATCAAGGTTGTAGTCCCTCTACCCACTCAGAACCTCATGCAAGTTGAAAACTATTGCCTATATAAAGTGAAATTCCAAATTTGTTGGTATTGTATCTTGGTAACAACGACTAAGAGTCTTAATTTAGGAAATGTCTGTCTCAATAACATATTGGATTAAACATAAAAAACCACGGAAGATGTGAACCATTAATTGGGATTTTATTCCCTTTTGCCTCTTATAACTTTGTGCTAGTCAGAATCTATTACTTATTATGAAGAATTTATATTTTACATATGTTCTACAGGAGTATGAAGATATTCATATGTGGATCTACAATCTATGATCTATTTTCCCTTGAATTGTGTTTAACAATTTTGTTTGTGTAGGTTCTATTGTGTAACTTCTGATTCAATATTATTTAATTCCACTATTCTACAAGGTTGCCTTAGAAATAAGTTATCTGTTCATTTATTGTCATTCAAACTAGGAAGAGAAAAAGCCTTTTGTCCTAGAAGAAAATAGAAGATAAAACAAAGATTTTAATGTTTTATCACTATAATTGTAAGAGAAAGTAGCCAAGTGATACCCCGGCAGTGACAAGGTCTTGTTTGGAGAGTGAAAACTCTGCTAATTTAAGCATATTTGTCTTGTCATCAATTCCCTAATAATTCTGCCTGTATTTCTCTACTATTGTTCGTTAATTTTTTGTTACTGCTAAGGTCTGTGGTTGTTGCTGTGCTTGCCATGGTACAAAAGCAGATGGATTGCTGCTCTTATCAGTGATTTTATTGCATGAGCTGCCAAGATTATGCGAAAGCCAGTTAAACAGTGTTAGGCACCATAGTCAATTGTCCTTGGCTCATGTAGAGATGATATCATGATTGTTCTCATTATTTCAGTGGATCTGTTCTCATTGGTGGCATTAGGATAGCTTAATCATCCATTAGGATCGGTGTAATAGCTTGAAATTTCATGTAGGTCCGTATAGTGGGTCGGCCAACCCTTGGTAGTGCTTTTGCAATGACGGGATGATGATAATCCAATGATTAGATTGTGATACTTGTGGTTGTTGCACTAGATTTTTGCGGTTGCCACATTGTTGTAGTTTCAATTTTATTGCATAGAGAATTATTTTGATGTTGATAACTTTTTGCAGGGTGTTGTTACTGGATAGACTACTGTTCACTCTATTCCTGATAGGAAATGGAAGAAGAGTATTCCTTTCTGCTTAGCAACAGTTTGGACCATTGCCTATTCTTTCTAGTGGTTGGATATCTCAATTTTGGATCTCAATTTCATCCAATTTCAGCTCTTGGTGCTAACTGATTGTAATAGGATTTGACAATCGTATGTTGTGTTTAGATGAGGACTGCCTTTAGACCAGGTTGAGGCTGTCTTAGGTCTGCTTGGACGCAATGCTATTTTGAGCAAGTCAGTTGATCTGAATCACTAATTCTCTGGTCTTGGATGGGCTGGGCTGAACTTGCACTGAATATATTTTATATTTTTCGTTTTTCGCCTGTCAAATATTTATTGTACAATATAGCGAGGATCTGATACAGGATTAAGACATTTATACTTGGCCTGTTCTGAATATATTCAACATGTTTGACCAATGTGCTGTATATTATGCATCTTCAATTAAGTTAAGAACAAAAACTGAATAAATAAATTGGTTTCTTCTGGTTTTGATAGTTTGTACTCTTTATGTTGGCTTATTACAAGATTAGTTAGACATATCTCCCATTAAGATGACATTTGTACTATTTTCAAATTGTTGTGTTTTGGTTTGTTAATCACTGGTCCTCATTTGTCTGTTGATGAGTTAATCTTATATGTTCAATTATGGCAGGTGCATATTGCTGGTGTTGGTGACTTTGCATCAACTGGAATAACTAGTCTGGCTGATCCCTGTCCTTTGCCTTCAGCTGCCAAGAAGAAGGGACTGCGGGACAAGGAGAAACTATTCTATGCACCCATGTCTGGTCTTGGGGATCTTCTTTATGATAAGGATGCTGTTTATATAAACATTAATGATCATCTTGTTCAATTTTCTAAAGTTGATGAAGATACTAGTGCTTCTGGGAAAGGTAGGTATGCTATGTATGTTGAATTATATAAAATTTCTACTTTTATGTCAGTGTCAGATTATTTTGATTGCTACAACTTTCATGTGGGTATGCATTTTTGACATTTTCCTAAATTTTAATCTAAATTTTGGAGTGGCATACCTAGTAAAATTATTTTACCAGGACATATAATTGATGTTCTGTAGTCAAGAACTGTTCATCATACATGTTGGTTTTCTTCATATATGTTTTTTGATCTGAACTTCAAGTAACAATTTGTCTAGTATTTGATGTGCAGTGCTCTTTTATCTCATCGTCAGTAAATTAATCCAGAAATAGGTGAACTTTTCTCCACTAATCAAGGACAAAGTTATAGACTAAAAAAGCTTCATTTTTGCATATAACAAATTTAGAATCTAAGAGACAAAAATCATGGTACAACTGGATAATGTAGTTTTAAGCAAGGATTGAATTTTGGGTCTGTGCTAGTGTACTGACACATGGTATCCTAGCACATATCACGTACCTTAAAAGGTCTATCAAAAACCTTTCAGAACCTTCTTTCTCAACTTTTCTTGACAAAAACAAATAATATTAATAGCATTGAAGTGATTTCAATGTAAAAAATAAAAAAACCAAGTTAAGACATATATTGAATAAGAATCAATGGTAGCGTCTAAAGATTAGATGTTACAGAAAGAATAAATTTAATGTAGACTAAAACATATACATGCTCCTACCACCAAAATAATTAGGGTCCATACACAAACTGTAAATCGATATGGTATATCTGCAAGATTCATGCATGGAACTGCTACCATGATGTCTGACATTGATAACAGTGTCACTGATGTAATAGTGTGGTAGCACCCATGTAGTTGGAGGTCTATCAGACAAGTAGGATCAATCTATAGGATGAAGTGCACTAGAGTTGCTGCTCTTGTTACTATACTGCTGTTGCATACTGGAGGATATATCCGACTCCAAAAAAACTGATCAACTTTCACCGTGCATCTCTTGGCCAGGATAGTAGGAATGATATGAATATGATGAATTCATCTTTTCATGATCAGTAGTTGTCTTCGTCTTACTTCTATCTTGGTGGGGCTAAATTAGGTGTGTACATCCACATTCTCTGTGATTGGTATCATGTATGGCATTGAAATACTGCTTCTTGGTCCGCGCCTCACCCATCATATATGAAAAAAGATTGAAGTCATAGAATCTGTCTGGAATTTCAGGTGGAGTTTTAAACATGAGTTAGAAGCTTAGATGATGTAAAATTAAAAGTAGTGAAGGTTTACTGGTATTCAACACTACATTGGTCTATCTTCTCTTTCTAGGTGAGCCAGTTTTTACGTATTTATTTGTGAGTTCTTATGAGTTTATGAATGAAAATTGCTGACTATTGTACAAAGAATAAATGCCTTTTTAGGCCAGGAAGCCTTAGTTATTATGCCTCTGTATACAATGTGTTACGGCATCTAGTATAATTTTTCATTTCTGTTGCAGTGTGACTTCTATCCCTCATTTTCACTATGGTCTTATGAATCTGTTTATCTTTGATTACTTTGGGTTGATTTTTCTGGACCTGTACTAAACCATAATTTAGATTATCATGTTCCTTGTGTAAAAAAAGGTTACAAAGTCAATGCCACCTTGAGGCCTTTAATCATGCTAAGTCAAGGTTCAGTGTTGAAGCATCTTTGTATGTGGTCCCTCTGTCGCTCCTACCTTTTACATAAACTAGTCGATATATGATCCGTTGACAAGTCGGTATCTGATCCATGTATTGTCAACCTTTCCAGAAAATGGGAATGAGAGCTTATGGCCACTGCTTTCATCTATTGTGAAATAAATATTTTCTCTGTCGCAACCCATTTCTTTTTAGCTCCCTTTATGCATGTTTTGATAATTTAAGAGCTGGGCGTATTGATATTATTGCAGTCATTATCCAGAGCAGCAGATGCTCAAATTTTGTGTCATCCACCTTTATATATCATTGAAGTCTTATTTATTTGATTTCTTGTTTAGTCCAGCCAAAATCAATTTTGCTAATATTTTCATGAAAGCTAAGTGCAGAAAATACTAGTTATGATTTGTAGGAACCCTGGCTAGAATACCCATTAACAACTTGATAAGCATACTTAAAAGGGTTAAACCTGATTATTTTTGAAAACTAAAGTTTATAATGTGCCAGTCTACATCACATGGAGGAGGTAAACAAGTGTTCCAGTTTGTGCAACTGCATTCGACCCCTACCAGTAAACTGGAATACTTATAGGTTATAGATTCATTGTAGGCTGATTAGTGTATAGATTCAGCTTCCAAGTTGGCCATTTCTAGATTATGCCAGTCACAAAAGCTCATGATATATGTTTTAGTTTTTCTTCAGATAATTAAACTTTTGCTTAATTCTTTTAAAAAAATTCATTAGTTGTATAGATCTTCCATTTTCTCCTGTTGATTTCATATCTCACAAATTTTTTGCTTTCTGATTTTTGCTCAACTTTCTATTAAATGCCTTCAGGAAAAGATCGTGATGTTGGTGTGGCCTTGGTGAAAACACTTCAGAACACTAGATACTCCATTGATGAGAAGTTGGAACAGAGTTTCATAAATCTTTTTGGCAGGAAACCACCGTCTGCATCTGATGATAATGTTGATGCAAATGAAAGTGGGTATAGTCAAGGGCATGTTAGCATTCTCGATCGAGAGGATGATGATCGTTTGGATGACATAGAAGTATCAGATGATGATGAAATCGGGAAAAAGGAGCTCATTGCAGAAAGTGAATCTGATGATTCCGATGGGGACAACAATTGTACCATGGATGATGATCATGAAGTTGATCAACAGATAACAGCATTTAGCCACAATCTGAAGGAAGAAATTGAGTTCCACAATGGAAGGCTCAGGAGAAAAGTTATTTCATCTGACTATAATGATAATGGTGATCTGCAGGTAATCTACCTATGCTTTTGGTTTTCTTCTGTCAATTGATTCATGGATGCGGGGCAAAATGTGATAGCGATTTAACAGATACTAGAGATTGGACCTTGGGTGCGACATGACAGTTATTCTGCATTAGACAATTTTTTATTGAAGTTGCTAGAGATGAGAGATACGTGAAACATGGTGAATCATTTGTAGTTTTCTAATTGATACCGCTGCATGTTTTTTTGACAATTTTAATTTTTTTCTTGTCGATTCGTGATCCTTTTCGTTCATTTTAATTTATTTGCTTGTTGATTTTTAACTTCTCTTCATTCTTTCTTATGAATAACTGCAGTAACTACTATATAAGTGCTAATTGTTGTTTGGCATTTTCTGTTAGTTGCCCTGTACTGTAAAAATTCTGGTGTATAAGATCTTTACATATTTATTGTCAACTATACTATCATCACTTGAACATGAAAATCACTGAGGAATATTAATTGATGGTGATACTGTTTGTTTAGTGTTTTGATTATAATAAAAGGTTGAACTGTAATCAGCAGTTATGTTTTGTAAACAACGTGCAAGTAAATCTTGAAAATTTTTATAGAGGCATCAGTTGCCACAGCCTTTTCATGCAAAATAATGGAAATAAACTTGAATAGCCATTCATAATCCTGTAACAATGGTTTTTGTTTGTGTGTAGGTTTTGAATATATTTCTGCTTGTTGGAACATTATGGCTTCTTGTCCTTGTTTTTGCTTGAACAAAATTGCTTTTTCACTACGTCTGGTTTCTTCATAGCATGAACTCATTGTACCTTAGAGGAGGCTAACTCAATTCTCTCTGTAAGATAGATAGTTTTTGTTTTTCTGAAGTGCCAGTTGATCAGCTCTGGAACGTTATATGGGTTCAGTTATATATATGGGTTTTCTGGTGATTTCTTTTGGATCAAGACACTCTTTTTGTTTCCATTGAGCTTGACCTTTTTCACATCTTCAGAAAGATCTCGAACTGTGCTTGTATTATTTTGATTGAAGGTGAATCTGGTTGGTTTACACCAAATATTATAAAAATCTTATTGATAGGTTAGGCATATGCTAGTTTCATCATATGCCTATGCATGTAACCATGTGAAGTACATTCAATGACTAGGTTGGTACTTTTCATGAGTAATTAATTATTGATAGGTTGGGTAACCAAGAAACACCCTCAAGAATTAGCTGAAGGCTGAGAAATGCTCCTGACGACCACTTTATTAAAACCATTTTTTATTAATGAGGTTAGTTCTCTTCTAAACACCGTCCAATATTTTGGTTGGTGAAAAATTCCAATACTATTTCATCAAATATGAGAAAGAAGTGCATATACTGATACCAAATACTATTTCACCAAATACAGATTGGTACACTACCTGGTATACTGGGACCGAGCTGGTATGATATATTACTAAAATTGATATTGGACTGACTTTTAAATCCTTGATTTCAGTCTTGGAAAATCATTCATATTAATGGCACTCAAAGTTTGATGAAATCTTTGTTTTCCTACCATGTTTATGATGCGAGACAAGCTCGAAAGACAATGTTGGAAGTTCACTTGTGGAAAAGCATTTTTTATTGATTAAATTTGAGTAACAACGTTGTTGACTTTTAGTTTCACAATCCTTGACCTTTTAGACTAAATTTTCATTCATGAGTTTTCATATAAAAATGTTAAATGCAGAAAATTAACCATTATGTTCAGCTTTATCATGGAGCTAATGAGCCATCATGTACAAGCAGATGTAATAACTCCATGTAAAATTATATATATGGACAAAGGAGCATTTCCACCTTTATACAAATCACTTTAAGCACTTAGGTTAGAGGTTACTTTCTTTTATGAGCTGTTCTCATTCCTCAATAATTTCCTTTATTTCTTGCATAGGCACTCAAACATTGGTTGGATAATAAATTTGGCGAATCAATTCTGTTTTATGATGTGAATGAGATTAGCAATTAGTTGCTTTTTATCTGCAGGTCTGACATTTAACCTATTTTTGCTTTAGGACTCTGAAGGAGATGACATGCAAGAAGTGGATGATGATGATGATGATCTGGGTGATCATATGGATGTTGGTTCTGTATCTTCTGAAGAAGGTGATGAGGATTTGGACTCAGGTACTTATGAAGCATATAGCTTTTTTTTTTTTATGCAAAAGCAATGGAGCTGTCATTAGCATAAATCATATATTATAAGCACAGTAAGGAAAGAAGATAAGAAAATGAGGGAGAAGAGTCAACAAAGGAAAATAAAAATAGGCACCTGCAAATAGGTTGCTCTTTCACCCTGAAGAACTATTAAAAATGTACCCTGACCCTTAGGTAGAAGTGTGCATGAAGTCTTTGAACCAAGCAAGGCTACACTCAAGGTTTGCAATTTTGACATTTACCGCCCGGTATGGGCGGTACATACCAGTCCGCCAGGTTGCCGGTACGCGGACTGCCTGCTATCGGGCGGTTCCGCCAAAAATCGATCGTCGACGGTCGATTTCGATCGTCAGCGGACGATTGAAGGGAGAAATCGATTGCCGACGGCCGATTGAGGGAGGAATCGACCATCGGCGGTTGATTGAGCGAGAAAAAGGGAAGAAGAAGAAGAGGAAAAAGAAGAAAAAAAAAGAAAAGAGGAGAAAAAGAATACCTATCGCTCGCGTGCGGTCCTTGCCTGTGCGCCGTTGTCGCTCTCGCGCCATCACCGCCCGCGGGTCGTGGGCGCTTTTTCTCCCACGCGGGGAGAAAGATCGAGGCGATGTCGCCCCTTTTTTTCTTTTTTTAAATATTTTAATATATTAATATTATATTATATTATATAATATTCGTATTATATTTTAATATACTGGGTGGTACACACTGTGCATACCGCCCGGTACCAATACCGTACCAGTACCGAGATGAACTCGGTACAGCAGTACGGACCGGTAAGTCAAACCTTGGCTACACTTAATTATGCCGGAGGTCTCACAAAAAATACCACTGTGAATATGTTATTTATTTATTTTTCCATGTGGTCCAACAGAGATGGATGGTGAGACCGATTTTAGAACTCCATATGGGAAAGAAGTGAATTTTTTTGATGCAGAGAAAGAATTGGAAGATTAGCAGGGAATTATGGTATTAGTAGAGCAGAGGGCATTTCTGAATCTTGTGAGCTACAGGTGAACACAGAAGGGTGTGATCGATAGTTGCAAATTGGGCTCAGCAAAGTGAGCATGTCATCCAGCATCCTGAGGAATGCTTACCTTGAGTGAGTTCTATTTTTGATATTGAGCCACATGAATCATTGACCTCTAGGAATGCTGAGGCTTTTCCAATTATGGTAAATGCACAAAAACAGCCTTTGAATTTGAGGAGTTTACTGAAAGTGCCATTGAGAAGTGGGTATTGGGGTTCCATTCCAAAAAGATGGTTTCCAGCCTAATTATGAGGAAGAGAAGGGAAATAGCTTGGATTTAGGTAATGGCTAAATGCACAATATCTATATAATGTCTGGAACTATCATGCTTCTGAGTGAGGAAGCCACATTAACAGTGGGATAATGGATGCAGTTAATTTAATGCAGTGAAGAGATAAGCAAGGTGAAAAACTTGGGCCACACATTTTTCAGGAATAATTGAGAGGAGACTATGAAATATGAAAGTTGTTTGACGTTTAGGATCCCTTGCCATATTGGAGATAGCTGGCCAATGAACTAGGAGTTCTCCAGAAGAGCCTGCTTCGTTAAATGTGCCATTGAAACAGGCTATCTGTTACCATTTGGCCAGTAAAGCTGTATGGTTATTTCTAATTATTGTTAGTTTGTTACTAGGGTCGAGATTGAGCATATAGTTCTCTTTGTTTAACCATTAAGTGTAATTCACTTATTGTTCTTTCATGAACTTCATCTGGATTTGGTTGTCACAAGTTCCATGACTAAAATGTTGGTTGAGAAAGCTTTCATTTCTACTTAATGTTTATGCAAACTACTATGAGCAATATAAAATCTCACAATCATTCTACTTTTCTCAATATTGTGTTGTAGAGGATGAAGGAGAAAATGTGTCAAAGTGGAAAGCATCATTGCTTGCCAAGACTGTGTCAAGACAAAACGGTAACTTAATGCAACTTGTATATGGCCCAAGTGTAATAGCATCAACAACCACTTCACAGGAAGCACATGACAGCAGTGAGAGTGATGACAGTGATGAGGATTTTTTCATGCCAAAGGGAGAGAGGACAAAGGTATCTTGATGATGCTTTATACAGATTTGTTTGCGTTGTTTGTTTTCTAAATATTTGCTGCCATTTCTATGAATACAGTTAATTTGGCTAGATGTAATTTATGTAAGGCCCGGTTTCTATTTTTTGAGCATCTATAAATGAATTCTTTAAAATCATTGTCTGCAGCAATTAAATGAGAATTTAGATGTTGATAACATCGATATGGAAGATATCTCAAAGTTCAACAACATTCAACTCAAAGACTGGTCTGATGAAGACCTTGTTAAAAGTATTCGCGACCGTTTCGTAACAGGAGATTGGTCCAGAGCTGCTCAAAGGGGCCTCAGAACAGAAGATGTGGGTGATAATGAAACTGTTTTTGGTGATTTTGAAGATTTAGAAACTGGAGAGGTTTTCAAGGGTACTCCAGAAGATAATGATAAAAGTAGTGGAAGCTTTCGCATGGGAGATGACCAAGAAACGGAGGAGCGAAGACTTAAAAAGCTTGCTCTACGTGCAAAATTTGATGGTCAATATCCTTTTTCTCCTTAGCTGTTGCTTTTATTATCTATTTTTTTATATACTTGGACCACTAGATGAATAACAGCTGATAGTTATTCACTGCCTGAGGCCCATCTCTCTTAGTTCTTATTGACATTTCTTTCAATGTCTAAGAAAGATCCTCTTTGTCTTTTGCTTCTCATACAAAAATACATT
This sequence comes from Ensete ventricosum, assembly GCA_029747655.1. NCBI lineage: Eukaryota > Viridiplantae > Streptophyta > Magnoliopsida > Zingiberales > Musaceae > Ensete > Ensete ventricosum. Next base: position 53,701,629 of record JAQQAF010000008.1, read on the forward strand.
GTATGTCTACCTTAACTTTGACCTACAGATGATGGATCTGACCTATCGGATGAGGAAGAAAATAACAAAAGGAAATTCAACCAAAACCAAACTGATGCTGGGGGTTATTTCGATAAAGTATGCTTATTTGGTTTATACAATCCCGGCTTTCATTAATGTATAGAACTTTGAAGATGTATTTTTGTTTTGCAGTTAAAGGAAGAGATTGAGCTCCGTAAGCAGATGAACATAGCTGAACTCAATGATCTTGATGAGGCAACTCGTGTAGAAGTGGAGGGCTTCAGAATTGGCACTTATCTGAGATTAGAAATCCATGGCATTCCTTTTGAGATGGTTGAGTATTTTGATCCTCGTCATCCTATTCTAGTTGGAGGCGTTGGTCTTGGAGAAGAAAATGTTGGATATATGCAGGTTCTTGCATGCCTTCAATATCTATATGATTCAATGTGGTTATTTTATCTTTGGGCTTCAAAGTTGATATTCAGTGCTGAATTGTTATGTTCGTGAAGCTGATTACTCTTTGAATTGAGATATCTAGCTGTACTTTTAAGCAAAGGATTGCCGTATTAGGTATTGGACCCATTTTGGTAATCTGGTCGAATTGGTAGGTATCGGTCAGTACTAGTTTACCATGTGTTAGTACATTGGTACATATCGATGCTTGAAAGAGGAAGAAAAAGGAGAATATATATATATATATATATATATAGTTCATGGTCGATTGTAGTGGCATTTATGTGAAACATGTGACCTACAATGTCTCTAATACTTTAGTTGTCCGCTTTTTCTTATTTCCTGATGCTTGTCTTTATTCATTCCATTAACATCAACAAATGGTTAAGTTATTATCGTAAATAACAAATTTAATGTTGATTTATCCCTGTGAAATCATTATTGATTCTATTATGTAATATATGTAGTTCTCCTTTTTGGGCATTTAGGATGAGATGCTTGGATTCTTCAGTATTAGATGCTGCAATATATCTACATATTTTTCTGTGTTTGATTTGTTTTTATTGATATCTTCTGATACATTACAGGCTCGATTAAAGCGGCACAGATGGCACAAAAAGGTCCTCAAGACAAGAGACCCAATTATCATTTCAGTTGGTTGGAGGCGGTACCAAACAGTTCCTATATATGCTATTGAGGATCGAAATGGGCGGTATCGCATGCTGAAATACACACCGGAGCATATGCATTGCTTGGCGATGTTTTGGGGACCTCTTGCGCCTCCTAAGACTGGAATACTTGCTCTACAGACCTTGTCAAACAATCAGGTACTTGTTTTTATTATATGGAATCTACTGTAATATATTGCATTAGGTAGTCAATAATTTCTTATCAATTGATATTAAAAATTAGGGCACTAGGTGTGGAATGTGTCAGCAAGATACCTTTTGATTATAGTGCTACAAATAGGGTTGATCTTGGTATTGCACAGACATGGACCTCTGATTTGGATAGGAGATTGTAATACCCTCACATGGTTACACACCTGAACATGCATATGTCTATCACTGTTCCTTTCTTGTTTTGAAGTTCTTTTGTTCCTTTATTGTTTTTCTGTTCCATGCATGTGTCTATCACCTAAAAAAGAACTCTGTTCCTTGTTTGTTTTTAAGTGTTTTTTGCTAAAAGCTGCATTTTCAACAGACTGGATTCCGCATCACTGCTACTGGTGCAGTGCAAGAGTTTAACCATGCTGCTCAGATAATGAAGAAGGTCAAGCTTGTTGGTTGTCCATTGAAAATCTTCAAAAAGACAGCACTAATTAAAGACATGTTTACTTCTGACTTGGAAATTGCTAAATTCGAAGGTGCAGCAATTCGGACTGTAAGTGGTATCCGAGGGCAGGTTAAGAAGGTAAATTATGTTGCAATTGCAATTTCTTTTATTTGGGTGTGTTATTTCTGCTTTGTTGGTTATCTTTCTGCTCATCAATTGGTCGATGACATTGCATTCTCTCTTATATGTGGAGGTTCCTATTTCATTGTCTTCCGTTCAGATTATCCTGGACTTCAAAATGCTAAGAAAAAAAATTCTGGCTTAAGTTGTCATGACTAATTCTTTTTGTATGATATTTTCTGCATTGCCCCCCATTTTTATTAAAACTTGCATTAAGTTACTTTGTTACTATAGGTAATCTGGTTGTTTCCTTCAATTTATCACTGGGATCTTGGCATGGAAATTGCTTTTCTAAAGTGCATGTGTCACTATACTTTACATTCTTATTTTAATTGATTGTTGGTTATCTACAATTCTAAATCTTTGATGGCAGGCTGCCAAGGTAGAATTAGGCAACCGACCAAAGAAAAAGGGTGAAAGTGTGAAAGAAGGGATCGCAAGGTGTACATTTGAAGACAGAATTCTGATGAGCGATATTGTTTTCCTGCGTGCGTGGACTCGTGTAGAGATTCCACGCTTCTATAACCCTGTGACAACATCCCTGCAGCCTCGAGACCAGACATGGAAAGGCATGAAAACAGTAGCTGAGCTCAGACGGGACAACAATCTTCCAGTACCATACAACAAGGATTCAGTTTACAAGGTGCCTAGCTTGTTTTCTCAATGTAGTTATCAAAATAAATGGTTTCTTCTCTTCTTTGACATTATTAGTTTCTTTATTTTCTTTCTTGGGCAGCCAATTGAACGGAAGCCGAGAAAATTCAACCCGCTGGTTATCCCACGGAAATTGCAAGCAGCGCTGCCATTTGCTTCCAAGCCAAAGGACAAGCCAGCTCGCAAACAACCATCACTCGAGAGCCGGCGTGCTGTGGTAATGGAACCTCATGAGCGGAAGGTTCATGCCCTCGTCCAGCACCTTCAGCAAATAAAGAACGAGAAGGTAAGAAATCTTTCTCGTAAGAAGCAGCTCAAATGTGTGCACCGCTGTGGTTTCACTGATTAGCTATATCAAGGCAGACTGGTTTACATTGTGGGATGATGAGAATATCAAGTCGTGGAGGTGTATCATGGTTTCCTTATAGTAGCTAATGTCTGCATTCATAGGGGTCTTCATTTTATGCCTATGTTTGCTAATGTTAGTTTGGCTCTGGCAGATGAGGAAGCGGAAGCTCAAGGAGCAAGAGAAAAAGAAAGCATATGAAGCAGAAAAGATGAAGCAGGAGCAGTTATCCAAGAAGAGGCAAAGAGAAGAACGACGAGAGCGCTATCGCCGAGAAGATAAGCACAAGAGAGCTCGGAGGAAAGTTGAGGATTAATTGCCACCTTCAGCTATCCACCGGTCATGTCTTAGAAGTTGGATTTCATAGAACAGTGATGTATGCTGGTCTTCAGGGTTCTCATCCGCAAATACGGAGGTAAATTTTAGAGAAATGTCGAGTGTTCAATTATTTCCTTTTTTTACCCAGTATAATTGCATGAAAAACGGTGGGAACAGATTTCCAAAGGAAAACAAATTGTAGGTTATTTCAATTGCGGATGGAACACTAGAGACCTCCTATCTGAAGCAGCTACTGTATCTTAATTGTAACATATCCTTGACTGGAAGAAACTGAACTACATTTGGTCGGTTTGATACAAACATTTTTGAGAGCGATATTCAAATGTTTTATGTCATGGCAAAACAAGAGAGAGAGAGAGAAATTATACTTTTGAGTGTATCAGAATCTATTCAACCAGTGTACTCATCTTCCCTTGATTATTTCAAGCAAGCTCATCATTGTTTGTCAAGTTGTATCTTCCTTTAATTAACATTTTGAACAAAATCGTAGTAGTCTCATCACTGTGACCATATTGAACATATTGCAAGCAGTATCATATTATATGTTGCTTTGATCTTTCACAAATCAAGCTTTAAGCTATTTTATTGCAAGCACAAATAATGGAGACAACCATTTGCCACCTGTGTCATCAAAGAATTATTATAATCATCAGTGTTCCAAGAGTGTCCACGAGCCTAAATCAAAGGCTGGCTGGGAAAAGTCAACTCATTTATCACTACAGGTAAAGGGGTATTGTATTGTATTGTATTGTATTATGCAGGAAGAACACGGTTGCATTTCTCAACTCTAATTGCTGTTTAGAGAGACTTCATTTCTTCTTCACTCACATGTCCAGCTTCTTCTTTTTGACTAATCATCTTTGCTTCATATTGTATTGTGAGCTCACTCAAAGGATCATATTAATTGTCTTCAGGTAAGCTTCAAACTGTAGCGTAAGATTTATGCCAGACAAAGATTGTTCTTTTACCATCTTGGTGGTCGGTTATTGGTGAGCGAGTCATGAAAATAATTTTTCTTTATTTGCATAGGTAAATGGGTTGTCTTTTCTGCAAGAACTTTAGAGACCACTTCAGAGTTCTTGGAGTATAAGAAATCTGGTGGGTGGGTGGCAATGGCACCACCAAACACTGAAAGGCTCTTAGAAATTTATTGGTTTGCAGATTGTGCATCGCTTTCTTTCCTGCTGCTAGCTGTTGTACCATTAAGATTTATTATGGTGACAACCGCATGTGTTTCATCTCATTCAGCATCACACGCAGGTCACTGCCTCCCCACTATTTCACAGAGTTTTAACTTTGCTCATTTGACAATAAAAAAAAAACAAAAAAACAAAATTTGTTGGACTTATATTTTCCTGATTGATTTTTATTTTTTTATCATTTTAATAAAAAATATCTCTGTGTCATCACCCCTACTTCCGACCACTTATATCAGTTCCGCCTCTTTCTTAACCTCTCACTTCCTCCCGACTTTCTATATTATTATTATCATCGTATCCTCCATCACTCGCCTCCACCTTCTCATGTCATTTGTATTTGTCGACTAGAGGAGGATGGGGTGATGACACTAGGGTAAAATCCTAATAATAAGAGATTTTTTAGGTAAAACATCATACAATAATAAATTTATCATATTTATCAAAACCTATCCTCAAATTTTTTTCTATTTAAGCTCGATTAATAAAACCATTTCCAATGGGCCAATTAACTAATTATATATATATATATATGATGAACATTTATTACATTAATTATGAGGATAACTGACCCACACATTTGAAATGTTTACCCAAGATCATGCATCACCCAAGACAGTAATCCATCCATTTCATAAAAGTAGGCCTAATCTAGAAAACAGATATGCATAAAATAGTGTATAAATTTATTTTTTTTATTATTTGTGCGTTTGTTTTCTAATTGGCACTATTCTGAACATGGTGGATAAGCGGGCATAAATTTTGGACATGTTTTCAAGAAGAAATAATTATTTTTTGTCGCAATTAGTTCACAACGTTGCTATTGAAGAACAATAAATGCAATTAGATTCATAGGAGTCTATTTAAAGGAGGCTAATAATGGTGAAGAGGTCACGAATGCAACCCACCTACCTGCCTCCGTTTCCGCCTCCTCCCCTGCCGTCCTCATCATCGACCCGACGCCCCCAAGGATTTCGACTCCGGCATCCTTGTAATTCTTCGCTCTCCTTTACTCTTTCGCTTTTGGTTCTTTCCCCCGTCTCGCTTTGGCCGGTGGGTGGGTATTTAGAGGCGGATCCGAGATGAGTTCCGGAGAGCTGCTGGAAATCGATCCCCTCGAGCTCCAATTCCCTTGTGAGTCCCATTTCTAAATCCTTCTCTTGGTGGTTTTGCCGGAGTCGTTCGGAAGATCGTCGCGGGTTGTTCTTTCTTTTCTCTAATCGTTCAGTTCTTTTTGTGATTTGTTCTGAGAAGTCGAGCTCAAGAAGCAGATCTCGTGCTCCCTGCAGCTGGCCAACAAATCGGATGATTACGTGGCGTTTAAGGTTTGTCGATTTCGGCTCTTGTTCCCCTTGTTCTCGTATTCCGTGTGTTACTTTTTTGTGGAAACCCTAGAAAGTTGCAATCGTTTTTATCGTTTCTTGAATTTTCTTTTGTAAACTTGGAATATTGGGTTGTATGATTCGGCTATTATAATAGGTGAAGACGACAAGCCCGAAGAAATACTGCGTCAGGCCAAATTCTGGGGTCGTCCTACCGCGGTCAACATGCGTTGTTATCGGTATGCTGATCTTGTCTCTGCCCTAAATTTTCCGTACTTGGAAGGAAGATGTTATCTTTTCTTGTAAGAAGGTTACAATTTGATTCAGTTACAATGCAAGCACAGCGTGAAGCTCCACCCGACATGCAATGCAAGGACAAGTTCCTTGTCCAGAGTGTCATTGTTGACCAAGGCCCCTCTACTAAAGACATCACCACGGAAATGGTATATCTAGTCTCCAGCAATCTGATTTCAAACACTTGCTGTCGCAAATTGTGGTTAGGCATGCCAATGGTGTATATGTTATCAAGGATTGACAAATGTATTTGATCTTGTTTTAGTTCTCAAAGGAGTCGGGGAATGTGGTGGATGAGGTAAAGTTGCGAGTTGCCTATGTCTCACCTCCTCAGCCACCTTCGCCTGTGCCTGAGGGATCTGAGGAGGGTTCATCACCTAGACCTTCTGTGTCGGACAATGGAAACCCGAATGCCTCAGAGCTACTTGCTGTGAGTATTTTACATTATTGCTTCATGTGCGTATTTCTTTTACGTATACTTTTGAGATAGAGGATTTTATCTGTGATGCAATAACAGGCAACAAGAGCATACGCTGAAGATATTCAGCAAGAGAAAACTTCTGAGGTAAGTCTCTTATTCCTTTTTTGGAGTTCTGATTAACTTACAGTTGAATCAGTGAATGTCGTGCTGTTGGATTTTTCATCTCTTATTCTTTTTTTCCGCTCGTACTGTTATCTATGCTTTTCAGTTATTTCCTACAGATCTGGTTTTTAGGTGCATATTTGCTTATAAGATATGACTTTGTATGTCTGAAAGTTACTCTTCGATGTAGATTTTTATAACATAAGCAGACCTTTTCTAGTGTCCATTGCATCTATTTTCTGGATATATTAGAGAGAGAAGTCCTCATCTAAAGAACTACCTGGTCAAATACTTGGACCAGGTAGTTTCTTTGGCCCAGGCAGGTCCTCATCTAAAGAATTAAGGTTAAACACTTGGACGGTAATCCACAATGGGAATCGACCACCAACTCAATTTCTCATTGGAAGTTTCTTTGGCTTTCCAAATTTGTGTTTTAAAATCTTGCATTATAACATAGGTGTATTAAAATTACTTGAAAAATGAGTTATATTTCTATTCTATGTGATCTCGTAGCATCTCTTCATTACCTTGCTAAACCAGACTCTTGAATATAAGTGTGAATCTGATGCCTGCATCTATGTTGATGCAACAATGTGTGGTGAGATATCATCTGCTAAGATACAGAGGTGCTATTTGCTCTTGGAACATGTAATTATATCACGGTATGTTAAAATAAAAAACTTTTGACCAAAATCAATGATACTTGTGTTAGACTTACTTGCAGGAGTTATAAAGGGAATATATCAAACATAATAAATGTAACAAATCAAGTTTTGTTTACCTTCCATATAGATCACACATTCAACCCCTCATCCCACTATTGCACTCAAGAAGCCCCATGCCTTTCATGTCACCCATTGCTTGCTATCACAATGTCCTATCAATGGGTAGCAGCGTTAGGTTAATAGGGGCATGTGTTCCATGTTATACTGTTGGCATTTGCATAGATATGCATTATCTATGATTTGAATCTTCTGATATGATGAAACTCTGTGCACACTCAACAGTTCATGGTAATAGTTCACTGGCCATTGACATGATAGGTGTATAGAGCTTATGGGACATGACACTGATATATAAATTATGTGACAATTTTATGTCATATTTTCGTGTATGCTATTATAATATATCTTTTTTAGACATTTGTATCTTGGTTTGGGCTCTTCGCATTAATGGCTCTCCAAGTAATGTCAAAATATTTTTCATGAATATAGTTTGAATGCTGCTTGTAGGTGGACCATATTAGCCCTGTAGGTTGCCTCCCACAGAACTGACAAGCACCTGAAACATTTGGGATTAATTCGATCCACCTAATGCCTTTTCCATATAGTTTCCTTTGGCAGGAAAGATGAATGTTCTTTCCTGTGTAATTGATGGAGCATCATTGAACATGTATCTTTGTTTATGCCATAAGACTCTGCTGGAAGATGTACAACCTTGAGCATTGAGGTTAACAATATAAAATTTGTCCTGTAGATACTCAATTAGCTACTAACTTGGTGATTTTTATTTAAGATGTTAAGAGTTGAAGTGAATACTCAATGACAAATCAAGTTCATTGTCTTTGTGTAAACTGTAAAGTACAATGAAATTACTCTGTGCAATAAGTCCTTGGAGTTTCTAATATTGCAAAACAGCTTCTGGTATTGATGCAAAAATATTGATTTTTTTCATCATTCTAGTGTGAAGTAAAAAATAACTTTTCTGTCCAATAAGCCCTTCTGATGTGTCAAAACAACTTTTGGTATTGATGTGAAAACAAGATTTCTGATGTTCCTTGTTTAATTGAGCTTCAACAAGATACATTTTCAGTTGTAGAATGATTCCACTGGCTTGTTTCATTTAGAAGCATGAGATTGTGCTCAGTTTAGGCATAATAAATTACTAAATGACGTGGATCCCCAAACTTTGCATGGATCTACAATCAAATCACTTTGTTGTCTTCAACAATATGACATGTAATGTTTATTAGCATGCATTTGTTTTTGGACTAGCTGAATGAGACACATTATGTCATGTTAAAGGTTGAAGACAGGGAACAAGGAATTATAAGTTTGCTTAGTTTAGTCTATGTAGTGATGTTTTTAAGATTGATATCAATAAATTATGAGCACTATCTATCTCTTCACTAGCCTGATGACATGTATTTGTTGATTAAAGGTTTTCTTTGTGAACATTAGAATTTGTTAGATTCTTAGCTTTAGTCAAGATCGTGATTATTCTTGCTATGCCATGGGCATATGCTGGTCAGCCACTAACATTGTATGTCTTGCAATGCATCCCATGCTGATTACCATTCACCAGTCATATTACCAGTTTAGACATGGGTTACCATGGATATGTACCCAAAGATGATGGTGTCCCATCTACATGGGACATGTCGCTCTACCTAAACAGGCAGGGTGTCCATGGTTAGATGATGATATATTGTAACAATAATCCTAAATATGGAAGCATAATGTATAATTTTTGAGAATAAGACAGATTTTTGTAGCAATAAAATCGGCAAGAACTGTAAGACAGATTTTGTAGCAATAAAATCGGCGAGAATACTCATTTGCATTGCAACACTGTAAATCTTTCCAAGGAGACTTCCTACTCCAATATCTGTCTCCAATTTGTGAGATAGCTGTGCATAATAAAGTGAGAAACATTGTAAGATGTTTAGTGGAGCTAGTGTTGTACCGAATGCAACAAAAGCAAACACCTACAAAACACAAAGGACCATGTGTTTCTGAAATGTGCTGTTATTGGAGGGAATCATTTTCAATAGTTTCTTAATAATCTAGAATCTTTGGGTTACTTAACTAACAAGTCATGATTGAGATGATTTACTCATAATACTCGAACTCATAATACCTTGATTGCTGTTCAGTGGCTGCTGATAATGCGGCTTGAAAGATCAACGGTACTATAAGGGAAAAATTGAAGCACTGATTGTAAAAGTAGACATGCGGTCAGGTGGATCCAACTGGTCAATAACAACAGTGTGTGCATGTGCAAGGATTGATTAACTGGTTATTCCCTCTTAAAACCACGTACCAGTAATGTGATTTTTTTCTAGTCTCTCCACTTTAACTAATGTTTCAAAGAGGCATATTTAGATACATTTGCTCCACTTTAGCTTGTAATTCTAGGGTTCTCAAAGTTATGTGCCAGCATCCTGACTCTGTGAAACTTGGGTTTCCAAGAGATTTCAGCATGCAAAATATAAGAAAAATAGAACATTGATTATCTAAATACTCATGTACGAAGGAAGGAAGCTAGAAAGCTGGTAAACATTTCTTTTGCACCCTTGACTCCTGCAGTTGATCCTTAAGTTGCAATTGATTATTCTACCACATGAGCAAGTTATCTGACTCCAAACAAGTTTATTGTTTTTTCATATTGTTGACAATATATAATCAGCTAACTAGGAATGTATTTTCAAATTACACATTCCATCTGAACGAACAATGGTTGGTCATCAACCTTCTAGTCTCTCTGCATTTATTTTGAAGTTATTACATGGAATTGTTGCTTCTTTATTCTTTTTTTTCATAATTAGTTATTCTCATCTGATGCATGTTTGTTGTACTGTGCTCAAACATGCCTCATGTACATTTTTACTAGGATTTTTGGACTCTCTTGCCTTTATGATGGTTAATGTTGTACTGGCAATCTTTAATTGACCTTTCCTTCATCCAGAATTTGGCTCTAATGTCAAGGTTGACTGAGGAGAAGAATGCTGCTATTAAACAGAACAGTAAACTGCGACAAGAACTGGTTAGCACCAACATGGTTTATCAATGGACTTTTTCTCATGCTAGTGGATCGAATAATATAGCATATTGTTTCAAAGTATGTCATAAATAATTAAAAATAAATTATTTTGAAAATTTTGTACAGAATTCTGGTAGAAGTTTCTGAACTTCTGAATTTACCTAATTTTTTTCCTGTTTATAGCATGTTCTCTTTTGCTCGATGCTTCAAGTCCACGAATTCAACATCTTTTCAGGCATCTTTACTAAGGTTATATGCACATAACCTATTGATAGAATACATAATTCATTGTCGTTTTGTACAGCTAAAATTTTTCTACTGCCTAATTCCAGTAGTAAAGGACAATAATTGCAAACAAGCCTGTTCTGGTAGGTTCTTGATGCCCTCCATTTGTTCGTATATATTGATAAGCAATGATAGGCAATCATGGGTATTTTGTTTATTTGGTTCAAAACTAAGTCCATACTAGGTTTCACTACCACTACCTATATTAGATATTAATTTGCTGTGGCCAAGCTTATTACATGATTTGAAACACTTTCAGATGTGTCAGCATAATCTAGTTATTCCAGGTTTTCAATCAGAGTAAACCTTTGTTCTCGTTTGAGTTTGTTGCAAGCTTGGTGTCTCGTCTGAGGCTATCACAAGGTGTCAAGAAATGACTGGATTCCACAGGGTTCTGCAAAATTGTGTCGAAGTGTGGTCGACAAAAAGCCTTCTGATGCTTAAGTTAGTGTTGGAAAAGTTTTAGAGTAATCGGGGTTATGACAGTTCTGAGAATTTATATTTTCTTTTCTTGTGTACAGTAGCATACCCGAGATCTTTTTTAGGAGGCTTGACAACCATCGTGGTTAAGTGGGGAATCAATTCATAAGAGCAGTTATGTTAGATTCCTAGGCTTTACTCTATCGCGAAGGGTCACAATCACAGCCAAACCTACGGCCAGGCATTGCGGTTAACATCGTCGTGTATTGGGTTTACTACATGAGGCATCTTAGCTGATGTGTCGGTTTTGCGATGCGAACAAATAGGTGTCTGATTGATGGTGATGTAGTGTTCAGATATCCATGTGAGATCTCTATTAAATGTATTAGCATTTTAAGCTATACATGTATGCATGCTTTTTCGCAAATCAAGATCTCTTTAAAATGGCTTAAGTCCTAGAAAAGTTTGTTCCCATTATTGCGCCCGTCAATCCATGTGATTTACAACTACGCTTGGCATGTTTCGAGGCAGTCATACTGTGAGACCCTGTCAGTTTAGTTAAGTAAATAAGTCGTTAGTGATGTATAGTTTGGACTCACCTTACTCCTTGATTTTAGTTCTGATGGTTCAAGGAATCATCAGTACTTTCTTTCTTCTTTTTATGCCCTTTAATCATAATCATATAACTCCATAAATACGCTGCCTATGCCATGACAAATTATATTTGCGAGAATGACTGATTATTAATTGTTTTTCAGTTGTAGCTATGAGAAAACTGTGCAACATGTTACTGTTTGTTCTGCATGGTTACAAGAAGTTTACTCATTTGACAAAGCATTCAATTATATCAGATTCGTAAATGGGCCTCATTCCATTAAGATTTATGATTCAACTTATTATCATTTGTCCGTTCTTTCTACAGTAGCAATGTGGTTCTTATTTGTAGAGAAGAACTTTGGCATTAGTAGATACGTACCTGAACACACTGTAAATTCTACCGATTGCTAATTAGCCATCTGTCTTAGACAGTAAGCACGAATGGGGTCTTCTAATCTGAGTTCATATATTTTCTTTAACAATATTTTGTCGCTGTTGCATGCAGGAACTTGTGAGGCGAGAAGTCAGCAAGCAACATGGTGGTTTCTCATTAATGTTTGTGGTGATCATTGCCTTGCTTGGAATTTTTCTAGGGTACCTGTTGAAGAAGTAACAATGGCCTGTAGCCTTTTATGGACACTCATTGATCTGACTGCCACATTGTATTAGGTCCTTATAGGAGTCAAAACTAGCTCACCTAAGAAGGTATGGTAGCTTCTTTTGACTGTTGTTTAGCAGCGGCTTCAGTTGGTGTAACATCTGGTATTATGGGTGTGCAATTTCGGTACCATGCGTCCTTCGTATTTACTAAATACAAATGTAGAACACCTTGGTCCTCTTGAATTATTATCATTTATAATAACTTGTTTGTGAGCAAGGTCTATCAGTAATCTCAAAAAAATTTATTCGTGTTTATTGACCTCAGATTTTCTTGTGTTTGTGCTGTTTCAAACTTCATATCTGCGGCTAATGCTCTGTGGTTCTGAATGCATGAATTGAGAATGAGTGCTTGATGCTTAGACTAGGAAAACTGACACACTGCTTTTGTAAGAAGATTGCTTTTAATGTTTCAATGGCATTATTATTCAGAAGATGATAAGAATTTGAGTCATTCCTTGAAGAGCTTTAGTTCCAAGACTGCTTGCCCATCTGCGGCTAATGTTGTCACAATTGCTGGATCTAAAATTGCTTGCCCATGTAAATTATTTGTTCTTTGTAGCAGCCCATGGAATGGTTGTTTCCATATTGTATTGCATATGAAGTTTATCATGGAAGAAATTTTGTGAAGTCGTGGCATGATCACCTGTGTATGGGTTAATTATAAATTACCCCTTATAGTTGAACTCTTTTAGCATCTCTATCAAAGATGTCGGTCTTACCGATCAAAGATATAACATGTGATAGCATATTGTAGGAATGATACAAAAATGATGAGCAAAAAGATAATTTTAATATTTTAATTATATTTTATTTGTTATGTCCCAATTAAAATTTTTTAGACGATTGTTGATGGTAGTAGACGACAACATCGCCAGGGATGGTGAGTGGCTATTGGGTCAAGTGGTGGTGGATCTCGGAGATATGAAGAGGAAGAGGACAAAGATGATAGTGTTACTGGAGAGCATCGGCATGATCATTGTCCTCATGACACTATACTCCTATGAGGGAGGAGGAAGAGGAGGGTGAGCGACGACAATACTATCTGCGACTTCTTGCAAAGGGAGGAGAAAAATGAAAGAGAGCAACAGTGGGAGATGAAGCAAACGCTCTTCCTCCCCTTGCAAGAGGAGGGAGAGCGGCGACAACGCTATCTCCGGCTTCTGCAGCTTCTTGCGGGGGAAGGAGGAGGAAGAGGAGGGAGAGCGACAGCGAGAGATGAGACAAAGGGAGAGGAGATAGTCGCTCTCCCTCTTCCTCCTCTTTCCCTTGCAAGAAACCATCGAAGCCGAAGATATCATCATCATTGCTCTCCCTCCTCTTCCTCCTCTCTCGTGGGATGATAGTATCATGAAGATGATAGTTGCACCAACACTATCTCCCGCGACACCATTATCTTCCTCCTCTTCCTTTGCCTCACCTCCCACCACCACTCTCCCTCCTCTTGTGAGGGGAGGAGGGAGAGCGCTCGTGGTGGGTGATGGTCCACCGCATTCGAGGCATGCACATGCTTTACTTCCCTAGGAGCTTTGGTAGAAACCTCGATGGCATCATGTTGTGCAAGGAATCGTCTGGTGCCATAGTGGTTGCTATAGTAGTGGTGGTGATGAGAATGTTGGAAGAGCTAGTGGTGTTGGTATTGGTTCTTGATCAATACATCTAGTGAGAACCCAGTGAACTATCAGATTTCGGGAGCACTTCAATATTTGTCACACATCACAACTCTTTAATCGATTAAATAGGGTCTCCACTTGGTGTAAGCAATGGTTTGGTCTTTTTGTGTAGTTGTCATAGTAGTCTTTTGGAGAATCCTTTTCATCTAATAGCTAGTGGTAGTACCACGTCTTCTTTTGAGGATTGCCACTTTGAAGTCTTCCTGGGCATAAAAAAGAAATAAATAAATAGTTGTTTTACCTTTGAGCACCTTTTATCAGAAATTAGGATTTGCCCATTAGTAGTCTTATCTTCAGATTTGGCTGAGCCTTCGGACTCCACATTATCAATTTTTTATTCCTCCTTAGCTGGTTCAATCGTTAGAAGTTTGTCACAACCTTCATATTCGGGTTCCACATTGTCAGTTTTTATTTTCTCCTTAATTGGCTCAACTGTCAGAAGTTGCTCTTGTTTGTGATTAACTATGTTGACCACATTAAAGTCATCTCTATTGAAGCTTATGTTTCGACGAGTGTCCATAATGATTTTTCCTTCATTCTTACTGGCGAATAATATGGCTGCTATTATGGTGCGAGGATGGCGAGCTTTAATTTCGCACTGAATATCGGGATTAAGTCCATCAATAAATTTTCTCACCAATTGTATCTCGGACCAATCTCGGGTTTGGTTCGATAGGTGCTTAAATATGTTCTGGTACTCTTGTACTGTAGAAGTTTGACGGATTTTAGCGAGCTGTCCATTAATGTTCTTGTACTCCGATGGTCCAAAGCAAATCAGGAGCTCTCTTTTGAACTGTCCCCACGATGGGACTCCGTGATAGGTCTCGTACAAATCATATCATTGGATCGCGTCTCCTTCAAGTTGAATGGAGGTGATCTCCACCTTGGATTCCTCCGGAGTCCTGTGAAAATGAAAAAAAAAATTCAGCACGTGAAATACAGCCAATCGGGTTTCCATCTTTCGATCTAGGAAAGTCCATCCTCATGCGTGTGCATCATGTGTCCTGTCGGTGGTCATACTTTTCAGATTGACTCCCTTTGAAATTTTCACCATGTTGAGTTTTGTTGGGGCTCTCTGATTGGCTTCTTCTAATTTCACGGAGGAGCTCTTGAAATCTGTCTTCCATACGACCTCGAAGGCTTTAAACCTTGCATCAATTGTATCATCTGTAGTCATCGTGTAAGATTGTAGATCAGTGATTTTCAGTTCTTTCTTTTTTTTCCTTTTTTTGAAAGATGAGGAGAAAGGAGGGGTGGCTGACGCTTCTTTTTATCTTTTTTATTTATTTATTATAGCAGGGTGGAAGATATGACGACGATGGCGGCGACGATGACGTTGACGACGATGGCGGTGGCGACAATGGTGACAAGAGGAGCGACCACAGAATCACAGTAGGAACACCGAGGATCGTTGCTCTGATACCAAATGGTAGGACCCTAGGGTTCTATCGTGGAGGCAGAGGGTGGAAAAGGGGGATAAATGATCTCTTCGAGGGGATCGGGCCTCATAGATCACTTCGAGGGGATCTGCCTCCTAGGGTTTTGCCTTTTGGCTAAAACTAAGACTTCTTCATTGATTCCTTCCATAAAAGTGTTTACAACCATATTTATAGGACTCTGCCAAGAGTCCCACAAATCTTTGACCCTTAACTAACTTGATAAACTCCTAACTAAAAATAATAACTGACTTTATTTCAACCGAAGATAAAAACCAACTCTAACCACTTATAACCGACTTGATATGGTTCACTTGACTTATAACTGACTCTGATTAATATGACTTAATCTGAATAGATGGACCCGACTTAGCTAGGGTCCTATCACTCATTTAGAGGAAGTTAGTATAGAAACATTAAGAATAGAGTCGCTGAGAGGAGCAAACATCGAAGATTGACATTAAGAAAAATAATAAACCCTCGTACCAGAGACACCGTAAGAACAAGTGAGATAGAAAAATATATATATGAGCACAAATATTAGGATAGTTAAGTTCAAGCTACAGCTTCACGTTATCAACCTAATTTGATGATATTGACAAGCGAGTGTAAAGGCACAAGTGAAGGATAGGTTAATCGGCAATCGAAAGAGTTTGTGTAAAGGCTCATAAAGTGAGAGGCATTATCAGTGTGAAAAATTTGATAATCATGTAATAACTTATATACAAACTTTAGATGTGTGTGACTATCCCAAGGTGATTGAAATTCAACACCATGAAGTAAGAAAACTCTCTTATGCAAGATAGAAAGAGGTAACATATATTAGACTCTAAATTGTATAGTATTGATATGGTATATTTCGATAATGTTCCCTGTGGCATTGCAACAACGGCCACGTCGACACTGACGTGGCGTCTCAGACATCGCCCATATAAGATCGGGTTGAGGTACCGATCGTACCTTTACCGCTTGGGATTGCAAGGCATGGCTCCACATGACGCACTCGCCCGATCGTGCATAGCACGATGCCAAGTACGGGACCTTGCCGTTCGGCCATGCCGCGCATGGCCCATCCGACCGAAGCATCGGCGACCATTAATATGACCACGTACGACTTAGACAGGGAGATAGATATAAAGGTCAACCCCAAAATATTGAAGAAAAGAGGTCTTACGTCAAGCACTCAAAATCCCCCTTAGTCATTCCACATACTGATTTAATCGTCGAAGGGGTTGGGTCGAGAATCCCCAACTCCGATCTGTGTATGTAGGACGAGTAGGTGCATCATCATTATCCTCCATCACCGACCACCTCCACACATTGTCGACCACTCCCGATCCACCTTCGGCATTGGTCGACAAAAAGGGGCTATGTGGGCGACCACACGTGCTTGCCCTCAAACCAAGCCGTGCTGACAACCCGGCCACAACGTAAGTATATACAACATTTTGGAGCTAGAAGGAGGGCCTAGCCAGATGTCGCAAGAACGCCCACCACCAGGTGACCCAAGCAAGCGCCCAAGGGTGGAAATGTCGCTCGCTCCCTCGACCCTACGGTTCGGAGGACCCTTGCCTTTTCCTCCATGCGCAGATGAGAACGCCACCGTCCCGATCCCGAATCGCTACTGGCGATTATTCAACGACCTTGGGCTCTCGCTTCTCGGAGTAAAGCTCAGATAGCTCGGTGTCTCAGCCGAAGCATTTCACAACCTCACCCACCAAGTCCAAGCTCTTGCGGGGATGATGCAAGTGATCATCCCCCTCATCCCGCAATTGGCTTAGCAACATCCATAGCCTCCACCACCATCTCCAGCAGCGCAGCCAGCGTTCACCGACTTGCCACGAGGCCCCTCCTTGGTCGACCAGCATATTGGGACTACAAACACTCACTTACCAACTAGGGAGTGGTCAACAAACCTCAGGCCGACGCTTGAACACAACGCCCCTGGGTGCATGAGCCCGACCTACCCTGAGCTCGAGACAACCTCATCTAATCCAGCAAACTCTCTCCGGGCTCAGTTGCACTTGGTCAATCGTCGCTTGGACGAGGTCCAAAGGGAGTTCCAGAAATCAAAGGAGAAGTTCGTGGATGGCTCGTTAGATGGGTCACCCTTTATCCAAGAAATCCAAGATAAACCAATCCCTTTTAACTTTTGCCTCCTGATGTTGGAAGCCTACGATAGCTACCTTCTAGGCCATGTATGACACCTATGACGCTTTAATGTGCCAAGCGTTCCCCACGACTCTTCGAGGCCTGACTCGAATGTGGTACGGTCGACTAGGGCCGACCTCGATCTCATCCTTCGACCAGCTCATGAGGAGTTTAAGGTAAACTTTCTAGCGAGCGCATAGCCTAAGCCGTCCACAACCTAGCTTCTCGGGTTGAATAAGAAGGATGATGAACCCTTCCCTTAGTTCATCGCTCGTTTTGCTACCAAAATTCGAGGGGTGCCTGACGCCCACCCCTCGCTAATCATGTAAGCATTTTTGATGAGTTTACGACCGTCCAAGTTCTTTTAGTCATTGGTCAAAAGGCCGACTACAACAGTTCCGATATGCTCCAGCGTGCAAATCAATATGTCACTGCCAAAGCATTGGTGGCAGGAAGGCACAAGGGGTCGTACAAAAGGCCCTGCATGGATTAGCCTTGAGACTCACCATTGAGACCACCCAAAAGGAGGCTTAACATACCCAAGTCGTTGCTCCTGAGACCCCCTCTACCACCTCTCAACTCGTTCGGAGGAAAAAAGTTTTGAGATCATACGCAATAATTTATAGGCAACCCAACACTGTGGACTCGGCTGGTCGAGCAACAAAAGAAGGAACTATGACCCGAGCTGTGACCCAATCTATGCATGAGCAGTGTTGCTTGGCCAAACCTGTGTTCAAGCAGTGTTGCTCGACCAAAACTGTGTCTGAGCAGCGTTGCTCGGCCAAACCTAAGTCCGAGCAATGTTACTCGGCCAAACCATGCCCAAGTTGTTGCTCAGACAAACCCGAGCTACGACCTCATCTATGCTCGAGCGGCGTTGCTCGGCCAAACCTGTGTTTGAGCAACATGACTCGGCCAAACCTGAGCTATGGGCCCATCTATGCTCAAGTAGTGTTGCTCGACTAAACCTGTGTCTGAGCAGTGTTGCTCAGCCAAACCATGCCCAAGTTGTTGCTCGGACAAACCCGAGCTACGACCCAATCTGTGCTCGAGTAGTGCCAATCTATACCTGAGCAGCATTGCTCAGCCAAATAGTGCCCGAGTCATGCACCTCGCTAAATAGTGCCCGAGTCGTGCACCTCGCTAAATAGTGCCCGAGTCGTGCACCTCGGCCAAACAGCGCTCGAGTCATGCACCTCGGCCAAACTATGCCTGAGTTGCGCACCTCGCCCAAACAATGTCCGAGTTGTGCACCTCAACCAAACAATGCTCGAATCATGCACCTCGGCCAAACTGTGCTCGAGTCGTGCACCTCAGCCAAACTATGCCCGAGTCATGCGTCTTGGTCAACCAATGACCAAGTTATGCATCTCGACCAATCACGAGCCCGAGCTAGACCTTGGGCCAATCATGAACTCGGGTTTTGCATCTCGGTCAATCACGAGTCTGAGCTATGCGTTGGACTAGTCGAGAGCCCAAGTTATGCATCTCGACCACTCATGAGCCCGAGTTATGCATCTCGGCCAGTCTCGAGCCGAGCTATGCCTTGGGCTCAGGACTGGCCCAGGTTATGCATCTCGACTAATCACGAGCCCAAGCTACGCCTTGGGCTAGTCGGGAGCCCAAGTTGTGCATATTGGTCAGTCTAAAACCGGAGCAACTGTGCTTGGCCAATCTAAAACCCGAGCAGTAGTGCTCGGCTAATCCAAAAACTCGAGTAGCACAGCTCGACCAATTCAGAACTCGAGCAGCAGTGCTCGATCAGTCCAACCCGAGCAGCAGTGCTCAGCCAATCCAGAACCCGAGCAGTAATGCTCGGCCAATCCAAAACCCAAGCAGCATAGCTCGACCAGTTCAGAACCCGGGCAACAGTGCTCAGCCAATCCAACTCGAGCAGTAGTACTCGGCCAGTCCAGAACACGAGCATTAGTGCTTGGCTAGTCTAAAACCCGAGTAGCACAGCTCGACCAATTCAGAACATAAGCAGTAGTGCTTGGCTAGTCCAAAACCCGAGCAGTAGTGCTTGGCTAGTCCAAAACCCGAGCAGCACAGCTCAACCAGTTCAAAACACGAGCAGTAGTGCTCGGCTAGTCCAAAACCCGAGCAGCACAACTCAACCAGTTCAGAACCCGAGCAACAGTGCTCGGCCAGTCCAACCCAAGTAGCAGTGCTCGGCTAGTCCAGAACCCAAGCAGTAGTGGTCAATCAATCCAAAACGCGAGCAACAATGCTCGGCTAGTCTAAAAACCCGAGTAGCACAACTCGACCAGTTCAGAACCTGAGTAGTAGTGCTCGGTCAATCCAACCTGAGCAGTAGTGCTCGATTAGTCTAGAATCTGAGCATCAGTGCTCGACCAGTCCAAAACCCAAGCAGCATTGCTCGACCAGTCCAGAACCTGAGCAGCATTGCTCGAACCCGAGCAATAGTGCTCGGCCAATCCAAAACCCAAGCAGCAATACTCGGCTAGTCCAAAACCCGAGCAACAGTGCTGGCCAGTCCAAAAACCCACAGTAATACAGCTTGGCTAGTTCAGAACCTGAGCAATTATGCTCGACCAGTCCAAAACCCGAGCAGCATAGCTCGACAGTCCAATACACGAGACACATTACTCAACCCTAGAGGTTTGCTACCCGACTGATCCGATTTTCGAGCAAAGCCTCCTGATCGGCCAACAATCAGATCACTAATCTCGACATGAGCAGCAGGAGACAATAGCCATGCCCCAAATTGCCTATCTCGATTAGGCCCTTATCGACTAGCCGCATCTCATTGATGCCAACCCAGTCTCGATCAGGTCGCCAAAGCCCATTTGACAAAATCAGCAAGCACCAAGCTAAAACAGATGAAGGGGCATACACTTGCCCTAGGTCGTGCCTCTTGATTCTCTCGAGGCACGACTCCTTCGGGTGAGAGAGAATGATATAGCATATTTCGGTAATGTTCCCTATGGCATTGCGACAACAACCATGTCAACACCGACATGGCGTCTCGGACGTCGCCCGTACAACATCTGGTTAAGGTACCGATAGTACCTCTGTCGCTTGAGATCGCAGGGCATGGCTCCACATAACATGCTCGCCCGATCATGCACGGCACGATGCCAGGTACGAGACCTTGTTGTTAGGCCCTACTGTATATGGCCCGTCCGGCCAAAGCATCAATGACCATTAATACAACCACGTACGACTCAATTAGGTGACATATATAAAAGCCGACCCTCGAATACCGAAGAAAAGAGGTCTTCAAGAACTCAAAATCCCCCTCAGTCATTCCACATACTGACTTAATCTTCGGAGGAGTTAGGTCAGGAATCTCCGACTCTGATCTATGTGCATGACGAGTAGGCGCATCATCATCATCCTCCATCACCGACCACCTCCACGCATTGTCGATCGCTCTCGATCCACCTTTGGCGTCGGTCAACAAAAAAGGGCTACGTGGGCGACCACGCATGCTCGGCTTCAGATCAAGCCGTGCTGACAACCCGACTAAGACGTAAGGATATACAACAAGTATGTTAGTAGGTCTTATAAGCATAGTCGAGGGTTGCATCAACAAAGTGTTATGATCTAGCAAGTGAAATGACAATGGAAGAGCAAGAAAGTTTCAATGAGAGTATGTGATAAGTCTTTGGTGAATTAGTCTCGGTTTTTCTATGGATGATTTAAAGGATACACCTCAATGAGATAAAGACACACAGATTGATGAGGAGAACATCAAGCTCACCGGAGGGGACTATGTAACAGTGGCGGCAAGGACCATACCAATCTCAATGCAAATATAAAAGCATAATAAATTAGATTGGACTTGGTGAAGAACCCAATTCTTAAGAAGGGAATCTTGTTGGAAAACAAAATATGGATGAACACTTGACTGGAGATCAAGGATATAAACACTAGTAGAGCCAATAAGTGAGACCATTACATTCCTTAGTTTTCTCATTCTAATAGAGAAAGACTCGTTCTTTAGAGTGGAAGGGAGCTTGTATTTTGATTTGTACCTTAGTAAATTCGGACTTGCCTTAAAAATGCTATTCATTCCTCTACCACATTTCCGTTGATACTTATGAAATACATATCTAGAGTTGGTTAAAATTTTATGTGATTCAGTAAATATAAATGGTATGATAAAATACCACATATCTAGCTTATGTTATTCATGTATCTATCGTCTTCATTTTTTTTTCTGTTTATTATATTTCATACATAAAATTTTATACATAAATTGAAATATTTATAGAGTAAGACAGAATGAATGAAGGAAAATTTTAGCTAACGGATCAATCATTGGAATAATAATATCAGGAAATGGTATACAATTAACAAACTCAAGACATTCTTTATATCTTAATGTAGTATATGAGACCATCATCAGAAGATATTACTCTTCCTTGAAACCTTAAATGGCTAAATCGGCATCTTATGAACTAACTTGTTCCAGTATAAAGCAGTTGTGGTGCTGTGCAATGTGAACTATTATGTAATGGAGAGATTAGGGGTGAAGAAGGAAGATGGTAAACAGAAAAGAAAAAAAGGGGAGAACAATATCTCGTTCTCAAAGAATTGAATTATCCTCATGCTTGAATCTATAATTAAATGGATAGTTTAATTGATGGAGGTATCAAGACGAGAAAAACTCAACTCAACGTGCAATACGTGAAATTTGAGGCGAAAAGTCTTGACACGGGACAAGCGACTATAGGGGCAATGAGATCTAAGAAGAATTTTTAGAGAAACTAGCATTTGAACATATTAGCGAAAGCTAAAATAGCAAAAACTAGAAAGGAAATGTTATAAGTTTTCATCATCCAACTTGCAATAGTAAAATTGGGGCCTAAGCGAAAATGAAGAAGGTTTTCAGAGAAGCAAACATAATAAAAAGATATAAAGGCCTTACAATGTGCTAACAAAAGCTACCAAGGAAAAGTTATAGTACGAATTCCCATGGATGACGGGACTTCAATAGTCTCTCAGGTCAGACCATCTACCTATCATGCGACTTTTGAAACCTTACAAAAATTATTTTTAAATTTTACAAATTATAAAGCACTTAAATGTTTACTTATACGATTCGATTGTAAGTTTCAACAAAATGACAATCACAATCACTCACAAGTTTACATAAGATTACGGAAATGTTAACCTCGGATATCACATGAGCACCACACATAGTATTGCAGTCTCAATCAATAATTGCAATACGAGAATGCAACAATGACCATGTAGATAATCATATCATCCAAAATCCATCAGGGCATTCGGGAAAAGAATAATGATTAGATGTCACCGGAACTTTGATCAAATAATCTTGAGGGAAAAACATATTTTGGTTGAAAAAAAAGAAGAAGAAAAAAATCAAACCTTGAATATATATCCTCCTTTCCTCGACACAGAACTATAGCTGAAAAACAGCCCACCATCAACTGTAAGACAATCCAACTCCGACTTCGAATTGTTTGCTTTGAACGATCTGAAAAGGAGGATGCAAAAATGAAAAGTCAATGAGCAAGCCGACAACTTAAAGCAGACTCGAGCATTCTTTTAACTTGCCTATTTCTGTACTTAGCAGCAGAAACATGGTTCAATGGACGTCCAACTTCATGAAATGTTTTCTCTTCCCAGCGTCAAAAGAGATATCAGGGCTTGTGATATCTCTAGAACAGTAGCAGAACCATAAAATCATAGACTATATAAGCCCCAAGTCACTAACATTGACAGCCTTCTTACTTAGCACTCTTGCTGCAATAAAAAGAAACAACCAAAGTGTTTAAGGAATATTGATTGCCATATAGGATAAATGAATCGCGACAATTTTCCCAAAGTGCAATAACCATCCAAATATATGTTAGAAACCAAAGGAAATAGAAATATAGATACCAAGGCATTTAATTGTTGTTTGGCTTATCAGGCTGAAGAAATCATTACTTGCATCAGAACTTATAGTTCAGCAAGAGTTGTCCATAAAAGTTTCTAGCCTCTTTGAAGGTTATCCATGATATTTATAGCCTTTTTAGGTGTATTTCTGATATTTCCTTATTTCAAATGCTATCCCTGAAATTACTCTAGCATACTATCTTAGGTAGAGTGATACAACAATGGCAAGTCTGCTATTGCAGGACTCAAAGTTTCAAAAATGTGTATACAATTTCATATTCTCCTTTTCCATCCATGTATGATAAAGTAAAGGGCACATAATATTTTGACATGGGTCACCAGTTTTGGGTAAATGTTCTGGAGGGTTTTCATGCTATTAAATTTTTCAATGATATACCAAATTCAAAAGTCAAACAAAGTTTTGGTGTCTTATGATATAAACAGGTATTAGAATGTTGATTTAACCAAATTTTAGAAGATATTTAAAAGTTAATCATGGAATTTATGAAAAGGATGAATGACAGAGGCAAATATCCAATAGAGATCCCTTTTTCGTCTGCTAATTTTGGCTTTGGCTAAAAGTTCTGGAAACCATATTCAATTCACTCAAACACAAAGCAGCCAAAACCAGCATTACGGCTTGCAATTGGCAGGAACTCTAAACCAAACCCACAAGTTCGACCCAACTACATAATTTTGTTGATTGCAAAATTAATAATGATAAGCCACTCGAGCAAACATCACACCCTACGCATGCCATAGTGTGTCGTGCATGTATTTCTTTCTCCTTACGGTCTTCCCATGCTAACTGGAAGTATCCTTTTCTTAATCCTAAACTAGATTCTGAACAACCACATGCTGCACCTGTTCGTTCATCTATAAAATTTATTTTGCAGAAGGCAACATGATGTTAAACTTCTCAGGAACTTCATTCATATACCAAAGAGCAAGACTTTTCCTGTTTTCTTGTGCTACATGGCCTTTAAAAGGTTGCAAGACTGGAGAAGGACAATACATAATACTCATGAAGCTCAAAATCACATATTCTGCTCTAAATAATTAAAACCCTTAGCTGATTTCGCAGCGTTATGCCTTTTGATACTTAACAATGTTAATAGCAGTATGAATATTCCCTTCTATTTTTTGAAGCCACAAAAGGGATATATACATAATGCTATGAACTCAGTATACAATTCTATAGCACATCTTATGCGATCATCGATGACAATGGATGAATGGATACACGCAAATCATGTTCACTTCATAGAGCCTGTCGAGCACTTGCACCAACAATGCCATGTATCTATGCTGCGTTCCGCAAATTCATAGCTCTAAATTACTTTCAGAAAATCTTGAGCTCCAAACACCACTTCCAATGTCCCCTATATTCACATTTGCAATTTAAACTAAAACAGAGTCTAAAATTTGTCCTAGGGAAGACTTCTCATTGACACTAGTTCCTACAGAAAAAACCTGCCTATAAATTCAAGTAGAAAAATTTTCAAAGTAACATGACCCTTAGCGAAGCTCCTAGACATCTTTGCTCCTTTCCAAATTTCCCAATAATTTATTCCTGTGGTCATTTGACTTCAAGGTGTCCTAATTCCTTCTTCCAACATGCAAAACACTAGATGTCTTTTAATTCCTTCTCCAATCACCTAGACTAAATACACTCTAGGGGGCAGTGGTACTGCATCAAAGAATCCAAGAATAAACATCTACAGGAGAAACTTCTATTTTTATGCAAAACTAACAAACTTTTAGGAACTTTGGTAGCTTAGGGAGAGTATATGCATCATAGCATAGAGTCCACATTCAAGCGCCTTTCAGATATCATCAACCGAGATTTCATTCTATAAGTATGAGCAAAAGAAAATAAAAGTACCTACAAAATTATAGATAATCCCTAGGAGCAAATTAGCATTTCACTATCGACAGAACAGTACAAGATTATGATTTATGCTGTCAAAGCTTTGATTCAATTACCATGGCTAAGGTAAAGTCAGCATACATATAGGGATGAACAAACAATTTGACAATACATTAACCAGATTCAAAGAAATCAAAGCTTTGTGACTTGTCTTGAAGAACAATCTTCCATGAATGTCTTACCTAGAAACCCTCGATCAGCCCCCTTCTTCCTCGAAGCAGAAAGAAGTGCACGCTCCCTCTCCTTTTCTTTCTTCCCCGCCTCATCCTCTCCTCCCTCGGTTCCTCTATTGTCTTTTTTCCCGCATTGTTTTCCCCCGATCCACTTGCAACCATGGATCTCCCAACTTCCTCGTCAACAGCCTCCGACATGGCCGACGGTCGTGAGAGGAACCACAAGCGCCTTCACCCCCTTCCCTACCAGTCCATATCCCAGCTCATACTTCTCGTCCTCGGCTCTCCACCGCTTCTTAGAGCTCTTGGATCCACCGTCTTCAGCCTCCTTCCTAAATCTCTTGCCATCACGGGGGATCCGTTCGTCCTGGGCGCCGCCAAGGGAGGAGAAATCGGAGAGGCCATCGAAGAGGTTTAAGTGCCGAGAGTCGTCATCGAAGGCGGGGGGTTGCTGGTGGTGAAGGCCGCGGGCACGGCGGAGGCGCTCGCGGCGGGACTGCTCGCGCTGGAGCTGCTCTTCGCGGGCAGCGGCCTCCTCGTTCCGGCGGACCTTCTCGCGGTTCTCGTAGTTGTACACGTTCCACCGCTTCTGCGGCAATATGTTGAGACCTCCATGCCCTCCCATCGATCGATCGTCCTTGCGAAGATTAGGGTTCCAAGAGGCAAATTATTTGGGTTTCATTCGCCAGTCAATATCGTGGGAGCAAAGACGGGTTAATTACGTAGTACGCTTATACTTATTTTAATATCTCGATATTTAAAATTAAAAAAATTATATTAATTATGAAAGGGGAACATTTAACTCTAATCTAATCGAATTCATCAAAATATAGCAGCACATGACAGTATATGCACGAATGATATAAAAATAATAAATAAAAAAGATAATTTCAACGATGATGATAGACAATTATATCATAGGTGATTGTTGTGGTGATGATCAGTTGAGAATAATACGATGGTTAACCTTATCGATGTCGATATGAATATCAACAACGAGAAAAACGATGAGACAGATTAATGAGGCATTTATGCCAATGTCGTAGGAACAAAATATGGGAGATAAGATATATATGTCACTCTATTCTGACTCTACTTCCTCCTGCAACATAGCTTTGTATCTACATTAGTTCTGAAGGAGGAAGAGGCATTATCGATGACGAGATGAGAGGAGAAAAATGAGGTATGTGAGGCAGGGCGGTTTGGTGCTGGAGGAAGAAAAGGAAGCAAGTGTGGCATCTACATCGGTGTCACATCGCTCTACCTCCTCTTCGTTCTTGCTAACCATCACATTATTTGATGCGGCACCGCATTGCCTCCTCTACGATGGTACTGCACTGCTTTATCTTCTCTTCATTCTCATCGACCACCATATCATTTGATGCGGCGCCGCATTGCCTCTTCTATGTCAACGCCACATCGCTCTACCTTCTCTTCATTCTCGCCAATCATTGCTTCACCGAAAGAGGAAGGAGGCAAAGTTAATGCAAATGCCTCATCGCTCTATCTCTTCTTCCTCCTCGACATTGATGTTCAAATCGACAACAGCAAGATCGACCACTGCATCGTTCTCGGTGACCACCATGACAACAACCACCTACGGCACCACTGTCCACTACTGTTGTTGTTGTTGAAATTACATTTTTGCTTATCATTTTTGTATCATTAATGCATGTGTTAGTATCTTACATTAGTAAAGCTAACAGAGTTAAAAGATAGATGAAGTTAAATGATTCAATTTTAATTATAAGGATTTAAGTAGAAATTTTTTAAATCTAATGATACTGATGCTAAAAGGATCTAACTATAAGAGGTAATATGCAATTAGCCCGAGTAAAAATAGTTGGATCGAATTGTCTTAGCCAAATTTTTAAGTTTAATGACACCATCGTGTATATATATATCTATTCGCAACTTTGGAAACTACTAGAATTTGATATTTACGTCATATTAATTCCAGTAATAGAGTAGTAGTGGTAATAATAATAGAATGATAGTTATCACATAGGCCGGGTGTTTGCATACGATGGGCCAAGCCTATCAAAGATCGGCCCAGTCCATTGTTACCTCTATCTCCCCAATATTGGCTTCTTCCCACTAATTCTTTTCATATCAGAATATATATATATATATATATATATATATATATATAATATATATATAATATATATATATATAGTTATAAAGAAAAAGATAAACATATAAAGATGTGTAGAACTTATATATAAATACTATAATTGATGGAGGTTATATAAATATTATATTGATAAGCCCACAGGATCGATCCTCTCTGGAACTAAGTCAGAATGCATTAGAGTTGGAGATTAGAACTTTTTCTTTAAAAGATATTTCTTTCTGAATAAAAAGTTATGTGGCTGCTGAGTTGGCCGAGCTTCCACGGGTAATCAATGGCTAACATTGTTTACCTAAACAGCACTTCCATCATCTGCATGAAGCTGAACCAGCTGAAGCAATTGTCAAGCTGCTTTAGGCCACACAATTTGGCCGCTCTTTTAATGTGCAGCTGCAGACCAAACTGAAGAGTTGTGGATGCCAATGCTTCTACTACGATAGCTGCTGATCCACCTCAAAACTTGAGACTGCGAGACTGATGTCTGCACGCAGCATCACCACAAACCTGACCTTTGTGTAGGAGACTCATCAATGGAACCATGAAATACTAGTGGAGTGGGGAAGAAGTGCAAACATGAGGCCATAAGAGCTATGGAATACCACTACCATTAAAACAAAAATTGCCTCCTAAGTGTTCAGTTTGAATTAGTCTGCTATTTAAACATGAGTGGAAATCCCAATATGAAACATATCAAACATAGAAATGTGCCTAACAAGCAGTGAGTAAGAATCCCACCCATTGCCTCAAATTTTGCACCACTCAAGTTATGAGATCAATACTTTCATGAAAGTTGGCACACTAATAAAAAAGTTTTGAGTTGGGATCCTTTACTATTTCTCAGGTGATTGCACGTAAGTTCCAACCATGCAAATAAATAGCCATCTTGATGAAGAGTAAACATCAATTCGGCTCTTCTTGGCTCGATCTGTTTATTATAAAGCTCACGACGTGCATTCAATTGCTGAACCGGATTCGGCGATGGACCGGATTCCAATTTCTCGGACCAGAATACAAACTCCACTTTGGTCCCATTCAATAATTGTGATTGAGATCGAGATTGGACTACAATTAATAGCAATTGACTCAAAGTGGGTGAGGTAGGTCGCCATAAGCTTCATTTCTGTTGCTCCACATAATTGATCCATCAAGGGAATCATAAATCCAATCGGTCACCGGTTCGGTTCTCAGCCTTTTCCAATAAGTATGGTTAGAATGATTGCATCTAGATTACCTTTTCTTGGCTAAGTAGTGTGTTAACCCACCCTCCCCTTCCATACTTTGACCTCATTTTTTACTGTCTCTCCCCGTGCATCGCTCAGATGCTAACTATCTTGAGAATACTGACAAGCACAAAGGTTCAACCTGCAACGAGGGGAGGGGAAGAGGTGTCGTTTACATCGTCAGATAAGATCTCACAATTATCCACAAGATCGTGGATCATAGAAGCTTTCTGCAAGACAAACATTGACTGCATACTTCCCATCTTTTAACTCACGTAAATGTTAGAGACAGAGAGAGAGAGAGAGAGGGAGAGAGAGGCTGTGAAGCTGTGTTGTAACATCAACTTCTAATCAGTATGTGACTGATATCAACAAGGGGATCAGGTTGGGTGGATTCCAAACTCCAGGCGCAAGAGAAGCAGATGGAGTACAGTGAGAGGGACTTTGCAAGCAGGAACAGTATGTCCTTTGAGACAGCAGATGTCCGGATGCAGGATCACCACCAGCTTCAACTCCAGCCTACTGCTCCACAAACATATGTCCTCGACACTGATGTCTTCATGCAGGATCACCACAAGCTTTTAACTCGTCTTCTGCCCCACAAACAGGAGGAGGATTCTCACAGGCTTTGCTCGTCGGCTGCACCGTCACAAAAGTACGCCATAAACGCAGGTGGGAGTGCAGAGAGCTCGTCGCCATCGTCTGCTGCAGAAAGGGATGTTTCGCCGTAGTGATGAAGATAAGAGAGAGGTAACGTAGACTCATCAAGCTGCCGAAAACCACGTACGAAAGAACACGGCGCACGTCACTTCCTTTCGTGAACGCAAACCATCCATCAACGCTGCTGCTCTTTGGTTGAAAACATTTTTTTTAGGGATGATGTCAATAATTATCATGTTAATAATTATCGTATTTATGCCAGTAAAATAATAGAAAAAATATATAAATTTTTTGAACGATACAAAATCTCTAAGATAAGAAAGCGATTTTTATTGCTGGAAATTTAATAGCCAAGCTATGATTTTTTTGTGTGCTCTGTTTTCCCTCCTCACCCGATTGGTTTACTCGCCTTAGGATTGGAGGTTGCCATTTTGCCTGCGTGGGACCCACGTAACGACCTAAATCACTGAGATGTCATCTGACGGAGATCGCCACGTGCGTCTGATGTTTGCGTGAAGTTTAGTGGTGGATTATATATATATTAAAAAAATTATTTCTTTTAATTTATTGTTCATGAATTTTCAGATTTAAACTCTCCCCTTTGATCCATCACAATCTATCTGTATGCTGATAATATATATATTTTTTTCCAAAATAAATCATGTATGCTGAAATTGTGGATTGATTAAACCCATAAAAAAGATGTATAATCTACCAACCAAATCATAAAACTATGCCATAGTTTATTTTTATTTTGTTTAATTAGTTAAGTCATGATTATTCTAGAAGAAAGAAACTCTCCAAAGGTTATAAATAATAAAGGGGTGCACACTAATTAATATTCATGAATTAGTATTAACGTTGGACAGCCGCAGCGACACGTGTCGGTCTATGACAAGGCTTGAAGCAGCAATGCGTGCACCTGGCAGCAGAGCCGATCTGCGATGGGACCCGGCGACTGGACCCCGCCGGAAGGAGGAGGAGGAGGATATGCGGGTAGCAGAGGAGGGAACATTCCGCGGAATATCCGTGGAATATCCCAAGTCTGCGGTGTTACGAAGTGAATGACCGAGGAATCCCCCCGGCCGCCGCCTCCAACGAGGCCACCACCGAGGGGCACCTCCGTGATTTGGCGCACGCGCGGGGGCCACTGGCTGTCGGGGCCTTTCGTGCCTACAAATCCCCGAATCTGCCCCGACGCCCACCTCCTCTGAAGCGTTCGAGCGGCTACGAAGCATTCACTGTCGGCACAAGCGAGAGAGAGAGAGAGAGAGTTGGAATTGGTGCAAGCTGCTCGTCCTCAGGTGACGGCCCACCCGACAAATAATCCATTATTTCCGAATTCTGATGCAGCTTAAGCTGTGTTGTGTAACCTTAGAAAACAGTTCATCATCCAACATGCAATTTAGCGACATGATGTCACTGGATTATGTTGGTATATTTTCTATTATTGAAAGAATTCGTAATCCAATATTCAAACTTGCAGCATGTTCCTTGTAGATTATGATGCGAGTATGTTCTGTTTACCTGGTAGGCAAAGCTGATGCCCTTCTTAGACTAATTTTCCATTTTCTTTCATTTTATCGATTTTTTATTTTCCATTGGCTTTGAGTGTATAGAACTTAGGTGTTTGGCTCGATCAGCGGACGTTAATTGGTTTCCTGCATCCCTAATTTGAGGTTCAGAATGTTAAAAGGCTCGGTCTTTTTATTTATGCACTGTTTTCTGGTCAAGATGCAAAATCGTACCAGTCATAAAAAGATGAATTCATGCTGTATGCATTGATGAATTGAGTGTTCTTCGAGGAAACCTGCAGTTGACAAGACTACATAATGATTCCTTTTTTAGCTGAATGCCTTCTGTTCAGCTATATTGACTGGCATTGTTATGTTTCTACATCGAATTAGCTGTATCAAAGTTGATTCATGTTTTGGTGTTCTCGTGCTTTTGTATTGTTACTATTTTATGTTCATGTGTCAGTTAATTCGAGTGGTCAACTGATAATTCTTCCTCAAAACAAAAGAGCAGTTGGATTCTTGTTTCAAGGTGAAATGAATACTTGAGGCATGCTGATGTATTTATTAACTTTTTGTTTATAGAGTATAAATAGTTCCTGCAAACATCATATGTGAGACGTATTTAGTTTATTTTTTATTTGAATAAGTTTGGTTAGCTTAAAGGTATTTCGCGTTCGTAATAAGTTGCTATGCGGCAACATATGGAATATTTTTTTATTTCCTAGATTACTCAAGGAGAAACAAAAGAAAATCAATGTGAAAAAAAGGAAGAAACAAAAAATGCAACTTTTATTGAATATTTCTAAACATATTAATCAGTAAAAAATATATCAAAAGGGAAAATTATTTTTCAAATAAAATGCGGAATGCTGTATTCTTTTAAGAATGAAAGAACATACAATTTATTTGATTTGATGTAATTATAATTTTTATTTTTGTATTTTTTTCTTGGTAATATAGAGTATTCAAGTCCAGGTATATCTCATAGTTATTTTTTTCTATTACTGTGTTTATTTTCTCTCTCTTCCCTTTCTCTATTTTCAGATAATAATTCAGAACTTATCATTTAGATTTAGGATCAAAACTTTTGGTTTAAGATGCCATATCATTAACATTGATCCATATTTCAGTTTTATAAATTGTAATGAGTTACCATGTCGTGAAAGCCTATTATATGAGACTAATTTAGTTTATTTCTTATTTAAATAAACTTGATTAGTTTAGGGGTATTTCAAGTATTTGAAGTAATTTTGAAATAGTTTCCTATATTGCTCAAGATGAATGAAAAGGAGCCACTATAAAAAGATAATTTTTTGTGAATATGAAAGTATATCTCAATAATATATCTAAAGGGGAACTTAATTATTAAAATCAAATATGGCATCCTATTTTTTTCAATAAGGTAATTGCATAGGGCGAGCCTTGGTATCAAGGTTCTTTTTTACGATATGGAAGACTAGGGTTCGAGTCATGAAAATGACTTCTTCATAGGAGCTTCGCACATTAGCTACACTTTCTTTTTGTATTCTCTTTTTTTTCCTTGTACACGGTCGGGAAATGAAATCTAATGGAACATCAAAGAACATACGCGGAGGTGCAACATCTTCATCTTGAACATCCTATGAGTATTATGCTTGATATAGTGTGAGTTCCATGATTTGTCTTACCGGTTTGTACTGGTGTACCGACCAACTATCGGTATGGTATGTACCGAGCTATCCCAAGTTGTATCAAGCATATTGACACATGGTACATGGGGGTGTACTAATGTACTGTCTGTACTGATCCCTTGTCAGACCGGTACGTACCACCCATATCGACCGGTACATTATGGTACGATGAAACTTGGTGAGTTCAATAGTTATCTTTTTATAATTATCCTTTTGTGATTGTCTTCTCTCTTCTCCTGTTAATTTAAAAAAAAGAGTTAAAACTCATTCGATATTAGGTTTGATATTAGAGTTCTTGATCTAACCAAAATTTGGTTTAGTCATGGTATTATGTTATCATGAGCAATTCATATTTTAGTTTTATAAATTCGATATGAGTGCTACTTTCGAATATGATACATGACTAATATTGTTTAGTTTTTATTTGAATAAATTTTATTAGTTTAAGAGTATTTCGAGTATATCATAAATTGTCACATGACAACATCCAGGATGTTTTTTGTTTAGTTTCCTTGATTGTTGAAATAGAAGAAAGAGGAATCCTTCAAAGGAAAAAAAAAAAATCACAGTTTGATTTTGATTCAAGATTTTATCTGTACAAAGAAGACTGATCTCTATTTCATTTCTACAAATATTAAAGCTTATTAATTAAAATATAACAAAAGGGAAAGATTATATTACAAATCATATATGAAATGCTATCTTTTTTGAAGAGGTAAAGAACCAATTATTTATTTGATTTAATGTTTCTAATTTCTGTATTTTTTTTCTTTTATCATATACTTGGGTCTATAATATGAGGCTAATAAAATGGAATGGAACATCAGAAAATAGATCATTGAGTTGAGTTTGTTTTCCACTTTGTGTGTGTGTGAGGATGCATGAGACATGCAGAGTTGTGAGACCTCCATCATGATAGGATTATTCTTGAGTCATAGAGAGTCAAGTAGTTATCTTTTTTGTGGTTATCGTCCCTCTTGTTCCCTTCATTATATTCAAATAAAAATTTAGAACTTGTCCTACATCAAACTAGTAATGCTATTGAATTATGGGCATGGTTTTAAACTTCTGAATTGTTTGGCTTTGCAGATTGTGCTCTTTCTGTATCAGAGTAACAGGCCATCAATCTTTGTAGACCAAAACATCTTCCTGATCATTCTTCCAAGAAAAAATATATTAGTTCGGTTGATGGATTTAACAGATGAGCAGAGAAGGGAAGCACAAGACAAGAGGCCCATCGGAATTCGCTTCTTGGAGAACATCAGGGGCAGTCGATTGAGCTTCAGAACATATCAAACGATTGTTTTAGTTCTAACATTCTTGGCATACGCTAGCTACCATGCTACCCGGAAAACCACAAGCATTGTCAAAAGCGTGTTGGATACAGAGGCAACGAAGCTGGGATTTTCCCATTGGTCAAGGTTTTACTTCCTCAGAACAGTTGAGGGGACTGAGCCAAAGCCAAGACCTAAGGATGGTTGGTCTCCATTCAACATTTCAGATGGCACTTCCATGCTTGGACAGATTGACGTTGCTTTCCTTTCTGTCTACTCTCTTGGAATGTACTTTGCTGGGCACTTAGGTGATCGGTTTGACTTGAGAATCCTTCTGACGATTGGAATGGTGGGGACTGGAATCTTCACTTCCCTCTTTGGTGCTGGTTACTGGCTCAACATACACAGCTTCTATTACTTCTTGGCAGTTCAGATGTTAGCTGGTCTGTTTCAGTCCACAGGATGGCCATCGGTCGTGGCTGTTGTCGGGAATTGGTTTGGAAAGAAGAAGAGGGGACTGATCATGGGGATATGGAATGCACATACTTCAATAGGAAATATATCTGGATCACTGATTGCTTCTGCTTTACTGAAGTATGGTTGGGGTTACTCCTTCGCTGTTCCTGGCCTTTCTATCGCCCTTATTGGGTTGATGGTGTTCTTATTCCTTCCTGTTTGTCCTGAGAAAATTGGGATTGAAAGTGAGGAAGATAGCCTGTTGAAATCCCCTAAGAAGAATGGAATTACTGAGCCTCTGTTGGAAGGACGATTAGATGAAAAAGAAAAAGCAGTGGGCTTTTTTGAGGCATGGAGGATTCCTGGTGTTGCACCATTTGCTCTCTGTCTCTTTTTCTCCAAGTTGGTGGCTTATACCTTCCTCTATTGGCTTCCATTTTACATTAGCCACACAGGTACGTCTTCTTATTAGTTGGTATTCATGTCAGAAATATAATGTCTTCTGTAATTTTAGATGGGGAGTATTTAGTTCCAGTAAATATAAATGTATTTGAATGTTGGAATATCAAAACATTGTCTTCCTAGTACCTGTATTCGGGATTTATGCCTAATAGTATCTGGCATGATGCAAAGGCAACACTGAAACTGGAGTCAACCACATATCAAAAATATTTTATCGTATCAAAATTATCAAATTATGTTTCCACATTAGTACTTGATTTATCTCATACCTAGACCTTGCATTAGTGAGAGATTCATGCAGGGTGCCTCGGTACTTGCTTTGACGTTTATAACTTTCGTCGGACTTGTGCTAATTGTGCAGAGTTTGTACATCCGTTCATTTTAGTTTTAAGGCTTGGCCAATGTCACGTCCAGAGTTAGGCATCCAGCATGTTTCCTGTTAAACAAGTGCATTAGGGAAAAAAAAAAACTGATGCCTCGGTATTGTTGTGTAAACTTAATTGTGATACTGTTGCATTGCATTCATCTCTTTTTTTGTTGTTGAATTCCTAGTTATTTTACGTTCTAATACCATGATGAATTCGTCATCGTGCAGCTATCGACGGAAGCTACTTATCTGATTCGACAGCAGGGACACTATCAACATTTTTTGATGTTGGAGGTGTTGTTGGCGGCATCCTTGCTGGCCATATATCTGATCGACTTGATGCCCGTGCATTGACAGCAGCTGGCTTCATGTTCTGTGCCATTCCTGCTCTCTTCCTCTACCGAATCTACGGCAGCATCTCCCTATACTGGAATATTGCTCTCATGTTTGTCACTGGTATGTTTGTCAATGGTCCATATGCATTAATAACAACAGCAGTATCGGCAGATTTAGGAACACATAGCTCCCTAAATGGGAACTCCCGGGCCTTGGCCACCGTGACTGCTATAATAGATGGCACAGGGTCAGTGGGTGCTGCCATTGGCCCACTGCTGACAGGCTATATATCGGCCAAAAGCTGGAGTGCAGTGTTCACAATGCTGATGTCAGCCGCACTGGTGGCTGGGCTTCTCTTGATGAAACTTGTGGTGGCCGAGGTGTCTGCAAAGATGGAGTCTGCTAGATTGAGAGCCAATTGGCAACAGAGGTTACCTGTTCCTGAGCTCCTGGTATAACATAGCATATGTTATTTTAGGAGGTGGAAAGCTGAGAGCAGGTCCTCTATTTATTTTTTCAGAGGAGTGGCTCTTTGTTGACATGAATAATAGCCTTGGATATTACAGTGTTTTGGTCCTTCGACAGCATGCCCCTCATTGCATTGGAAGGGTCAACATATTTGGATTTGGTTTTCATGTTCAGAGCCATGCTGGTTGAAATGGGCTTCATTCTGCAAATTCCGTTTAGAGCCATTAAAGCTTAGGTTCACACTAGTTTTGATGAGCAAGTGATATTAAACTTCAGTCATTTTCATTGTGCTTAGAGCTGCTGGAGTCAAATATGATGCTTTTGAGTTGTGTGACACAGTTGCAATATGTTATCTGTATCTTTTTTTTCTTTTTGTGCTAATGGTCTCATTGAAATAAATTGCATTTGTAATCGCAACACCGTGTTCTGTGGATCTTGGATAAAGCACATTACACACTTTATGTCTGCTGTTATTGATCTTCGGCTGTATGTATCTTGGAAGGTGTAGCAAAGATATTTATTTTGTGATTTGAAGAAAGCTTCGATTGCTAAGAACACTACTTTGCAGCAAGAGGGTAAAGGTCAAATTATATCTTTCCACCATAAGTATCTCTTTCATTCAGCAATGCTGCTGTGAAACTTGGAATATATTGAGTAGAGGGCATTTCACTGCTTTGTCATTCTGTGTTATGGTTGTCATATAAATCAAGGAAGAGATGCTTGGAACACTAAATTTGAGACATTTTTATAGGATGTTTGTTCTGACTAAACCATTTTTGTTGGCATGATGGAATGAGAAAATGTGTTCTTGGAGTTTGAGGTTTGTAGGATGCTTAAAGAGCATGATTACACCAGCTGAGTAAAGAGTATTATTATGTTGGAAGTTGATATGATAAATAATGATCTGGTTGTCACGTCCCCGCGCCCTCGGACGACTAGATCGCCAGCGTGATCGACCCGACACAGCGGAGCCAACCTGACATAGACATGGAGGAGTCATCAATCGTACGACCGATCTGACACGGGTAAAGTGGGTAAGATCGACACGCCACAACTGCAGCAAGCAAGACACGCGTCTCGTTGCAAGGACCACCGATGGTGTGGAGAAGTATGACGACATCGTAAGAAATAGGGGCAGTAAAGATCTCAGGTACGAACGACCTGTAGCACTCACTATAAAAACTCCTGCACCTTTACGGAGCAGGGGGATCACAAATCGACAACTAAACTAACTTAACCATCGGAGGGGTCACATCGAGAACCCCACCCGACTCGACCTTCTTGCAGGAATCTTCAGCCGACCCGAACTGGGACATCTCTTCCTGACCCGAGCTCCGACGCACCAACTGCCGACCTGCCGAGTCGGACCCGAGGGCTCCTTCCGTCCAACCGTGCCCCACCTCCTCTCCACCGAGACGACTACGGGCGAGCTAGTGCACACAAGTCCGAACCAGTCGTGCCTACTCAGCAGACACAGAGGCACAGACCGTGCCTACTGGGCAGGCACGAAGATTTTACACAAACATTTTGGCGCTAGAAGGAGGGCCCATGTCGTAAGAACGCCCGCTTGGTAACTCGAATGCAGAGCATCGCACAGAGCCTAACCACCCTCAACAAGCGGAAGAGGTCACCAAGGCGGGGCCGACCCCAAACCGTTTCTGGAGAATGATGACCGACCCGGGGTTCCCACCATCGGTGTCCAACCC
This sequence comes from Ensete ventricosum, assembly GCA_029747655.1. Classification (NCBI taxonomy): domain Eukaryota; kingdom Viridiplantae; phylum Streptophyta; class Magnoliopsida; order Zingiberales; family Musaceae; genus Ensete; species Ensete ventricosum. The sequence continues at coordinate 53,739,499 of JAQQAF010000008.1, forward strand.
CGCACCATTTGTCATCACGGCTGAGGCCTTTCTCGGCCTCACCAACTAAGTTCAGGCGCTGCTGGCATGGTACAGACCATCGTACCCTACTTGCCCCAGCTCATTCAGTCGGTAACCCCACAATCGGCTCCTCTGCCAACATTCCCCCAAATGGAGTCACCAGTGGCCCCGAATCGAGAAATTCCACTCGAAACGAAAGTGCTACAACGTCGAGCTGCGAAAGATCATGCGGGCTCCCCGACTACTGCACCTGCTCAGTCGCGAAGCCGTTATTGTGATCTGGTCCAAACCAGTCCCAACTTCGACACCCTTTCGTCTGATTCCGCTGATTCGTTGAGGGAACAAGTCCATGAAGTTCATCAGCGGCTGGACGAGGTCCAGAAGGAGGTCCTCAAATCAAAGGGGAAGGTCTGAGAGAGCTCGAAAGGTGGCTCCCCATTCACACATGAGATATAAGATAAACCCCTACCGACCAATTTCAGACTCCCTGCCCTCGAACTCTATGACGGTAGTTGCGACCCAACAGAACACGTCGTGACATTCCGCGCTCAAATGGCTCTGTATGACACGTCTGATGCATTGATGTGTCGAGCTTTCCCGACCACTCTAAGAGGACCAGCGAGAACGTGGTATTATCGTCCGAAACCCGCCTCTATATCTTCATTTGATTTATTGGCGAAAGAGTTTGAACTAAACTTTTTGGCGAGTGCACGCCCAAAACCGACCGCTGCCTCCCTTCTGGGGTTGGCCCAAGGAAACGACGAGTCTCTTTCTTAGTTCGTGGGATGATTCGCCTCACAGGTTCGGGGGGTCCCTGACGTCCATCCTTCCTTAGCCATTCAGCCATTCTTAATGAAACTAAAGCCATCAAGGTTTTTCTGGTCGTTGATCGAATGACCGCCCGTAATGGTACTCGAAATGCTACAGTGGGCACACCAATACATAGCCGTCGAGACGCTGGTGGTGGGCAAGCGAGACAAGTCAAAGCGCCCTCGAGCAGAACAGCCCCGAGGACACCCCTCGGGACCACCAAAGAGGAGGGATGACAGGTCGGATATGTTGCCATCCAGACCACCCCCAATACCCCTTAACTCGACTCGAACAGAGATCTTATTCCAGATTCGGGAGAAGGGGCTCTTAAAGGCTCCCAATCCAATAAAAACACATTCTGAAAGACGCGACAAGAAAAGGTATTGTCATTTTCATAGGGAATATGGCCATGACACGGAGGAATGTCGTGACTTGCAAAATCAAATTGAAGACCTCATCCGACACGGGCACTTGCGTCGCTATGTTCGCGACCAATCTTCACTCCACGATAGTCGGCCCCCTCGAGACCCATCGCCCCGACCAAAGGGGTCGATTGAGAAACAAATCGACATCATCATCGGGGGGCCGACCTCGGGCGGCAACAGTTCTTCGGCGCATAAAGCTTATGCATGCACCGAGGTCGTAAAGAGGCCTACGCATGAAGAATATCTCGACATCACCTTCGGGTCAGGGAACGAAGAGTACCCCTGCCATGATGACGCTCTGGTGATCTCAATTCGAATGGCTAACGCTCGCGTCAAAAGGGTTATGATCGACACGGGAAGTTCAGCCGACATCCTATACTTTGACGCCTTTCAGAAACTAGGATTGACTGACAAAGACCTCGTTTCACTGACATCTGCTTTGACAGGGTTCATCGGAGACTCCGTCTCCCCTATGGGGGCAGCCACGATTCCCGTCACGTTTGGAGAAGAACCAAGGTCAAAAACTCTCATGGTGTCGTTCATGGTGGTGAAGCTTCCATCAGCATACAACGCCATCATCGGACGACCGACCCTCAATCGACTCAAGGCGATCATTTTAACTTACCACAGACTCATGAAGTTTCCGACTCGGGCGGGGGTGGGCGAAGTCAGGAGTGACCCGAGAGAATCCAGGCAATGTTATCTCATGGCAACCACACTCCCTAAAAGGTCGAAAGTCCAAACGACCGCTACAGCCCCCCGAAGTCCCGAAGATAATGATCGGGATCCCAACTCGACAGAGCAAGTTCTTAAGGTGCTGCTCGACCTAAGTCGCCCTGACAAGTTGCTGAAGGTCGGTTCGGGACTCTCGGAAGACCAACGAGTACAACTAGTTGAGTTCCTGTGAAGGAATGCAGATGTCTTCACGTGGTCTCCAAAAGACATGCCAGGGGTCGACCCAGAGGTCGCCCAACACCATTTGAACATCACACTTGGCACCCAACCCGTCAAACAGTGCCTACGGAAGTTTGCTCCCGAGCGACAGAAAGCCATAGAAGATGAGGTCGCTCGCTTGTTAGATGTGGAGCTCATCGAGGACGTAAAGTACCCGACCTGGTTATCCAATGTTGTACTTGTCAAAAAAGCTAATGAAAATTGGCGAATGTGTGTTGATTATACCAACCTCAATCGGGCTTGCCCGAAGGACTGTTATCCCCTTCCCCGCATTGATCAGCTGGTGGATGCCACGTCGGGACATAAGTTGCTCTCCTTTATGGATGTCTTCTCGGGATATAATCAAATCCGAATGGCTCCGAAAGACAGAGAGAGTACGACATTCATTACTCACAACGGCACCTACTGCTACAAAGTGATGTCGTTTGGGCTGAAGAATGTCGGAGCGACATACCAACGACTAGTGAATCGTATGTTTAAAGACCAAGTCAGGAGAAACATGGAAATTTATGTGGATGACATGATAGTCAAAAGTCGAGAGACCGAGACTCACCTCTCGGATCTAGCAGAGACATTTCGCACGCTAAGGAGATAAAATATGGATCAACCCGGCTAAATATACCTTCGACATCACATCCGAAAAATTCCTTGGCTTTATCGTGCATTAACGAGGAATAGACGCAAATTCCAACAAAATACAAGCGATTCAGGAGATGCAGTCCCCGAGGTCAGTAAAGGAGATCCAACGACTCACAGGCAGGTTAGCGGCGTTGAGTCGCTTCATCTCCCGTGCCAGAGATAAAAGCTCAACATTCTTCCGAGCACTAAGGTCGGCAAAAGATTTCAAGTGGACCCTAGAGTGCAAGGAAGCATTCCACCAGCTAAAGAGCCACATCGAACACCTACCTCAGTTGGCATCAGTAAAAGATGGAGAGCCTCTCAGCTTGTAACTTGCAGCATCTGACTTGGCGGTCAGCTCGATTTTGGTGAAGCTCGACAAAGCTGGACAAAAGTCAGTCTACTACAGTAGTCATGTCTTGGCGGGTCCCGAGCTCCGCTACCCCCCCCCCCCCCCCCCCCCCCCCCCCATCGAAAGATTGGCCTTTGCATTGATCCTAGCATCAAGGAAGCTAAGGCCATACTTCCAGACACATCCCATCAAGGTGATAACCGACCAACCGTTATGTCAGATTCTCTCAAAATTTGATGTTGTAGGTCGGATGCTCAAATGGTCAGTAGAGCTGGGGGAATTCGACGTCGAGTACGTGGCAAGAACGACAATTAAAGGTCAAGTGATGGCGGATTTCTTCTCAGAACTCGCACCTTTAAAGATTCTGGCGAGCTCAGACCTTGTGTGGACGCTGCACATCGACGGTTCTGCCAACTCAGAGAGAGGAAGTGTCGGCTTGGTGCTCAGAGATCCCTCCGGGCACATCTACGAGCACGCTCTTCGGTTGGAATTCAAAGCCACGAATAATGAAGTGGAATATGAAGCGTTGCTATTCGGCTTAAAAGTCGCTGTCGAACTTAGCGCGAAAAATATAAAGGTATTTACTTACTCTCAACTTATCGCAAGTCAAGTCAATGGAGACTTCAAGACCCGAGAAGAGGTAATGGTCCAGTACCTGGCCGAGGCACGCTGGATGACGGATCAATTCCGAAGATGCATCATCACCAAAGTGCCCTGATCCGAGAACTCACAAGCTGACACCATGGCCAGGCTTGCATCTTCCTGTGTAATCGGCGCACAGCCGGGGGAATAGCAAGGATCCCCAGACCTTCCATCAACCCGGATGTGATATCTATGGTCGAAGAAGAAGAAAGTTGGATTAGCGAAATCATCTGTTTCAAGGAAACAGGAGCCCTCCCAAAGGATAAAGCGGCTGCACGATGGATCAGGAGGGCGGGATCGTGGTATTGCATCATTAATGGTCAGCTCTATCGGTGTGGCTTCAGCCAACCCCTTCTTCGTTGTTTGCATTCGATCGAAGCGCGCACCACTATAGCTTAGACCCACGAGGGCATATGTGAGGACCATATTGGCGCCCGAACCTTGTCGCACAAGATTCTCAGGCAATAATACTATTGGCCCACCTTGTGTAAAGATGCTCAGATTTATGTGCGAAACTGCGAGCAATGCCAGAAACATGCCCGGATCCAGCATCAACCGATATACCGCTCACGACCGCAGACTGTGCCTGACCTTTTGCTCAATGGGGAATGGACCTCCTTGGTCCCTTCCCCCCGGCTTCAGGACAACGAAAGTTCCTAATAGTAGGAGTTGATTATTTCACGAAGTGGCTCGAGGCTGAGCCACTGGCTTCCATTACCGAAAGGCAAGTTGAAGGATTTGTGTGGAAAAATATTATAACCAGGTTTGGTCTTCCTAAAGTCATAATCACAGATAACGGGACACAATTCAACAATGCAAAATTTAAAGAATTTTGCCAAAGCTATCGTATCCAACTGAAATTCAGCTCGGTCGCCTACCCCCAAGCCAACGGACTTGTCGAGGTGACGAATCGGGCCATCCTCGAAGGATTGAAGAAGAGGATTTCTAGAGCCCCGACAACTTGGGTGGAGGAGCTTCCGAGCATACTTTGGGCGTCTCGGACAACCCAAAAAACCCCAACAGGGGAATCCCCCCTATAGCCTGGCCTTCGGAACTGAAGTTGTGCTACCTCCCGAGGTGGTTTCCCCGACACTCCGAATTCAAACACTTGGCGAGGAGGCATCCAGCCAACAGTTGCGCGAAAATCTCGATCTACTGGAGGAGAAACGAGCCGACGCCCATCTGCAAACGTTAGCCTACAAAAAGGCCATCGCTAGACTCTACGACCATCGAGTGCGACCTCGGTTCATCAGGGTGGGCGACCTGGTGTTACGGAAGGCCGAGGTCAACGACCCGACTCGATCCCGTGGAAAGTTGGCATCGAATTGGGAAGGACCCTACCGAGTTATGGATGTTGTCCGAGAAGGGACTTACACATTGGCAATAACGGAAGGGCGAGTGTTGTCGAGAACCTGACACATTTCAAACCTTCAAAAATTTTACACATAATGTGGAGAAAGTGCTATGATTTGTATTGATGAAAATGTACTTACAAAAGATGTCGGGAACAAAATGGGGCTCTCCCTAACCCCGGTTACAAAATGTTTGTATGCACAACCTCGACAAAAGATGAAAATTACAAGTTATGACTCGGGTGCGTCCGAGTCGTCAAAGGCTTGTTGCCTCTCCATTGGCACCAAGTCATCCTCGGGTTGGACGGCGAAGGGATCCTCCTCGACCTCCGAGTCTGGGTGCAAGGAGCGGAAGCGGGCCAGCGCCACCCGATAGCCGTACTCATAGGTGACTCGGCCCATCCTCTTCAAACCCTCCTTGAAGCCGGCCGACTCCTTGTAGTCGTCGATCGCTTGTCTCGGCAATTCGGCCCGGGCGCTCTCCGGGGCCTTCACCGACTGCAACAGCTCATCGTCCATCCTCTGAGCTCTGACCCATGCCTCCTTCAGCAGCCTCTGGGCCTCAGATAAGTCACCTCGGGCTTTGTTTAGTTCTTTATCAGAAGCTTCGGGTCATTGGAGCGCCTCATCTCGCTCATGCTTCGTCTTTTCGAGCTCCTTTTCCAACTCGGAAGCATGCTCTTCAGCCGCGGCGATCGCCTCCGGACCCCCTCCAGATTTTAAGGCGTCGATCTCTTGTTAAAGGCTGGAGATGCGGTAGTTCATGAAAGTTATCAACCGACCCGCATCATGGACTCAGTCGAACAGTGCCATCTGAACATGCTGGTTCTGCACAAAACAACAGTCATCGGGAAAAAATCGAAAGAAAGACCGAGGCAAGAAGATGAGAGTCGGATGATTACCAGCACCATCTCCTTAGCGGCTCGGGCCAGTAGTACTTCTGATGGGAGTGTATACAACTCCCACGCCAACTGCGGGTGTAGGAGTCCCCTCTCGAACTCCTCCGCGGTCGATGGGTCATTCCAGACCTTCGTCGAGTTCTTCAGCCTCCCCCATCTGGCCTGCATCTCCTTGTCGGGGTCCTGATGAGCTAGGTCGGACATGTAGAGGGCATAATACCCTACATCATCTTTTTGGACCTTTATTTTGAAAAGATCCTTCATAGACATGGGGTGGTGGAAAATAGGCGACGCGTCCTCCTCGACGGACTCTACGAGCATCTTGGGCTCTTCGACGGGCTCCGTCGGCTCCTTACCCTTGGAGTGGGACCGTGACCCCCCTTCGTCGTGATGGGACTTGTGCCTCCGAGATAAGATCTTCACCTTCTTATGTCTCTGGGAAGGGTCGTCAGATGGGACCGGTGCGTCGAACGACCTCTTGGATGAAGACTTCAGAGCTTCAGTCAGAGGAACCCCGTCGACCCCATGAGTTGATGCGGCAGGGCATGCAGTCGAAGTCTTTCCCCCCGATAGCTTCGGCATCCCACGAAGGTCGTCGAGATCCATCGGGTCTGCACCCTAATTCACAGGTTAGAAAAATATCCCCGAGATTCAGAACGTCGTAAATAAAATAATACTCCTAAAGGCCGGGCTGAGACCCGCCTTGACCAGCCAAAGCTCGGTCATTTCCTTAATAGCACAAGAAGAGGAAAGAATTTCCTTCAGTCCGCCGACCAGGATGGACTCCTCGAATAAATACAGGGGGACGTTGCCGATCGGATGTGCTGACTAGTCGAGTCTGAACCCCCAGTTCGGACCACTCACAAAAAGATAGCGAGACTTTCAACCTTTGTTGTTGGAAGGAGCCTCGCTAACCCTAAAACCGACACAAGCAGTGAGATAGTAGCCGTCCCGGCTCTTGCAAAGGCGAAAGCATGCCATAAACAAATCCCAAGTCAGGATAACCCTAGCCCCTCGGCATTCGCCTAGAAACACAACAAGGTAACGCCACGAGTTGGGCGCTACCTGACTTGGGGAGATCCTCCACCATATGATACATTCCTCTATGATGGGATGTAGCGGAAACCGAAGACCAACTTCCAAAGCATCCACTGAGATGCACACCCCGGGCGCGTATGAACTATAGGGACGCTGCCCGAACCGTTGAACGTGCAACCCGTACTCAGCCGGGATGCTATACCGCTCCCTAATGGCAGCAAGTGACCCTTCAATCACTGCCGTGTCCAGATCATGACCCGCTTTTATGACCTCCAAATCCCTCAGGACCCTTGTGTCGACCGACGACGGGGGCCCATAAGACGTTCCCGAGGAGCTTGCCTCGGGCTCTCCCAGACATGTTCCCCCCGACCTCGAGGAAGGAATAATCCTAATGCTACTCGAAGAATCTGAGGAGGTCATTCCAACCTGTTCAGAAAACACCGACTGAATGGGGCTAGGTGGAGATCCGAGGGAGGAGCAGAAGAAGGCAAAACGAGAAAGTGATGTCTCAACCTGGCCGTAGCGAACTTATAGGATCCAAGGACATCGTTTCAGCTTCCCGAGACAAAGCAAGGGACCGCCCCAAAATAACTCGACGCATTAAATGCATAATCGCATTGAATGCATAGCCGCACAGAGAGCGCTGCAATGCAGAAAAAATAGCAGTAAAAAATAATAATAATAATAAAATAATAATAAATAAAAATAGTAACATGACAGAATAGGAAAAATTTTGTGAGTTCCCTCTCGGCCAGATCATATGGATCTATGCCCGAGTTCGCCCTCTCGGCCAAATCTCCAAGATTTGTGCCCCAATTCACAATCTCGGCCATATCGCATAGATTTGTGCCCGAGTTCGCCCTCTCGGCCAAATCACATAGATTGTGCCCGAGTTCGCCCTCTCGGCCAAATCACATAGATTTGTGCCCGAGTTCACCTTCTCGGCCAAATCACATAGATTTGTACCCGAGTTCGCCCTCTCGGCCAAATCACATAGATTTGTGCTTGAGTTCGACCTCTCGGCCAAATCTCTAAGATTTGTGCCCGAGTTCACCCTCTCAGCCAAATTGCATAGATTTGTGCCCGAGCTCACCCTCTCGACCAAATCACATAGATTTATGCCTGAGTACGCCCTCTTGGCCAAATCACATAGATTTCTGCCCGAGTTCGCCTTCTCGGCCAAATCACATAGATTTGTGCCTGAGTTCGACCTCTCGATCAAATCTCCAAGATTTGTGCCCGAGTTCACCCTCTCGACCAAAGCACATAGATTTGTGCCCGAGTTCGTCCTCTCGGCCAAATCTCCAAGATTTATGCCCGAGTTCACCTTCTCGGTCAAATCACATAGATTTGTGCCCGAGCTCACCCTCTCAGTCAAATCACATAGATTTGTGCCCGAGTTCGCCCTCTCGGCCAAATCACATAGATTTATGCTCGAGTTCGACCTCTCGGCCAAATCTCCAAGATTTGTGCCCGAGTTCACCCTCTCGGCCAAATTGCATAGATTTGTGCCCGAGCTAGCCCTCTCGGCCAAATTACATAGATTTGTGCCCGAGTTCGACCTCTCGGTCAAATCTCCAAGATTTGTGCCCGAGTTCGCCCTCTCGGCCAAATCACATAGATTTGTGCCCGAGTTCGCATTCTCGACCAAATCTCCAAGATTTGTGCTCGAGTTCACCTTCTCGGCCAAATCACATAGATTTATGCTCGAGGTCACCCTCTCGGCCAAATCACATATATTTGTGCCCGAGTTCACCCTCTCGGCCAAATCACATAGACTTGTGCCCGAGTTCACCCTCTCGGCCAAATCTCCAAAATTTACGCCCGAGTTCACCCACGCGACAGACCACCAAGGTTTGGACCATAGGTAATTTCCCGAGCCCCAGCTCGGTCAGATCATCTGCCAGGTACTTAAAACCCGACCAGGTCATTTCCCGAGCCCCAGCTCGGTCGGATCAGCTTCTGGGTACTTAAACCCGACCAATTCATTTCCCGAGCCCCAACTCGGTCGGATAAGCTTCCGGGCACTAAAATTTGACCAGTTCATTTTCCGAGCCCCAGCTCAGTCAGATCATCTGCAGGGTACTTAAAACCCGACCAGGTCATTTTTCGAGCCCCAGCTCGATCGGATCATCTTTTGGGTACTTAAACCCGACCAATTCATTTCCCGACCCCTAGCTCGGTCGGATCAGCTTCCGGGCACTGAAACCCGATCAATTCATTTCCCGAGCCCCAGCTCGGTTGGATCAACTTCCGAGCACTAAACCGACCAGTTCATTTCCCGAGCCCTAGCTCGGTTAGATCATATGTCGGGTACTTAAAACCCGACCAGGTCATTTCCTGAGCCCCAACTCGGTCGGATCCGCTTCTGGGTACTTAAACCCGACCAATTCATTTCCCGAGCCCCAGCTCGGTCAGACTAGCTTCCAGGCACTAAAACCTGACCAGTTTACCACCCAAGCCCCTGCTCGGTCGGATCAACTTCCGAGTACTTAAACTCGACCAATTCATTTCCCAAGCCCCAGCTCGATCAGATCATCTGTCGGGTACTTAAACCCGATCAGGTCATTTCCTGAGCCCCAGCTCGCTCAGACCAGCTTCTGGGTACTAAAACCCGGCCAGTTCATTTCCTGAGCCCCTGCTCGGTCGGATCAACCTCCAGGTACTTAAACCCGACCAATTCATTTCCCGAGCCCCAGCTCGGTCAGATCATCTACCAAGTACTTAAACCCGACCAGGTCATTTCCTGAGTCCTAGCTCGATCGGACCAGCTTTCGGGTACTAAAACCCGGTCAGTTCATTTCCCGAGCCCCTGCTCGGTCGGATCAGCTTCCGGGTACTTAGACCCGACTAATTCATTTCCAAAACCCTTGCTCAGTCGAACCGACTTTCGGGACTAATTTGACCCCATCGCAGACCGACAACTCGGCACAAGACCTCATCTTCAGCACCCTAATTGGGAATCGTCTTCTCGGGGGGGGAAATGATATGGCAAATATTGACATGGCTGCCACGTCCCCACGCCCTCGGACGACTAGATCGTCGGCGTGGCCGACCCGACATAGCGGAGCCGACCTGACATAGGCATGAAGGAGTCAGCAATCGTACGACCGACCTGACACAGGTAAGGTGGGTAAGGTCGACACACCACAGCTGCAGCAAGCAAGACATGCGCCTCGCTGCAAGGACCACGGATGGTGTGGAGAAGTACGATGACATGGTAAGCAATAGGGGCAGTAAAGATCTCAGGTACGAACGACTTGTAGCACTCACTATAAAAGCTCCTGCACCTCTACGGAGCAGGGGGATTGCAAATCAACAACTAAACTAACTTAACCATCGGAGGGGTCATGTCGGGAACCCCACCCGACTCAACCTTCTTACAGGAATCTTCAGTCAACTCGAGCTGGGACATCTCTTCCTGACCCGAGCTCCGACGCACTAGTTGCCAACCCGCCGAGCCGGACCCGAGGGCTCCTTCCGTCCAACCGTGCCCCACCTCCTCTCTACCGAGAAGACTGCGGGTAAGCTAGTGCACACGGGCCCAAACCAGTCATGTCTACTCAGCAGACACGAAGGCACAGACCGTGGATACTGGACAGGCACGAAGATTTTACACAAACATAAGTCATTTTTTCCCCTCTTTAACGTAAAACTGAGTGAAGAGTATGAGTCAGCTAATAACCCCAACTTCTACAATAATGAAATCAAGAGAAAGGCATTAGTTAATTAGATTTCCTCATGCTGTTAAAACATATTATATCCTTAAGACTAATGGTTAGGCCTTCACAAACTACCATCAATTATTCCCACCACCACCACTATTTGTGGAAGTAATAATTAGCTTACAAATTCATGAAACTTTGTTCTTTTCAAGAATCTTATCAGGGAAGTACAAAAGCATCATATTGTCTTCTACCTTTTCATTGATCAAATGACTCAAGGCAAGCTTGACAATTGATGGAAACACCAAAGGAAAAGAATTATTCTGCTATTTTCCCACTAACAATTGAGATCTTATCTGCATTAAAGCTTCTCAGGGGGGCTTTTTAAAGGGAAGTGTTTGCAAAGCTTGTGGGATATTTAAAGCATCTCCAATGTGATCATGAGAATATAATCTTTAGAGGCCTCCACTTGTTTTATGCTAGACTTTGATCATGATCATGATCACAAAAGGAGATTGATCAGGAATAACTTTTGGATACTTGACAAATGTTTGTGAAACACATGCCCATATGACCTTGATTTATTGTTGTTATCATTTGACAAGTATTCATAGAAAAATACTTGACAAGTTACTATTTGCACTGTGTGATGGTGGAAGAATAAATGACATAACTTAGCCACTAGGTTTTATGAGGAAGAGGAATCAAGTTCTTCCATTAATGGTGATCCACCACTTACCACACAAAGTTCATGTGCTTTCTAGCTCATCATCATCATTCTCCTCCTTAGGAGATCAAATCATGTCATTTTATTCCCTAATTTCTATGATTGAGAATTTGATTCCCTACACAATCCCTCTCTACTTTCACAATAATTTATAAATGCAAATCATCTTTTTTATGGTTAGGCTAGTCATTATCTTTTTCTTCCCTTTCGGAAAAAAAAATCTTTCTTTATATATATATATATATATATATATATATATATATATATACATACATACATATATATGATGTATATTTTCTTAATAAAAAGATTTAAGTACTAAAGATAAGATTCAATCTCAAGATCGTACTATCGACAATTAAAATCTTTACCTATTGACATCAGAAGAATTTGTTGATTTTGAATCCTTAATATTTAATGAAATCAAAATTCAATTGTCTAAGCTATAACATAGAAATGAAGGAGCATAAAGCATTCATGGGTGTGGGGGGTCCCAAGAAGGATGCCTCACAAAAGTTTGGCTCACAAAATGAAGATAAGAATGGTTCTCCACCCCCCCAACTCTTATCTCAAAGGCAACTGCCCCAAGCAAAGGAGATAGGGAGTGGTGGAGCACTCCAAAATGGAGCTGTGACAAGCATATATTGGTAGGTGGACATCAATCCTTTCAAGTCCATCATAGGCCATAAAGTATAAGACCTACCAAGGTATTGACTGAAGAAAAGAAGCTTAAAGAACAAAGGAGAACCCGTGAAAGAGACATGAGCAGTGATGATTGGAGTTGACCTACATTTTTTTTTTTACTAGAAATGAGGAAGAGAAAAGAGAGAGAGAGAGAGAGAGAGATGTGATTGAAAGGAAAATAAAGCTTGAAGCTCATGATTTGGAAGTTACTCTAAGTCCAAGATCATTCAATCTTCTACACTTTGTAGGGTCATTCTTTCACTAACTACAACTGTTATCATCATTATCATCATCATCATCACCACCACCACCAAAGGAAGCTCAAAAGGCAAGGTGAGGAGTTCAGATATGTCTGAAGTCCAACTCAAGCATGAGTAGTGCACCTCTTTTGAGGTATTATTTGCATGTAAAAAGATGTGTGGAAAGGGAGGGAAGCGTTGGCTCTACGCGGTTTGTGGAGAGAGAGAGAGAGAGATTGCCGTCGGCGAGGTATCTGCAAAAAAGTGTTGGGTTATCAGCACCTCATGCTTTTGTTTCCACAATACACCAATCCCCTCCATCCTCCTTTTGTCACACCAACTGTTGGATCAATCCAATTCCTGTTGATGCCCATATGAATATGATCTTGTAAGATCGTCTGGAAGATGAAGGTTATCTATCGAGGAGAGTATAGAGAATCCAAATGCAGCGTTTGAGCCTTCTTTTGTGCAGGGGCTACCATGGCCATCGACCTCCTCCTCCGGGGGGCATCGAATCCCATGGACGAGGAGGAGGAGGAGGAGGAGGAGGCTTCGCCATCACGAAAACCGAAGCCGCCCTCCTCCCGCATGCTCGTCTCCTCCAGTGCCAGCCTCCACGGGGACTGAGATCAGAACTTTAGGGTTTTGCTTCCCACTGCATGCATAGATGGTGGGTTGGACGTAAAAGCACGAGGCCATGGGGAAGCTAAGCTTCCCCACAGAAGTGTTGTTTGACCCAACCACAGGAATGGAGTCGAGTTAATTAACCTGGGTTTAGGAGGAGGAAGAAAGAACTTGCACAAGTGATAGAGAATGCATTTTAGTCATCACATCATCTTCTCCATTTCATGGACTTTGCCCGCAGCTCAAGCATGGAATCAACATCAACTTTGTTGTCATTGCTGTCCTCCCAAAGTGTGTATTCCTTTCCCTATTGTGTACCTTTGAGGTCACTGCTAAGTTCCCCCACCTTTCCCAAGAACATGGTCCTCTAATATCCTACCCCAGTGCTCCAGCTTTACAGTGCAGAGGAGGACCACAGTGCAGGCTGTGATCCTGAAGTGTCCTCCTTGGAAGGTTTTAATCCTTCAACCACAATCTGGTCACTGAATTCAGCAGATATGCTCTGCATGAGGGCAGCACTCTCTCTCTCTCTCATCTGTGCTTTTGTCTTCTGAAGATGAAAATGATTGATCAGCTCGAGGCATCCCCCAGTATCTTGTCACCATCCACAGCACAATCTCTAAGACCTGGCATGAATCAACAAGTAAACAGTAGAGAGATGTATAACCAAACAATATGTATGCCAAATGCTGAAACAAACCTGGCTTGCTTGCTACCTTCTTCTGACCAACTTGTCCACCACTGCAAAAGCTTCACACTACCAGGGAATGTGGAGGGGGTAACATGAAGTAGAACTGCATAGTGAAAGATGAAACAAGAATGTCATGTGATTCTAAGAACTCAAAATTATCACAAACCAGAGCCACATTTGTGATAGATGAAACAAGAGTGGTTGGTTATTTGGAACTTGAGATTAACATGATGTAGAACTACTAGAAGAAGAAATAGAAATAAATAATTTATGTTACAGACTGGAAGACAAAAACACTTTTCCATATGGAAAAGGAGATTGTACAGACATTGATTTAAGATTGAAAGCAGACAAGCTTTTCAACTAATGGAGGAAGAGGGAATAAACTACACGGTTTTTAAAAGAAAGAACAATACCTGGATGTCATGTGGAAGGGTACAGAGACCATGTGGAGGATTAAAGAACAAACATTAGTTTAACCCGATGGATCACAATTAGACTGATTTGCCTGGTGTTAGCCCTACATACAATGTATCATTGCACTCACTCAGAGCAAAGACTATATCTGCCGCATCAGTGAGTGGCAGGTCACCACCCAGCAGCCAGTGTCATTGGATCCATGTGTTGCCGTTCACCTCTTGTTTGATCGAACCAATTCGGTGTCCAAGAAGACTGCCCTACAAACAATGAGAACATACAAATGTCAATTGCAATAAACAAAAGCTAATATGGCCTCTTGTGCCACGACGACAAATTACTTCGACAGAATTTGATGATTGAAACACGTATACAAGATATGTTTACTAATTACTTGCACGTGCCTGACAAGGACAAAATGTCACCAGAAAAGTATCACATTCTCTACAGTATCACCAACCCAGGCATGTCACTGTCAGTAAAATGAATTGGGATAAAACATAGGGCCCGATAAAACTCCAACCAGTCTTGCTCTGGAAGATCTCATTTTGACTGTAATACGTGCAGTATAATCACCAGGATCCCTCTACCCCTTGTAAACATGATCCAAATTCCTCATCCATGTTGTGATAATTTAGCATCCCAGAATACTACAGTAGATGCACTAGAATGCCAAAGTTGGGGATCCAATGTCAATGATGTCACTCGATCATACAACTACAAATTTATTAAAGCAAAACAAAATTAGATAGCAATAAGAATTTCAGGTCAATATGACCTGGAGACAATTCCTTGGACTGGAGAATATTTTACAAGACGAGGATAAGATATGTACGTCAATTCTTATGGTACAATTTTAAATCTAAAGTAGTTTCAAGTTAGCATCAACAAATGCAGCACGTCTTATTTCACTTCCACCATAGAGAATGGTCATAAGTGCCAGATATCTATAAGCAACTGGTATGAGAAGAATCAAGTTTCCAATAGTGGAAGGATTGTTCTAAGCAAAAGCAATTCCTTTGGTATTTTAGGACTATTCAAGATACCATAAAATCAAGCATTGCAACATAAGTCTATGGCAAACATAGATATTATGACAGCAATGCCACATAAAACTCTCAAGCTCAATTGATGTGGCTCCAGTAGCACACTGAAGTTGGCATGGCTGCGGAGGAAAAATAAATTTGAAACTGATTATTTCTATACACAGAAGAAATTTACCATCCCAAAAAGGGTCTTCAAAACAACAGCATGGTCCTTTTATTTTCTGACTCTCTCAAGTAATAGAGGATCATAAATGACAATTTTACCTGGTCGACAATATCAGATGCTTTAGAGTCCAAGAAAAGAAATAACAAGCCATATGCATATGTCAAATACTCGTCATTTGTAGTTTCAATGGATGAAACCAGTAGTAGTTTGAAATGAAACTAAACCCAAAACGAACCTCAGACAGAACAAATCTTTCAAAGTAATGCAAATAATAGTAATAATGAGTGGTGTAGTCAAGAGAAGTTTTTGGCACTAGAACCCATGAGATAAAGCTAAACAAAAAAGGAGTCAGAAATATTTACTGGCAAAGTGGAAAGATAAAGTAAGCCCCACTCTTTTGGACTGAATAACATGAATCACTTTTCAGATGCATTGTTTTGGATGAAAATTGTGACTTTCAGAGACTAGCTGCTTGTGCAATCTGATCAGGACAATTGACCAAATTAATTAATTTAATCACCACTCTATGATTACTTGAGTGATATAGGTTAGAATGAGAAATTTGCATTAAAAAGATCCCAAGAAATATTCTTGAAAACAATATTACAACATAAAATAGGCATCACAATATGTTATAATTTATACATTGTAGACCAGACCTGTCAAATAAATCTCAACTTTTGACTCAGTTTAACCTCACAAGAAAAAGTAAATCCAATAATCTGTATCACCGACCACTAGTTATAGAAGGCAACCCTCACTACTTAGGGAGTGGAGAGATGACATTCACACCCTGGTCTTTCGGTTTCCTAATTGAATGTCTACCTATAAGCAAAAATCATCTGGAAAGATCAGATGCTGTCCCATGCCCAGTAGATCTGGCCATAAGTTAAATGCCACAACTAGATGTAGAGCAACATTACACATTCCAATCCATGTATATCAATTATGCACCCACAAACACAGTGCTGGCTGCCTTGAAGGATGAAACCCACCAGTTATCACGTAAGGTTAGGTCTGTGTAGGTCACAGTATGAGAGGTTTGGTTTCATACATTGAGTTACTCATACACAATATGAGTATGCCTTCTCCATTAGAATAAGTTTGTTCTGATCCTCTCGGATAAACCCTCATACATGTGTCTTGTTTCTTTTCTTAAGATGGTGAAATGATACTTGGGTGTCCTAAGCAATTATAAATACTGAAGTCTCGTTATGACTTATATCTAACAGGAATTTGCATCAAATGAGTCTTGAACATGTAGATAAGCTTGGCATATAGCTGACACACTCACTATACCATATGCTGTTACAATACTCATATAAAACAAGATGTGTAATGGCAATTCCTCCTTAATACTCAGAATTTAAACATTATGACAGAAAAATTTGAACTCGCAACTAACATTTTTGTACGAATTTGCATTTCAGAGTCTTGTTAGTCCTTTACTAATTCTACTGGGTCGAAAACATATGTTGACCTCCCTAGATGACTAGGGGACTGATTAACAAAAAGGAGTCCCTTGCTGACAGTTCCACTGTGGTATTGAAATTATGTTTTGTGCATACTGCATAGTGGTGAAAAAAGTGTCGAGACCCCAACAGCACATATCTTCTAAATTCGAATAGATAAGTTGATCTTGTCCTACAAACTCCATGGTTATTTTCCCACTAGAGTGACCTTTCACACAGATTGACACTATACACAATATATACTTAGCCTTGGTCTTTGGTTTTATAAGTAGCATAGGAGCTGGCAACAAATATTCATTATACAATCCTCATCATGATAATTCTAGTTAAATTTCTCGTAATTTTCAATCAACAACAGTTGCAAAAATTAGTAGGACTTGAGCTCACAACTTTTTGCTAGATTTATTGTCCCATACTAATTTCACCTACTTAAATCAAAATACCTATGCTTCTTCAGCAAATTAAACCTTCTTTTAAAAGGAAGCAAAAGAAACCTTGGGAGCTAAATTAGAAGAATCATGAATTAAGATATTCATTATCAGTAGCCCTGTTACCCACCAATTTCAATGTCTTTCCAGATTAATATAAATGATGCAATGCTGAGAAGAAAGAAAGAAAATAATAATGTTTCAATGAATATGACCATATTGATAACTTTGCATATCTTTCATGACGACTGATGATGTAACAGCTATTGCATATCTGATAATAATTTTCTTGCCAAACCCATTACAAACTTAAGATGAACTAACCAGTTACATATAAATTATACAGAAGAAACAAAACCCAGGTCCACCTATCATTATCTTATCAAACTAACAATAACTTGACAAATAATAAGGCCATAATCATCAAGATGCACTTAGACATTTTCAAAGCAGAAACATAGAAACCCAGATGGATGTCCAATGTGCCAATGTCATTTTACTTAGAAACAAATCCCTCTATGATCACATGGATTCAAGATGCAAGAACAGTAGAGAGACAACATCAAGAGAACAAAAGAAGTTACCACTATAGAAAATTACGTTATGACAGCATCTAGGCCCAACAGAGTTCGAGTACCTAAAGTGCCAACTTCTTGCAGAGATTTGCAAGGAACAAAGAACAAGGATAACATGCCTGTCTGAAAGTAGTTCTTCAGCACCTCCAAGCTGACACAGAGACAAGCTCCTTGCGCTGCCAGTACAGGTAAAGGGAGGCCTGGCGCTTCTCCACATGAAATCCTCTGATCTGCACCCTCTTTAGAAGGCATTCAGCCTGTGTTTCTGTAAAATTGCTGAATTGGATGGGCACAAACCCTGCAGTTGCAAAGAGCGTTCGCCAGGGAAGCATCTTGTCAGCTGCACGGTATCTCCCAAGAACAGAACTCTCTATTTTCGGTTGTAGCAAGAACCTTTCAATCTTGCTGGCCGTATCTTGGTTGGTCCCAGATGCATCAATGGAATCCATAAGTACCAAGGAGGACTGGAAAGCATGGAGGAAGTGCTGCAAGAATGGCAGGTCACTCCGATCACACCCTTGGTCAACTGAGACCACAATCTTTGGAGAGAGTTGCTTCACGAGGCGGAGGAGAGCTGGGAATGAAAGGTTTGCAGAACCTATCGGGAGATTTACAGCTATGGCTTCGCCTCCCAAGCCATGGAGCTCTAAGGGATCAAATGAATCAAGGCTATGAACCTTCAGTTCAAAGGGAATGTTAAGGTCACTTGCAAATTGGGAGAGGTTGTGTTGGATAAGGTGGAGCTCCATGTTGTTTTGGGAATAATGTGACACAAAAACTGTAATTTTGAGCATCCTTACTGCACCTGCCGAAGAACAGCGCCTCTGTGCCAGCTCCTGCATGAAGGAGGACCATTGACCACCAAACCCAATATCAAAGTCCATGATGTGGATGCAGTCACAGCCATCGAGCTCTTCCAGGAGGGCCTGGATGCAGGTGAAGTTTGAGAATTGAATGATGGGTGAGACCTCGGAGAATGCCTTGTATGCATTGAGCTTGTGCACTACGTCCCATTGAGTCATCAGGGGAGCCGAGAACGGGCTCTGCTGATGATGGGAGGTCGGAGTTGCAGAGAGGACTGTGTTAGATCCATTAGAGAGGATCAGTTGCAGTGCCTCCTTGAAGTAGAAAGCAGAGCGGATAAGGGGCTTCCCTGAGGGAGAGGGGAGTTGGTGATTGAGCCGCGCCAATATCCCATGTGCGCCAACAAAATTTCGGGCCTCGACCATCTTAGCAGCCTCGAAAAGCAGATCAGCCAATGCCTGTTGTAAGTGCTGCTGCTGCGCAGCCACAGCTGAGGTCACATCGTCCACGAAAGCTGCCGCCTTCGGCTTCACTGACCTATTCTGGAGCTGACGCAGAGGAAAGCCGTGGCTTTGCTGCTGCTGGCATGACTGTCGCCGAAGGAAGGGGTCTGAGCTGACAGCGGAGTCCAGGAAAGGAAGTTTCTGAGGAATTTGGTCGGCAATGGCAGGGTGGCGCTTCAGCTGGGTGGGAGGAAGGAGCTGCGGAAGCTGATGCTGCTCAGCCTGCCCCGCGCTGAGGAAGAAGGGCGGGTTCGGGGTGGCTGATGCCTGGTTCAGAAGAAGGCCAGGGCCAAACAACTGTGGCTTGTCTAACACGGTATCTGGGAAGTATATACCTTGTGGTAGTGAGAGCGGCGATGAGATGCTGTTGCCAGCCTGCGGCGGCAGCGAGAAGAGCTGGCTTCCCGTTTGGTGGCCGAAGGTGGCCCCTTTGATGCTGGCGTGCACGATGGCCGGAGACACCCAGCTACCGCCGCTCACGAGCGAGAAGCCACCACCAGAAGAAACGTTAGAAGACAGAGGCAGAGAAGAATCCGTAGGGGCCGAGACGGACGCCTCATCCGCAGTTCTCCCAATAGATCCAAGCCCAATGCCTGGGTCGAGAATCCCAAACCCTAACCCGTCACTGTTGCCATCGAACTCCCCTGAGCCGTGGGATAGGAGCTGCTGCTGGTGCTGCTTAAACCCGGCCGCAGACGGGTCGTCGACATCCCCCATGATCCACCGGAAAAAGGTCTGCTCCCGGCCAGGGGAGGCCGCAGAAGTCTCCGAGAGCATCGCCTCCCAATCGTCGACACCAAGACCGCACTTTTCGCCTCCAGCAACGAAGCCCATATCAAGCCCGGTGGGTATCGGCTGCAGCTCAGCAGCCCACTCCTCCTTCCCGACCGCACCACCGCTCTCCTCGGCGGTGGAGTCGGAAAGAACCCATTTGTTGGTGGGGATGTCGGAGACCGCCGCCACTCCGGCGGTGTCAGAGGAGCCGCCGCCGCCGCCCAGGGAAGAAGACAGTGTGACTGTGGAGGTGGGAGGGCTAGGGCTCCTGTGATCAAGCACCGATCTTGGCTCCCTTCTCTGTTGGATCACCAACTTGGGCTTCTTATTCACCCAAAACAGAGCCTGATTCCCCTTGCAGATTGTCTCCACTGCTTCTAGACCCCCCTTCCCCTGACCATGAAAGGGCAAACCCCTCATCTAATACTTCATACAAGATGCCAGATCTAAGTTTTCTCACCTCACTCAGAGAGATGGAAAGAAAGATAAGAGATCTTGAGAGATGAAATAGTAGAAGCCGGACAAAGATGAGATCTTTCTATGCGTCCACCAACAGGAGTATACTACTAATCCCTCCGTTTCAAATGACACATGGTGGAAGCTTAGGCTCTTCTTCCTCTGTCTGCTCTAATCTCTCTTCTCTCTCACTTCAAAGACCTTTTTTTGCCCTTCTCCGCTCCTGTACTCCTGCTTCTGTTTGAAATCTTCTATGTTTCTCCGGGGAAGGAGAGGGAAGAGGCAAGGCAGCAGCAAGAGAGCAGTAGTACCCTGTACACCGCTCAAAATTGCCTCTTTATCTCTTCTGTATCCTCCTCTTCTCAGCTTGCTGTGGATGCTTGCAGCATAAAAAAGTAATAAAGTGCGTCCCCTCCAATCTCCACCTCCCTTTCTCTCTCCAAAATTATCTCTTTTCTCTGCTATCCTCCCTCCTACCGTCCCTCCGTCGCACCATAGAACACATCTCCGTCGCTATAGTATGTAATCCAAGTCTTGGCTTCTGACATCCTGCAGCGCCTCCCCTTCTTAATACGACGCTGTTGCTTGGAATCCCGGCCGTCGAAAGTACAGTATAATATTTTTGCTTGATGACCAAAATATCCTCATAA
This sequence comes from Ensete ventricosum, assembly GCA_029747655.1. Classification (NCBI taxonomy): domain Eukaryota; kingdom Viridiplantae; phylum Streptophyta; class Magnoliopsida; order Zingiberales; family Musaceae; genus Ensete; species Ensete ventricosum. The sequence continues at coordinate 53,760,510 of JAQQAF010000008.1, forward strand.
CCCTCCTTTTGTGACGCTTCACGGAGTTGAAAGCGACGCGACACGACACGCTACCTTCGCCGAAACGTTATGTATCGAGCCGACACGATATGTGCATGTGGTTCCGTTAACGGATGATATCGGTAGAGATAGAGTTGGTTCGTTGTTCGCGGACAAAAACACACCACGTGCTATGGCGCTACAGTGATGTCTACATATGGGACCTGCACTCTCATACCAATACGAAGGCGGGTAAGAAAGAGGGTACTTTGAACCTGGTGCCTGCATATCCGATGAGATGCCACGTGGAGCCTTACCGAGGACTCAGTCAGCTGCACGTTCTCCAGCAGCGACCAGCCTTTGGTTTCGCTCGTGGCTCTTCTGCACTCTGTAGAACGATGATCGATGGAGATGGTGCGTCGTTGAAGGCTGTTTGGTGTTCGGCGACGTAGGGGAGCAGCACGGGAATGGAGGCCGTCGGATCTGTAGGGCCCACGATCGATTACAATTGGTTACAAGATAAGGGAGTGAATCCCGTCGGATATATTTATCATAGTTTATCTTATTGATCCGTATCAGTGTATCTATATATATTATCAAAAAAATATTTTCTCAGTAACTATATATTTTCTTTACTTAGTAATAGCCACCCAAATCACACCAAATAATTTTGGACATCATACAAAAAAGATTAAAGTTCCTTTTATGAATTATATGTTTGCTCAGAATCAGATTTAGTTTTTTCATTATGCATTAAATAAGTCTCTTAAAGATAAATATATATATATATATATATATATATATATATATATATATATATATATATATATATATCATATTTCAATATATCAATCAACAATTGATACAATACTTATCAAATTATACAAACCTATCAAATATATTGACACATGATATATACGAATGTATCGATATATCACGTATATCGATATTATATTGAATCGATATATATTATTTATATAAAATGATATGTGATGATAATATTAATGACACTAATTTAACTGTCCAATTATCAGAATTGCTTGAGATGCCAAAACAAAGAAGGAGAGAGATGATTAGAGAGCTAAGATTGCCTAAACCCAACAGGGGATGTATTACTAGAATTCTTTGACATGACAAAACAAGGAGTGAGAGTTAGAGAGAGAGAGAGAGGTAGCTGCAAGTTGCCTCTGTCCAATATTATATTATAGATCATTTAAATGTTTATTGAATGAGACACTTAATTTAGTACAAATTGTTGAGGAAAGCCATGATTGTGACCTCACACCCAACCAAAATAGTTTATCTGCAGCCCCAACTCTCATTCAATTTTTCCAAGCCTAAAAAACCACCTCATTATGTTAATTATGCTTGTTCCAATATCTGTGATCTGGACTTAATTCAGAAGATAGTCCTAAGATAACAAATGTCAGATCATTTCAGAAGCTGTGTACTAAATTAACAATGCAACACTGCTCTTAATGTGATTCCTTGTGATGAGGAAAACAGAAGATGTGAGCTGCTCTTATTCTTTTCAATAACACAAAAGGTCAGCTCCTCAGCAGCTGTGGACTGATGTCTCTCTTCCTTTCTATCAGTCCACATATAACATTTACTTTGAGTTCTCTGCTGTGCAATGGCCAAACATCCAAAGTTATCTTTCTCTGCAGAAGAAAGTGCAGATTCCCATAGTTTCCTGGTAATTAACTTCACAGCCAAAGAACCAAATGCCTGAGTTGTGACAAAAGAAAACCTGGTGACCCTTCAATGAACCACAAATCCTTTTGTTCTTCAGTGTCAGAAATCTCCATTGAATTGACCTCTTCCCAGTGCATAATAGTAGCTTCACAGTAGCAGATACATCAGAAAACAAGTATGGATCTAACCATCTGCTATCTCCCTGAGTAAGTCAGAAATGTCTCAATCCGATGTTGCAGCTGTGGATGTGATTCTATCCGCCAAAGCACTGAAGCATAGTGAATAGTAGCGTTTATCTGATGAGCAATCCTCCCTCCTCCAACTGCAGGCATGTCAAGGTAGAGCTTCATTTGTGCTTGGTTCAACTTCACCAAAGAACATGCTGCTCTTCAAGTTTGCTGAAAGAATACTAAATTGAATTCAGATTCCCTTCATAGAACACTAGAAGATGGTCAGAAAAAAACATATATATGGCTAATATTTAAGTTTCTTACACCACCTTATTCAATGCCCAGTGCAAGAACTCCATGACAAGGACAAGAAGGGGACACTGAATCCCCTTGCCTTGACTCTATGTTTCCATTCAGAAGGATAACATCAATTGTATATGAACTTGTCTGGAAGGACCCAGGTAAGGTACCACCTCCATAGAATTCCAAGCCCTGAGATATGTTACTCCTGTAATGACCTCTGAACACAGCTCAGAGAGAGAGAGAGAGAGCATAATCCCATCTCTGCATGCATGGCCAACCCAATTCTACTTACTGCAAGGAAATCCCCATTGCTGCAATAGCTGCTGGAGTGAACACCAACTTGGAACCTTCCAATGCTGCTGCAATCAACACCAACCATGCAATGATTTCCTTGTTATAATATAGAGTAGGGGAAGTCCTGTCAATTGACTCCATCTCTGCAATCATGGCTCCTAAGCAATAGAAAACTTAACTATGCACATGCAATCCCCCTTCTCCTACAATGTCTATGATATTATTAGATGTAGGATTAAGACTGTTGTTGTTGCAATTGAGAAGGTGTTGTTGATGCAGTTTATGCTGACAACAAGCTAATAAATAGTTTAAAGATGGATGTTGTATCATACATACATGAATTACAACACTTAATTTTGAAGATAGCCATAAGTCAAAGGAGACATAGCATGGCTCTCCTGTGTTTGCTTTGCTAATTAATTGAGATAGGCTGTACAACCACTTAACAAATGTTAGGTCAGTTCTTTGTTAGTTCACCCTTTGGTAGTATTAGAGATTGATAGGACAGATAATGGGCTGACCCAATCACCACGGGCCATGCCACTCCTAGGAGCAAGCTCGGTCGACCACATCATCTGGCAATCCGGAACATATGGTGCAACCTCTGTCAACCTGGCATAATATCGATCAAGGTGTCACAGTGTCATCCGACTTGGCACAAAAACTTGTTGATCTGTCACAACAATAGGCTCGAGACCCAAAAGACGGTGTTGTATGACACTAACCCACCAACCAAGGTCTCGAGACTCAACATTGTCGTACCTCTAGTTCAACCCAGGACATCGTCAGTATTAAGGATCGGAGGTACGACTATCTCTTGCCTGATGAGTATAAAAGTCATCATTGAGAACGACTAAAGGAGTCTCTCTCTCTCTCTCTCTCTCTCGGAGACTCTCTAACTCGAGATACTGTACTCTTCAAACTATCTCGATCGAAACACTGACTTGATCGTCGGAGGGGTCACGTCGGGTGCCCCCACCTCGATGAGGCCTTCGTATAGGATCTCTCGGTAGCCCCCACGAAGGAGGAATGCACATGACGCGCACCCAAGCAGACCCAACCGATCTCTCTCGAGCACCGTATCTACTCTTGCCCGTTGCGGATAAGCTTACGTATGCAGGCCGAACTAAGCCATACTGACTCCTTGGCCACAATATAAGGTCCACCAACATAGGCCAAAATTAACTCTTATTATTATTGTTGTTGTATTTGTAAGTATATGATTATTATGTTTCTAAAGAAACAAATGGATAGTATATAATTATTAGACTACTTAATTAGGGTGAATTATCTATTCCAAGTGATCTGCTTTTGGCTTGCTTGACACTTCAAATAAAAAGCTTCAATCACTAAGATGAAGAATTATTGTCTTGATGACTTTGTAAATAGGGGAAGCAATATGTTAGGACCAAAAAAATTTGCATTATCAAGTAGAGTGATATGATAATTATTGACATTGGATTGCTTACGATATCATTTATTTCAATCAACTCTATATTTTTTAATCAAAAGTATATAATAAATCAATCTCACTCAAGTCAACAAACAATAAGAATAAGGATATCGTGACATGACACCTAAATAATACTTAACTCATACCATATTGTCTCATTAAGCTTAAGATATTGAAACTAGAGAAACAAGTTTAAATTGACTTCATCCTTTCTGATCAAATTTTGACTTATTTATTATGATATACATCATAAAGACATGTATATATTTTTTAAAAAATATTGGATTAAATGATATATATGACACTCATATATGAATTTGAACCCAAAAACTTATAAACAATGCACTAACCAATAGGATATCTCAATAGGAAATTCTAAAATATAAAAAAAATTATAACATATCATTCTAAGATATTTTTCTTTAAAAATTTGAATAGTTTCATAAATATTTTACCAACATAAGACAACAAATCATAATATTTTGTGTGGCGACCTTTATATAGACATTTGCTCATTCAAGTCAAATGAATAATTATAATACAATTATACTATCTTTTCTTACACGTAATGGTCTAATTAAATAATTGGTAATAAAATTTTCACGGATGTCAGAGTATTTAATATTGACATATTATATTATTTTTAGAAACTAAAAAACATTTGTGAGAGTTGTTTCATGGATTCCCAAGAGTGCATTTGAGTTTTCCCAATGAATAAAAATTATATTCTATCTGAATCTAATCAAAATTCATGATGATGAAAATTTTGAATTGGAAAAAAATTACAGTGATATGATATCTAATGAAACCGTGAAATGAGAAGATAGTAAATATCTGAATTATTTATCCTCTAAGATATATATATATATATATATACAAGAATTTATTGGATTAGTTTATCCTATTTATCTTTTCTCTATTACTGACTCTCAAAATATTTAAAAAACATTTCAAATGATATCCTCTCTCTTTGAAAATGTATTTTAAATAAAGAATTCAAAATTATACAAACTATAATATCCATACTAAAACGAAGAAAAAAAGTAGCTTGCAAACTAAGTCTCCTAAGAATTAAAAATAATCTAAATTTGATTCAAAGGATGTGAATCCAATAGTTATTGCCTCTTGGAGTAAACAAAAAGAAAGAAAAAGCTGCAAGCATGAAATCCACATCATATCCAATCTTTTAGCTTACCACAAGTTTGTGGTCATCAAATGAGGTGTCAATACCATATAAATAAATCATAATTAAAAGGAATTTTAGAGGAAGAAGAAGGAAACCTGTTATATTAATCTTCTTCCTTTTAGTTTGCTGTATTATAACATAGGAAAAGGAAATAAAATAAAAAAATAAGGAGGCAAGTTCTTGGAAAAGATCTCTTATTTTTTATTTTTAATTAGTATCTATATTTTTTATTTATTTCTTTAGAGCTTTTATTTGGTAAAAGATGATAATAAGGTTGTCGGGGGATAATTTTTTGATATCGATATGGAGGATGAAGACGATGTTGGACAAGATCGAAAGATGATCAAGAGAAGTGAGATGAGGGTGGGTGAATACAAGAGATAATTTCATCATTTAGAGAAAAAAATATTATATAAAAATAAAACTCTAAAAGTGAAAAAGAGAAAATAGGAGTTTTTTTTGAATTTTTTTTCTAAAAGAAAAATTAGAGATACCGACATGGAAAAGGGCGCGTTTCCGATACGTAACGTGTCAAATGTCGGCGATATATCCGAAGGCGGAGCCGATAAGACTCGCAAACGAACACGGTTGCCTCCTCCTCGAAGTTTCTTCCTCCGCCGCAGAAGGCTAACAACTACAACTTTTCCTCTCGATCGATCGATCGATCCATCGTCGGTTGCTCTCTCTAGAAAAGGTTCGACCTGAATTCGCTGCTCGATTATATATTGTTTGATCGAGTTGTTGATCCGTTTTTTCTGTGGGAAGAGATGTCGAGGAGGCAGAGTAGCTACAAGCAGCAGCATGACTTCGGTGCGTGATCGCCTTCTCTATTGATTTATTGTGTGTGTTCTTGATACGATTATGTAGAGAACTGGTGCTTAGGGCTTTTAATCTGCAGAGAAGAGGAAGGCCGAGTCGCAGAGGATTAAGGAGAAATACCCCGGTAGAGTTCCGGTAATTGTTCTTTTCTCCTGAATTCTTTTCGGTATGATTCTGAAAGGTAGCTTATTAGCTTTCTTGCTTGGGTTCTGTCTATCGATGCTTCCTTTCCAAATTGAGGGGTTTGTATTAGGAATATAATTAAATACCAGTGGCAAGCGAGTAATCACTCGTCTCGTCTCCATTTATTACAATGGGTTTCTTCATGTTGCTTTTCAACATTTTATTCATCCTTCAGCAGAGTTTGTAGAATCGCACAACTGCAATGGATTTCTCATTCATCAAAGTTCATGGATTCCCTCAACCGTGCGGAGTTTTTTTGTACTTAATGTTTAATTTGGGGATTTGGTCTGACTAACTGGGTAAGGAATCCCAGTTTGCTTCTTACCTTTCCCTTTGTTCCTTATGGACAACAAGAGATATATATTAATGATATGATTTTCAAAGGGTACACTTATAATCATCATCAATAGATTATACTTTATTTTTTGGAGAATCCAAATTCTAGCTGGTACTAATCATCAAGTCCAACTTTCAGACACATATGCTGTTAGAAACAATAGTGCCATTATGCACCAATTGAAATACAAGTTCAGGGTCACCACCTTTCACAACACATTCTAGACGGATAGGACTTTGGGTCTGGGGCATGCTCTGCATTGTCCTTAGGAGTAGTTCGGTCCAACCTTAGTCATGGACTTCTGGCTCTACTACCTTCCATGATATAGCAGACCCACTTGCCCCAGTGGTTCTGTCACTTTGGCAAGACCACATGAGCATTGTTATCTTGGATTTCCCAGGAAATAATGAGAAAGATGGAAAAGATGAAGAAGATGAAAGGCCATAGCTTTCACCTAGAAAAACAGAAGTTATGGGGGAAAGGATAATTGATAAGATATGAGATTTTTCTATTCTTAACAATGACTTTAATATATAGAAGGCATGCATTTGAATTCTCAAATGGAGAGACTTGACATGTTGTACATGTAAATTCTCAAATGGATGGAGTAGAAAGGATTGGAGGTTTTTCCTTATGCTATTACTTACTAAAGATTGGAACTTGTGGTTTTTGTAGTTTCTACAATTGACGATACAGGTCAAACTGTAGCTAATTGCTAATCAAGACTTCAGAATTGTGTGCTAGCTGCAATTTGATAGTAGGCTAGGGCCCTTAGGTAGTCCTTTTTCATATTCCTCGAAAGACAATGTTTACAATTATATCTAAATTTTTTACAACTGTCTAAATTGTTATATATTTGCATTTGACTCGGAGCCAATCAAATATATGGTGGGAACATGGAACAAAAATTTTAATATCAATGGCATAGAATATTTCCATATATGGCCTGCATGATGTGCCGACAACCTCCTGTGCCTACCGAAACAGATCAAGTAATTGGACTAGCCATAGTATGCACATATAGTAGAATATAAAATATCTTGGTGCAGGTTGGTTAAAAAAAAATATGTGTTGGTTTAAACTTCAATCCTTTTGTGGAAGAAAGAATTTGTGGCAAAAGATTTAGATATTTGTTGGAGAATCTGAAAGCTCAAGCTGATATAGATTTGATACTTTACCAAGCAATTACTAGCTAGAATTGTGCGATGGTCTGTTGTTTATTAATAGCAATGGTGGATATCTAAACATGGCTATCACAAGACCATCATGATTGTATTAGTTTTAGGGCATAACGATTAACTATAACAATAGATGCAAGTATGTGCCATAAGCAGATGCTAAATTACTAGTGAACTTAAATTCTTCATGATGATTTTATGGGGTTTTATGTACAAGAGACCTAATTCTGCTGCAATGGCAATGTGACTTCTAGCCAAAAACTACACTTCAATCACTTTCTTTTGTTGGTGTTGATTGGCCTGTGGTCTATTCCTATAACTGCAGATTGATCTTATTGGGTTATTCATTTTATGGTCCTGGCAAGGAGAGATGTTATTCTTTAGCTTTGAAAAGACCATTATGTCATGTTTTCCTTACTACGATCCTCTCCATTCATTTATTTGTGGACCGGCCAATTGGCTTGATACAAACAGCCAATGAAGCCTGTACCTTATGACAACTGTTCGTTTATGGATATATGCATGTAGCTCTGACCTAATGCGAGTCAGGACTTACCACAAAGTAGAGATGTTTGAGTTACAAAGGCATGCACGTCTTGATGCTAAAGAAATTTTAATATTGGAGCTGATATTGCACCAGTTGCAGAAGGCATCTCATTTATGTACATTTTATTTTATCTATTCTCATAAATAACCTTTATGTTATTTGATAACGGGTTTCCATTGGGTTGCAGTTAATTTTCTCTAGAATGATTCTGCCTAAAAATTTAACAAGTTGGAGCGAAGATTGTTTATAGTCAGTATATAGTTGAAATCAAAGATGCCACCAAATAGAATTTCTTAAAGCGCTGAACCCAGATTGAATCTATTTTGCTTTTGCTGAGGCTTTATAGCGCAAATGTATTATCCGGTTGCCTGGCTAACACTGTCTGTGTTCTTAGGTGATTGTGGAGAAGTCAGAGAGAAGCGACGTGCCAAATATTGACAAGAAAAAGTGAGAGCCCTTCTAAATTACAACCTTCCTTTTCCTGCTGATGAATTAAAACCTTTCTGGACCTAGATTATCCATTTTTCTTAAGTAATGAACATTTTCTCTGTGATGAAATTTTGAATTTTTGTGAAATGTTTACCCAGAATTTGATTTAAGTGCAGGTATTTGGTTCCCGGAGAGATTACACTTGGGCAGTTTGTCTATGTTATTCGCAAGAGAATAAATTTAAGCGCAGAGAAAGCCATATTTATGTTCGTAGACAATGTGCTTCCATCAACTGGTACTTTGTTTGTCACAACTGCTTGACTCATTTCTTTCATGTTCCACATCAACCACCAACCTTACTGCTTTTTGTTTATGATCCTCTCAGGAGCAATGATGTCCCAACTTTACGATGATAAGAAAGATGAAGATGGGTTCCTTTACTTTCTCTACAGTGGAGAGAACACCTTTGGAAGCCAGAGTATGCAGTAGATCATTTAGGATTATGCCACCATCACAGTTCCCTCCATTGCCCAACTGTTGTACATATGACCAATGCCGTATAATAATCTTTGGAGTCTACTGATCATTTTATCCTCTGGTTCTGAGAATTCTGTATGGTCATACAGAAATGGTTCTTAGTTTTATCCCATTGCGTATGCATTTCCTTTTTATCTTTCAGTGCTCAAAATCTAGAATCTCTAATTAAATTGTTCAAGTTCGATTCTAGTTCGGTTTGGAACTAGCAAGTTATCGGATCTATTCGATTTCGGTTTGAATTGAATGGTGATTAAGGCTAGTATTAAGAGGAGTCTCGAATTCTTCACCCATATAAGGTTATGTATGATCAATTTTACATGATTTGAATGTTAACATATTTCAGAAAATTCATCAGTGAAAGATTAAAATTTAGAGTCATAATTGAAAAATTAACTTAATTAATAAAATAGGCGGGCTGGGCCTGCGGCCCACGACAGAAGACAGTTTGTAGCCCATGTTATGAGTCCTCTAGACATGATAAATATGTCGAATTAATTAACAATAATCCCAATGACTTTAAAAACAGAGATCATACTTTTCTTGGCAGTAAAAGTTGAAGAAAATTACACGAGATTGAACTGTTTCATCATGCTTTTGCTTAAGCATGGAGATGTCAGCGTTCATGCGTTCCCTCGGAGCTAAGGTGGGCATCGACGTCGCCATCTCATTAATAATGAGCTACCACGGTGTTGATGTAGCATTCATTCTATAGATATGGAATCATCAATCATTAGCTACTACAAACAAAGAGCACTTGCAGTCAACCATCGTGTTTCCACTTGGGGTTTGGATCTGCAAGGCCAAGGATTGATGATTCATTCCACAGTTAGGGTTGACAGTATTGTTATCGGAGTCAAACGGCACGCAGGCGGCGAGCAAGAGGAAACCATCCACTGTGTCTCTGTCATCTTCCACCTCACGCCCCCTGGCCATGCTTGCTCTCTCTCACTCTCTCTCTCTCTCTCTCTCTCTCTTCTATGATGTTGCTTCAATCAGTGAAGGAGAAGAAACATGGTAGGGGCCATTCGCAATATGTTCGAGGGATGAAGCCCTCATGTGACCACCACCTGTCTTCTCCTCCCCGGATGAGGCTCTACAATCATTGAAGGTGCAGTGCATCTGACGAATCCATGGCTTTATCTCATCAGTCTGCCTGTGTTCTTGGTGGTGTCTGATAGCTATTATTCATCACTCCATTGGTTGGATACTCGATACTTAGCTAACCATACAAGGAAACCCAAGAAGAGAGAGAGAGAGAGAGATGAAGGATATGCACCACCCACCCACTCTATGATTGATTAATGCTTGTAGTTGAAGTGGGGGATGATCAGGTTGACTTGCTTGATATGCTTAGGATTTTTTTTTTATTTTTTTTGTTGCTTTAAGAATATTTTTCTTTAGTGAGGTTTGACTTCAAATGCTTATAACATGATAATTATTGATGATAGATTAGCAAAAAGAAATCTTGATGATGCTGTAATATGTCTGCTAAACAGGTTACATTATCTGGAAGCCAATCATAGAGAGAGAGAGAGAGAGAGAGAGAGAGAGAGAGAGATTTTAGTGCTGCACCAAAGAGTTCCCTGTTACAGCAGTAGTAGGTACATGTTCCAAGTGTGCAGGCAAGGATCCAAGGAGACTGCCCACCCTGTGTGAAAGATCCTATTAGGATCTGATGCATTCTTAGGAGAGATTTCTTTCTGCATTAGCAACCAAATCTTTTCTGTGACAGACATTTCGAAATCTGCAGTGAATGCTACCTGGTATGCTTCATCTCGTCGCTTGTTCGAGAGACGTCGGCCATATCAGTACACGATGAACAGGGCTCAGCTACGAGTCCAGCTTTGCATGTTAGCGTCTCGAGAAGCGACAGAGGACAGAGGCTCGTGAAGGGCATCCGTGAACCACCCTCTTCCCGCTGTCGGACAGCTTGGCTTTGGCTTTTAGGGCACAAAAGATTCGACCTCTCCACAAACTAACTTGAGGAAGAAGAAGACACTCCTTACTGTGTTCTATTTACTTCGAGTGTTAAGTGTACCCTTCCTCAACGCAAGTTGGTAAGCCATATATGTCACCGTGGGATGAACTTTAGTGAAGCTGAAATAATCCGATATATTTTGTATTTATCTTTTATCGTCGAGTCATATAAAACTCTTTCGATGCTTAAGGTAACTCGGAAGTTGTGATATCGGAATAGCTTTGGGAGTGACAAAATTGAAAGCATTGATTAAATATATTTTTTTAATATATATTAGAATGTGTTTAAGGGGTCTAGACATATATTGATGTCGAAATCTAGAGAGTATCGTCATGTCGGTCACACACCATAAAAGTACTTGAGATGTGGTATCGAGATGTTGATCGTCTAACATCGTGTTATCAACCACTTGACATCCAAGTGTTGTCATTAATTTACTATCAAATGCAAAGTCCTTTAGATTTCCATGAAGTGAAATAACTTCATATCTTAGTATCTCAAATGAATCTATTGTCAATGGTGAGGATGTCAAACATATGAGAGAGGTGGTTCCAATTATTCACTCCACTAACTCTTGCATGTCCTTCTCCTTCTCCCACTCCCACCAAACAAACAATGAAGTGAATAGAATCGAAAGAAAAAGGAGTCACCAACCACAACAAATTCAATAATCTACGTAGAAAGAGACTCGTCACTATGGAGGCACTTCGACATCACCTCTTGCAAAGCTTTGACACGTAAATCCATGGTGGTGCAACTGTGGAAGAGATTGATGTGATGTCAAAGCTTTGCAAAGTTACAACATGCCTTGAAGGAAGGCTTTTTTTTATATATATTTAAGGAGATAAAAAAAGAATAGTAGATAACATGACCAGTACTTTCAATCAATCAATCAATAGTCTGTAGAATACTTATTTATATTGATTAAAAGACAGAATACAGATATTTTAAAATACTAAAAAATCTATCACATCTAAATAAATATTATCCTTGTCTAAACTAATCTCATCATCATCTTAAATACTTGGATTATTTCCGACATACCCCTTTAATTCAAGTAGTTATAATTTAAAATTATTTTCAAAGAAATATTTTCTTCGTCAAAATTTTTGTGAAGACGTCAACGAGCTTATCTTCGATATTGCAGCGGTTGTCTTATGTTTTTCCTCTGTTCATAGATCTTTGAGAACTTCTGACCTGATATGTTTTATCGTTTCTCTTAATATTTTTCTCTTCGGTAGCCATCTTTGATGATATGATGGAGACTCTGTATTTGTAGGATTGAATCTCTTTATATACGGAAGCTTTCACTTTTTTTCTTTTCTCTTAGCTTTCTTCACATCATCATAAACTTCTACTAACCCTGTATGTGTCCTTTCATTGTTGTTCTTAGACCTTAAAGCTTCACCCCTTTTTTGTACATGTATGTCATCATCATTATGACCTGCACCATCTGAGATAGTTTGCATAGATCCACACAAATTTAGATGATCATAATTTTTATGCCATAATATTGATTCATCAGTACGAGTCACAAAATCTAAAAATAATAAGGCAAATATTTTATTTTTTGTCATCCTTGTAGTTGCTATCAATTTATCAATTTTTTTATTATAAATCATGTATTTTTCATCATAAAAAATAACATAATATCTTTTTCTCATTAGTTGTCCTATACTAATGAGATTTTGTTTTAAATTAGGAATAAATAACACATCATCAATAATTTTTTTACCAGACTTTGTGTTCACAGCAACTGTTCCTTTTCCTTTTACTTGAACTTTTTTGTCATTTCCTATCTGCACAGTAGATATGATCGAATCATCAAGCTTCTGAAACAGACTTTTATACCCTATCATATGATCACTACATCCACTATCCAAAAACCAAATAAATCTAGAATATTCTTCATCAGATGCTATAAAAAGAAATACTTTCTTCATCTCTTTTGTCATCATTATTTTCCTAATGATAGTTAATTTGATTTTTGTTCCAATAGTCTTTTTCAAGATGTCCATATTTTCTACAATAAGAACATAGTGGAACATTTGGATTTTTATTTTTGTACCATCAATCCTTTCCAATATGTCCTATTTTTTGTAACAAAAATATTTTTAAGTTTCTTTGTTACCTTCATTTGATCGACCTCGTCCTCTATCATTTTGATCTCTCCCTTGAGATCTAATTTCTAAATTCTCTTTTTGATCCTTCTTCTAATATATTTTAATTTGAAGAATATGTTCCAAAGTTTCATCTGAAGATCTGTTCACTTTTTGTTCATGAACTAAAAGAGATCATATTAATTCATCAATAGATAATATACTTGTATCTTTAGTTTCTTCTATAATAGTAGATATCATATCAAATTTTGAAGATAAACTTCATAAAAAAATTTCTACTACAGTTTGATCTTTTAGATTTTCACCATAAGATCTCATTTGATTCACAATAGAAGAAACTTTTGAGAATAAATCAGCAACAGATTCCAAATCTTTCATCATAACTGTTTCAAATTCACCATGAAGAAATTGAAGCTTTGAAATTTTTACCTTTTATGTGCCTCCAAACACATTTTTTAGTATCTTCTAAGCTTCTATTGATGTTACTACCATCATGATTCTGGGAAATAGGAAATCATTTATTGCTTGTTGTAATATGTAAAGGGCTCTTGCATCTTTTTGTATATTTTATTTCATCTGATTTTTTTTAATCTTTTGTAATACTAGGATCTTGCAGATCATACTAAACAAAACCATCTTCTACCAAATTTCACAATCCTTGCGAAATAAGCAGAGTTTTCATTTTAATAGTCCAAAACTTATAATTATCACCTTTGAGGATAGGAAGAAGTTGATTAGGAACAATTCAGAGAGAAGGAGAAGAGAATAGTATAGGACACCAGAATTACTTTCAATCAGCAGTTTGTAGTGCTCTGGAATGAACCAAGAGCACATATTTATATTGATTAAAAGATATAATACAGATATTTTAAAACACTAAAAAATCTATGACATCTAAATAAATCTTATCCTCGTTTAAACAAATCATAAAAAATTGACTCCCCATTCAAACTCATGTTGTTTTAAAGCCGCGATGGCCAACGCGATGGCCAGTCTGTCAATTATTTAAGAAAATTTGATTGCCTTAGTGGTTCTTTTACATGGTGTCATAAGTTGCTAAGAATAATTTTAATCTAGTTTTTTAGACTACTCAAAAAAGTAGAGAAATAAGAATGAAGAATAAGTAATTAGAGAAATCACACTATGGTTGTGATTCAACATCACAAATTACTGCAAATATTTATTTATCCTTACAAGGATAAATATTATTAGTTTTCCCTTGCTCTCTTTCTATTTCTCTATTATAAAAAAGATTGTTGTTATCCTACATATTCTCATGACTATTTAAATATGATTTTATCGTCTATGGATCAGTAAATTGGGTTCTTCTCACCTTGTGTGAGCATTCATAGTAGTTTTTTTCGATAATATGGTCTCGTCGTCTATCTATTAGGTCTGTGGAGTTACAAGACCTTTATCTTGAAAAATGTTAAGCACTGAAATAAATAGTCATAATTTATTATTATTATTATTTTCTTGCTTTCTCTTTCTATTTCTATATTATATATATATATATATATATATATATATATATATATATATATGAAAGGACAAATATTGGATCCGTCAGCCTTGCCCGACCATGTCAGATTGAGGGCCAGGTTTGCAGCTACATCGTTTTGACCGGTCAGTCTCGACGTGTTAGCCCGAGGATCACGTGGACACCCATCTCGACAACCCGACAGCCCGAATATGTCAGGCTGAAGATTGCGCTGGTCACTTTGAGTGTCGTACTCACGGTTGTAGTCTTCATCGATCGAAACCTTGGGAGCCGACGAAGTCGTCACTCGGCACAGGGTTGTACCTACAGTCCGATCGAAAGCGTCGAACCCATTAAACACCATAGTACAACCACCCTCTACCCCACATATATTAATACCCCATGTAGCTTGTGGGGGATCTTTTCGGAAACACTCGACCTCTTCTTTTTGGAAGAATCGCTCGGGGCCTTCAGACTCCCAACCAAATTTTTACCTCCAGACGTTAACTTAGCCATCGGAGGGGTCTCATCGGGAGCCAATTCCCCTACGAAGGCCTTCTTGCAGGTTCCGAACGCCTCTCAGAGCCCCTCTTCGTTGAATCCCAACCCGAGGAGTCACTGCTTCCTGAAGCCCAGACGTCTCACTAGAACTTTCTCGAGTCTCCGTAATCCCGTCGAGTCGATCCTGCGCACGTGGGCCAAACTGTGCTGTGCCAACTCCACATCTACAACACCAAAATGCAGCAACAATATATATTGTTATCCTAGATTATTAACAATCTAATTAGTTTGTTCATGACATAGTTGCCATACTCCACGCATTAAGATGCGTCAACATGAATTCCATGCGAGTAGCTGAGCACATTCTTTGTGAGATGAGAATATAGAAGAAGGAAGGCGACTGCCGTCCGCAACGTTGAATGAGAAGTAAAAGCCATTTGCAGTGACTGCAGGGCATGCAAGCAGATCTCAGCCCTTTTCGACTTGCAGATGTGGATCTCTTTGGTTCCCATCGACATGACGGAGACAAGTCCAAACGCATGCATGCATCGGCAGGAAGAAAAGCTCTCGCGTTTCCTTGTTAGGTAGCACGCGTGAGGGAAAACCATGGGAACAGTAGGCGCTACTCCACTGCATGATTGAAGCTTCCTGATTGAGCACAACATCCACGAATCCCTCACGGGACTCCAAGCTGATGCAGGAGGAGGTTCTTCAAGTCGAAAAAATGGAGCGAAGATTCTCCGGTCTTCTCACTGTGTCGCTGTTGCTGTCGCTTATGACCGCCCCACTATCCGGTGACTGCTGCTCCCTTCTTTCTCGGTGGTCCAGCTCGCTGATGATCCACTGCTTCTTCTCGTTCTGCAGCCTCCCTCTCCAACTCCGTCTGCGTGTCGAAGTGTGACCGAGCCCGGCATTTTGAGTTGGAGTTGAGCAGCACGACACCGATCGCTCCTTCCTCGGACTCTCCTTTATTCTCTCTTGTCGCTCTCGCTCATGTTTCGAGCCGACCACCTTTTGCGGAGTCCAAAAGACGAGGGATAGTGGAAGTGGTGCTGATGATGATGATGAGAACCCAATAGGCACATTATAAACAAGTGAAGGAAGGAATTCCATCGAACGCTTGGAAGAAGCTGAGACGCCTCGTACATGTTCGTGTGGGCTCGCTACAGTTCAAGATGGAGATAAAGTGAGGAATAAATTTCTCATAGGTTTATAAAGTCAACAAACCAGCAACTCGGTTTAAATCAATGACCCAAATAATAAAATAATAATAATAGATGTTATGTTAATTAACCACTAAGTAATATCCGAATTCATAGAGGATTTTGATATATATGCAAATCTGTAATGATAATATCCAAACAATAATAGATTTTATATTCTTTATTTGTTATAATTCAATGAATCTTATGATTGAAGAAAATTTCTATCTCATAATATGTATAAATATATATATTGCCCCCAATGAATGAAATGAATAAATGATTTTATAGTCGTAGCTTTCTTAATTTCCTCCCTCTCATATCATTTTCTCATATAAGCTTCATCGTTAATCGACTTGGAGATGATAGTTTCATTCTTGACGAAAGTTCAATCTTACGTGCGGGGCATAATAGAGGCAAATCTCAAATGATAATTTTATATTTTTTTATATATTACACTCCGTAATTGATTTAAGAATCTATAATATATGTATATGATTGAAGAAAATTTATTCCTCAAATCTGTATAAATATATGTTACCTTAATGAATAAATTATCAAGGTTTACTCTCGACCCTATCCTTTTATCATCGAAGCTTTCTTAGTTTCCTCCCTTTATTATCATTTTCTCGTTGAAACTTCATCATTGATCGGCTTGGAGACGATGATTTCATTCTTAACGAAAGCATACTCTTAGAGGAGTATAATTGAAACAAATATGGAATGATACTTTTATATTTTTTATATGTTATAATATATAATTAATCTATGATTTGTGGATTAATAATATATATGCATGATTAAAGAAAATCTTTTATTATCGAAGCTTTCTTAGTTACCTCCCTCCCTTATCATTTTCTCGTTGAAGCTTCATTATTGATCGGCTTGGAGACGAAAATTTCACTCTTGATGAAAGCATAATTTTACAATGGTATAATAAAGGCAAATCTAAAATGATAATTTTATTTCTTTATATGTTATAATCTATAATTAATCTATGATTTGAGAATCAATTATAATGATATATTTTTTGAATAAAATCTCTTTGTTAAATTAGAATAGATATGCATTACTTCAATGAATGAATTATAAAGTCTTCACAATAAATTTTTGGCAAGAAAGGTGCCCTCCATGCCCTATCATTTTCTTATTGAAGGTTAGTCATTGATCAGTTTCGAGACAATGATTTCATCATTTTGTATTCTTTATAATTACAATCCTTAATCAATCTATAATTTATGTATCAATTAGCATGATATATACATATAATTGAGAAAAAAAATTCTCTTAAATATGTGTAAATATGTATTATCTTGCTGAATGAATTATAAAGTTTTCATAATAAAATCTTCACAAATCAGTCCAACTCAATTTAGGCTTGACATGGTCGATAGGGTGGCTCGAATATTTTTTCGACAACTAAGGTGAACTTAAAGATGTCCTTCGTAATTGACCTACATGAAGATCATGATCAGTTGGACTTTTCGACTTATCCCTCATATGCTAAAACTAATAGCCGACAATGGTGAAATTTTTTAATAAACAGTAATCAACTTAGATTATTGTGCCCAAGATAACTTTTACATTAGGTCAATTAAAAAGAATATTTAATAAACTATTTTTTAGTTATCATTTTTTGGTACTAGAAGACCACTATTTTAGACTAATGTTCGTGTAACCGAGTCGTGGGTGGAGTCTTACTCTCTCATTACATTGTGTTACCACACATATGACAAGAGAATATTTCCCTCGTCATAAGTATTCTGAGTTCTTTTTAATCTTAATATTAGGCATGATATCGAGATGTGCTTACACGCATGCGCATATGATGTAACGTGTCAATTATTTTATATGAGTAACATAAATTTCTTGTGTCATGGAGTTCTATATGAGACAATATATACGATTAGAAGATGAGTTATATGTTGGATGGAATCTTTAGATCAAAAGATAGAATGGGATGGAGATTGGAGTGGGACCTTCGTAGCATTTGCACTCATGTGCTTCTAACTTTGCCAAAGACTTTACGCGTGACAAACTCAATTTTTATTGTGGAACCTTTTTTTTTTTCTTCCTCTCCAATGGTTGCCATCAACTTTTTGAGTTCATAAGAATCCATCATCAAATTTGGTCACTTGAAAACAATGTGTGTTTGGGCACGTAAGATTGACGGGTCACACTAGGAAAGCCGAGACACCGATAGAAAAGTAAATATCTTATAATATAATATTTAATTAGAAAGAAATCTCTAATATTATTTTTTTTCAATTTGGACGAAAATATCTTCATTCTTTTATTGTAATGACTTGATCAATAATTAATAATTATTTTTTTAAAAAATAATGCTAATCAACTTAGTATCATTATGAGATGATTCTAAGAAGATTAATATTATTTTAAAAAATTATGATAATTAATTATCAAAATTAAGATATATATTCTTGTGAATAACATCTACGATCAAATCATTTAGGTTAAAGTATAATGGTGTTTTCACTCAAGTTGAAAAAAAAAATGATGCCCTCAAGTAAAAGGCTTAATATATTCAATAAAATGTCATGTCTTATGTTGATTTATAATTTAATATAAAGGTTTTTTTATATAATGTCTAATTAGTAATTTTGATTTGTTGGTTTATTATATAAAAAGAGTAAATCAGTGCATAAATATATAAATAGGTATTATAGGAGGATTATTATAATTTGTTGATCGCCTCAATTTGTCATTCATTATGTGTCAATCACAATGCTTGTTGATTTCTTAGTTCAATATGACAAAGAGAACAAAACTTATAAATAATATGTACAAAAAGTCATGCTAATTTTCAGCGTATAATTTAAATTTTCTCGGATGTTTAAAAGTCCATTCATTCAATCCTTTTATCACTTTCGAAGTCGGATTAAATCAAAGTATTATTTTTTTCTTGTTTAAGGGTTTACATATTTTGGTTCTATGTTCAACAAGTTAATAGATTAATTATTCAATTAAATCGGATTATAATAATTAAATTTATGCATTTGTGTAGGTAAATTACGATAGAAACATCTTCCACTATCACTGTTAAATTTAGTAAAAGCATATATTATCTTTCTCTTCATTATATAGTATAAAATGAAACAAAATAGATGTGTACCAACATTCTAAAGTAACACAAAGTTCTCATTTTGAAAAAATGACAAAAGAAATATATATTGAAAAATTTATTTTAAATGTTGAGACTGTAATCTTGGCTTTTTTTTTTGTTCTAATAAAAGATGGATAATGATTCTTGTTATTTTCTAAGCCATATTTTAATCCATTGAACAAACACTTTCCATGCACATTATATACTGAAGTACTTGTATTAACATGAAATGGATACTGTTGAGTCCCCTAAACATGAAGATGAAGGTGAGGTAAGGTCTCTCTCTCTCTCTCTACAGGGAGAAGATGAAGAGAATTATTTGATGGGCAGAAGACCAGAATGTCCTTGAAGCCTCCTATAAAGAGGCTACCTTGGTCCTCGTTCCATTCCCATCCTCCCACCGCACCTTCTTCCTGTTGCCAGCATTTGGTACAAGCCTTAGAGCTGGGGAGATGGCCAGCTTACCTGAGACTGCCGGAGAGGGGAAGACCCTCCCCGATGCGTGGGACTTTAAGGGCCGCCCGGCCGTCAAGTCCGAAACCGGCGGCTGGTCTTCCGCTGCAACCATATTAGGTCCGGCACCAACCCGTTTCCCTTCTTCTTCTTGTTCTCTTCTTCTCAGGCAGTAGGAAGGAAGGCTAAACTGAACTTGTACAGGGGTGGAGCTGTGCGAGAGGTTGACGACGCTGGGCATTGCGGTGAACCTGGTGACGTACCTGACCGGCACCATGCACCTCGGCAGCGCTGCATCTGCCAACATCGTCACCAACTTCTTGGGCACCTCCTTCATGCTCTGCCTCCTCGGTGGCTTCATCGCCGACACCTACCTCGGCCGGTACCTCACCATTGCCATCTTCACCGCTGTCCAAGCATCTGTAAGCATTGCTCAGTGTCCCTGTTTCGTTGTTCGGCACTCTGTTGAAACCGATCAGTGCTGACTTGAAAACTCGGCATGGATCGAAGGGGGTGACCGTCTTAACCATATCGACGGCGGCGCCGGGGTTGAGGCCGCCGGCTTGCGACGGATCGGACTCCGGCGGTTGTGTGCGGGCGAGCGGTCTGCAGCTGGGGGTGCTCTACCTGGGACTCTACCTGACGGCTCTTGGGACGGGCGGACTCAAGTCCAGCGTCTCCGGGTTCGGCTCCGACCAGTTCGACGAGACCGACGGAGCCGAGAAGAAGCAGATGACCAAGTTCTTCAGCTGGTTCTTCTTCTTCATAAGTCTCGGCTCGCTGATGGCCGTGACGGTGCTGGTCTACATCCAGGACAACCTCGGGCGCCGGTGGGGCTACGGCATCTGCGCCGTGGCCATCGTGCTCGGCCTGGTCGTGTTCTTGTCGGGCACCAGAAGGTACCGTTTCAAGAGGCTGGTGGGGAGCCCTCTGACCCAGGTCGCCGTCGTCGTGGCTAGCGCGTGGCGGAAGAGGCGCCTCGCCTTGCCGGCAGACCCGTCCATGCTCTATGACCTCGACTCCAACGCCGGCGGGACAGAGAACAAGAAGAAGCAGAAGTTGCTTCACAGCAAGCAGTTCCGGTAATCCATTCCACTCTCTCTCTCTCTCTCTCTCTCTCTCTCTCTCTCTCTCTCTTCCCATCTCTTTCCCCGTTCTTGCTCGAGCTAAAACATCGATCGCATATATCAGCCAGCTAAAGAATCCATGCTTTGCCAACTCTTGTGATTGGGGATATATTTATAGCTTGTGCTTTTCCCCAACTTCACCAATATAATACCCTTCTGATGCACGAGTGCGTGCATCGGCTGTCGACGTTGCAACTCTTTCCACCCAACGCAGGGTGAAAAGGACTGTGAGTTAGAGGTCATCCGGTGAATCTTCTTGTAGAACAACTACAACCTTCCCTGAGTTGGTGTAGAGCATGCGAAGGATGATGAACAGGATGACTGAGTTGGTAGATCGGTAGGTAGATGATACTTGTCCTGTCTCCTTTGTTCTCTCTTTCATCTACTCTGTAGCACAGGGGAAGATACAAGAGGATTTGAATCATGTAGAAAATCGAGCTAGGCTGTGTGCATGCATGCTTTTTGATCTTTTCTTTCATTATGATAAGAAGTAGAGGAGAAAGGAGTACGAGACACAGCAATGATCAAGACATGATGGACTCTGTTGAATCACTTCTTTACGGACTTGATTCAACAAAAGCCTGATGAAATCTTCATGATGCACATTGACCATTGTAATGGCTGCAAATTTCAAAGAGCTGTCAAGGAGAGAAGAAGGAAATCGATTAAACTGGCTCTTCTTTCTCTGCCGTTTCAGTTTCTTGGACCGGGCGGCCATTGTGGAAGGCGGCGGCGCTGCGGAACAGAGCAAGTGGCGGCTGTCCACCTTGACGGACGTGGAGGAGGTGAAGCAAGTGATCCGGATGCTCCCCACCTGGGCCACCACCATCATGTTCTGGACCGTCTACGCCCAGATGACCACCTTCTC
Organism: Ensete ventricosum; assembly: GCA_029747655.1. Classification (NCBI taxonomy): domain Eukaryota; kingdom Viridiplantae; phylum Streptophyta; class Magnoliopsida; order Zingiberales; family Musaceae; genus Ensete; species Ensete ventricosum. The sequence goes on from JAQQAF010000008.1 coordinate 53,782,473, forward strand.
CGTGTCACAGGCCACCGCCATGGACCGCCGCATCGGACCTTCCTTCGAGATCCCAGCCGGCTCCCTCACCGTCTTCTTCGTTGGCTCCATCCTCCTCACCGTCCCCGTCTACGACCGTGTCGTCGTTCCCGCAGCCCGCCGCGTCACCGGGAACCCCCACGGCCTCACTCCCCTGCAGCGCATCGCCGTCGGTCTCGCACTCTCCATCCTCGCCATGTGCGCCGCCGCGCTCACCGAGCGCAAGCGCCTCGCCGCCGCCTGGACTGACCCGACCGACACCGCCGGCGTCGCGCCCCTCAGCGTCTTCTGGCTCATCCCCCAGTTCTTCCTGGTGGGGGCGGGCGAGGCGTTCACGTATATCGGACAGCTGGACTTCTTCCTGAGGGAGTGCCCCAAGGGCATGAAGACCATGAGCACCGGGCTGTTCCTCAGCACGCTCTCGCTCGGCTTCTTCCTGAGCTCGGCACTGGTCACCATCGTCCACAAGGTGACCGGGCAGAGCGGCAAGGGGGCGTGGCTGCCGGACGACCTCAACAAAGGGAAGCTCTACGACTTCTACTGGCTCCTGGCGGCCCTGAGCACGCTGAACCTCGTGGTGTTCGCGGCAGCGGCGGCAAGGGGTTACGTCTACAAGGAGAAAAGGACGGCCGACGACAGCGTCGGCGGGGTGGAGCTGGAGGAGGAGGCCTGCTGCCATGCGTGAGCTTTGCAGATCTCGATACTCTCACGTACTCCCTCGCAATTCCGTCGTCCTTTTTCTTGGTTTCAAGTAGAAGTCACCGTAGGATCTCATCATTACCTCCATAACTACGAGTCGCTTTTGCTGTATCAGAAGGTCCACTGTGCAAAATCCACTTCCTTGCGGGAACGTCACAGTGAACGAGATGATGTTCGTCTCATAACCCTATCTATTTCTTCCATATACTATGTAATGGGCCAAAGGTCATCATCATGTTTAACAATGTTTTACTCTAGCTTGACACCAAACATCTCTGTTTATGCGAATCTTTCATCCTTCTGAAACACTACAAATAAATCTTCTACTGCTCTATTCTGCATCTCAAAGAACAGGAACGATGACTTAAAAATGTCAATGTGACAGTCCTCCTCCCCGGGGGCACCCATTCATCTCCAGGAGACGTATCATGTTTTGTTGTTGTCCATGAACTTGAGCGTGTAACTCAAGCTTCTTCCCGAGGTCTGCAGACCAAAACCTTGACTTCCGTGACCCCTCCCCTGTGATCCCTGCGGGCTCACTTGGCATTGGGGATTCTGCCACACAGAATCTAAAGCTGCACATATACTGAGTAGCCTGTCACTTGTCGTATCTACTCATGTCTCTGTCAGGGAAATCTTGTCTGTAAAAGCTACGGCCTCTTGCGACTGCTGCTTGCACTGTTCTCGTCCCTTTTGCAAGGTTGGAATATGGTGTTTCAAATGCTTTTCTTTCCTGTAATATCCTATTCCTGAGGTGACTGAATCACCTCAGAAATTTTTCTGGGATTTAATGTACTTACTTACTACATAAGATCTGCAACAAGCCACACCACCCGATGACACTGCCAGGATTCTTATAGAACATTTACCCGGTTGGATCCAAAAGTTACTCTCTGTTTTCTGATAGAGAACATGAGCAGTCTTTTGGTTCATTGTGTTTGTTTCAGTTCTTGTGAACTATGCGTCTCTTTAGATATGACCTTATCCAATTATCTATGAACCTTGTGGTTTATCATGCTATTGTAAGTAGCATGATTGGAATCATTCTGGAGGAACTTACAAAAAGATATATCATAATGAATGCTAAACTGGTGCTTGATTTATCTGCTGAGTGAGAAGATAACTCATTATTATCCCTGTTGTTCAGTGCTGAACTATATTTGAAGTTACTTGATGTTATCTCACTTACCTGATTGATTGATCACCAGAATTATAGGGGTTGGAAGAAGGTTAGTTTCCAAAGTAGGATTCATGGGCTATTGAAGTGGTTTTGATAGATATTGTTAGGATGAAGATGATGAGAATTTATGAGATTTTTTTTGCCTGTAATTTCACTCAGTAGGTTCTTCAATAATGGTGGTTTGGATTACATGTAGCTGTTCCATCAATACTGCACAATGGATTCATGCTCAAGCAACTAAAAACTTTCTTGTTCTCACAGCAGAAATCTGTCAGATGTAGTGTGCCTATCAGGATTCATTTTCCAGCAAATGAAAATGAATGCTGCAAACTTACCCTTCCAACCAAACACTGAGCAGTGGAACAAATGTTCCCATTCTTTGTCTTCCTATCAATCCAAGATTGTATTCGAGTCTTTTATCATTGAGTTACTGTGGCTCTTGAGAGAGGAATATTATCTTAACAATATAATCTCAGTGCATCAGTACAACATTCTGGAGGAGCCATTGGCTAGCTTTGCCAAACTCTTTTTGACTGCGTGCATTCTGTAACTATTAGGTTGTTTGGTAGGACATGACAGAATGGATATTGGCACTTTGTGAGAAGATGAGGATGGCTTGTACTCTTAACAAGTCAATTATTCACCAACTTGTTCATCTATATATATATATATATATATATATATATATATATATATACAAATATACACAGAGATTAAGCTTCAGTGATCGATATGGTGTTAACTTGCGACTGTGGTTCTCCTTTCTTTTTCTTCGTTAGGTGGTAGTGGGAGAAAGACATGCAAACAAGCTGTGGACTGTATCGTCTTGGATCCTTCCTAGTCTCTCTCTCTCTCTCTCTCTCTCTCTCTCTCTCTCATATGCTGCCATTGCTCTGACGAGCGTAAGGTCTTGCTTGAGGAAGTGAGAAAACGCGTATGCAGACCTTCTCAAGCTACTATGTCCAATGAACTAGACAGAGAAAGCACCACTTGGGTGTGGTTGGCTAGTCCTTCTCTCCCCTCTCGTCTCTCTCGGCCACTGTTGGATAGCTTGGGGTGTGGCGCCGACGAGCAACATGATGGAGCAAACAGACGAGCCAAGTACATGGAACGACCGCGCGAGTCATGGGCTCTTAACTCTTGTGGTTGACGGAGTTGCCTGCCATGGCTTGGAGTTTATGTCGGCCGCCGTTGACAACCTTCCCCGTCACCGTATATTTCCTTTGTCTTAGTGTGTGGTCTTCAACTGCTAAAAGCATATGCACTGTTCTCCACGCTATTAGTCTGAGACTGCCGACTTCCTCTGCAGCAGAAGATTAGGTAGACTCTGCCATTTGCATGTTCCACAATATGATCCATCGATAGCATAAGCCCTAGTACTTGTGCATGGAGGAACCCTAAAAGCTTCAAGCAAGTCTTTCTTGGTGGTGGTGTTCATGTTTTGGAGGTGATATGACAAATGATGACCTGGTCACCTAGTCATCACACCCTCGGACAGCTGACCCACGGACGTGGTCGACCCGGCGCAGGTAACCGACCGGATATACCGGGGGCGCCAGTGCTCGTACAGCAGACCTGACACAGGTAAGGTCGGCACCCCCCACTTGCAAACGCACGCCTCGATGCAAGTACAACAAGCATGGTGGGAGGGTACGGCGGTATGGTAAGCCATAAAGGCAGTAAAATTATCAGGTACGAATGATCTACAGCACCCACTATAAAAGCTCTTGCACCTCTACGGGGCAGGGGGATCGCGAAAACCGTATAGTTCCTTTAGTGCATTGTAGCATCAGATTGTGATCTTAAAGGGTGTCCTCCGGGCATTAAGCGTGTGCATAGACCAAAGTGCCCTTGTCATCTGTTTATAAGTTCCACTCACAAAATCTTAAGCTAAGAATTCTAGCAGGACATGGCTGGCTTACCTGAGACTGGCAGAGAGGGAGAGACCCTCTCCGACGCATGGGACTTCAAGGGCCGCCCCGCTGTCAAGTCACAGACCGGCGGCTGGACTTGCGCCTCCATGATCTTAGGTCCGACTGCAGCCCTTCTTTTCCGTTGCCTGTCTCTGTTGAACTGGTGGTGGTGACTTCACTGCACTGTGATGTACATGGGAAAGGGGTGGAGCTGTGCGAGAGGCTGACGACGCTGGGCATCGCGGTGAACCTGGTGACGTACCTGACCGGCACCATGCACCTCGGCAGTGCCGCCTCCGCCAACGCTGTCACCAACTTCCTGGGAACTTCCTTCATGCTCTGCCTCCTCGGCGGCTTCGTCGCCGACACCTTCCTCGGGCGGTACCCTCGCTTCCCCATCTCCGTTCATCATGAACGGGTCGTGTAAGACTCGGTTTGTCGTCTTCATTCGCTTATCGATACTCTGTTTATCTATGTCTTCAGATACCTCACCATCGCCATCTTCACCGCCGTTCAAACCTCTGTAAGAACTTCGCGTTCCCTCTCCTTGGTTTAGCTGCGATGTGTAGATCGCTACTGACTGAGATTTGTACTGAAGGGGGTAACTATCTTGACCATATCGACGGCGGCGCCGGGTCTGAGGCCGCCGGTGTGCGCTGATCCGTTGGCCGGCGGTTGCGTGCGGGCGACCGGAACGCAAATGGGCGTGTTGGATCTGGGACTCTACCTGACGGCGCTCGGGACGGGCGGGCTCAAGTCGAGCGTGTCCGGCTTCGGGTCGGACCAGTTCGACGAAGGCGACGGAGCCGAGAAGAAGCAGATGCTGCGGTTCTTCAGCTGGTTCTTCTTCTTCATAAGCATCGGATCGCTGATGGCCGTGACCGTGCTGGTCTACATTCAGGACAACCTCGGCCGACGGTGGGGCTACGGCATCTGCGCCGTGGCCATCGTCCTCGGCCTGGCCGTGTTTTTGTCCGGCACCAGCAGGTACCGGTTCAAGAGGCTGGTGGGGAGCCCGCTGACCCAGATCGCCGCCGTCGTCGCTGGCGCGTGGAGGAAGAGGGCCCTCGACTTGCCTGCCGACCCATCCATGCTCCACGACATCGGCGCCGCCGGAGGTGATTGCACCCCCGGCGAGAAGAGCAAGAAGAAGCAGAAGCTGCCTTACACCGAAGACTTCCGGTAACGTTTCCACTCTCCTTCCTCCGATGCATACAGATATGGTGACATGTCAGAAGCCAATTGGCTGTATACTCAAAGAAAATTTGACACACGTAGCTCGGATCTTGTGATTCGTTCATGGCTGTGCAAGGAAACGCACGTCTCAACAAGACAACGCCATCAGTTCATGCACGACAACTAGAGAGACGTAAACGACGTGCTTCAACTGAAAAGGCATGCTTGTTGTTAGGTTCAGAGGTTTTGGAAGCATTTCTTTCTTTCTTTTTGTCATCTTCTACCTTTTACTTGGTTGGGTTTTCTCTCACTTTCCGCTAAACTTGGCTGCCTAGAATTAAAAATTGAAAGGTGGACAGCGGATTTCGAAGGCTCTGCACTAAATACTCGATCATTGCTTGGGAAGAATGAATGGCCTTTCAGAGTACTGTTCGGCTGTCCACTTTTCAATTCTTAATTCTAGACAGCCAAGTTTAGCCAATGTCAAGTGATGGCAATGAGAAAACCCAACCAATGTAAAAGGTTTAAGATGACAAAAAGCAATAAAGAAATGCTTCCAAAACCTCTGAACCTAACAGCAAGAAAGAAATGTTTACCTCTCTCTCGATGTCGTGCATGAACTGATGGAGTTGTCTTGTTGAGACGTGCGTTTCCTTGCACAGCCATAAACGAATCACAAGATCAGTTCTGCAAGCCAATCCCTTTGACTGCTTCTTCCTGTCACTTAATTTCCAGCTTCCTGGACCGGGCGGCCGTCGTGGAAGGAGACGCCGCTGTGGAGCAAAGCAAGTGGCGGCTCTCCACCTTGACGGACGTGGAGGAGGTGAAGCAAGTGATCCGGATGCTCCCCACCTGGGCCACCACCATCATGTTCTGGACCGTCTACGCCCAGATGACCACCTTCTCTGTGTCGCAGGCCACCACAATGGAGCGCCGCATCGGCTCCTCCTTCGAGATCCCCGCCGGCTCCCTCACCGTCTTCTTCGTTGGCTCCATCCTCCTCACCGTCCCCGCCTACGACCGCCTCGTCGTCCCCGCCGTCCGCCGCCTCACCGGGAACCCCCACGGCCTCACTCCCCTGCAGCGCATCGCTGTCGGCCTCGCCCTCTCCATCCTCGCCATGTGCGCCGCAGCGCTCACCGAGCGCAAGCGCCTCGCCGCCGCCGTGGTGCCCCTCAGCGTCTTCTGGCTCATCCCCCAGTTCTTCCTGGTGGGGGCGGGTGAGGCGTTCACCTACATCGGACAGCTGGACTTCTTCCTGAGGGAGTGCCCCGAGGGGATGAAGACCATGAGCACCGGACTGTTCCTCAGCACTCTCTCGCTCGGCTTCTTCCTGAGCTCGGCGCTGGTCACCATCGTCCACAGGGTGACAGGGGAGAGCGGCAACGGGGCGTGGCTGCCGGACGACCTCAACAAAGGGAAGCTCTATGACTTCTACTGGCTCCTGGCGGCGCTCAGCGTGGTGAACCTGGTGGTCTTCGTGGTCGCCGCGAGGGGCTACGTCTACAAGGAGAAGAGGACAGCGGACGACAGCACCACCCACGTAGCGGAGTTGCATGAGCAGTCTTTGCCTATCTAACATGGAAGAAGCTGTTCCAATAAGTAAATGGCTTTACTGCTCTCTCATATGCTGCTCATCCACTCAAATTGAATCATACCTTTGACGACCTGCTTAACTTTCTAGGGAACATCCAAATTAACCCTAATCAACATTATTAAGTATGTCCTAGTTTCATGGTAAAATGAACACATTGTTATCATCAATATATCATTTCAAAGAGCACACAGAAAGAGTTGTAGATGCCAAGGTTTCTATTGATGAAAAATGCATGACAATTGATCACAATGAGTTTGAGAACAGGGAGATAACAAATGGTTATTCAAGTAAAATGGGGAGCATAAGAAGGAAGCCAAGGCATGAACCAATTGAAGTTTACTGCTCTGGGATGAACAGAAGCCAGCTTCAACTTGTGGTAATGGAGATAAAAATCCTCTAATGTACATGAACTGATACGATGAAGGATCGTCAACGCGACTCCACCAGTACGTATAATGGTTTTCCATTTAATTTTTCCCGACCCTGCACATGAATACCGAATCACAAAATCAATCCAGTGATAGGTTATAGCCATTAGAATACAATCTATAGCTCTATGTCAGAATATAATTTTTTTTGGTGAACTGATACTAATTAAATACTTCGCCGAACACAGGAATGTCATCTATAGATATTGAGCGAACCGTATAGATCATAGCAAGTGATTAATGGATAATTTCCAAACAAGAAATATTAGTGACAGATCACATGAGTAAAAGATGTATGTTTCCTGAGCTTATGCCATTTATTATTGATATAGATCATGGATGTTGCTTTGAAATAAACAAATTATCTATGACCTGCTTTCTTCCTTGTTCTGCATTGATAAGCTTTAAGGTTGCAGCAAATACTATAATCATGAACTAGAACATCAACTTTAAGCAAGCCTGAATTAACACATCTAACACACCTTGAGTTCTGGAAGTTCGATAACACATGCACATTCAACCACCTCAGCCCCAGCACGCTCTGTGATTGAGATATATCCAAATTAGCAAAAAGAAGAAAAGGGATAGTGTAGTGCAAAAGAAGAATTTGATTGTAGAAGTTAGACCAGGAAATGCAAATGCTGCATGCAGCATTGGGAGCTGTGATAAGGTTTATCATACGACAATTTCTAATATATGCATCGAGTTACATACATACAACTTCGGTAAATGTATTTTGTTTTGGCATTTTTTGCCACATGGAGAATCCTAGGTTAGAGAATTATCCGACATATAGCATTTTAATTTTTCCAAGGATATGGCAAGTTGGCGAACTGATCTGAGGGAAGTAAACTCTGTTTAAGAAACTTTCCCTTACCGAGCACAAGGGATGGATATTATCTTATTATTTGTGGCCTCGGCATATCTCACTTGGAACTAAAAGTCTATGATATTATCTGATCTTAAAGATAAGCACCAAAGATCTAGGTTGCATTTGTTGGGCAGATGACCCAGATTAAGTCCATAATGAGCTTTAGTGAAACCCATAGCCCATAACCTCACTTATATTAACCTAAAACCTAGATTATGTGGCTAGGGTTGAGATTAAGAGAGCAGCGGTGGCTGAAAACGTGGGTGAGAGAAAGAAGACTGCAGATTGACAGTAGAGGCCAGAAAATAAGAGATCCAGGAAAGGGAAGAAGACAAGGGCAAGAAAATACTATTCTCAATCATTCAAATCTCAGGTTAGATCAATTTACAGTGGATTCTTACTGTGATCTCTTGGGAAGGTTTTGGATATTCTACTTAGGATTATAGTCCTTGTATCCCTGTGATTCTCTTGTGGCTATTGCTTTAGGCTTGGGCAAGAAGCATTGAGATTTGTATATTCATTATTTTGATAGTGGATTTTCTCTAGCTTGTCCCATGGTTTTTACCCTTCGAGTTTAAGAGATTTTCCACGTAAATCTTGGTGTTCATCTGATTGTGATTTCTGTTTCATTCCGCTGTGTGTGACGATCTGCTAGTATTTGTTCATATACAAAGTTTATTCTTGTTTTATTCCCATCAACTAGTATCAGAACGAGTTAGGTGGCATTTAATCTTTTGTATTTGAACATGGAGGCCGGTAATATTTCTCGCATGATTAGTTTAAATGAAAATAATTGGATGATATGGAAACCAAGAATGGAAGATATCTTGTATTGCAAAGATTTATATGAACCTTTGCAAGCCACGACAAATAATTTAGTGACTACTTTTATCAGATGATGTAGATTTCATAGGAATAATCCAAAATAAGATCGGTGATAACATTCTCTCTCTATGAGCTTACTGGGTGGACCGAAGCGTACAAGTCCTTAGCAAAATAATATAACATGGTGATGTATCATATTTCGATTTTTCATTCCATGCAAGTCTAGAATCTTTAAATTTAGTCAACCTAGCACACCAAGTTAACTAAGCACTATAAACATATGACTAGAGAGTCACCTATTACTGGCTCTGATGGCCTCCTGCGCCAACTTCTCCCTAGGATGTAGGGTTCGACGTAGCCTTGCATCCGGGTCATGTATGTAATGAGGAGCAGCTGCGAATAATTCAGGTGGTGCCTGCGCCCAATGCACAGGCCAGCCACTCGAGATATCAGTAAATATTAAACACCAACGTACGTTGATGCTAACGATCATAAGATCATCCCGTACATCAATCCCGGATAGTAAGTATAAAAACCACCCTTGGAACAGAATTAAGAATAGAAAAAAAATTCACATCCACGTTACAATTCTGTATTCTCTTTGAGCTTCGACTGCATCGGGACAGTGCAAAGCCCATATCTATAACAGATGATGAGTGAAAGAGGTTAGATCGAAAAACAATTGACTTTATTCGACAATGGCTAGATGATTGTGTCTTTCACCATGTTTCTACCGAATGTTCTGCTTACTCTCTTTGGAAAAAGTTAGAAGGTCTTTATAAAAGAAAAACGGCTGGTAACAAAGCTTTTCTGATCAGAAAACTTGATGTTATTCCTCCAGTATATCAAGGTGATGAGGGAGATGTGCAGGAAGATGGTGCAAAGCCAGATGTTGATCTACCTGCAGGACATGTTGAGCTGGAAGAAGAAAGAGAGCAAGTTCCCACAGAGCCTCAGTTAAGAAGATCTTCTAGACCACGTCAACCTTCCAGAAGATACTCTACAGATGAGTATGTGATGCTTACTGATGCAGGTGAACCAGAGAGTTATTAGGAAGCAGTTGAAAGTGAGCAGAAAAAGATGTGGTTTATTGCTACGCAGGAAGAGATGGATTCTCTGCAAAAGAACCACACATATGATTTGGTGCAACTACCAGAGGGAAGTAAGGCATTGAAGAACAAGTGAGTTTTCAGGTTGAAGACTCAAGAATATTGTTCTCAACCAAAGTATAAAGCTAGATTGGTTGTGAAAGGCTTTGGTCAAAAGAAATATATTGACTTTGAAGAAATTTTTTCTCCTGTTGTTAAAATATCTTCTATCCGTGTTGCTCTTGGTATTGCTGCAAACCTAGACTTGGAGATTGAACAGTTAGATGTGAAAACATATTTCCTTCATGGTGATTTGGAGGAAATTTATATGGAGTAACCAGAAGGCTTCAAAGTCAAAGGTAAAGAAAATATTGTCTGTAAGTTGAAGAAGAGCTTGTATGGGCTGAAGCAAGCTCCAAGACAGAGGTATAAAAAGTTTAATTTATTTATGATTAAAAATGAATATAAAAGAACAGCTTCAGATCATTGTGTGTACATCAAACGATTTAGTGAGAATTTTATTGTTCTCTTACTTTCTGTTGATGACATGCTTATCCTCGAAAAAGATATGTCTATGATTGATAGGTTGAAGAAGAACCTGAGTGAGTCTTTTGCAATGAAGGACATGGGGCCAGCAAAGCAAATACTGAGCATGCAGATTTCTCATGACAGAAAAAAGAGAAAAATTTGATTGTCAAAGGAGAAATACATTGAGAAGGTAAGATAGGTTCAGTATGAGTAATGCAAAGCCAGTTGGTTCTCCTCTTGCAGGTCACTTCAAATTGTGCTCAGATCAGAGTTCGTCAAGTGATAAGGAGAAGGAAAAAATGCAAAAGGTTCCTTATGCTTCAGTAGTTGGAAGTTTAATATACGCAATAGTATGTACAAGGCCGGACATCGCATATGCAGTGGGTGTTACTAGTAGATTTCTTGCAAATCCAGGTAAAGAGCATTGGGCAGCAGTGAAGTGGATTTTTAGATATCTCAGAGGAAGTTCTAAAGTTTGTTTAAGCTTTGGAGGTGGACCACCTGTATTGACAGGTTACACAGTTGCAGATATGGCAAGAGATATTGACACAAGGAAGTCCACGTCAGGTTTTGTACTTACTTTTGCAGGGGGAGCTGTGTCATGACAATCCAGATTGCAAAGGTGTATTACTCTCTCCACCACAGAGGCAGAATATATTACTGCTACAGAGGTTTGCAAAGAAATATTATAGGTGAAAGGATTCTTACAAGAATTGGGGCTGAAACAGAAAAACTATGTGGTATATTGTGACAGCCAGAGTGTCATCCATTTATGCAAGAACCCAACATTTCATTCCAAATCAAAGCATATAGATGTCTGATATCACTGGATCAAAAATGTGCTTGAAGAGAAACAGTTACAGCTTCAGAAAATTCACACAGATGATAATGGGGCATATATGTTGACAAAGGCTTTACCAAAAGAGAGACAGGAGATGTGTCGACAGCTGGTCGACATGACTTCACATTAAGGAGTCATGTGACAGCCTCCCTTATGGGCTGAAGGGGGAGGTTGTTGGGCAGATGGCCCAGATTAAGCCCATAATGGGCTTTAGTGAAGCCCACAACCCATAACCTCACTTATATTAATCTAAAACCTAGATTAGATGGCTAGGATTGAGATTAAGAGAACAGCGACTAAAAACGTGGGTGAGAGAAAGAAGACTGCAGATTGACGTAGAGGCCAAAAAACAAGAGATCCAGGAAAGGAAAAAAGACAAGAGCAGGAAAAGACTATTCTCAATCATTCAAATCTCAGGTTAGATCAGTTTGCAGTGGATTCTTACTGTGATCTCTTGGGAAAGTTTTGGATATTGTGCTTAGGATTATAGTCATTGTATCCCTGTGATTCTCTTGTGGCTATTGCTTTGGGCTTGGGCAAGAAGCCTTGAGATCTGTATATTCATTATTTTGATAGTGAATTTTCTCTGGCTTGTCCCGTGGTTTTTACTCTTCGAGTTGAAGGGGTTTTCGACGTAAATCTTGGTGTTGTCATCTGATTGTGATTTCTGTTTCATTCCGCTGTGTGTGACGGTCTGCTAATATTTGTTCATATACAAAGTTTATTCTTATTTTATTCCTATCAGCATTAACATACATTATGAATGTCCAACCTATCTTCATGTTACCTATAAAGAAAGCAGCAAAAACAACATCATACACAACATATTATCGACACCAAGTTTGTGCTAGAACACAAACGTCTAAAATGTGACAGTATTAGATATATAATCATAAGTTTATATTAGAACAAAATATAAATACACAACATATGACACGCACCGAGTAAATTCATGGCAGCACAAAGAGTTCCCCCAGTAGCTATCAGATCATCAACAACCAAAGCACGGTCACCAGGTTGGACTGCCCCGACATGCATTTCAAGACAATCAGTCCCATATTCCAGAACATATTTTTCTGAAATGACTTCACCTACACATTTTATAAGGAAGAACCTGTGTCAATATATAAAGGACCTCAATCTACTGCATAGAGAAAAAGGAACTGAAGATAAATTCAATTCTGCTATCTATAAAGTGGAACCAAGTTAATGCCGGTAATCCAACATGGTATTACAGGCATATGAAGACCATATTGCATCTCTCTATCTTCAAAATTGACTTTGTATAAACTTATTATCTTTTGTATAACATGTACAACAATTATTTAACTAACATAAGTTCTAAATTAGGGTACACAGGTAGTTTTTTGTATCAAAATGTCATATATATTTTGAATTAATTAAACTTCATTATTTTTTCATAGTCATTTGTATATATTTTTCATCTTTTATATTCTACCTAAATACAATTTAAAAATTAGATAATTTATATAATATTAAGGTAAAAAGAATATTACATTAAATATGTTATCTTCAGAATTTGTTATATTTCTTCTCATATTTATATTAATTTAATTCTTTTATGATTGTTAAATGTTTTGTTAAGTGACTCTAACACCATTTATCTGATCTTACAACCTGTGTTAATATACCAATAGTACTAATCCTATCTGATTCTATCTTGATACAAATTTTGTGACTACATGAACAAGAACCTACAGCATTTTACCTTTTTGTTCACTAGGATGCTTTAGTAACTCGTTATTTAGTTATTTTCTATAATCTACATTTTACAAGAAGACTATAGAAATAATTAACTGTTTTTTTAAGTGTCAAAATAAATAGAAACAAATTTTATCAATGCAACTTGCCCATTATACTCAAAAGATCCTCCAACTAGATGTATCTTCATACTCAACCGAAAATGAAGTACCAGGTAACTTTCTTGGCTTCCTCAAGGGAATGAATTTTGCACCAATTGCTAAAGCAATCGGGGGACCGAATATAAAGCCTCTAGCCTCGATCCCTGTCATAAGGAAGGAGAGTCAGGAGACTATCATAAAGATGTTTAGAATTGTGCATGGATTCCAGCATTATATCCAAAGAAGAAGCATCTACATTTGATAGAACATCCAAACATAAGCAGAAAAATGTAGAAGAGGAGAAGCAACAAAACATGAAGTTCACAATAATTATATATCTAGAACACAAACCTTGTCAATCTTCCACCCAATTTTAGGCAAGTATTTAAATGAGCAAAAGAACTATGCGATGAACAAGAAAACAAAAGGTCAATTACAGAGATACAAGATCACAAACTTAGACGAGTGCAGTGGATTCCATAAGAATGAACATTTGGAAGTGCACAAACTCAGACAAAAGACAATCTGACATTACATACTTTTTCAATGGTCTTTGTCTCCCTCTATCTCTCATACTCACAGTTAACAAGACATCAACCAGCTGAAACTTGAGCCGTACAAACTATGCTTTGTTGTTAAAGAAAAGTCATCAGACCCTCCTGCAAGGCATGGAGGATAGCATCTGACAATAAACCTCGCATTAACCTCTATTGTGAAGTCTATTCTTCACTGTTGTGCCTCATGGCATGGAGTGCGATAAATGATCAAGGTGATTGATGCTGACATGGTGCCCTACTGTTGGCTCCATTGTAGATGGAATCTACTAATTAAAATTTTGTCCTTCATTGGGTAGGGTCATGTCCTCAAGCACCTCAGAGTCCTATTCACTAGAAATTAGATTATATCTTCCCACTGATGTGCCATGCTTACTTTTCCAAGTGATGTAGTCATAAACTATAGTAAATTTAGATTAGGTACTCTGTTAGTGTACCTAAAAGCATATTCATCATTCAATAAAATACAACACCAAAGCATATTTCAGACTTAAAAGGGATCTTCAGTTGAGAATTTGCATGCAAGGATAAGGTTGTGTACATTGAATCTCTCAAAACTCAACATTAACAAATGCACCGGTTGCCTTTCGGGCTATCACAACATCAGAGCTGCGATACAACATTTGGTCTAACCACTCCACATCCTATTATTTTCATAAAGAAATACAAAATGACAACAATAATTTTTCAAAACTGCATAGTGCATATGCAATATGTGGCCGCAACTATGATTCAATTGAGATAACATTGCATAAATAAGAAAATATAACATCAACTTTAAACTACTGACGGAATATATAATAAGTTAACCAAATAAAAAAATTACAGGATGTTATTTGTACTTATATAAAGTGCTAAATTAAAACTCTGTTTGGGATGAAATGAGTTCCAGCAAAAGAAAACTTGTAAATCTGATTTCACCAATACACAACAAGAGAACATAAAAGCTGTTCAACTATCTGATCACAATCGTACCAACCAAATCCAAACAGTGAAGGCAAAGCACAGACAACAGAGAAACAGAATATAGAGGCCCCATCCAACAGTAGCAATTCTTTCACCAGTTTGCATCAAAACAAGGGGACCAATGTCTGCATCAAGACAGCCACCTCCACGAACAGAGCTGGAAATGGAGACCAAAAGTGATGGCAGTCAGCTGATCACAAGGTGGTCCATCATAACATGGCCACTGAGACGTCAATGCAGTCACCAAAATGCATACACAAAGTTTCTCCAGTGGAAATGATGGAAGGGACCGACATTTTCACAAACAACTGGAGGCAACAAGAACTGGTAGCATCAAGGAAGAAATCCATGGCTAATTCTTCGCAACAAGAAAAGATCTACATGTATCTTGACGTTACGGAGCCAAGTAAGGCAGCGAGATCAAGAAACTTACCAGCGACCACGGAGACATCCTTCCCGATGTACCGCTCCACAAACAAGTCCACCGTGTTCTTGAACGCTTTCGGGTCGAGCAAGAGGGTGGTGATGTCCTGGAACATGATTCCTACCATTTGTTGATGCATCATTTTAAACAAGGTCAAATCTTCGGCATCAAGATCAAATCTTTTCAAGGAAAATAGCAGAATTAAGTATAAAGGAATACAGAGATTCAGAACGGGTTCAAGAAAGCAAAGACATCGAGACTCGAATCTTTATGAACAAAAGAAGAGCAAGGAGTTTCCATTTTAGGGGGAAAAAGAAGACAGATAGAGCGTGGGTTCAGAAAAGAATTTGAAGAGATTCCATGTTTGTGAAGAACAAGAAGAACAATCAATAAAGAAAAAGGCGTGAGAGAGAGCGAGAGCGATGAGGACGGCCAGGGGGGGGAACGCCATGGCGGAAAACTTAACAAAGAAGCAGTCTTGGGAAGAAAGCAAGTACCTTTCTTGGGGAAGTCGGGGACGACGCGGATGGAAGCCGCTATCCCTCCGATACGAGGGTCCTGCTCCTGCTCCCCATCCTTCCCACACGCCATTGCTCCCCACCAATGAGCTCTCCTCTTCTCCAGGGGCAACCTCAGGTTTAAGAACCAAGACACAGAAATTGCAGACCTAAAGGGAGAGAGACAGCTATGCAGAGAGTTATATATAGAGAGAGAGAAGCAGAAGTGGTGATCGATGCGCATGGGAAGGAGCGAGGGACAGAGGTTGGTGAAGTGCAGTGGCGCGGCGCACGAGAAAAGAAGAGTCGCTTAAAAGCAGCAACGAGAGAGAGAAAGAGAGTCGGAGGGATTTGATTGGCCTTCCTCTCTCTCTCTCTTCGTTCGATAGGCCGCAACCGAGAGGGTATCACGAGGGAGATCTCCGCCTCCCTCCGTCTTCCTGCTCCCTCTTAGCCGTTTCAACTTTTGAAGCCGAAGGGTACTTCCCCCGTTCCTCTGTGCTCCCACTGACGCAGCTCCGAAGCGGCCCACCGCACTGCACGCCTCATGTGTGGCCATGGCGAGCGCTGTAGAAGATGCTCTCCTCTCTCTCTCTCTCTCTCTCTCTCTCTCTCTCTCTTTCTCCAATCACAGGTTATCGAGGTAGGCCCAATCAACATGCATCATTGTCGGATCACCTAATCACAACATCGATCGGGTTGCGGGGGAGTCTTTCTTTAGTCTCGAACAGCATCTCCACATTGCTACCCAATGCTTGCTGCTGTCCAATCTTCCATGATCATCTTTAACCATCTCCAGCCATCGTCTTCTCTCTCTCTCTCTCTGTAACACAACGCACGCACGCACGCACACTTGTACAGAGCAAAGATCGTCTTGACGTCATTGACGAGCTGGAACAGCACCGAATCCTTTCGACCATGGCGGATTCTGGTCCTGCGACCCAATCATCCGCCCATTTGCCGTGCCCTCATCAGTCCCCCGGGCCACTTGCCATGCACCAGCACGACAACTTCCAGGAGCAGAGCAAGAGGGCGAAGGCCACCATTGAATTCTCTGGATTCGGTGGTGGCGGATTCTGGCCCTGCGACCCAATCATCCGCCCATTTGCCGTGCCCTCATCAGCCCCCCGGGCCACTTGCCATGCACCAGCACGACAACTTCCAGGAGCAGAGCAAGAGGGCGAAGGCCACCATTGAATTCTCTGGATTCGGCTCACCACCGAATCCTCCTCCGGTACTGCCTGTCCTCGCCACCGACAAGACATCAGGATAAATGGCGCTGTCAGCTGCATCCAATAACACAATTCTGCCATATGATCGGCACAGCCAAATCGTTGCCCCCAAACAATGCTCATCGCATATGTCACTGCTCAGCTGCCACAGTCGACGTCCAGTTCATGGCATCAGACAACTGTGAAGGCGATGACTGATGCTCGGAAGGCTTCAGCTCTACGATGATCATAGTATAAACTCACCAAGCTTTTTTAAGCCTGAAATTTTTTAGTTTACCTCTCGGTCTTATACTATCTCTCAAAATAAAAATTATTTTTTATATTTTAAAACTCGTATAATTAATGTCTGACATCAATTTTTAAAATTAGGAAAGAATCTAGTTGATTTTTAATATAACTAAACTATACAAAAAAATATTAAAAAATTAAAAACATCTTCTATATCATAATATGTTAATCAAATATACTTCTCGTATTATTATTATTTATCAAATATTTTTTTGAACATTGATACACTGATATTAAGTGATAGAAAAGTTATGAAAAAAAATTAGTATTAACTTTTAGCATTGTATGAATTTATTTTACACTTTAAGCTTAATTGTTGATAGTTTTTATTTGTTATATAGTTAATTATTTTAAGTAATTAAAATATTGATCTCCTAAAAAACTTAATGTACAGGATTGTTTACTTAGTGTGACTAAATTTCGATAGCACCTCCCCTAAAATTCGAACATATCTTATTTATAAAAATAATAAAATATAACCAATTGATTGAATTATCATAAATTCAAATGTAAAAATAAATAAAAGTAATGGAGATTGAAGAAGAAAGGTAAAGAGGGAAGGATGGGTCTATTTAGTTTTAATCATCAAATCAAAAACAACCCCTCAAATTATTTTATCTAACGATATAAGTTTAAAGTACGAGGGGTCGCTTGTATAAGTTTAAAGTACTATGGTGACTTTGATTTTAAGAAGGAGCGGAGGTCGATAAAAATTTTAATCATTATTTTACCTAATGACATAACTTTATTCCTAATAGAAGATATCACTTTAATGCAAAATCATAATACGACAGATCATTTATACAAGTTTTAAGGTATGAAATAATAATTTTGATTTTGAGACATAGTACGAGGGATCAAATTTTTTTTTGATCTTTTTAAATAAATATTTTTTTATTTTATATTATTTTTAATCAAAAAAATCAACAGTTCAAATCGTATTAAGAACTGATCCTATACGATTTGATTATGATTCATAAAATTTAAAAATCGAAACCGTCAATTTGAAATCCGGCAACTGATATAGATGATGACAATGTACTAAACATTACAGTTGTTATTTATATGAGGAATAGAATAAGATATCTCATGAGATAGATCAAAGATTGAGTTAGGAGAAGCTGCATTATAAGGATAATAATACATGGATATGGTCAACCCGACAAGCTCTGCACGTACACCGAAGCTTCTTTACAGGTTCGATCAGATGGGGGAAGAAAACTAATGAAACCTTTAACCACTCTTGACATCATCTGCATAAAATAATGTTAAACCATTGCTCAATGCAAATATGAAAGAAATGAAGCAACGGCAGATGTAAAGGGATTAACAGATCATTTGAGATTTAAAGGGATTAACATGCATTCAATCTTTTTCATTTATAATTAAAGACATTTAAAATATAAGAATGAAATAATTTTTTTTTAATAATTAATACTCTCTAATCCTCTCAACGTATCTTTTACTCTTCTGTCATCATTCTTTTTTATATAAAAAAAATTAATTTTTAATCAACTTGCTTTACTCTTTTTTTAATCGAATGACACATCAATAAACTTCAGATGCGTGACTGACTTGATCAGATTGATATTTAGTTCGATTTCATGAAAACTATCTTAGATGTCCTTTCCAAATTGATACAATTTTCTTCTTTTGATGTAGTCAAGTAATGGATATTAGATTTATGCACCTTTTGTTATTATGTATAATTATTTTTTTATTTTTTACTTTAAACATTTCTTATATACTTATTTTAAAGATCGAAATTCTTTTTGACTCCTCCTATTATGTATCAAAATCAAAATTATACATCGTACTTTAAGACTCATATAAGTGACCCCTTCTAACTATGCCTCAAAATCAAAGTTATCCCCCGTATTTTAAAACTCGTATAATTGATCCCTCGTTCTATGCCTCAAAATCAAAATGATCCTCCATACTTAAAAACTCGTATAAGTGACTCTCCATTCTATACCTCAAAATCAAAGTCACCATCCATACTTTAAAACTCGTAAAAATGACATCATGTACTACAATTTCGCATCAAAGTGGTCTTCTTCGTTAAAAATAAGGGTATATGAGATGAATTACTATTAATTTACACTTCACTTGACATGAATGTTGAATTACTAGTAATTGGATACATACGCTGTTTGTATGACATATTTAATTGACAAGGTTTTTGACTTTGTGTTAGTTTAATCAATTGGTTATATCTTATTGCTCTTTGTAGGTTCTATAATTGGATGTAAATGGGATATGTTCGAGTTTTAGTGAAGGTGCTGTCGAAATTTAGTCACACTTAAAAGAAATAAAAAATCACAACAATCTTGCATATTAACATATTATAGTATAAGGGTATCTTTTATTTTTTAAGTTATTTTCGCATCGTTTAGCTATATTGAAAATCAAATTAAACACCCCCACCCACACAATTAAAAAAACAAACGATATTACCATTTTTAATAATAGAATGAGTTTGTTTAACATCCACATAATAGTACGAGATGTCACTTTAATACAAAATCGTTGTACCATGGATCACTTATACGAGTTTTAAAGTACATAGGGTAACTTTGATTTTGAGGCATAGTACAAAAGGTCAACAAGAATTTTGACCATTATTTTACCTAATGATGTAACCTTATTTCCAACTGAGGGAGCCACTTTGATGCAAAATCATAGTAGGGGGGTCACTTATACAAGTTTTAAAGTACGAGATGTGATTTTGATTTTGAGGCATAATATGAGGGGTCACTTATATAAGTTTTAAAGTACAGATGATGATTTTAATTTTGAGACATAGTATGGAGGGTCAATTATACGAGTTCTAAAGTCCGAAAGGTGATTTTGAAGTATAGTACGAGAGGTCAACAAGAATTTTGACTTATTTTAAATAAACATATATAAAGAAAAATATTGATTGGATTGAATACACAAAATTATTTTGTGTGGTTAGGTCACTAAAGTAATTTACATCCTCTGTATGGGCATCTTAAATTGACTAAATTGATTGCATTGAATGGTGACCTCTTCTATCCTCCCGAAACAAGTTGGTTGGTACAATTTTTTAATAATAAGAATCTATCTCGAAGCTACTAATCCTTACAATTTATTTCTTATTATTATATTAAAAGTAATATTAGTTATAACACTTAACATAATACTAAACTTATTAAATCCATAAATCTTATATTTATATGCAGTCATGCTATCAAGCAACTACATCATTCTTTTGCAAAAACATGTTTATGTACATTATTAAGTAGCTAAAACATATACAAAGTTGTTGTTTTCTAACATCTAGTAATTAAGTATCATATTTCATCACTCAAATGTTTCTCTTGGTGGCTCCATTCCTTATAAGAACTCTGAACAAAATGATTTAGTAGATAACAGACATGTCATATTTTGGTGGCACTGCACTTTTACTAATTCTCATGATATCATGGAATCATAGAAACATTTTAATCAACATAAACAATCATCATTCTAGTTGAAGAGTGTTTGTAGGCATCAGCTTACTCTTATTTCTGAAAGAAATTTTTTTTGTCATGCATAGATGATGTTGGATAGTTAACATCATGGCCCAACAATTGTAATATCATATATGCAAAGTGAGAGAATAATTGAATTAAATTATGAAGGTTGGATACATTCAATTTAATATTCAATCTATGCATTTTAGATCTATGGTTCAGACTCATCAAATTATGTGTCAATATCTCATCGTGTTAGATGGTGATATGCTACAACATGTTATCTTTTAGTTATCCAAACTAACTCCACACTCTTTTATATAACTAACTCTAATGTACGACATGATTGGTCGGTAAAAGCTTGACGTGTTAGTTATAATTCATCAACATTGCTATAAATTTCACTAATTCAAAAAAGTAAGCTACAGAAAAGCATTACAAATAATTAAAAATCAGTTTTTATCTATTTAGTGATTTTTAAAAATAATTAAAATTGCTTTGCGTTTGTTAGTGCATTTGAGGTAATGAAAATGTTTTCAATTTTTTTTAAGAAAAAAGAATTTTCTTTCATTTTTTTGGAAAAAAATAAAAATCACTGTAAAGAATCGGTTCAATCACTCCTATTCAGAAATCACTTTTTTGTTCTAAGTGGTCGAAATCCGAATTCAATTCGCTTTGGTCAGAAGAAACGAAAATTTCAAAATATAGAAAAGAAACGTATCTGGACCGTCCGATCACCTATCAGACGGCTGCTGCTGCTGCTGCTGCTGCTGCTCTTCCTCATCCTCACCGACCAGGACGAGCGGGTTCGTCCCCTGCTCCATTGCTTGCACCCGCCTTCGGATCCGCCGCAGGACCCCCTCGATGGCCAGATCGAACGCGTCCTTCCGCGCCCGCAGAGCAGCCGAGCTCCCGTGCCGACGGTACATGACGGCCGGCGCCAGCTCCAGCACCGCCGCCCTCATCCGCCGCACCCGTCCCGGGGGTATCGCTTCCAACACGTCGGCGATCCGCCGACCCCCGAACACGACCTCCTCCTTGGGTATTAGCACGGAGAATTCACTGTACCGGCGGCGTGGGAGGTGCCATCCGAACTGCCTCGCTGCCGACGCCTCCTCGAAGAACACCGGAATGCAACCGGCGAGGATGCCGTCGAAGGTGGACCGGCGCGTCGGAGTGTCGCCCGGCGGATGGAGGCAGAACCGAGCCCGGAGCATGGGGCGCATGAAGCGAGCGGGATCGTGGACGCAGGCGCCCCTGGAGCAGTCGACGATGTCGCAGAGGTCGCGGCGGAGCTCACACTCGGCGCGGATGCTCGAGGCGATGTTGGGCCGGCCGCTGCTGGTGGCAGCCCCGCCTGCGAAGAGCATGAGCGCAGGGCGACGAGAGCGGCGCGCGCGGGCGAGCCAGGCATCGAAGCGCCCGAGGGTGGCGGGGTGGAAGGAGGTCGGGGGCGGGACGGCGTGCTCCTGAAGAGGCCAGGCACGCGACTCGAGTGTGAGAGCAGAGAGGTTGTAGCACTCGGGGAGGCCGAGAAACGCGGTGCCCCACACCGGGGTTTGGGCCGGGTCGTTGTCGAAGTCCCAGGCGGCGCCGGCCACGGCGAGGAAGTGGTCGTGGCCGGCGCGGCGAGACCAGATCGCGGGGCGGTCGCGGCGGAGCCAATCGGTGAGGTCGCGGCCATGGAGGGCGGAGGAGTTCCATTGGTCGGGGGAATAGAGGAAGGGGAGGGCCGCAATGGCCGCATAGTAGGGGACAAAGACGGCATCGGCCGCGGCAGGGTCAGCGACGAGGCAGGGGTACTCGAGCATGCGGCGGTGGAAGACTAACTCCATGAAGAGGGGATCGGTGCGGTACCAGGAGCGGGAGCGGTTGTGGGTGCGAGGCCCCAATCCATGGTTGGCGATGAAGGGGCGGAGGTTCTTCTCCTGCTGCTCCCGGAGCTCGAAGAGGAGGGGGAAGTCGTCGCAAGTAGCGAGGAGGTCGGTGTTGAACCTGCTCGGCAGCTCGCGGATGTAGATCCAGCGGCCCTTGCACTCAGCCGCTGTCGCCGCCCTGAAATCCCCCGAGAGGAGGAAGAGGAAGCCGAAGAGGAAGGGAAGAACCATGGAGGGGCAGGCGATCACGGACTTCTCGAGGGGGTCCATCGATTAGCCAGCAATCGCCATCGAGGTATTGGTGGATGGACACTCGCCCTGACGAGGTTGGGGCCGGAAGGAACACAGTAATCGCTAATTAAGGAGGTTTGATCGAAGATTCCGACGAGCTAAATATCAAACAAAGGTAGTGGCGGAGGCATGGCGTGGGTTGTCACGGCGCGTCGGTGGGCTGCAGAAGGGGGAGTGGATGCCGCGTCTAACCGTGGAGGCCTTTTTGACTAACAACGACTCGGGATGGGTGTCGCTCGTGCGTTGGCATCACCGGTCTCCTTAACCACCTTTTAAGAGGGGAAGTGCGGAGTAAGGGCCCACCACGTCACCATAACATGATTAATCCGACGTCGGTGGCAAAAATAACGGCATCACCTAAGATTCCTACCCACTACGCCTTCTTTGCGGGACCCGTCTTTGTCCCACAATGGAAGACAGGTAGACGGACCGGGTGAGCGATAGTATCGTCTCGTCTTTAATGGGGCGGTGTACATTGGGTTTGATTCACATGGACGAGTCCATGTTTGCCGGACGTAATGAGCACATCATGAGGCCCAATCCACATATGGGATGGGCTAATTTATACTCACACCAACAGATGCGTTGTGCAAGCGGACGATTTGGATGGAGCAGCAGCAGTGCATGAACGGGCAAAATGTGAGCGAGTTTTAGTGGGGGAAGAAAGGCCCTCCAGTTATTCCTTTCAGCAGAGAAGACATCAGCAACGCCATAGTTCAGGAGAGAGATGGCTCTGCTGATTCCAGTCTCCTCAGGAAGCTCCCAAAATGAAGTGGATCGTGTTGTTGCAGACCCCTCTCTTGGATTCTTGGGAGTTGGAGCTTCCCCTGAGAGCGTAGAGGATGATGATGGGGTTCGGGGGACAACGTGCATGGAAGATGAATCATCGTCTCCATCAACCTTAGTGCGAACCCTAAAAGTCATAGAACCCACTCATTACCCGCAAGACTCCAAACACCCAAGAGATAACCACAAGGTTTCGAGGGGGAACTGTCCAAGAAAAAGAAGTGACGGATCAAAGATGACGAGGAGCAACGAAAGCTACGTGATGGATGCCATGATTCGTATCTTTAACTCGGTTTTGGCACCTAGGGAAGAGAAGTTTGCTGAAAGCCCTGTGCGGCGAGTGGTGGGTAGGAAGTGGACATGGCGGATGGACGTGAAGGAAAAAGGACGGATGACAATCCAACTCCCAGGTTCCACACCAAGAACCCCAAAAAAGTTTTCTGCCACCATGAGATTCTCGTGTTCCTCTCTCCAATTCTCTTAGCCTATTTAGATCGACGGCGCCGACGAGCCTTCTTCACTCGCGGAGACTCGGAAACAGTGAGCTTTACTTTATCTTTACGTTCTCATTCTATTCATGTTTTACCCACTCTCTCTCTCTCTCGGAAGATAGATGCTGGAAGAAAGACTACAAACTCATGGATCAGAGCATGGGAAGAGCTCCCGTCACAGTCTGCTCCTATCCCAAAGGGATCAAACATAACACATGTACAAGTGTGTACTTCCAAGGCGCATACACAGTGAGAAAGATAAGGATATGATAGCTTTTTTCCGTAGATCTCGTGTCGTGTATTAGGCTTCGGAGAGACATAAAAAAAGGCTTAGTTGCTACGGTAGGCAGTAGACTACTGTTGGACATGCAAAGGAGAGTGAGGTCCATCAAGCAGATCCGCGAGAGACGTGCTGCCATCTTATCTCCAGTGCTGTGCTCACTGCCATGTCCTCAAGCTTCCAGTGCCACATGAAGAGGAGGAACACGGAACGGTGGAGCTTGCATTCAGTTCCCTCCTGTGATAATTGTAGCATGCAGCGAGGATCTTGCTATCATCTTGACTCCTTGAGATCACTTCCTGACAAAGCATAATATATTATCATGCTGAATATTTTATGTTGAGCAAGGTCTAAAAGGCAGACATCAGAAATCCTTTTGTTCGCTTCGTGAGCATTCCTCATCATAATGCAGATTAGTATAAGTCTACACAAAAAGGAGATGGTATCCTATGCAAGATTAATAGTGATAGCTTGATTCCCTATCATTCTAGTGGAAGATTTTGCTCACTGTAGCTTCTTTATATATTGAGGGAGGAGCAGTAAGTGGATGTTGCAAGGAAGACAAAGTTTGCAAGAAAGCAGCTTGTATGATTGATTGATAGAATTAATTAGCTGATCTGCATATTATTACACATAGATAGTGTTATACATTTCACCCAAGGGTGAAGTGTCTTGGCTTGATCATGCTCGCGTAAACATGGGTGCTTGAGAGTTATTCGTTGGTGTTCGAGGGATATCCAAGTTCATCGGGATGTCCGTCGATAGGTCGGAAATCTAGGCGGTCACCTCATGCCAGGGTCAACTTCCGGTCTATGGCAGAGCTGCAACCGTTCGAGAACTTCTGCGGTGTTTCGAGCGGGGGTTGTTGCTTACCCTTTGGTTGCAGGGGGCCTTGTTCGATTGGTCATTGAGTACTAAGCTTCCCTCTATTGTGAGTGTGTTATTTCATTCCTCGACTTATTCATCAGTGGTCGATACCTACATTAAGGTCGCAGTCGAGGATATGTCACCCCGACGTAACCCTTTTAATGGTTAAGTTAGTCATGAATCACCTTGTGTTGTCTATTTTTTTCTATATAGGTAGGTCCCACTCTGACATTGTTGCTTGGGTACCTTTTATACTACTTGGGGAGGCAGAAATAATACAAAATGGATCAATGCACGTGGGTGGTAAGTTAATGTCGTATGTTGGTAGATGGTTGAATCCTCGACATGTTTGTCCTATTCCGTTACGATGCTGGTTGTCTTTATTGAGTGTATATAGTAGACACGATCTTTCCTTGGACTATTGTTTGAGTTGAAATATGTCATCATATTGTGTAGGAAACGTAAAGAAGTTAACCTTATGGGGGAGGCAGGTGGTGAGGCCTGAACTTAGTCCATCGAGTGATGATCCGGGATAATGTTCCTTCCCGATATTTTAATCTAAGCTGAATCAACACTATCTACGTGACTTTTTAAAAAATAATACGAAAATATATATTGGACGAGCCAAAATATATCATATCATATAGAAACCAAAACTTTGGGTTTATAGAAGTTACAATTCAAGTGCATAAGTTTCATTTATACTGTCTTCTAAGTCCATGTTCAACTCAAGCTGTTCCTCGTTCAACATCTTGGACTAATGCAAGAAAACTTGCATCATCTTCTTCAATCTCCTGACAACTTCGAGGATGAACATCTTTAACTCTCTCTTTCTCTCTCGTGTTTAGAGAAGGAGAAAGCAAGAATTAGAAGCCGAAACATGCAAAATAACATGAACAAGAAGTTTAGATATCACATCCAACGAGCAACCTTGCACTAAAAACATGCCGTTGGAGTCAAAGAACATCCTTCTCCACCATACCACCAACCCTTCAATGTGTCACCCAAAGAGAACAACCACCACAAATCCACGGATCAGACGGATGGACCTAATGCGAGCCATTCGATCCGGCCGTTGGATCCTCATCGAAGGGTCGTCGCGAGCCAATAAAAAACGCAGCAGGTTGTACGCGATCCACAAAGATCGGTTCAACACGGCATGGGGCCATGCAGGCCGTCCGATCGCCATCGCCATGTAATCCGGTCCTCCGGATCTTTTTGTTCGCTTCCGGCCACGACGTGGGACGCGAATAAATAATATTTATTATTATTGTCATTATTTTTGACCCCCTCTAACCCGTCCCTTGTTTCCAAATCGACGCTTCTGTTCGTCTTCTTCCTTCGCCGCCCTTCTTTCTTCGTGGGATCTCCTCAATCATTCCCCTATTTCTCTCGACCTCAAGAGGGAAAGAAGCCCTTTTCGTGCCTTTAAAAATGCCTACAGATCTCTTCGCCTTTTGCATCGTTCTGAGACTTTTGTTTCCTGTTTATTCGCGGTGATGGATCCGTAGAACGATCGAATTGGGTCAAATCAGGGTTTGTGAGAGGGTTCGATGCGATCTTTTTAAGGCTTTTTTGACTTGGGATATAGGTGGGTGTAGGGAATGGCGGATTTCCGGCAGAAGCAGGACACAGCTGACCGGGAATTCCGACGAGGTCTGGAGGAGCTGGTGCGCGGCCACATAGACGGATGCATGACCGCCGCCCTGGCTTCCTGTAGCTCCGCTGCTTCGGCAGTAGATAACGAGGACGACCCCGCAGCCGGTGGCGGTGGCGACGGAACCGACCAGCTCGCTCGGCGAAGGAGGAGGTCGGACGTCGCGGGGGACGACCTCGCGGAGACGTCTGCCGCCGCCCGCCGCC
The DNA here is from genome assembly GCA_029747655.1 of Ensete ventricosum. Lineage (NCBI taxonomy): Eukaryota > Viridiplantae > Streptophyta > Magnoliopsida > Zingiberales > Musaceae > Ensete > Ensete ventricosum. The sequence continues at coordinate 53,809,394 of JAQQAF010000008.1, forward strand.
ACTCGCGGATCCTGAGCCGGTGGGTGGCACGCCAGGCTGAGGAGATGATTACCACCATCGAGAGGAGGAACCGGGAGTCGGAGCTCATGGCGCTCGCGCGGCTCCACACCGTGTCTATGCTCGACAGTTCATTCCTACGGGAGTCGCGGCGGTCGCAGACGACCGTCGAGCGCCCTGTGGCCGCCCGGGCCTCGTCCGTTCTCCAGAGGTGGCGGGAGCTCGAGGACGCATCATCCGCGGTCAGAGAGCGGCGGAGCCAACCCGCCCCGTCCCCCGCGGCCACCGCCAACAACAGCCGGAATGGTCCGGAAAGCCGTAGCCTTGCGGAGTCAATCGACGGCGCTAATCTCACCAGTAATGAGAGCGAAAACAATGAGCACCGAGAAGGGGGAAACGAGCCACCGGGAGCAGCAATCACGGCGCAAGACAGGGAGAGAGAGGTTACGGACGACAGGGAGTCGAGCAGAGAGCAGTCCCCCGATCTTGGGGACGGTTGGGATGGCGAGAGGGAGAGAGTAAGGCAGATAGTTCGTGGATGGATGATGGGCACCGCTGTGGCAGCGGACACTGCCTTGCGAACCTTGCCACGAAGAGAGAGCCCTAGGAGTGACTGGCTTGGAGAAACGGAACGGGAGCGTGTGCGGCTGGCGAGGGAGAGGGTGCAGCTGGTGAGCCAGCAGAGGCATGCTCAGGGTAGCAGAACAGGAGAGATCGAGAGATCTCGTTCGGCAACAGACCATGGGAATGCTTCAGAGCAAGCCCGGAGGCACCTGCCAAGGTTACGCGGTAGACAGGCTCTGCTCGATCTGGTTATGAGGAATGTGCAAGAGAGGGAGAGGGAGCTTCAGGGCTTGTCAGAGCATCGAGCGGTTTCTTGTTTTGCTTATCGCAGTCGAATTCAGGTCAATTTTTAGATAATTCCTTTTTGTTATATAATAAATAAGACATCTTGATTCATCTTGACAGCCAGAATGTATTTGCAAATGTGGATTCAAACTCTAGGACCATAGTTGCCATATCCTATGCCGACCTGAGTTTAGATCTAGCTTAATACCTGGAGTATATCTTAGGCATCTGGGTGATATCCTAGAAAATGATCCTAGTAGTGACTTTACCTGCTTTGACTTAGTTATATCGTACATATTAAAATTTTCGTAAATATACTCACGAAATATCTTGATGGAGCTTTACTTTAGTGTTAAGGGTGAACATGAACATTTGATATTTGGAGTATATAATTGAATTTTGTGGCTCCAGATGAACTAGTATAGGCATCCAAATATCAGATAGTGCTGTATCATCTTAATTCATGCATATTTGCTATTAATTCTGGCACATATGAACATATTTGACATGCATATATGTTTCACAATAACAAATATTCATATTCCAGGTTGATAGTGGGGTTTATTTACCATCTAATCTTCAGCATTGACTTTGACGATGTATTAATACATGCTCTGGTTCTCTCCAAGAGTGACATTTGAACAAAAAGGTTGTTTTTCTTGTTTTCAAAATTGAAAATTAGGAGTAGGTGGTAGATTTTCCATATCTGAGAAGACTTGTTCAGATATGACCCTAGAATCTCATATTTTATCCTTTTCTCTATTATTAGATAATATATGCAAAATATACTTTTTATTTTCTTTTTTCCTTCTTGGGCCCAGCTTAGGTTTAAAATTGAATCAAAATATTTTTCGTATATTTTCTATATTTCTTTAAAATTTCGTTGATTTTCATCATAATTTTTTGGCAGCCCTGAACACCTTAAATTTTAGGATTATTATGCTGAAAAATATAGAAGTCTTACAATCACAAATATAGAAATAAATTTAAAATGTTCATTAAGTGTAGCAGTCCTTCGTTTAGCTGTTTTATTAATATAAGAAATTTTATTATGATGTCATCAACTAGTCATAAAAGTTCCAGGATTACAGACTGATCTGGAAGTCCACACTTAAATTAGTTTTATGAATATTAAATTTTCGTTAATTGAATGTCCCATTTTTAATTAAACAGTGCTAATAATGTTCTACAGTCTCTGTAAGTAACCTAGAGGCACGATAGTATGATTTCATTAAGTTCTTTTCTGATGTATTATCTCTTCATCGTGGTCTCTTCTCCTACTTGTGTATTCTATTTGCCAAGACCATGTGATCTCATTACCTTGAGCCTGCATGACTTGCCACCAGGATAAAACGGTGAACAATTGTCTGAGCTAGACTCCTATGATTCACACACTTATCTAAATTTATAAAAATGTAGGTGCATGATTTTCTCTACTAATATGTAAGAGTATAATTATATAGTTAATGTAAGCATACAACTTTCTATATAAGAGTATAATTATGTAGTTAATTCAAGCATCCAACTTTCGAAACAATGCTTGTGCTTATTGCTCAAATAAATCTTGTAGTAAAATCTGAAAATATTTTACTCCTTGCACCTACTTCTTATAAATTTAGGCATCAGTGACTTCTTCAAACATCTTGTGATTTCCAATAATCTTATATTCTCTTGACAATGATCAATACTCTTTTAGGCCCAATTTGGGGTGTGTCCTATTTTCTGGAACATTTAGCTACATAATGCTGAGGGTTCCCTTGTGAAAATTGAACAAAAAATAGCACTATGTATTTCCAATTTGACCACCGTAAAATGAATCCTGTCTAAAGATCTAGCATGGGGAAAAGCTTAAAAGGAGATTAGTCTGTGATGCATCTTGGGAAAAAGGTTTTCAAGATACAAAGAAGCGTCCTACTTTGTCATGTCTTTTGCAATGGTTCAAGTACTAAGTCCCTACATGGTCCTGCCTAAAAGCTACAAAAATTCTATGTCCAGAATAATGATAAATTATGCTGGAAATATTCTTTTACTAGTTGCATCATCAGAATAAAATCTCCTACCTCTTTCTTCTGAATCTAAGTTCCTTCTGCTGGACAATTATAAGTTGACAATTTGAATTTCTAGAATAACAAGACATTGCTCCTACAGGACCAACTTTTCTATGAATTTATTATTATTACTATTATCATTATTATTATTATTATTAATTTGGAAATGCTGGAACTAACATGTTATAAAATTATTACATGAATACATTGTACTCAGACATTTGACCTGGTCTTAAATAGGGACTTGTAACTGTGGGTTAAATATCATCAGAAATTATCTGGCATTACATTCTTTTATTTTGACATTACTAGGAATGATATTTTGCAATCACATGTTTCTATGATTAGCTATCTTGATACTTTGTGCTTCATCATCATAGTAATTGTACTTACAATCATAATTCAGTCCTTGCTTCGAGGAAGATTCTTGCGAAATTCTGGACCAACTGAGGATGACCGACGCTCTTCTGTTGCAGCTAGAGAATTAGGTCAACTGAGGCAGCACCATCCTGTATCTGGATTAAGGTATATTTTTCTTTTCATAATAGTTACTGTAAGCTGTTGTTACACATACTGATTCGTCATGTATGTTCTTATTACATCTGGATCCATAATCGAGACCAATCCTGTTTGTATGAATTGGTTAAATCTTGTCTGGTACATATTTTATCGAAACTTATATTTGTGAGAAATGCAATTGCAACTTCAATAACCAATTCATCATTGGCCACTGTGAAATGGTTATCACTTATTGATAATAATATTCCAACAGCAAAAGCAGAATATAATAAATATTACTATGCTCTATGGATTTGGATCAATATAGTTCTTTCCTGAAGGTCTCATGATTTTATTACTTTATAAGAAGTTACCATATATATTTTTTTCTTAAAGGATATTTATTATCTCAATTACCTTGTAACATCATGAGATGGGTCTTTTTTATCTAGTTGAAGTAAAATATACTATATCTAATGCCACCTTCCTTTCCCAACCATGTGGTCAGCTATGTAGAGGATAAAGCACAATTGCACATGAACAGAATTTTAATGAGGTCCTTGAGAGTCAAGTTAGTTTTAGCATGATACAAATTTTAGCATGATACAAATAGGATGCAAAATATATAAATTAGGCAGTACTTAATTTGGGTTTCAGTAGCCATTTTTTGTCATCATCAGATAGACGGGATAACCAACTAATGCGAGATAATTGCTATTTTTGGATAGCATAGTAGTATGTTATAGCAAACTTGGTGGGTCAAGATGTCACAATCCGCTTGATGGGTAATTGATCCATGAATCTCAATTGAGTCTGAACCACTAGTACAAGATGCTAAGCCTAAGCTAATAGTATTAGACTCCTCAAGCCCTTATAAATCAATCATGATCGACTAAAGCAGGGCATAACAATCTTTCCCACTTGTGGGCTTGGCATCCATGTCAAAGCTTGAGCATAGCCTAGATCAGACATTAGCATGGTGTATATGAGGTATAGTCCAGTTGTGGCTCTATGTAGCGACGTGTCCTCTGACCTTGTATATGAGGCATAATCCAGTTATGGCTCTATGTAGTGACGTGCCCTCTGACTCTGTCCACGAGTAGTTTTTTCCTACATAAGCCTCTTACCATATCCCTATTAGGTCGGATTTGATACTAATTGTCATAACCCAAGGTAATAGTAGTACACTCATCAATAATAGTGTTTGACTACCTCCGATTTGAGACTAAATCGGGGTGACACACATGACCACCCGCTAGCCTGATGGACTAATTTATCATCAGGCCAATTAGGCCATTTCCAGCTATGTGCACAAGCATATGATTCTCTAGATCTTGGGAGGAGTTGAACACATCTTTCTAGACTCCTAAGCAAGTCAGGTAATTTCTGTCTCCTAAGCAGTAGTTGCACAAACTCCTTGTTGTTTCAACAGAATCAGAAGAAATTGAGTAGTCAATCATCAGAACATAGAGAAGAGTGACCCATTCAATGGTATTTAGGTCCAATTCAATTTTCAACTTGTATTAATTAGAAATTAGAGTAACAGTAGTCTTTATATATGGCTTGTAACTCTTGTACGGACATCTTTGGCTATTTTATTTTTGTTCTCCAGTAATAAAGTAGTTTATTTTTTCTCTTTAATTAATCACGGGAGAATTTTTCCCTTGAATTGAACAACTCTATGAGGAATTCAGCCATCAAATCATCAAGAGCAGTAGCCCTTTCTTGGGTATCTGGTCTCGTTCAGTTTCAATGTATAATAATTAATTATGAATTAAAACATGTTAGCATATGTATATATATGGCTTGTAACTCTTATGTAGATATCTTTCACTATTTTGTTCCAGCAACAAAGCACTTTATTTTCTTTTAGATTAGATCCTTGAGGGACCATTCTTCTCGAATTGTAGAAAAACTTACGAGGGTCGATTCTAAAGTTGTACACTTCCAGTTTCTTTTTTCTCATGCATATTGGACATAAGTCGATTCATTTAGGTATTGATGGTCATGTATCGACTGGGTTGGTATAACATGGCTTAACCCCACAGCATCTAGCTGATTACATTTAACTAACCTGTGCACAATCTAAATGTAGTTTAAATGGAGTTAAAAGGGTTAAGAGTCCACAAAAAATAAGAATCTGTACTTCATATTTCAGAGTGTGAAAATATTAAAAGATGGTGAAATAAAATGAAAATGCACATTTAAAAAGGGAAACAGTATAATTTTCTAATCAGTTACGCCAATTTATGATCTCTAGTATGGCTTTTTGCTTATTGGATCTATTATATGGGAGTTCACTGTGCATTTCGTCATTCTTTTTATAGAGTGGTAATACAAATGCTGAAAGGATGACAAATTGTCTTTGTTAACAGTAGGGAAGAACTTAACTCCAGGCAAGAGAGTGTCATCTCCAGTCAAGCAAACAGTCGATCCAATGCATTTGACAGTCATGATACAAACAACTCCATAAATGGTACATCTTGGTCAAATAATAACCTTGATGAATCCCAAACAAATACTGGAATTTCTGAGATATATGAAGCAACAACGACACCTGTAACTGTTGAGACGGAAAACAGCACTGAAAGTGAAAATACAGAATGGACAGAATTCACAAGTCAAGTACAAAATTGGCAGGAAAATGCAGTTGGGGAAGAGGATTGGCAACAGTCTACCGAAGATAGGTTTCGTGGATGGCATGATGGTAGTGAAGCTGAATATAGTGGGAATTGGCAAGAAAATATAGACCATGCACAGCCTCATGAAACACCTGAAGGGGATGCAGAAAATAGACATCATCAAGTGCATGGGTATTGGCAAGAAGATGATCCTCAAGAGACACTCCCAATTTGGCAGGATGAATCTTTACCTCCTCTGCAAGGCCAACAATCCATTTCTATTAGAAGAGCTAATAGATTTATTCTTCCTGATGATGATAATGTATATAGCATGGAGCTCAGGGAACTCTTGAGCAGGTAACTGATGATTCATTTATAGTCTACTTACATGTAAACGAGATTACTAATTATATTCTTTGCTACTAACTTAATGCCTTTATTCTGCAGGAGAAGCGTCTCTAATCTTCTTCGTAGTGGGTTTCGTGAGAGTCTAGACCAACTAATAGAGTCTTATGTTCGACGGCAAGAACATAATCCATTTGATTGGGATTTACAGAGAACGGAATCTGTATCTGATTCACAAGAGGTAGATCAGGGTCAACAGAGAGATGATATGATTGAGGACCAGCAAATTTCCATTAATGAGACTCCGCTGATGCTGCCATCTCCACCGGTGCCACCGCCACAGCCACTGTGGCATTCAAATTTGCATCATACTAATTGGAGTCGACGGAATATTCATAATTCAGTAAGCATCTCTCTCTCTCTCTCTCTCTTTCAATGCTGTGATTAAGAGAAGAAATTATATATCTTTCTCTTGATCTTGTGAATCTTTTGATAATTTCTTGCTTTTAGTCTTATTTCTTGTAGTTTCTATTTAGGATCATTTTATGTTCTAAGTTTGGTGTTGACTACTTGTTTGGTTATTCTGATGACTGCATCGTAGTTTTTCTTCAATTGAACAAAATCAAATAGGCACTGGGTTTGCCTTAGTCCCAAAATGTATTTCAATGCCTTTTGTGTTATGCCAAGCTCAGTCCAAAATGCTTATAGAATCTTCTTCTTGATCAAGATCAAGTATATACTTAACATTTAATCTGAAACCATTACATTTTCAGGAATGGGATGCTATTAATGATTTAAGGGCTGATATGGCTAGGCTTCAGGAGGGAATGAGTCATATGCAACAAATATTGGAGGCATGCTTCGATATGCAGCTTGAGTTGCAGCGTGCAGTCAAACAGGAAGTTTCATCAGCTTTAATTCGGTGTTCCGGAGGACAAGGTTTGTAGAAGCTTTTTGTGATAAGTTCATTTCTTTTCTGAAATGAGAAATTATATTGAATATATAATGGTACAATAATTTGATATGATTCTATCAAGCACATGATGATCCTAGTTCTTTTTTTTTTACATTTTGTTGATTAATAGAGCTACCTAATTAATCTGTCTACACAGTAGGCCTTCATGATGCACAGCTCAAAGGGGGATATACATATGCTCAATGGAAAGAGCACTTCTTTTAGTCGACCGAGGATAATTCTTAGATTGATGTGGCTCTTATGGCATATCCAAAGTAGCATGAATTTGAATTTCCTCACAGAAAGTTGTTTGTGAAAAATCATCAGTCTGGTACCTGACGAGGAATTATATCAAGACCAGAACAAAGTTGAAAAATACAGAGCATAACATGGATATATGTAAATTGAGTAAAATCGCATGATAAAATTCAACAAACAAACCATAATACAGAAATCATGATGGTGAGCTGATCCACATGTCTGCAATTGGAGTTTTTGGGATGTCTAGATTTGAAATAAAAGTCATGGTAACTTGTGTGTATGGTAATGGAAAAAAGTTACCTAGCATTTTATTGATTCACTCACATGTAAAGGCTTCTTGGTGTACAAAAGACACCTTATCCAAGCAAATTGTAGTGCCCGTGTTCCGTCAATTCCAAGATGAATGCTTTTCCTTGACCATGTTTAAGATTTTTATTCTATGAAAGCGTTCCTTTTCCTATTTACATGGTGCCCATGGCATGGGATTGTATCTGTCTGTGGAACTTCATTGGTATCTTAATATTCCTGCTAACGGACTTCTTTTTGTTCAGTACCACCGCTGCATTAGAGCAGATACTTTGTGGTTCACTGAATCTTCTGTCGTTGCTGAAAATTTTCATTTATTTTCATTAGGGGAGGAAGAAGAGTACTCGCAAGATGTATCAAGATGGTGTCACGTGAGAAAAGGGACTTGTTGCATCTGCTGTGATAGTCACATCGATTCTCTTCTTTACAGGTATGTGTTTCCTCTTACTTACCCGGGATCAAACAGATCATGTAATTCTGAGTCGTGACAAATGCTTAATCTTTGTGCTGTTTTGATCTCTGCCATCAGATGCGGGCACATGTGTACTTGTTCAAAGTGTGCAAACGAGTTGGCTCAAGCGGAAGGCAAGTGCCCGTTGTGCCGAGCACCTATACTTGAGGTAATTCGAGCCTACTCCGTAGCGTAAAAACTGAAACCAGATCACATAGATGCAACAGCAACAGCTTTGTAGCGGGAGTTGCATGTCGGTGGGTGGCAGAACTGTACATAGGTCCAGTCATTTTTTTTGGCCTTCGGCACCCTGATCATTAATTACGATATGTGGGAAGGTTGAGTGAACTTGTAAAAGGGGTCATTAATTTTGATTTTGGAAGGTTGAGGATACTTTTAACCTTTTATTTATCATTGACATGCCCTTAGAAAAATTATATGTTCAATTATTGGTATGTCTTTTGATGTTTATTAATCCATGGTAGATCCATTTTTATGTTTTTTTCTTTTTTGTGTTTAGTCTATTGCTTGAATATTTTTAAAAACAATTGGTATGTCTTTCTTTCTTGTGTTGTCACCAGATTCTGATTCAAGTTGATCCATTTTAACTATATCTCATAGTGTCTTTCTTGTGTTGTCACCATATTCTGATTCAAGTTGATCCATTTTAACTATATCTCATAGTGTTTGAGGTTAGAAAAGAGGTTCATTTTCGGATTACGTGTGGTATGGAAGATGCTTGTGTTCGTTCGATGACTTGGTTGGAGGTGCACGAATTCCCACAAAACCAACATGAATTGGGATATAAGGTTTCTTCCATAGAAATATAGAATGTTATAGCTAGTTTATGTATTGCTATTGTTTAAACTTCACGTGTCGAGTTCCCTAAACAAAGGAAGATAACATCATTGGTGACACGTGGAAGGGTGATGATACAATGAAATTTGTTATGGAACTTTATGTAGTTGGTGGAGGAGTCATCACGATTTAGTTTCGCCCATGTGTCATGAAAAAAATATAAATAAAGTATTCGATGTAATGCTCATGTTTGTCCGTATCATTCGATATATATATATATATATATATATATATATATATATTTTGTACGTCAAGTAGCGGGTTTGTAGTAGGCTTGATAGTCCTAGTTTGGTTAGTTTTTGTGGTCGGTTTCAGTTTGTAAATGAGAGTTGTGTCATGTAGGCACTTGTGAGGACTTTGGTCTGTAATGAACCTTGGCTCTTTGTGTGTAACCTTTCAGAGCTTGTAAAGTCTATGGTTGTAATTTGTAATGGCTATATAAAGTGATTTCTAAAGTATTTGCTTGTGGATCCTGTGGGAAGTGATTCATCTAACCCGTTTTTTCTTTTGTAGGTCCTAAGGGACCCTATGAGGTTTCGGGGAGGCTAACCTTTACGGATGGACATGCAAGGGTGCCGCACGACTTAGGCAAAATCAACTAAGGCCGTGACATGTGTGCGCAAGCTAGTCCACGTCGATCGAAAAGAGGCTGGGAAGCTCGGGAGAGGTCGACTGGGCTGCTCGAGAACGTGCCTCAGTTGGGTCTACTCGAGAGCGTGCTTCGGGGTTTGTCGAGAGATCCTGCATGAAGGCCTCGTCGGGGCGGGGGCGCTCAATGTGATCCCTTTGACGATCAAGTTAGTGCCCCGATCAAAATGATCTTAAGTGTTCAGTATAGAGAGAGAGAGTCTAAGAGAGAGCCCCTCTTGAGTTGTTCTCAAGGGTGGCTTTTATACCTATAGGCCTAAGGACAATCGTATCGGGTTCCTTAATGTCGTCGGCGTCCTTTGCTAAGCTGGCTTGCGATCTTGCATGGTTTTGAGGTCTTCGAGCGTTGAGTCTCCATCAAATGCTATCATGCTCCATACTCCACGGTTGTCTTTGTCCAGGTTGAACTTCCCTATGCTAGGTCGGCTTTCCCTATGCCAGATCGGATTACCCTGTGCCAAGTCAGATTCTGGTGTGTCAGGTCGGATTCTAGTGTGCCAAGTACACTGTCGACGTGGTGCTTTGTCTCTGACGCGTAACAGGTGACTGGATCGACCTATTATTAGCCCTATCATTTTTCCCTAGAAAGCCTATCCCGAGGTCCCTTGAAGAGGGGCACGGGGAAGGATGTAACATGTTTGTGGCTTTTCGCCTGGCATGCATCTTTCAGAATGGCTTCCTTTCTTGTCCCTTGGCATTGCTGGGCTTGGGGTCGAGTCGTATAATGTCATGTTGGGTGCTGGCTAAGGTGGTGGATCTATCGGGTCTGCCTGACGTATCGAGCTTGAGTTAAGTTGGTCGAGCTGGTTGAAGTGTTGTTCCTGGTTGCAACTAAACTATTGGGTTGGTCAAGTTGCAGGTCTTGGGGCCAAGCTGTCACAATTAGGTTGCTGATCTTGGGCTGGGGCTTCTCGGTTGGCCGAGTTACTGGTCTTGGCAAGAGCTATTTGGCTAGCCGAGTTATTGGTCTCGGCAAAAACAGTTTGACTGGTCGAGTTACTGGTCTCGACAAAAACTGTTTGAGTGACCGAGTTACTAGTCTCGACAAAAATTGTTTGACTGAGCGAGTTATTGGTCTCAGCAAAAATTATCTGACTAAACGAGTTGTTGGTCTCGATAAAAACTGTTTGACTGGCCGAGTTACTAGTCTCGACAAAAACTGTTTGATTAGCTGAGTTATTGGTTTCAACAAAAACTTTTTGACTAGCCGAGTTATTGGTCTCGACAAAAACTGTTTGACTGGCTGAGTTATTGGTCTCGACAAAAACTATATGACTGGCCAAGTTACTCGTTTCAACAAAAATTGTTTGACTGACCGAGCACTGAAAGCCCGCTGGAGTTGGTCGGTATTTGAAGCTGGCTGGAGCTAGTCGAGACTGAAAGTCCGCTGGAGCTGGTCGAGATTAAAAGTCTGCAGGAGCTGGTCGAGACTAAAAGCCCATTCTAAACTGGTCGAGCACTGTTACTCGGGTTTTGGACTAGCCGAGCACTACTGCTCGGGTTCTGGACTACTGGGTTCTACTGCTTGATTTTTAGACTATCGAGCACTGCTACTCGATTTATGGATTATCGAGCACTACTGCTCGACTTCTGGACTGGTTGAGCGTTGCTGCTCGGATTCTGAACTACCCGAGCATTGGTGCTCGGCACTGCTCGGTTTATGAACTGGTTAAGCACTACCGCTTGAGTTCCGGACCGGCCGAGCCACTGCTGCTCGAGTTCTGAACTGGCCGAGCACTGCTGCTCATCTTTTGGACTGACACTGTTGCTCGGGTTTTGGACTAGCTGAGCACTAGTGCTTGGGTTCTGGACTGGTCGAGCATTGCTACTTGGTTTATAGACTAGCCGAGCACTACTGCTCGGGTTCTAGACTGGTCGAGCACTACTGCTCGGGTTCTAGACTGCCGAGCATTGCTGCTCGGGTTCTGGACTGTCAGGCACTACTACTCGATTTTTGGATTGCCGAGCACTACTGCTCGATTTTTGGATTGCCGAGCACTACTGCTCGATTTCTTGACTACCGAGCACTGCTGCTCGGGTTCTGGATTAGCCGAGCACAACGACTCGATTTTTGGACTGGCCCAAGGCGTAGCTCGGGCTCGTAACTGGTCGATGTGCATAATTCGGGATATTGACTTGCATAAGGCGTAGCTTGGGCTTGTGATTAGTCGAGATGCATAGCTCGGGCTCAATACTTGCCTAAGGTGTAGCTCGGGCTCATGAGTGGCTGAGGTGCATAACTCAGGCTTATGACTGGCCCGAGGCGTAACTTGAGCTTATGAATGGCTGAGGTGCATAGCTCGGGCTCATGACTTACCCTAGGCATAGCTCGGGCTCGTGAGTGGCTGAGATACACAGCTCGGGCTCATGACTTGCCCAAGGCGTAGCTCGGGCTCGTGACTGGCCGAGTTGCATAACTCGAGCTCATGACTGGCCCGAGGCATAGCTCAGGCTCATAACTGGCCCCAGGCATAGCTCGGGCTTGTGAGTGGTCGAGATGCATAGCTCGGGCTCATGATTTGCCCAAGGCATAGCTCGGGCTCGTGAGTGACCTAGGTGCATAGCTCGGGATTATGACTTTCCCAAGGCATAGCTCAGGCTTGTGAATGGCCGAGGTGCATAGTTAGGGCTCACGACTAGCCCGAGGCGTAGCTCAGGCTCATAAATGACCGAGATGCATAATTTGGGATCATGACTTGCACGAGGCGTAGCTCGGGCTCATGATTGGCCGAGATGTATAGCTCAGGCTCATGACTTACTCAAGGCACAGCTCAGGCTCGTGAGTGGCCGAGATGCACAGCTCGAACTCGGGCTTATGAGTGGTCGAAATGCATAGCTCGGGCTCATGATTTGCCCAATGCGTAGCTTGGGCTTGTGAGTGGTCGAGGTGCATAGCTCTCAGGCTCGTGAATGACCGAGGTGCATAACTCGAGCTCATGACTGGCCTGAGGCATAGCTCGTGAATAGTCGAGGTGCATAACTCGGGCTCATGATTGGCACGAGGCGTAGCTCGGGCTCGTGAGTGGTTGAGGTGCATAGCTTGGGTTCATGACTTGCCCAAGGCGTAGCTCAGGCTCGTGAATAGCCGATGTGCATAGCTCGGGCGCATGATTGGCCCGAGGCGTAGCTCAGGCTTGTGAATTGTCGAGATGTATAACTCGGGATCATGACTTACACGACGTGTAGCTCAGGCTTATGATTGGCCGAGATGTATAGCTCAGGCTCATGACTTACCCAAGGCGTAGCTCGGGCTCGTGATTGGCCGAGATGCATAACTCAGTTTCATGACTTACCCAAAACATAGCTTGGGCTCGTGAGTGACCGAGATACATAGCTCGATCTCGTGACTTGCCTAAGGCATAACTCGGGCATGTGAGTGTCTGAGGTGCACAACATAGGCTTACGACTGGCTCGAGGCTTAGCTCGAGCTCGTGAGTGACCGAGATGCACACCTCGAGCTCATGACTTGCCCAAGGCGTAGCTTGGGCTTAGGAATGACCGAGATGCATGATTTGGTCACCGTTTGGTTGATGAGGTGCAACACTTGGGCACTGTTTGGTCGAGGTGCACAACTCGGGCACTGTTTGACTGAGATGCAAGACTCTGACACTATTTGGCCGAGGTGCACAACTTGAGAACTATTTGACCGAGGTGCAAGACTCATACACTATTTGGTCGAGGTGCACAACTTGGACATTGTTTGGTTGATGTGTAAGACTCAGACATTGTTTGACCGAGGTGCATAACTTGGGCACTGTTTGGTCGAGGTGCAAGAGTCAGACACTATTTCGCCAAGGTGCACAACTCAGGCACTGTTTGGATGAGGTGCAAGACTCGGACACTATTTGGCCGAGGTGCACAACTCGGGCACTTTTTGGTCGAGGTGCATGACTCAATCACTATTTGGCTGAGGTGCACAACTCAAGCACTGTTGTACCACATCAGAGTTGGGCCTTGGTGGGTGGTGGAAAAAGCTCGACACATCTGAGTGTCAGAGCTGCCATATTGGGTCACCTTGTCTCGGAAAGCGGTGATGTGTTCTGCTAGGTCAGAGCCATCGTATTCCATTCTTCACGAAGGGGGAACCAGAGCTGCCCCCCGAGTCTTAGGGCATGTTGGACTGTTGAGATCCCTACAAGATGCTTGTTGGAGTTATTCGATCGTGGGCGTTCTTGCGACATTGGGCCCTCCTTTTAGCGTCAAATATATTGTGAAACTTTATGTTGTGTTCGAGGATTCACACGACTTAGTTTTGTCCGTATGCGTAAGCTCATCCACATCGGTCGGGAAGAGGCTAGGAAGCTCCAGAGAGGTCGGCTGAGCTTGCTCGGGAATGCGCCTCGGTTGGGTCTGCTCGGAAGCACGTCTCGAGCGCCTCCTTGGGGTTTGTCGAGGGATCCTGCATAAAAGCCTTGTCATGGTGGGGGCACCCGATGTGGCCCCTCTGACGATTATGTTAGTGCCCCGTTCGAGATGGTCTTAAGTATTCAGTATAGAGAGAGTGAGAGAGAGCCCCCCCTATAAGTTGTTCTTAAGGTAACTTTTATACTTACGAGCCTAGGGACAACCATACAGTGTTTGTTAATGTTGCTGGCATCCTTTGCTAAGTTCCACATGGTCTTGCATGGTTCTGAGGTCTTTGAGCGTCAAGTCTCCATCAGACGCTGTTGTGCTCCATACTCCACGATCGTCTTTGTCCATGTCAGACTTCCCCGTGCTAGGTCGGCTTTCCCTATGCCAAATCAGATTTTCCTGTGCTTGGTCAGATTTCCCCGTGCAAGGTCAGATTTTCCTGTGCTAGGTAGGCTGCCGACGTGTTGCTTTATCTCTGACGCGTAACAAGTGACTAGGTCAACCCATTATCAGCCCTATCAAAATTGAGAGTCAAAAATAGCTAATTATATTTAACATTCCCATCTTTATCTTTTTTTTAAAAAAAATATATAATTTAATTTTATAATTATGAAAATAAAATATCTAAGTCAATTTATCCTAATTGTATCAATTTTACCAATGAAAATACAAAAACAAAAGATAACTTTAACATTCCAATTTGTGGTTACGGACGATGTTGGTGGTGGCAAACGATTGCATCGCTGAGACCACAGGCAACTATTATGGATGAGAAGAGCGACAACGAGAGGTGAAGACCACCCTACACCTACATTGATGTTGATGCAATTATCGAGCTGCGTTGCTCTGCATTTACGTTAGCATCGACGTAGATGGCGGTGGTCATCACGATGTCTGCGACAAAGATCGCGACCGCCTTAACGTTGACCCATTAGGCGAATCGCTTGACCTGAAACTGGGGTCGTCGGAGTTCATACCGCTCTCATCGTTATCACGTTTGTTTCAACATGAGCATAAACAATGGAGATTAGGGGCTCGTCAAAAGAGTTATATTTGTCACGATTATCATTGACCAAAAAAGAAAACTCTAAAATACTAACATGTGAGCAATTATCAAGCTCCCGACATAAGTATCAGACGACGACGATAGAAAAATACGAGTCCTAGAATTCAACACAGAGTACATTGTTACCCGTCTTTGATGTAATTGTCGAGCAACCCTCATTTCCCAACGCTACGCTCCTCCACAACAACACCATCGTCGTCCAGCACTACCAACATCGTTCGTCACCATCGACGTCATTTGTCACCATCAATTAAGATATAAAAATTATATTTTTTATATTTTATTGATACAATTGATAATATTAAGATAAATAAATCTAGATGTTAATATTGATAATATTTTTTATTTTTCAAAACTATAAAATGTAATATAATTTTTAAAATATAAAACATAAAAATACTAAATATAACTAATTACATAGATAATATAATATGTAATTAGTATAGTAAAAAGTTGATAGATTCCATTTAAAATTGTCAGTTGGATTTCATTTCACGTCTGATATGACAAGTAGCCGAGGGGACATTTTTATCCCCAGAAAAGGCCGCTTTTACCGTAGAATTCCTTTCGGCGTACGCGTACGCTGAGACGTGGCACCATCCACGTGTGCAAAAACATGCGTTATGACTTTGGAAGTCATACACATGGTTAAAGAAAACAGTCCCCGTACTCATATTATTCCTGCTTTTTTTTTCTTTCTTTTTTTGGGTCCTTATGTCGCATAAAATAACCCCCATGAGTTGTCATGTTCCCTTTCGCTGATTGGGGAATCATCCACGTCTCCCGTTCGCCAGCCTCTCTCTATCTCTGTCTCTCTCCCCCCCCCTTCAGATTCCTCCTTCCGCAGCGGTACTTCCAATAAGTTAGATTCCTCCACTAAGTCTTTCCATCTCTCTTGCATACACGCCCGATTCCCATGGAAGTCCAAATGCCTCCGTCTCCGTTCCAACCTTCCTCCCCATCCCCCCACCCGCTCTTCCGCCGTGGCCGCCACCAGAGACCGCGGCTCCTATTCACTCCCATCAAACTCTACCGCCGATGCTTTCGCGTCACCGCCACGCCTCCCCTTCGCTTTAAGTCGGCGCCCATTCGCTCTTCTTCCTCCTCCCTTATTGTAGTCCCCAAGTGCTCTTCCGATCCCGATGCCACTGTCGGCGGCTCCGACCTTGCTCCCATCCCCGTCTCCGTCCGCACCTTCACCGCCTGGGATATGGCCAGCCTCTGGGTGGGCCTCGTCGTTGGTGTTCCCGCCTACTACCTCGTCGACAGCCTCGTCAACCTCGGCATGTCCTGGTGGCAGGGCGTCGCCACCATCGTCATCGCCAACCTCATCGTGTTCTTCCCCCTCGTCCTCACCGACGTCCTCGGCACTCGGTACGGCGTGCCCTTCCCGATCCTCGCTCACGTCGCGTTTGGCGTTCGCGACGCCCACGTCCCGACCCTCCTCCGCGCCCTCGTCAGCTACGGATGGTACGACATCGAGACCTGGATCGACGACCAAGCCGTGTTCCTCCTCCTCCCGACTGCGCTCAAGAGTTCCGCCTCCGCCCTGGCCGTCATCCCCTGGCTGGGCACGTCGCCGCTGGAGTTCTCCTGCTTCTTGGTCTTCTGGCTGGCCCAAATGGGCATCATCTTGCGGGGTATGGACGAGATTCGGGAGCTCGAGAAGTACTTGGCACCGATCCTCATCCTCCTCTCCTCGACCCTCCTTTGCTGGGCCTACGTCAAGGCCGACGGCTTCAGGCGCATGCTTTCCACGCCTTCCCGCCTCTCCACCGTCGAGTTCTGGAATCTCTTCTTCCTGTCACTCACCGCCAGCATCAGCTACTGGGCGACGCTGGCGCTCAACATCCCGGACTTCACCCGCTACGCCCGCAACCAGAAGGACCAAATCCTCGGCCAGGTCGACCTCCCCGTCTTCATGGGCGCCTCCACCTTCCTGGGCCTGGGACCGAGGTTATCTTCGATCGCGTCATCTCCGACCCCATCCACCTCCTTGGCCAAATAAGGGGCCTCTCCACGACCATCGCCGCCAACGTGGTCACACCCGCCAACACCCTCGTGAATCTTAGCCCGTCGGTGTTCACGTTCCGGAAGGGCACCCTCTTGACTGCGTTGCTAAGCATCGCTTTCCAACCCTGGCGGCTGCTAAGCTCCAGCGAGAGCTTCGTCTACACTAGGCTGCTCGGGTACTTCGCGCTCATGGGACCAATCAGAGGCATAATTCTAGCCGATTACTACCTGGTGAAGCGGATGGAACTGGACGTGAGTGCGTTGTCCTCGGACGACCCACAAGGCCCTTACTACTATCAGAAAGGACTCAATGTCGCAGCAATGGCCGCTCTGGTGGCGGGCATACTGCCGATTCTGCCCGGCTTCCTTCACAAAGTCGGCATTTTGGCAAGCACTTCAGGGGCATTCGTTGTGGCCTACAACAACGCCTGGTTCGTGAGTTTATCCATCGCTGGTGTTGCCTACTGGTTTCTCTCTAGCTCAGGAAGAAGGTGGAAGGGCGCTCACAATGCTTGATATCGTCGATTCCTGCATCAACAAGAAGAAAACAACTCTTAGCTGAAAGCTGAAGCCATCCAGAGAAAGTAAACTGAGAACGAATCAGAGTTCGATCAAATCAACAGTTCCCTTGCTAGTTTTGTTGAAGATGATTGGTCTGCAATGTGTTCGTGGTGAACTGTTGAGAAGAAGAGCTGCAGTGGCAATTGCAAGATTAGTTATTAAGGGCGTCAGCTCAAGATGAGGTGAAGAAGTTTCAGCAGTTCATATGTCTCTATATTTCCTTATTGGTTAAGATCTCCGGTTTTGCACTTGAATTTATTTAGTGATCTCTTTATTCTTCTTTCTCATTGGTGTATTTAAATTGTATCAATGCGAAATAATACTTTGGAATAAATGTTTTGGTGTTTCTCTGTTTCCAAAAGTGTACAAGTCTAATTATGTAACCATGTAAAGTCCTATATAACAATCTCATTAACTTGTAGACAATTCCAATTTTTAACATCATGTCTTCACCTTTGGGACTCTGTTGTAAAATTGAAATTTAACTATGAAAATTCTCATGCAAAAATCTAAAGTATCAAATTGCAGACAAAAAAATAAAGAATCTAAATAGTTAAAACCATATTTCTTGTCTTTTCACTTGCATGTATAACCCTGAAAATTCTACTTGCAAATATACCATTTATAGGGTTTACATATGCATCACAATCCTCTGCATGTATACTCCCATCCCCATTTAGTGAAAAGATGTTAGCTATATTTGAGTCAAATGTCTAATAAACTTAATCAGAGTTCAAGTTTCAAATTTCAGATAAGTCCTTCCCCTAAGTTGGCCTCAGCAGTCATGATTTAGAGTCTTCAATGTTAGATAACATAGCAACATACGGAAGTTCTATTCTACTCAACTAAACAGCAAGAAAATAAAGTTAGATTGTGCTCAACCCCAATTCCACAAAATGTTAGCCAAGAGCCAGCTCAAACTAGCTAATATGCTTGTGTTTATTTAGGATTAGCAGATGTTGTACTTGCCCTGTGAAAAAGCCTGTTTGCAAAATATAGATGGTGAAGACCAACAAGTTGTATGACAAAAAAGAAATGGCATATGGGGACATACCTTTGTCCATTACTATTTGCTCCAGTAAATTTCCTGTTATAAAATTGCCAACTTGAACAGCCTGGGAGTGATTCTTGCTCAATTATCAATAGCTCATCAATGCCAACCCATCCCATAGCTTGACGAACTATATAATAGTGCAATTATTTATGGAGCATGATCACATTGTGTTTATGAACATAAAAATAAATGACTTGATTGCTAGTGCACTTCACATAAATATGCTACAGCCAACTAGTTGGATTTGATTAGATGAGGATGACACGATGGTCATAATATCTAGAAATACTAGCAGATTATAACATTGTCATTGGTGTGACCTAACTCTGCCCTTTTCCAATTCCAGGAAGTTTTCTTTTATATAATACATTCCAAGAATATGTCTAAACTAATTAAATGCAAGATTAATGGTTTTCTTTTTAGTAGAACAAACACCAAATGCAGGTATCTGCGTTTAAGAAATGGTCCTCAGACAGTTTTCAGTAATTTAATCAGGCCAATACATATTATCCCTTGTAGTTAGACCTCTTTAGCATCCCAGTCCCTATACTTAAAAAATTTACATTGAAACCCCTATGACTATGAAAGTGAAACATCTAACTCTATTTATCATAACATCGTTAGTTTTATCGATAAAAGCATAAAAACGATAGGAAAAAAGGTAATTTCAACATCCTAGTTATGTTTCGATGGTGGCGTTGCTGGGGGCCGTGGGTGATTGTTGTGGATGACGAGGGAGAGTGATAACAAGAGGTGAGACAAAGGGAGAGGAGGAAAAGGACGATGCAGATGCCGACACTCCGCATTTGCATTGGCGCTACTCGACAACTATGTCGACATCGATGCAGTGTGGCGAAAGGGCTGCCAGACATGTGCATTGGTGCCGATGCAGATGCCCGATGCCGCTTTGCATTAGCATCGACGCCGACACAAATGTCGAGCGACGCTCTGCATCTGCGTCGATGCCAACGCAGTTGACGAGTGGCACTGACACAGATGCAGTGTCGATATCTGTATCGTCCTCTTCCTCCTCTACCTTTGTCTCAACTATCATCGTCGTTCTCCTTCTTCATCCATAACCGCCATCCGCCACCGCTGAAAACATAATTTCAACCTTTTCCCCATCGTTTTCATACTTTCGTATGTAAAACCTATGACGTTAGAGTAAACAGAGTTAGATGTTTTACTTTAATAATGATAAAGATTATAATATAAATTTTTAAATCTAGGAATCGAGATGCTAAAGTGGTCCAACTATAGGGGGTAATATGTAATTAACCAAATTTAATCTGTACTGTCTTAAAAGAAAGTTTTGTATGCAAGTCAAGTCAAAATATTTATTTTTTTTAAACCACAAGAAATAATGTAGGTCCATGACCTTTTTTGCATATAATCAAATAAAATGACAAAGAAGTATGAAACAATACATATTGGTCCAATAATTGAATATTGAAATGACAAGTGCTCCATTTTTAGCAATGAAGTTTAGGAAGATCAACGCATGAACTTATGCTGCATATTACAATGTAGTAAATTAAGATTTCCCAGAAAACGATCAGCAGATTTATGAAAATAGAATTGAGTTTTTAGCATGAAAATAAGTAGTAGCCATTAAAAATAAGATGCTTGAAGGATCGAAAAATCAGTAGTTTCAAGCCCCAAACTATTTGGTCTTTGTACACAAAACCATTTCAGAGCTAGTGCTAAATAATAAGGACTTGCGACTTTGTTGTCGTTATTGTTTTTGACATGAAGCCATTTCTGTCAGTCTGCTCTACTTTTGGCCTTGCTTTCCGTTGGTTGATCTATAAAATATACAGATTGAAACAAAAATTTATAGTATTAAATTATCATTTAAAAATTATAGGATTGACTCAACTTTTAGATGCATTAACCTCACTGCTGCTCTTTAAAAAATAAGCACTTCATCTAAAACAAAAGATCAAGTGTAACACTCCGTTTAATATCTCAGAAGTATTTAAAGACAAAAATTGACATATAAAGGTCTAATTAGTGTATTATTATTAACCTGGCCTCAAACATTTTGGGCTTGTACGATTGGCAGAAAGAAGTTAGCATAACAATTATACTATTAGGCCGGGTCATGATAACATATGGCTAGACCTCACATACACCATATAAGTCAATCTAGCCTTTGGACTCTCTCAATGCGAATTGGACCATATAAGTCAATCTAATCAATAGACTCTTTCGATGTCAATCGGGCCTTACATTAAGGACCATATGGACTTTTCAAATGTCTCTGCCATTCATATTATTACAACAAAAATAAAAACAAAAACAATCCTGCAAAAACAAAGATGGTTTCCAGGAAATGCAATTTGGAAATCCTGTTCACTTAGGAAGATAACTCTGGGTTAAAATCGTGTAAAAAGACTTTCTTACTTTTTTTTTGATATTATTGTCTTTTTAGTCTTTTATATATAAAGAATGGAAGTAATCTTGAACTTAAATTAAGTACATATTAAATAGGTTGTAGATGCACCGAAAGTATCATAACAAATCTTCAAATGCAAAACACTGTGATGATTTAAATAAGATTTGACACTTAAATTTACCACGGCTGTGCAAAGCTTGTTATACATATCACATCATGTAAACAACTGCATCTTGTTTGTTTTTCCCATTGATTGAGATTTGGATATGCAAATGGAACAAAAAATTATGGAAGTATATGGTTAAAAATCAAATAACACTTTCATTGCTATCAGCGTTTTTCTACGGCAACTTAAAGCTCAACAACATTTTGATGTAACAAGTTCTTCACATGATAAGCAAGTCATAGGTTTGGGTATTAAGTTTGTAATCGTATCGGACTTCTCTAACAAATAAGAGTGCACAAAATTAACCTCTATAAAGTTTTAGATACAATTCTCTAACAAATAAACCTCATGAGGACATGCATTTAGATACGACCACATGTAGACTTCATCCAAAATACCATGTAACTTCGTTTGTCACTAAACTTCATCCAGAATAGGTTTAGGGTTTTAGTCAAGATTCGAAGAACATAAAACATGACTAAAAGATCAGAGATCCGGACAAAAACAACCATATTGCAGGAGTTGTAGAAACCCCACATCCCCAATTGAAACTCTATAATCGATGAAAAGAGAACAAAAGAAGAAGAAAAGCAGAGAAACATTTAAGACATGCACCAATCACCGTTGCAAGGGGAGAGCACGATTCACCGTTGTAAGATGATGAAGAGGAGGGATAGAGATGGCCTTTTGTTCTCCCCTCTTCTCCTCTTCGCTTTCTTATTCGCCATCGCAAACCTTTTACTTTCTCCGCCCCTCCCTCCCTCCCTCGGCTTTTAGAGCAAGCGAAGTAGAAACGAACGTCGACTGTTGGCAATGTAACTTACATATCCATTATTTAATAAAATCAAACATATAATTGATATTCGATTAATCATCATCTATCATGAAATCAAGCATTGTTATGTCTTACCTGCCAAGTTAGTAACTTCTATTTTTCATTTTATGAAATAAAAAATGTTTTTTTATTTATTGCTTTAGAGAGAAAAGCAAGAACACATTAGAGAATTTTCGAAAAAAAAATCCTTAAATTTGAGATTTTTTGCATAATATCTTAACTTTGAATATTTTTTACCTAATCACGTGAAAAAAATATTTTATTCATATCTTCGTGGGTCTATAGAGGTCAAATACATTATGAAAAAAAAAATTATGAGAATTTTTCGAAGTTGGGATGTTATTTGAGAAATTATTAAATTTACGGGATTTTTCTGCAAATTCCCCGAGAAAGACCTCCTCCCAATGGAGCTTTTCCCATGGAAAAAAAACAGACCCAGTTGCTGCAAAGGAATCCCCCAACTCGAGATCTCGATTTGAGGGGAGAGGAGACGCGAGAGGGACGCGATCCGAGTCCCGAGATGTCGTCCGCCTTCGACGCCTTCAGCAACGATGGCGACGCGGAGGTTGTAATGGGAGAATCCGCCGCGTCCCGGCCCTTCGACGACGGCTACCTCGGCTACGACCCCTGCCTCCCGTCCCAGCGCTTCGACGCCTTCTCCTCCTACTCCCCCGCCGACGACGCCGACCACGACCCCGCCATGGACCACTCCCCCGGGTTTCCTGCCGACGTCGCCTCTGGCGGCAGCGGCGCCGTCTTCGGGTTCGACACCGACGACGTCCCCGTCCACCGCCACCACGCAGCCGTCGGCGGTGGCGACAGCATTCCGGCCTCACCCGAGGGGTACGGGTTCTCGTCGGGGGCGTCTTCCTTCACTGTGCCCTTGGCCAACGGCACGCCAGCTTATGGGGTGGAGGAGAACGGCGAGATCTTCACCTCGGATGGCCCGATCCTTCCCGATCTGGACCAGATGCAGCGGGAGGAGGGGTTCGGCCTGCGGGAGTGGCGCCGGTGAGGGTCTTTCCTTTCAGATCCGGTCGTGCCGGTGATCCGATGCTCTTTACTTCTCTTTTCCCTCCAATTACTGAGATCTTCTATACTTATTATGGATATTGATAAATCGGATATTTTTTATGCATAGATCTAGTCTAATTTAACTTGTAGTTAGATTTCTTTTTCAATTCTCCGGATTTCCAATCTCTTCTAGGTAGGTAGCTCTGTTTCATTGATCCATGTCATAAATCTTCCAATCATGTTAAATATCATAAAATTAATAGCTTTAGTTGTATGACTGTCTCATTTTAAGAAACTCTTTCTGATATCACCTTCTTGCTAGCCAAGCACCCTGGAAATTTCCCAGGTACTGAGTAAAACTATGGTCACAGTTATCAGAGATCCTAGGCCACAGTAGGTGGTGAATCCATCTGAATAATCCAGGTAATCGTGATTACCTGTTCATCTAAAACATGGTTATGAGAGTAATTTAAGGCATACTGTAGTTTGCAAAATCAAGGACAATATGTCTTTTACTATCCTAGCTCATACGGTACATAAGTGTATCTCGTTGCTAAGTTCATACACGTATATGCCAGTGTGTGGAATTTGTAGGTTAATGTTCGATGATTTCGACAAAGTATTATGTATGCTTTTTTGAGTATTTGGTTTCCTTTCTAGGTGCAATCATGATATGTACAATTTAGATGTCTTAGATCCATTATTCAACATGATGGAGAGATCAAAAGTATCCAGCATTTTAGCTATCTTAAATATATTAATTGACTAACAAAGATATTGTTCATAGTTCATACTTCATAGAATAGAAGTTAGATGGTATAAGTAGAGAGGGGCGCTGAGGATGTATGATATGCTAATTAAGTAAATTTTGTGGTCATGACCCATGTTTAGGATGACACACATTATTAAACTGACCTTGTTTGTCGAAAGCTTTTGTAGACCATGTTTTGGAGATATGTAGTTTGGTCTGTTCATCTCACCTTTCAACGGCTTGGGTTTTGCATATGGATCAAATAATAAAATGGAGGTCTTTGATTTAAGAAGTTTTTGTTTGTTTACTCTTATAACATATCTTGTGTTTTCTAATCGGTAAAGCTTTGAGTAATTTCAATTGATGCATTGAACACTCCCAGCCAAAATGCTATTTTTCTTGAGGAGAAGGAGAGGAAGGAAAAGGAGAGTCGAAATGAAATCATTACTGAAGCTGAAGAATACAAGCAAGCTTTCTATGAGAAAAGGAAACTGAACTGTGAAACAAATAAGTTGCAACACAGAGAAAGAGAGAAGGTAAGTAATCCTAGTACCCCTTAATTGATCCATCTACTGGCATCAAAAGAATTATCATCTGAATCCTATCTAAATTTCCTTGTTATTGGCAGCTGTATCTTGCCGACCAGGAGAAGTTCCATGCAAGTGCAGATAAACAATACTGGAAAGCGATTTCTGAGCTTATCCCCCATGAGATAGCCAAGATTGAGAAAAGAGGGAAGAAAATACAGGAGAAAAAGCCTTCGATCGTTGTAATCCAGGGACCGAAGCCTGGAAAGCCTACTGATCTCTCGAGGATGCGCCAGATTTTGACAAAGCTGAAGCACACTCCCCCACCACACATGAAACCTCCAACACCACCTGCCACTGCACCAGCCAAAGATGCTAAAGATAGTTCCGCAGCTGCAGGGCAAAAGCTAGCATCTCCTGCAGACGATGCCAAAACCAACGGTGCTACAGCCTCGCCAAAGCTAGATATCTCTCCGACAGAAGGACAAGTGACCAAGGCACCAGAGCTAGTTGCCACTGCTTGATCCTTACTTGCAACCATTCGTCGTTAAGATTAAAAGCTTAGTATGCGTTTTTACCCAATTGCAGTGGGAGTACTTATTTTGGTTGACTCTGCGTTTTGTCTATCGGCTTTTTGGGATTGGTTATTAACGTAGTAATATTGTTTGTTGATACTCTACTCCCTTATCAGGTAATCTAATATTCTGCTTGTCTAATATGTTCCCCTGAGAACCACATAAACTTTATGTCATTGGCTTCACTGTGTGTTTGGAATGAGTCATAATGCAATACCTTCAAATTAATCTCATGTGGAAAATGAAAAAGAACTTGAAATAGTTTATATTAATTTGAATTTAAACATTTTTTGTCAATAATTTCTACTCATCTAGTCGATGAATTAGTTACTTTATCAAATCAAATTAGTTCATTTGATGATTTATTTTTTTTTACTAAAATCTCAGTAAAATATATTATTCTAAAAAATGGGTTCACACTTCACCCTTGGTAACATAGCAAACTTGCAAAAGATACCCAAGGGTAAGTCCCCTCTCAAAAATAGCAATTCTATTACCTATCCTATCCATAAAAATAAAATTTTACTGATAGTATTTTCATATAGTATTTTTTTTTACTGATTAAGTGACGAAGACGGGATTCGACCCTATGATTTTATAATAATCTGTCAAAGAATTTATCAACTAAACTATCTTAACGCCTTTCAACGCCTTCATATAATATTTTTTTTTATCGTAGTTTGCACATACGGTGACACACTAGTTATCTTGAAATATCAACATTTAGCTAATATTATCATTAAATAAAACTTCAATTCTAGTTCTCGGAATTCACCACATAGTAGCAATTATGTCACCACAATTGTATTGTCTAATTGTTAGTTTCCTTCTTTTTTCTATATCTAGTATTTTTTTTTTTATATTTAGAATGATATTTATGATATAATTTTTTGAGAATGTCGATCTAATTGGATCAAAATTCTGATTCGATTCAATTAAATCGAACAGGTTCATTTAAAATTTATATATATTTTTATTTATTTAAAATTATTTATATATAAAAAAATAGAAATAGTGGATACCATCTTAAAAAAATAAAAAAAGGGAGCGTTCTTTCGAAAAATCGGGCGCATCTGATTCGGAGTTCGAAAACTAATTATTTTTCTAGAAAGAACGACGGAGCCTCCACTTATAAAAGAAAGGAATACATTAATAGATAGAGAACAGCTTCGTTCCACTTCAGTCTTCCGTGTCTGGAAGTCAAAAGGCAGCATTTCTTCCCCCGCCTCGGTTTTGTTTTGTTTTTTTCTCCACCAGAAGCACTCCCAATTCCTCCAATCTCCAAACCCTAACCACACAATTTCTAAAGCTCGAGGCACCGCCGCCCTCCACCTCGGTGATTCCTGTCTCCCTCACGCCCGAAGACTTTCTCCACTTCCTCCACTCCCCCCCTCTGTCTCTCACCAATCCGTTGTAATAAATGGCCAAAGTGATCCCCTTATGACTACATCCGTACCCACCCCTTCCCCTCCGCCTCCTCCTCCGATCCCCAGAGAACCCCCAGCGGAGACGGATCAGCCCGCGGCGGAGGCAAAGGATGGCGCCGGCGCTGGCGTCGGAGGCGCCAGAGAGGGTAGGGTTTCGGAGGGCGATATGGATGTCGAGGTGGAAGGCGGAGTAGAGAAGAAGGCCAACGAAAGAGATCACGCGATGGACGGCGGAGACGCGCCCCCGCCGGCGCCTGCGACCGTGTTCCGGATTCGTCTTAAGCAGCCTCCGTCCAGCCTTCGGCATAAGATGAGCGTTCCCGATCTCTGCCGCAACTTCAGGTTCTCACCCCTTAAAAAACTTTCTATATGTTCTTAATCTGGGAGATAAAAGATTCGTGTGAAGTGCTTGGAAGCTTTTTTGTCAAGAAGAACTGTGTTCTTGGTGGGCTTCTGGTGGAAGTTTCTACATATATAAATATGTTAACATAAATAAGTGTGTACATGTAGATATGTATTTCTTTTGTCAGTTTTGTTAGGATTTAAACATGGAAGTTTTGCTGCGCGCCTGAAGCTTTAATCTTTACTTTGGTTTTGTTGGCAGCGCAGTTGCCTGGTGCGCAAAGCTGAATGCTATTGCTTGTGCATCCGAGACATGCACTAGAATACCAAGGTCGTTCTTTCCCAATGGAAGCAATTATCTTCCTTTTTCTGTTAACAATTTTATTTTTAAATTTATTGTGTTATGCAGAATTACTTTGAATCGACTGTTCCATTTCTGAAAGGCCTAACTTGACGGAATCCAGACTCAATCAATCATCTAAAATTTGTTGTCTAGGATACACGAGAATTGGAAATTTTAGTTATCAGTGACTGAAAGATTGTTTCCTTGTGTGTCACTTCTCCCTTGGGAATTCCAATCAATTGGTTTATAGTTTACCAATTAATAGTTGATTATTTATTGTCCAGTGTCTATCTACAATCTTTGATATTGTTCACAACAGAATTTGTTTATCTTATTACTCTGTAGCAAACTTGAAACTAAGGACTGCATAGACAGGTTTATTGTTTTATTTGTCCCTGTAATTTCTCAGACATTTTGCAGTTAGTTGAAATTTATGTTGTCCCATGAATTTCATCTAACATCACAATGTTTGTCTGTAGTATGATGAAGAATTTGGCATTTGTTCCTGTCATACACTTCTATGTATGTACAAAACTTAGCTTAGAGTTGGATGGGGCCTAGACAAGAACCATTTGACACCAATAGGGGCTGTTTATCTGACTACAATATTTGGTTAGGCTGGCTGCTAATAGCAATGGCTGGACCAGCCCTTGTTGGCCTTGTACCAGTGACACGAAGCTGCAGACAGCAGGCCTTGACTCCAATTTTTATCGAAAATAATAAAAGGATTGATTTGGGCAGTCTACTCTCTGATTTCCAAGCTCATCAAAAAATTAGATCGACTTGTTTCTAAGTTAGTAAGTTGCTGGAATTTTGTAGAAGCTTCGGCTTGAGAGTTATTTCAACTAAAGAGTTTAGTTCAAATCTTTAGCAAACTTTGGCCCATCTTTAGGACTCCAAGTAGGACTTCTTTAAAATATGGCATTGGCTGCAGATGAGGCTCTTGGATCCACCAAAGTATCCAGCCAAGCTGTAAATCTACCCCATGAAAGGGCCTATGTCCTTCTCTGAAGTGGCCTGCCATGATGATATCTTAGCTAGCCACCTTAGACTGAATTCCTTGAGATCTTTGTGGCTTATGTTGAGTTTGAGTCCTTGTAAAGTGTCGTGTGTGGTCTGGTTCTATGTTGATGTCAAACATCATAAAAAAATGCTGGAAGACTACATAAGTTGTCTCAAGCGGCGTTAAGCTGAACCAAATTGTATTTGAGCCTTTCTGATACCTAGATTTGGATGTGTCCTGGCTAAACCTTCAGTGATTTATATTGTTTTGCTTCTTCAAATTACTTTGATTTATATTTAGATGATTAGTTTTAATTTGTCAAATTATATACAACATTAACCTGTTTCTTAACACAATTTGTACTGTTTAGTATTTAACCTAGAGATATACTTGGACATTTTAAGTTATTTTACATCAGCTTACCATCTATTCTGTCATTTTCAGTTCTAATACAAATCCTCCATTTTGGATTCCAATACACATAATCAACCCTGAGCGACCAACAGAATGTGCTGTTTTTAATGTCAAAGCAGGTAAATGATCCTAGCACTCAGTAATTTAAGTGTCAGTAATGTTTAATCATGATTCAAAACAATGACATGGAAGGATCAATCTTGTTACCATTCTTTTCAAACTTTTAGCTTCACTTTTGATTTAACTTACGGAAAGGCTTGCTTCTCTGGCCTTGCGATTGAGTCTGCTTTATATGAATTTTACCTAGCCTGATGAAATATGTATCCTTTTAGATTTATGGTATCTATTCACATTTGTTAATCATATTTAAGTT
Organism: Ensete ventricosum; assembly: GCA_029747655.1. Taxonomy (NCBI): domain Eukaryota; kingdom Viridiplantae; phylum Streptophyta; class Magnoliopsida; order Zingiberales; family Musaceae; genus Ensete; species Ensete ventricosum. The sequence continues at coordinate 53,838,446 of JAQQAF010000008.1, forward strand.
GAACTCGAGTCCTGAAACCTATTGCTTGCTTCCTTCATTATTCTGAAGGCATTCTAAAGGATGTACTAGCCTTTTAGATACATATATTTTAGAAATTACAATAATAGTGAAGATTCATATGTAACAATTTATAAGAACTTTTAAAGAGCTTGTTTCTTATTTCCTCCCATTCTTTTTTAAAATTTGAATTCAGTTGTCCATCCTCCTTTTCCTCTTGAAAGAATACTTTCTAGTTCAATTTCAAATGTAATTCTATCTTTCCTTTTTTGTCAACATACCAACCAACTGTCCAGGGAATTCAAGGTGCTAAGATGGTTGAAGTTTGGTTGGAAAGCAAACTGACAAACTGTGTTTCTTTTCTTTTTTCACCATTCTATAATCTTGAGAAATTTGGTTGCTTGATGGTTCTTATGCTTTTATTTCTTCAGTAGGACAAGAAGGCTACGACACCTACAATCAGAAATTGCAAATAAATCCCTAAAGAAGTACCTTTTGGTGGATCTAAGAAAAGATAAAACAATGCTAGGAAATCACATGTTATCACATGTAGACATAATGAAGAATGAAACATATCTTTCAGAGTAATTTCAAATAGAAGATCAATTTCACTATGTTGATCAATATAAGTCAACCACTTTTAGGGCCTTGTTTGAGGTTTTGCCTTCTGTTGCTCCATTATTGTCATGGGACAAAAGAGGGATTTTTAGTTATCATTGTCCTGATCTCGCTTGATGGGATTCCTAATTCATTGCTTGATGAGTTTGATGACTTTGATTCATTGACACAAGATGCTGAAGTCCAAGTTAGTATATTAGTTCCATCTAGCCCTATAAACCAACTGAAATCTTCTTCTAGATCAAATTTGGGATTAAACTTGGGTGTCATGTTCTCACTCACTCAAGGGTTGACATCCTCATCCAAAACCCTAGTGTGGTGTACATGCCAAGGTTTTTAATTTCGTATCATATCGGAGTACCGAGCAAAGCTTGGTACGGTGTGGTACGCTAGGGCGTACTGAGCGATACACCCTTCTTTTAAGAAGAAACCATCTCACATGTGAGTGAGGATGGTTTCTTCTTAAAAATAAGAAGAAACCATCGGATGGACCACGCGAGGATGGTTTATGGTTTCTTCTTAAATGAAGAAGAAACCATCAGACGGAACAGGCGAGGATGGTTTCTTCTTAAAAGAAGAAACCATCACCCCCTTTCCATCTCGAGAGACAGAAAGGTGGTGATGATGGAGCGGGCGAGGATGTGACGGGTCGCCTTCGTCCCCAGTTCGAACTCATCCCCCACGAGGCACGCCGCAATGTTCCCGCGGCAACCGGATTCGGCGGGGATCCAACCCAGGGCGATTTCATCTCTCGCTCTCCTGTCGTTGTCGCCCTCAGCGACTTTGAGGAAGAAGACCATGATGATGGCGAGAGCGAGAAGGGGAAGCAGCAGTCCAACCTAGCGTAGGACCCCTTCCTTCGCCGTCGATCGCGACCTCCCCGACCACAGCGGCCACGATCCCTCTGCCCCCTATCGCGTTCCACCCGACGGAATGAGGACACGCCCGCTATCGTGTTCCGCCCAACGGAGCGAGGACCCGCCCCCTACCGCTTTTCGCCCGACGGAACGAAGACCCGCCCCCTACTGTGTTTCGCTTAACGAAGTGCTTCTTCGTGTCTCGCCACGTCCAACTTCCTTTTTGGTCATGCCTTCTCTGCCAACGAGCGTTGCAGCCTCGTCTTCCACATCGTCATGCTCCTCGTCCTGTCCCCTAGCTGATACCGCTCGCTCCACGTGCCGATCAGTTGGCGGACCGGTATATATCGCCTGTATCGAGCGGTAAGATTCAAGATTCGAATCCCTGGTACATGCAACCTAGTTTGGTGGTGTTCCTATGTAGTTATGTCTCTAGTTCCATCTGTAGATAGTATTTTCCTACCTAAGCCCCACATTGTACTTAATACTATGTCTAATCTAACACCATTTGTATGACCCAACACAATGAGATTACTGACTTATTAATTTGATGAGCTTGAACAACATACACAAATTGTTTTAAGCCTTGGTTGATAGTAGTAGACTCATTTATCCTTTCACGCTAACTCAAACACATCCCACTTCCAATGTGGGAGCCTAATATTAAGCCGTACAATGGTGCACACAAGACCCACAAAATTTCAGTAGTGTAGAATTTGAAAAAAAGAACTCGTCTTGACATATTAATAGAATTTGTCCCTGGACAAAAAGTATTTGTAAGCAAAGGAATGGATATATTTGGAAGTTCATGAGAATATGAAAGCATATGTATATGGTTTATACTTTTGGAATGCTTGGCTTAAAATGAGAATGACTCTCATTGCCATGTGGATGGTATGCTGATACAGACTTGTACAACACAAGGTGATAATCAAACCTTGATAACTTAAGTTTTTAAGGATGCTGACTTTGATGTGGGTGCCACAAGATGGAACTAACCTTAACAAGCCAAGACCTTTATGCCTTTACACCAAATAGAGCAAATATCTAAAATAAACTGCAAATGAAGAAATTATGCTTCATTATCTCAAGTACTGATGTTGATCCTTTTTAGTGATGGATATTGAGAAACTTAAAAGTATGTCTGCACATATTGAATTTTTTTTTGGCCATTACTCTTCCTCATGATTGTTATACTATTTTGTCTTATTCAGAAGCTTTTTTTCTCACTTTTATGATAGTGCAATCTTAAGTTTGTAAAATGAGGTCTCTCTCTAGTCCTGCATCATGTTGATTTTCTTTATTGATGCAAAACTGGTTGATCTAGACAATGCTAGTAATTGATCATTGGTGTGACCCATTATTTGTGTTTAAATGGTAGCTGATAAAAGTTCCCATAGAACCTTTATGATCAAAGTTGTTTGTGTGACCCATTGGAACACAAGGCTGCCTGCTTTCCTAAGCTGCTTTCTTCTTGGTTTGATGCAGTTGCATATGTTTATATCTTTTCCTTTTTAATTGTTTTCTAGATTTATTCAGATGTATATAAAAGTTATGGGTTATGTTTTATTTGCTTCCTTGGGCATCAATTTTATTGAAATTACATATTGGAAGCTAAGATGAGACTATAATGTTTGGGCTCTGTTACAACTAATATCAAATTATTAGATTGAATAGATAATTTCTCTATTTTGGCATTTAATCATGATAGTTATATTGCCTGCCAACAGATTCTCCACGTGATACGATTCAGTTTATTGAATGGTCTCCTAGGTCCTGTCCTCGTGCTTTACTGGTGGCAAATTTTCATGGGAGGATAACAATTTGGACTCAGCCTTCTCATGTGAGGACCTAGACCAGCCGTAATATTGTGCTATTTCTTTGATTCCTTATTGAATTTAGAATCAAAGAGTCATTTCACAAAGGTTCAAAAGAAATTGTCTATATTGCGACAAATGAAATCGGATTTTGCTGTATATGCATAAATCTTACATACTTTTTGTTATTGTAGGAAGAAATTTGGGAATAAAGGTCTTGGTCCTTGGTGGATTATTGATTAGTAGCTTAGACTTCTCGGTTTTTTGTTGCTTAACTTTAGTGTTGCTTTACATAAAGTTCTTTCTGCACTTGATATAGGGCCCTGCCAATCTTGTACGAGATGCCAGTTGTTGGAATTGTGAATATGAGTGGAGACAAGATCTTGCTGTTGTATCCAAATGGTTGTCAGGGATGAATCCGGTGCGTCTCAAATGTTATCCTCTGGTTGTTATGAATTTTAATTATGACCCTGTTTCATTTTCCATTGATGTGATTATCTGCTATGATCTTGCAATATGGATCACAATTTGTCATCTTTGTTATAGTTGCTTGTGGGTCAATGATCATAGCAAATATTTTCCTGGGAACATTTAATCTGTATCTCTAGGCTTTTAAGTGGTACATGCTTTGCTTGAAATTCTTGGAAAAAGTGACCCATTTCTATTGCATCCTGTCAACCATTTTTGTTCTTCATATATAATATCCCTTCTCAAGATCCATATGACAGTGTCAACAGAAGATAGACATCTTACATAATTCCCCAGTTTGGAAGCATCTCGGAGAAAGATCTAAGAAGAATTTATGATAGGCCATTCCTTGCATTTCTGGTTCGTTTGGGAAGGATGAAACAAGCAAGAAAATAGTTGAGATATTATTTTTCTTTTTTGTTGTTGTTGAAACTTGATCCATCTTTTTTATGTGCTACTAAAACCACCTGCATAACTCGTATGGTTATCAAGATAGATCAGTTTGGCGTAGAATAGGATGATATATAAGCCTTCCCTTGACAAATTTGATTTGCCTCAGTGATTTAAAAAGCACTAGGTGCTAAAAGGCGCCATAGGCAGGCGTCCGCCTGAGCGAAGCGTGGCGCTAAATATTACATAATAAAAAATATTGTTACAAGTATATTGTTAATATACTGTTAACAGTATACTGAGTCGAGTCGATGTGAGAAGAGTAGAGACCGAGGCTATTGACTAAGAGCGGAGGCTGTTGACTGAGAGCAGCAGCTGCAGCGAAGGTGGCAGCGACAGCGGAGAGCAGTGATAGCGGCAGCGACAGCAGAGAGGAAATGTCGGTGGCGGAATCGCGAGTAGTTCTTTTTCTGTATTAATTTTTCTTTTTATTTTGTGTGATAGTTAAATGAATTCCATAGTAAATAATTGCTGAAAACTGATTTATCTGCTTAGTTTGTCTAAGTGATGCTTCTTAGTTTCAGTATGGATCAATTCCTTCAAACTCAAGTACCTTGGTTAGCACGAAGGCGACATTTGAGGAAAAGTTCCTTTTGCAGCAATCTCAAACTTCAGGTTACAATTATAAGCATGATTTTTTTTTAAAAAAAATTTGGGAGTCCATCTTACATGCTCTCTTTATTGCAGTGAGGTGGCCACCTTTTCTTTGTGTTTGCTCAGTTTTTTCGTCTGGATCTGTTCAACTTCACTGGGGGCAGTGGCCTCCTGCACAAAATGATGCAGCACCAAGATGGTTTCAAACAAGTAAAGGGCTGCTAGGAGCTGGACCTAGTGGTATAATGGCTGCTGATGTTATTGTCACAGATTCTGGAATTATGCATGTGGCTGGCGTTCCACTTGTAAATCCATCTACGGTTGTTGTTTGGGAGGTTATGCCGGGTCCTGGAAATGGTTTTCAAGCAACGACAAAGATTGCCGTGGGGTGTGCTATTCCGCCATCTCTAAACCCTCCTTCTTGGGCAGGGTTTGCACCTTTTGCTGCATACTTATTTAGTTTGCAGGAACACTTCATTTCTGAAGAAAAGCAAGGAAGAAAGCTGACAGAGCATGAGATCAATGACGTTGCATCACTTCATTGTTCACCTGTTTCAAACTTTTCTGCGTATGTGAGTCCTGAGGCTGCTGCTCAGTCTGCTGCAACTACAACGTGGGGTTCTGGAGTTACTGCAGTTGCTTTTGATCCTACCCGGGGAGGATCTGTCATTACTGTCGTCATTGTTGAAGGTAATCCCCTATTACTCATCATAGTTAAATGCAGAAACAAAAGATGGTTCCATGGAATGATAAAAAACTTTTAATGTAAGATATCGCAATAAGTTATTGGCTTTTTGCAATAAATGACTATGATTCCACCGTGAACCAACAATGACTACAAGTCATGCTCATCTGTGTGCATGGTAACAATGACCAAGGTATGTTATCTCATTCGAATATGATCATCTGCTTTAAGAGAGAATTTTGGTTTTTCTTGGACCTTTGTATTCTTTTTCTGGTTCATGTGGTTTAAGTGGGCAATTTTGTAGTCTAAACATCCTTGTCTCTTATTAATTTGTCTACATTTTCTTTCCATTCAATAAATGATTCCATTGTAGGGCAGTACATGTCTCCTTATGATCCGGATGAAGGGCCTTCAATTACAGGATGGAGGGTTCAGTGTTGGGAATCTTCGCTTCAGCCCGTTGTACTTCATCCAATATTTGGAAACCCTGCTTCCAGTTTTGGCGGGCAACCTCCTATGCAGACAGTGTGGTTAACCAAAGTTAATAAAAGCATTGCACCAACAGATGATTTTATAAATCCTCAAGCTTATTTATCCAAGCCAGTGATATCTGATGAACTTAACTCATCAGACTGTAGTGTTGAGAGGACAAACCGACTCAGTTTTGATCCCTATGATTTGCCAAATGATGTTAGGCAGCTAGCTCGAATAGTGTATTCTGCTCATGGTGGCGAAGTTGCTGTTGCCTTTCTTAGGGGAGGAGTGCACGTCTTTTCTGGTGCAAACTTCAATCCTGTTAGTAGTTTTCATATAAATGTTGGTTCAACCATTGCTGCCCCTGCCTTCTCATCTACAAGTTGCTGCTTAGCCTCTGTTTGGCATGACTCATTCAAGGGCCGGACAATACTGAAAATAATTCGTGTTCTTCCCCCTTTTATTCCTAACTCACTATCAAAAGTCAACTCAGCTATTTGGGAACGAGCTATTGCTGACAGGTAAAAAATGCAGTTTCTTTCCTCCTCTTAGTTGTTCTATGGTTTATATTTCTTTATGTTTTATTTGTAACTTTATCTTTTGCAGGTTTTGGTGGAGCCTTATGGTTGGGGTTGATTGGTGGGACGCCGTTGGCTGTGCACAAAGTGCTGCTGAGGATGGTATTGGTAAGAAGGTTCTATTTCCTCTATGCAGTGTAATAATGCAATAAAAGTTCACAATTTTTTTAGTGATTAATCTTCAGTAACAGCCCTATGATGTATCTTCCACATTTTAGCATCGCTTAATAGTGTGATTGCTGTCTTGGATGCGGACTTCCATTCTCTTCCATCTACTCAACACAGGCAACAACATGGTCCTGTATGTATTACTTTCTTTGCCATAATTAGATTTTACTTTCTAATGACGTTCTATGGGTGATATGATCAGTTAATATCTTGTTCTCAAATTATTTTCTCTTGCTGTGGGGATACTTATTATAGGTTGTGTTCAAATCTGTATATTTATAAAACCCTTCAAACAATTCAATGCCAGGCCAAGCCAGTTGGATCTTTGGAGGTCTTGACTTAATCCAAATTAAACTAAGTAAACCAAAAGAATTTTAGCTTCCACCAAGTTTTGTATTCAACAATATCATCATTTTTTTCCTCTCCCCTTTACTTGCTCCTGAATTTACCTCACTCACTGCAGTCATCATCTCCTACCTTCGACACTGTTTCTCTTTCAATTATGATGTTTAACAGCTATGCTCATCCTGGTTTTTTCATAGCATTGCCTTGAAACCTAGTATTTGGTTTGTTATTCTCATCTAGATCCAAATGTTACATGGACTTCCATTCTGCCAGTATGAATAGCATCATATCCATATTCATGTGATATTTCTTTTGCTTTTGAGAGAATTGATTTATTAAACACTAGGACTTAGATTTTGATAATATAAATGTCAAGCATGAGAAACTTTTAATGATGGCCAAGTCTTATATTTTTAAGCAAGGTGGTCTGGTGAGAATCAAGGTATTCAATATTACCCTTGCAAGCAAAGATACTCTTCTGTGACTTAAATCCTGGTCACAAATAAGCTACCTCATGCATGGCACCTAAACATCCTCATAGGAAGGGTACAGGCCTCATGCACAAGGCTGTCTATTTTTAGTATTAATTTTATTTTTATTTTGGGCTTCTTATGAGCGTCGTCTTTAAAATTAAAGTAATAAAGTAATAATCATACATGTGTTATTGTAATTATTTCTCTTATATGTTATAGTATCTTCAATTTTCTCTTAATTGTACTAACACCTCTTCAATTTTCTCTTAATTGTACTAACACCTCTTAGGTGTTATCATCTCTCTTGCCTGTATCCATGTAATAGTCTCTTTGCCTACCTGTTTTGAACTTTCCCACTTTTAACACATTCTACTTAGATATTCAAGCTATCTAGAGTAGCTGAGATGCCTATTTGTCATCTATTTCAGTAGGAGTCGTATATCATATATCTGGTACACTATTTTCTTTATAAATGTTCATATTTTTGTGTGTGCTTGATTTGGAGACCGTTAAAATTTAGTATTTGCCACGTCTTACTCTTTTAGTAACTATACATCCTACATATGTCCGTACAAAGGATAGCATCATTGCTAGAAGTGGGTCTTCTGTGATAGAACCCCAAAGGTTTCTATCGATGCTCTAATACCAATTGATAGAACCCTACAAGATTCTATCATGGTGAAGATGGAAAAGGAGGGATAAACGACCACTTCGAGGGGATCGGGCCTCTTAGATCACTTCGAGAGGATCTGTCTCCTTGATCTCTTTAGGGGATCGGCCCTCCTGAGGTTTTGCCTATTGGTTAAAACATAATTTCTTTCTTCATTGATTCATTGATTTCTCATAAGAGAGTTTACAATATTATTTATAGGGCTCTGCCAAGAGTCCCTCTAGGCTTGAACTCAAAGTCCCACTAAACTTGGACTCCTAACTAACTGATAGAAATCTATTAACTGAAAATAATAACCGACTCCATCCTAATCGAAGATAAAAACCAACTCATAATTGACTTGATTGGGCTCACCCGACCCATAACTAACTTCACTGAATAGATTAACACGACTTAGCTCAAATTAATTACGAATAGATGGACCCGACTTGGCTAGGGTCCTAACATCTGGTATGTGGGAGGACCTAACACATCTACTTGTTAATTATGTTTAAAGTTTTTGCTGCTCGAGTTGTAAGGCCTGTGGATTACCATTATGAGATATTTAAGGATAAAGAAAGAACCTATAAACTCTAAAACCAAGGCAACCCTAAATTATAGTTTAGTTATCGTTATGTAGGTCAATCATGCTATCAACTGTCTTCTCCTTAATGGTTTAATTTTTTTTGTAGGCTTATTTTTGTTATTTCAAGATGTGAAATGTTCTTTGGATATTCCAATCCAAGACCTAATATGCCATCTCTTTTCTTTACAGAATCTCGATAGGATAAAATGTCGGCTTTTGGAAGGTACAAATGCTCAAGATGTTAGAGCACTTGTTTTGGACATGCAAGCAAGATTGTTGTTGGACATGTTGGGTAAGGGAATAGAATCTGCGCTTATAAATCCTGCGACTTTGTTACCTGAGCCTTGGCAAGCATCCAGTGAGACATTATCTGGCATTGATGCTGACAAAATGGTTGTTGAGCAAGCTTTGGTTCCATGCATACAGGTTTTTCTGTTGTCTTTTTTATCTCTCTATGCTTTCATTAATATTATGGTTTTGCTAGTCAGGCATTGCCAAAAAATGTTATTGAAAACTACTACTACAAGGTTTAATGTCCTGATTATTTGTGAACAGTGCTTTTGTGATTTAGCTTGGTATCTTTTTTCTTCCTAGATTCAACAATAAACAAAAGCATTTACTTCAACTCTTTTGGTTATTTTTGCCAAACACCCAGTCTGTAACCCAGCATCGACTCTGTAAAGATCTCTGTCCCATTTGTTGTAAATGTTATTATTTTTGTACAACTTGGCCAACCTCTTTCATGCAAGTTAGAGGCTTTCTTGAAAGGATATTATGTTATGCATGCATATGTAGAGTTGTAAGGTTAGTTTTTATTGTTTCATAATTGTGCAGATTTTGGTTTTTGGTTGACTCTAAACCTTACAAGATAGATGTGGCACTTGTAACAACGGCTGAGCACACAAGGGATATTGACATTCAAGGATGACATGGAGTGTCGGTATGCATGTACATGCAAATATTTGGAAAAATTCTGAAAACTGCTCAGTACAAGATGGTACATGCCCTGTACCAGATGTACTGGCCAGTCTACCCTGGTCCATGTACCACTAAGTTGTCGAACCAGTAAACACAACACATACGAAGGTGGCATTGCGAATCTTGCTTCAGAGCAAGGTTTGCCTTACCGGGTGGTAAGGCCTCGTATCGGGCGGTATGTACCGGTCTACCAGCTGACCGGTACATGGACCACCCACTACCTAGCAGTACTGCCAGGTAACGGTTGTTTCCGCCCGCTACCACGTGAAATTGACCGGTAACGGTCGATTTCGAGCGGTCTCAGCCGAGGGAGGGAGAAAGAAGAAGAGGAGAACCTGGATTTCTTCCCGCGTCACGCGATCCGTCGCCCGGCCTCCCCGCGTCACGCGATCCATCGTCCGCGGTCGATTTCTTCTCCCCATGTGGGGAGAAGAGGCGATGTTGCCCTTTTCTTTTCCTTTTACTTATTTTATATTAATTTATATTATATTATATTATACCAAGCGGTATGCCCCTGTGTGTACTGTTCAGTACCGAGTACTGTTCAGTACCGAGTATCATACCGAGCAGAGCTCGATATGCCGGTACAGACCGGTTTGGCAATCCTTGCTTTAGAGTACAATCAATCTACCACCAACATTTTGGTGTTCTCTTTACTGCAAAATGCTCATTAAATAGAATATTTGAGTCACAGCAGCAATAACCATGACTACGTTGGGATCCTGTGAATGCTGGCAAATGTCTCTTGTACATCAACTGACAGTTTTTTAACTTTAAGATTTTATGAGTAAATTAAAAACATCCAATATTGGAGTATGACTTGCCAAGGAAGTATTTATCGTAACGAGAATTTTTCTGTTGTGGTGAAAACATCTTTTTCTTGTTTTAATTAGTTTTATCTAATTATAATGTGCAGTTGATGACAATGCATAATGTATGGCCCAAAACCATTATTATCATTTTATTACTCAGACTAGTCATGCTTAATTTTGTTTACATTGTTTCTGTGTTTTCATGTAAAAGACTTGTTAAAATTTCTGCATATGCTGTTCTTATGCCATTATATTCTCCAGGCATACGTTGATGCTGTCCTTGATCTAGCCTCCCATTTCATCACCCGGTTGCGTCGTTATGCTAGTTTTTGCCGTACTTTGGCTAGTCATGCTGTTGGAGCATCTTCTGGTGCAAGCAGTGCACGCAATATGGTGGCAAGTCCTACCCACACTTCTGTATCACCATCTACAAGTCAGGGTTGGTATTCTACATTTATTAATATAGTTGATATACCGGAGGATATTAGTTAACATTGAAGTGTTATGAAACTAGCTGCAACCCTTTTAGTCATTTGCATCTAGCAGTAATTCAACCATGAAGTTGAAAATTTCAAGTCCAAATGCAACAGGAATGCAATTGATTAAGTCCAGATGTCAACTTACCTGTAAGGGTGTGGATGCACATTGTTGCTCTTCGAATGCAACTGATTTTGTTGTGAATGGTATTTCCTTTTGTGGTGAGATTGCCCTGTCCTATTGAGGCCCCCTAGTGACATTGCCTTATTCCAATACATGTCTCATTGTGCTGAGCTTTTGAATTAACACATTTTGGTGTGCTACAGTTTTCACTAGCACTAGCATGCTTCATACAGGTTGAGTTATGTACCTAGCTGGTGATGCAAATGGTGCATATTATCAATTTAGTCAGTGATATGAATCACCTGGTTTCATGATTTGGTTATTGTATCTATTTGGCATTACGTATAATGTGTGATTATAACGCGTGCAGTGGTTGATTATTTCACTTGCACTATCCATAAATAGAGCATGTGTTTTAGAATGGGCCAGCAATACTTCCATGAACTTTCTATGTCAGTTTCTAGAGCAACTGGGATTTTTTTTTTTTCTTTTCTTTGGACATGTACAATACTATTTTAGATGATCTGAGGCTTCTACGGGATGGTGAATTACATTTATTTTGTTTTATAACTATTGTCATCTAGCTACAATTCACGAGGGGAAAATTATACTGTTTCTGGAGGATTCTGCTAGTTAGAAAGCAACTTTTTTTATGGATGTATTTAGATCTTTATAAACCATATGTTGCTTATGCAGATTGTGAAGATATGTTCATTTGTTTTTCTGGTCTTTGATGAGACATCAAGAAACAGATATAATCTTCTTGTTAAAGAACTTCTGAATCTTCTTTTGATGTGCATTTTAGGTTCCCAGAGTGGTGTTTCTAGTGCAAATGGAAATTCTCAAATGCAAGCATGGGTTCAGGGTGCCATTGCTAAAATTAGTAATAATGCTGATGGAGGTTCCTCAACTTCACAAAATCCAATTAGTGGGCCAGCTTCCTTTACACCCATTAGCATCAACACAGGGACTTTTCCTGGAACGCCTGCTGTGAGGCTTATTGGAGATTGCCATTTTCTTCACAAGTTATGTCAGTTGTTGCTTTTTTGTCTAATATTCCGCCGTAGACAATCACCACGCTTTATCGGAAGCATTCAGAAGAATCCAGATTCTATGTTGCAGAAAGTGCAACCTGCTTCTAATGGAAAAATAGAGGAGACCAGTGCAGTCTCCCGACCAACTCTAGGAGTTGCAAAAACAGAAGAAGGCCAGCTGGTTAGGACTGGACAATTGACTGTTGGAGCAAAAGGGCTTGAAGAAGGTACCATCAGCAAGTCTGTAAGATTTGGTTCTGGCAATGCAGGGCAAGGGTACACATCGGAAGAGGTACATATAAGTTTGTATACATATTGCATGTTGGATCTTTGAAACAGTTCAGATCATTTACCATCTAGATTGACAACATGTCTACATGTGCTTTTTACTAGTACTATATTTAAATAATGTTAACATGTTGCTGCTGGAGTTAAATTGTCCCTCGTGGCAAGAATCAAATTGACATTCTCCATGCACCCACCACATGGGGCAGAACTAGGAAGCGGCTACTTAAACTGCAATTGTACTTATCAATCCCTGTTAAATTGTCCCTCGTGGCAAGAATCAAATTGACCTTTGAATTTCTCCATGCACCCACCACATGGGGCAGAACTAGGCTGTGTATGTAGAATTCCAGCAATATAATATCTTCATGGTTCTCGTTATTAGTTTAGGCTGAATATAGTTTCTTAAGCAATTTCTATCTCTTTTTCTGGATCCTGCACCGCCTATGTTGTCGATTTAAATAGAATGAGTTATCTTTTCATTCTTTAATACTGTTGGAAAACATTTTTGGATCATCAATGATACCTTCGAGCTATTTTCTTATAAATCATAAGGATTGCTGTGCCATATTCCATGTCTCAGCATGAATAAGAAAGTATTATCCTGTAAGTACCAACACGCACCATATCACATTGCCTTCATATGGTGGGACAAAATGTTATATTATCTTTTCCGGTGTAGGGTCGGGCTGACTTGCTTGACAAGGAATTGTGTCATGCGTGAAAGTTATTGGCATGCATCTGTGCAATGAAACAACAATCCTTAATCAGAAGTTTACTTTCTTGATGTAGAGAGAAGTCCAACATGTGTGTTTTCTTATTGTTGTACCTTCCTGCAGGTAAAGGTGCTCTTCCTGATTTTGGTAGATCTCTGTCGAAGAACAGCTGGTCTTCAGCACCCATTGCCTACCTCTCAGGTTGGCGCCAACACTATAATCATACGTCTACACTACATTGATGGAAATTACACTGTGCTACCTGAAGTTGTGGAAGCATCACTTGGCCCACACATGCAGGTGTGTCATAGATTTGGGTACAAGGTTCAATTTTAGTGTTGCATCAGAAAAAAAAAGGTCCATATCTATGTTTCTGTTGTTTACAGGTGGTAGGTCGCACCAAGGTTCGTCATCTCATACCGTATCAGCATACCGAGCAGTACGCTCTGGCATACCGCTCGGTATATATATATATATATATATATATCAAGGTTTTCTTTACTGAGCGGTAAGGCTCGTATCGCCCGGTATGTACCGGTCTGATAGTTGACCGATACGTGGATCGGCGACTACCGGGCGGTACTGCTAAAATCGGTCGTCAACGATCGATTAAGGGAGAAATCGACTGTCGGTGGTTGATTAGGAAGAAAAAGGGAAGAAGAAAAAGAAAAAGAGGAGAAGAAGAAATACCTCGCTTGGCGCCGCCCGCGGGCGACTTTCTTCCCGCGTGGGGAGAGAGATCCAGGCGACGTCGCCCCTTTATTTGAATTTTTAATATATTTAATATTTTAATATTATATTATATTATAAAATATTTATTATACTGGGCGGTATGCACTGTGTATACCGCCCGATATGGGACCGTACCGGTACCAACAAAATGTCAGTACACCAGTACGTAAAACCTTGTTTTATATATATATATATATATATATATATATATATATATATATTTATATGTGTGTGTGTGTGTGTAAAAGCCCAGGTGCTCCCTTTTCTTCTCCCTCTTCTCTCTCTTCTTCCTTCTCCCTCGGTTGATACCGTACGATAGCAGTTGGCAACAGCTAAAATCAACCATTACTGGCCGATCTCGGGCGGTAACATGACGGAAACAGCCCCAATCAGTGGTACCGTCCGATAGTGGGTGGTCTGCGTACCAATCTATTGGCGGACGGGTACGTATCATCTGGTACCGGCGGTATCCATCGGTATTCAAGACCTTGCGTCTAGCACATACTTTTGTTGTAATATGTGATACAAATGTACTGTCGTTAACCCTTAATTTCTTTGTGTTATTTGAAGGTCATGATTTTCTGCAAATGCCAGACTTGTTCATTTGTTGAGTTCTCTGATAATATCTGTTACTTTTTTATTTTATGGTTTTTATGCTGAACTGCTTTCTTAAGACTGCTGAAGCTTATACAATTTCGACGTGCAGAATATGCCTCGTCCCAGAGGGGCTGATGCTGCTGGGCTTTTACTCCGAGAGTTAGAATTACACCCTCCAGCTGAGGACTGGCATAGACGAAATATGTTCGGTGGTCCCTGGTCAGATCCGGAAGATCTTGGTCCTTTGGATAACAAAATGAAGTCTAAGGTAGGAGGCTCTTTAATCTCCCCTATATCAAAATTAGTAGAAGATCAGGATGAACTTTCTGGAGTCCAAGGCCTCTGGCCAAGGAAGCGCAGGTTCTCCGAGAGGGATGCAGCTTTTGGCTTAAAAACTTCTGTGGGCCTAGGATCTTATCTTGGCATTATGGGATCTCGAAGGGATGTTATCACAGCTGTATGGAAAACCGGTCTGGAAGGAGTATGGTACAAGGTTTGTTTTACGGATACCACACCTTGCCTTTTGCTTTTAGATTTCCTTGCCTATTTTATACTTAATTAGACATGCTTGAACTATATTTCTCTGCCAGCTTAAATTGTCAAAATTAGTTTTGATTACTGGAATAAGTTTTGGTATCTTAGTTTGGCATAATTTGTTACTTACCCATCGTCCTGCAGCAAAATCCAACTTATGGTACCTTATTTTCCAGAACTCTGACTTCGGCAATCTCTCCATTTTGCATGTCACATTGCAAGCATAAATTGGTGGAATAGATCAGTTCGTTTTTTGTCGAAGTTGTCAATATTTTTTGTGGGTATTTCATTCTTGCACTCAAGTTTGAAGTCTTACATTTTGGATCTTTATTGCAGTGCATAAGATGTTTACGACAAACTTGTGCGTTTGCACAGCCCAGTGACTGTAATCCTTCTAATGAACGCGAAGCATGGTGGATCAGCCGCTGGTCTCATGGCTGTCCGATGTGTGGTGGCACATGGGTTGGAGTCGTTTAGTCCCAGATACTGTTCCTGCTTGTTGCCTCTTTCTTTTTGTGGCTCACGAACTCAGGAAAACTTTGTACATATATGTAGCTCATATGTGACGATAACTTAGGTAACATATTCCCAAAATAGATGGTGACAATGTTTGTATACATTAGATTTGTGTATCACGCAAAGGCAATGATGGAATCAAATATTTGGACATGCTATTGACCTGATGGATCGAAATCAGATTTGTTTATCATGGAAAGCACCGTAATGTTTTTTTTTTTTTTTTGATCATATAGGAGATGTGTATTTGTGGCTCACTCTATTAAGTCATTTACATATATTATGCTGATGCTACCTTGATTTGGTTTGTTCCATGATTCCATTTCTCATCAACGTGGAATGTATGATACAGACCACTAATCTTGAGGGAAACATTTTCTTGCACTTATTTAACATGGTGTCAAATAACATGATGCTGAATTTGTGCGTATTTGATTATCTTCTTGTTTCTTCTAAATAAATTGTGATTATGTTTGAGCATTTTACTGGAAAAAATATTTTCTATTGACTTTTTATTGGATGGCGTATTTGTTGTCATATCCTTTAAACGATTAGATAATTGATGTTATTTAAAAAATCTATAATTTTGATAATTACTTATTATAATTAAAAAAATAAGTTAATCTTCTTAGAATCATATTTTAATAATTATGATTAGTATTTTTTGAGAATTTTAATGTAATTAATTATTATTATTTTGAATAGCATATATGATCAAATTATTTTAGTAAAAGATTGGATACCATTTTGTGAAAATAAAAGAAAAACTCCCCAAATAAAAACAAATAGGAGCGCCATCGGATAAATTAAAAAACCGATAAAATGCCCATTGTGTTTTTTCAGAGGTAAATATATATTGAGTTTCTTCTATAGTTATTTGTTTTATCTAAGCGATTCTTAATTTGCCATGACAGCCTCATGGTCAGCCCCCATGACTGAAAATTCCATCTCAACAATCATGATCACTAAGAAATTTGAGCTAGTTAAGTTTTTCTTTTTTTCATGTAATCAATCTTTAAATTTTTTATACTTAAAACATCTATATTCATTTACCTTAACGATAATATTTTTACTAACGAAAATATGAAAATAAATGATAAAAATATAATTTTAATATTATACTTGGTGGTGACTGACGATCACGTCGCTATGGGTTGTGGGGTGACCGTTGTAGATAATGAGAGTAATAATGAGAGATGAGAGTCATTCTGAATTTGCGTCGATGTATACACAATTGATGAGAGACAAAAGGGCCACTGATACAAATGTCGAGTGTCCCTTTCATCGATCGATAATTGCGTCGACACTAATGTAGATGTAGAGTGGTGAAAGAGCCATTCGACATCTGCATCGGTGTCTCTTTCGTTGCTCGACAATTACGTTGACACCGATGCAATTGTTAAGTGGTGAAAGGGTTGCTTGGCATCAGCATCTGCATCAGCGTCGAGACAGATGCAAAGCGACGTCGCTTGGTAACTGCGTTAATGTCGATGTAAATACAAATCGAAGCCACTCAGCATCTGCATTAACGGTCCTTTCATCGCTCAATAACTACGTCGGCATAAATGTAGATGTAGAATGACGTTACTCGACAATTGCATTAGTGTCAATGCAATTGCTGAGGTACAAAAGGACCATCGATGCATATATTGAGCGGCTTTTTTCCTGATTTGCATTTGCGTCAATGTTGATGTAGTTGCCAAGCGATGAAAGGGTCGCTCGACATATGCATCGATAGCCCTTTTCCGACTCAACGTCAACGAGCATCGATGGCCCTTTCATCACTTGGCAATTGTGTCGATACAAATACAAATTGTCGAGCAACAAAAGGACCACCCAACAAATGTATTAATATATTAAACAAAGCGGCTCTCACCTCATCCACAATAGCCACCTACAACTCCAACTACGTCGCCCTTCGCTAGCACAAATTGAAATATTAAATTATCTTCTTATCTTTGTTTTCGTATTTTTATTGGTAAAACTGATGTTAGAGTAAATGATCGAACATATATGTTTCAATTTAATAACTATACGAATATAATTTTTTAAAGTGTATCAATTAAGAGGCTAAGGATAGATAAACTACATAGGATAATAATATATGTAATTAACACGAGAAATCCTTCAATGAGAACCAAACTCATTTGTGCAAACAAGTTCTTCAATAATTGCTCTAAATCAGTTATCGTACCAATGGAACAACAGTTTTAGAAAAAACACAATCACAGCCGACTCAATTGTATCTCAAAAACTATTCATCAAACTCCAAGTACATTCTGTAAGCATTTCTCTCTGGAGAATAGTATTGTCGAATCAATTCGTCGATCTGAAAGCCAAGCTTTCTGTAAAGGCAAAGAGCATCGATTCTGGTAGGATCGACATGAAGGCAAATCCTCTGAACTTTTCTCCTTCTACACCTTTGGATTGCTGCTTTCAGTAAAGCTTCTCCATGACCCTGCCTTCTGTGACCCTCCTTCACTGCAATTAAGAACAATGTGAGGCACCATATAATATTGTTTGACACGAGGAAAAGCACAAGATTTTTTGTCGATTTTTTTTATATTCGTTCGATCTACTGGGAGGAGGAAAAGAAAGAATCAGAACAAGTCACTGAGTTCATGCGATTCCCACAATTTACACGTTGATGTGAACGAAGAACATAAAGAGGCTCGGATCTTTCCTCATTTACAACAAACAGCTTGTGATTTTGATCTCTAAGAGAAGCTAATGGTCCTCTGAACAACAACAGCTTGTGATGCGGAAGAAGAAATCCCCAAACTGACGGAAACAGATAAGCAAACTTAACAGATAGATCATCACCGAAGAATCAAAAGGCAATCTTTTAGACCTTCATAATCCTTTCCAAGAATCAAAACCCTAATCGGCGAAGACAAATCGAAGGAAACAGTAGGCTTTCCACCAGACGACATCGAGATGGGGGGTAGGAGTGATACTAACCGGCAAGCTTGGTGATTGAAGCGCACAGGGAGGAGATCCAGGAGTACATGACATACCCAACGATCTCTTCTTCTCCTTCTTTTCCTTTGTTGGTCTTCAGGTACATGACTCCGCTGTTCTTCTTCCTCAACTCATCGTGGAAGGATTTGGAGAGGGATTCGTGCTTCGGGAAAATCTTCCTCTCCAATCTCACGATCTCTTCCACCACCGCTGCCGCGTCTTTGAGAGGATCCAATTCTGAGATCGCCGCCGCCGCCGCCGCCGCCATGCTCTCCAGACACACGGCTGGACTCGATCGCGATGGTTTCCGCGCACATCCGTTTCCATGCGGGTCGCGTTTTTTATGCGGCTGCCGAATGCTTCCTCTTATAATTATTTTGTGCGTATAAGCAATCATTAATTCAATAAATTAAAAGTGTTACATATTTATTTGAATTTTTTCCCCTTTTTTTCACAAGCTCAATTAAAAAAAACGTATATATATATATATATACCGAAAATTTTAATTTAGTCACTGATTTAATTAGGTTCACTATATATATATAGTTAAGTTATATATATTTTATTAAATAATTTTTAGCTTTTACATCTAGTTATTTATTTATTTTTATTTAAATTTTTTGAGTTAATTTAGTTATTTAAGTTTTTGAGTTATATTATTTATGTTGCTTATATTTCTTTCTGCTGTAATTTTGAGGAGTTGTAGTGTTCGGTATATTGTAACGGATTCTTTACGTTCCGTTATGTTTTTGTAACGGGTCTAGCGATGAGCTTTTCTACACTTTTCCGGAGAGCGAGCATTGACATCACATCACCGCCTCTCTCTCTCTCTCTCTCTCGCGGAATCTTTCGACGTCAATCCTCGAAGAAAGCGGCCCTTTATCTGCTCTTCTTCTCTCCAATTCCCTTTCCCGATTTCCAGCAAAAGAATTGAACAGATAGGGACGACACAAAGGGAGAAGAGAGATGGGCAGTGGTGGCGTCGTCGTGAAGGACATCGGATCGAAGGCGGATCTCGACGACGCGCTCCGGGGAGCGGCGCCGGTGGTGGTCCACTTCTGGGCGTCCTGGTGCGCCGCCTCCAAGCAGATGGACCAAGTCTTCGCCCGCCTCGCCGCAGACTTCCCTCACGCGCTCTTCTTCAGGGTTCCTGCTTCCTCTACCCTCTCTTTTTTTTCCTTTTTTGTGTGTCTTTCGTTCCTTTTGCTACAAGGTTCTTCTTTGTCGTGGTGATGTTGAAAGGGCAGAGCCGTTTAGGGTTCTAATGATCCTTTGTTGGGGTTCCGTGATGCGTAGTTTACTAAGTGGCGATCCGTCGGCTAATTCGTGTGAAGGGGAGACCTAATTCTTGGCATCGGCAGGGCATCTTTGTAGTAATGTGAAGCTCAGGTTTCGTAATCATTGCTTAGGGTTGAAACTGGTTTTACTCCCTGCTAGATTACTGTAGCTTACTTAAACTTTCTGAGCTACTTAACCACTTAGAGTTCAAAAGATCTGCAGGTTTGCTACTTACATGGTAATTCGATTAGCCTCCAATCTAGATGTTTAGGTGGCTATTTATTTTGTCTTACAATATACAACATAAAATATGCAAAGGTACATACCAGATGGCATGTCTTTTACCATAATACTACCTGATGAAAATACTTTTGGATAGATAAACTAAATGGAACACTCTCCCACACTACTAAAAAAACAGAAAAAGGTGAACCACCTGAGAATTTTTTTATTTTTTAATCCTTATAGTTCATTGTAAAAAACATGTCTTCTGTGTTATTTTAGTGTTTTGATTAACAATTGTAAAAAAATTGTCTTCTGTGTTATCAATTGCCATTTCTGACAATATTCTCCGTGGGATCTATCCTTTGTGTTACCACCTAGGAGTCTTGTTAATCTGGAATACCTTAAGACACTAGCAACACAGAAGACACTAGTCTTTGTGTTCAGTAAATTTATCCATTTTCTCTAGTTGTTTCACTTCTTTGGGTGTGCAGCCACCTATAATGGTCACCATATATGTGGTCGATCCAGGTCACTGAGGCATTTTTATTTTGATTCAACATTAGTAGTGGATATTGGAATTCAAACTGAAATGAATTCTTTTGTGCCTAAGCCAATATCATTCCTTTCTAAGCGGAAACAGTTTTCCATTGAAAAATTGATTTAATGCCGAGGCACCCTCAGGGCAGAAGTGATTGTGTCAGCACTATGCCAGCTTTGACAATCAAGCCAGATGGTCCATCCTAGCTTTGTATATGCTGACAGTTGAAACATCCAGATATCTACTTCCTAATTATAGAAAGTGAAAAAAAGTTGATTTTCTTGTTGTTGTTTCATATTTAACCGGTGTCTAGCATTACTTATCCCTATTTTGACTGAATTATCAAGGAAAGAAAATTACTTTTCTGCAGCATGCATAACAGATAGGAGGTGATTTGTGCTAATCGAGAAGAATTATTAGATTTTTTGTGATTCTGAACAAGAAGAATGTAGTTCATTGTCATATTTCTCTTTGAGGATCTCCTTGTTATTGCTTCAGTCTATGTTGATGTAGAAATCTAGATCTTAATCGATGCCTCAATTTGGGTTGTCAGTTTGATAAATACAAGTCAGTGATCTTTGATCAGGTTGAAGCGGAAGAACAGCCAGAAATTTCCGAGGCTTATGCAGTCTCAGCAGTGCCATATTTTGTCTTCTGCAAGGTTAGTGTTTCACAGGCTATTTTGCAACACGTTGCTTTATTTTTGTTGTTCAGTGTGTACTTGAATGAACCAAAAAAATTTGACTTTAAGAAATTAAAGATGTTCTAGCTTGAAATACATGTGAGGCTTCCTTGCTGGTCATATTTTACTCCAGAAACTGCTGCAATATTTTGCCTGTAGTTCTTGGAAAAGTTGCATATGAATGGTGAAATAACAAGAAAAATGCTTCTTCAACAGAGTGGTTTACTAAATAACTGATTTTGATAATTGATCAAAAACTTGGTGTCTTTTGGGTTGTAAATCTCTCGAGTTGCTTGCCGGTGCATGTTCTTGATACAACTATAATGTCTCAACTATTTGGGGTCGGCTAAGCGCATGTTCTAAATAAAAGAAAGAACTTTCTCAGTCAGTTTACTGCATTCTAGCCAACATAATTAGTCAAAAATTAAAGAGGGGAAGAAACATTGATTGGTTGATTAGTTTCTGTAAATTACTTGAGTTATCATTACACTTAAGCCTGCATGCATAACTTGGCCCAGGACACTTTGTAATCAAAGTTATTTCTTCCCTTTTCAGGATGGTCGAACTATCGATACACTTGAGGGTGCAGACCCATCCAGTTTGGCTAATAAGGTTGCAAAAGTTGTATCTGATAGTTTTGCAGGATCTGCTTCGCCTGCCAGTCTTGAAATGGCTGATGCTCCTAGTGAAACAATAAAAAAACTGCCAGAAGAAAATGGTTCTTCTCAGAATGAAAGTCCAAGCTCTGACCTCAGTGATGCACTGAGGATGCGTCTGCAACAGCTTGTGAACTCTCATCCAGTCTTTTTGTTTATGAAAGGCAATCCTGAACAGCCAAAGTGTGGATTCAGCAGGACAGTTGTTAACATTTTGAAAGATGAGGGGGTTGAATTTGGAAGTTTTAATATACTTATGGATGACGAGGTACGTGAGGGAATGAAGAAGTTTTCCAATTGGCCAACATTCCCTCAACTTTTCTGCAAGGGTGAACTTGTTGGCGGCTGTGACATTGCAGTTGCAATGCATGAAAACAGTGAGTTAAAGGATTTATTCATAGAGCATGGAGTTCCTGTCATTTCAAAAGAAACTAAAGTTGTAGACTCAACACAGAGTCTATCTTCTGATGCTACTGTACAAGAAAGGAGCAAAGAGCTTTCCGGCTCCGCAGGACTAGATGCTGCACTGTCTTCTCGTCTTCATGTCCTTGTAAATTCGAGCCCTGTGATGGTATTTATGAAAGGTAAACCTGATGAACCCAAGTGTGGCTTCAGCCGCAAGGTTATTGAGATTCTTCAGCAAGAGAAGGTAGCTTTCGACAGCTTTGATATCCTTTCTGATGATGAAGTTAGGCAGGGGCTTAAAATTTTCTCAAATTTTCCTAGCTATCCACAACTGTACATAGGAGGTGAACTTATTGGAGGATCTGATATTGTACTGGAGATGCATAAAAGTGGGGAGCTGAAAAAGACCATTGCTGAGAAAGGTATTATTTCGGAAGTTACTCCCGAGGACCATCTGAAAAATCTGATCACTTCGTCACCAGTAATGCTTTTCATGAAGGGTACACCAGATGCTCCTCGCTGTGGTTTCAGCTCTAAAGTTGTGGATGCTCTAAAGAAAGAAGGTATCGACTTTGGTTCCTTTGACATTCTGTCTAATGAAGAAGTAAGGCAAGGATTGAAGACGTATTCCAACTGGCCAACATATCCTCAGCTCTACTGCAAAGGCGAGCTAATTGGGGGTTGCGATATCGTGCTGGAACTGCAGAACAGCGGGGAACTGAAGTCCACACTTTCTGAGTAAAAGTTATAAACATCAAATATCCAGTGTAGTCCTACTGTTGTCTATTTAGTTTTAAGCGTTTTGCTGTTCTATAACAGAGGGGAGGCCATGAGACAATGCTAAGGCTGATATGGGTTCAAATCATGGAAATAACCTCTCCTGTTGAAGGTTTAGGTCTATACATTTACTCCATGGACCTTTTGATCCCTATGGGCCTTGCAGGGTAGAAGCCTCAAAGTGGTACTTCCTTTTTATCAGTTTGCTGTTCTAAATTGTTACTTTCTATGGGAAGTAAGTCTACATCTCCTACTAAGTTACGCCAATGATGCTGCTTTTTTCTGGCTGGGTGAATCCAACTTTGAGCATTAAAATTGTAGTGCATGGCTTAGAGCAGAGATGGTTTTTGAAGTTTCTTGTTTTAGCTTCTTTGTTCATAAGATGTCGAGAAACCGACTTTTTGTTTAACCATGGCTACTAGTCCAACATTTAGCATTGGATCACCAAGATTTTAGTTATTCAGTAGGGAGTTTGATTTTTGTGAAGATAGTCTAAAACATTTGACCATGGAAATTCTGGGAAAAATAGGTTCTGAGACTGGTAAAATTTTTTTGGGAAAATTCATTAGACAAACTACAAATGTTTGTAAGGAAGAACTATCATCCAAAAGGTTTGTGTTTCCAGGTAATATGTCTAGATCACACGGGGAGGTGAAAATTGAAAAAGGAATGACTGAATGAATTTTGTTATTGTAATTAATTTCTTAGCAAACCTTCTTCTGCACGAATGCATCTATAACCAACCATATGAATCATTCTTCTCAGCAAAGTACTTTATATTGCTCCTGTATTTTTATCATCTCCTTGGAGTTCAATTTTTAGTCAATTATTATATCCACATGAATAATATCACAAGGTCTTTGGATACTTTTCATTCATGTGTCCGAGGACAGGGAAATCGATTAATCTTCTCCCAACATAGGGCAGCCATGCAAATTGTGACCTGTGTGCTTCCACTCCATTGTGGTCTCCCTCCTCTTCTTCTTATCTTTTTCCTCCTCCTCCTCATCTTTTTTCCTAGGGGCGACAGCGTTGGAGCTATGGCAAGGGGACGATGGAGGGGCCCTCGTCTTCTTCCTTCATCTCCCTTCTCCTTGTCTTCTTCTTCCTTCACCTCATTTCTTAGGGGCGACAACATACGAGCAACGGTGAAGGGACGATGGAGGAGCGATAGTTAAGAAGAGTGAAAGAAGAAAGAAGGGGGAAAAGAAAAATCCAAGTTTGTTTTGGTTTAGCACACATTCAATTAGTGGGGCTTTTTGTGAAAGAACTGTCCAATGTTCGTCCTCATTTTGCCAAAGTATATACATCAAACATTGTACAAAGAACTTAGTTAGCTCCAAACAAACAATTACAAAAAGAATCAAAGCCTAGTTTGTTGTTCTGCAACTAACACTGATCTCTCATGACATGCTCAAGATTCAGATCTATAGCTTTTGTGTTGCTGCTTTGTGATCATTTTCCTCGTACATTCCCCTCACAGTCTGCTACCTGCCTTCTTTTCGTGTACAGAGCTCAAGAACTGTGCACTCTCAGAACAAGAGCAGGCACAGAAGAGCACAGCAGCAAAGGAAGACCCATATGTGATGGAGTGACGTCTCCCACACCATCTCCCGCCTTCTCAGCCTGGTGCTGCCTT
Organism: Ensete ventricosum; assembly: GCA_029747655.1. Taxonomy (NCBI): domain Eukaryota; kingdom Viridiplantae; phylum Streptophyta; class Magnoliopsida; order Zingiberales; family Musaceae; genus Ensete; species Ensete ventricosum. The sequence continues at coordinate 53,863,170 of JAQQAF010000008.1, forward strand.
GGTCTCGTGGCATCCACGGTAGCACCGATGTCGCTATTCCCCCCAGCGCTCCACCCGCCGGCGACGTGTAATCCCAACTAAGATTATGGCGCCGGTGACGACGCGGTTGGGTCTCCGGGTGCCGCGCTTCGCTGGCGCCGGTCGCGTCCCGGAGGGGCGGCGGCGGGCGGCGTGGCGTCTCGGGGCGCCACTGGGGCCTTTTGCCGCCGTGATGGCCCTGGCCGTAGAGCGGCACCAGGCCGTCCGGGGAGAGCCTAAACTTGCAGACGGGGCACTGAGCGCCGCCCCCCTGCCGCTGCTGCAGCCACTTGTACATGCACGGCCAGCAGTAGAGGTGGCCGCAGAGCGTGACGACCGGCTCTGCGGCAAAGTCCAGGCATATGTTGCAGTCGAAGCACCCGTCAGCCGATGCCTCCACGCCGTCGCGGTGGCGCTCTTCCTCCATGCCGTCTTCCGCTGCCCGGTGGGCGTGCATGTTGCAATTATTTGGCAGCAAGACGATGGTCACTGCCACAAGCAAACAACTCGGTCGCAGTCGCTTACGTGATAGGCTTTTACGTAAGGCCCACCTCTGGCCGAGTAGAGGGAATGCACCACAGAGACAGGACGCCTCTGCCGATGTCTACTAACTTGGAATGCTTCAATGACGGATGACTCCTCGCTTGACTGCATACGTGCATGATGCAAATATAAATTATATGGTAAGATTAGGAAACATCAAATCTATTTTACAAATTCATGATATTGTAGTCAACATCGTAATCCCATCCCACACAAATGAAAGACATCACAATCTAAGACAAGATGCCAAATGAAAAGATAGAGAAGGTAGAAAAATCTTTGTAATTGTAGTAGACTTGATATGGTTCGAACTCGAAGGCATAGGAATATCCGAGGTGGTTCCGAGATGAACCTGAGGTGGAGGCTTGATCTTTCGAGTCATTATATGCACTAAAACCGATGTTAGGAGAATTTTTCGACCCAATCCCTCCGACACTCAAGTTAGTGATCGAGGTCTATAGTGGATAAGGGTTTTTCTCTTGGGAAAGCGAGCCCCTCGACATAATGTCTAGGGTAACCTTTTATACTTGCTTAATGAAGGGGACAACTTGTAACTGTTCTAATGTTCCCCTTTAACATTTTGTCCATGTGGGTGAAAGGGGAGAGATAGGTCCGAACATCCTCCTTTGGACTGTTGTCCATAAGAGAAGAAACGTGGAGGGTGACTTAGATCTTTTCCTTCCACACCAGCCTCCACATGACGATTGAGTATTGGATGGTGATTGACCATCAATATATACCTAATCATTTGTCCCTCTCCAAGGTATGCTTTAGGACTTCTGTTAGAGGAGTTCGAAGTGCGACGCTTAATTTATTCGAGAGGTCTATTGCCAACCTATTCCTCTGTAGTGTGGAGGAGACACGTAGGCATGGGTCAGGTCTCTCGACTCACATGTCACGGGCACATTTCACCTTACGCCTTAGTTATAGCAAATTTCTCTTAGCATGGGTTGAGTTTGACTCATATGCCTTGGACATGTTTCACCTTACACCTTCACCGTAGCGAAGTTATCTTAGTATGAGTCATGTTTCCTGACTCACAAGCCTCAAGAACATTTTTGCCCTGTGCCCTATAGTAGTGAATCTCTTGGCATGGGTCTGGTTACTCGACTCACGTCTTAAACGTATTTTGCCCTGCACCTTCATTGTAGCGGATTTCTCTTGATGCGATTCGGGATTTCCCAACTCATATGACTTGGGCACATTTTTACACTATGTTGTTGCTATATCAAATTTCTCTTAGTGTAGATCTGATTTCCCATAACACATGCCTCCAGCACGTTTCGTTTTGCACCTTCGTCGCAACGAAGTTATCTTGGCACGGTTCAGGTTTCTCGATCTCACATGCCTCGAGCATATTTCGCCTTGTCTCGTCGTCAACGGATTTTTCTCGACGCGGGTCAAATTTCTCGACTCACACGTCTTAGGCATATTTTGAACTACGCCTCCGTCATAGCGAATTTCTCTTGACACAAGTTAGGTTTTCTAACTCACACGCCTTAATCACGTTTTGCTCTATGCCTTTCACTGCAGAGTTATCTTGGGGCGAATCGAGTTTCTCAACTCATGTGCCACAGGAATATCTCCCCTTGCACTTCTATCGTATTGGATCTCTTGGGAAGGGTCGAGTTTCTTGATTCACACGTCTCGAGCATATTTCACCCTGCAACTCCATCATAACAAAGTGATATTAACACGAGTCAGAGTTATCTACTCACACCTCTATCGATATCTACTAACTTGAAATGCTTCAATAATAGATAGATAACTCCCTGCATGACTACATACGTTTACAAAGAGATGATAAGATTATAGTCAGCATTATAATAATCCCACACAACCAAAAGGCTAGAAGGTAGAAAATTCTTTGTTATATCTTTGATTTAATTATACATCGGAAGTGGATTAGAATTTAAATTAACTTATAAAACACAATAAATACATTAATATTAATTTAAACTTAAGCCGAAGATATGATAAAAGATTCGAATAGGAATAAATTACTCTGAATAAACTTGTTAAACTAAGAAAGATCTCCCCATGGAAAGGACCATAAGGACCTTAAAACCAGCAGACTTCAAATGGAACCCACTGCCACATCTACGCACCTAATCTGACAGACACAAGAATTGAATGCGTGACACTGCCAATTTAATTCAAGTGGTCAACACCACTAATTTAATTTCCACGCCTCTCCGTAATGAGAGGCAGAGGAAGTCGGTGATGCAACCTCATCTTTGAACTATGTTATCTAATTCAATATTGGACGGAAGAAAACAGTGGCTATGAACAATATAAAGTAATATTAAATGCACGAAATTTGAAACTACCAAATCCCTGGTTTTAGGGTTTAATCCTTTGGGAGACGTACGCCTAATTTTTGATCGAGGTGAATGATTTCTCATCATTTTATCCGGTAACAGCACCAGAGATCTCCTATTCCAAGGTGTGTAAAGCTAATGATCGGAAGCAATGTTTCAGAAGGATCGATTAGGAGAAAACTAATAAGCAAGCATGAGATCTTTTCCCTTCGGAGACGAGACCTCGAAACGAAGACAAGGATTCCATCGGATCCGATGCAGAGAATCCCCGACGGGTTCTTCATCAAGAACCCGGTCTTCGCTCGATCCAACCGAAAAATTGAAGGAAAAGATCGCGAATCAAGAACCGGAGGGGGAGGATGGAAGAAGAAGAAGAAGAAGAGAGAGACGGAGAGGAGTTTAAGAGACCGCACCGGTTTGGATCGCGCCCTTCTCATGCGGAGTCGGAGACGGCGATAAGAAGAGGCGAAGGAAAGGAAAGCTTCTCCTTCGGCTGTGGTTGCTGATGCTGAAGTCGTCGTCGTCGATCTCCGAAACAGAACTAAGGAAAAAAAAAAAAAAAAAAAGCGCGAGATGGTTTGTCTTTACTTAAGTAGAATTTAAAGGATCCTAATGATTGACGATAATATTTAATCTTTGTTATTTATTGTTTTTAAGGAATCCAAAATATATTTAGAAATACATTTAAACCATAAAAAATGGATAGAAACATCATCTCAATCAATCATAAACAGAATAACGCATAAAAAAACAAAAATAAATATATGATTCATGTTTTTAATATTTATTTACTCCCAAATCAAAATGAAAGAAGAATTAAATTGTTTTATAAGAGTTTGATAGCTGTACACACTGTTAACTTAGGTTTAAATATTTTGGATGACTAGTTGATGCTTCATATCAAAATTAATAAATAATTATCTTGCAGTACAGCAATATTGAGTATAGTAAGTGGTTGGTTTGTATAAAAAAATTATCATAGATAAAATTAGTGTTTTATTATGATCTGAAACTAATCGAAGCCACCTCTGCACTAAGTCTCATGTGTATTGTAATATATAATTAAATTATTGATGTCTTAATGTACAATTATTATTAGATTGAGTTTCACATACATCATGCTATTTTTGTAAATTTTGAGTGGATTTTGAATTTTGATGATAATATCAATTAATAAAAAAAATTTAAACCCCTGATTCGACAACGGATAAAACTTGAAGTTGGTTCATAACGATTTAATGATTTTGTGTCAGACATTTTGAATCGATGGTTCGGATCTGTTAGAACCTCGTAGGATTTTAAGCTTTGGTTAATCCCGATCAACTCTCCTTGGAACTCTATAGGGGTTCCTCTCTCATTGGTAGTCGATCACAATGGCTAAAAAAGATATATTGATTACTTGTCAAAATAATGGTAGCTATATGCTTTATATAGGGTCCTAAAATCATAATTCCTAATAAAACTCATACTCCAATTAAACTAAGACTCCAATTCATAATCAAACTCATACTCCAAATGAAAAACTCATATCTAGAATCCTATCCGACTTTCCTTCATCAAGATGGGTGGTCAATTGGGTTGATTACAAACTTAACTTAGTTGACTCTGATCTAAAACCAACTTCGATTCCTAACTAGACTCCAGTTCAGCTTAATCATAATCCTACTATGATTTAGGTTGATTTATTACGATGGACTCAAATCTCCTTCCGATCTACCTAATATCAGGTCTAGATCGGCTAACAAAACTCAATTTAAGGACTCGACCTAATCGATTAGGATTTGACTCCGCTAAAGTCATAGTAGTAGGATCATTCGGTTGAATGACGATAATTTGTAATATAAAAATTATAAATTCTACTAATTAAATTAGGCTCATCTTTCATTTTGGCCCACCATTACAGTGACATTGATTGGGAAGATGAGCGGTCTTAATCATTGTCACCATCACTTCCAAAATTAAAGTGAAAAGGATGCTGTCTCGGACCGGCCATTGCCGACCTTCTCAAATGGACTGATCCCATTGGATTAGCTATCAATGGAATCTTATGTGAGTTCGATTCACTAATTAGATCGTTTGAATTATAAGATAATTAAATATATTTAACTTTAATGTATATATTTTGTTTTTCAAGAAATAGACCGTTAGAAAAAAAAAGAGATAACAATATTGACGAAATAAAAATAAAATAAAATAAAGAAAAAATATGGATGAATGTGAATCGATCCGATTCACTAATTAGATCGTTCGAAATTCAAAATAATTAAAATATATTTGATTTTTATTTATACGTTTTTTTTGTTTCTTTAAAGGAACGGACAGCATATCTTAATTAGCTTAGCTGATATGGTTAAATGAGAACCCCCTAAATTTGTCGAGAAAGAAGAATGTTGATGATAAAAAAAATTTATCGGCTAAGCTAGTTAATATCTTAAGAAGAATATAAAATTTTATATTGGTTTAAATCATCATGAGTAGTCTAAAATGATATCAAGAGCAGCAAAATTTTTTGAGAAGAGGAGAATAAATAAACCCACCGGACCCTAATGCATCATTTCTTCGATGAGCTTGGTTTCTTAGATCCGTGTCTGTATCACAATTTGGTACAGTGATATTGACATAACTATACATCATTTCTTCGATATAGTTTTTGTTTATTCGTCGATACGACAACTAATATTATATCCAATGTTCTTCTTATTAAGCAGAAAGGCCTTGTACTGGATGGTACATATCGATCCATCGATTAATCATTATACATATTGTTTACTACTAGGTGGTACTGTCGAAATCGACCGTCGATGATCGATTGAGGGATAAATAAGAAAAATGAGAAGAAGAAAAAGAATGAGAAAGAGAAGAGTAGAAGAAACATACCTTCACTAGTTCCTCACGTTACCCGTCGCTCGTAGACGATTCCTTCTCCCCACGAGGATAAGGATCGAAACGACATCACCAACTTTTTATTTATTTTATATATAATATAATATTATAATATATTGGGTGACACGTAATGTATGTACTACTCAGTATTAGGTACTGTATCGTATCAAGATAATCTAGATACATCGGTATGGAACCTTGATTATACTAACTAGTAAGTTGATCGTATAGTATAGGCGAAAAGTTGACTCAAATAATTATTACCTTTCGAGTTTAGAGTTGTACAATCAACGATACCTATGATCTAACAGAGTGCATAATTGACTTATTATTTATCTATGATCTTGAGTACAATAGTATTATATTATATTATGAAAAAGGCCCCTAGTATAATACTTTTTATCATTGGGTTTATTGTAATACAACTATGGTTAAATAGATTTGCCATATGATGGAGCCCTCCGAATAAAAAAAAATTAAAAGTATTGGATGAATCTTATCATATTCGCGCTCTGAATGCAATCATACAGAGGCTTTTGATTTGGATTCTTTCCTGAGATAGATAGACACGGAAAAAGATATCAGGATAATGAAAATATTTTTTTATTATTAATCTCTTCACAATGGATTATTCATTATTGATATTATGCAACGTTGTTGTTCTTCCCAATGCTGGTTTAAGATGGAAAAATGATTCCAAGACGGTTGCTTTAAGAACGCTGCCTCTTCCCGAGCGACGCCGGAGTTGGCAACCGGGGAAGGCGAAGAAGACCGCCGTAGATGGCCGGCCATACGTAGTAGTCTCCATCTGGGGAAGGCTCGCCGCCGCCGCCACCTTCACCACCCAAGCCTCGTTTTCCATTTGACGAGAACCGTTGGATCCAAAGATCGAACGGCTCTCGTCTCCCCATACTTGGAAGGTGGCACAAGTAATCCTCTGTCTCGTTCTATACTTTTTTTTAAAAAAAAGTTATTCATAATTATTAACGATTTATTTTAAATATATATATATATAATATTGTAGTATTTATAATCTGATATTATTAATTTTCTTATTTTCTCTCTCATAATCTCTTATTTCCATCTTGATGTTGATTCCATTCTACTCCGAGGTAAAAAAAAAAAGAATAAAACAAGAGAAGAAAGAATATAAATATATATTATTTACAAAAGGGTAATAAAAATATAAATAATAAATTAATATTCTTTCCATGTGAATAGTAGTTACTCAAATATTAAATTACAACTAATATTTATATCACATTTTTGATGGTTGAACCCTTAGAGCCGGACAGAGCATATTTGATATCAGCCTTCCTTTTTAAGAGGGATTCGTGATATGACGTGTGAATCGATACGTTTCCTCTGACGCTTTCGATTCCTCTCGTCTCGGCTCGCCTACCCTTTCGCCACCCATATAAACCCCTCCCTCCCACTTCTCCTCCCTTCTCCACCGTCCGATTCAACCCCGTTCCGTTCCGTTCGGAGCTCCGGCTTCCGATCCCCCGTCCCTCCCGCGCTCTCTCCCTCTCTCTCTATCTATCTATTGCAATGGCGGCTCTTCGTGGAACCCTTGCTCGCCGCTTATCGCAGATCGCTAAGGTCGGTTCGGCCGCTGGCGCCGCCAAGCCCCTCCCCGGCGCCTGCAATGAACCGCGCCCGAGTTGGTGCGTCCTCTCTTCCTGTCCTCAGAAACAACCGTTCTTCCAGCTGCCGCTGCCGCCGGACCGCCTCTCGCTCCCGGTCGGCGACCCGCTCGTTCGGCGGATCCGCGGCCTCAACCCGGACCGGATCCGCCTCGATCTGCACCTTCCGCCTTCGGGAGCGATCCCCGCGGTAGCGGACGAGGTAGGCAGAGGAGAGAAGGTGGGGGACGTGAGGAAGGCCGTGAGGGCGTCGCAGATGGATGCGGCGAGGGCGAGGCTGTCGGCGGCGGGGGAGAGCTGCGTCGCCTACTCGGAGTTCGTCCGGATCTGCTGCGAGGCGTCGGGTGGCGAGCGGGGCGTGGAGGTGGCGCGATCGCTCGACGAGTTGGGAGCGGTGATCGTTTGGGGCAACGTCGTGTTTCTACGGCCGGAAGAGGTAGCCAAGGCAATCGAGACGGCGATGATCCCGTCGGTCGAGGACGCTGAGAGAGGAGAAGAGCTGAGGAGGATGGAGGAGACGAAGGCGGAGATCGACCGGAGCGCCGCGGCGCAGGTGAGGAGGGAGCTGTGGTGCGGGCTGGGGCTTATGGCGGCGCAGACGGCGGCGTTCATGCGGCTGACCTTCTGGGAGCTGTCGTGGGACGTGATGGAGCCGATCTGCTTCTACGTCGCCTCCATCTACTTCATGGCCGGTTACGCCTTCTTCCTTGCGACATCCAGAGAACCCTCCTTCGAGGGCTTCTTCGAGAGCCGCTTCGCCGCCCGGCAGAAGCGGCTGATGAGGGCCAGAGAATTCAATGTCGACCGCTTCAATGAGCTAACCGGGGCTTGCCGCCGCCCCCATCCCTCGTTCGCCATCCGTTAGTATGCAGAAGACATGAATAGACTTGATGAGAACGAAAGAATATATATATATATATATATATATATATATATATATATATATATATATATATATTATATATATATATATATATATATATATATATATATATATATATATATATATATATATATAATTATCATGTTAAGTCAAATTTAAATTATCCAGACCTAAGACCTAATCTGATTTTTTTTCCCGATCTATCTCTATTTAAACTTTATCGATGTGAATCAATTAAACGTTAGAAAATATCCCTTTGATGTTTAAGTTAGTGAGCTAGTCGAGCATACCAGATATGTTTCGAGCGAGACGTACTTAGGACATTCCTTTTATAATAGGTTTATAGAGTCACTTTTAGCCGATAAGTGGTGTGTTGGAATATGGTATATTGATTTTAGGCGTAATTGTTGTTAATCCGCATTGAGTTCACGATGGCATAACGCTTCGACACGTGATGTAAATTGAATGATGGAGTGTGAATTGAATGGTTAATGGGATGTAGTGAGATCATCGTGATGTCGAGTTTTCGATCACTTGGCGCTATAGTATTGGGCCCCTATAGAGTTGTCGAATCCTTAATTAATGGTTAATGGCATAAAGTTTCGACACGCACTTACCTTATGGTGGTATTGCGGTGTTAGTCATATGATGTCGAAGTGTTGATCACGTGATGTCGAGTTGTCGATCACTTGACGCTATAGTATTGGGCCCCTAGTGTTAGGGACATGATGTTGAGGTGTCGGGTGCTTAATATCGAGATATCAATCATGTGACATTGAAATGTCGAACATATGATGCTAAGGTGTCGATGTGTTGGATGTGTGGGTATGATGTGTCGAGCACGTGATGTTGAGGTGTGAGCGATATTATTTTATCAATAGCATCCCTAATAGAGGAAAAAGATAAAATCATTAGATAAGGAATACAAATTTAAAGTTTTAAAATAAAATGTTTAAATATTTTAATAAAAAAATATCAAAAAATAAAATTGAAGTAGGGTGAAGAGTGAAAAATAATACGATAAAAATGTTACAAAATATTCGACATAATTAATGCTAATCGTTGCACACCACCAACATATACATGGATCTCGAGCTAAGTAACAATTTTTCAGATTAGATGACAATTTTAACATTTTGGGTATCCCACCAAGAAGCTTTTTCTTCCCAGGGGTTTACATAAAACAGCATATTTGCCTCCTCTTTTATTTTGACGTCACTATTCGTATAAATATTTAGAACAAAAAAAAATTATTATATCAAATGATGTATGAGATGTTTATATATGAACTAAAACTTTAGACCTATCACTTGTATAATAATACATTAACCAATCGAATGTCTCTCTACATCTTTAAATATCTAAATCCTTTATGTATCTGATGTTTGTTTTTATCCATCAGTAAATTGATACAGATATTGATAGATTCATTTTGGAGTCAAAATATCATCAAATAAAATTTGATATGGTTCTTTTTCTTGTGTATTGGGTTCTTAACCCCAACTGATACAAGTCAATGTGTTCTTATAAGTAGGATGCCTTGCAGTAGGAAAGAATGGTTAGGATTGAAAGGCATCTCTCTGTGCTCTCTCTACTTGCATCTTTACCAGCAAATAATGCATAGGGACCACAGTTTGTACTGCTTCTACACAACTTGTAGAATCACCCTAGCATTTCGGCAGTGAATTCTTAAAGTGATGATGCATCTTAAACGTTAAGAACACTTTACAGTGTATTCTATCTCCTCTAAAGCTTGGATTGCAACCTCTAATGCAGTTCTATGCATTTAGCAACTTGCATAGTTTATACAACAGAACAAATACCTAGGCATACTTTTCTCTGATACTAAGCCTTTTGATTCATTATTTTGATGTAGAAGCTGATACATTGGATAAAGTCTCTCTGTTCATCATAGCATTCTTTAAAGACAGAGATGCAGAACACTGTAATTAATTGTCTGCCAATCCATTATTGTTTGTTACAACAATAATGCACATATCTGAAAAGCTTCCGATAAATAAGCATGTGTATTCTTAAAATAAAAAAAAAAACTGTCACTATGAAGCAGTCAATCTGTTCACACAGTTTTCATCGAACAACTTTCCGTAGTCCCCGAGATCAAGAGAGCTAACCTCATCGCGGCGCCAAAACCAATCCTCGTACCGGTACCACCGCATCAGACCTTCATCTTCGATCATCCTCTTGCATGTAGTGCATGAGCTGCTCTGGCAATGGAAGAATTCGCGTATCCGTGAACCCTTGTGAAGGATGGCTTGGTCTAGTTCTGAGCGAACCGGCCTCCGAAGGGTTTCAAGCAAAAGGCAGTGAGATATGTTGAGCACCTCCAGACCATCCATGGAGTCCAAGATAAGCAGCAAGGCTTGCTTTGTGATTATAGAGCATCGCAGGCTTAATACTTTCAGCTTTGGAAGGTTCACCGTAATAGCAAATGCAAAGTTCACATCAAATGTACCCATAACCTTAAGCTGTGAGAAATTTTTGCAGCTTCTACTTATTTCTTCCATTATGTATGGAGGATGGGGAATACTGGGCATTGTAAGTGATTCCAGATTCTCCCATCGCCGGATTGCTTGGCATATCCCAACTTTTGTGATGCGGTTCCATGCCGGCATAACTAGTCTTCTAAGATAAGGAGACCTGATTTCAATTGAGAAGGTAACAACATTAATAAAAAGAATATGTAAGAAACTATAATGTGATTATTGATTTAATTTCACACTGTATAACAGGTGCAGCATTATCCAACTAACTAATGCAGCTGGCTACTATTGGTTGCAATTTGGAAATCTTAACCTCATTTGTACTTAAGTTCATTCTCTTGCAGGTTCAAAAAGAAAAAAAGCAGTTTGTTGTTGTCCATCATCATCTTCACCACATGCTTTCTAGGAAGTGCCAGAAGTGTATTTCACAGAATAGAAAAAAGGGCCATTGATCATGTTATTGATGTATGCAAAATAACCAACATGTTTAATGGTGCAAGGCCTGTAGTTGGATGCTGAGAGGTAATTTAGATAATGACTCCGCCAAGGATTATAAATTAGTTGTAGTATTGCACAATTGTGCTGAGATGTCAATTGAATCATAGGATTTGCTTACCTAGAAAAGTTTATTTCATCACTGAACCAATAACAGCGTCAAGTAAAACACTAAAAACCAAGGAAAATTACCTTTCTGATATGTAACTAAGATGGTCATCTTTCATGTATAGATTAAAATGAAAGATCATGTACGTGACATTTCCAAAACTAAGAGCCATAGCCATCCTCAATATTCGAGTCAACCTCCTATCAGACCTTTCATCCACCCATATGTACGGCGGTGCAGTTGTCTGGATAAAGTTGGACTGCAGGTGACCCAGGTCAAGGGTGTTCCAAATAAATGGATCTGAACAAGCCATGCGCCATGAATGACAAACCCGGGAAACTGGAGCCAGTTGGATCATGTTTAACTCCTTAAATATCTTCACCAGGACATCAGTATCCATGTCCTCCCATCTTCTACCTACAGATTTAGTGTCTGCCATCCTCACCGAGTCAGAGCTGTCAAAAGGACATCAGAGGTTGGACTGGTTAGATTTTACTAACACAATCACAGAATAAACTGATATGCACCATAAACCAACAGTAGGTAGGAGGGGCAAACAATATACCAAATGAATGCAGATTAGGCTGTATCAAGACAATTACAGAAGCAGGTTGCCAAGAGGAGGTGTTTTAAGTGGCACAAAATACAGATAGTTTAATTTGCAAAACATAAAAAAATAATTGAATAAACATTTCAGGCATATTATCAGCAAAGATCAACCACGAAATATAATTGAAGCCGAAAAAGAAAAAATATACTGAAGAGTCCAACTCATGTCCAAAGGAATATCATTGGGTGTAAAAGAAATCTGAATATTTCATGTAAAAGATTCATGACCCTTCACCATCCAAAGAGATAACAAGTAATTTTTTGTTGTTGTTAAGTTGCATTTGTTCAATTGGTGTAGAATCTTCAGGAGTCTAGTCCAATAGCCTTTTGTTTTTACTAATTTGTACTTATCAATTCTCCATCCATAGATTTCTTCCCTTACTCCATTTTTTTCGTATTTCCTTTTCTTAGTATCTTCCCTTCATCAATTTCTGCTTCCTGTTTTATTTTTCCAAGCATATTTATGCTGTTATACTATTTGTTTCTTCCCAAAATAACAAACAAGACCTTTTGTTCCTTGAGTTCTATAGCTTTTATTTTAAATAAAGAAGCTTCAAGCATATCCAGAACTGTTCGTAATCTATGACTAAAATTTGTCATGACCATAATCCTCTCATGTTGTTCTGGATTGTTTTGTCAGCATCCCAGTGGGCAAAATTAGGTGCACCCCTGCAAGTTGCAACTGATCCTCTATACACATCCGTAATTGTGAATCCCATCAACCAGTAGTTTTCAAACACTTGTAAATTATCTTTCTATCCGTTACTTTTCTTCTTTTCTCTCCTAGTTACATGCCACATCAATCACTTCCTTCCCCATCCCTTTACATTCTCTTTTCTAGCAGTGACAGAGATAGATAAGGATAGTTGACAAAAAAATAAACACGCTGCAGACCAGGGACAGGCAGGAGAAGAGTGTAAGGTGTATGAGACGGATGTGCATAAAGTTATATTTGTGCTTTAAGATAGGGGTGTGTTCAAGTCGAACCGAAAATCCGAATCGAACCTAAACCGAACCTGTTCATCAATAATTTGGTTTTGAATGCAATAAATGGTTCCATTTTGGAGGGTTACTTTCCTTCGGTTCAGTTAATTGGTTTGGATCAAACCAAATTGATTTTAATTTAAAAATACCAACCCAACCCAAAGGCTCCAAAAATCCTAAAATCCCTTCCTAAACTCAGTGAGTTCACCGCTCTTCCTTCATCTCTGCGGCTCTTCCTCCTCGTTCCCTTCTTGGCCTTGCTCTCTCGTCTCAGGTATGTACCCTATTTTTTTGTCATTCTTCTTTGTTAATAATCCCTTGTTGATTTGTATGCATCGCTGCATATTCTCGTCATCAAGGAAAAAGGATTGCATGCAAAGTCATTATTTCTCTAAGGCATCTTTCAATAAAAAATAAAAAACCACTTGTGCAGAGGTCCAATTATTTAGAATGTTTAGAATGATATTTGTGATATAAATTTTTTGAGAATATAGGTCCAATTAGATCAAAATTCTGGTTTGGTTCAATTAAACTGAATCGGTTCACCAAACTGAGCCGGTTCATTCAAATTTTTTAAATTACTTAAAATTGAAAACTAGTTAACTCATTAACCGAATCGAGTTAACCAGTTTTGAACTGGTTCAGTTAGGTAGGTCCGAAATGGTTCCAGTTCGAAATACTTTGTTTTAACCAAATCAAACTGTTTTTTCAGTTTGGTTCGTTTCGACCCTAAATGGTTCGGTTCAAACCTCTTTGAACACCCCTACTCTAAGATCGATGTTTTAATCCATTATTTAACCATAATAAACAAGAGTTGACATAGTACTAGGTAATTAAAACTGGCAGCAAAAGCATATACGAAGGAATCTTTAGTTTATAAGGGTGTCTAATAACAGCTGCCACCGATAATAATAAATAAGAATTTTTTGAGTTTTTCGAGGGAAACATAAACTATGTATAAGCTTACTGGCATTATTTCACCTAGTATTCACTCTAAAATTGCTTCAATACTTGCTTAATGGCTAGTGGTCGTTTGTTTATTTGTGAAGGTAGATTTTTCTTTACAAGTGAAAACAGGATGCAATTTCTTTTTCTCTCAGTTTAGGTATTTTCCCAAACTTTGAGACATATCTTGTTGACCCTCAAATTCAAGCCTTCTGTTGCAATTATGGTTGAACTAATTTCCTCTCTTGTTTGCAAAAAATATAAATACAATGGGCTGTACTCATCATAGTTCAAGGAGTTTCTTCTTTCTTACCAAGTTCTCATAAGATAATCTGTAATATCCGATTTAGTCCCACATCAAAGGTGAACTAAAACTTAGATTGACTATGAGTATACTACTATTAACTTTGAATTTAAGCATCTTGGACTGGGTTTAAGCATCTTGGACTAGTGTTTCCGGCACAACAAGTTAATGATTCATTGACCCTATTGAGTTGGGTAGTGAAAAATGGTATCGGAGTCAATATATTATTGGACATGACTATGGTGAGAGACTCAATTAGGAAAAGACTATCCATGGATGGGATCAGAAGGACATGTCATGACGCAGAGGTCACCATTGGGTTAGGCCTCATGTGTCCCATGCTAAGGTCTGATTTTGACCTATTTTGGGCCTTGATGAAAACTGACGCTTAAGTGAGAAAGATTATAACATCCTAATTTATTCTCCCATCCGAAGTGGGCTAAGACTTAGAGTGAAAGAGTCAAATGGGTCTACTACCATTAACTTGAGCTTAAGTATTTTGTATCAAACTCAATAAATTTAATAGGTCAATTATCCCACTGGGTCGGGTTGTGAGAGCTACCTTAGTTTATTTAGAATGATGACAAAATGATCTCATGCTAACCAGGGGCTGTTTGTTATCCTAGTATTTATCGACAATCAATTTATAGTTGCTAATTCACTCTACTTGTAGCCAGACTCCAAGGGAATGGTTCAAGGTCCTTAAAACTTCTGTATTGAAACTACTTTTACTTATCGAAGTCAAGCCATGGATATTTTCAACTAGTGAAGACATCAAATAGGGTTGTGCCGAGAAAAAGAACCCTTTCAGGAGAAGTGGCAACTTTGAAATGCATTCCAATAAAGATGAAATTTCCTGAGCATTATACATTAAAGATCACAACTTCTTGTGGAACATGCCCAAAGCTAACAGAACTCCCAGGGGTAAAAATATCGGCATGGATCATGAAAAAATTCCATTACCAGGTACCTCAGCCTGATGACAATTAAATTATTCCTTATCTTTGGACAACCTTTTGTCTAACTGGTTGCACAAGAATTGCAGATCCATATTATTCGAACTTTCGAGTTACCCAGATAAGGCTTATTCATGAATCAAAATTAACAGGAATCTCAATAGCCAGCATAATAGACTTAAATTATAATGCTTTGACCCTCTCAGAAGGAAGATAACAGAACTGCAATGACAAAAATGTATAAGATTGGACTGGCACAAATAAAGATAAAAAAATAAATATTTTTATGTTACATAATGCAAGAAAAGTCATTAAATCCTTTTGATGAGTCTCCAAAAGAACATCTTTGCATATATATTTTTCTAAAGAATTTCTTGACAGATAAGCATCCACACACTTCAAAAAATCCACAGACTATTGATTCCCTGACTTTGGAAAATCTCAGCTAAGAACTCTTTTATGGAAAATAGAAAAACTAGAATACCTCTGTCATTCACATTCATCAGGTTGGCAGCTAAAGGAGATGGTCCTGGAGATGTTTTCTTGATAAGAGCTGAAAGAAGGTCACCAGAATTCCTCCTTGCTCTATTTACTAAGCTCTTTCCACCACCTCAACTGTTGTTTCTGTACAGAAGCATCACAACCACACACATTAGACAAATGCAGGTGCTGTAACCAGCAGCCATATTAAAAATTCCTCTTTTCTTAGTTATCTGCTTGTTAATGCTGCTCTTGTTTATTTCCATAGTGAAAAACTGAAAATTACCAAAACAAAAGTAGTTTGTGTTTAATTAGTTTATCAATATATGACTGGCATTTCAATACAAACACCTACATAGCTAAAAGAACCAGTAGCTGACAGGACCACAAAACTTTATTTGAAAAATGACAATTTCAGTTTCGTATAGAATGGTCCTTGGAGCAATCATTTTCTCATCAACAAGTGGTCACAAAGAAATTATGGTTGCCAATCAGAGATCTTGAAAGCACCTAATTTCTTTGAAACGGTGAATAAGTTTTTAAGTTAAAAACTGCAAAAGCAAACAATGACTCAATCAAAAGATGGGGGGGGGGGGGGGAAGCCACAAATCAAGAGTCACTATTTTCAATGAAATTATGCAGACATTACAGGGGGGAAGCACAGATCAAGATAATTTCTTTAAGGAGTAACTTTATAGCCATATAGACCTCCTGCATTAGTCTTTTTTATGCAGATAATATAAGATAAAGTTTTCAACTTTTCATCACCATCTGTTCCATTTATAACCAAAAATGACTCGTCAATGACACTATGCAAGTGTTTTGTTCACAGCATATATTTTCCCATCATCAGATATGATGGGATCATTTTCCATCTTGGCAGATGATTGGAAGAGGCTCCAGATTAAGCTAACATTCACCTAATTTATGAAAAGAAATCTAAAATGGTCCTTGTAGCTCACCAAACAAGGATCCACTTTTCCCAGGGACATGTCCCCTTGTCTACCTTGATGTAAGACAGAATGTGGTTGTTATACTCCTGTTATAATTCTCTTTGCTCGTTATGGAACAAAACCCCTCCTGGAATCCAAATTCCACCAATCATTGCCCAGCATCTGTTCATTGGTGACCTCCAAATTACAAACTCTTGTTGTATTAGAAGTATCTGCTTCACGACAAAAACATTGCTGCAAATATTCAGTGTTTTTCATTCTAAATCTGCAGCTGAATTCAGGAGACACATTTATATCCGCCTACAAAAAACTCACGAATTAAAAAAGTTATGGAAGGAACTAATCCAAGAATTCTATTCATTATGAGAGGAAAGATAAATGTTAAGAGCAGATCGAATAAGAGAAAATTTAATTTTTGCTCAGAAAATAAACAGAATTAAATAGGAAACTAAACAAGAATAATTCATCGTCCCGATACGAACCCAAAATTTAGTGTTCTGACACTATCAGATCCTAGAGAATTTTGCTTCAAAATAGAAACTTATTCAAATCTATCAATTATTTCGATAGAACAATTGAAAGAATGATGAAATCAAAAGGAGAAACGCCCAAAAGATGCATCGTGTGAACTCTACTCGAACTTACTTGCTTCTATTGGTCAACGATTGCTTCTTTTATCCTCACCCAATTATCTTCTCTACCTTATTGCGGAAGATTTCACCTCGAAAGCCAAAAAATCTGCAATTGGGACAATCAACGGGCATCAGAGTCGTGGCCAGGCCAGCCAGCGTCCGACGAGGAATGACCGAGTACGGTCGAGAGAGGCGATAGAGCGAGAGCGAGGGGGGCGTACGGCGAAGAGAAAGGAGCCGAAAGGGGGAGACCGAAACAGAGGGAGAAGACGGAAAGGGGAAACGGAGCCGTTACCTTTCGCGGCGTGGGCGGGGATCCCCGGCGGCGGGCGGAGGAATGGGGAGGGGTTGACGATCGGAGAAGGGAGATGAGATGAGACGAGCGAGAAGGAGATGAAACGGGGAATCGTTACTTTACCTTCCGCTCCATTTGGCTCTCTCTCTCCCCCGTTACGTCCCGCATCAAGATTCGCCGTAGATTCGTATGTTCCACAAGCTCACAATGTTCTTCGTACCCACAAATGTACCCCCCGTCTCGTGTGGCGTCCTCAAGTATCTGGCATGTGGGGCCCGCTGATGGGTCAGGAGATTGGGCACGTATCCCGTCTTATAAATTTTGTGCCGCAGTCTGCGGGATGTTATATTCCGGGTCGGATCCGAATCGAACCGAACCGTTTCAAAAGACTAATTTTTATGCATTTGATACAAAGGCTATTATGTCATTATAATCCAACAAATCCATATTATCCCATCCCTCACTATCATTAGTGGTGCTCTCTCTTACAGGGAAATGTAAAGAGGAAACGAAGGAAGTCAAAAGAGAGAAGCCAAAGTCAACCAACTCTCATCTCCGTCTCTGATCAAACGTGAAGCTGATCGCATGAGCATCGACGCCATGAGCCACCGGCAACCTTGCTTCACCATGGCCTTCTTCCACCTCCGGCTGACCTTCCGTTAACTCCTCTTGCCGTCCTTCGACGTCGGGGTTATCGTCGGTGAGGTATCGACCTGGGGAGTTCTGCACACTGTCGGGTTCACTGCGGTTGTAGTGCATGAGGTGGACCGGCGACCAACCATGGCGGGGAGTAGCTGGTCTGCTGGTGGACAGAGGCGACGCATTTCCCGACCTTCGGCTCTCCTTTAAGTGCTTCCTTGCTAAGTGATGCCATTTCCTCAGAGCAGTCGCCACCCTCTCGTCGAAGATGGTGGGCTTCATGTTCGATCCCATCTGTCAGCAGAAACAGGAAATCCATGAGTTCTCCGGCGACGAGAACACTCTCCGCTGTGATCTTGAGGAGTGTTGTTACCTGCGTCACCAACGCATAGAGAGGCAGTGTGACGTAGCTGCATAGAACCTGGACGAGGATTCTGACAGAAGTCGATGCTAATTAGATTTCATCTAGACGAGATTTAAAGACAGGAGCAGGAGACGCAGCAGAAGACAAACCCCAGTGAGATCCGTATGATGATGTCCTCAATGTTGTGATGGAAGCACGACGGATACCCGAACTCAAACTGCAAATGATCAGTCCCAAGCACATCAAAAAACGCGATGTTTAAGCGAAGCATTAAGCAGTTTTTTGCCTCGATTTCTTACCCAACTCCACGCCAAGAAGGCCAGCTGAAACGCATTCTGCAAAGCGAAACAAAAGCATCTGATGAGCATCTGCTGAAAGTGTTCGAAGAAATGCATTGATGTGTTGCTGTAAGATCACCTGAAAGAGCACGAAATGGATGAGAAAGAGGAGCAGACGGGGACGATTGAACCAGAAGAGATCATCTGCTGGCTGAACGACCGGAACGCCCTTGACGACATCTCCCCGCTCCATGATATTGACGGCCATCCTCGTAATGATCACTTGAAGCTTCGTTCCCACCAGGAGGATCACCTGCGATCAAAAGAAGCAACCGCAGATTCAATCTCGATCGGTCATGGATTGAATGCAGCCTTCTGCTGCGTTTTCCCTGTCCCTGGCTTGAAGACACTTACGAACAGAGGGATAAAAGGCAGCCATAGGTAGGAATGCCAGCCTGCAGCGCAGTACAACCATTAATTAGTCTGCAGCATCTTCTCAATCTCTTCCTCCTCCATCGATGGATACAAAAGATGAGATGACAGATTTGAACATTACCATGAGTGTTGGCCAGCAAGAAGATTAATGCGAAGAACCATATCATCGGACTGCAGATAGATGAAGCATTGATTGTTAACTACTAGATTGCAGATTCAGGTGAAGACAGCAAGTGATGTCTTCTCCTATCTATCAATTCAATCGTGATGTTACCAGAATCTTAACAGAGCAAGAAGAGAGTTACATGAACAGGGATCAAACGTACCTGATTTCAACCACAACTTCGAAATCCTCGTCGAGTGATCGCTTTATGTACTTCTGGAAGTTGAACTTGGTCGAACTTTGTGGAGCCAAATGTGCCTGAGAAGCAGCAAGTGAGCTTTGGATAGTGTGACCCAAAGGCAGTGTCTTGTGTTCATATCTTAGCAGAGAACTCACCATGATGAATCCATGTCTCAGTGTCAGATAATCCACCTTAGGAACTGATCTCACAAATTGTCTGAAGAAGCAGACCTGATCAACATTGCAAATCTTGATCAGTACAGATGTGAAGCACGTAAAAAGAGCATCATGAACAGCTTCAGGACTCACAATCCAGATGAGAATGGGTGATTTGCTCCAGAAACTCAAATGCCGGCGGCCGAACGATGTCTCCCTCGCAAATCTAAACCTTGCAGGATCTGACAAAGGATTTTGATGGTGTCGAACTCATATGATGAATGAACTAACTACGCTAGCAGGGAGGAATACATACCATGAGAGAATTGGTATTCAGCTGTTTTGGTCTCCAGTTCCCATGCCTTCCATCTCCTCATCTGTGTCACATATGGAAGATGTAGTTCATCCTTATATTAAGCACAGAATCTGAAGTCTTTTGGGGGGAATCCATCCAACAGTTGTGTACCTTCAATCTACCAAAAGCCATCGTGCTGATGCAGTAGAGGACATGGGAGACGGCCAAGACAAAGATGAAGATGTGAAGCTGGTGGATTGCATCAGTGGAGATCAAAGGAACTTTGCCCTGTTCAGGTGTCACCAGAGAATTAAGTTCAAACCCATGCAGCTTTGACATGCATCCTATTTGACTGACACTGAGACTTCTGAGCAACCTCCTTGTGGAGCAAGATAGATGAACATGAAGGCACATGGACGACAGCCATGGCTTCCGGGGTGGTTATCTTATTCTATCACAACTTGTTGTTGGTTCTAATCATCCAAAATGCTGGTAATTGTGTCAAAAAAGAAGAACCACAGATGACAAAAATGGGGAAATATGGTCCCTTCAAATTGATGTTCTTGATCTGTTCTTAATGTCAGACTACCGAAGTTGACAATGGAGATGTATAGCGGTCGGACAAAGGAAATCTGACCTTTGCTGCACATTTGTCGGATCCTCCACCTCCAGCCAAAATCCGCCGGAAAACACCAGCAGAAACGGAATCCTGAAGGAGTCTCCTCCGCCCTTTGGTGCTCGAGTCCTGCCAGTGGCCGTCGGCGCTGGTGGTGGCAGATTCGTCTCCGGGCTTACATGGATGCCATGAATCACCAACGCTCTTGGGCACACATATCTTAGAAATGAGGCCTTGAGTAACAGTCAGAATCAAGGATATGAAACCCATCAGCATCAGCTCTGTCATGGAGAAGACGACGGCCATGAGTGAGCTTCTTATGCTGCTTGAGATCAAAATCATGTAACATAGAACTCCTTACCAGATTTGATCTTTTCTAGTGACTCATAAAGTGCTTTCTTGTGACGCTTCTTCAACCACTGAGCGAGCGAGAGAGAGAGAGAGAGAAAGAAACGAAGCAGGAGATGAAGCCATGATCAAAGATGGGACTGCACGCGCTCATGAGGCAAGCAAGCTTCTGCTTACCTTGCCGACGAGGTGGATTACATGCTCGATGATGATGGAGATGAGGACCAGGACCAAGCAGACGACGGCCACCGCCCACGTCGGAGTCACCTCCAAGGTCCGGCTGCTGCTGCTGCTGCCACCCCCGGCCATCGCCTCCTACGCTTGCTGCAGCCAGTGATGCAGAAGGTTATGGCGGAGTGAAGCTTGTACGCTGGAGAAATGGAAACCAATTCTGAGATGGAGAGAAGAAGGTGAGGGAGATGAACGTGTTTGACTTGGTACAATTTATGGCTTCTACAAGATATATTTATAATCGAAGAAGGAAGACTTCTTTTTTCCTCTCACATATATATGTATATATACATAAATGCATGTATGAATATAAATGCTAGTTCTCTTTAACTTGGGTTCAATGAATGTTGATATGTAGCTGAGATTACTAGACTTTTACTGGTACAAGTCAAAGACCACCTCAAAACAAGACAGATTATTATGTCATTGCAAAGATGAGAAGCCTATAGAAGACATCTTTGAATGTGACTAGTGTGTTCAATATTTTTTGCATGTGGCATATATGACAAGAAAAAAAGTGTACAAAAGAAGTGTTATGACACCTATTTCTGCAATTACTGTAAGATGTTGGAGGATTGGGATTAATTTTTGAATAGCAATGATACAAGATACTTGCTTGAAGAATGGACAAGTCAAAGCTGATAAGAGCAGGAAAAGAGGAGCAGAAAACAATGGGAGGTATTGATATATGTGCTTTCAATATCATTTATTTTTCTTAGCTTCATGCTGAATGGGTTGGCTTCAATCACTTTTTGATGTTGACCTGTAGAGGTGTTTAGCTGCATCATCTTCTACATGTTTTACTTGAGTTTCCAGATAGTTGTATCTTTGGGACAGATCCAAATAATTTAGTAACAGGAATTGGTCAAACAAAGCTTACCAAGCACTGCCCTTGTCACTTGATGAGATCACAAGGGAGCTAATATTTTGGTGTTACATATTATATATATATATATATATATATATATATATATATATATATATATATATATATATATATATATATATATATATATATATATATATATATATATATATATATTTGTATGGAGATGAATGTTTTTACTTGCATATTTTGTTTCTGCTACTGGATTTTGTTCTTAAGATTTTGGAGTAAATATTGACATGAATATTGAAGGCACACACCTCTAGCTAATTTGATTCTTTCAGTATTTTGATTCCATTGATTTCTTTGATAGAATTAGCACCAAAATTTGATGATTAAACTCTACTAGGGTGACAGTAAGGTAAAAGAGATCCTGCCAAAAGATGGATCATTATCAGAATGGTACCACTCTTATTTGACTTTTTCCATGTTTGAAATTTCTTGGATATTTCTAAAGAGTTTTTGACATTACAAAGGAATCTTCCTTTGCAAATGAGTCAGACCCAGAAATGAGAGAGTAGAAAATTATTTTTGATCTTCCAATGTACAGTGTCTTCCAGAAGGGAAAAAGAAATGTCTTCCAGAAGGGAAAAAGAAATATCTGGTATTTACCTGAGATGTATACACTTTATTTGTCATCCAAAAGCATGTTTATTCAGATATTGATGCTCAACAATAATGTTCATGAAGTTTATATGAGGACTAATTGTATTAGAAATGATATGTCACCATGTCAGTCTCCCAAATGTAAAAGCAAGTAGTAGTATTATTACAAATGCTTCTTTTTCTCTTTGTTCTCACAGGAAGAAGACTTTTTCTTATTATTACAAATGCTTCTTTAGATTTTTTCTTCTCACAGGAACAAGACTTTTTCTTTGTTGTTGTTGTTGAAGGATTAACTACTGATGGCATCACTAAAAGAGGGAACTAAGTCTTTCCTATGTCTGATAAAGGTTTTCCACAAATCAATCATAATTAATACACTATCAAAACCTGGGAAGTCTGAGGCAATTCAACCCTACATGTTGTGCTCAACAGGTTAATAGAGGATGAGTTGAGCAAGCAGATTGAGCTGCAACAACTTTGATGAAGAAAATGGATTAGGTTGTGTTGTCAGAATCTAAAGAAACCAGACCACCTGTTTCCTGAGCTTGACAGTGACAGGGCAGTGAGTTCTTCCATGCCATCATCAAGAGGTTTTAAGATCATTTGACAAGCTTTGTCTGATCAAGAAAGAAGACACATAATCTACAGGAAAGAAGGTGCATACCTGATGGACACACTCAGAACAGCAGCAGCAGCAGCAGAAAGAACCTGAAGAAGGATTAAGTAGGAACAACCATGGGGTTTGCCATTGGAGGAGCTTGTACTTTAATAACAGAGGAACAAGATGGCACAGATCTCATTTCCCTTCTCTTAAGTTGCAGCTTGATTGGAACACAGAAGCAGGTCATGTTTCCCCTTTTGGCAGCCCAACTCATGGCAATGTTGACCAGTTGAGTCTCTAAGACTTTGTATTCCTTGCCAATTGCACACAATGGACCACCTGCTGCACCCTACCAAGTCTCCCCACCCAATCAACACCCACAAGTTGAGAAACCTTCTATTTCAATTTGTTTGATTTGTATTCATGTGTTTGTGGCACCAAGTGAAAGCCACATTAAGGTCAACTGTTTGGATCCTTTCTTGTCAGTCAGCCTCATCAAATGTCATATTTGTTAACTTTGAAGAAAAGATGATCTGAAAGATAATAAACTATGTGCAAATAGTGATAGAAATGTTTTTGAGTGGCAAAAAATGCATAGATAAATTGATGGATGTTGGAAACATAAGCACCAACACTTGTAAGGCTAACTTCAAAAAAGACCTTAATCAACACTAATAATAGCTTATAGTTAAATGATCAAAATAATTCCACACAATTGACATGCCTTCTCTGAGTGCATTTTGCATGAGAAATCTGCCCCATCACAACCTCACACACCACATTTGATGGCAAATTGATCAATCAAAGCTAATAATTGGTCAAAGTCCTCATAAAATTCATACCCTACCTTGACTTGTATTAGCAACTTGACCAATTTGTCAAGTCTTGTTTTCACATGTTAGACAACCCCAGACTGTATACTCTGTGGAGATCATGCAAGGAAGAAAGAAATGATAGATAATGTATCCAAATAGCATATAATAAACTTCCGTGATTTGTTAAATCATAGATAACCTCTCTGTTCTGTCCACATTCTAGATTTAGGTAGTCAAAGAACAAATCAAACCTTAAGAGTGGAACAAAATTTTGCCACTTCCTGGATCAAGTAGTCATCACCATCCTCATCTTAGTTTCTTCTTTGCAGTCTTGGCCCTTCTGGATGACTACATGCAATGGCCTGATCAACTGTGGGTATGAGAAATCGATAAGGATGAAGTCAACCAAATTTCAAAAAAAAAAAAAAAAGCCAATGAGAAGGACTTAATCTGGAACAACGAAAATCCATTTGAACATTCTTGGAGTTGCTTAATCTGTCCACAGCAGTAATATGAACAAGAGACTGTTGGTTCCTGTTTGAACAAGGAAGATTCAAACCATTCTGGAATACCAGCATCAGCATCAACATCTTTCTGAGGTGATATCCTAATCAATAACTTCTTGTTTTTGGTGATTGAGGTAACCATATTAATCTAAGAAATTTCGTCTATCAACAAATGCTCTATGGTTCCGCTATTCAATCCTTTTCCTGCATTACCGACATCACAATGCAAGAACAGAGTGATGAAATTACACAGTACTCTGTAGACGAAGACTTACAATGACTGGAAAACATGGCTTCAAGTATGCCTTTTATTTGACATACAAAAAAGATTAGGATTTGGATCACCATTCTCAAGGATGATAATAATGATGTTATTTCTTTGAAAACTAGGGCTTCCAAAAACCATAGAAGAATTTAATGTCAACTGGTATGACAATGAGTGTATAACAGCTTATTATAGATCAAATTTTACCAAGTCATAGTGTTGGGTTGAAGTGGCATAACATTCTGCAAACACAAATTTCTGCTTCATTGCATCAGATCCAACATAGTTTTAAAAGCCATCAACTCACTTTCAATTCAGCAAACTGTGCTGGACATAATGAATGGCTGTCCTAAGAAAGCCAAAGAATCCATCTAAACCACTACATATTTCATGTTGTTAAACTGACAAATCATCGAAAAGTAAAACACAACTACTTATATAGGAATGATCATCTTTTCCAATTAGAAATTAACTTGTATCAGAAGCACAATTTTTATGCAATGCACCAAAAACTCGACCATCTTTAAAAATTTTGCAACCTAGGTGCTTGTTTTCACTTGTTCAGAACATCAGTTGTAACTTCAGTTTCCACATCTCAACAGGATATTGTAGGCCTCATATTATCACGCAGAACAATCTCTGGAGAAAAGAAAAGAAAATAAAATTTGAACGTTGATTTTAACAACCAATGATGTAAAAAAGAGCATCTCTTCGCAGTAGTATCTAACTTCATCATGGAAGCACATTTTATTCCAAGCAGCAACATCAGAATCCAGTATTTTGATAAGAAATCATGTGGTTTCAACGACGACTCGGTCTTTAGCTTTGTGTAAGCTTTCATAGCAGCAAATGTCATGCTCATGCTATATGAATATGAGAATTGAGCATGAAACCAAGAAATCTTCTCTTAAACCTAACTAATCATGAATTGGATTCCTTTGAGTTGGTAACTAAAATTTTCAGATTTAGGATTTGACATGAATATGTTGATTCTGCGTGGGTGGCAGAATGCACAAGACTCCCACCGATACAGGATCTAAGGTAAGTAAATTTGTTCAGTCATGCCCATTCAAAGAGGTTGTTTGTAAACTGCGACACTTGCACTATTCATCTAATTTTAACTATATAATGCCTATATCTCCCACCTTTTTTAATGCTTCCAAATTGACTATTTCATAATCTAGTTAACTTGTGATTCTAATCTGGTTAAAGAGATCACCCCACTTTTAACACACCCACAAAGTTGATTAAAAGAACCAAGAATAATCAAAATGATGAATGAAATAGAATCATGTTCAATCTTGTTTTTGATGTTCAACTGCAAAATACATCAGGGTTCTCAACTAATCTAGTGAACTATCTTCACCCACAGGGTGAACAATGTAAGAGATCATCGGCCTCTTGCTTTCACTGAGTGACTTCTTGAGACATTCCTTCTCGCACAGCAACCGACAAAGTACACAATAGACTAAACCATTCAGCAGAGTGAAAAAGGAAAAGAAATCAGTGAATCATCTGGTCAGGTGGACGAAAAATTATAATTTTTTTAAAATCAGCTAAAATACAATATCATGCATTCTTATACAATATATATCAATTTCAATATCAGACATAAGCCAAGCAATAATGACAATATTGTTGTACCATGTCAATTTCAAAGTGGAGTTTGAGAAACTTACCAACGCAACAAAAAGAATCAGGTCAAAAATTGCAACCACTCTCCATTCTGTCTTCATGTATTGAGCAACTCCAGCCCTAAGATTAAAGCACAATACAACTCTGTTAATCAGATTGAAAACTGAGCTTCAGGACAAAGACCTGGTATGTCGTCAGGAAACTTGCTTGCAAGAGTCACAGTCATAACACTTGATACTTCTCAAATTTTTATAAAGTTTGCAGTCCTTGTTTGTGCTAACAGGATGATAGGTCAGGTCATAATAGGAGGCGTTTACGGCAGGATATCCGCATCTGAAAATAGAGAGAGAAATGCAAGCAAAGAAAATAATCAATTCATTCTCAATAAAAAAATTTAACAATAAATTGAATTTTGAATTATAACCAAAGCTACTAAGAGCCAGAAGAAATGCAAATCCATGTGGAGGAGTCCATGCCTTCCTTTCCTATACAGGGAGGGATACACCTGCCTATAAGTGAAGACACAGATAATGTTGATATGCAAATTTTTAAAAAGGTTCTTCATGCCTTTGTGTTTCACAAGCTCAATAATATGTTTACACTCAATATTATAATGGCTATGTGATAGGGAGAACATGCAGAATCTGTCATAACACTATGTAAACTAATTCAGTCTTTACACTTTACCAAGTTAATCGACATAAGGGTTTTGGCAATTCATGAGGGGGAATAAAGGAGTATAAATGTATATCTTCCAGTCACAGCTATTGCTGATAATTTTAATGAATATTTATATGTTCCCTTGCCAACTTTAGTAAATACCTGCAGTTATATGTCCGCGAACCATTGTGGACTATGGAGTACCTTATTGGTGTAAAGCATCAAAAGAAAGCATGAAATCAGCATTACCAGAATTTTGTTGTTTTGTAACTCAGGTTTCAGATCCAAATGAGGTATGCAAGAGATCATTAGATGGCAGTTTAAGCAAACAAGAATGTAAGGAAACATACTCTGATGGTGGCCTACAGCAACCAGCTTCCATGGGGCTAAGTTCTGCCAGTTTATACTCCTTCAGAGTCTGGTCAAAGTTCAGACAAATGAGAAAAAGAATATTGCAGTTGATATTTGAGAAACAAAAATGAAGAACTGACCTTGTATTTTTTTGGCAAACTATTGCAATCCTCAGACTTGACTAGGCAACCTTTCAAGTGTCTCCAGTTTTTGGTATTGTTGAGCTTAAAATAGAAAGCCAATTGAATGGGCATACAACCGACATATATTCAAAATATTGTCAGCAATACCACAACACTATTATCGTATAACATAAGACCTACCTGCTTGAAGAACCAAGAACTATAATCTTGAAGATGATACTCCTTGTACCTAAACAGCAATTCGGTAAGAAATGGTTGGTGTAGCATACATAAATAATCATCCTTGTACTTAGATGATGTCCAATTTCTTATACACCCTGCTAGAATCATCTGGAAAATTGTAGTCTGCATAATGTTCACGTACTTTGCAGATTATTTTGAGGGATGACTGTCAAACAGAATGACTGAAGCAAATGATACTGACAACTTCAACTGGAGACATTTGTTTGCAATGATCTCTAAATGATTGCCCTCGTCCAATAGGCAGATGGAAGGCCATGAATTGTTTCTTGAGGACATTCTTCAATATTCCATGATCTATCCAAACTATTAAATACATGAAACACGATTCTTCTCATATTGAAGCTGGATAAATGCTTCAAACCTTGGAGTTTGCAGGTATTGATAAAATATTAAAAATTTGTTGAAATCCATCTCAAACTGTGTTCACATCGATTCTTTTACTTCAGAGTAATTAAGCAGCAAATTTTAATGTTTTCTTACCTCAGACCAGCTACAGCATGACCTGAACCACTATTTGTTATGATGAACCTACAAGAACATTGGCTAGATTAAAATTCAACTCCTAATAAAAAATGGAAGTGAACCAAAATTCTAGACAAAAGTAGTTAAAATAATCATGTGAAAATGAAAAACAAAACATACGATTTTTCCAAGTGTATTGTTCTGCTGATATAAAATATTTCTGAGGGACAAAAGGAGTCAAACACATCATAGTTACAAAAGCTTTAGCAACTTAAGAAGATTCAATACTAGTTTTAAACATTTTATCATAAAGAAGCAATAGAAGAAAGGAAAGAAAATGGTAACCAGGAACAAATGAAGATTCAATGTGTTGGAGGTTTTGTGGATTCATGTTGAAATAGTTGGTGCTGAAAGATAGGTAGCTGAATCCTAGAAGGCCAAATGCATGATCAGGGATTTAGCAAGTTTAAAATTTATATAAAACATGATATGCTCCTCGACAAAGTGAAAGGATTATAGTAGAATGATGATTGAAAAAGATTCTTTTTGTCAACAAAAGAATTAATATGTACATATGATTTCAGCTTCCACCTATGCTTGAACAGAGTGACAGAGATATGAGAATCTTCATTCCTTTTCGGTTTATTTTTTCTCTTCCTAACAATCTTTCAGAAATTCTGCGACTTCCAGAGAACAGATCATTGACTGATAAATAAGCATAACACCTTTCTTGTTGGTAATCATGGAATTTTGAAGGTTCACTAGGAATTAGGACTAATTAAATGTCATTAAGTGAAAAACAAACAAGGATTTCAACCATCAGTACTTACGCCAGCACGGTGAAGACCATAATTGCAATCAAAATCAAGCACAACATGATAAGATACTGAATTCTCAATGTCAAGGTTCCCTCAAGTACAAGGCATCAAAAAAAGAAAAGCATTAGTGAATTCAATAGATTGCAACTTATTAAAAGGATACCACCCACAGCAGTACTGCAACATTTTTCCAAGCACCCAGGAAACCTATCAAGGATCTATGTTATGGATACAGCAATTAGTTCTGGAAAAGTAAAACAAGTAGCTAAACTAAACATCTTAAGCACGAGTAGAAATGGAAGGAGACTTACACTAAAAGAATCAATGCACCGAGACCCATGACAGGGAGGGTCAA
This sequence comes from Ensete ventricosum, assembly GCA_029747655.1. Taxonomy (NCBI): domain Eukaryota; kingdom Viridiplantae; phylum Streptophyta; class Magnoliopsida; order Zingiberales; family Musaceae; genus Ensete; species Ensete ventricosum. Next base: position 53,892,778 of record JAQQAF010000008.1, read on the forward strand.
GGACCTTCGACACTCATCATGGTGTATGCTCATCCATACTCCAAAGCAAATAACTGCTATTGCTAGTATCTACAACATCAAAACAAGTCTCCAAGGAGACATTCTAGTGGTTAAGGCGCAGCGGGCAGAGTTAGAAGCTCCAAGGGTTGAATTTTACTGTAAGCATCTAGTCTGCATATATGCAATGTTTGAATGGAAAAGTAAGGTTTTAACAAAAAGCAAAATAAGAGTTAAGGTGATATTGGCAGAAGATTCAAGAATAATTTCTATAAGCAAAGAAGATCACACTTTCATTTTCCTTTCACTTGCTAACTTCCAAGAGAAAAAGCAGATTCAATGATAAAATCTTTGATCTTATCAATACTATCGGAAAGCAGGCCCTGGTTCATCTTTCCTAATTTCCTTTTCTTGATTTTCTTACAACCTCTCTAACAAGATTAGGAATTTTGGAGCAAAAAAACAAAAAACCAGACAAGGGGGAGTTAGTTCTTTGTACTCTAAATAACAAAAGAAAATGTAAAGTTCCATAAGACAAACAAGTGGTCTGCAGCACTTGGATCAAACCCCGCTCTTCATCACCCAAAAAGGAACAAAAAGGAGTGAAATTTCTTTCAAAAAATATGCACATTTCTTCCAGCGGAATGATGAGAATGTGAAAAGCACCAACTTTAGGGACCAAAAGTGGTGCAACTGGAATGGCAGAATAGCATTCAGCTCGGGCACGGTGATTACAAATGTTGATTTGTCCCACAAACGGAAGCCTTACATGAAGGGAGAAAGAAGAGGGGAAAGAAAGCAGCTGAGATGTTTACCATGGAGAAAAAGTTGATCCACCTGATGACGAAGGTGCTCGTTCCCGTGCTCATGGTTCCCCCACCCTTTCCGATTCCCCCTTGCAACGAGGGCTTCTGCTAGAAGACAAAGCAGATCAGAAGAAGAAGGGATGCAGGGAGTCGCTGATGAGGGCAAAAGACAATGCCGTGGAAGCCATCACTTTATAGCCCCAGCAGCACAAGCATTCAAAACTGCGAGCTTTGAGTGTGACAGCCTGCGTGATGGGGCAATGGTACTGATCCCGCGCGTGTAACGGGCACACTTCAAACCGTTATAAATTCATATATCATCACTCTTCGTCATAAACCGTTATAACTCAAATGTGACGGATTTTTATAACGTACGGTGAAACAGAGAACTAACTGAGGAGGACGATGGGATCAGCTACGAGATCACCGTCATCCTTCTTGGAGATGCCAAGAATCAAGGACGATCCATGGAACAGATGGTGTCGCGAGACGAATCCATCGTTGAGCCAAGATTCTACTGGGTTGAAGTCTCTAGTTGCAGACCAAAACCATGCAGCATCACGTCGAACATGGAGTTTGCAGTCCTACACTTCTCCGCAGAGAAAAAAGATAGCACGGCGCAGTGAATCCACGCCCTCTCTCTCCTTAGACATAGATAACACATCCCTCGTCTCTCTCTCTCTCTCTTTCTTCTTCTTCTTCTTCTTCTTCTTCTTCTTCTTCTTCTTCTTCTTCTGCTTATCGACAAGAGTTAGTGTGAGAGAGAAAGAAGAATCTTCAAGTTTACAACTTCGGCAGAAAACAGGCTTAAAGATGAGCTTGCTTAGGGTTGATATGTGCTCTAATCAATAAGCAGCTTCATGAACAAAGATGGAATGGTTCACATTTCTTTCCTGATCACGAGCTTCTTCCTGGGTGCTGCTGGGATTGCTTAACCAAGCAGCCTGTGATAAAAGGTAAAACCACATACCTGAAGTCTTACGGCAAAACAATAGGCAACAACAACAGCAGCACAATAATTCAAAGTGTTTTTGACGTATCCATCCAGTTTGCCGGACCTCGTGCTGCTTGTTCTCGTGCTGCAATCGGGAGCGGAAGCGAAGTGGATGTCTCACCCATCCCTTCCAGAAAAAAGAAGTTGCTTTTGGTGCAGTCATGGGTTGAACATATAGCAGCAGACAACGAAAAAGAGTTGAAGGCATCAGAAGGCAGGTATGGTTAGGAGAATCCTGATGCACTTGAAACTGGAAAACCTGGTGTCCCTACACACCTATCATCGACTGCTTCTTTCGATCTTTAATCAATAAGAGGAGTCATTGATGACCCCATCTGCTTCTATGATATATGCTGAAGCAATCCATAAGGTGAGATCGACGGCCTTTAAATCTCAGAACCTGTGCATTAAATGAGCTGCAGAAGGCAGAAGTCAACACCTCCTCACTTCTCCAGTTCTTCATGGGGTGCAGGACATGTGGAAGGCCAGAGATGAAACATAGGAGGGGATTGTGGTCGCCGGAAGAGGACCAGAAGCTGAGGGAGTACATCCTTAGGCATGGCCATGGTTGCTGGAGCTCGGTTCCAGCCAAAGCTGGTGAGTTTCTCGTCCTTGCTGCTTCAGCAGAAGAGATTTAAGTCAAAATTCTTTGAAGAACCAGTAGAACTCATATCGAACTCCTTTTGCTATCAATCGTATACAGGGCTGCAACGAGATGGGAAGAGCTGCAGATTGAGGTGGATCAATTACCTGAGGCCAGGACTGAAGCGTGGTAGCTTCTCTCCCGAGGAGCAGGAGACAGTCATGAAGCTTCATGCTGTGTTGGGCAACAAGTATGCACCCGAATCTGACCTCGTCATCTACACTGTGTTCATGCTTCTTGAACTTGATATTTCAGGTGGTCTCTGATCGCAACGCATCTTCCTGGGAGGACAGACAACGAGGTGAAGAACCACTGGAACTCCTACCTGAAGAAGAAAGCCGTCGAGATCGATGGATCGACGTCGTCCTGTTCCTCCACATCTTTCACGGCATCAAGTTATCAATCCTCCATGATCGACTCACGTGTCCCTGAAAACCTCAACAACGAAGTCCCATTTCCGGACTCTTCGGAGGATGCGTACTCGTCCTTGTTCGTTTCACAGCTCACCAGCCATGGCTGCTCATCTTTTGGGACTCCCCAACCTCCCTTTGCCAAGGTCATATTTGCAGACTGGTTACCAGCAGACCATGCAAATAATGACCACATCTCATCATGTTTTCTTGAGGAACACCACCAATCGTGCCAGGAGACTCTCCAACCTAAATCCTCTCAAGCTGCCTTATATGAAGATTGGAGATATCTCAGTGGCTACAGCTTGTCACCTTCAGATATCGCAGGTGTCGAAACTTTGCATGTGGATGAAACATCACAATCTGAGATGGAGAAACAATGGGCAACTCATCAGATCCTCTTTCCTTGGTTCGTTTGATTGATGAACTACGAGGAAGAAGATATGCATGATGGAAGAAGAATTAGGCGAGAAACAACCTCGTCTATTATGAATGTAATGAAGTCCATTATATGTCATCATCCATCATGATCTTTAATTTGGTGCAAACTTATATATTATCAATCACCAAAATCGATAACATTTATGGGCTCATTAATATAAACATTATGTTGTGTCCTACGACGAAGACTTGTGGATCCCACACGACCTGGGGCCCGCATGTCAGGTGTACCTCTTGTGTGGGCTCTTAATTGGATAAAGTTGTCGGTGCAGACTTGTGGGGCCTGAAATCGTGTTTATAATAATGGGTATTAATTATTATTAATGATTTTTATTATTGTGACTGTTGCTTCGCATATCAAAATTTCTTCTTAATAATTTTCATTTCTGAGACCGTAATCCTTCCTAATATTCGAAGATCATAAGTAACGAAGACAAAAAGACTACGATGAATATTGCTATTTGAATTATGAAAATTATTCTTATTTAGAATTATGTATATTTAATATTTTTTATTATTGTTGTTTCATGCTTAACTTATGTTATTTAAGCATGGAAGAGACGTCAGCATTGGGCATGGGCATGCTTAATTTAACGTAGTTTAGGGTTGAGGAAACTCTAGTTTTTATGGTTAGGGTTGAGGAAAAGTGGATAGTGACGATTTAAAACGCATGAGAGAGAAAGAAAGTTGGAGATTGGTAATAGAAGGTAGAAAATAAGAGATCCAGGAAATAAAAAAATACAAGGGCAAAGAAAGACTATTCTCAATCATCCAAATAATATTCTTAGATTAGATCTGTAATGAATTCTTAGTGTTATCGCTTGTGGAGGTTTTGAATATTGTGCATAGTAATATAATCCTTGTATCCCTGTCATTCTCTTGTGATTGTTGCTTAGGCTTGAGCATGAAGCATTGAGATTTGTACATTCATTATTTTTATAATGAATTTTCTCTAGCTTGCACCGTAGTTTTTACCCTTCGAGTTGAAGGGGTTTTCCACGTAAATCTTAGTGTTTATTTGATTATGGTTTATGTTTAATTTTATTGTGTGTGACGGTCTAATAGTATTTATCCATATACAAAAGCCTCTATCCTTTTATATCTCATCAACTGGTATCAGAGCAGGGTTCAGTGGTATTTAATCTTTTGTGTTCGAACATGAATGCCGATGATATTTCTCGCATAATTAGCTTGAATGGAAACAATTGGATTATATAGAAACCAAGAATGAAAAATCTCTTATATTGCAAAGATTTGTATGGTCCATTACAAGGGGACAATGCAAAGTCTGCAATTACAGTTGGGTTTTTTCAACAATGGTTTGATGATAGTGTCTTTCACTATTTTCTACTGAAAGTTCTGCTTACCCTCTTTAGAAAAAGTTAGAAGGTCTTTATAAAAGGAAAACTACTAATGACAAAGGTTTCTTGATCAGAACACTTATGAATATGAAATATAAAGAGAACACTTTTATTGCTGAGCATTTGAATGAAATACAAAGTATTACTAACCATTTATCTTCTATGAAAATGACTTTTGATGATAAGTTACATGCATTATTACTTCTCAGTTCTTTGCTAGAACGTTGGGAGATACTAATGGTTTCCCTTAGTAATTTTGCACCAGATGATATTGTAACTATGAGTCAAAGTAACAAGCAATATATTGAACGAGGAGTTGAGGAGAAAGAATTCAGTAACTTCTTAGATTAATTCACATACACTTATCTCAGATAATAGAGAAAGATCAAACTCAAAGGATAAAAGTGGTTCACGCTGGAGTAGAAGTAAGTCAAGATTAAGAAAAGATATTATTTGCTATAATTATGGTGAGAAAGGATATTACAAAAATCAATGCAAGCAACCTAAGAAGAGCAAAAAAAAAGGTAAAGAAGTAGAGTCTACAAAGTCAAAAGAAAATATCACAACTATAATACATAGTAGTAATTATTTGATTTTATCTACTTCTAATGATATTTTTTCTTGTATGTGTCATAATCTCGAGTGGATAATTGACACAAGTGATTCTTATCATGCTATAGCACGAAGAGAGTTTTTTGCTACTTACAAGCGTAGAAATTTTGATGTTGTCAAGATGGGCAACTATGGCATAACAGACATCATTGACATAGGTGATATCCACGTAAAGACTAACATTGGATATAAGTTGGTGCTTAAGCATGTGAGACATACTGTTGATTTAAGACTAAATTTAATTTTAGTTGAAAGACTGGATGATAAAGATTTTGATGTCAGATTTCACAAAGTGTAGTGGAAGCTCAGTAAGGGTTCTCTTATTGTAGCTAATAGAAAGAAATATCACACAGTATACATATTACAGGCTAAAGCTTGTGGTAGGTAGTTGAATGCTACAGAGAAAGACTTTAACATTAAGTTGTGGCATAGGCGACTGGGACACATGAGCGAGAAGATGTTGCAAGTTCTTTCAAAGAGAGAAGTATTGTCAAACCTCAAAGGTATACGTTTGAATCCTTGTATTGATTGTTTGACTGACAAACAACATAGAGTTTCCTTTACTAGTCTTACTTTATCTAGAAAAATGAATGTCTTAGACTGTGTTTATACAAATGTGTGTGGTCCTTTGAGAACAAGAACTTCGGATGGATTTATAAATGTTTATAGTATTAGTGGTATACTTTATTTTATCACTTTTATAGATTACTTTTTTAGAAAAGTTTGGCCCTATGCTATAAAAATGAAAGATCATATTATTAATGTCTTCAAATAGTTTTATGCTAGAGTTGAAAGGGAGATAGAAAGACATTAAAATACATAAGATTATATAATAGTTATGAATATACATGATTGTTTAATGATTATTGCAGGTCACATGACATTTAGCATGATAGTTTCTGGTACATCTCAGCATAATACAATTATAGAGAGAATGAATCGTACTATCATGGAAAAGATTAGATGTATGCTTTCACATGTCAAGTTACCTAAAAAGTTTTGGGATGAGGCTTTAAGGACTGTAGTTGATACGATCAACTTATCACCCTGTATAACTCTAGATGGTGATGTTACAGAGCTTGTATGGTCAGGGAAAGATATCTCCTATAGACATCTAAGAGTATTTGGTTGTTGTGCATTTGCATATGTTTCAAACAATGAAAGATTCAAGCTAGATGATAAAATAAAAGAGTATATTTTTCTTGGCTACTTACATGATCAGTTTGGTTATAAGCTTTGAGATCCAAAAAAACAAAAAAGCAGAAGGTATTCAGAAACAAAGATAATGTCTTCTTTGAGGATCAAACTCTTGAGGATTTGAAGAAAGAGGCAAGCACCAGCCAAGACTTATGCAGAAGGATTAGCAGACTGTGACCCAATTATTCCTCAGTATATCAGGGTGATGGGGGAGATGTGCAGGAAGATAGTGTAGAGCCTGAGGTTGATCTACTTGCAGAACGTGTTGAGCAAGAAGAAGAAATAGAGCAAGTCCCCATAAAATCTCAGTTGAGAAGATCTTTTAGACCACATCAACCTTCCAAAAGATACTCTACATATGAGTATATGATACTTACTGATGTAGGTAAACCATATAATTACCATGAAGCAGTTGAAATTGAGCAGAAAAAGAAGTAATTAGTTGTTATGCAGAAAGAGATGAATTCTCTACAAAAGAACCACATATATGATTTAGTGCAACTACTAAATGAAAGTAAGGCTTTGAAGAACATGTTAGTTTTCAAGTTGAAGACTCAATAATATTGTTCTCAACCAAAATATAAAGTTAGATTGGTTGTGAAAGGATTTGCGAAAGATGTTAACTTTGAAGAGATTTTTTCTTCTGTTGTTAAATTGTCTTATATCCATGTTGCTCTTAGTATTGATGCTAACTTAGACTTGGATGTTAAGTACTTGGATGTGAAGATAGCTTTCCTTCATGGTGATTTAAAACAGAAAATTTATATGAATCAACTATAAGGCTTCAAAGTCAAAGGTAAAGAAAATCTTATCTACAAGTTGAGGAAGAGCTTGTATGGGTTGAAGCAAGCTCCAAGACAATGGTATAAAAGGTTAGATTCATTTATGGTTGAAAATGAATACAAAAGAACAACTTCAGATAATTATGTGTACATCAAACAGTTTGGTGATGATTTTATTATTATCTTACTTTATGTTGATGACATGCTTATCATTGTGAAAGATATGTCTATGATTGACAGGTTTAAGAAGGAACTGAGTGAGTCTTTTACAATGAAGGATATAGGGCCAGTAAATCAAATACTAGGCATTCAGATTTCTCGTGACAGAAGAAATAAGAAGATTTAGTTGTCATAAGAGAAATATATTAAGAAGGTATTGGATATGTTCAGTATGAGTAATGCAAAACCAATTGGTTCTCCTCTTTCAGGTCACTTCAAGTTGTGCTCAGATTAGAGTCCGTCAAGTGATGAGGAGAAGGAGAAAATGCAAAAGGTTTTTTATGTTTCAGCAATTGGAAGTTTAATGTACGCGATGGTTTGTACGAGGCTGGACATTGCATATGCAGTGGGTGTTGCTAGCAAATTTCTTACAAATCCAAGCAAAGAACATTGGGCAGTAGTGAAGTAGATCTTTAGATATCTCAGATGCAGCTCTAAAGTTTGTCTAAGCTTTGGAGGTAGACCACCTATATTGACAGATTATACAAATGCAGATATGACAAGAGATATTGACACAAAGAAGTTCACATTAAGTTTTGTACTTACTTTTGTAGGGGGAGCTATATCATGACAATCTAGATTGCAAAGGTGTATTGCTTTTTCTACCATAGAGACAGAATATATTACTGTCATAGAGGTTTGTAATGAAATGTTAGGATGAAAGAATTCTTACAAGAATTGAGGCAGAAATAGAAAAACTATGTAGTGCATTATGACAACCAAAGTTCAATTCATTTGTGGAATAAGACAACATTTCATTCCAAGTTAAAGCATATAGATATCAGATATCATTATATCACAAATGTGTTTGAAGAGAATAAGTTATAGCTTTAGAAAATTCATACAAATGATAATGGGACAGACATGTTTACAAAGACTTTATTGAAAGAATGACATAAGATGTGTCGACAACTGGTCGACATGATTTCATATGGGCTGAAGGGGGAGGTTGTTGGGCAGATGACCCAGATTCAACATATAATGAGCTTTAGTGAAGCTCATAGCCTGAAACTTAATTTCTCTTAACCAGAACCCTAATTTTGGTGGTTAGGGTTGAGAAAAAGTGGATAGCAATAGTTAAAAACGTGGGAGAGAGAAAGAAAACAGAAAATTAACAATGGAGGACATAAAATAAGAGATCTAAGAAAGAGAAGAAGACAATGATAGAGAAAGACTATTCTCAATCATCCAAATAGTATTCTAATATCATGTTAGATCGGATATATAGTGGATTAATATTATGATAATTTGAGCATGTTTTGAATATTATGCATAGTAATATAATCCTTGTATTCCTATCATTCTCTTATGATTGTTGCTTGGACTTGAGTAGTAAGTATTTAGATTTGTATATTCATTATTTTTATAATAAATTTTTTTTAATTTATCTTGTGATTTTTTTCTTTCGAGTTGAAGTAATTTTTTTTGTAGATGTGGATGTTTATTTGATTTGATCGTGAATTATGTTTAATTATGGTGTGTGTGATGGTGTGTTAATTTATTCGTATATAAAATTAAGAACTTATCGGTCATTTTGTGTTTTGCTATAAAACTAGAGAGAAACAGAAAACCCATACCCGGCGAAATCCCGCTCACCCGTAGTTCTGCTTTCGATCGCTCGATCTCGAGCCTCTTCCCGTTCTCCCCTCGGATTGACGACCCTCCTCCGAGTGATCCCCCAAGTCGTCGAACACCGCTTTCTGTCGTTCGAGGTGAATTCGTTCCGCCCTCTTCTCGATTTTAGAGAACCCTAATCTTGATGTTGCGGTCTTGGTCTCTTTGTGGATCTACCTTGCTTTCGGAGTTCTGCGCAGCTTTCGTTGGTTGATTGGGCGAGTTCATTTGGTCGAGATGAGTTCGAGATGCACCCTCGAACGGGTACGAGCCCCAATTTCTACGAGCAGCAGCAGAGCCAGCAATGGTCGAGGTGAAATCAGATGGAAGGCGATGCTGCTGAAGTAGTGGAATCTGTTCGATCTGAGTAGGTAAAAGAAAAGGCTGTAGGTTTTAATTTAAATATTGTGGCTTTTGTTACGCATGTTTGTATGCATCACGCTTCTTCTTCACTTTGCTGTTTTCTCCTTTTGAAAATGCCAGAGACTTGAAATAGACATATTTGCAACGAGCGTTGTTTTCTCAGGTGATATTTCGTGGGATAGTGGCAAAATATATGTGATCGAGTCAACAGGCGATTATGATTCATTGGTCCTTTGAAGTGATATCAAGACGCTCTTCGAATAGGGATCGGGCGGCTTGATATTTTCGCCGCTCCTCCCTGCGGGCATATCTCCTCGCAACCGTGCGCATTCCTCGAGCGTTGGCGGTCTCTCTCTCTCTCTCTCTCGGCGTAGTGCCTCCCGCCTCTCTTTCCCGTTCGCCCTCTTTCTCCCCTGCTATCTCTCTCCCTCCGCCGCCATCCCCGTCGAGCCTGCTCGACACCTCCTGCCTCCCCCTCCTCCGTGCTTCATGCATATGTATTTATGAATCATTTAGTTTTTCTATTTGGGGAGGCTAAATCGGGAAATTAAGTATTGTGTTGGCATAAACAATTGCCTGGGTGCCTAGGCTAGAGTACATAAAAAGGTTTAGGATTAATCCATTTAAATAATCCTACCTATTTTTATTTTGTAGATATATACATACCCGAAAAATATTACTATATTTATTGCAGCTACATGCTACAGTCGTTTGCTCTAATCACAGTTTATTTGTTTCTGTACATTTGTTTATTTGACTTCTGTTTGGAAATTTTTTGTCCCTGGATTGCACAGTCATTTAGGTGAAAGCAATGTGCTTAATCTTTTATAACTTTCTTGTATTAGGTGACTACCATGGGAACTTAATTGAACAATTATTTGGAATGCTATTTCTTGAGAATATCTATAGCTAGCTAGCTCTGCCACATTATGTATGATTATAATTGCTCTTTTGTTCTGTAAAGCCTGTCACCTTGTATTACCACTACTGATTCTTTATTTTCCTTATTTCTTTTCTTGATTGTTTCTATTTAAGATTGGAGGGCACATCTAAAGATACTGCCTCCTGATAGTCTTCACAAGACAGAAGCATGATTTAGGTTGGTTTTTAATTACCATGATATGCATATTAGGAAACTTTTCTTTTTATGTTCGAGTGTTAGTTTGTGCCATCTTGCTTACTCATTCATGATTAACTGTTCTCAATATTCATGTATTTGATTATTGTTATCCTCTTTTACAGCATCTTCTCTTGACAATTGTTAGCTTCAGATCTGAGTGCTCTTCTGAGTGATGGATATCTGAGTGCTCTTCGAATATCCCATTAAGCTTATCGAGCACGTCAGTTTGGATTTGGTGTTCTTGGTGAAGTTGTCGGAAGTATTTAACACACCGGAAGAATAAAAAGCAGCGGCCTTTGTCATGAGATCTGTTGTTCTTCTTGGTCATAGATCGGGGAGGATACTCTCGGGTTCCTGTCTTTGGGTTTGGCCTTCGAGAAGCCTTTGCAGCAATGACTGTGGAAAGGATGACGGGTTTTCAAAAGATAACGGCGAGAAAGTTGATCTTGGGCATCTTGGAGTTTCTCCAGAAAGGGTCCATAGAGGCAAAGAAGCATTTCCCTCGAAGGATGCTGAAGAAAGATTGGATTTTGCAGATAATAAGTTTGATTTTGGGAGAAATAATGAGGAAGAGTTAGAGTGTGGACGCATCCCTGAGGAGACCCTTCTTGGTTTCTCAATTGGTGGTACACACAGAGCAGATGATGATGATCAGAGTGATTGTCGTGGCAACATTAATCCTCGACGAAGGTTTATAGAGGATAATAAGGCTGAAGCTGACAGGGTGTTTGAGATCTTACAACAGGATGGGCCTGCTTTCAATGTCCATTCAGCACTAGATGAGCTGCATCTGCATGTCTCCAATGCATTGGTGAGAGAAGTTCTTCTCCGCATTCTTATGTCCATAAATGGTGCCAACAAGTCACGGTGTGCCAAATTGGCCTATAAGTTCTTTGTGTGGTCGGGTCAACAGATGGACTACAGGCATAACACTAACAGCTACAATCTTACCCTGAAAGTTTTTTCAGAAGCTAAGGAATTGAAAGCCATGTGGAGATTGGTGGATGAGATGACCGAGAAGGCATTGCCAATCACTGCACGCACATTTATAATATTGATTTGCACTTGTGGAGAGGCTGGCATGGCCAAGAAGGTGGTCGAGAGGTTTATAAATTCCAAAAATTTTATCTACCGGCCTTTCAAGCACTCCTTCAATGCAATTCTCCATTCTCTTCTAACTGTGAAACAGTATAGGTTGGTAGAGTGGGTTCATCAAAAGATGCTGCTAGAGGGGTACACGCCAGATGTTTTGACCTATAATGTTGTCATGCGTGCTAAATACATGCTAGGAAAGTTGGATCAGTTCCATAGACTGCTTGATGAGATGGGGAGAAATGGGTTTGATCCCGACCTCCACACGTATAATCTCTTGCTCCATGTGCTTGGGAAAAGTAATAATCCACTTTCTGCACTAAAACTTTTAAACTATATGAATGATGTAGGCTGCCATCCTAGTGTTCTTCATTTTACCACTTTGATTGATGGGCTTAGTCGTGCTGGGAATGTTGATGCTTGCAAATACTTTTACGATGAGATGGTTAAGAAAGGGTGTGAACCAGATGTAGTATGTTATACTGTGATGATAACTAGCTATGTAATTGCAGGAGAGTTTGAGAAGGCACATGAAATATTTCAAGATATGTTAATCAGGGGGCAACTTCCAAATGTTTTTACATACAATGCTATTATCCATGGGCTTTGCATTACTGGAAAGTTTGATGAGGCATGCTCCATGTTGACAGATATGAATATAAGGGGTTGCACTCCAAACTTCTCAGTATACAGCGGTTTAGTTACAAGATTAAGAAATGCAGGAAAGGTTTCTCAAGCAAATGATATAATCAAGTATATGGTAGAGAAAGGTCACTATCTTCATTTAGTATCAAGGTTCAAGGGTTACAGAAGATGTTAGCTGAAATTGTATGAATGGCCATTTGTGTACTGTGGATACCATTCTTTTAGCTAAATGGTGTTTGCAGGAGTTGAAGTAACAGAGACTATTTACCTCAAGCATTTTATGAGGATTAGATCCTCAAGGTTATCTTGTTTTTCTTTTATCTTTAGTATCTTAGGCAGCAAAGAAAGAGAAAACAGTTCCGGTGGTTCTTTTCGGATCATAACTTATCAAGGAAGTACTATTAGGTAATATTCCAGAAATCAAAGGCATTTTATATTTGCACTTGACAAAATTAACAGAAAGTTTGATTCAGCTAACTAATTAGATTTGTTTCAACTCTTGGTTTGTTGAGCTCCCCAGGTGAGCTCATGGTACAAGTGCATACCTGCTAATTCAGGAAGGTCCTGTACCAAACTATGTTCTGGCATTGGACACTTTTCCAAAGCGTTTTTCCTAGTCAGTTCTTTTCCATTGTGTTACTGGCAAGTAAAATCACAATGTGCGAAATTCTGGATGCAGGATATCTTTTGTCATAGTTACAGTCTCTTGAAATTCTTTCTGGATACTAGCTGTTTCAGATGGTCTCAAGGGCTGAATCCTCTGTTCTTAGTCTTTTATATCTTTGATTTTGGAATTACCCATTTCATGTCTTATGCTTTGCTCGATATTATGATGTTTCCATGTTCCAACCATTGTTGATATTCTTTGTCATCTGTTATCTTTGTACATTTAGGTAGGGGTTCTTTTCTGTTGCTCCTCAGATCATCTGACCCCAAGGTGGTAAATAGCGTACCAAAGCTGTTTGTGGTGCTTCTTCTTGGCAAACATCATTTTGGAGGATATATGAAACAATATGTAAAGCTTCCTGTCAGAAAACTGAATGGTTATCCCAAGATACAGCATCCATGCCCTACATATCAACATTGAAATTTGACATTGACGTGTATATACATTAGCCAGACATCAGGACTTACGCAAACAGTTTAACAAGTTCTGGAGAATACATCATGCTAACTCGAGCAGTTTAACAAGTTCTGGAGAGTATATAGACATACTACTTAATTCTAATGTGTAAATGCTTATACAGTTATTTTATATTGGTTGGAGTTACTGCTCATGCCATGTTTTTATACTTTTTGCAGGTTATTGAAGATATACTAGATGTTCTGATTTAGTGTCATTGGAGGAGTACTTTTCCTCAGAAATAACACAATTAGGATAATGGAAGGAGGGATATGGCAATTTGAAAGGAGAATAACAGAAAATTCAGGTTGGATACTCCCATACTTTCGTGTCCTTTTTCTTTTTCTGATTGTTAGATATTCAATTTTCCTGTTTATTGTTCATGAAACCAAGTTCCTTTTACCTAACTCAGAAATAATGCTTTGCTGGGGCTTGTATCTTTTGTGGATCTGATGATTTCATAAATTGGACAGATACTAATTGAGATGATTGAATCTTTGCTGCATGTTCTTGTTTCTCTACCCTATGCATTCATAGTTGAGAAGCATAGTGAAAACACATGCATTTTTGTTATGTGGCCTTCATATATGATGCTTGTTTCATGTTATATATAATATTTTTCTGACATATCATTTAGTTGATTCTCATGATCTTCTGCATCTAGGATATCTATGATCTTCTCAATCGGTTCAGGATTTAATTTTTGTGAGAAACAGATGTATCGTGAACTGTTGATCCTTTCCGAGGCCACACAACATGCCCAAAGTGGTAGAAAAAAATATTTGAAAATTTTTTTCAGACAAGCTTTTGTTACTTCCAAAATGCAGAAAAAATACAGAAAAAGAGATTATTCAGCTGGAACTGTCATAATAAAAGTAATTTCATTAGTGTTTGGGGCCTGTGAGCTCTTTTATTCCAGGCACTGAGACACATCATAGATAATATCAACTTTCTGTTGTCATTTCTTTCTGTTTATTATTGGCATTTTCGATCATGACATTAATTATGACTTATATATGATGATCTACTAAAGTTTGAACACGGCAGCAGTTATATGTTCACTAATTCAGCCCATAATTTTTTAAGGTTTGTGTTATTTTATCATAAGCAAAATCTTCATTTGTGCATACAAAACATAATTTGCATCAGCAATACTTTTCTCATATTAGCACTGTATGACAAAGGGAATGCCATTGATGATGTAGCCCATTGAGTTTAACTGTATATAAGGGCTACAAATTAGTTGGATTTATTTCCTTCAACCTCTGTCTCTTATTCTATTCCTTTGAGCATGATGGGTGTATGAAAAGATATTTTGCCACTTCTTGTTTATATCTATGAAAAAGAATCAAATTTTTTACCGACATCAAATTATAAATTTTTTCTTGATACGAATTCCTTTACACCTTATCCCATATAAAAGGTGAAGAATTTTTCTTTCTAGAATTACAGGAGTAAACCGAGAAGCTTCATCATATTTCTCATCAAAACTTTTAAATATATATAGAATATTTATAAAATAATTAAATCCTAATTTGTGGTATTCCTTTCTTCATATAGAATTCTTTTTATATTCGGATTTATTGTAGGAATTCAAAAATACTTTCAATTTCAATAGTGGCGTAAAACTCAAATATATACTGTCTTATTTGTATAATTTTGTAATTACCCTTATTAGTATTAATATAATTTTAAGCATGGATCGAGTAATAAGATAATTGTTGAATCTTGAATTTTGATGATGAAATCTATTAATGAGTTTATGGACTAATATACTTTTGAGACTAGTGACGTAGAAAATACTTCGATCAGGGATTCAAACTATCAAAAGGCAAATTGTTGAACCAGGAGGATCAAACGTTGGGTTGCAAAAATATCATGTCAGAAATTAGATGTCGGGTCAGAGGATTGGTCGACGTGTCGAAGATTGGACGTCCTGTTATGAGTTCGGGTATCATGTCAGAAGGATTGGGTATTGCACCAAAAGATCAAATGTTGTGGGAAAGTCAGCATGTCGATAGATTAGGCGATATGTCGAAGTAAATGACGATGTGTTGGAGGTTTGGATGAAGTGTTAGAGGATCGGATAACATGTTCAAATATTACACAATATGCTGAAAGCTTTCTAATTGTGCTAGATATATGGTTGGATTTGTAAAGTTTTGATCGAGATTTTTTTAGTTAAATTGAGTTGGTTTTGGGTCTAAGCATCTCAACTTATCAAGAAACTCATTGGGTTTAAACCAGGGTCGAATTAGACCCGTTAGAAGGCCAAATTGATGACTTAAAGCAAGCTTGTGTTTTTTTTATAGTACCATCAGGCCCAAGTGGTAATATCACTTGAAAGTCGAAAAATACTGTTTGTGCTTTTTCAACAATGCCGACGGTGGTACCGCTCATGTCGACAGTAGTATCGCCTAAGCCCGCGGTTGTATATTATCAGAGCTTTGATTCGTGGTCTAATTACAGTGGTAGTACTGTCCGGTGTCGACGAAAGTACTGTCAGTACCCTGAAATTTCGAGGATTTAAATTTTGGCTCCAGTAGAAGCCTTTTGTGGTCTATAAATACCCTACTCAGGCTGGCTTATTGGAGTAACGAATTCCTGAGCACAAAAGTGTTGTAAACTCTCTTTGAATAGTGTGAAGTCTCTTCCTCTTTATTAAGGTTAAAGGTGATTCTAAGTTGTAGGAGGTGTGAGGTCAATTGTAAAAGAGAGAGTGTAAATATTCTCTCCTAAGCTTGTTAAAAGGAGAAGAGTTGTAACAAGGGTGGGTAGTTGATCTTTTGCCCATTGGAAAGAAGATCAGGAGTGGACATAGATCGACCAAACCACTATAAATTGGTTTGTATTCCTTCTCTTGCCTTGATTTATTCTTGCATATTGATTTTTTTATTTGCAAACCTTACTCGTATTTTTAATCATATTTTTCATACAAAATTATCGATCAAACTTTTAAAATTGGATAAAATTTGCTGTAGCACTACTTCAAATAATCTATGGGTAGAAAGGAAATCATAATAGTTCTAGAATGAAAAGAAATCATGTGATGTCTAATCTTGAAACTCTAAATGGAACACATTTGTCTTATATGGAGACTTGCTTGATCACTAAGAATGCTGATGAATGAGGTGTTTCTTGATCGTCAAGTCTTCGATGCTATATACGTGTGTTTTAAATAGCTCCAATGATGGTTAAGAAACACACATATGGCATCGAAGATTTGGTGATCAAGGGACGCCTTGTTCTCAGTGATCAAGTCTCCATATAAGGACTTGTGTGTTCTTGAGACGTTGGTTGTATCATGATAAGTCACATTTTGTCTTAAGTCAAAATGTTGATGCCTTGGTGTCATTATTCGGGAGTCAACATGGCTTGGTTCGATCCCGAAGGTAAAGATCTGTTCGAAGGGCTCCCTCCAGGGCGAGGGTGCAACCTGAATGGGAGCTGAGATGACAGGTGGACTCCCGATGTGTTGTTGGCTCATGATGACAATCCTGCGATTGTCTCGAGGTGCGACTTGTGTGCTATAGGGAGCTCGGGTTCGTCTCAAGGTGTGCATCGACCATGCTTGGGAGCGTTCAACTTCACCCCGAGGTGCCCATTAGATGCATCGGGGTCATGCACAAGTGGTCAATGACAAGGTGTTTCCCACATTAACCCATTCGATGCTCAAATTAGTAATTCGAGGTCCCCAAGTGTGGACTCAAATAGTTCAAGAAGAGTGAGTCCTCCCTATTTCCTTATTTAGGATGTGTTTTTATACCTGGAAGTAGGGAAAAAAAATTTATGATGTCTTTCCTTATCATAAAGGAAGAGAAGAAAGTTTATGATTGCCATCCTTATCATAAAGGGAGGAGAAGTTTGTGATTGTCTTTCTTATCATAATAAACAAGAATGAAGCTTGTGTTTCTCTACTTTGAATCTTTGTACACGTAGGCAGATGACATGTGGCGAATGCATGTCAACTGTTGGTAAATTCCTTATCATTTGTCCTCCCTGAAAGGCATGCTTTGAGGCTTTGATAAGGGGTTCTAGGCACGTCGTTCGGTCATTTGGCTCTATCGAGGTCGAGTTTTACGGCTTTGCGTATCCTGTTCGGGTGTGTTCAGACAGGTTACAGGTCGAGTTTTGCGGGCTTTGTTTGTAGCAGTCTTTGTTTGTCCGTTGTAGCGGGCATAGGATCCTGGCGTGGCTGGTTTGTTATCGTAGATATTGCTTCGACTACTGTTGCGGGAGTAGGGATTCGTTGTTGTGGGAGTAAGAGTTTCTCATTACAATTTCTGCTTCGACCGTTGTTGTTGGAGCAAGGGTTTGTCGTTTCGGTTTTTGCCACGACCGTCGTTGCGGGAGTAGGGATTCGTCGTTGTAGATCATTGCAGGAGTAGGAGTCTGCCATTGTGGTTTTTGCCTCGACTATCGTTATGGGAGCAAAGGTCCGTCGAGTCTTCTGGCCAAGGTGTATGACTCGGGAGCAGGTTTGCTCGACCTAGGTGTAGGCCTCGGGTCTTCTTGCTGAGGTGCACTACTCAGGAGCGGGTTCGTCTTAATTGGCTCTGCTCGGTTAAGGTGTTAGCCTCGGGTCTTCTAGCCGAGGGGCATGGCTCGGGAGTGGTCGATCGAGATGTAGGCCTCAGATCTTCCAATTGTGGTGCACGACTTGAGAGTGGGTTTGCTCGGTCGAGATGCAGGCTTCGAGTCCACTTACCGAGGTGCACTGACGGGGTCGGGTCCATCTTAACATGCTTCGCTTCGTCAAGGTGCAGGACTCGAGTCTTCTTACCGAGGTGCATGACTTGGGAGCGAGTCCGTCTTAACGGGCTCCGCTCAGCCAAGGTGCATGCCACGAGTCTTCTTGTCGAGGTGCATGGCTCGGGAGCGAGTCCTTGATGGGTTTTGCTCGGTCGAGGTGCAGGCCTTAGGAATAGAGGCTCGGGTCTGTCGAATCTTCGCCTGGGTAGTCCAAAGGGTGAGCCTCGGGGCTACTCCTCATGGGGCCTCTTGTTCAACTCCTCGCACCTCCTTGCCACCAACGCCTCGGTGACGACAGATTGATTAGCCTGTTAGAGCATCTCGGGGATGGTTGTTGATGGCCTCTCGACTAGCAATCGAAAGAACCTTGTGGGTCATAGTCCCATCATAAATGCTTGTATGACCAATGAGGGGTGGGCATTAGTCACTCCTCAGATTTTCATGGTGAAGTGTGTGACAAAGAGAGAGGGATTCATCCTCCTACCTCAACCCGAGGAGCGTTGCGATAGACGACTTGGGTCGCATATTGGCCATGAAGTGTAGCTCGAATTCCTTGGCGAGCTGGTTGAAAGACGTGACCGAGGACGACCTAAATCAGCTATCCCACACCCGAGTCAAGCCTCAGAGGGTAGTAGTGACTGTTCGATAGATCAACGAGTTGGATGTGCCATACAGGACCATCTAAGCCCGAAAGGCGACAACGTGTTCTGTAGGGTTGGAGTCGTCGTCATAGGCCTCTAGTGTCGGGAGGCGAAAGTTGAGTGAGATGAGTTTGTCTTGAATTTCTTGAAAGGGGACCTCCCGAGGTGCTTTTCCCGTGATCCTCCTTGGTCTTGCGGACTTCTATTTGAACCTCGTTCAAGCGTCGATTTACTAGTCGCGGTTGGGCCTGCAACGAGTCGTCCGCCGAGTTGAACGACAGAGTCTCCGCTTCAAGAAAGGTTGGGGTAGTGCGTCGGGATGAATGGGCACTGTGTTTTGCTATTGGTTTGGAGTCTCCCGATTGCTCCTCGGGTGAGGAGTCGACATTTGGATCCAGAGGTGGCTGGCTGACCGGGGTGGCATTGTGCACTGCAGGGACAAAGGTGGGTTGGGCCGTGAACAATGGCTATGGGGGAGGAGTCGTTTGTTGGGCCAGTTGGGGTATGAGGGGTGCAATGGTTTGCGTCATCCCCGCCAATGCCTGCACCTAATGAGTGAGGCAAAGGGATGGCTCGGCGGGCACCGCTAGTTGTCTGGGGTCATTGAATAAGCGCTAGTAGCGAGAAGGGGTCTGAGCTGAGGCGTTCTAGTCACGGGAATAGGTAGTTTCCCTCCGAGGCCGAAGGCAGAGTGAGTAGTGGGCGCCTCCTCACTAAGGTATTCGTTGAGGTTGCTTATTGGTGGACGCTCTTGCGACATTGAGCCCTCCTAGTACCAAAAATATTATTGTTTCATATATCCTGGCCCGAGAATCAATACGACTTGGTTCGGTCCTAATCATGTGAGGACATTCACGTATTTGCTCGGAGGGAGGGAAGAATGAAGAGAGATTGAAAGACCGGGGTTGGTGTCTCTAGGGTTGATTCAAGGTGTAGCTAGGATTGCCTCCAACGGCGAGTTCCTGCATAGCAAGTTGATGTTGGGAAGAGAGATTTCCGACTCGACCCCTCTAAAGCTTAAATTTTTGGGAGTAGTGACGAGTGTTCAAGGTTCGATCCCCTGGCATTGTCCAGGGGGTCGACATTTTATACCCATCGTTGAGGGTTAGTTGCAGGCTGTTAATGGCACGGTGAATCTGCTCCGTGCGGTGCGGGTCTATTGTTATGGTCCCGTGCCGCATAGGGTTGCCTTGTACAATCTTGGGCACTGGTTTGTATGATCTCAAATGCCTCGATTACAGCTATGCATCATTTTTAGAGTCCATTGTGTCACTTAGCATGTGTGCGCTTCGTTGACTTTGAGATGCCACGTTAATTCTAAGGTGGCTGCCAGCTATCGTCGTGGGGGGGCAATACCAAAATATCCCCTATGATAAGGTTTTTAATTAAGTCAATCATGACCCTATGCTATAAATTTGATAGTTTTAGAGCTCCATAGCACACTTGATCATTGAGCATCCTGATCCTTCACTAGCACCTTCATTTTGATTTGAATCAGGTAAGTATAAGTTTAACTTACTAAAAAATAATAATCCTATATATTGTGTTCATTCATAATATATGTTTGAAGGTATGTTGTGAATAATAACATCATCGTCAGCCAGGTACAAGCTTAATGTTATGGATGCATTGTGTAAGCATAAAAATATATAAATTATAATAAAAATGCATTGCACGCATTTATATGTGTGATGACATGTGGTATGAAAACACATATTTGTGATGACATGCACTGTATATGTTACGAGGAGTGCATGGATATTTTATCTCATATGATGCACGTATATATTATAACATAAGATATGAGAGGGCATAGATATATTATGAATTGTGATGTGCGTACGTGTTACAATGTGCAACGTGGCAGTGCATGTATAGGTATGATGTACGATGTGGGAGTGTGTATATGTTATGATGTAGAGTGTAGAAATGCACAAATATATTATGATGTTCAATATGGGAGTACTATATATTATGATACAAAGTGTAAAAATTTAATGAATGTATTATTCTATATATTATGATATATGGTATATAAGTTTATGAATGTATCATAGTTTCTCTAAAAAAATTTACATCTATTATGTCATGATATTATACTTGCTAGAGAAGTCATGATGTATTTACTATTAAATATTTTATGCATATGATTTTGAAATATTACATACGATACGTGCTTACCTAAACAAAATTATAGAGGCTTATAGTTATCACTCAACGTAGTCTCTATTTTGTAGGTAGGTACACTAGTATACAGATATCTTATGATATAGGATGAAGAAGTTTGTGAATGCATCATACTTAGTACTCTTTGACATATGCTTTTTGAGTTACTTAGAATTTTACTTTTTTTATTTTGTATTTGTTATGTTATATTGTTATACTTAAGTCTTAAGATAATATATTTACTACTAAATATTTTATGCATATGACTTCAAAATATTACATACATGATAAGATACATGCTTACCTAAATAAAACAATAAAGGCTTATCTTAAAATCACCCATAGTAAACCCTATTTTGCAGGTAGAGACACTAGTTACCCATCCAAGTGATGGGTAGGGAGGTGAGGAGAGGTTGTGCATTTGTATTTATATTTTGGTTAGATGTCTATAACCATGTACAAGTGTCAAATATATTTATGTACAAGAAATCTTATCATTTTGTTTAGCATGTTCCAAGATTACCCACCTTTTCGTTATACTTTTAGCAGTAGTAAACTGAAATGTGACATCTTACATTAATAAAGATATGAGGTGGATGGCGTAGTGTTACTGTTTAGATACATGGATAATCATTTGTTGGTTGACTAACCCATGAGTTATCAAAAGAAACTCAACAGAGTATTATTGTTGCTTATAGATAAATTTAGAACTAAATATTTTTTATGAATAATTTAGGCTTAATAGTTAATAGATTAACTATCACATGAAACGGGTTACCTTCTCCAATTACCATAGGTCCAAAAACCTCATGCTAAACATAAAGTCAAGTCCAAGTTGGTTAATGAATAGGATTTGGCTAAATGACAGACTTGTATGTATAGGCATGATAGGGATAATATTGGCACCCTTCACCTTCCTCCAACCATCGATCATTAATGATAGCATACCTCAGCCTCTTCACCAATTGGTTGACACCTCTTCTTCTCTTGATTGACATCTTTAGTCATACGTTTGCATTAATGACTTATAGTATTTTGGATTAATGATTGACAACAAGCTTGTTTTAATACCCTCGTCTCACCAGGTTTAGAGTAAGTTTGGAGAGAGATATTTTCTTAGTTAATCCGATCTTATCGTGATCAAGATCTTCTATCAACCAAGACTGAAGACCCGTCTACTCCTGCCAAGCACTCAGGTATAGAAGTCACCCCCAGCTCATGCTTGGGAGGGGGCCTCCTCACTCACTCAACTACATAGTTTATACTGCTATCTTTCTCCCCTTCCATGTTGCATTAACTTAAGCATCGAAGGGTTCGAGCCAGGAAGCCCCTGGCGCAAACCTATTATGCAGGATCATCGGCGACCAGGATCCCTCGCTACCTGAAGAAGACCTCACAACCAGGAAAAGACCTCACAGCCAGGAAGACCCTCGTTCCTCTACCCGACCTCTTCGCTCCAAGGCCAGATCATCCCTTGTGGACCTCCTACGTTGATTTGCCACGTCAACCCCCCACATCAGTAAGGAGAAGACATCAAGATGAACCTGCACCTTAAATAGTGAACCAACCGGGTCGATTCACCAATCGTTGATACTCGTGATCTACCATTATGGCGCTAGAAGGATGGTCGAATATCGTAGAAACACCCTTCTACCACTCCCAACAAACTCTTGAGTGGAGAAGGCACGTACCCCATTTCAACAGGACGTCGCCTCCGCTTCGGCCTAGACATTGAGGCCCTATTGACACCTACTCAACAACCCAAGGCTCTTCCCCTTAGGGCTAGAGACAAGCCCCATGCTCATGTCATTAAAGGCATTCTTTAGCCTCACTCAGTAAATCATCACCCCACTTCTCCCTTAGTTGGCTCAATTGATAACCCTGGTGTAATGTCTCGCCCTCAGACCGTTGACTGCACCTTTTCTTCCTGAAGTCCAATTGGGAAGTCGACGCCTCAACTTATAAGGATCTCTTCAGTCAAGAGGGACGAGTGGCCTCGCGTCGCACCTTCCAACGGTAGAATGTTATGTTCCGCCAAGTCACATTAAAGCCTTGTCGAAGTCTGACGACTCCTGGGAACCCTTGCTATACGAGGTCCAGCGAGGCCCCCGTGGCGACCTCGACGAGCTTTCTCCTAGCGTCACCGGAGCATCAACAATGGCCTGCGATGGCTCCTCACCCCCTTGCTATGGCGCCTTTGCCTCATCCTCGGCAGCATTCTCTAGGCCTTCGCAAGCCTATACTCAGCTTCCTTTGCCCACAAGCGAGCCAACACCAACGCTAAGGGCAGTCTAGGGACCTGGGCCTCAACAGCCGTGCGCCCCCACCTCCTCCTTGACAACGCCCTTCGGGCTTCCGTGAGCCTTTGGTCAACCTCCTTCTTCAGGCCTTAGGAACCCTACGCCTTCGCTTCATCCTTGGCGGCGCCCTTCGGGCCTCTACTCGACTTCCTTTACCCACAGGCGAACCAGCTACAGCGCTGGGTACAACTCAAGGACCCTAGCCACATCGGCCCAGCGCCCTCGCCTCATCCTTTGCAGCATCCTCCAAGCCTATGCTTGACTTCTTTCGCTCACAAATGAATCAGCGCGAGCAGCTCAGTGGCTCGAACCTCAGTAGCATTGCATCTCGACACCCTCATTCGTCGCTAAGGCGGATCCATCCTCTGGCCTTCAGCGATTGAATCCAGACCCACCATGGCAGAAGCCACTAAAGCGGATCCATTCCCTAGGCCATGATGGCCAAATTCAAACCTACCATGGAAGTCGTGCCTCTAATCACCGCACACCAATGGAACCTCAAGAGGAGCATGACCCCTTAAGCGCATCAAGCCTCAGGGCAACAAAAAGATGCCCTCGTAGATGAGCACTACAAGAAATACAAATCCTAAGAGCAAGATGACGTATCACGTCCTGAGCGAAACGCCTTAGCAGCAACAAATGCCATCCGCCACAGCATTATCCACCACCACTGGTTAGGTATCATTGTGGATCCAGCCTCCAGCTACGGCTGTCAAGTCAAGTGCCTACCTCCGAAGGCAATAGGAGGGACACACCCAAAAGAAGATACTCTCGCTATGACGATCGAGCCAAGTGTCTGCCTCTTAAAGTAATAGGAGGGTAAGACCCAAAAAGAAGATACTCCCACTACAGTGGTCGAGCCAAGTGCCTGCCTCCGAATGTAGTAGGAGGGGCAAGCCCAAAAGAAGATACTCCCACTATGATGGTCAAGCCAAGTGCTTGCCTCCAAAAGTAGTATAAGGGGCAGGCCCAAAAGAAGATTCTCCCACTACGGGGTCGAGCCAAGTGCTTGCCTTCGAATGCAGGAGGGGCAGACCCAAAAAAAGATATTCCCGCTACGACGGTTGAGCCAATTGTCTGCCTCCGAAAGTAATAGGAGGGGTAGGCCCAAAAGAAGATACTCTCGCTATGGCGATCGAGCTAAGTGCCTACTTCCGAAAGCAATAGGAAGGGCAGGCCCAAAAGAAGATACTCCCGCTACGATGGTGAAGCTAAGTGCTTGCCTCCAAAAGCAATAGGAGGGGTAGGCCCAAAAGAAGATACTCCTGTTACAACAGTTGAGCCAAGTACCTACCTCCGAAAGAAGTAGGAGGGGCATGCACAAAAGAAGATACTCTCACTACAATGTGCACCCGAGTTGTGCACCTCGGTCGAGCGTCGCTCGCTTCCGAGTCGTGCACCTCAGCTAGAAGACCTACTACAGCAGTCGAGCCAAACCTCATAGCAGGTCCATCTTCTCGCTCAAAAGTGATCGAGCCAAACCCCTTAGCAAGTCCATCCTCTCGCTTAAAAGCGATCGAGCCGAACACCACGATAGGTCCATCCTCATACTCAAAAAAGGTCAAGCCGAACCCTATGAATAAGTCTTTCCTCCTGCTCAAAAGCAATCGAGCTAAACCCTATGAACAAGTATATCCTCTCTTTTAGAAACGATCGAGTCGAACACCATGACAGGTCCATCCTTCCACTTAAAAGCTGTCAAGCCGAACCCTATGAATAGGTCTATCCTCCTGCTCAAAAGCAATCGAGCCAAACCTCTTAGATCAACAATCTGTCACTCCAACTCAAAATGAGCAAACACCCTCGCGGAGGGGCAGCATCTGCCTCACATCGACCACAAAGAATCTACAGCAAAGCGACACACACATCACATCGGCACATAGCAAGCAACATCCTTTGAGAACTTTGTTCAAAGCTTCGAAGAACGCCTTTCCAAGAGGGGACAAATGATAGGGATAGGTTAATATTAGCACTCTCTAGCTCATTTCACCACATGGACTAAAGACAATAAAGGCATGGGAGCCAACAATCATTAATGATAGTATGCCTCAGCCTCTTCTGGTTGACATCTCAAGCTATGTTTTTGCATTAATGACTGACATCACTCTGCATTAATGACTAACAAGTCTGCTTTAACACCCTCACCTCATCAGGTTTAGAGGAAGTTAAGAGAGAGAGATTTCCTCTATCATGATAAGTCAGTTAATTTGATCTTATCGTGATCAAGATCTTATAAGGACGGAAGACTCATATACCATTGCCAAGCGCTTAGGTATAAAAGCCACTCATACTGCACTAACTTAAGCATTAGAAGGGTCGAGCTGGGAATCCCCTGACACAAACCTCTTATGCAAGATCATCAACGGTCCCCGTTGCCTAAAGAAGACCTTGTAGCCAGGAAGACCCTCATTCCTCTACTTGGCCTCTCCGCTCCAAGGCCAAATCATCTCTGGCGGACCTCCTATGTTGCTTCACCACGTCAACCCCCCACTCAGCAAGGAGGAGACAGTAGAATGAACCTGCACCTTTGGCAGTGAACCAATCGAGCCGACTTAGAAGTCGACAATACATGATCTATCAAGGTATACATTATAGAGATAAATATGCATCATGCACCACAGTTTGGACTCTGATAAATATCCGTTTGGTATATTTCACAACTTGGAATATTGTGAGCAACCAACACAATCCAATAATATACATATAAAATAATAATGACCAAACTTCAATCAGCATTAAAAAAAAAAAACACATAAGAGAAAGAGAGTGTTCTTGGAGGACAGGGTAGGGTTTATGTAAAGCCTGACCGATCTCATCACATCAGTGCCCATGAGTTGGTTCTTCTTCACCTCACAGAAGGTCCGAGGTGGAGAGTAGGGCATGCATGCATGCATGCAAAAAGGTTCTCATAGAGCTCGGGCTTTGACAATGTCGATGCTCATCTCACTGGGGTCTGTTGCTTGCAGCTCCACCTGGATCCCATCGAGCTCCCTCTTGAACCTGTCCTTGGAGCTTGCATACAGCATCTTGCTCCTCACCCTTGAGGCATCAGGTGACCTGTGTGCAGGAAGAACACAGCCAAAGTAGTAGCAGATGCACTTGCTTCTTCCTATGAGTTCCAGGCAAGTGAAGGGGATGATGAACTCTCTCTCTCTCTCTCTCTCTCTCTCTCTCTCTCTCTCTCTCTCTCTCTCTCTCTCTCTCTCTCTCTCTATCTATCTATCTATCTATCTAAGATTTAAAAAAAAGCTTGAGGTTCTTTTGAAGACAATCCTCTTAGCATATTAACATGGTGCAAATAATTATCATGATCAAGAGAACATAAAACTTGTCTGATGAATCTTCTCTCGAGCTTTAAAAACAAGAAAGCTAATCCAACTAGTGTTTACATAATGTTGCTACAGAAGTATGAATTTGATTTGATTTTTACTAGATTGAGTTATGAATGGGTGTCCAATTAATTGATGTGAGCTTTTTATATTTTTTTTAGTTAGTAATTTGTGTAATGCATTGATTCAATTCTTTTATATTATTATGTTTTTGAGTCTTTTTTTTTTTCTTTCATTCAAATGGATTTTGGTTTCTAATCATCAACCTTTGATAAGTCACGATAATAATTAATATTGTTTCCTTCCTATTTCCAGAACCGATCTAAATGGCACTCCCACACGAACACGGCAATGAGAACTTTGAAGTGGTAGTCTTACCAAGCGATGAAGAAGATCTTGCTCTTCTGGCAATTCTCGTCGGTGACGAAGTCGAAGTCGAAGACGGCGTAGCGGCATTCGTTGGCCGGCAGGCACGCGGTGAAGTCGTCGTAGCTCTCGTCGGGCTGGCCGAGCTTGTCCACCATCACCTGCTGTATCCTCTCGTCGATCTTGAAGACGATGAACCGGTAGTTCCTCTTGGCCTTCAGCTCCACGAACTTGAGCTTGCACTCGTCGCTCACCGCCATTCCCGACGCCGCGTTCGCCTTGCCGAGGTGCACATACAACACAGACGATTCACCGTCGTTAGAGACTGGATCGAATGCTCTCCATTATCCATTCTGAAGAGAGAGTGCCGAAAGAGAAAGAAGGAGCTCACCATGGTTTGGTTTCTCTCCAACGAGGGGCGAGAGGGGCAACGAAGGTTGAGGAAGATGGGAAAAGAAACGATGAGGGGAGAGAGGAAGGAGGAGGACGTGATGTTTGTGAGGAAGAGGGGACGATACGATGGAGGAGGAAATGACGGAAGCAGCGGCTCGAGGGGACGTCCTCAAAGCGTGTGCATGGCGACACGTCATGTTCCGGCTCTCGGCGTTTGACTCGGTAATCCAACGCGTGGATGTTCGGATCCAAAACAACACGCCCATTTTTGGGATTGATGTGAGTTTGCAATTTCGAGGCTTGTTTCGTTTTTTTTTTGTTTTGGTCTTCTTATTTTCTATTTATGTTTAATTTGGGTTTTTTTTTTCGATTATAACAGTCTTGAAATCTGGTGTTTTGTACACCTTCTGACTTAGTTTTCTTTTTTTTCTCTCCTACCATTTCTTACATTTCCTTTTATTGAGGTTTATCAAAATACCTCTTCTTCTTTTTTTTTTTTGGTTTCTTGATCTGTTAATTATATTGTTTTTATTTTTTTAGAAGTATGTGTTGAAGGTTAATTATGATCGTAGAACCTAATAATAATTTATTAAAATTATTACTAAATAAGTTGGTTAATATATTAAAAAAACTATTAAATGATGAAATTTTTTACCAAGTTCAAATCAAACTCATAATACTGAATTGATAAAAAATTTAGGTATAAAAACAATTTCATCACATGATCTATAAAATTGTTTATATATTTTCTTTTCTTTTTTTATTTGTTTAATCATGCACATAGAAAGTCACTAAAAATTAAAAAAAAAAAAGAGAAAAAAAATGTGAGTAACATTTTGATGTTCTAATAAAAGCTTACATTTCACTGGAGTCTCCATTGTATGATGATATTTAACCCAATGCAACAAAAAAACAATTCCTAATGATCTTTTACACCACTTGAATCATTAAATGCTGCAATTGCTCACTTGGATTTTATGCTGTGTGCATTTAGATTCCCAATAAATCCTTTCATTTCCAATCAAATGGGTAGGAGTGATGCTCATGCTATATATATCCTGCAAAAGAAACTTCAAGATGAGCTTGAAGCATATTACATCATAAAGACCCCTCAGGATTGGCCAAAATAATTATCATTTCTAATTACAAATGCACTACTAAAGGATCTCAATTCCTCTTCCAAACTAACTGTAACATCAAAGCAACCCAACACCAGTGAAGAGTATGGATCTGAGATTTAAAATTCAGGTAAAATAAAGAAACACTAAATCCAGAAGCTTTTGTAAGCAAAATGACCAACCATCAAATCAAACTAAGAATGTAGGAGGAGCATGCACTTGGAGCACCAAAGAGGAACACAACAGTTCACACACTATTTTTAAGGATCCTACTAACCATAACATGGAACAACAAATTTTACAAAGTACAGCTTCATGGGCACCTGAAAGGAGGAAAAGCATAATTCAGCCAACTGGATAGAAATGTGTTACCCATTTCATCATAAGTTTGGAAATTTTTATATACCACTGCTGCATACAACACAAAGATTCAGATGAAAAAAGAAATACATACTGAAGTATGAATAATAATTTAAAGAGAAACATAGATTTGCCGCTGGATATACAGTTGAACAAAACCCGTCGCAGACAAATTATCCTTGTTTTAATTCACATGAGAAAGTTGAAAAGTCTAGTTAAACATGGCTTCAGCCAGGCTGCCACTGCCAATAACAGTTAGCTGTTCTATCTGTTCCGAGGGCAAGTGGCAACAAGGGCAGTCGTAAACCAGTCCATGCAATATGTGTGCAAATCAACTAGAAGTAAGCAACCTTTTCCAACATAATTTTCAGAGACAGTTTCACTTGGGGAGCAACCAAAAGATTGCATACCACCTTCCAACTAAGCCATTTACCCTCCTCTTTAGAAGGGTGACCCTTAAGAAACCTGTAAGCACTGCTGGCAGTAATTTCTCCTCTACGACAGTCCATATCCACATATCATTTATAGGGTAGCAATTGATATCTGTTAATGAAGTGCTAAATGCATCATTTTGTATGCATCTAGAAGTTCATGAGAGCAAGAACTATCTTCTAACTCAGGTTGGATATTGCTCATAATGTTCATAATTAAAAGGTTTTGCTGATTATGCTTAATAAGACCAAAGAATTGCACCATGAAAAATTGTTAAAATCCTATAAATAAGGGACTCTTTGTTCTCTCTTAAAGACTTGCTGCAAGACTAGTAAAAGCACAATGCAGAAATTTTCAGAAAGATCTTGTCAATCAGGTATCATGAAATAGCATGGATGTCTAAAAATATTGTCATGCTAATTTTAATGACAACTAAAGTTACAGCAGTGCACTAATAATTGCAAGAACAGCACACAGTGGTGGTACCAATTACCCAACCGAACTTCCATGTTTTTTAAGTTAAATCTCCTAGTTATTATTTTAAATTTTATATAATTATATTCAACACTTTCGCCATGCACCTCTATTTGGCCGAATCTCCCCTCAGTTAAAACAAAAAAGAAGAAGTCACAAGATAAACTAATAATTACACTTGGATCTACAAATGATAATAGTTACCCATCTTTCATGTGCTTTTCACTGTTTGCACAGCAACTTCATTCCTTTAATCTTTTACTATGCTTATTGCCAATAGCTCAATATGTTGCAGAAGGTGCCTTTTTATGTACTTTTCACTGTTTACACCACAACCTTATTTCTTTTTTCTTTATTCTTTCTTTAACTACTTGTTGCCAAAAAATCCTTAATATGTTACAGAAGATGCTGGTGTCTTTTTCTTTCTATTTGTTCCTTCATCTCTGGGAAAGATAACTAAAAAGCAATGTTAACTTATGTAGTAATGTCTAGAACTATAAATCTCATGCAATTGCAACAGCTAAATTATACTGTTACCTGAACAACAAAGGGATGTGTTTGGTCATTAGAAAGTTACGGCAGTGCACAAGTAGAATTTTGCCATAACTTTCATTGAGGGTTACCACAATCCACTCCCCATTGGCTCTAAAATACATCATAATCAATCAGTAACTGTCTATTGATCTCACTGTGAATCAAAACTTTACCTCAACCACTATAAATGTTTCACAACTCTCTTATAAGTTATAAAAGTCCACAAATAGAATTCATGTACCAAAAACATCATGCTCCAAGCTCTAAAATGTTCCTTCCATGCAAATAAGAAGTATTCCCTTTCTCTATGATTTAAGTATAGTATCAAACTAGATCCAAAATGAGCAACTACTTACTTCAAAGAAGTCAACTTATTTGATTGAGGAATCTCTTTGTTGGCAAATCATGACAATGGCAATGGTGATAAAAAAAAAAAAAATCTTAGCCTACAACCAAATCTGCTCAAACAAACCTGCAAATATCTTGATCCAAGCATAGGACATCACTGAAAGGAGAAGAATGAAAAGAACAGAATGGGTTAGTCTTGATAAAAAGAAAATGTCTCTCCAGAAAATGAAAGAAAGGCAATAAGAAACCATACGCTACTATGTACTAAGTGTGATATCACCAACTTCTTACTAAACGAACACATCAAATAATATATAAGGGTTCATTGTGAAAAACCCGGACATCAAATGCATCCCAAACAAAGGTTGAACTCAAACACATTCTATTAAAGCAAAAATATTGTTGTCTATATATTAGATAGCTTGCTGAATACTCATTAGGCATCCTTCAACTCCTTTGTCGCCTTTTCTTCTTTATCTTTTTGATAACATGCTTTATGAAAGATTTGTTATCCCAACTGGGCTTAACAAGCCTTTGGTACCGACGTATCACTCTCCTTGAAGTCAAGGTTCCTTGCTTCATTTTATGCCTCGATGGTACAGGCGGTGAAGGTAGAACAGGTGCATCAGGAGACACAGCTGGAAACTCTAGTGACACCTGTTGTGACCAACTCCTGTTCAAGTCATTATATCCATCCATCCTCCGGATTAGTGCCTACCGAGCCAAGATATTCTTTTGTTAGTAATAGATTTGTTTCTCAGTAATTAAACTAACAACAAACACAATACTGACCACCACCCTTCCCTCCATAACTGATAGTCTTGTCATCATATTGTCTACTAAATAATGCACGGAGTGTTCAAGGACTTCCAACCGTTGTGAAAGGTTGTGAACCTGCATCCATGAGGATAGGACAATTAATCAAAGTTCATAGGTGGTACATAGAATACAAAAAAAACCTAATGTAGCTAATATGCTGTACCAGCACACCAGAAACAGAATCTTCACTCTGTCGTGTGGGTTCCCCCAGCTGTGAGTTTGCATTAGTATTCTCCATACCAGCCTGTTATTGGAAAAAGATTGAAACAAAATGCAAACAGGCATGGACAAACCAAAAGGATAGTAAAACTCAACTGATTGTATTTTCTACCTAGACCACTGAATTTGAAGTTTCCAGTCGATGCTTGAGATGTCATGTACGTTAGATTAAAAAAGTTCAGTACTCTTCAATGAATAAGAACACAAAGAACAATTACAAAACTTGTGAAAAACCTAAACACTTCAATATTTCATAAACGTTAAGTGAATTTGTGTAGCCTAGATGAGGTACTGACTACAAAACTAATAAAGATGTCATCTTAGTGAGGATTAAGGACTACAGAAAAAAAGCATTAGACAAGAAAAAGCTAATAGAAAACAAGATGATAACTGGCAATGTTCCACAAGATAATTCTGATACCAAAAGATTACCAAAGAATAACCAAAAAAATTATTTTGTTAGAATCAACTAACGTCTAATAACAACAAGGCCTCTTCAGGTGCCATATATGCTATGTATTCCATTGCCTTTGGTTTCTATTTCCACACAGAACTACATTCCAAAAAGGCAAATCTGTGATTTCTTAAGAAAACAAACATACAGATGATGGAAGGGAAAAAATATATCACCATTAAGACCTTTTAGTAAAGAAAATAACTATATTTAAGAACAGTACTAAGAACAAAATGCATCGAAGAGGCACCACGCGCTTCTGCAACGAATATCAGTCATAATCCTCGCGACAGAATCCAATCTTGAGGGCTTTCTGATGCACCGACCCTGTCGTTCTACAACTACTGAGGACCAAGAAGAAT
This sequence comes from Ensete ventricosum, assembly GCA_029747655.1. NCBI lineage: Eukaryota > Viridiplantae > Streptophyta > Magnoliopsida > Zingiberales > Musaceae > Ensete > Ensete ventricosum. The sequence goes on from JAQQAF010000008.1 coordinate 53,925,264, forward strand.
GCCCTAAGAAGCGGTGGCGCAAAAGCGCGAAAATGCCCTAAGGAATGACTGAAGAAACGTTCGCTTTTTATCCAACCAGCGTTTCAATCCCACTAACACGACGAGATTGTTGTGGACGTGTACCCAACGACGAGGTCCCGTTGAAGATTAAAAATCCTTATGTAGATCAAACACGCCCTCTGAAGAGCACGCAAACACTGCGAGGAGGAGGAGGACGGGAGAAGAGATGACGTACCTAGTGGCGAAGAAACGAGACTGCGCTTGGAGTGCTTTCTCTGCGCTGATCGCCTCGAGAAGCCGGTAGGGTGGGATCTCTTTGCCCTTTCTTCTTCGTTCCTTCGGATTTGATACGAGGGAAGATTGCAGTAACACTTTTGGCCGACGCCGCGCTCTGAGATGACTGATTTATATTGTCGTCCCCAAGAAGTCGCCCCCGCGCAAGACCTGGTGTGGGTCCCACACACGAGTCACCGGTAGTGGCCAGTAGCGTCCGGTGGCGCGTGGCCGCCGAAATAGTGAACGAATGGACAAAATTGTGTGTGTGTATATATATATATATATTCGTATTAAAGTTGGTAATTTTTTTTATTTATTACTCTGAATTTAAATTTATTTTTGTATATAATGTCCGAGAATAATTGGCGTGATTTTTTATGTTCGAAAAATATCTGATAATTTTGTATAACTATTCTCATAAATTAACTCTTACTTATTTCTGATAATTATCAAACGTACTGACTGATAAGAGGCTAGAAAAATATGCTATTTAACTCTGAGCTATCTAAGCTCCTTCTCGATACTAATTTGTGTATTGGATGAGTCGTTATCCAATAATATTTCTAAATTCTCGACATCTATAATAATTAGAATACATAAAATTTAAAATTTGAGAAATTAAATTGAATTAATATTTTTTATTTGTTTCTTTAAATCGATTTAATAATGAGCTGATGTGGAGAGTTTTATTTATTTAAATACGATTAGTAATGATTTTGGATATAGATGTTAATGGACCTAATATTTAAAGAGATATGTACAACAAAGACATATATATTATATTATTAGAGAGTAAAAGGGTAAGTTCTATTTTTCCCCTTTCACCGCTACTACGATAAGAAACATAGAGGGATGGGTTTTCTCCGTAAGAATCAAAGATAGGCTTATTATAGATTACCCTAATAGCCATCTTGGTTCACAAACTTAAAAAAAAAATTATATTAAAATTTATGTAGTTATGAAAATGAAACATCTAAATCATTTACTTTCATATCATCAATTTTATCGATAGAAATATAAAACTAATAAGTAAAAAAGGTAATTGATAGTGTCATTAGGGTCGTCGGTGATTATTGTGTATAAGGAGAACGACGTTGAGAGATGATAATCACTTTGTATTCATGTCAATACCAACGTAGTTGTCTAATGATTATTTTATCGTTTTACATCTATGTCGACATTTATATAATTGTTAAGCGATGAAAATATGATTTAGCATCTGCATCGACGTCGATATAGATGTAGAGTAACGACGCTCAGCAACTACGTTAATGCGACACAATGAGCAATCATTTTCTCACTCTGTATTTGCATCAACGATGATGTAGTTGCTAAGCGACGAAAGATCGCCAAAGTAGATATCGAGCGGCCTTTCGCTGCTCGGTAACTACGTCGACATCGATATAATTATCGAGTAATAAAAGATCTATCGATGTAGAATGATCCTCATCTCTCGTCGTCACTCTACTCCTCTCATATAACCACTCACTGTGTCATATTTTTACCACGATTGACATTATCTATCATCATTAGTCAAAAATATTAAAATTATATATTTATTTATTATTTTTATATTTATCGATGTCAAGAATAAATGAATCTAATTTTTTTTTTTTTTTAATTAGCTCTGTTCGTCTTCACTCGCCACGCCACCCGTAGAAGCACCGGCATTTCCGTCTCCCTCCGCCTCGCCAATCCCCTCTCGTCCTTCTCCGCGAAGCCGCAGAAATCCCGTCTTTCAATCCTCGGGATCTCCGGAATGCCGCTTCCCCTGCTCCGTCGCGCAGCCCTCGCGGGCGTTGCCTCTGCACCGTAGATCCACCCCTGAGATGACCTCCACTGAGTGCGCCGCGTCCATCCATGAATTCACAGTCAAGGTTGGTCTCTTCGATTTGTTGCTTGGTCTCGAGGGCCCTTTCGATGTTGGGTCCCTCAAAGATCGAATTTTGGTGCGCGATTGCTTGTTTACATTGGTTGGTTCTTCTAAACAAGAGATTTTGGTACTAAATCCAATGTTCTTTGTTTATATGATTCAAGATTCGTCATTTTTTGCGAATAAAGGTGCATCCAATGATGGTCTTTTTCGATTCTTTTCACACAAATGTTGTTGGTGCTTGTGTGATAGGGAGGATACAGTCAGTCATTCACCATCCAACCGATGTCCTTCAAGTGGCGAAGGCCGGAAGAAAACTACAAATGCTTCTCTCTACCCTTATCCCGGCCAAAAGGTGGTTGTTAGAGATGGTTAAATGCTGCTCGAATAATATTTCATGAAATATTTCACCATAGTAAGGGAATCATTTTTTTCTATTGCTCGCTATTGCTCTCAATTATCTCGGGTTACTAACTTAGGCGTTAGGGAGACTAGATCAGGAATTTTTTTTATGATATCAGTCTTCATGTAGGTGATACCTTGGGAGCTCGACATTTTCATCTCAATCGCACCTTTGATAACCCTACGCATATGGGTATGGATCATGTCGGACTGACTAGGACATCAATGATATTTTTCCATAATATTATTTTTACATTATAATTTCTTAGAATTTACGGTTGCTGGAGCATTATTTCATATGATTGGGATACACTTGATGTCAGATATGTTGAATTCACTTTTTTGTCCCTAGAAAGGAGGAATTGATCTCAATTGTTTGATTAAATCTGATTTCCATATCAGGATGCCAAAGGGAAATGGTGTTGATCTCAGCACTTACAAGCGGAAGGTTTTGCAGATCGTCAATGTAGCATCCGAATGGTAATTATACATATCCATCATAGTCCTCATGTTGTTCCAGGGTTTATCTCTTTTGTATACCATATCAGTGATTCACTTGTGCTATTGTTCATGCCAACTTTTGAGTTGTCTGATTTGTCTTGTTGTAGTTCTACTGCTCTGTGTTTAGCCATTATCTGAATCTCTACTTTTATTCGTGCCAGTGAATTGACCAACTCAAATTACACGGAGCTGAGTCAGTTGTATGAGAAGTACAAGGGTAACGGTATGTGTTTGTCACTTGATTTTACCTGAATATTATTTGATATGGATCATATCTTGCTGTATTAGATTATGATGTCGTCACTTTTGATGATCTGCACCACACTGAGCCTCTTCTTTTGTGTGTGTGTGTGTGCATAACATATGTATGTATCTATACATAGTTACATACATATGTTGGATCAAAGAGTTTAGCTGTTCTTGGTTTTAGAATGTCGATCCGTCCATGACATGAATTAGGACAAAGACATGTATATCAAACTTGTGAGGTTGGCTTCGAGGAAACAAAGTGAAAAGTTATTGTCGTCTCCCAGAAACGTTGCAACAAATGTCTAGGAAGCATATAACTAAGTAGAAAACTGAACATGTATAAGAAACCGATTCAAAACCATCTTTGGGTCTAATTTACTCGATTCTTAATGGAAAACTCGTGCAGCCTCCAAGGAATTAGATAAAATTAGCTCAAGAAATCACCCCATCATTCAACTATAGAACTGCAAACTGGTTGGTTGATTGGCATGACAGGAGACGGCCGCTGAGCAACACACTTGATCTATATTACGTACACCCAATATGGACACTTATTGGACCTTCTTGGACATGAGTTTGATAGCTTAAACTCCAATCAAATAGATCTACATAAATAAATGAACGGATAACTATCGTTCATGTGTCTAAGTTGCTTGATGTTTTCTTCCAACATCCAATTTTTGCATGTTGTTTAAGATGAGACTGGTGTAAAAGGACTTGTATGTCAAAGACAGATCCTTATCTTCATTTGTGGAATGAAGAAACATGATCATCTGAAAGTATAATTAGTTTGTAATATGATCATCAGATTTTTTTTTTTTATGTTTCAGATTTCGAAATTCTGAAACATAAATCATTCAATTACCTTGTCTTCCCATGCATTCAGTTTGGAGGGTCAGGAAGCAATGAGGAGATCGTCTAATTCGCCTGCACTCATTTTAAAGCCGAGTACCCAATCTTCGACAAGGTAATGTTTGTTCGCGTGTTTGTATTGTTCTATTCATTCTGGATGTAATTTGTTACATCCAAGCTTCTCCCACTAGTATAGTTTTCTTGTTGTGTTGGCTATAGTGCATGAATTATTACAGAACAATATCATTAGTGGAAAACACCACTAGTCTCATTTGTTTCAGCCGGACTAAAATGCTTTGGTTAATTTTCCTACAAATGTTGATCTGTGTGACATGAAACTGAAGTATTGTTTCTGATTCAGGTTGATGTAAATGGTGATAATGCTGCGCCTATTTACAAGTTCCTGAGATCCAACAAAGGTGGCATCCTCGGTGATAGATAGCATCAAGTGGAACTTCCCCAAGTTCTTGATCGACAAAGATGGCCACCGCTATGCTCCAACCACAGCCCCCCTCAAGATTAAAGATAAAACCAAGCACAATATTTGCAGAAGGACATCAAGAAGCCCTTGGGCACTGCATAAATCCTGTTCTTGGGGCATGTCACTCTCTGTTTGGCTTCTTTAGGAATGCTACTATCAGCAGCATTCTTGCAGTCTTGATGATTCAATGATAAGAGAATGCAATCTGTTGTTGTTGTTTTTTCACTGCAATTTATTTATTTATCAAGCTTAAAAATCTGCTTCTTCATGCCTAGCATTTGCTGATGTTGGTGCTGGTTTTACATGATATGTGGACATGCACAGTTGGTCCATGAGCTCAATTGCGGGGTTCATGTAGTATTATTCCTGTCATTAGTTATTCCATGTAAGGTATAGGATCATCTAAGACAAGGTCAACATGGAAAACAATGTTGAGAAACCTTCAAGCACTTCATTCCAATCTACTACAAGTTGAAATCAATCTGGGAATTATGTTTGCACTTCATCATGATGCATGTGCTTGTTCAATCAAGACATTTGATCATCAGAAATAGCTACATTCATCTGCAAAGACTTCTTCAGCTGCATTTGAACACCTACATTGACTTACAAGTTCTACAACTATGAAGAAGCATCAACACATCTTCCACCAAGGATATAACTGAAAGCTTGTTAGCATTAGAGATTCAAACTTGAGCTGCTGCAGAGTGCCATGGAATGTTGCTATCACAGTGACTATTCGATGCCTCATATGGACAACACTACCCTCGTGTAAGGTCGATATCCATGTGAGCATTCCTCATATCGAGTTGCCTCGATGCAGGCCACCCCGCCATGACCGGAGGAGTAAGGTTTTCACTAGGGAACTCTGCATACTGCATGTGTCGCTCATCCCCAACCTCTAGCTCGGATTCAGTGCCTGTTTCGTTGCTGGCTTTCACCTTGCTCTTCACCTTTGATCCTGCGTAAATGAAGCTTCCTACAATTACCTGTAATAAGAACAGAAGGACGCACAGGACATTGAGACTAGAGTTCAGCTGCAAAAGTGTTCGTGTGACCACAAGGTTGACAATCTCTCGTTACAGTAAAAGCAAATCTAGAGGTCAAGATAGGAGGTCATCTCGAAATCTATGTAAAAGAGACAAATGTAGGCCTGAGTAGTTTACCTGTACCGGGTTTGCAGCTATAAGAGATCCAGCTACACCACCGCCAATTACGCGGCCGTCGGGACTAGAAAGAGAGATGCTCAGCCCTCCAGCTCTGCTACGCGATCCACCGCTGTCCGTCAAAGTGTATGAACCAGACAAGCAGAGTATCTCAAAACGGCCCTGATCAAGTTTGAAACAGTGTAAAGTTGGAAAACATGAACCGTTGCGAAAATGTTGAATCAATAACATGGTTGAGGTGATCCTGTTCTAAGCTGAATCTAACACAACCTCAAAATTATTCATAATTAATAGCATAGAAAAGCTTCTTTAGGCTCGAAATGGCAATCAATCCAACATCTCATTCGGATAATAACTTGGGATAAAACATGTGCTATCTAATGTTCATTTTGCACCATTCTTCAACAACATAGACACAAATTTGAAGTCATAGACAAAAAGAATAGATTATTAAGCATAATTATGGTCGATAGGCTGTTAATATCCTTACAAGTTGGTATCAGTTTTGATATGTCTGAGCATTATGAAGCCAGATTTTTGATATGGTAGCTAGTAAAGTTGTTTAGCTTGAATAGTTTTAGCTGGATAGTTCAGTCTTGGAGAGATTCAAAGTGTCAAACCTTATCATGAATCAATCATTTTCCTTGTGGGATATAAAGACATCTGCATTAGAACAGTTCAGTTACAGTGAACACTCTCCTTGTCTATCTTTAGATCACAAACTGGTTGTCTTCCCTCCAGATTCTTGTCGGGAAGAAAAGGACAATTTTCTCTTTGTATGCTGATGGCACATCACCTTACCTTCATCAACCCTTCAAACAGCAAATGAACACATATTTTGGGCTTCTTAGTAGATAAAAGATATTATCACTTTGAATTCTCCAGGTACTCCAGAATATCCACTAACGATACAATCAATTTTATTTTCAACTATTACTAATACCATATCAATCATTCATAGATGAACTCTCAACAAAACTCGTCTTCCAAGTTTTGAAGTCAGAAAAAGCAGGCAGTAGGTGCTTGAATAAAAAAACCAGAATATGATTAATGCAATCAACATGTCCAAAAGAAATTAGAGAGAAGTTGCGAACCTCATAAGTGACTGTGCCACCAGAAGTTGCAGACTGCCGAAGAGTCACAGTGGACACAGCACCATTTGCTGAGAGGATACAGACAGCCCTTGGTCCCTGCTGGGAGAATGACATTATCTTTGCAGCGATGTCCTGCGCAAAAAAAATTAGTCTACATATCATCAGTATGTGCCAATACTTGATGCCAACTCCAGTGGCAACTAAAATATGGAATTTCCAGTCAACAAGCAGGAAGACAATAACACTATTATGGCATGCTAAGACTAAAAGCATAAGAATTTCAAGCAAACAAAAGCAACATGATAACAATTTTCAAGGAATAATAAAAAAAAAAAACTTTCACTAACAACATTTCATTTAATTCAACTAAGTGATAGAAAGTTTGAACCATACATAATGGAATCTTGTGTTCTTAGGATTTAGTTAGGCCGCAACGTTATAATCTGCAGATACAAGGCTTTCAACTCCATGCAAGTCAATGAACCTCAAGTTAAAGAATATGTTTATGTGATGAACAACTGAATTGCTTCAACCACAAATATTGCATACAAGCTTTGAGCTGCATAGCATTGTAAAAGAAGGTGCAATTTTAGCACACTTGATTTATAGAAGGATCACAATGTCATCCAAAAAAAGGAGTCATTTTTCTTTTAGCATAGATACCATTGAAGAAATGTAATCCACTTCTTTCCGAAAGGAAAAAAAAGGCAATAAAATCCGTACCTCTCCTACTGGTATTGTTATGATGTGTGGGGTAAAACCCATTCCAGCTGAACCAACAACCCATTCACCTGTTGCAAGGCAGTCAGCAAAAGAATCTATTAGACACTGATCTGTTAGTGTACATGGATGCCAAGAAGTAGCTTGAAATGTTAGTGTACAGCAAAGTTTTCACTCGGATTCCAACATAGTATATAACATGCTCCAACCCTGACCCTGTCCACTATAAACTCACTGTCTAATGAAAGAACAAAAAGAACAACTCTTATAGTTAGAGATAATCTACTCTCTACCTAAATTAATTTGTTTATCTTCAAAATTGCTAATGATATAAAGCTTTTTTAGATTCTCATAAATACTAATACTGGTCATACAAGCATATATCTCCAACACCATAGTTCAAAGTTGAAAGAGTTTCACACTTCATAGATCGAGCCAAGCTGCTCCAAATTGGCATCCGATAAGCCAACAAAGAGGCAGCAAGCAAAGGACAACAAAGATGCAAACTTTTCTTCAGGAAGGAAAGGCAAAGGGGAGATCTTTTACCCACCAAGTGATGCTAACAGTTGCTTCCTTCCAGTGCCTGGCGGCCGCCCTCTTCCTCGCTTCTGCGACGGAGCGCCGGACCCCGAAGCTGACCCTGACACGGTCACCGTCCCGGAAGGAGGAGCAGACGAGGAAATGGGCGAGAGCGCCAAACCTACGCTCCCATCGGGCCCATACTTTCTCGGCCTTCCTCTCTTCCTCTTCACCGGCTCAGTTTGGCTTACTCCCTCGCTCAGACCACCGCCACCACCATGGGACGAGACCGCTGGAGGAGACTCTACCTGGAACGGCATCGAACCAACGCCGGAAGACGGGGCCGTCAGAATCGCGCCAGGGTTCGGCATCGACCGGACCCCGGGTTGCGCTGCCACATTAAATCCAGACTGCGAACCAGCACCGGGACCGGGGATTGCTCTATGCGCTATGTAATAGGCTGAGCCAGACATCCCATCCATACATGAACCGAAAGAGGGAGCTGGTCCTCCTTCCCTCAAGAACCACTCAAAACAGGAGCAAGATCGAGACTTCAGGGTTGTGGGCGAGACTAGAACCGAAGCCCCCGAGCCCTGAAATCGAAGCATAGCGTATGAAACTGATAGGCCATGCAGAAAAACCATAGGGCGCCATTTCGGCATCATCCGCTTCCTGTAAAAAAAAAAAAAAAAACCTCACCTTTATCTATGCACCTCCACCTATCTCCCCTCCTCAGTGCAGAGAAAGGCACAGTAGATAAGGTGAGCTCCAGCTTCCAGAACCTGCTCCTTTCGGAGCAACGGCGACAACCTAGGCTCGGGAAGGGATCGGTGGAAGGAGCCAGAGGAGGAAATGACACATCTAACGCGCCTCAACGCTTCTCAAAGCCCCCTCCCTTCCTCACCTTCGTTTCATTCTCTCACTGTTATCTCTGCCCCAATTTGTTCTCTCTGTGCAAGCGTCTTTTAGAGAGAAAGAGATAGGATCGAAGGAGCCAAGCGGTGCTAACAGGAAGCACAGAAGCCACAATTCAGGGTTATAAATGGGGAGAGAAATCAACGAGTCAGGCGATCTCCGGGAAGAAGGTAAGAGGGAAGGAACCGCCCTTGTTTTATTTCTCCCTCATTTGGTTCCTCTTCCAATGGCAGTAAGAGAGTGGCTGTGTGTCTGTGGATTCGTTGATAGGATAATTACCAAACCAGCCTTTTTTTTTTTTCCTCCTAAAAAAAAATTAATAATAATAATAATTGTGGATATAACCGGAAGGAACGTATCCGAGATGTTTAAGATTTCCGAGGTGGCAAGAGCTGGGAACCGCGGCCGCGGGACCCGCATCTGGCCCTTTGAATCACCGGTTATATCACGAATCACGAGGCTCATGGAGGACGAGCATCCATCCATCTTCCCAGAGAGACTTCTATACTTCTCCTTACCCACGACCAGTTTACTCGGTTTCTATACCCGTCTCGCCATCGATGGCCCGACGCAAGCCCGGCCGCGACGCGGCTAGCGATCCGGCGGCACGACCGGCAGCGGCGCTGCAACGCGGAGGAGGGCGTGGCTATTGCAGCAGGAGACGACAAGCAGGTCCTCCGAATTCGTGCGGCTTGCGTCTCGCGGACTCTTAAAGTCCAAAAGCCATTGCTTCCAGCTTCATCCCCACCACCATTTCATTTCCTCCTGTCGAATACTCCATCTCCATCGACTCATCTAAATGGGTGGACGCACGAATACGCATGCAAAGTATGATGACTTTTGAGAGCATCGGAGGCTGACACTTCGTGTAAGGGACGTCGAGATGAATGTCCCATGCACAAACTTCCACATCCTGATGGGTTGTTCGATAGGTCATATCATCTACCAAAACTTTTGAGTGGAAGATCACAAACAAAAATTGAGATCTGAGTTCTTGGATCATCGTCGCCGGAGTTAAGTTGTATACGGATACATAATAGACTACCAAGATGGTTGACTCAGAAGTTTCAGTGGGATACTGCTTGGTTTTAGAAACGCAGGTCAACAAATAATGCTGACATTGAAGTTGAAGCTGCCACTGGAAGAAGAGTTACTTTTGTGTCATGATTTCCTATCCATGTTCTGTAGTTTTTTGAATGGAAGAAATGAAATTAAAGAAGGAAAAAAAAAATTGAATTTAAGCTCTCTTGAGTTGTTGGACAGCAACTCTCATGCTCAAAATTTGCAGGTTGAGTGTCAACTCTTCACACATCACCAACCATGTTGAATGTTTTGGACAGCATGATGTGGCAACTTTACCATAATGCAGGAGGAACCTCTTTGCAGATGGATCCTAAGAAGAGCAAGATGGCTCAAGAACAGTGCAAGAGTCTTCCCAAATAGCTCTCAGCTCCACCTTGGATCCATTTTCTTGATTGCAGATAAGGTTGTGATGAGCTTGTAAGAGAAAACACAGTGAAGGCTTCCTTGTTGGTTATCTGGTCCAGGGGGGGGGGGGGATTCAACAGCTACTGGGGAAGGTGAGTCAGCCAAGCAACAGTGGTCACTGACTGAGGAGTCAAACAAGGGGGTGGAGCTCCTTTTCCACCACTTTGACCAAATTGGAAGGCAGGGTGTGGCAAGGAGATGAGTTGGTGGATCCACCACCCACTCTCTTTTGGATAAGCATGAACCAGAGCATCATCCATCATTCATGGTGACAGTGACCACAAAGGAGAAGAGCCGGCAGCCCCCATGCCATGGCCTACTCCTCAGTTGGACCAGTGGCAGCGCAGGGGGAAGGAAAGCTTCCTTCAAACAGTGTGCTTTCTGGCGCATGAGGCATCATGGCTACATGTCGAAGGTAAAAGCTGGCTGAGGACTCCAAGGACGATGAGCCATGTTTCAGTCAGTGTGATGTCTTAACGAAAAAGATTTACTTGTCTCACTCATAGCTCAATGAACAAAATAATAATAATAATATCTATCTTGTAATTGACTCCAAATATTAAAATTAAAAGCGTATAAATATAGATTAATTTGGTGAGTTTGAAGTATTGCTTCACACGGAGAAAGCATTGGGGGTGAAAGCGATGCAACTGAGAGCAGTATGCATGTGCACATGATCGCCACAGTGGTTTGTCGTCACTTCTTTAATGATGTCTGTCTTGATCTTAAAGCTATTATGGCTTCACAGCCAGTGAGCACATTTGAATGATTTGAGGAAGAAAGGCAAAAGCAATGGCAGAAAGAAAAAGAAAAAAAAAAAGTGTTGGAAGTACATAACACCAGATTGAAAGCTGATCAAATTTGCCAACCAATTTAATCACATATATTCCGTTCTTAAGAAACAAAATTTTATTACAGCATTTATCTTTTATAAAAAAAAAGAGGGTCAAACAAGAACATGCAATTCAGAACCTCTAAGAATGCACAAACATAAATTAAAGATTTCTATTCACTGTACAACTTCTGCATATGATCACTGGATATTGGTCCATTGGAAAACTCACCTACCATGCACAAGCTGATTCTTATTTCCTTTGTTTCCCAATCCACACAGGGCTATGTTTATGAAGCTGTTCTTGATGGTATAACAATGTTTACAGAAACTGTGCTTCAGAGTCAGGGGTAAAAAGGCTTTACATGTCGATCCTTTTGCATGCCTAACATTCATAGCCAATATTTTGACAATGATATCGGTATCTGGCAGCTTAGGAAGGCATTTTATATTGTACACATGACAGAACCCAATCTGGAAGTGCCGGTTTGCATGTTGTATATAAATTATTCAAACTGGGTAGATGAGATGGGAGCCCAGTAACATGGCACTGCTGATCCATTCGGAAGACCTTTCCTGTGGTTGAGATATCCTCTCACTCCTAGGGCTCCACTGGAAAAGCTTTATAATATGCCTGGCTCCGAGGCCAGTATTTTCGTCTGTAGATGCCAATTATTCATTGTTGCAATGTGAGCCCAGAAATAACTTTACGGTGTCATCGATATGTGCACTTACACATGATCCCATGATTGGACTAAATAATTTCGGACGGTCCGGTATAGTTCCTACTCTCAGCCCTGTTCCTTCGTGGAATTAGGCCACCCATTGATCGAGTGCTCATCAGGATGGATCTTCAACTTAGCAAGAAGTCTTTCATGAACCAAATTTTCTATTGCTATTGCATCTTCGATGCTGTTATGAAGCTGTTTGCATAACTCATCAAGTGCAAGCATTGGAAATGGTTCTTCGATAAGCACACCAACCTGAAAAAGTTTCTAGAGAATGTTAATGGGGTAGAATCCTGCAGATAGAATATAAGTGTCATGTGATGATAAGCATGATATCCAGAACATACTAGAATGTTGCTTCCTCAATTTGCCATTCTAATAGAGTCAGGTGCTTGGTTAGGAAAATCTTGTTCTGACACAAAGCACACCAAATACGATGCATATTATAAAAAAAAAAAATTGCAAAAGAGGGCGAAAAACATAGCAATTAAAATTTTCAACACTGGCCGCTTATGAATCATCAATTATCTAAATAATTTAAATCATTTTTGTATATCAGATCAAAGGCAGGAAACTCATCAGGAAAGATTCTGTAATCATAATAAGATGATATCTCTTCCGCTCTTATTTTGTTGATTCTATAACAACAACAGACCATTCATTGTTTATGTTTCTTTAATTCTATAACAACATTATACTAATGAACTGTTAAAAGAAAACAAAGACTCACACAGTTTTAGCATTCAGAAACATATTATTTTCTGATATATCTGGAGCTTACTGCTTGCGCTCACTCCACTAAAAAATAACAACAGGACACTTAAATCAAACAATGACTAGATTTCTGATTGGTAATCTGATGCTGTCATAACTTGGTATATAGTGGACCTAAGATCAGTGCTGACAAACATGTAAACATTTATTACCATTTTCATCAATTTTCACATATATAAGGAGATGTATTTTTGTTTTCAAGGAACATAACTCGAGAAAATGTTGCTTACTTCTTCGATGCAGAACAAAGAGGCTGCACTTATGAAGGTGGCAGGAACAACAATCCATTTGCAATCATCCCAAAGTATCACAGGGAGCGTAAGATGCCACAGGACTAGAAATCTTGAGGTTAAACGGGTATAGGATAAAGGAATAGGGATGCCCATGAGTTGTTCACAAACACCAATACCTTCATGGAAACAGCAGAGTTTTGACTCCTACATTAATAAGCAATATATATAAATTTTCAGAATGGAGAATTGCTAAACACTAACTCGCCCCTGCAGCATGTGAAACTGTTTGACAGACATACAATGAACAACTACCATTTTCTAAATAATTGATCATTGCCAGAAAGATCAATGAAAAAATGAAACAAGAAACACAAAAGTAATGTGCAAGTTACAGATAGTTGTAAGTTCTTCGAGACAACCCAAGGATACCTTAGATTTATATCAAGAAACTTTATTGCACTATAGGCAGAGAAGAAGTAATTAAGTTCACGTTTGGCTAGAGAAAAACATTGTGGCATTCCCACATCAGTGACACCAAGGACAATGACCAGAAAACTTGCAAGTCTCACTTCCAGTACCATAATGACCAAATATCAATTCATGGGCATAACTAGTTAAACAAGCTATTCTGATATTCCATACTATCATCCAGTAAACATGACAAACAAATGCAGCAAATTTTTGGTTTCTTTGGACATTAAATTTGTCATACATGTCCTAAGTTGTCTGTTCCTATTTCTAGTGCCACTAATATGTCCATTCATCCAATGTATAAGGTACTGAGACCACCCTTGTGTCGGTCTATGCTGGTTGGTATATATCGTGTTGGCTCATTACCAGCACAGCACTGTGCTGCAATATTTGAAACCTTGCCTGTTCCTTCTAAGTCTAGCACTTCCAAAACCGACTAAATGTTATATTATGCAAGCTCTCTGTATATTATTTATTTTATTTCCTTTTTTGTCTCATGTTCTTCTTTCATCATTTATGTCAGGGTGTTCGTCGTGACAATCAATCTCTTTCTCAATGAATAAGTTAAGTTCTTGATTGTTTGTTCTGACTTGCACAAATTGCAACATAATAAATAAAAGCGGATTTTTGTTTCATTTGTATAATCATAGGCATGTTCAGAATCATGTTACACCTTCACATCCTGCAAGCTCATAAGTGTATCACAATTGTTATACATCTTTATTGCATACTGATTCATGTATAAATAGATGACAGCCTTCTGCTATTTTTCCCTTCATCACAGTAACTCTTTAACATTTTTCAGCATAGGTAACACGTCAAAGCTAAATAACTCTGATCAACAGAACAAAAATGATGTATCCACATAAAGGAGCATATTGATAAATATGCCATAAATTCAACTGATTGCATAATTTAAACTGTTAAGAGCTTTTTCTGCTATCTGCTGAATAATATGCTTTTAAATGAGGATGGTCATTTTATGTTGCACAAGGAATTACCAAGAGGTTACGCTTTGGCTCTTCAATGTGTAAGATTTGAATGCTCTGTGAAATGAACTCAATGACACAGCGCGGACGATGTTTTGATTTCATAATTACTGTTAGATCATCCACCTCAAGCAAAGTTTGCAGATCTGCTTTGATATCTGAGCCGCTAATAACATGACACTGCAGTGAAAAAATCAGTTGTGGTGATGCCAGATTAAGTTGATGAAAACATAATTAATATCTACAACAAGAGAAGGCTTTATATTAATTAAAATTTAAAACTAGAAGAAAAGCATGTCAAATCCAAATTCACAAACATGTGATAATGCCTGTTGCAGAAACATCATGATACCTTTTGTAACTATAATCCTGTCATTTGCTAAAAGAAAATAAAAGATTCCAGAAAAAACATATGCCATCTTCATTCCCAAAGCTTGAGAAGAAACTACAAACCCATTGTATCCTGGAAACACCAGTTCCATGACTAAAAACTCTAAGAGCAGGTGCTCCAATAATCAAAATTGACCAGAAAAAAAAAAGAACACAGGTACAAAATTGCACGAAATGAATGTGTATGCATATGATAGCTCATTTCAAATGTTCCAAATATCTCTTGTTGATTACTATTTCTGTAACCAGACAAGATTCATAAGGATACTAAGATAACAGCAATGTTGTGGCCAAAAGCTACAGAAGTTCACCAACAAAGAAAGGAAGCAAAGAACAGAAAAGCATAGCAGCTGTTATTTTGGAAGAATAGACATCACCGTATCATCCAACCCTACAACTATAAAAAAGTAGCAATATTTCTGTGCAAGATAGAAATTCTTTCTAAATACCCTTCTGAACAATGTAATTAAATGCCAAAGAATCTGGTGCAGAAGCAAAAAGATTTCCGATCCAGTTCTCCAGCCTTTTCTCCATTGAAGTGAATTTTTCCTTGAGGATTGACAGCTCACTTCTATTCTAAGGTTTTTGTTCTCATTTTCTTGGAATGTTCAAAAATTTTATCGGCACCTCAAAAGCTGCTGACTACTCTCATATCTGAGATACAATCAAGCTCTTGATAATAACAAGAAGAATATACGAGTGATCTGGTCATTTAAAGGAAGTGGCAACCTAATTTGAAGCATGAAAAAAGTGAATAAGAAATAGTCTGACAGATGTAATAGCTATCACAAGACAAAGGATAAAGCATGTATCGATTCTAATGGCTTCTAAATCGCAATCCTTATCATTTCGTAATCCAACCATGGTCTGCCCGGTTCCACAAAAAAATTCCTGACTTGCTTGACGAATATCAGATCATCTAATTCTTTGGTGTTCATGTGATTTGAACTAGAAAAGGCGCTGATGCATCATACATAATAAGTGGTGATGTCTAAGCTGGAAGAACGAATTCAGTCCTTGCTATTGTCAGCAATAAAAGCTTTATATGCTTAAAATTTTCAGTTTCAACAGTATGCCGTATAAGGTAGGCCATCTACGATTACTCTATGGAAGAATCAAAATAAATAAAGAAGGCCATCTACAACTAACCTACAACATACAATTATGGTTTACCTGCTACTCAATGATCTATATCATGTAGAAACACTCCTGTTCCATCACCTTCTATATGTTCCATAAAGACACTCAGTCCTTTGCTTCCCTACTTTCGCTGAAGAACTACAAGCTTATTAAGATCATATTATTATGCAGCCCCTCAGAATATGGTAATATGTCTTCCTCTACATTTGTTAAGTATTCAACTTATAAGGGAGCACTTGCCCTCTTGGTAAGGATCAACAGAATGTCTGCAAAGTATGACCCATATGATCGATTGAACAACCACACCAACAATGGCAGCTTCTTTGAAGCATATCCATCAGCTAGATCACCTTATTCATGAGATACGCCAGTTCAGCAGGAGTTGCTGAGCAAACAAATGTAAGAACAAATCAATATTATTCTGAACATTGTAATCATCAAATTTCATGAAACTCTATAATTCTAACTTGCAGGTATAGACTATGCACATCTACTTGACTCTAGCTACTGGAAAAGTTGGCAATTAATCTTTACAATTGCTAACACATCTATACTTCCTGACGAAATGCATTAAAGATATCAAAAGAAAAGAAAACAATTTGAGTGCCCGAGAGCAAGAAAAGCTAGTCGAATCAAGATAAAAAAGATTGACCTTGAGAGCCATGGTAAATGCTATGATGTAATTTAACAGGGACCGCTTGACCCCGGCGTCATCCTCCCTCACTTTGACCGACATCACTATTCCGGCTAGCTCGCTGGCGCCCGCCATGACCCTCATCCAGGCTTTCCTCCCCTCCTCGAACCTCGAGTAGGAGGCCTCGGTCCTGAATACGAGCAGCAGAGCCAGGGCGGGCGCGGTGAGCTGGTACGGCAGCGAGGACGCGTGGAGAAGTGGGAAGAGACCCGGGGGCAGCCAGGCGAAAGCGACGGCGGAGTTGTAGAGGGCGAGGGCGGCGGCGACGGCGGTGAGGGCGGAGACGGGGGGGATGAGGGAGAGGATGACGCGGGATGAAAGACTGGAAAGGAGGTGGCGGAGGTGGCGGAGGGAGCTGCGGTGCTCCCGCCAGTCGTCGGGCGTGTAGAGGGGGCGGCGCTTGCGCATGCCGAGCTCCTTGACCGCGTCAGCCCAGTCGGGGACCTTCCGGAGGAAGCGAGCAAGGGAGGGGGATCCGTCTCTCTCGCCATCGCCGTCGCCGTCTCCGGTGGGATTGGAATTGGAGCACGGGATCGGGTGGGGGAGGCGAGGAGCGCGAGGCACGACAGGGATTCTTGAGGAGAAGAGATGGGGGTTAGAGTTCGACTCAGCGGAGGGGGTGGTGAATAGGAAGGAATGGGGAGGAAGCAGGAGTTTGGCCATTTGGATAAGGAAGCCGCGGTTGCCGGGGTAGACCGGAGGAAGAAGATGGCGCGGGCGAGTGAACGAGGGTTGGTGAGGGCGACGGAGAGGCGTTTGGATGTTTGATAACGACAGCTGTGGAGGATGCACCAACACGTGGACAATATGAACGTAGAGCGACCGACGGATGCGTCCTTTGTTGCTTTGTTTTCGCATTACTCTCTCTACTTCTCCGACACGGTTGGCCTCCGCCCCGTCTCTGCGCTGCCGGCCGCCTCCGCCACTGCGAGGCCCTCGTCGTCGGCCTCGAGTGCGGGCTTTCGGTGGCTGGTCTTGTGCCCCCCTCGAGTGCCTGGTAGGACAAGGACCTTTCCCGCACACAGAGCACTCGTAGGACTGTGCTTTCGGAAGCGGCAGTGACGACAGCACATGT
Organism: Ensete ventricosum; assembly: GCA_029747655.1. NCBI lineage: Eukaryota > Viridiplantae > Streptophyta > Magnoliopsida > Zingiberales > Musaceae > Ensete > Ensete ventricosum. Next base: position 53,943,126 of record JAQQAF010000008.1, read on the forward strand.
TCGTGTTCGAACGCTGCTCCGCCACTGATGCCGCGGGAGAGCATCACGAGGCAAAGGGCGTGGAACTCCTCCCCGGTGTAGAGGCAATGGTGGCCGAGGCGGTCAGCATCCTCATCGGAAACTTTGGGAAAAGAAGAGGGGGAGAGGCGTGAGTGCTTCGACCGCTTCCCCTTCGTCGTCGACCCTACTTGGTAGGACGGCGGCGGCAACAATAAGGGCGTCTCTTCTACGGCATCTACGGCCATCAGATCCTTGTTCTCTTTCTCGGTCGTAAGTGACTCGCCCACAGGAAAGCGACGAGGTCTTATGGCGAGACGGAGGCAGTGAGGATGGCGACGAGGGCCCAAGGTGGGGTCTCACGGTGCGAAGGCGTGACCCGCAGCAGTGTCAGGGCGGAGGCGGAGAGCGATAACGAGGGATTGACCACATCGAGGCAGCGGCGATGATCGACAAGACGGAGGAGATGAGCTTATCTTTTAAGTAAAAAAAAAAAGATAAAAGAATATTTTGTCGAAAAAAATAAAAACTTATCCATAAATGAATGATAAATATAGATATAAATTAGATTAAAAGATGGATATGTATAATATATACACACACAAAAAATGCAATTAACCAACATAATTATTTAAAAAAGCAAAAAAAAAAAGAAAGATAATATAGATGGATTTATAACTAATATATGAAAAGGCTTATGATAGAGAGAGACTTGGAGAATCCATTAGCATCCGACCTTCCAACCTACATCAGATCTCCGAAGACTACATTGCAGGGTAGGAAGCAGCACAGGAGATCTAATTACACAATCGGCAACAGTGGCAGAGTTGTCACCAGTCAAAAATCTCGAAGAGGCTGCACGGAGTCGCTTCACTCGAATCTGCTGCTACTACACAGTAGAAGTTGCAGAGATGAGCAATCCATCACAGGCATTTACTTATCACTCTCTGAAGCGACCGCTTTATCATCCCCGGCGACGCCACGTTGCTGCTTCTTAGCTGCAGTGAACACAGAGAGCAAGCCATGTCAGTGACCGAGGAACGCAGTGCAGGAGGAAGTGGTCGGGGTTTTGGAGTCGCCCGAACCTTGGATTTCACGGTCAGTGCAAGCATGCCGTCGACGGTGGAGGATTGCACCGAGATGGGATCCAGATGGAGGTTGCTCATCGACTCGACGACCTCGAGCAGCAAGCACTCCCGCCACGGGCATCGCAGCTCCACCAGCACCTCCCTCTCCTTCACTCTGACGGTGACGTGGACGGGGCCGTGCTTGGACAGGACGAAGTGGTGCTCCGCCTCTCCCTCGTCGATGTCGCAGGCCTTCCTCTTGTTGCCCAGCGGCTTCCACTCGTTGGTGATTTCTTTGCCTAAGTAGTTGTCGGATGTTCTCTCTGCTACGTCAGGATTCTTCCTTCGGTCGGTGGTGCCGAGCACAGCTGTGCCGGACTCCAGCTCCTGCACTCTTCTCTCGAGATGCTTCAGATACTGTGTCGTGTCATCGAGGATCGAAGCCTTGTCGATCTGACGAGAGAAACAACGATGAATGAGGTGGTACGTGTGCGCGTCGTCGATCAAAATGGTCTAAGAAGACTAATCCGATTACCTTGCCGCCGGTAGGAACTAATGATCTCAGAGCGAGAAATTTCTCGTTCAGCTTCTCTCTTCTCCTCCTCTCGGACCACCACGCTCTGTCCATCAGAATCTTCTTCAGCAGTTTCTGAGGCGTGCTAATGAATGATTTGGGAGTGTTGAAGCCTCTTCGCCAGACCACAAAACTGGACCTGAAGGACACCTTGAGGAAGCACAGAACTGAGTTGACCTGCTTCGAGGTCCGCAAAATGGTGGCCACTGTCTCTGCGTAGTGTGAATCATCACCATCGAGATCCAGAGAGATGTGCTTGCCATAGTTTCCCTCTTGAAGACCACCAAGCATCTGGTGTCTGGTTGGCTCCCTCGTTGCAGAAGGCACAGCCCTCTGGGCGTTGACGAAGGACATCGTCGCAAACTCATTGGAGCTCAGAGATCCATGTAGCAGGCCATTGCTGAACTCATCATCTACCAGTTGCATGCTGTGAGTCCGGGACATGCCATTGAGCCCATCAGCTCCAAACAGGTCTTCTAGCTGATGAGTGAGGCAGCACTCATTTGAACTGTCATCAGGAGAACATGAGTCCGGTTCCTCACAGATGTTCTGATGGAGCTCCTCAACCTTGACTGATTCAGTTTGTTCAGTGGGCAAATATGAATGGATCGGAAATGGGAAATGTGTTGTTGGATCACTCTCCAATGGAGTTCGGTGGTCGGTGATCAAGTTGTGCTCCTCCAAGGGGATCGAATTGTCGATACCATTATCGATATCTGGGCATCTTATGCCTTCACCACGCTCAGCTAACTGTGGACTGCTCATGGATTGTTCAGAACAGATAGGATTTGACAGCTCCCAGAAGAAACTTGTTATTTGCTTTACGAGATCAACATCCTCCAAAATCTTCAAACAGGACATAACAAATCAATCGAAAATTAGCTGAATGAGAAGTCTAGTTCAGAGTTTTCCTCCATGTTCAGTAGATTGCTGGAGCTCACCACTTCAGTTGTGCCCAACTCCAGTACTCCACCCATGAAAGGGATGCATACTACAGTCTGCAAAAAGAGGAAGACATAAACAGATGCAAAATATAGAGAATCTGAGATCAACAGATTGACATCATGCGGTAAAAGGTTACAGAAATCGGAGATTGTGCTAACATATTCCAGACAAATGATTTTGGAACTATTTGAGACACTGAAGAAAATGGCTATTAGAATTGGGAAACTTAACCACAAAGCATTTCATCATACAGATATATTGATAAAGAGGTATATGTAGCAGCTGCGAGTTTCATACCTGAATAGATGCACTCTGGATGATGCATGACAGGGATGGATCGAGCAATCCGCAAATAACATATCGAAAATGAAAGAGTAGAGAAACATCAGCTTCCACAAGAACTGATGGAGTGTAAATTGAGCGCGAATTGTGTAATCTACCTTTGCCAGAAGAGAGCGAGAAAAAATCTTGCTATCTGCAAATTGAGCATTGTTCAACCAGATGTGCTGATCGTTGGCCAAGGCTTTACCTGGCAATCTGAAACAGCAGAAGGAAGGTACATAAACATGGAATTTAGATCATGCAAAACAAGGGAATTGACATTTGTCTTATGTATGCTATAAAGCTCTCCATGATAGACTGTAGAAATCCATCATTTCTTCATTAATAAATGCAAAGAGGAAACAGAGGACGTGGAGGGAGGGAACTCTTGAGCTTTCAAAATGAGAATTTTTACCCTTGTCCTAGAGTGAACTTGAAGGTCATGCAAACCAAGTAATACCACTCCGCATCGGTGAGGTCTTCGGGAGACAGAGAAGCAGAAGGCCTTCTGGTCTGCTGATTGCTATCGCCTGCCGAAAGCGATTCATACAATTCTCTCAGTTGCTCACTCCTCTGAAGGCCTATTTGATCAGCTTTGAGTTCTATCGGCTGAGTCATCTTCCTCGTCTTTATATCACCATTGTAGTACCCATCACTCCATGCCAACACTCTTAACAAAGTGAACAAGGAAACCTTAAGCATCAACCATAAAGAATGCACTCAACCATATTGCAATGCAACAAGTAAAATGATTCTGATCAAAGATACTTTTTGATGGCAAAAGCTTCCTAAACTGAGTGATATGATTCTGTGGAGTGGCATTGATCTTTAGGCAGCAGCAACCCAGAAGAAACTATCAAAGATGAGGAGTTTGATGTGATATGTTTGTAGCAACATGTTGTCCGACTCTGCTCTGCTTGTGTTCAAGACATGAATGAACACATGACTAGGAAAAATAGCATAAGATTGAGAGAGAATGTTGACTTGTGGATACCTCAAAACTAAGCAGTATTGTGACAAGACATGGAATGAATCATCTTCTGTTTCGGTACAGAAATCATTCAGATTTACATGAGAGACATGAACAGAACTTGAACAGTAAAAGAGACCATCACAAATGAACAGATGAGATGCAAGTTGGGTTAAATGGAACCCAATTTTTTTGCAGGAATATGCTAGCTAATCCAACACATAAATCCAAGCAACATGGCATCATTGGCATTCACAAAAATCATGAGGTTTTGATCATTGAGGAGCCTTCTAAAACAATAAAATTAGCAGAAAAACAACTTACAAACGGATAATTAATTACTCATGAAAAATCTGCATACACATTGTAATAGTTTTCGAATTTGGCATCAAGTCAACTATCAGTAACTCTTGGGACCAAAAGCAGAAGATGAATCCAAAGAATGTGGATCTCTTCTGGCTTGACATGAGTGCATCTGCAAAAGGCTTAACTTCCAGAATAAATAAAGAGCCAAAGAGTCATCCTTGGCATCACTAGAACATAGATCTAAAATGTTGATCCAGTTACTAAGAGTATGAAGCTGTGCTGCAAAGTGTTGCACTATCAAGCTTGACTAGATTACATGCTAAATTTCCATTTTTTTTCTGGCAAATGTTTAACAGCCTAGATAAGAATTTAAAAGAGAGAAGAGTGTCTGAAACAAGCTATGAAATGTCAAAGAAACCACACAAGATTGCGTTGGACGGAGCAGCTTCTTTACCCTGGTTGCCTGGTGGAGATGGACCAAAAGATTGCATAGCTCCACTGGATCTTCCTAACTGTAGCAGCAATCTGCTTCCTGAGGTGGTGCTTCTCAGGTATTAACTCCTCATGGAATTCGAGATCTGCTTCCATCCCTCGACACAACCGTGACCTGTACCAAAGGCATGCAAAGAAATGCCACCAAGTTAAGGCTTCAAAAGAAGCTCTTGTTTTCGCATGCAAACCGATGCTTTCCCATCTTGCAGATTCAACCTTCACCGGACCAGCTGGTAGCTGAAGTTGTACTGAGGAGGAGTCAGCTCGGTCAAGGTAACAAGAGCTGGGAGGCTCCCAGCTTTACAAATAGGTCAATGATGCTTAATCTGAAAAGAAATCCTTGTGGGTTCTCTCCTCTTCTTTCTCCGGCAAAATTCCGACCCTTGGCCCTCCAAAGGAAAAGAAATCTGCTGCTCTTTTCTCCTTGGGAAGATGAGAAAGCCCCGTCATCTTTGTTGGTATAAATGCTCAAGGAAAACTAGTGGAGTCCACACAAGCTAGTTTACGACAGTCTCCTGCATCCCAAAAGGTCAATTGCAGTCTGGAGTCTGCAGGAAGAAAACGAGGAGCTCAGATCCCAGCAATGCAAGATGAGGAGAACGTAATCTTCCATTACGTATGAGAGGAGAGTGTTAAGGTCAGGGTGTCGAAGTTTGAAAGCAGTTTGCGTTGGACGCCGGCAGTAATAATAACTTGCGCACAGTGCGCGTCTTCTCTCTTCTCATCTGAATCCATTTCAGGACACTTAGTTTGCATTGAATCCTTTCACTAACCATAAATAGTTTGAACGAGCTCAGCAGCAGGGTATTAATGGTTTTACCTACGTTTCTGGGACCAACCAAGCAAAAGCCATGGGCAGCAGAGCTCGGTAAAAGCTTCTGCCACCGGCTATTCACCTTTTGTTTTCCTGATTCCTCTCACCTTTTGGGATTGAATGGCGACGAGACAGGACAGCGAGCACAACAAAGAATAACACCATTTACAGCAATCCGTCACCAGCCCATCTCTCTCTTCTGGACTCTGAGCGAGAGAGAGAGAGAGACGAAGAAGACATGATTGAGGGTGTTTTCCATGAGTCGAGCTGATGAGATTTGCTTCAACATTTGCTGGAGAGAACACTGCAGAAACAACAGATGCGAAGACTTCCTCTCCGTCTGTCATTTAGATCAAAGACATACAACCTTTCATTGTCGCACATGTTGATTGCCATAGCTCGGACTTCCTCTCCGTTTGTCATTTAGATCAAAGACGTACAACCTTTCGTTGTCACATCCAATATGCAAATATAATTAAAGTTTATATTAAGAGATTGATCTGATATGAGTTTGACTATAATGATTCAGAGTTACTATGGAAAGAACGCTCGGCTTGGATTCTCTCTCTCTCTCTCTCTCTCTCTCTCTCTCTCCCTCGAAGGTATTGATAGGCTCATCAATCACGACGTTACCTGTAGAAACCGGCCCACCACGCACCTATCCATCATTAAAAAGTGTTGGGGGAAGAAAAGTAGGAGCAGTATGCCTGCAATAGTGCTGCCTGGAGGAGCAGTCGAAGTGGCACCTGCATTCATTCACCATTCAAACTGTACCCTACACTCTCAGAAGTTTGCCTCTCTGCTGCTGCTTGGAGTTGTGTGTCGAGACTTTTAACACTCGTCTGAGATGCTGCAGTTCCACCCTTTTTACCTTTGAGCAGTATGAAATGCTATCCCCTTTTATCACTCACTCGCTGTAGATCATTCTCTCTCATGCTCTTTGCTTTTGCAAAATGGTGGCACAGCCCGTTGAGTACACTGTCTTCATCGACCATCGGTCAGCAACAGCTCTCGCCTGGATGCTTTCGCAATGAGAAAATTATATTATCACCACCACCAACACCAACACCACCAACACCACCACCATCACCGCCGACAGCAGCAGCAGAAGCAGCGACGACAACTTGTTGAGGAGGGAGAAGGAGAGCAGCGACGACAGCTCCACAGTTGATGTGGATGTGACTGAGCTGCTTCACATTTCTTTCAGGCCATTATATTGTCCCTCGCACCAGTCCGATGTTAGAATAATTTAAATAATTAAAATAATAGATAAAAATTTAGATTTAAATTTAGATGAAATTTATTGAAATATAATAGATTTGTTTGATATTCTAAAATATTTGTACTTTATCTTTTAGTTAATATAAATAATAGAAATTGTTCATAATTTCTTTTACTATTCATCTTCTCTAAAGTTCTATAGAAAATTTAATAATGATATTAAAAAGAATGGAACACTAGTAGATCCAATAAAAATCTAGAAATCCAATTTTTTTTTATATTCAAAGGTGATAATTATTCATTTTAGATTGTTAAGATGAAACTTTATTTATTTCATATAGATTATGAAATTTCGGTATAATCTACAAGATGCTAATATTACTAAAGATAAAAAAATTAGATAAATAAGAATATACAAAAAGATACAAAAGTCTTTTATATGCTACAACAATCAATATATGAGTCTCTATTAAAAATTTTAAAGCTTCAAATTTTTGAATGTGAATTCAAAACTCTTATGATGAAAAATTCAAAACTCTTATCGTTGATTTCTTATCAAAAGTTTTTTATATTGTGAATCAAATGAGATCTTATGGTGGGAACCTAAAAGATTAAATTAAATTAGAAAAAGTATTACGAAGTTTATCTTTAAAATTTGATATGATTCTAAGGCTATAGAATAAGCTAAAGATATAAGTATATTATCTATTGATGAATTAATGAGTTTTCTTTTATTTTATGAACAAAAATTGAATAGATCTTCATATGAGACTTTATACCATACTCTTCAAATGAAGATAGATAAAATAAAAAATAAAAAACTCAAAAATCAAATATAAAGGGAGATATCAAAATGGAAGAGATTGTGATCGATCAACTAAAGGTCAGAGAAACACGAATGAATGTAACAAAGAAACTCATCAATATTTTTATTGTAAAAAAATTAGACATATTAAAAAAGATTGCTGGTATAGAAATAAAAATTTAAATATTTCTCTCTGTTCTTACTGTAAAAATATGGTCATATTGAAAAAAAAATTATTGGAATAAAAATCAAATAAATTATCATCAGAAAATAATGATGAGAAAAGGGATGAAGAAAATATTTTTTTTATATAATTTAAAGAAGAATTTTCTAGATTTGTTTGATTTTTGGATAGTGGATGCAGTAGCTATATGATAGGGGATAAAAAATTATCCTAAAGACATGATGATTCAATCAGATATACTGTATATATGGGAAATGATAATAAGATTTAAGTGAAAGAAAAAGAAATAATTATTGTGAACACCAAATCTAATAAAAGAAATATTGATGATGTGATGTTTATTCCTGGTTTAAAATAAAATATTATTAGTGTAGAATAACTAATTAGAAAAGAATATTATACTTTTTTATGATAAAAAATACTTGATTTATGGTAAAAAATTAAAACATTTATAGCAACTATAACAAACAAAATAAAATAATTCTCTTATTATTTTCATATTTTCCCTATACTAGTATTGATGAATCGACATTACGACATCAAAGTTATGATCATCTAAAATTTTATAGATATATGCAAATCATCTCAGATGGTATGTATCATAATAATTGAGAAATTATAATTGATGAGACACATGTCAAGAAAAATAGGATGAGACTATAAACTACCATAATAATAATAAAAGCATAAATAGATATTTATGAGAATATGAAAAAAATTATATCATACAAATATAAAATCTTCTTCATATCCTCAAATAATAGAAAAAGATCAAACATTAAACCTAAAAGAAAAGACAAAAGAATATATGGACGAAAAAACAGTAAAAGATAATTATATGGAAGATCAACTTGTCAATATATTCACAAATGAAGTCTATCAATCGACCATCTGGTTTTGGGACGTAATGCGATACACATATTGCAGCATACGATCACGTATTTAGTATTCGTAGCTTTTTATCTTGGCATCGTCTCTATCACATTTGGACAGTTCATGATTGACTCGAAGACCATCCGGGGTGTGATGCTTGATGGCGATGTATGTCCTCTTTTTTTTTTTTTCAGGTATGGTATGGATTAGCCTCGAGAACAGGTTTTGGATTCCATGCGTAGCATTCGTCTGTGAAAGAGGAGGAAGAACAAGTGGAGTAGTAGATAGAGAGTGTGGTGGTGTGGTCCGGAGGAATCTGCAGCCTTTCACCATGGATGTCTCGTCTTCCCTGCTGCATCCACATTGTTCATGTGCTCTCTTCTCGTGTGTGAAGAACTAAAGGTCGGATATGAAGCCCTTATAGCCTTTTGTTTTTTTTTCCTTCTTTTTCCAAAAATATAAGGTTTTCTGCCTCTTGATATGATACATCTAACTTATTTTTTAAGGAATAAATGCTGAAAACAAAATTCAAACTAATAATTTTACGAATGTTCTGTTGTTGGCTGCTCTGCTAAAACTGGGCGGAGGACGAGGAGAGAGTGAGCGTGAGAGGGAGGAGACGAGTCCAGAACTCGGAGGCGAGGACGACTGTGGGCAGAGCAGGCGGCCATCGGCCACAGGGCTCCTCGACGCCACTCAGAGCGCTGCTTTTGGGTGGACCTGCCCCGAGACGCAGGCGGCCGGCCCGAGAACAAAAAGGTCTCAGGCATCGGTGAGGTGAGACGAACCCCCGCCCTCCGGCGTGGTGCCCTCCACGTCGATCGAGAAGCCCGAGGTCAAGACGAAGAGTATGCAGCTCCCGGTCCCATGGCGTCTGCCCCCGGTCGCTTTACCATGAGACGGTCGCCAGCTTTGGCGGACCAAAGCTTGGCGTCTTCTCTTGGACGCCCGGGACACGTGAGTAGGCTCCTCATGTTCTTCACCACCATCCACTGCTACTCTACTGTGAGATCATCGTATGAGATTACAAACAACCATCAAACTCACGTCTTAGATAAGATTTAAATGGGTTTTATTAGAATATTATAGTATGATGGAATAAGAATCATCGTACGTTTTGCATCGCCCGTGAACTCATGTAGCGCCACAGACATGGAGTAAGTGCATCAAGTGACATCACGCAGAGAGGGGAGCTTTTGGCCGGTGTTTTGTTGCACCGCCATGGCATCGCTTGGCAAGCCAACGATTCCTTAATCCATGCCGCCGTACGAGGAGACGGTGGGGAGGGCGTCCTTTGGTTGCATGACAAGTCTCGTCATCTTTTCTCGCATGGCAACCGCCATGGTTCGTACGAGACGATCAGAAGAGGTAATAAATAGTCTCACGTCTGCTGCTTCACTCACCACGGATGAGCGAATGAAGTCTGTACCTCTCTGTCCGTTCGGTACTGAGTTTGAGCTAACAGAAGCTCATGAAGAATGTGGCTGTAATATACATTATGAACAGTAAAAGCAAGAGCGATTCCGAACCAAAACAGTCAAATTTATTTATTTATTTATTTTTAATTAATATTTAATTATTAATTTTTATTTTTATCGATCTGTTCCGGTTCCGATTGAAGGCGTGGAATCGGAACTGAATCGTTCTCCTTTGATTCTAATTCGATTCGAAATCGTGTGTTGTGCAACTTTATGTCGTGGTCGAGATGTAAGCACGGCTTGATTTGATCCGAGTGTGCAAGATCGTCTGTGCGGATTGTCATGATGGTCGGCACCTGGACGGGTTGAATCGTTGTCCGACGAACCGCTTCGAGGCAAACGTGGGGCGAACCTCTTCCGTTCTCCCGTTTTGTTTCTGCACTAAGGCCAAAATCGAATGGAGTGTCCCGACTTGATCCGTCCGATGATTAAATTAGTATGTGGTGGAACTGAGTAAGTTTTTGGGTGTTCAAAGTCCGACCACTGGCACTGACCAGGAGGTCGGGGTTTATACATGTCCAAGGGTCGGCTGAATGCAACCTCTTAATGGCCATCGATGCTTCGGGTGGCCTGCTAGTACACTTTGTGAGGCGTGGGGCATCCTACTCAGCTCCGTACTGCATGTTGTCGTTTCGCGAGTTCCCATGCAGCTCATGTGGTGTGACGCTAAATCACACAATCTCAGGTAGCTCATGTGGTGCAACGCCATCTCGCGCAATCCTCGGCAGCGTGTGTGGTGCGGCACCTTCTCGCACAATCATGACTACAATTTTGTTGTTCTGTGTGAGTTCGATATATCGCGTCGATGCTGATGTGGTCGTTGACTGTTGTCACGGGGGGTAGCACCATAATATGCCCTATCATCATGAAACCATTGATCGATTTTGGTTTCAATTTTGATTAGTATAATTATTGGTTCTATAGTCGCATGTACTCTTAGCCATTAGGATATCTCTTCGGGGACACTTATTTTCACTTTATTATATTCTCCTATTTCTATTAATTAAAATTGAAAGAGTTTCTTTTTTATTATATTTTATTTCATCTTTCCCATCAACCATAAAATCTAAAGAAAACAACACTTTCGGTTAGAGAGAGAAGAATATTTACAAATTAAAGAATGAAAAAAGAACGACCAAGGGAGGAGAATTGACATCTATTAATGCCCCGTATATGATTCTTCTTAGCGATATGTAATGAAATGTCAATCGATCGCCAATATGATATGTATCGATCCATATTGACATATCAACGTATAGTATCATGGAACATATCGATAGATCGATATATATTATCTATATCAATCTCTTGTCGAACTAGTACATATCATCCATACCGGATGGTATGCTATAGTATGACTTAACTTTACTACCATTTTTTTTTTTAGATCCTTCTTTATACTTTTACCAGAAGGACGATAAGATGAAAGTAATTTATTACGCTAAGCAATTAAGTCGGCTTGAAATCCCAAAAATGCAAACTAAATGATCGCGAGAATTGTTAGTGCAAAAAAAAAAAAAAAAAAAAAAAATTTAACCTCCAACTTAGGCATAAATAAGTTAAAATGCCTTAAATCTAGATCGGGAATTTGTCGTCGTCCCTAACGTTGTTTGTTGAGAATTGATTCATGGTAGTTACATAGGTAGTTAACATGTTTAGAAGTAGTGGCTCATGTTTAGGAGTTGTGGAGGTAGTTTAAGAGTTAGTGGGGGGTAGTTATTAATCATGGGTGAGATAGTGGGATGAAGGAAGTGGTGTGAGGTAGTTATTATTATGTCCTATAAATAGGACCTTAGAGAATAAAGTAAGGAGGCAGAGAGTGTGTGAAGAGAAGAAATTTTAATCATTTGGAGATAATCTTGTAAGTGTTCTTGTTCTTTTACCTCTTGTTTAATACTACGTCGTTTTCTTGATTGAAAGCGTTTTCGTTCATTGGATCGTAGTATTCTGTTTTATCGTTTCATTGCTCCTCTTTCCCCAACATTTGTGGTATCAGAGCCTTGTTTCAATCTGAACTGGGCATTATGACTTTTAATGGCAATTCTATGTCTCAACCCCTTATTCCCATCTTCTCGGGCAAATCCTATGAATTTTGGAGTATCAAGATGAAGACTCTATTCAAGTCTCAGGATCTTTGGGACTTGATAGAGAATGGATATGCAGATCCAGATGAAGAAACCAGGCTGAGGGAGAATAGAAAGAAGGACTCAAAGGCATTGTTCTTCATTCAACAAGCTGTGCATGAGACAATCTTCTCAAGAATTGCAGCAGCAACAACCTCAAGACAAGCTTGGTTGATACTTCAAAATGAATTTCAAGGCTCATCAAGGGTGATCATGGTAAAACTTCAAACCCTTCGTCGTGAGTTTGAAATTTTGTTTATGAAAAGCAATGAATCAGTGCAAGATTTTCTTTCTCGGGTGACTGAAATTGTTAGTCAAATGAAATCCTATGGTGAACATCTTCATGATCAAATAATTGTTGCAAAAGTTTTGAGAAGTTTAACTCCAAAATTTGATCATGTTGTTGCGGTAATTGAAGAGTCAAAGGACTTATCTACTTATTCATTTGATGAACTAATGGGTTCCTTGCAAGCACATGAAGCAAGGTTGAACAGGTCACTTGAAAAAAGTGAAGAAAAAGCATTTCAGGTTAAGGGGGAGTCTTCTACTTCAAAAGAAGACAAAAAAGCAACAGGAAGAGGACGTGGCAGAGGAGGATTTCGTGGTAGAGGAAATGGAAGAGGAAGAGGAAGAGGACACTATGATGGGCATGATGAAAGGCAATCAAACTATGATCAGAAAAACTACAAGAGTGGAATTCAATGTCACTATTGTAAGAAGTTTGGTCATATGAAGACAGATTGCTGGAAAAGAGAAAAGCAAGCAAGCTATGTGGAAGAAAATGAAGATAATAGTAAGTTGTTTATGACTCATTCACAAGTTAATGATATCTCAAATGACATTTGGTTTTTGGATAGTGGATGTTCTAATCATATGTCAGGCATAAGATCAATATTTAGAGATATTGATGAAACTCATAAGTTAAAAGTTAAACTTGGAGATAGCAAGCAAATCCAAGTAGAAGGAAAAGGAACAATTGAGGTGAAGACAAATCAAGGGAAGGTAAAACACCTTGATAATGTTTTCTATGTTCCTAGCTTATCACATAACTTGTTGAGTGTTGGACAATTGATAGATATTGGATATTCAGTTATATTTGATGATGGTTCATGCACTATTAAAGATAATAAATCTGGTTTGATTATAGCAAATGTTTGCATGACGCAAAATAAGATGTTTCTAATTGATGTTTCAAATATTGAGAAACATGCTTTTGTTGCAAATCAAAAGAATGAGACAAATTTATGGCATTTGAGATATGGACACCTTAACATTAAAGGTTTAAGGTTGTTAAATAAAAAAGAAATGGTTTATGGATTGCCTAAAATTAATACACTTGATGTATGTGAAGGATGTATTTATGGCAAACAAAGTAAAAAACCATTTCCTGTTGGAAAAGCATGGAGAGCATCTAATTGTCTTGAATTAATTCATGCTGACTTATGTGGACCTATGAATACAAAATCATTTGGGGGAAGTCGATATTTTCTGTTATTTACTGATGATTATAGCCGCATGAGTTGGGTATATTTTCTGGAATTAAAATCTGAAGCATTTGATAACTTTCGAAAATTCAAGGCACTTGTAGAAAGGCAAAGTGGTAAATGCATAAAGACACTTCGGACAGATAGAGGTGGTGAATTTATGTCTAATGAGTTTAATTCCTTTTGTGAAGAAAATGGTATTCGCAGGGAATTGACAGCACCATATACACCGGAGCAAAATGGTATAGCTGAACGTAAGAATCGAACTGTTGTCGAAATGGCAAGAAGTTTGCTTAAAGGAAAGCATCTTCCGAATCAGTTTTGGGCAGAAGCAGTTGCAACAGCAGTTTATTTGTTGAATATTTCACCGACAAAGGCTGTTATGAATCGAACTCCTTTTGAAGCTTGGTATGGTATAAAGCCAACTGTAAGCCATCTAAGAATTTTTGGTTGTATTGCTTATGCTTTGGTAAATTCACAAAATCATCATAAGCTTGATGAAAAATCAGAAAAATGCATCTTAATTGGATACTCTGCACAATCCAAAGCATATCGATTATATAATCCTGTAAATGGCAAAATTATTATTAACAGAAATGTTGTATTTGATGAAAGGGCAAGTTGGAATTGAGAGATTAATGAAGGTGATGCACAAATTCGTGTTCTAGCAGAACTAGTTACTCCACCAAATCAAGTGACAGATCCTACTCCAACAAGATCAACGTCAACCTCACCCAGTAGCAGTTCAAATTCAGCAAATGATTCCTCAGATGAAACCCCTCCAGGAAGGTTTAGATCACTAACAGAGATTTATGATTCAACATTTGCTTTATCTATTTCAGATTCTATAAGTTTTGAAGAAGCAGTTCAAGAATATCGAAAAGCAAAGAAGGAGAAAATCAAGTCAATAAAGAAGAATGAAATCTGGGAGCTAATGGATCAACCGAAAGAAAAGAAAGCTTTTGGATCGAAATGGGTGTTCAAAACAAAGTATAATGCAGATGGAAATATCCAAAAGTATAAGACTCGGTTTGTAGCAAATGGAGCCATAACATGAAGTATTTATGACATAGATGAACAAGTTGCAGACATTCTCACCAAGTCGCTTCCCGTTAAGAAGCATATTTATTTTATGTCTCAAATTGATGTATGTAACTATGAATCAAGGGGGAGTGTTGAGAATTGATTCATGGTAGTTACATAGGTAGTTAACATGTTTAGAAGTAGTGGCTCATGTTTAGGAGTTGTGGAGGTAGTTTAAGAGTTAGTGGGGGGTAGTTATTAATCATGGGTGAGATAGTGGGATGAAGGAAGTGGTGTGAGGTAGTTATTATTATGTCCTATAAATAGGACCTTAGAGAATAAAGTAAGGAGGCAGAGAGTGTGTGAAGAGAAGAAATTTTAATCATTTGGAGATAATCTTGTAAGTGTTCTTGTTCTTTTACCTCTTGTTTAATACTACGTCGTTTTCTTGATTGAAAGCGTTTTCGTTCATTGGATCGTAGTATTTTGTTTTATCGTTTCATTGCTCCTCTTTCCCCAACATATTTAAGCTATATATATATATCCTTGACCTCGTCTGTTCCTCATGCAAGATCGTGAAGAACCGGAGAAGAGTTATTTATGGCCTCTTTCTCCAATCGAAGGCTGTGATGCAGCAGCGAAGAAGTAGCAGAATAAAAGCTCCAACACAAAATAACATCACGCACAATGGTGTAGCCCATCCATCGATCATATATATATACATGTCTTTTTGGATTTTTCTGTAAACTTGTCTGTCCAATTCCAGTCGTCCACTGGAATTGATGTCAACCTCTCCCCCTACCTGTGTTTGTGTAGTGTGTAAGCTGGCCGACTAGGACACCAATCTGGAACGAAGGACAGAGAGCGGAGTCGTCGATAGTATCGCCGTGGCCTCGATCGTTAGCAAGAGACTGTCATTTGAAAGAGAGAGGGAGAATGATGAAGAAGAAAAAAACTATCGTTTGAGGATGATGTTCCTCAACTAAACTATTATATTTTCTCATTCAGTTAGTTAAATCATATCTAAATCCTAGCTAAATCATATCTTCTCTTCTTAATCTTAGTTGTATGAGTTGAATGTGTTGGGCAGATGGCTCAGATTTAGCTCATAATGGGCTTTAGTGAAGCCCACAGCCCAAAACCTCACTTATATTAACCTAAAACCTAGATTATGTGGGTAGGGTTGAGATTGAGAGCAGCGGCGGCTGAAAACGTGAGAGAGAGAAAGAAGACTGCAGATTGACAGTAGAGGCCAGAAAATAAGAGATCCAGGAAAGGGAAGAAGACAAGGGCAAAAAAAGACTATTCTCAATCATTCAAATCTTAGGTTAGATCAGTTTGCAGTGGATTATTACTGTGATCTCTTGGGAAGGTTTTGGATATTGTGCTTAGGATTATAGTCCTTGTATCCCTGTGATTCTCTTGTGGCTATTGCTTTGGGCTGGGCAAGAAGCCTTGAGATCTGTATATTTATTATTTTGATAGTGGATTTTCTCTGGCTTGTCTCGTGGTTTTTACCCTTCAAGTTGAAGGGGTTTTCCATGTAAATCTTGGTGTTTATCTGATTGTGATTTCTGTTTGATTCCGCTGTGTGTGACTGACGGTCTGCTAGTATTTGTTCGTATACAAAATTGATTCTTGTTTTATTCCCATCAGAATGATGTTTCAAAGTCAACTGAGGTCTCAATTGAGAAGACTAGTGGGGATGTGATAATGATTGATCCGACTTGGTCACACGATGTTGTCTATGTGATACTAAGGTGTTGGTTACATGTCGAGACACTAAGACATCAATCATGAAACATCAAGATATCGATCAGGTCATCATACACATTCATGATAAAAAAAACTTTTTCTTATATATGTTATTACTTTTAGTTGTTATGTAGGCATGCCAATGAGACTCTAATATCTACTTTTTCTCTTTAAAACAATCTCAAATCTACAATTTAAGTGGGTAGAATGAATAATCGAAAAAAAAAGGGATCAACCATTGATTTTTCCAGCTTTTTGTCGAAAGATTGCTCCAAAGTGGTTATTGTACCGATATGTGGAGATGATCTTATCTTCTCTTTCTTCCCCATCTTCCTTTCTCTTCTCTCTCTCTCTCTTAAAATGATAGAACAATTTGTGGCTCTCTCTTTCTCTCTATCTCTTAAAATGGTCTTAAAATGATAGGACAATTTGTGGCTCTTTCTCTCTCAAAATGGTAGGTTTGTGCCTGTCACCCTTTCTCTCTTCTCTCTCTTAAAGTGGTTGGTTGGACAATACATACTTCTCTCTCTCTCTCTAAAGATGGTATGACAATTTGTGCCGATGCGCCTTCCTTTTCTCTCTCCTAAAATGGTACCACAATTTGTGCCGATACATCATGTCGGTAGACTGACGTCAACCAGATCGATGCCAAAATTGAGTTTCTTTAAGTAGAACTAATCTCATGTCAAGTGATATCAAAACATTCTTGCTTTTATTAAACCACTTTGTTTCTTAATTAGGCATCCGATGACCATGGTGAGATACCAATACCCCGTAATTATGACTTGACCAATGAATATACATTGTGTATGTACATTATTTATTTTCGGAGCACCATTTCGCCTGAGTCATCCTTCTCGAAGACCTGTTTAATCCACTCGGCCAACTTCAAATTACGCGTCTCGCTGCTAGATGGCGCTGACTGAAGCTCTCCGGCACCTTCGGTGGATTGGTCATTGAATGTGCCATATGTTGATGGCAAGTATGCATCTGGCACGGCCATTATGACAGCACGCCGAAGTGCAGCCTCATGCTCCTCGCTGTGCTCCCTGTCGATCGTCTTCTGGCGCTCCATCCTTGGCTTTGGAGGGATCACCATGAGCCTTTCCTTCTCCAGCATCAACTGCAAATTTCAAAAGATTCAGGTTGGTTTGCACAATCTGATACAGAGATTGAATCACTTGGTAAGGTCCAACTGGATCTAACACTTCACCACTATTAGCAGTATGATTTTTCTTCATTTATGTCACTGTACAATAAGCAGAGTATCGGTGCCGATAACTTGAATGAACATTACAGATGAGATCCATGCTAATGCATGCTCATGTAAAGTTTCCTCGACAGCAACTATCTAAGCATTTGATTCTGTTGACCGTCTTCAACATATTCTAAATTTGCTGTTTGATAAGTTTGCACCTTCAAGTAACTGGATGTCATATTCTTATGTCCCAGTTGGTAGCTCATGGACTGATATGCTGGAAGGGATTGTTCAAGAACATTTAATTAAAAGGAGCAACTTTTGAGTTATGATCCAAAGCCTATAATTTTTGCATCTCTAAGAATTGTTTTTGTTCCTTTGCTTACCATAACACCATTTGACAGGAACAATACAAAGCATGAGAACATAAGGGAAGGCAAGAAGACGCAAAGTAGTTGTAATTATAAAGACGGAACTACATTCTTGAAATAAGAGAGTTCCCTACTGCATGCACAATGAGAGAGCTATGATAACAGAATCTCACTACAGGAGGACTTCTGAGATTGTGGTGGGCTAATTGTTCTAAAACATATGGGAGCAACAGATATATAGTCGTGATGGACAAATATTAAATCATAATACTGATTAAATCATAATATGGGTACTCAGTTTGAAAGCTGTTATTTTCTGTGTGACTGTGCGTGTAAAGATAAGGACATCTTTACCTAATGATAGAGGGTATCCTACCATCACCGAGAAACTGTAGAATATTTAAGTAAGATCATAAGAGAAGGCATTAAATATAGGACTCACATCTAAGGCCTTTTGAGCTTCTCTCTCTATCCAAATAATCGCATGGTCGGACGTTGCATTGCAGGAAAGAACAATGTGCTCAAATCTTCCATCCACAGGCACAGCAGTTCTAACAACTGGTGGAAATCTTCCACATCTGTGACCAGTGAAAATTTCAGGTAAGTATTCTTTGAAAGAAAAGAAAAAGATATTGCTTTTCGAAGCAAAATGGTAAGGTAGCTCCTATAAAAAAGAATACAGAATTTCTTTTATCATATGTTGGAATAAGATACAATTCAATAATAGATATATTTGCAGAAGCAATGCCAATCATCGCAGGAAAGAGCAGAGATACATCAATGGTCAGGTTTATTCATTAAATGTTGCTGAAATAAAAATTGTGAATTTAATGGAGGAGGTTCCCACCATTGCAGGGTCTATCCAGGCAATTGCATCCTAGGCTTGTCTATCGATGCAACCACTGGCCCAAGTTCCCAAGCTACCCTACTATCGCAGTGTCTCTCACATTTTCCATTTCTCTTCTGATGGTGAAGGGACCATATTTTCCTTTTTTATTATTCTCGTAAAGGATGCCAATACAAATTATAACTTGTATCTCTATATCGCTGTGTTCTAACCAATTCTTTTATACAGCATCTCAAGATAATGCCATCTTTCTGGTTCAAGTGCATGAGGATGTTATACCTGAACGGCTTCCTCTCAACAATGTGGTACAGCCTTCCTGGTGCATAGAGCCTCCTGGGATCTCTTAACATTGCATCTTCTGGTATGCAAGTGTCCCCCATGCATCTTAGACATAACAGGCATGGTAAACTGTTCAAAGAAAATTGCATCAATCATGTCAAAAAATAAGACAGATATGAATTCATGAGTTTGCAAGGTAAGGAGTACAAAAAACAAATTCCAAACTGTACTAGCATCTCCAACGTGGCTTTTCCTTTGCAAAGATATCAGATACCAAAGGCACAAAGAAGGAAAATACATACAGGTAGGCCGATTAACTGTAATCAGTATAAAAGAATACATGTGAGGCTTTGGAAACGAACATATCATGTGTACCATACCACTGCGTACTGTGCCAGCCCTTTGGAAATGAACATATCAATCATGCCATGCCACTCTGATATATATTCATAAGCATCTACAATGACGTACACTGTGCCCTCGAAAAATATGCATATCATGCATTTCACGTCATCATAAACAAGGGTGCATGCCACTGGTCCAAATTATTCATGTAATCCATCTTAAGCATATTATGCATAATAATATTGACATCCTGGACCTTCGATACTCTGTTTTCAGTGACCGAAGAGTGGTTTTCATAAATCCCATAAGTTGTCAAAAATATGTAATTTACATCCTTCGAGTTTTCTCCCAACAAGTTGTAGGGAAATTTTGGATCTTTGATGGATCTCACAAATCAGTGATTTCAAGAGTCTCTATAATTTAATCAAAATTTGTAAGATGCCTTGTGATAGGTTTCAAACATGAGGTATCAGTTCTTCACTTCTTAGGATCTAGATTAGTTGGCTCAAACTTAACTGCTTCTCCTTATCAGTTTATCTTATAATTTTGTTGTTAATCAAAATATGTAAGATGTATTGTGACAGCTTTCGAGCATGTCAGTCCTATGATCTAAATTAATTGGCTCAAACTTAAGCAATTTAACTGACCATCATATCTAATGATTTTGTTGAATTTGATCACAAATGGTACCTTGAAACGATGTCCGTCCTCAACTGGTCGAAAAGGTGCTGGGTTCTGTTCATTCATTTAGCAAACAAATAGGATTGTGGGAGAAATTTAAGGACAAATAGTATATGAATCTAGGTTTATCTGTTAGTAATCCGCATAGGATACAATGAAAATTCATCAACCTACAGACCTACAGATTAAGCTTCTTCAAAGCTTCAATTAAACACTGACTACCAGGCAGCTCTCTAACATCACTAATGACACAAGTATTTGCCACATATCTCTGCGCAGCTGCCCTTTAACATTGTCCCCTCCAACTCTTTTGCATTGTAACATATACCATTAGAAATCCATTGAGTTTTAGAGATAAGGTACATAAACCAAAAAAAAAAGTCTATTGATCAAGATGCACAAGGAATATAAAAAGTTTCAATAAGATGGGACATACTAATGTTTTTTATTTTTTTGCAAAGAGTAAGTGGCGAAGACGGGATTCGAGCATAGAATCTGGCGATAAAATATCAAAAATCTTTATCAGCTAAGCTAGTCAGCACTATAAAAAAAATTTCAGATGAAATTTTGAACCATCAATCTTTGGTAAGTGAATCTAGTACATCACCACCAAACCAATGTTTGGTGTACCGATGCTTCTAATTATATGAATTACAACATGAAATCCTAGTAGATTGAAAATTGTTAAGTTTTCTGAATCCTTTACTGTCCATTTTTGAATTCTTTGAAAACCTTGTGATGCCAAAACAAAGATAACCTACAAGCACAACAGCATGCATGTTTTATACCTCTTTAAAGAGTTGTATGTTACATTTTGCAGGAGGAACTAATGAAAATATTGGGAAGGGACAGAAAATGTCTAACAGGAACAGATTGACTTTAACTTTTATCCACAGAATTCTATTTCATTCTGCACTTCAATATAAATAATTCGTCCAAGTGAAAATATCAAATGAAAAAAAGGCCTTACTCTAAAAGATGAGGCCTCAATTTACCAGAAAAGTGACTTGAATATATCCTCAAGCGGTGTAGCTGTTCGAGGCAGAAAATCATCCTGAACCATCATACGAAATGATCTCGGAATCAGCACTAACAGAAGATAGGAAGTCAAAATATTATTGTGCTGTGCATGACTTCTACAACTTCATGATATTCTAGAAAGTCTAAAATGTCTACTGAGCAAAATCTTCATAACTATACAATTTAAAACTGGTTTATCCCACTTGCTATACAAAACTTGGTAGAATTAGAAAAGAATTACACAAAACTAGGACATTATGGCTGCAGGTGTTCTCAAGCATTAGCTAGGCCAAATCCTTTAATAAAAACAAAGTGGAGCATGGATCTCAACATCCAGTGAGCTTAGAAAGTGAGTAAATTCAGAAGTAAAAACTCTTTGAATCTACAGTTTTATCAGAGATTCCAGGCTCAAACAAACTGAAACTCATTTAACAATCATCTCTCTTTTAAATCAATGACTGATTACACCTTCTGACTATAGAGAATGATCACTCATGGACTGATCTATTCTTGCTTTCAAACTTTTCATGAGGATAACACAGAAAAAATCATGTCAGTTTGAACTGTTAATAAACTTTAAGAACCATTTAGGATCAGAGTTCGAGCTCACCTGTTGTGTCATGTGGTATCTCAATTGTATTAGATAGTTGATACTCTTAAAACTTCCAAACAAGTGCAAAATTTGTCGTCAATAGGGAAGCTTCACTTTTTTGGTTCACTTTTTACGTACCAAGACTGAAGGTCACGATCGTGTTGGTTAAAACAAGGAAACCCTTTACTCAGTTTCAGAAGTTCACAAGTGGGGGAAAATAAAAAAATTGATTATGGAACTCTAATATTCACAATTGTGTCAAATTTTAATTCATTATAAACAATATATGACCTGAATATAATTATGGTTGAAAAGGCTCGGCAACGCAGGCACTTCTGCGTAGATACTAAACTCGATACCAAAGAACAAGAATGATCTTGTTATTACTGTGTAACCACTCCTTTCTTCCTACTTTGTTTTTACAATCTGTTCTCAATTTCTCTAGTTTCCTTAATTTTATTAGAGAATGCGTATTCTTACGGATATGTGTTAATGATATAAATTTTTGTGTGCATTAGATATATTACATCTAGGTGGCATAGTGTTTGTATAAAATATAGTTGCTATGTGAGACTATTGGGTATAGTTGATATACAAAACGCCAACAAAACAGCAGCCTTGTTCCAATATATTCTCAGGGTCTCGAGAGTAATTACTAATTTTGTTTTCTGAATAAATTGACATTTTGCACATTAGACCATCGTATTAATTTCTCTTGGCATATCCTCATCGACGATCTCTAAGACCTCGGTTCATGCATGAGGAATAAGTTTTCAGAAAATCATCCAAGAATAAATCAGAATGTATTTAAGGCTTTCACTTCCTGTAAAATCAAATGTTCATCTTGAGAATTTCCACTAAATTCATGTAATCAAGAAGGAGAGATGTTGAGCAATAAATTCTTGCCTGAAGAACGACCGAGTTGATAACATCAGCATATCTGACAGCCAAGTTAAGTGAGACGCATCTTGCAGGCGCAATCGCGAAGCACCTAATTCTCTTCCTCTCCGCATCCCCCAATTTATCGAGATTATGAACTGTCACAATTGCCAGCAGTGCTGCAACACCAGAGCCCAGAGAATGCCCGGCAAATGTAAGAGTGTACTCTGGATACTTCTCCAACAATTCCCTCAAAATTTTGCATTCAGCATCAAATACCCAAACAGCTGCTGTCAATAGCCCATTGTGAACATAGCCACCAGAAAATTTCCTCTTTCCGAGCCCATTATCCAGCAACAAGGCATAGTCACCCTCTTGAGCAAAATTAAAGCCTCTTATCGCAAGCACGATATCGGAATTTTTGTGATCGACGTAGATCAAATACGGTGGAGCACGGCCATGGGTGTCCTCGTAGGTCTTGCGGAAGACGACGGACCGGGTATCGATGCCATAGCCTCCCGGTGGTGCCCATTGGGGGTGATCAAGGTCATCCTCATAGACGGCAAGGATGTACCGGCAGAGTCGAGGCACGGGCTCGAACTCGACGGCCGATGCCAGGCCCCAGGTCTCGCTGTCATGGCCTGCGCTGTGGAGGAGGCGCTTCCAGGCCCAGCGGGCGCACGCAAGGCAGTACACGCACTCGACGATAGGCAGGCAGCAAGCGAGTGACATCGACAGTCAAGCGCTGTAGACGGCCGGGAATACCGATTGGAAAAACATGGCCGTGCTCGATCTTTCTGAGGCCATGGGAAAGACAGATGAGAGGAGATCGATGGGGATTCTGGTTCTCATGTGTCCCTCCAGAAAAAAAAAAAAACTACGAATTCCCGCACCAGCTCCTAGTATCAGTAAGTAATCGAGAGATGGCAACCGCGGTAGGGTCTGCAGCAGAACTCCACCAAGGAAGTAGAATTGGAGCTGCAGAAAAGGCCACTTGCAGAAGGGAAAGGAACGGAAGGGATGGATCAGGAGTTCATTAAGAAGGCAGAAAAGAATCCACTTACGGATGTTGTCGAGCAATACTTGCTTTTCTACGTCAAGCTGCAGCTCATCTCAGAAACAGCGGCATTTCCACAGACCACCGAACAAGAAAGAAGACTTGATTCTGCTCGTTGTATTGCCAAAGCAAATGGTGAGGGATTGCGGGTGAAGGTGGCAGAGATGCCCGGCTTTGGAATGACTGCGGCTGAAGGCAAGGGGGAGGAATAGTAACCACAGAAAGCTGGTAGCTGTGACGAAGGAAGGGAGATGAGGGGGGGGGGGGGGAAGTCAAGAGAGGACACACCGGAGGGTAGAACAGGACACAGACGCAGGCAGATCCAACAAGAAGTCAATAAACAGGCTACCATTAGCATAATTAGATGCCCGAATCTATGCCGCTGCCATCTTAGATTCTGGAAGCATCTTGCATCATTCAGAATGCAGGGCAAAATATTATCAAAAAAAAGGAAATAGTGTTGAAGAAAGTGGAATCCATGAATGGTGTGGAAGCTTTTGCTGAGAGTTTGAAGTTGTGGTCGGGAAAGTGGTAATCATATTTAGGCTTCAAAATGAGGGATAGTTACTGTTAGGGTTATTTATTTATTTGTTAAACTAACTGTGAACATATATCAAAGCATGGTTATAAAGGACAATTAATTATGTTGTTTTGGCATTGGATTGCTCTGTTGACCAGTAGTTGAAGCCTGCAGTAATGACCAGTAGTTGAGCATGCGATAACCTCAAAGCTTGATGGAGTCCTGTTCAAGAGCATCATTTCTCTCAAGATAAATTATTGGATACTGAAAAAGATTGATTTCTTTTTCCTTAATTCACAGTGTCTGATTCAATCTGAAAGTTCCTTTCTCAGGGAAGGATAAGTCAGTCCTTTGTACTATAGATAAAAAGTGTTGATCAAAAACTTTTCCTTTGGCTTTTGGAATTAGTTGGTTTAGTGTCATATCCTCGACTCTTGGAATCACATCAAAATGTCAGCACCATATTAGCAGTGCTTCTTGGAATCCACATGAACATGGATGAAATGAAAGCATCATTGTCTATCATCAGAAATTGCTGATAACTCCAAACTGGTTATAGCAATATGACACCATAATTGATTACTGTTTTCCACATTCAACAAAGTGGCACCTTTGATGGAAAAGAAGGAAGACTTGAATCATCATCACCTGTGACAACTATATTACACAACGCACAAAAAGAAAGCTTATAGTGTAGTGATGCCTTGCTTGCAATCTTCAACCAGCCATCCTCATCCTGTTGGCAAAGACTGAGCTGAACCCAGAGGCACTTGAACTCATAAGCTTCAGAGATTACATCATTCTGAAGCTTGATGGAACACCCGGAAGCTTCTAAAGCACACTGTTTCAAAGCTGCAACTAAAGAGACCATCTTCTCCATTATTTTCTCAAGAACAGCTGAAGACCTGAGTCTTAGTTCAGCAGCCACTAGGCTTCTTAACTTAAGTTTTCTCATCTTTGAATTGTCTCATCAACTGGAGAATGTTCCCCAGCACTTCCCTCTCTAGTTCTTTTAGCCTCCTCCTCTGCCCAAGACCTGGTGAAGGCGTAGAATTTAAATTAGCCTTGTGATAGCTGTTTCCGTTGGACACTTACTCAAAGGGCTACAGATTTACATAAGTGGTGCAACATAAGCTCTAAGGTTCTTAACTTCAACATTAGTGTATATATTTAGAAATTTAAAAGCTGAATGTGACTACAATAGAAAGGAATACAAACAGACAATGAAAGGAGGTGATTTTCTAATTGCAAATGATAGGCAAAGACGAGGCTTCATATTGTGGTGCATAGCTAGTATAGTGCTTTGACCAATTACAATGAATCATAGACCAGTTTCTGTTACCAAAGATTAAAAAAATGGTCTAATGTTGTCACATTAAGTACCCTTAAGGAGTTAAGTTTCAGTCTGAAACCCATATTGGTCCTTTGATGGAATGGTAGAGTACCAGTATGTGATTGGGGAGGAGGAGACGGCGGCAACGTGATGATGATGAGGCAGAAGCTGTGATGTTGGTAGAGACGAGGTGGAGGAGGGAAAGAGAGAAAGAATCAAAGAGACAGAGAGATGGAAGGAGAGAGAGAAGAAAGTAAGGGGGATTGATAATGGTGATTACTGTCATGAAAAAATGGCACCAGACTGTAGACTTACAGGACGGTATGACATGTATGGTGAGCTTCCTGAGTGATATTGCTTATCGCAAATCGAACCAAGCAAAATCCTAAGATCCACATGCTGTCTCCAGTAGGACCGGTAAAAATCAAATGGTTCCTGACGGCATGGTTGGTTCCTGAAACCTTGAGTACTCTTTCAGTGAAATGACCCCCTTAATAATATATAGAGAGAATATGGAAATGCAACTATAGCATAAACAATTGAACACTATGCAAATACTTACAAATAATCAGCTTACCTAGGCAATGGAGGAAACCTTCTTCTCAGCGTCCAGTTTGTACTGTAACTTTATATCAATCTGATTCTGGCTTTCTGCCTTCTTGTGTGATCAATCCTTTCCCTCTCTGAAGATATTTCCAGCTTGTTACCCATTAGGCTCCATAACTGCTCTTGTGCTTCATCTCTTATCCCTAAAAGAACTTCCATTTTGGATTCACCAGCAGCACATCCCCTGAATTAGGGCAGTATGTTCTTCCTATCTTTGCCTGTACTCTGTCTAATTCAGCCAAATTATCTAGAGCCTTTATCTTCTCCCTTTCCTTGGAAAGCTCTTTCTCAAAGTTTGCTGTAAGATCTTTCTCAACTTCGGCTACTAAAACAGTGTGTGCACTCACATCAGTTTCAGCCAATGACTGAACCTCAATACAAGCAAATTTCTCACTGATAAACTCTGCTGCATCACCAGTTAAAAGTGCAATAGCAGCTTGTGCCTTTGTGACAGGTTGGTCAGGTTGAAATAGTCTTGTCCAAGATCTGCCTTATCAGTCCGTACCAATATACCAACCATGTGCCGGTATGATAGGTACCGAGGCATACTGACGGGATGTCAAAAATACTAAAACTAGCTCCAAAAATATCTGAAAAATAAAAAAAATTAGATTAGGATTTTAAGTTCAAAATAAATATAAATTTAGTATAATTTTAGTAAAACTAATCTAAATTAGGAAAGAATAGTGACACATACATTTTTTTGATCTTTGAAGAGTAGTGTTGTGGCACGTTCCGAACCGTCATTCCCTTAATATTAAATTATCTACAAAGAAATGATTTGAATTGTTAGAATTTTTTTAAACAACTTAAACTTTAAGGTTCAAATGAATCAAATAATCAATCGATGGATATACTTGGTTCTACCACCAAAAAGAACGACGAGACTCCACGGGCGGTGGATCAGAGTCTTCGATCTTACGCATCTGTATATCAATTTGATATGTTTGTTGGACCCAATCATGAAATTGATCCCATGATATAGTATACCGATACACTGTATGCCATTGGTGCATTAATGTGGTGATGGTCGTAGTCTGATCGTCGTGGATCACACATGTCTGAGGCGACTCCTGAGACAAATACAATTGTGGCATGCATTGATGCGGAGCATGGAGAATAATGTTGGAACTTCTAATATCGCCACTGATCTGCTGCTCCGTATCATATAATCGATCACTGTACTGTTGCTCGGAGTAGTATGACCAACTATCACCACATTGCTGTTGGCAGTAAGATTCTTCATAATACGACGGCTGTGAATACGATGAGCTTCTCTCTATGTCTACGTCTTGTCGGCTTTGTCGTATTTGCTTAAAATCATCAACTACCTTCCCCTTCCCCTTTCGTGTATAAACTTGACTAGTACCTCGTCGAGTTCCATGATCCGAATCTTGGGCGACACGTGTAGAATGATGCTCCTCAATCCATGCACCTCGCTCAAATAGTGTAGACGGGACCATCGACTCCCCGGCATCGCTGCCATCATCGGTCGAGGTACTGCTGTCGATGCCGCTACCCTGCCTTTGGACTGAGCGAGTTGTTGAATGCGATTGGGTAGGTGTTTCTTCGCTCGACTCAATTCTTCCCAACGGTGCGATTGATGCTACTGCTTTCCCCTTTGCTTTTGCTTTTGCATGTTGGGCGGACGACTGTGACGGTTGAGTGTCTTTAGTTACTTGAGTAGTTTGACTCGATGTTGTTTGGCTCCTTTCGCCACGTTTTGACTGAGGGAAATCTTCCTCCTGTTGCGGATATGCTTCCTCTTCTTCTATTGCCTCAGTGATAAAACGTGAAGGACGTTGAGGATCTCCCACCTCATCAAGTAGAGGATCTTCTTGGTTCTCCGTTGCTTCGACCCACTCTAACATCGGCTCTGATTCTTCATTGTAGAATTGGAGGTCGATGGGACCAAACTCTGTTTCCTTTGGCTCATTGTCCAACTTGGCACATTGCAACCTTAACCGCATGTTATAATGGACATATATTAATTTCTCAAATCGTCTATAGGATAGTCTGTTGCGGATCTTCGTATGAATCAATCCGAATGTTGACCAACTACGTTCGCAACCACTAGATGTCGTCGTTTGTGAAAGTACACGGATAGCAACCTTTCTTAAATTTGGTGCGTCCCCTCCAAATTGTAGCCACCACTCGGCTACAAAAAGATATAAATAAGACTTTACTAGCATAATAAATAATTAATATAAAATATAACTTATAATCAACATATGTGTAACTTTTTCTTACCGGGATCCATATTATAACGACACGATACAGCTACAACGTCGGAGAATGAACCAATTGTTTTTTTGGAATAATCTAATCTCCATAATAGCATCAGCTGCATCGGTAGTATTTGACAAGAGTCGATATATAACATTTTTTAGTGCCGACAATAAATCTGATCGCGTTCCAAGATTATATCGAAATTGAATGGCCGGATTTAGATAATATGCTGCAATACAAATAATTTTGTTAGTAAAAAATTTTTAAATATTAAGAAATTATAAATTAAATTACACTAAATATGAATTTACCTGCATTATGAATATCTTGATTCATATGAACTTCAATCCTACGATCGACGATCTGTAGATATCGCTTGGCCTTAAAATCATCTTTGAATGCTTTTCTAACCCCTTCTCTTGCTGTAATTAACATATGTCTAAGATAAGGCATTTGGGGACGCTTGTCCATATCGACTTTACGAAGGATAACGTAAAGTGGTTCCACTCCTATTATGATTTCTTTCACGATATCCCAAAATCTAGAAGAAAGAATAATCTTTTCTATCTTTTTTCCATCGCTCGATCTTGAATACCTGGAATCAGACCATTCTTGTGAGCTAACCATTGCCTTAAGACCCTGCGTCTTTTGTTGTATTGACTTTAAGACAATAAAATTTGTAGCAAACCGAGTGACTCCAGGTCTGAGTATCTCACCATTAATATACTTTTGCATTAAAGAGTGGACCCAATTATGATTATATATAAACTTTATAATAGACTGAGCTTGAGCTATACACTTGCTGACTAATGGTAGCTCACTGATATCCTTCAATATCAAATCTATGCAATGAGCTGCACATGGAGTCCAAAACAATGTTTTCCTTTTTTCCATCAATTGTAAACCGGCCTTTTTGAAATTGGCCCCATTGTCCGTGACTATCTGGATAATGTACTGTGATCCGATCTCCTCTATTATGGTGTCAATTATGTTTTCAATATAATTTGCATCTTGAATCTTGTCAGAAGCATTAATTGACTTATGAAAAACCACCCGTCTGTTACAATAAATAAGAAAATTGATGATACTCATTTTTGTTGGCCCTGTCCAACTGTCACACATTAGTGTCACCCCATATTCGTCCCACTGCCACTTAAAGGATTCGATCCAATCTTTCAATTCCGCTACCTCCTCATCTAAATATACGCCATGGATCTCCTTCGGTATTGGAGGTTGGATTCCCGTGCCAGACTTTTGAATAGAGGAGATCATGCTCTGATAATATGGACCTTGAGCTGTGTTTGCTGGAATCTTATGGAAGCTGAACCATTTTGCAATTGCTTTTCCAATATTTCGTTTCTTTTCTTTTGTATATGCATCGTCAATCTGTATCTGCTTCATTGTTTGTGGAAGATAGGCTTGCGGATTGATATCAATAATATCTAGTGCTGACCTCCTGCCAAGTCCTTTCATAAAACCACGAATTCCACGCTGCCTCATGAGGAGGGGCAATTGGTTGTCTCATGCTGGCCGACCTTTGGATTCCTTGTGGCACAGGCCCACTGCCACCGCCATGCTCCCATTGTCAGTCAGGTCGTCGATGCCTCATTGCTTCCTCGTATATGTACTGATGCTCCAGTGATGCATGAATACCATCTTTGAGATCTGTGTCAATTTCATCATCGTGACCCTCATATTCGTCATAAACTGGCTCCTGTGTAGCCCTACAGTATTCTTCCTCAACTACTGCCTTCTTTTTCATTATATCTTCCTTTGCCTGTTGTAACTTGTCTTGAAAGGATTTACGGACCTTTGCTGGAACCTACTTGCATTTTGTAATATCAGGATACCCGTCGGCCAAATGCATCTTCACCCGAGCGGTACGCTTCAGTACAACAAACGTAGTCTTGTGCAACCTATTTATTAAAGGAATAGGAAAATTATTTTCTTGGCATATAAACTGAAACAATAAAGCAAACAATCTAATCAGGAATAATTACCAAAATCAAGAGTTGTAATGCCTTGTTCTTTAGTCGTAAAGATCAACTACCAAAGCTGCCCAAGCATCAGGATTTATTTTGTGGATGGTCTTACATAACTAGAGAACTGGCATAGGTCCTAAATATATATAGGCATCATGTTAGTGGTAAGAATGGTATGTTTATCTTATATCAAGAAAAGAAAATTGAAACAATTCATATAAAGCTTAACGGAATGTTTTATCTTATATCAAGAAAAGAAAATTGAAACAATTTACATAAAGCTTTTCTTGTTACATTTCTGTCAACTTGTGGAAGTTGCCTTCTTTCTAAAAGCCATCTTCCAGCTTATGAGATGTTGACATGATACATTGCTGACATTCAAAATGTTTCGTCATAACATGTGAACATTTTTTTTTTGCACAAATAAAGACAAGAATCATCGGCGACAAGATACTATCACCATCATCTTTAAGGCGAGAAAAGAACATGATCCTTCTGATCACTGCCAGTGTGACCCAAATCAGTTGTTGAAAGCTCAGTGGATATTAATGCAGCTTCAGCCAAGCCTGTCCCAGAAACGTGATGTACCAAAAAAAAGAACACAAAATTTGGGAACCTTTCAATTGTAAACTACGTCAAATCGTTAAATATTTGGGTACACAATTGCATATCTTGGATGTATGGAAATTCAGAGTGGTGTATGGAAATTCAGAGTCTTCAGGTGTAACATCATCAAGAGCAAGTTTAATCACATTCCCTATATACATTGTTTGTTTTATTTTTTGAAACTATGTTCCTATGTAGAGAATTGATTGTAAAACTTTGTGTATCCAAGTAGGAATTCCAACAATATAGGCTACCATAACAAATGACAACCAACTTAAAAAAATGATTGTTTCTATCTGAACATTGTTATCTAAGGAGCCATGTTATGGTCCTTTTCCAACAAATTGTACTAGTAGCTCTTGACTTGTTATCATCAACCATCCATAAATGATGTTATACTTGCACCTGATATTTGTTTAAGCAATAAAGCAACTTACAATAACAAGAATGCCAAAAACAATATGCAATTGAACATGACAAACCAAAAAGCAACCTCCCAAAAAGATCTGAACTTGGAAAATCTACAACTTAGATGGAGGAACAGAAAATGTTTTAATTCTTAAAGGCCGGCGTATAAGTTCAACCATACTGCTCGTGAAGAGGAAGGTTGAATGGTATTGCTCATAGTACCAATTCAATGATTTTGATAGGATGCTCCAAAATTCTCAAGTTTAATGTTATGCCAATGAAGTGTTACAGTACAATAGCATCAAACCCAAAGATGGGGCAAACTTAAATGAACTAGAAAATGGAGCCAATTTAGTTAAGATATGGAAACCTAAAGAACTTTGGTTACAGAACTTAGTGCTTGAGAAGAGACTGGGGAAGCATGATGCCTACACCACTTAATGAGGTTTAAGATTATAAGCTGTTGATAGCATGAGGTTACATCAGCCCACATTTGACATCAGATTAAGCCTCCAATTTGTGGGAACGTTTGATTGCTGGTGCAGATTTTTCTTTAGGAAACCTATGTTGTTTGTAGGGAGTGCCCAAGATTAATAAGCTGATCATTGTTGTGTTCTCTCTTGATTTTCCTTCTCTGTAGAAAGCCCTCACTGATGGTTGCCACACATAACTAAGTTCTCTGCTAAGGTTGTATTTTTTATCCATTGATAATTAAGGCTTTTTCTTGCCTTGAACTGTGGGCAGGGTAGAACGTCGAACCACAAACCTTTGTTGTTTGTATTTTCTTTCTACCCTAGACTTGAGCTTTTCTGTACTTGTGCATCTGGTGAGAATCCACTTGCCGTAACAATCTATTTGCCTGAACTCCAAAGAAAAAAATTAACTAAAAATCTAGTAAACGAGTATTTTCTTTAACTTTTTTGTTATAATCTCTTCTTCAATCATAGTAAACACACAGTGCAAGTTAATGTGGAGGAAGATGCTACCAAGTCTAAGTCAACAGTTATCCTAATTATGTGCTCTACATCTTGTACATACTTTCATGGAAAATATATCAAGCATTCCAAGTCAGCACCACAGCATGACATATAATCCTCAGTCATAGTGATGGCTATTAATATTTTCAAAGAAGGTAATAAAACCAGATTTGGTGTAAAAATTGAAAAGCTAGTTAAAAGTTTGCTGCTGACTATTGTAATTTCATGTTTCTGCCAACTTTAGCCTAACTGGTTTGTCTAAATGGTTAAATGCTCTGTCTACTACTGAATGTGTTAGATCAAACACATGCCCGATACCAGAGAAACGATAGCCATCTAATTTGCACAGCTAAAGATTAAAGAAGAAACTTTAATAGTAATCAATAAGGTGTTCTCCTTACCTGCAAAGGAATACAATGATCCATTTGATCCATTATTCCAGGCCTCTCCCATCCGTTAGCTACCCCGGCGTCTCCGGCAGAGACCACCAAGCCAAAGCAGCAATCAAAGCGGCGGAGTCGCACCCGGGGGAAGACGGGTGGAGATTACCCGCAGCTGAGGCTGAACCATAGCCAGAGCGAGGTGGGAGTCGTCGGGCGACTGAACGGGCCGAGCTCGGACGCAAGAAATCAAGAGCGAGGGCTTTAGGGTTTCTGCCTCGGGGTGCAGAGAATGAGGACGAACGCGACACGGCATACAAGCCACGGGGGAAGACCGGCGGCGGAGTCGCACCCAGGGGAAAATGCGCGGGGATTCCCCGCAGCTGAGGCCGAAGCGTAGCTGGAGAAAGGTGGGAGTCGTCGGGCGACTCAACGGGCCAAGATCGGACGCGAGAGATCAATGTCGATGGCTTCTAGGGTTTCCGCCTCAGGGAGCAGAGGAGGAGGACGACCGCGACGCGGCAGACGAGACACGGGGGAAGACGGGCAGCGATTCCCCGCGGCTGAGGCTGAACCATAGCTGGAGAGAGGTGGAAGTCATCGGGCGACTCAAAGGGCCGAGCTCGGACGGGAGAGATCAAGGGCGAGGGCTTCTAGGGTTTCTGCCTCGGGAGCAGTGGAGGAGGCGACCGCGTCGGTGCAGACAAGGAACTCCGAGAAGAGACAGGCTGAGAATATTCCGGTGTTCGTGGTCGTTTCTAGCGTTCGTTCCATTGGCGGCCACGACACAGGTCTATGTCGGAGGCCACATCACGCTACGCACGTGAAAAAACGAGGTACGCATTATTATTATTTTATTCCGTCCGAGGCTTAATATTCATATTAAGGGGAAAAAATTAAGGATAAATTTCTTTTAAAAAACACCAAGTTCTCACTATTTTAAACGAAGTGCCCCTTTTTATATTATTCCCAAGGAGTATTTTTTCTATAAAAAAAAAGACTACCGGAGTTTTCGTCGCTCTCCTCGCCTTCATCATCATTTTTGTCCAATTTTTTTTTTCTATTTTTGATGGCATTAGCATAGAACTAACATTAAGTAGGAGCCGAAGAGTAAAACATGTATATGATTAAATTATTCATATGATAGCTGACGTCTCATATTTCTGTATTCGCTATGTTCAAACTCTCAGCTTACCATTAAATAATAAAACTTTTTTTTTATTCAGCATGTATATGATTAAGATTAAAATAGGAAATAAGATGCACGACACGTCATCATCCTTTTTAATTGGTTCACGTGATCTAACACAATCAATTGTTATGTCATATGACAATATTTAATACGGGAGGAATTAAGTAATTATTTTGAGCATTTAATGTTATAGATCTCACTATAAAAAAACTCAATATGTATGTTCTCCGTAACTAGATTTATCTTAGGGCATTTGTTCTTTAATAGACTTCACATTTAATCAAATCCACAAAACTCAACATAAGTTAAGCATTGAATGAGTCTTGTTAAATACATCTCGATATAGTTTTGTCGAGTTTGGATCAAATATGTATTCGTCTACCATAAAGTCATGTCTTTTACACCTAAAAATATTTAACCCAAATATATTGTTTTTAAAAATATTTTACTTATGATATGTAAAGATTTAAATTAAATCTCCTACATAAAAATTTGAATCGACACACATTAAAACACAAAATCTAATCGGACATAATATTAGGATCCGTCCCATTTTTTCGGAACATAAAAATGATCTCAAAATAGAGGTTTCCAAAATAAAATAAAATAGCTAGTCTTGATTGATTGATTTATTTATTTATATTAAACACATTTAAAGGTTATTTAATAAGTTTCGGTCGATCAAATCCGGTCCGTGTGAGCCGTCCGGTCCGGTTCAGAGACATTGTGCATCACGTGGAGCGATCGCCGAACCCTTATCACGTTCCGCGGTATACCGGGACAAGGATTCCACTATAAAACCCGCACTCTGGAGCAGCGATTGCTCCCTCGCATCCGGCTTCTGCGATCTTCGATTCCTTTGATATGGACGGAGGATCAGGTGAATTGACGAAAATCCTAGATCGAATCGTTTTTCTACTTTGTTTTTATGTTGGACTCGTCGATTCTTGATGAGAACTTTCATGGTGTTTGATCTTTGTTCAGTGATCGAGTTTCTGGGACAAGTCCCTCTATTGCAGCGCCTCCCAAGTTCTTCCCTTCGCAGAATCGCAGAGGTCGTCCAAGTGAAGCATTATGGTGGGGTATCTTGTCTTCTTTATGCTTTTTACCCGAGAGTTCCTTTCTTTATTTTGATGTATTTTAAGTAATTGTAGCAGTAGATGCAGTGTCATGATTGGGAATAATGTTATATTAGATCTTTGATCATCCCCTGAAAGGTTGGAAACCTTTCGTTTGTTTTTATTTTTGGCGTCAAAGCATAAATCTTGTGCTTTTTTGTATTACTGCAATTTCGACGATTCTAGGGTTCTGTTTGAGCGCCCGTTTGGACACTCTTCTCCTTCTTCTCTTAGAGTTAGATCATAAATAAATATTAAACAATTATTCTGAAATCTTCGAAGTTGTAAATATCTAGCGGTTTTGCTGGATTTGATGCATGTGGTCGTACTCAAATATTAACGTTCTTTATGTATATGTCCACGGTCTTCTTGCAGAACCTGGTGAGTATGTTGTCCGTGAAGGGGAACCTGGATTGGGCCTTTACTTCATCTGGGAGGGTCAGGTACGACTCGAGCTTTCAATTTGTCACTTTGCAGTTTAAACTATTGTATTGTACTATTGTAAATTTACGGCATTGCTTCACAAGGTCCATATTGCTTTTGACAATGGTTTTAGTCTTTGGCTAGTCATTCACAATTTCCCAGGCTGGGTGTCTTCATTTTCAGTTTTGGTGGGACAGGTGTATGATTGTCCTTCCATGCTGAAACTTTAGGAAATTTTCTCATTCTACTTTAAAGTTTAAATCAAGGTTTGTAATATCGGACGGTACCATCCGGTAGTTCACAATTTCCCAGGTTGGGTATCTTCATTTTCAGTTTTGGTGGGACAGGTGTATGATTGTCCTTCCATGCTGGAACTCTAGGAAAATTTATCTTTCTACTTTAAAGTTTAAACCAAGGTTTGTAATACCGGGCAGTACTGCCTGTACCGGACGGTACGTACTGGTCCGCTAGTTAACTGGTATGCGGACCGTCCACTACCAGGTGGTATTGCCCTGCTACCAGGCGGTACCACAGATTGGAGCTATTTCTACCCGTGACCACCCGAAATCAACCGTCAGCGATGGATTTCAGGCGATAGCAGCTGAGGGAGGGAGAAAGAAGAAGAGGGAGAAAAACCTAGAGTCCGTCGATCCGTCGCCCGCAACGCTTGCGAGCGATTTTTTCTTCCTGCGTGGGGAGAAGGAACGAGGCGACATCGCCCCTTTTTATATTGTTTAACTTTATTTTTATATTGTATAATATAATATAATATTATATTTATACTGAGTGGTATGCCTTGTGCATACTTCTTGGTACCGAATATCGTACCATACCGAGCTTAGCTCGGTACGTTGGTATGGACCGGTATGACAATCCTTGGTTTAAACATTTTATTATTTTGTAAAAAAATTCACTGGAAATCTGAAGTCTGCATTATAATCATTTCTGATTCACATGCTTTGACAGGCTGAGGTTTCTGGATCTGATACTTCTGAGAAAGAAAATCGTGCTGAGCTTCAATTAAAACACTATGATTATTTTGGCTATGGTATGATGCTTACTACTGATGCATGTTTCACTATATAAGGTGCTTCAATACTATGATGAATTTTCCATACCATGTGGTTGCTTCGTAATTATGATGCACCTACTGTTGTTGCAATTCTTCTACTATTGAATGCCTGTTTCTCTTGAAATTTAGCACATGCTAGGATTCTTGTAGCTTATCTTCTATTCATATTGTGAAAGTTTGTGTATTAGTAGCTTTTTTAATAGTAGGTAGGTTATGAAACACTTGCAGGAAGATGTCACATATTTTTGCCAAAAGTTGTCATTTTTTTTTCTATCAGTATAATAATTTGGTATGAATTGCAAGTTTTTTTTAATGGTGTTCGCTAATCATAATAGTAGTATCATGTAAAGCACACACATTTTTCGAGCTAACAGAAATTTGCACCTTGTGTATATTTGGTGCACAAGTTTGGCATACTCGACATGAAAAATTCTAAATTCAGTCGCAATAAAGCTCAAGGAGCTTGTGGAGCAAAAAAGGACAAAACATCTGCTACTGGTTCAGCCAACCTCCTGGAGGAGTTATATCAGCGCGAAAGCCTAATGCAGTGCTAGTATCTGATATGTGCCTGCAAGGGCCACGAGTTTAAGGAATCAAACTGATGTATTACAGTCTGAGAAAGAGCATTAGTTATGTTTTATATTTTTGAATATGTCGTCACTCATCAGGCTACATGTGTGGAACATGTCTTTAGGCAACTTCTATGACATTCAACTGTGATAATTAGCTGACCACTGAAAAGTTGATAGCAAAAAATAATTTCATTTATTCACCAAGTTCTCGTAGTCATGTACTTATTGCAGAAGGAAAATTATATTATG
Organism: Ensete ventricosum; assembly: GCA_029747655.1. Classification (NCBI taxonomy): domain Eukaryota; kingdom Viridiplantae; phylum Streptophyta; class Magnoliopsida; order Zingiberales; family Musaceae; genus Ensete; species Ensete ventricosum. Next base: position 53,980,494 of record JAQQAF010000008.1, read on the forward strand.
CAGCTAGGAGCTACATGTTATTCGCAAAAATATTTTTGTAAATTTCCTTTTCAATGACAAGGAATTATTTTTGGTAGCATACTCTTCATGCTTATGATGCTTTTTATCAGATCTTCTATCTTAAATTCCAATTTTCACTCTTTTTAGGTACTGGTGGTTCCACTCATCAAGCAAATGTGGTTGCATTGTCCAAGGTGGTTAACTAGTTATAATTTTCAAATTCATTCTTTTATGACTGATCCATTAATTCAAGCTGTTTTCACAGAAAAGTTTTTTTTCCCCTTAACTGATCACAAGAAAATTGCAGCTGATCTGCTTGGTGCTGCCAGCTGGATATAATAATCTGTTGCAGCCAAAGTCAATTTGGAATGCGGAGGGAATTCCTGAAGATTTCTCACTTGTAGAGCACATATTGCATCTGGAACCATTAGATGTAAGTTCGTTAAATTTGACAGTTTTTGCCACTGATAAATTGTACCAATGGCCCCTTCTCTCTCTTCACCCTCCTTCCTCTCCTATCTTCTTTCTTATTGCTTTCTTTTGAATTTGAAGTTTATTTCTCAGTAATCTGGTGCTCCAAAGTAAACTTTATGGAGTTTGGATATATATATATATATATATATATATTTCCTAGGCTACTGCTGATGGTATCTGTATGAGAACAGTTGAGTCAGTAAATAGCATAAGAGAAGAATGACAAACGAAATTGGAGAGAAAAAAGATCATGAAAAATGAACCACTATATGTTGGATTGCACATATATATTATTTAACAATTAACAACTACATGCCGACTTGGTAAGTTACTGCTATGTGTGTACATGGCAGGCTATATTACACATGCAAGTATGCTGTAGAGCTTATTTACATTGCATTTCATGAAAAATAAACTTAGTTCATTCTTATTGGAGCAACAGAATGTGTTCAATTACTTTTTTTCTCTTATTTTACTTTCGGAAGAAATCTTGTGGTACATTGATTGAGATATATTATTTTAAGATATGATGTCGATGAGTTCCTCTCCCTCTATCCAAGGATGAACCATTCTTAGATTATAGCAAGGTTTGCAATTTCGATCTGTACCGCCTAGTATGGGCGGTACATATCAGTCCGCTAGGTTACCGGTACGTGAACCGCCTGCTACCATGCGGTACCATCAAATCGACCGCCCAGTACATGCGGTACATACCGGTCCGCTAGGTTACCGGTACGCGAACTGCCCGCTACCAGGCGGTACTGCCAAAATCGATTATCGGCGGTCGATTTTGGCTGTTGGTGATCGATTTTGGCCATCGGCAGTCGATTTCAAGAGAAATTGATCGTCGTCGGTCGATTGAGGGAGAAAAAGGGAAGAAGAAGAAGAAGAAGAGAAAAAGAAGAAAGAAGAAGAGGGGAAGAAGAAAGAAGTACCTCGTGCCATCCTTGCCCACGGGTCGCTCGCGAGCTGTCGCCACCTCACCTGCGAGCGATTTTTCTCCCGTGCGAGGAGACGACGGTGCCCGCGCATCGTCGCCGCCCGCGGGTCGCCAACGAGCCGTCACCGCCCGCGGGTCGCCAACGAGCCGTCGCCGCCCTCGCCCGTGAACGTCTCCCCGCATGGGCGGTATGCATTGTGCGGTATGCATTGTGCGGTATGCATTGTGTTATAATATTAATATTTAATATATTAATATTTAATATAATATATTTTAATATACTGGGCGGTATGCATTGTGCATATCGCCTGGTACCATACCGGTACCGAGAAAATGTTGGTACACTGGTACGGACCGGTATGTAAAACCTTAGATTATAGTATGATGAAATGGTTCTAAATACTGGTTTCAGAACATTTTTGGACAGTTTTCCGGGCAGTATATTGACCTGTACCATCTGATATCATTGAAGCTAGTAACAAAGAAATGAATATTGGCTGATAATGAGCCATATTGTCCTATAATTCTAGTTTCTTAAGTTGAATAGATTGTTTTCTGTGGGTTTTTTGTTTTATGTTTTTCATCATTGTTTCATGTGTTTTGGCAGGTTGACATATTTAGAGGTTTTTCCTTGCCAGATGCTCCATCTTTTGGACAAGTTTTTGGAGGACAGTTAATTGGACAGGCATGCATTAGGAATTTTTTGCAATTTTTTTTTCAAATTCATTGATGTGGAATAATATGTTTGATTTAGCTGTCTTTTCTTTTGATATGGTACTTTTTGTGTATCAAATTGTAGAAATACAAATTCTCTGATATATATGCAACTTATACAACCACAATGTGATATAACCTACTTGGTATCATCTATCTATCCCCCAAATACATGTGTCATTGTACCTAATGAGCCTGTTGACTCAAGTTTTCATTTTTATAAATTAGGATGTTCAAACCTACTCTTGGTCTATTAACATGGTCAATGATGAAAATATAGGCAGGGAATTCTGATTTGACCTCTGAGCATCTTACTCAATCTGCTGTTGGTTGCTTGTTGTCACCTATGATATTCAGTGTCAGAGATAGTTTTAATATGTTTTGACTTGATTGTTTTCCTTCTGCAACTGCTAGATTATTAATATGTCCATGAAACAGTGCATGCATTCAGATGATTGCTACAGGTTTTTCTATATCTATCAGCATTAAAGTTACATACATCACCTTAAATTATCATGAGATTGTCTCCTTTCCAAGACACTTGGGGTATGATAGATCCTTCTTAACTGCTTTGTATGTACGGGCACCTAGTTGTACAGTAGAAGCAAACTAGCATATGGTGGCTGCAATACAGGAAAATTCAACAGAGGATTGCTTTTTCATGGCATCAGATAGGTCAATACCTTTCCAGCATGGTATGACGCTGCTGTACTGGTTTGGTTAGCATGCATTTGTGTGAACTGGCACAGTTAAGAGATCAGTTTAGTCAAATGTTGGCACCTTGGCATAGGTTGTCGAGAGCTTGCTAACAACTTCCTAGTGTGGTATGTTTTGACTCTCGCTGAACTGATTGGCACAGCAACTTGACCAAATTCAAGCTCCTACATAAAAAAAAACCCTTTGTTTTAATTTTGATAGTTTCTTATAATGGAACCTTTTTCTAGTCAATTAATTGCTTCTAACATCACAGTTCTTTTGTTGTCTTTTCTATTAGCTGTTTTATGAATGCTCTTACTCCCTTCTGATCCTTAAATTGTGTGAATCAGTGCCTTACACTTGTTCTCTATATTTTTTGTACCTTTAACTTGGCCTAATCTTCCTTGTAACATAGCTCATTTTTGAGACTTTTGTGTTATGGTTTTGTCAAAAGGAAAACATGCAGAACATTTGTGACTTCCTCATGCATTACCATAATAAGTTTGACTATTGCTTTGAGATGTTCTGAAATTCAGTGACTGACTACTTTTCCTCATCCACTACCAGACTATATTCATCAAGGTGTCAGCAGCTTTTATTAAAAATGAAACATGTTCTTTCCTTGGAAAAAAAAAAAAACATAGAAGTCTTCGAAGTTCATTAAATGGTTGGAGAGTGTAAATAAGAGGTTTTTTCTTCTCTTCTCTTTTTGAGGCAGTTATAACTAAGATGTTTAGAAAATTAAAGTGCAAATGGTTTAACTATGGTTGTTTAACATCATCTTCCGTTTGCAATTTAACTTCCGCAATACTTCAATGTTTGTATTATGAAGCAATTGCTTAGTGCTGGGATGATTTTCTTACATTTATAACATACCTTTATCACTTTGTTTCTTGTTTGTGCAGGCATTAGCAGCAGCTTCTAAGACAGTGGATTGTCTTAAACTTGCACATAGTTTGCATGTAAACTTTATTGTGGCTGGTGATGTGCACTGTATGTCTTTTGTTTATTGTGCATAATCTGCATATACTGTTATTCAACCATTTATGATTGTATTCTGTGACTTGCATATGATGAATTTTTAAGTTTGTCTTCATCATTATCAGTGGATGGAAGATCGATGCCTTTTTGTCTGATTTATTGGTCCTAGAGTACCTTGACAAAAAAACTCAAATCATTTCATGATTTAATGGAGTAATATGGGCTGTTTAATTATAGCTGGTGAATAAAATTGCATCTTGTACTGTATCATTCACAAATTGAATATGTCAATTTCAAGGCACTAGAACACAAATGCCAAAAGCTCAACTTATAAAGTGGTTGAAACTTGAAAGCAATATATTTGATCAAATTGTAATTTCCACTGTTGAAATTGTTCATTTAAGTCCGCTTCATGAATAAATAAGCTGAATTGTCTGTGTCATATAAATCTCATAACAGTTCCAGAATTTAACCATCGGATTCTTGTGTATGGTTTATTCACTTTATTGTCTTAGTAACAAGAGTAATCACATAAGGAGCAAGTTGGCCTTTAAAACTGCATTTATACTGTCAAAAAAATACTGTAAAATTTTACTTTTTTTTTTTTGAAAATTTTCATTTGTAGCGCCAATAATATATCAAGTTCATCGTGCACGTGATGGGAAAAGCTTTGCTACTAGACGAGTTGATGCGAGACAACATGGGATTGTCATGTTTACTTTGCTTTGTTCATTTCAGGTAATGCAAAACCGAAATATGCTAATCGCAATGCAAGTTAATGATGTTTCTATGCAACACATTTTTGCAAGTAATCACTGGCAGTTGTCTATTTATTGTGATACTGGAGATATATTTATGATGTGTTAAAATTGCTAAGTATAATCTTCTAAAATGTTTATCTTTGGGGGATCCCGCAAAAGAATTGTAATAAGCAACACCTTTTTTTGGTTTCCTTGGAGGTTAAGCACATATGAGGTCTACAGCTATTATGTTCTATTGGAAACTTATATTAATGTACTGAACTTTATTAGAACTCTTCAGATATATGATCATTGTCAGTTATTGGACTGTAATAATTTGTTTTTTCTCTATTTTGTTGCCTATTTTTTTGAGTTAACTATTGACTGTTCCCCTTCAAAGAGTCTTTTAACGCCACCCGTTGAAATGTTTTCACCTTTTGAGAATTATGTATTGTAACCAATGAAAATGTTTCATAATTTTTGATAAATAATACTATCATAAACAAGGTCTTCAATTTTGCTTGGTTTGTTAACTAGTATTTATGGCATGAACAAAGATGCAGATTGCCCCATTTTGAATGATTTGGTTTGATTCATTTTTTAACCTTTTGCCCTAAAATGCTGGAATAATTTAGCCTTTTAGGGCTCGCGAATCTTGTGAGTCATGATTGCTCACATCTCCCCTCTATACTACCGGTTGCACCTACTGTTGCCTGCGTCCTGTCGCATGCAACCGTCAGCATGCAAGACACCCTTGGGACTTCTCCTTCTTCTCTTCTTCCTTCACCGCCTTCTCTTCTTCCTCCTCTCCTCCTCCCTTCACCACCTTCATCGCTTTCTCTTCTTCCTCTTCCTTCTTCCTCTTCTTTCTTTTTTCTTCCTTCCTCCTCTTCCTCCCTCAACAGTATCGTGGTATGTTTCTGAATTCCATGTATAGGTACGTTGAATAGAATGGACCCATATTGGTCCAGTCATTGACTAGCACAAGTCCAGTACCTGAAATTAAAAGCCTTGTTGTACTTAGTGATATATTTGCAGCTAATACCATGGTTTTAGGTTTCAGGTACCGGACCCATACTGGTCCTTGGTCGGATCAATATGTGCAGACCAACACGTGGGATGTTGGTACATATCTGGTACTTTTTAAAAAAGTTTTGACCATTCAAAACCCTTAAATCCCTATTTCATGGGTATTTCCTTCTTAATAAAGGCAAATTCATATAATTTAATTGGTTCAAGTTTACAAAACAACATAGATTGCACTGAAACATGTAACATAAAAGATACAATGATGGAATCTAAAGAGTACATTTTAATATATGGATACTTTATGAGTCATCTAATAAATAGTGCATAATGAATCATTGTTTAATAAGATTATAGACTTATTTCTACTACCAAAACAAATGTCTAATTTCACGATGAGTAAGTTAGGATACTCAATTTGATGATAGATTGATGCAGTATGTCTGTATAGTTCAAGTATAAAACTACACCCATGACATCTGATACTGATATATACCATGTCAGTAATGAATCAATGCTGTAGCAGTTATCATTTTATTATTGTGAATCACCTGTGGTAAGAGGCTCCTTGGGGAAGTAGGATCTTGGTATATATAACTGTGTAGGATGTAGTGCCCCTGAGCTTTTGTTCATCATGATACTGTTGTTGTGTGCCATAAGATGTATCTGACTATGAAAATAATGACAAACTATCATCATGCATCAGTTGGCTATAAGATCTAGGATAACATGAAGGCTGAGAGTACGAGGAACTGCTGTCTGACTCAGTATGCTGTAGACTCGATCCCATATCCTCATAATAAATCAACAATGTCATATCCCTTACCTTTACGGCCATAAACAAGCATGTGGATCCTCGTGTTGATGCCCCATCCTTGCCCTTGTCATGATAACTTGATGCATGAACTTGTTGTGATGTCATGAGCTTTGACACTAGTAGCTCAAAAGAGTTATATTTTCAGATGGGAGTAATAGTCATTCTCTGTATGCTTTCATATCATAGTATATGAAGTTATGAACCATGGTATAGGTATCAGTTATTGAATGCTCCTAATTTTTGTTACATGGTGGTTGTCCATGCTGAGTTGCTGACCTTTATGTAAACTTTTGGTTGAATAAGTACGACAAGCCAATGGATTTCATTGGCATGAAGGTTTTAGTTTTTTAGTTTTCACTAGTTAGATTATTATGTATATACTGTAACCTTTTGTTCAGGTTCAACTATACTGCAAAGACATATAATAGCCTTACAAGACTGCACAAAATTTGATATTTGTGAGGTCACAACCTTTGTCTTTGTTTTTTGACTTCCTAATGGAATGGCATTATTGAAATCTGCTTCTCATCATAACTCTGTCATCTAATTCTGATCCATATGGGTTTTAATTTTAGCATTTTTATGACTGTTTAATGCATGTATGTGCATGCATGCTTTGTATCATTGGGTATTGTGATCGATCAACTTTGCAATATTGTAGAACTGATCCGCTCCTTTTGTCATTAAATTTGTGGATCATACACTTCTAAGTGCATAGTATCAGTCTACACTGTTAAGGTTGTCACCAAATTATAAGCTCCACATTGCTTTAAACATGATGAGGACAATTTGTTAATTAAAATATACATATGATTTTTCTGTTTTACTTCGGTGCAGAAGGAAGAAGCAGGCTTTGAACATCAGGAAGTTCTGATGCCAAATGTGCCTGGTCCAGAGATGGTCAGTATTGTTTATGTTTCTGAGTGTCCCAATTTAAAATTTAATTTGGCTTTCAATTGCAGCTTCTATCAATGGAAGAGTTACGAGAAAGGCGAATTACAGATCCTCGTCTTCCCATGTAAAATTGATGAGCATGCCAGATAATTTCTTATGTTATGTTTTTTGTTGTTTTAAGCATTTTTAATGAAATATGCATGCCTTACTTTCAAGTAACAGATGTAAATACATCACCTGATGCTGATTGCTGATAGTTCATAGTAATAAAAGCTGAATATAGTCATGGTCATTGATTGAGATATAATACAAGTCCAATTTTCGTAAAATACACATGCACAAGTCAAAGCTATTGTCAATTCAGAATAGTAATTCATCGTACTAGTCAAGAAGCTGACTGTAGTCAGCTGTTAGTCGGGGTGGATAACTTCATCATCCTTTTTATCTGTCACATGTCGTTTAGTCCCACATCAAAAGTGAGACTTATTGGGGCTCTAAACAGATCTGCTGCTAATAATAACTTGGGTTTTCACATTTTTAATCCATGTGGTTTCAAGCTCATTATATCCAAGTAATTGCTACAGTAATCTTGTTGAGCATGCCATGACAATTGGTATCATAGTGGATTTAGTAAAGGCTAACTATGGATAAACAAGAGACATCCCACTGTGGATCCACAATTGCCTTGTGGAGCTCACATGCCATCAACTAGGAAATGATTATGACCATATGGGTCTCAGGTTTTGACATGCATGTCAAGTCTTTGAGCGGTAGATTATGACATTTCAATTAGTCCTGCATTGAATGTGAGGGATTATGATGGATAATAGTGCTAGATGGATCTCCTATTAATAACTTACGCATTTCTTAACTTGATTTTAGATCAGTTATATCCAAGTTATTAGCTCAGATTACCAATCGAACTGGGTCATGACATTATTCCTTTCCACTGACTTGTATTTCCATCACTCTTATGGCAATATACATGAATGTTTTTACGAGCCACATCTCTAGAAAGACCATGTGAAGTAGTTAATATGGTACACATATGATAGGATATTGGATGGAGAAAAAGTAAAATGTCTTTGCATCCGCACATTGAATCATTTTTCTTCTCTGACTAGAACACACAACAATTCAGAGCCTCCCATCTGCAGGCAAATTCATTTGCATCAATTACATTGGTTGAAGGCTCCAGGTTGGTGGATATGTCCATGACTTTATTATGGACCTGATTTGGATGAATCCATGGGAAGCCCAGTCAACCCATTTGGCCTTGCAGCTTCCTTAATTGCACCAGGACACTCCGATAAATGGCAAACCTCAAGTGAAGAGAATACAATGTAAATAGACTTTTATTGAGGAACCAATTTATTCATATGAATCTATCATAATTCTGTACCTCAGTTTCTTGGAAGTTTTTTTTTTTTGGACAGAGTAAAAAAATAGTAGAAACTAGAAACTAAAAGAACTTCCCAATTAACTAAATAGATTTTTAACAAATGAAAATAAGGAATAGTCTGTCAAATTATCTGAACTGTATGGTTTTAAATAATGTTCGCAATTTCGTATTGTACCAGTGTATTTAGCTCTACTCAGTACGGTATGGGCGTACCAAGCGATATGCTAGGGCATACCGCTCGGTACATTTTTTTATTTTTTTATGATATATATATATATATATATATATATATATAACATAAATTTTTTTTAAAAAAGAGGCGACATCGCCTCGTTTTCTCCTCTCGACACGAATGAGGAGAAACCTCGACGCCTCCTCTTTTCCTCGGCGCCTCAGACGAGAAGATTGCAGCGAAGAAGTCGCCGCCTCGCGAGGATCTCCTTATCTACGACGCCATCTTGAGGTTCTCCGATCGTAGACGGCTCCCTCTTCTTCTCCCTCTTTCTCGTCGCAGCCAGGCTAATACTGCTCAGTAGCGGGCGGTGACGGTCGAAATCAACCATTACCGACTTGTTTCGAACGGTAACGGGGCGGAAACAGCTCCATATCATTCGATACGGGCTACATCAAGGGTACTACTCGGTAGCAGGTCGTCCACGTATCAGTATACTGGTAGACCGGTACATACCACCCGTACTGGGCGGTATGATGCGAAACGACAGACCTTGGTTTTAAATAGAAATAAAAACTTACGAGGTAGAACTTGAAAGGCTCCCTTTTCCCTAGTTCCTAATTGCATGAGATTATCATGAGCCACAATGTTCTCGCCAGAACCACCACATCTACAAAACTTATACAAATTGTTGCCTCAAGAAATTTTTGTGAAATGGCAGAGCAACTATCAGTCTACTACTGTATGCATATGATAATATCATGAGCACTAGTTCACATCTTGTTAACATATGTATTCTTTCTTGATTGCATTATCATAGGCCACAATCATTTGATGATAGCCACAATGCAACACATATAAGGATTGTAATATAAGCTTCTTAGCTTATTCTTTGGCCTATTAGCTTATTGTAATATAAGGTAATAAAAGGATTGTAACCTAAGCTTATTGTAATGTCAGGTGAAAACAAGCACAATGAGATATTTGGCCTATTAGCTTATTCTTTATGGAAGTCTTCATTAAAATCATATTTAACAGTAAATGAAGTATGACCATATGGCATTTGTACATCCAAGAACTTAACATATGATTATTGTCCCTGGTTTGATTATGCTGACAACCAATTTCCTCCATCATCTTCTGTATACTCTTTGTGCTTATGATGCCTATTGCGGTGTCCTGGGAGTTGTTATTGAAGCCTAACAAATTTTATGCTACCAACAGGCACTACCGAAACACTGTTGCTAGAAGAAAATTTGTTCCATGGCCCATAGAGATAAAGTTTTGTGAAACGGATGACTCTGCTAAACAATCTCAACCAAGGTAATTGTTCAATTATATTTCTCACGCTATTTGATACTCTTTAATGATGTGATGCTCTAAGATGTAATTAATTTTGATTCATATACCACAATTTTTCCCTCTCTCTCTCTCTCTCTCTCTCTCTCTCTCTCTCTCTCTCTCTCTCTCTCTCTTTCTCTTTCTCTCCCCTCCCCTCCCTCTCTTTTTCACATCACAGATTGAAGTATTGGCTTAAAGCAAGAGGAAATCTTTCGGATGACCCAGCTTTGCATAGGTACGTTGTTGCAAATTTGCATCTTCCTGGAATAAATACTCCTTAACGTGTAAATTACACAAAAATATCTCATGATTCTATATCAAGTTTTTCACTTTCCCTTCAAGTTAACACGGTGTGCAATGTTGCTTCTTTAATATGTAAGATTTTAGTAATGCATGTGCTTGGCACTTATATCTTACAAAAAATAATACATATATTGAACACCTTAAATGGCAATTCGGCAGTATGTTTAAAATAAATATATGTAGAAATTTGCAATTATAATTTTAAAAGCTAGATGTTGCACACTAAACATGATTTTGTAGAACACTTTGTTTAATGAAGGATAGAAATGTCCAACTCAGGTGCTATGCCAGTCATATTCTTAATCGTTGTTGACAAAGTTTCTCACCATGCAATTAAACAAACTTTGCTTGTTTTTTTAAACCAGTTCTTTGAGGGTCATCTAAACAACCAGATTAGAGCAATTGAAAAACCCAGAAGTTTATGCAAATAGAGAATAATATTTTCAATTGATTATTTCTCGTTTTGGAGATTCAATACAGATGCTTTTAATGTGGCTGCTTCTTATAGTTTCTTTGCCATTGTTAAGAACTCCTGCAAACAAAACCAATAAACATCCTTAAGTGTGTTCTTGGATGCCTGAATTCATGATTCCTGGATTTAGTAGAATGGTACTATTTTATGGAGAGATGATGTAAATGAGACATTGCAGGGACCAAGAAGTAGCTTAATAATATCCCATGCAAGACTCTTGTAACAGAATAAAGATGTCATGATTGATTTTTCAACTCATATCCTATCAGAAAAAAAAAGGCGTACCCAATGCATGAGGCTTCTGCCAATATGGGGTTTGGGAGGGTCAATGTATGTAGCCTTATCTTTAAAAATTTAAAGAGGTGGTTTTCATGACTTGAACCCTGGTCTCCTAGGCCTCAAAGGAGCAATCATACCATTGTACCAAGGAAAACCATATTTAGTTATAACTTTTCAATAAAAAACAAAGGATAACTTCATGGCCTTGCATAATCACCCAAATGGTGCTCTGCAACAAAGACTCCACTCAGGGCCCTAATAGTACAGATTTGCACAGATGATCCAGGATCAGATGACTCTGTTACCGATCTGAAACTTGCCCATCCTCATCTCTTCTTTTTTCTGTTCTATTCTTTCCCTAAAGCATGACTCAACTCTGTGAGAAGATAAACAAAGTTTGTAAGTCACAAAGTCTTCACTTACCACATCGGATGAGTCACCTTGAACTCCTCAGTATCTGAAATCTAGTCCTAATTTCTTGATAATTGGAGTAGATATTATGATCTCTTCCGTCAATCCAAGTCTAATATTGTCAAGAGACAAATTATTTAAAATGGTAGTAATGATTTTGGAAAATAAATCATAGAAGGCAGAAACTTTGGGGTTTTCAATATTAGTAGTAGGATAACCTCAAAACGAAAGTTGGTCATGCCTTCAATTTTGTCAAGGTTCAGTAGATTGTAGACTGTTAAAGACAAAATTGGGAATCCTTGAAGCCAAAACCAATTTCTCAAGTGGCAGAAGGCAGAGTACGGAGGAAGAGATCAGGGAAAAGACAAAGCAGAGTCCACACCCATAATATGTCACATCTTGCTCAGGGCCAGTAACATGTTGGGTCAGGTTGGTTGATGTGGGTAAAAGATACATAAGGGTAACCAAATCTAATCTGGCAAAGAAACTTCAGGGTTCCTGATTAGCAACCAGCCAGTATGAGTTTTCTTTGCAGGTTAGAGGTGGTCAAGGGAAAAACACTTATTTCTGATCAGCAGGATTCTCAAAGGACATGAAAGTTGTTTGATCCAAACATGAACTAATCCAACTGCACACATGCATGCACCCAACATGCAGGTCGAACATATTAGGTCAAGACAATCAGGTTAAGCCAACTTCTTATCACATTACTTGCTTGATATGAATTGTGAAGAGGCAAAGCGTTAACTGTGGATTAGCCTACATATTAATGTCTTTGATTTGCAGATTGGACTGCATGTAGATGATGGTAAGTCAGTTCAGTGCCATGTTACAAGTGGAGAAAAGAACCTTTTTCAACCAGCTGACTATATGAACTTGAATATTTAATTTGTCAACTTCCTCTTAATTTTTTACTGCTCTGCTGTTTATTGTTGAACAGGACGGCTGTCGATAATTTTAGTCTTTGGTTGGTTCTAGATTCTGGTTATGCCTTTGTTAACCATGCTTTTTCTGTCGTAACCACTGTTTGACATTGATTACATTGCAGATGTGTTGTAGCATATGCATCAGATCTTCTTTTTTCTGGTGTCAGTCTAAATCCTCACCGGAGAAAGGGAGTGAGGACAGCATCACTAAGTCTGGACCATTCGTATGCCTTAAGAACCTTTTCCTGCTTGAGTTTGTCTGCTTTAGTTCAGAACTTCTAGTGCTTATAAAGATTGTAAATCTTTTTCCCCTTAAATTAGCTTCAAAGTCCCTTCTAATGGTTATATCTTTATGATCTTAATATTTCCTGTCAACCTATTTTTTGTTAAATATTTATTCTAATGGAGCTATACTAAATACTAATCATCATTAGGCTTCCTTCTTTCTTGCACTAATAATTTCTTTAATTGATTTTTTCCTAGATTTGTAAGATATGGAATGGAGATGAAATGATGAATTCAGGTTATTCATCTATCATAATGCCCAAGCTCTTGAAGGCATCGCATGAGATAAGGCTAGGATGTTTCTTTGGTCATAGTAGAGTGAGATATGATTGGATAAGTAGATTGTTGTCAAAGAAGGTGGTCTTGGAAATCATACCCATAATGGGATATATCATACCATTAGACACTTGTGTTAGACCTATAAATGACTCATTTGGTTTTAGGAATTGGTGCTCTTTACTTTTTATGAAGCAATGCATTTCATTTGCTTTCTTTTTTCTTTTTCCATGTAGCATAACCCTATGTGATACACACAAAGATGAGCTAGAATGAAAAAACTAATAGATCTGTTCCACCCAAAACGGGGATGGGCTAGGTTTATGACCTTATAAGTTATAGAATCAATTCGATCATCAGATTATAAATTCATTTCATTCATACCACCTTGGAATAGGCTCGTGTACATTCTTATGATGGGTCACAGATACTTTGTCTACTTATGGATTGCTATGTGGTCACATCCTATTTTGGATTAGGAATAGGCGTAATCAGACTTACTTTTGGCTTATCTATTTAGGTATATTCACTTCTGCTTTTGCCTTTTTGGATTTCTATTGAATCAAGAAATATGTTTGATTGTACATCTTTCTGGTATATATCAGCGATTGCAAAAGGCGCTCGGGCGCTCGCCTAAGCGCTCGGGCGAGGTGAGGCGAGGCCCAAGCGCCTCGCTCGATCTCCAGGCGATGCACTTCAAAGAGGCACTGCCTGGGCGCTCGCCCGAGCCTAGGCGCTAGGCGCTTCGGGCGAGCGCCCAGGTTAAACCAGGCGAGGCGAACCAGTCTTTTAGCCTGGTTCGATCGAATTCGCGTTAGTTGGTTCAATTGAACCAACTAACGCATCGATAATTGCTTCCTTAACCCTAATCTCACTCGTGAATCGCGATTATGCCACCGACTCTGTTGCCGCCGCTCGTCACTGTCGCTGCCGCTACTCTCTGCCGTTGTCGTCGCTGTCGCTGCTCTCCGTCGTTGTCGTTAACGCTGCTCGCCGCTACCGTTGCCGTTGTCGCTTTTGCTGCTCGATGCTGTCGCTTTCGTCGCTCTCAGTAAGTAGCTTTCTCGAAGTTAGCCACCTCGCCTATTTACTGTTAACAGTATAATGTTAACTTATTGTTAACAGTAGTATATTGTATATTAACAATATATTGTTAATGTACTATTAACAGTATACTGCTAATAGTATACTAATAATAATATTTTTTATTTATTAGATTAATATTATTATTTTGATTTAAATTTTAATAATACTAATATTTATTTCTTTAATATCATGTTTCTATATTTTATTAATTTAATATCATATTTCTATTTAAATAATTATATTTACTAATTGTATTATATATTTTTTATATTTTAGCACCTCGCTTCGCTCGGGCGAGCGCCTCGAGCGATTTGGGACCTTGGCGCCTTTTGGCGCTTAGCGCTTTTTAAATCACTGGTATATATAAAGTATCCTCTAACTAATTAAAATCAAAGCAATTTTACATACGATGTGGGCCTATAAGATGATCGATTAATATAGATAACTCAAGACTCCACCTTTGTCATATATTTCATTTGTCATGTTAGATAGATATCAGATGCATTGAATACGATTCACTTTCAAGATGGCGTAAGGACACGGACTCGATATCTGTGCTAAAGAGTGTGGAGGTTCAAATTTTCTTCAAGGTATAATATTGAGAATGCTCATTGAATGAGCAATTCAATTACAGAGTTCTTCCTTACTTTTTATGTTACTCTCTTCACTCCTCTCTTTCTTCTTCATACAGGCTGCAGCCTGCAACATCCGAAGTCCACAACTTCAAGATTGATACTCAAGTCCCAGATCATCCTTTACTTTTTTCCACTATCTCACCTTCCCTATTCTATATTCCTATTAGATGGATGCCACCGTACAAAAAAAAAAAAAAAAATCTGGGTTTTCTTTTCCATTTCCTTATAGGATGTAGATCTATTAAGATCTGCCATATAAAACCATTTTTATTCCTTTAGTCCAACTCTAGCCCCAAATTCTGCAAATTCTCTGTGTTGTTGGCATGCCTTTCTGGCACCAAAACATCAAACCTCACTGATACCATCTGGCATTTGAAACCTGTTAAATTATTTGTGAACTTTTTGCCATCAAAATCTTGCCTTAATGTTTCCAGTTTGAGAGTTGAACAAGTAGTAATAAAGTGTGTGATGGTCTTGTAGAAGGTTGCTCCAGTTCCACAGTGCAGTCAATCTGGGAAGAGCCATAGGTATTGCTTAAAAGGGAATTGAACATGCTTCTAGTCTTTTTGAGTAGTCCAACCGTCCACTTTTAAAACACAACTTCGACATTTAAGTTGATGGAGAACCCCTCTGCAACTAAATGCTTAAATTGGATCAGTAATTGAATAAAAATACAAACTTAATGTTAAGGTCTACATATTATTGTCATAATGTTATGTGGACAATCTCTCTGATTAAGGTGGTCAGGTTCCAAGGTTCCTTTTATAAATGACTATGGAGTTGATTCTTGTCCTAATCATTTCACTTGAGACTTCTTGTTGATGGCAATCCCGATTGGACAAGACATGCTGAGCTGATTAAGTTTTACTCTGTTGGTGGACTAGGAGCATAGATTGTTGATCTCTAAAGCAAAGACAAAGCACATGAAATCAATTCCAGTAATCGTGGATAGATTCCTACTTAGACCAGGTATTTTGAGGTAGAAAGGAACAATGACAAGCTTCTTAGGTAAAAATATATTAGATATTCGCCAGTTTCTTATTTGGTAGGTTCACCAATGTAAAAAACAAGAGGACGATCCCAACATGAGGATTCTGTCAGTACCAAGACCAGGAAGGATCATTGTGCTCAGCTTTGTCCCTCGCAAACAGATTGGTTATTTGCAATGTACTAACCTCTGCAAGCCTGACTGTATATTTGGTTAATGTCGGATTTTTCTCATGTGATTTTGGTTTTTGGGGGAAAAATTCATGTTCTGATTTTCTCTCGAGTCTTAAATGATCTGAATCCTGTGGTTTGTAATAATTTTCTTCTTCAAATGATTTTATCTTTATAGTGGATCATGTATTTGATGTTCATTAAGTTTTCCTAGTGATGATTCCTCTTTTCCCTTTTGCAGAATTTGGTTCCACAGGCCTGTAAGAGCCGATGATTGGTTGCTATATGTTGTAAGTATTTGATCAAACATGTTGCTAAAACGTCTTACAAATGCATTTTTCTCATCCTGTTAACTTCCCTGGACACAGATCGAGAGCCCGTTCGCTGGTGGAGGCCGTGGGTTTGTTACCGGTCAGATGTTTAACCGGAAGGGAGAGGTAGTTATTTGATTTTCTCATGTTATGATCTCATTATCAAGCAAGCGCCCACTGATCTTTGGAAATTGTTTCGTGTTTCTATGCAGCTTATTGTGTCATTGACCCAAGAGTGTCTAATTCGAAAGCGTACGCCGCAAAACCAAAATCCGAAAGCAAAGCTCTAAATGCCATCTCAGAGTTAATTATTGATTGAAGAAGGTGATTTTTGTTGTTTGTTTCCTGTACATTATCAGCTCGATGCTCTCGTTCACAATGATGATGATTCTAAGAAAATTAAGTTCAGTGGAACAGATGGACACCCGCTTTGCTGTCTATTTTTCTCTAGTCAGGACTGGAAATAAGCTCTATAACTACCTCGTTTGTGGTGTAGTTTGGTAAGGCCAACCATAATGATTACATCATTCATGGCTTCCACATTTATGCCTGCAAGATGGATGTATTTGTGTCCATATTCTACGTTAAATCATGCATTAAACAGAGAACAAATCATATATTTTTCAATGTGTTTGTATATCTGTAATTTATTTGTGAATCATATATTAATTTATTTGTAGATCTTATAATTTTAATTTATTTGTGGGTAGTTAGGTATTGTCTCGATAGAATATAAGATAAGAGAAGGTTATTTAAGATGGATGGTATGAAGATTTTAATTAAAAAATTAAATATTTTAAATTTAATTAAATATATGATTTTTTTTTAATCGATCTTAATGATGATAAAAGATATATGTGATCCATCTTAAATAATTAAAATTTATGATTTTATTATTATTGTTATGTATCTATAATTTATATTCTTAAAAATAATGAGTGTTTTGTGGTTGAGAAAAATGTTTATTCTTATACTTCCTTTCGTTTACAGCCACTTTTAAAGGAAACCTCATTGTTCGCTTGTACAAAGTCCGGACGATTAAATCATTATATTTGGTGTCAGATGAAATGTTGGGTCATTCGACTGGCGGGCTTAATCTCCAACCCTTCCCATTTATTAGTAAAGAGGCGAACAATGTATTCACAAGTCATCTGGTAACTACGGTCAACATGACAGACATCGGAATCCCGCCTTCGCCCCATCTGCTGAAACGCCTTGGCATATAGTTACAGTTAAGATACTGGTTCTTCTATGAGGTTATTGGCCCCTGCTAAATGCCTTTCAAGCAATGTTTGCTACTTCTAACATTGTTGTATGTGGATGCGACCATTTCTATCGACCATGATTTGGATGGAAATGTCATCCATGATTATTTTCAAAATTCCCAATTTCTTATTGTTGTCTAATAGAAATTATGCATGCTTAATTTTTCTTGCCGATTAACCTTTTATCCAGGCTTTTGGAAGATTCTAAACTCTAGATTAGAGACCAACTCTTTTGTTTCATCCTTCTGACTTACCTTACTCGAATATTGCATAAAATAAATCAATATTCATTTGGGGCTTTATATTCCAAGTTTTGGGCTCACCTTTATGGTAGTTTAGTGAGCTCCTGGGAGTTTGGTATACTGCTGATCAGCAAGGCACCCCCCCTTGCTATGACGATTGTCCCCCACACGGGGAGGGGAGCAACATACATCAGGACAAGGCAGTATTCCGACCATGGTCCATGCGTGACCTCTGTCGTGTTTGGGCTCGATCATAGGACGAGCCCTTCCTCGCTCAGGAGATGGCGAATCACTCGAAGCTGTCATGGGAGGGGTCACTGGAGGCCTAATGGTTCTCTTTGACTCCCAAGAGTCAAGTGTGGGCAGACGAAGTCGCTGCTCAGTTGTTTTGTTGGGGGCTCCTCCGTCGACCTATGGTGAAGGAGATCTACACCTCCCCTTCTGAGTCGTTGCTCGACAATGTATCTAAGAACCTGGCCACGGTAAGTAGCCTCCTTCAGTTCTTCTTTTCATACTTCTTTCGAGGTTCAAATTAACATGGTGCTCCTACAGTACCACCACTTCTCCATGGGCCTAATTGATCGGGTGCGTGACTCCAGAAGAGTCGTCGATGAACTCTCCAAATAATTGATGGACTTCGGGCCAAGGTTTGAAAACTTAAGGAGGGCGACCGCCGAGGCCTGGGTCAACGAGGTGTCCCAACAGCTAGTGGAGCTCAAGTCCCAGCTCTGTGAGTCTTAACGCCAAGAGAAGGAGGCCCGGGGGTGAATCCAAATCCTTGAGGCTTAGGTCCAAGGCTTGGGGGTTGACTTAGATGCCGCCAAGACTCGGGAGGTCGAGCGAACCCTAGTGACGGTCTGATTGGCGTTGGAGAAGGCCGAGAGTTCCTTGGTTGAGGAGCAGCATGCCACCCCTGTGAGAGCCCGAGCAACCATTGCACAGTATAAGGAGATGCCCGACTTCAATCTTGGCTTAGACAGGATGGATTGGGTCAGCTATGAGTATGAGGATCGAGTTGCCCTAGCATGCTTCCAGGCGAGATGCCCCCCAGTTGGAGATCGAGGGAGGACAACAACGTGCCGATAGAGGTGGAGGTCCCCTTCGACGATAGTGATCCTCCAATCGCTTATGGGTCCCTTGGAAGTCACCTTCAATCTTGCTTCCTTCTTTTTCCTTCTTTTTTTCTTTATAATCGGCTTGGTCGGAGCTGACATCACTCATGCCCAGCCGAGAATGTACTTTGCTCCTTAATCAAAACTCCCTTCCTTCAATCCTCGTGTCTTTTGCTATCTGCTATTTTGCCGAGTGTGCGCCTTTTTTCGATGGGCAAGAAGATCAGGAGCTGGTTGACGCACTCCGAGATATGGATGTGGGAACGACTCGACGTCCCATCCGAGGAGGTTCAATTTCCAAACTCCTATGGAAGACAACTTGTGTCTCGGGATGTACTTCTCCTTTGGTCAGGGCTTGTCTCAAGTTGTACAGCCTCAACCAAGTGAAAGTTCCTTTCTTGTTCTAATTTTTAAAGAAGACAAGTTATGTCTCGGGATGTACTTCACCTCTGGTTGGGGCTGGTCTTAGGTTGCACAGCCTCGACTGAGTGAATGATGTAATATTTTTTCTTTAATCAATAAAGCTTATTCCTTTCAGTTTATCTGTCAACTTGATTCTTGTAGGTCGATTAACTACTTATGTTTCTTCTTCTTAAATCTTGCAGAGGTTCACCGCTGGGCCTGACGAAGTCGAGTTATCAGAATCTCGATCTAGATGTAGAATTTCTTCAAGTTTGACACATGCCATGTCCTAGGGAGCTGGACTCCTCCTTGAGTAGCTAGGTGATAAGTCTCATCTCGAATTACATCGATGACCTGATAAGGCCCTTTCCAATTTGGGGCCAGCTTTCCCCGAGAATGGGTCGGGTCGCTAACCTCGACCTTTCGTAGTACTAAGTTCCTAGACTTGATTGGCAATGGTTGAACCTTCTGATTGTATAGTCTTGTTATGACGTTCTTATATGCTAGGGCTCGTAAGTGTGCTTCGGCTTTTTACTCCTCAACAAGGTCAAGATTCTCTAGGAGCCCTTCTTTTGAGTTGTTTTCTTCATAGCTCTTGACCCGGGGGTTGGGAAGACCACTTCAGGTGGCAATACTACCTTGGTCCCGACTACCAAGCTATAGGGGGATTCGCCCATAGTGGTCTTTGGCGTGGTTCGAGATGCCCACTCGGGAGCTCATCAACCCATGTCCCTTGTGCTTCACCAAATTTTCTCTTGAGGCCTTTGAGTATCATTCGATTGGTCACCTCAGCTAGGCCATTGGTCTAAGGATGTGCTACTGAGATGAACCTGAGATGGATCCTGTAGGTCATGCAGAATTCCTTAAATCTTACGTTATTAAACTAGGTCCCGTTGTCGATGATAATGGCCTTCAGGATGCCAAATCGAGTGATGATGTATTGACATACAAATTTCTCAACTTGCTTCTCCATTATGGACACCAAGGGTTCGACCACAACCCACTTGGTGAAGTAATCCACGATGACTATGATGAATCTTCGTTGTCTCGAGGTTGGGGGAAATGGGTCGAGGAGGTTCATCCCCCATTGCACGAAGGGCCATGCTTAACCGATTGGCGTTAGGGGGGCCACTAATTGATGTTGCACTCGAGCATGCCTCTGGCACTACGGGCACTGTTGCATGTAGGCCAAAACATCCTGGTATATGGTCAACCAATAATAAATCTGCTTGAGGATTTTGAATGCCAGGGTTTGACCACCAATGTGCTCTTTGCATATGCCCTCTTGGATCTCAGCCAGCACGACTTCTACTTCCCCGAGCACGAGGCACTAAAGGAGGGGTAGGCTGTATGACCTACGGTATAGTCGACCACGAACTTCACAATACCGGGCCTGTGTGGGCCTCAGTCGGCTGGCGACGCTCGGGTCAGCCAATAGCATCCTGTCTCTATTGTATTGGAGGATCTCCTCCATCTAATTAGGTGTGACTTCGACGATAGCTATGTCTTGGCTTGCAACAGACTGAGTGGGTATTGCCTCTACATTCGATGGGTAGCCTTAAGCTCCTCGTGGCGAGGTCATCTTGGCCAATACATTGACTTGTACGTTCTCTATCCAGGGAACCCTAGTCAGAGAAAAATGCTAGAACTTGTTGATTATACATCATATCTTGGTCAAGTACTTCGCCATGGTCGGGTCCTATGCCTTATAGTCTCCATTGATATGGTCGACCACCAATTGGGAGTCATTAAAGATTTGAATTCCTTTACATCTAGTTTCGAGGATAGGTGAAGCCTGAACAACAAGGCTTTGTACTCGGTGTCATTGTTGGTGGCCTTGAACTCGAAACCGAGTGTATGTTTGTATAACTAGTTGTCAGGTCCCTTCAAGGCGAGGTTTACTTTTCTTTCGACGTTGGTCGAGCCATCAACGAATATGGTCTATTCTTATGTCATAGCCTCGAGAGTGTTGCCTGAGATGGGGGTCAACTCGAAAATGAAATCTGTGAGTATATGTGCTTTAGTGGTCATCCTTGGGACATATCGAACAATGAATTCCTCAAGCTCAATGGACCGTCGGAGCATTCAGCTTGATGTGTCGAAGTTAGAAAGAATTAGGCGAAGGGGCTGATTTATACCACTTTTATAATGTGGACTTCAAAGTAGGGGCACAGTTTCATAGTTGCTTAGATCAAGGCTAGCACCAATTTTTGAATCGGGGGATATCATTTCTCAGGTCCATTTAGGATGTGGCTGAAATAGCAAATGGGATGTTGCGTGCCTGACTCTTCCCAAAGCAGAACGAAACTAGCAGCATGTTCTGAGACCAGCCAAGTAGAGGCTGAGTGGTGTGCTCAGGCTAACTAAGGTGAGTTGCGGTAGTTGGGCAAGATGCTCGTTTAACTTCTTGATCGCTTCTTAGCATTCAGAGTTCCACTGGAAATCTTTGGCGCGTTTCAATATGCGAAAGAAGGGGAGGCAATTGTGACTTGACCGAGATAAGAATCGATTGATGGCGACCAACCTACCTGTAAGTTGTTGCATTTCTTTGATTGTCCGAGGGGGTTGCATCTCGATTATAGTTTGGATCTTTTTCAGATTCGCATCTATTCACCTTTGGTGAATGATGAAGTCTAGGGACTTACTCGATCTGATCTCAAAGACACATTTGACTAAGTTGAGGTGCATTCTGAACCTTACGAGAGTTCGAAATGTCTCGACGAGTTCCTCAAGATGAGTCTCGACAACTTCGATTTTACGATCATGTTGTCGACATATACCTCCATATTTCTCTTGACCTCCCATTTGAACATTTGATTCAGTATCTTTTAGTCTATCGCCTCGATGTTCTTCAGGCCAAACGACATGACCTTGTAATAGTAAATTTCTCCATCAGTGATGAAGGTGGTGTGTTCTTGGTGCCCAGGAACCATGCAGATTTGATTATTGCCTAAGAAGACATCCATAAATGCGAGGAGTTCGTGCCCCGAGGTTTGGTCGACCAATTGATCTATCCTTGGGAGGGGGTAGCAATCCTTCGAGCATGCTCGGTTAAGATCAGTGTAATTAACACATATCCTCTAGCTTCCATTAGATTTCTTGACAAGGACTACATTGGAGAGCCATGAGGGTACTTGGCTTTGGGTATGAATCATACCTCCATCAGCCGGTCCACTTCGTCGTTGATTGCCTTCTGTCGATCCGGAGCAAACTTCCGAGGGCTTTGTTTCACGGGCTTATGCTTCGGCAAGATATTAAGGTGACGTTGCACGACCACATGATTGATGCCCGACATGTCCTTGGGTGGCCAGGCAAAAACATCGACGTTCTTTGTCAAAAAAAAGTTGATATGTTGAACTTGGTCCTTCTCTGGGAGTATGGACCCAATCTTTACGACCCGGTCAGGCTAACGCTTGTCGAGAGGGACTTCCAACATTTGCTCCATGGGCTTTGGCCAATGCAGGGTCTCGGACACCTCTCAAGGGTCAACAAAAGGGCGGTTAGAAGGCGGCTACGATCGCTTTGCCTCCCTCGGGATTGGTCGATCCGGATCAGGCTTCGACTTTTTGGGCAGTGAAATAGTAGTCAGTTAGCATTGCCGGAACTCTCGAGGGTCGCTTCTCACTGCTCGAGTCCGAAGCTTTATTGCCCGATGATATGTGGAGATGATTGCCCTCAACTTATTATAGATCGACTAGCCAAGGATGACATTGTATGTCGATGAAAAGTTGACTATCATGAAGGTGACCATCATAGTCTTGAACTTCGGGTGATAGACATAATGATCATCCCGAGAGGGGCAATGGAGTCACCTAAAAACCCGATGATGGTAAAGCTCATCGGTGACAAATCGACAACGATCACCAAACTTTTAGTGTCATTCACAAGTTGGTTCTAGTAGCATTTTGATATATTTCATGCATGATTCTGTTATATGTCCATATAACTTTTATATTTGCATCAGTCGCTGAACATGTAATCCTAAGAACGGAGGATCTGACTCCCTTTAATGCAAATTTACATCTCTGCTGACCATATTAGCTGCAGTTGTGTGATTTAATCCAGGAGCTACTCTTCTCTATTAACTTATTTGTATGGTATTGTTGACTCGAATGACTTCCTTGATTCCTGTAAATGCGTCATTGACGTTCTTAAATCCTTGTTTCGTTTGATTTGAGCAATTCCTTCTGTGCCAATCTCGATTGATTTATTGTTGTGATCTTATGACTTATTATGATTCTTATATATAGTCTTGCCTTTTTTTTATTTGAATATGATTAGAGATATTAGTCCTATTGAATTTTATATCTTTGACGTCGCTTTTTGTAATACAGCTCTTTTTCTTTTGGAAAAAAAATTATAAACATTTGGTGTGAGAGGCATTCATAGTATCTCACAGAAATGGAAACTCGACTGTCAGATGGAGTATCTAAAATTTCCGGGATAAATTGCAGAATCTTAATGGCTTCCTTTGTAGGTTGGCCACACACAGATCTACCATATAAACACAGTCAACCTCAAACCTCTTTTGTCAAGATCACGAAAAGTCAACCCTATTTACCGCTCCCAAATAAATCATCGATCCTTAAAAGGAAGTCATTACACGCCAAAAGATACCTTCTTCTCGGAGCCTCCATCTACCCCGTAAGGCTCTCTATAAAGTCCTCCCACTCTCTACGAGACGGCCTCGACCCCTGCAATGGCTGTCGCTAGGCCTCTCCTCTCCCTCCTCCTGTGTCTCTTTTGTGCCGCCTTCCTCCTCTCCGCCCAGTTTGCTGATGGCTCCGACGAGCTCAAAGTTTATATTGTTCACGTCAAGCACCCGGAGGACGTGACGTTCTCCGACGCTGCACAGTGGTCGGACTGGTACTCCTCCCTCTTGCAGAGCGCGGCTTCGACGTTGGGAGTCGCGTCCGAAGAAGATGTCGCGGCCTCGCGCCTCGTCTACTCCTACCACCACGTCATGACCGGCTTCTCTGCCTATCTTACCGAGAAGGAGGTGGAAGCGATGTCGAAGCTGGGTTGGTTCTTGCACGCCTATCCGAGCCGTGTTTACCACCTTCACACCACCCGCACGCCCACCTTCCTGGGGCTGAGACGCCGAGAACATGGCGTGTGGAATTCTTCCAACATGGGCGAAGGTGTCATCATCGGCGTCCTCGACACCGGCATAACACCCGGCCACCCTTCGTTCGACGACCACGGGATGCCGCCGCCGCCGGCCAAGTGGAAGGGCCGCTGTGACCTGAACGCGTCGTTTTGCAACAACAAGCTCATCGGTGCGAGGTCGTTCGCCAACTACGATGGCCGCAAGCGCCGGTCGAATGAGACTGTGGTCGACGCTGAGGGGCACGGCACGCACACGGCGAGCACCGCCGCTGGGGCGTTCGTGAAGCGCGCCAACATCTTCGGGCTGGCCCGGGGCTTGGCGTCCGGGATGGCGCCGCGCGCGCACCTCGCCATCTACAAGGTGTGCCTCGAGTCGTGTGCGGGCTACGACATATTAGCTGGCATGGATGCCGCGGTCGGCGACGGCGTCGACGTGCTCTCCCTCTCCCTCGGTGGCGGCCCTGTTGCTTTCTACGACGACGCCATCGCGCTGGCTGGCTTCAACGCCATCAGCAAAGGAGTCGTCGTCAGCTGCTCGGCCGGCAACTCTGGGCCGGATCATTACACCGTGTCCAACGACGCGCCGTGGTTACTCACGGTCGGCGCGAGCACCTTGGACCGGTCCTTCCGAGCCACCGTAAAGCTCGGCGACGGACAAGAGTTCGACGGCGAGTCGATGTACCAGCCATCGAACTACAAGTCCAAATTGCTACCTCTGGTTTACCCTGGTCTGATCACCGGCAATAGTGACACCGCCCTCTGCATAAACGGCACATTGGATTCCGTCGACGTCCGCGGAAAGATAGTTCTGTGCGACCGCGGCAACAATACCAGAGTCGAGAAGGGACAAGTCGTCAAGAAAGCCGGCGGCGCCGGCATGATCCTTGTGAACGATGCACTGAACTCGTACAGCACCAACGCCGACGTCCATGTGCTCCCGGCATCGCATCTGCCCTACTCTGCCGCGGCTAAGATCAAGGTGTACATCAACTCCACCTCCGCCCCGACCGCCGCCATCATCTTCAAGGGCACCGTTACGCATGTACCCAACTCGCCCACCCTGGCCTCGTTCTCCTCCCGCGGGCCCAGCCAGATCACGCCGGGGATTCTGAAGCCAGACATCATCGGGCCGGGCGTCAACATCCTCGCCGCGTGGAACACCCAGAAGTTCAACATGATCTCCGGCACCTCCATGTCCTGCCCGCACCTCTCCGGCATCTCCGCGCTGATCAAGAACGCACACCCCGACTGGTCGCCGGCCGCGATCAAATCGGCCATCATGACGACTGCTCGCCCGAAGGACAACACACGGCAACCGATAGGTGACGAGAAGCACGTCCCGGCCGACCTGTTCGCGGTGGGCGCTGGCCACGTCGATCCGCAGAGGGCCATCGACCCAGGTCTCGTCTACGACCTCGCACCCGGCGACTACATTCCTTATCTCTGTGGCATGGGCATCAAGGACGAGTCCGTTAGCGCTATAGTCCGCAAGAAGGTTAAGTGCTCGTCCGTGAAGAGCATCACTGAGGGAGAGCTGAACTATCCTTCCATCACCGTCACTCTGCCGGCGAACAGCTCCAAGTCGATCAGCTACACACGGACCGTGACCAACGTCGGGAACCCGACGACGGAGTATTCGGTAAGGGTGGACGTGCCGAAGGGAGTGACGGCGAGGGTGCAGCCACCGAAGCTCTACTTCAAGAAGGTGAACCAGAAGAAGAGCTTCAGCATCAGCTTCAGGAGGCACGGAGGTGGCTCGGGCGCAGTGGAGGGGCAACTGAGGTGGCTGTCGAGGGAGCATGTGGTGAGGAGCCCAATCTCCATCGTCTTGGAGTAATCCATGCATGCACGCATGCATGAAGCGTCTTCCTTTTTCTTTTTCTGGGGTAGATTTGATGGACTTCAATTGCATTTTATTTTTTCTCCTGTGAACTTTTTCGCTAATAAATGAAACTATTTTATTGGATTGTATTATTCGAATTGATGTTACATACTATTCTCTGTTGTGCTTGTGATTGATTAATGTTGCATACGATCCTTTTATTGGCACGATCCTGCCAACTAGCACAACTAGGTATTTCTACTGTATAGTAGATTTAAGAAAGGAAATATCAAAGTAAGAAATGAAATATCAACGTGGACATAGGTGATGTAACCTGGCCTAGCTCGTATAGAGCAGTGGTTCGGAACAGTGTTTTGATCTGAACTGAATCGACTGTGTCTAATTGACTTTAAAAAAATGATATGAAAGCATACATTTAAAATATATCCTCTTCATGAGTCCTGTCAAGAGGGTTGAGGAATCATTCCATATGATAAAAGGGAATATAAATGTCTAAAATGTGTCCTACTCGACTTAGGAGATCGATATCTTGGCACGATGCCTCCTGCAGGCATGCCAAAGTTGTCGTATCAAATCGATTTGAAGTGAATTATTAAGTGTTGAATTGAGATGGATCATTATTATTTTTATTTAGTTTGATTAAGATAAGATACTCCGAATCCAAATCGATTTAGACTTGATTGATAGCTAATTATTTCAGTTTGGTTAACTAATTAGTCGGTTTATAATTTTAAGTAATTAAAAAATAAATTCTTCAAATGAATCGATTTAGTTCAATTGAACCTAATCGAAATTTTGATCTAATTAAACTGACACAATAAGATTTGTGAAATTGAGTCTACATTAAGATTAGATAGTTAGGCTCATATGAACCTATTCGAATTGATATTTTTTAAATTAAAACCGGTTTGATTCTATTAATCTAACCAAAGAAGGATACTTTTCAATCAGGAACCATTTATAACCTTTTAAATCAAATCAATTTGAATTAAATCCATCATAGTTTGATTCGATTCAAGTTTGATTTAATTTTTTGATAAATCACATTTTATCTTGAGTTCAAATGATATTGCCTTGATAACGTTGACTAGGGAGCCAACATGACTTGGTTCAATCCAAAGGTGAAGATCCATCTGAGGGGCCCACTCCGGGGTGAGGGTGTGACCCGAGCGGGGAAACTAAGGTGGCAGATGGACTCTTGATGTGTTGTTGGCTCACAATGATGATTCTACGATCGTCTCGAGACGTGACTTATCTACTGAAGGGAGCTCGGGATCAATTCGCCTTATCTGAAGATGCTCCACGTCGCCCCGTGGTGCTCCTTAGACGCGTCGGCTCATGCGGTCAACAAGCGAGGAGGGGGGGGGGAGATCCTATCGTGTTGCCCTAATAAACGAAAAAGAAGCTTATGTTTCTCTGCTTTGAATCTTTATACATGTTGGTAAATTTTCTATCAGTTGTCCCCTCGGAAAGACATGCATCAAGGCTCTGGTAGGAGGTTCAAGGCATGTCTTTTGGTTGTTTAGCTCTATTGAGGTTGAATTTCAAGGTTTTGCGTGTCTCATTCGGGTGTTTGGATTGACAAGTTATGGGTCGAGTTGTGCGGTCTTTGTTTGTAGCAATTTTTATTATTGACTGTCATTGTGAGAGTAGAGGTCTATCGTTATGGATTGACTCGACCATCGTTGCAGGAGTAGGGGTCAAGCGTTATGGATTTTTCCCCGATCGCCATTGCAGGAATAAGAGTCCAATATTGCGAGAGTAACAATCCACTGTTATGGATTTTGCCTTGGCCGCCATTGCAATAGTAGGATTTCGTTGTTACAGATTTTGACTCGACCACTGTTGTGGGACTAAGGGTCTGCCGTTGTAGATTTTGACTTGACCATCATTGCGAGAGTAAGAATCTGTTATTGAAGATTTTGACGATCGTCATTACGGGAGTAGGAGTTCACCATTATGGATTTTGACTTATTTGCAGTTGTGGGAGTAGGAGTCTGCCATTATGGATTTTGACCCTTTCGACTACTGATAAGGGTCTTTATTTTGCCCTCAGACCCCACTACTCCAATGTGCTTCTTGGCTTTAGTTTTTTGCCACTTGTCTCATATGTTATCATTTGCGCCACATGTGCTCTTCTTTGTCTTACAAGAATGGATCCTGCTAGTCGCGGTCTTCTAGCATCTCCCCTCGAGCTTTTGAGTTCACGGGAAATTGAGCGAGGGTCTCGGGTCAGGTTAGAGCCATCTGTAGAGTTACAGGCTCCAGCGCCTTCGGTTAGAGGTGGAGGGGCATCCTATCGGGTCGAGAGGACTCGACATGGGCACAGAAGTAGCGTAAGTGGGTTTGAAGACTATTCCTTCCCCACAAGTGCCCTGTATATCAAGGTTTTTCCTAGTGGGCTCGAGGCTTTGGCGCAAGGTGGGGGATGCGACGCTGAGGGGTTATCTTATGAAGATGTGTTCATTAGCCTATCACAACGATCGATGTCTCCTAGGTCCCGTTCTCTTTGCAGGCTATGTTCTTGTCATTTGGGATAGTTCATAACCTTTGAGATGGCTAATCAGTCCCCCACAACCCCTAGGTTTCCTTTAAGGCCCACTGAAAGAGGCTGAATCAAGATATAAGAGTATGCAAGAGTTCCTCAACTGTGAGGGAGTACTGTCAAGGGTCGCTCAACCCCGCTCTAAGCAAAATGGTGCATTGTACCCCAATGGAGTCTCTAGTTGACCAGTGTCTTTGAAAAGAGGTTATGGTAGGTTCCTGCTCTTGGATCTCTTTTTTGTGGCCCTCTGACCCGTCTATTTTGAGTAGCATCGGTATTATGTGATGGGCCTTGCAAACTAGGCATGTGATGCCCAAATGTTGATGGATGAGTTGTCCCGAGTGAACAAGGGTCTTCAGGCAAGGATTGCCAGGCTGGAGGAGAGAATTCCCTCGGCATATGAGGATGCCCTAGTCACCAAGACAATTGGTTTGCTGGGGCAAGCCCCATAGTAGTTGGAAGATGTTGAGCAATGTTTGGCACTCCTGCGACGAATGTTAGAGGATGCCTAGGAGAGGGGGGACCAATTGGAGGGCAACCTGCAGATGTGCTCTGACAAGTTGAAGGCCACCAGGATGGTGGCCTATGAGGCTAAAGAGCTCCTAGAGGAGGAGCGGAGAGGGGGACGATCGTGATGTATAAAAAGTCAGAAGGGTTCTGACGAGGCTCGTTGAGATCGAGAAGGACTTCATATCGATATGAGTACCTCATTGCTTTGAGGTGCTTTATGGCCAAGTACCTAGGAATAAGTGTAGAGGAGGACCCCTTCGCTCAGTGACCTGATGATCTTGACTTCCTTAGGGAAGCAGAGGCTCCTTTAGATGATAACTCCGACTCATCCTCCTCTTCTGATTGAATGCTTCAACCTCCTTCTTTTTTATTTTTTTTTCTTTATGAAGGGTTCTACTCCGTGTCCATTATATGTGAGTCATTGATTGTAATTGCTTCACTAGTGCAAGCCTCCCACTTCTAATAAAATTTCTTTCTCCATGTGCTATTTTATCATGGGTTTTCTGTTGATATAATACTTTTAAAGACATTCCATTTTTTATGATGTGTTGTGCTTAAGGTAGAGCTTGCCTTTTTGTAACCTCTTGGCGATGAGTTCCCTCTCGTGTAGCCTCGTTGAAGAGTTCTTTTTTGGGAAGTCAAAAGAGTAGCCTCGAGTGGAAAGATCTATCTGCCCAAGCTAACTTTAGGAGTGACTTAGTGCTTAACCATGGTGCCTTGGGTTAGAGGTATCTCCTCTCGTGGTGATTTCAAGGTTTGTGCTGGGGTGGAGGCACCTTCCTACTTAAAGGGAGTGGGGGAAGGTGCCCTTCTTATTATTCGAAGGAGTTGAGTGTAAGAGGGTGCACCTCCTCTTCAGAGTGTTTGTTGGGATGAGTCGTAGATGGACATTCTCGTGATATTTGAGTCCCCCTTCTAGTGTCAAACTGATAAGTCACATTTTATCATAAGTCAGAATGTTGTTATTTTGATGTCGTTGACTAGGGAGCCAACGTGGCCTAGTTTGGTCCCGAAGGCAAAGATCCATCTGAGGGGTCTGCTCCGAGACGAGGGTGCGACTTGAGCAGGGAGTTGAGGTGGCAAATAGACTCCTGATGTGTTGCTAGCTCACAATGATGATTTTGCGGTCGTCCCGAGGTATGACTTATCTACTAAAGAGAGCTCGAGGTTGTTCCAAGGTGCACATTGGCCTTGTTTGGTGATGCTTTGTGTCGCTCTGAGGTGCTCCTTAGACGCGTCAGGGTTCTGCATAAGCAATCAGCGGGGGTTACGGGACGGTGGTCAAGTTAGTAATATGAGATCTCCAAATATGTGTTTGAATAGTTCAAAAGGAGTGCTTCCTCATTTTATTGCTAAGGATATATTTTTATATCTTGAAGAAAAACAAATTTGTGATGTCTTTTCATAAAGGGGGAGAAAGAAGCTTGTTTTATATCTTGAATAAGAGAAAAAAAAAATTATGATGTTCTTTCCTAAAGGGAGAGAAAGAAGATTTTGATTGTCTTACCATAATGAATGAATGTAATTGTCATGTGAGATTCAAGTCACTTTCCTCCTATCATGCATATATGAACAAAGATTCAAAATAAAAAAATATAAACTCCCTTTTAGTTCAAGAAAGTCAACAACAAAATTTCTTCTATTTCTTTATAACAAGAAAGATACTCTCAAACTTCCTTCACTTTCTTTATACAAGAAAAAAAAATTATAAATTTTCTTTACATCTTTTAAGAGATAAAAATATATCATAAATAAGAAAAATTGGACTAGCTTTTCTTCCTTTTGGAGCTATTTGAACCCACATTTAGGAACGTCAGCTTACTAACTTGAACGTAGGAAAGACCGAGCCTAAAAATCTCTTCGACTCTAGTCTTAATATAGGTGACATCTCGGTAGCATAATATTTCTACATCCTCGGGAGTGCCTTCACCTTGAAAGCATGATACTTTTTTTACCTTAGGAATAAGATATTTGGGAACACGTTATTTCTATCTCAAAGACATCTTTAACATTCTTGCTGACATGTGTCTAGATCATATCGAATCGATCAAGATGTCAACCATATTTTTATTTCCTAATAATAAGTATATTCTCTCGTTGTATGTTTAATTCATAGGTATCGCAAACTCGGATAGTGTCATGCTTTGAGGAGATATCTCATGACATCAGATTATTATTATTATTATTATTTTGGTCCTATCTCGCCTTACATCAAGTCTCTTCTCCTAAAAAATCCTTCATCCTCGACTCGGTTGTGATCGTATCAACGAGGAGCTTCGCTTATAGTGATGTGGATGAACTACCCACACACTATTAGATGAGAGTAAACAGATCGCGTTTGAAGGGAAGACTAATGTAGTAACAATATCTCATCAAATCGAGGCATTCGATGGAAATCAATAGTGATGATTTATTTTCGAAACATTTCAATTGTGATTTTGGTCCACCTAAATAGCTCTTTCCAATCTCAATCAGCTTGCTTTTATTAATTCTTTTTCTTGTATTCTAACAAAAAAATTCATTGCATCAAATGACATACTTCGCATGCATATAGACTCAAATCTGAAATCTGTCAATTATGCAACAATGCGGTAATTAATTCGAAGAGGAGAAGAAGAAGACAGTCGTCACAATGGTGCAACGCACCCGACTGTATTATTAGAAATTGCGTAGAGTACGTGACGCACTTCTTCTACATCGTGAATGTGATGGAGATCGGGCTCCTTACCTCGTGCTTGCCGGAGACCCACTTCAAATAGCCCTGAGCCGCCGCACCTGCCGCACTGCCCGGCGTCTTGAACACCACAAGGAACTCCTTCTCTTCGTTCACGTAGGTGAAGGTCAGCGCCCGCGGGTAGACGCGCACGTACGTCCCATTTGGGGCGCCAACCTCGGCCCAGTAGGTGACCGGAGCCTCGCCCACGTTCTTCACCGTTCGTTTCACCACGGTGGAGGTCACGTTGCCGCCGAGCGAAACCGAGATCGAAGGGTAGTTCAAGTCCTTCTCTGGAATACTGCTGACGGTTGAGCAAAGGATCGTTCTCCGCGCGATCGTCGAGACCTGAATGCTACTGTACCCCAGACCGCAAAGATAACCGATGTAGTCGTCGGCGGTCAAGTCGTAGACCAGGCCGGGGTTGCTGGCCTTCGCCGGGTTGACGTGGCCGGCGCCAGTTGCGAAGAGGTCGGCTGGGAGGAGTTGTTCGTTCACGATCGGATTTCCGCTGTGGTCTTTCACGCTGGCCGTCGTCATGATGGCGGATTTGATGGCGGCGGGCGACCAGTCCGGGTGTACGTTCTTGATCAGGGCCGCGATCCCACTTAGATGAGGGGTGGCCATGGAAGTGCCGGAGATGATGTCGAAGGTGACGCCGGTTTGGCTGGAAGGTGGTCCGACCTGGAAAGGCCATGCGGCCAAGACGTTGACTCCGGGGCCGCTGACGTCTGGCTTCAGAATGCCGGGGCTAGCTTGACTGGGGCCTCTCGAGGAGAAGGATGTTATTGCCGGCGCAGGGGACGTGCCCAGTATCGTGCCCTTGAACAGGAGAGCCGCCGTTGGGCTTGCCGAGGAGTTTATGTAGGCTTTGATCTGATCGCCGGCAGCAAAGCTGACGTGCGAGGCAGGGAGGACATGAGCGTCGGCGAGGGTACTGTACCCGTCCGCTTCCTGGTTCATAAGGATCATGCCGACGCCGCCTGCACTCTGTACGGCGGCGCCCTTATCGATCCTTCCGATGCCTCCGCCGCGCTCGCACAGCACTATCTTGCCTTCGACGTCGAAGCCGTCGAACGAACCAGCGCCGCAGAAGACAGTGTACGGGTTCGTGCTGGCTCCGGCGTACACTAAAGGGTAGAGAGTGGGAGAGAACGAGCTAGGCTGGTAGAGGGACTCGCCGTCGAATGATAGGTCATTGCCGAGCGTCACCGTCACCCTTATGTTCCTGTCCATGGTGCTCGCGGCCACTGTGAGGATCCACGGCGCCTCGTTTGACAGCGTGCTCGATTCCGGCCCGCTATTGCCGGCCGCGCAGCTTACGAACACCCCATTCTCTATCGCAGCGTAGGCGCCCAACGCGATCGGGTCATCATAAAATGGTAGCGAGGCTCCGCCGAGGGAGAGCGAGAGTATGTCGACTCCGTCGGACACCGCAGCGTCCATCCCGGCCAATATATCACTGCCGAAGCATCCGAAATCGGTGCACACCTTGTACATGGCGAGGTGCGCAAGGGGCGCCATGCCGACCGCGACGCCCTTGGCGTTTCCGAGCACTTGGGCGCCCGGCACGGCGGCTCCCGCCGCCGTGCTGGACGTGTGGGTCCCGTGACCCACGTCGTCGTTTGGAGGTTCCGACGCGAACACTTGGCCCCTCGCGGCCTTCGCGCCGTCGAGGAACGTTCTTGCTCCGATGAGCTTGTTGTTGCAGCTCGACGCGTTGAAGTCGCACCGGCCAGTCCATTTAGCGGGCGGCGGTGGCATCCCTAAGCCACTGAAGGAAGGGTGGTCAGGGAAGACGCCGGTGTCGAGCAGGCCGACGATGACGCCCTTGCCGTAGCTGGACAGGTTCCACAAGCCCTGGTGCATGTTCAGCCCCAGGAAGGCCGGCGTGTGGGTGGTCTGGAGGCGGTACATGCGGTCAGGGTAGGCACGGAGGAAGCCGGGGATCAGTGACATGGCCGCCAGTTCCTGCTCGGTCAACCGAGCAGCGAAGCCGCTGGCGACGTTGGTGTAGGCGTGGATCATCTGCAGCTCCGACGTGACTGTCGCGAGGAACGACCTGTACCAACTCACCCGGTCCGACGAGGAGACGAGCGCGGCAGACTCCGGCGGCTGCACGTGGACTATGTAAGTTCTCCGTTGCAAATTGATGCTGGAAGTCACCTGATATGGGTTGGAGCAAAGGACATAGAGAAAGCAGAGGAAGGAGAAGAGTCTGAGGACCTCCATTGATGAAAGAAGGGGGAATCGGGGTTCTGCTGTCGTCTGCATGAAACTGGTGGCTACATATATGTATATATATAGCAGCAGAGGGCCGGCGAGCAAATGAAAGCTATGCGTTTGGCTTCGACGGGCATACGGATCGAGGACAGGAGTTGTCGGGTTCTGTCATCGCCATGGAATGGGGGAGATCACAAAGTTTAGATCGCAGGAAACATACCTCTCGGTTTCGTCTGCTTCCCTCAGGATCGGAGAGGATCTCAAGGTGTGATTCGTGTTTGGTTCTTCGTGGTCATCCATGGCATGATGGAGATCGAATGCACCAAAAACGCAGCCGGCTCCATGGAAGCTGTGGGTTCCAACAGATGAGGTTAGACTACAGAATAGATGATAGCTTAATCTTTTGACAATTCAAATGAAGAAGAAGTTACTACAGATACTGTACAATATTACACGTAACCAAACTCAGAATCTTCTAAGCTCGTAATCTACATGAAGAAAAAAATATAGAGTTAGCAGAAACCATGTGGTATATATTTTTAGTACCTAGGCTGAAGTTTCGCTTCAGGTCCTACCCATATTCACATGGGTGCTCGAGGATTTTTTGCTAGCGCCCGAGGGATCTGTAAGCTCCTCGGGACGTCAGCTAATAGGTCGGGAATCTTGACGATCGTCTTATGCTGGGATCGACTTCCAATCCTTGGTGGAGCTGTAGCCACTCGAAGTTTGTTGTAATGTTCTTGGGGAATTGGTTTATCCTTGGTCGAGGGATCTTGTTCGATTGAACATTGAGGGAGGAGCTTTCCTCTTTTGTAAGTGTATCCTTGCACTCCTCAGCTGGTTCTCCGATCGTTGGTACCTATACCAAGGTCGTGGTCGGGGGAGGTGATGTGTCGCCCCGATGTGGCCCCTCCGACGATCAAGTTAGCAATGAATCGCTCTCTGTTGTCTTTCTTTTTTTTTGTGTAAGAAGGATTCCTTGACACATTTGCCTGGACACCTTTTATACTACTCAGGAAGATAAAAGTCGTACAAAATGGGTTAATGCGCATGGGTGGTAAGTCCACATCATACGCTGGTCGATGGTTGAACTCTTGACCTATCTACCCATTCCTATTGTGGCGCTGGTTGTCTTTATTGTGTATCTGCAGTAGGCACGATCCTTCCCTAAGCCGTTGTTTAAGTTGAAATAGGCCCTCCTACTGTGTAAGGGACGTAAGAAGGAAGGTAACCTTACGGTGGAGGCAAGTGATGCAGCCTGGAGCTAACCCTTCGAGCGGTGGCGGGGGCAGTGCTCCTTTCCGGGACCGAGGCTGAGCTGAGTCGGTAGTGTCTACTGAACTTTCTGAAGGCGATGTTGAGGTATACATTGAACGGGCCAAAATGTACAATATTACACATAACCAAACTCAGAATCTTCTAAGCTCATAATCTACATGAAGAAAAAATATAGAGTTAGCAGAAACCATGAATTGAATCTCCAATCCTGAGAGATCACATTGCATATCATTCTGCAAACAGTGGAAAGATGAATACAGGAGAATTTGGAGTTCAAAACCATAAGTCATGAACAGATTCTTCCATTATATCACCTAAGAAGGATTCACATATCAGAATTGCGATATTCTCGGATTCTAATCGAAGGTCCATCCAACTTCTGTCTTCCAAGTCCTTTCTTTCTGCTTGATCTAATGTGTTTGGCAGCTGTATATGAAGATGCCTCTCAAGTCCCTTACTCACTTCTTGGATTAAGCTTTCCCTTGAAGGGGTAGGCAGGAGATTTGGTTGGATGAGAGATAGCCATGGGGTATGCTTCAAAAACCTTTCCTGTATCCCTACAAGGACTTCGTTCATGCAATCAAAGAGAAGCTTAGGATCATCTTGTAGGAAGCAAAATAAGAATCCTATTTCATCAAACAAAGATGGATCAAGTAACTGATCTGCCATATCACATCTCTCTGAGAATTCATTTGCAAGGCCTGAGGCTTCCAAGACTTCTTTAACATAATCGAACCTAGCTTGCTTGTCATGAAGATAATCTCTTAAACTGTAGATTACATCTGATGATGCCATAATTCTTGAATAGTTGTCATAGTCTTCATGAGTAACTTGTCGATGTTGTGCTTGAATGTCATCTGCAGAAGGGCAACAAACTCAGTTAAGTTTGTGCCAAAAGGCAGACCAAAGCCGTGTTAACAAAAATATTCATGCTTCTTAGTATTGCCAGATCATACAGTGCTCCACCGAAGCAGACTCAGCAGTGGTAGAATCTCCTGATAAGCGTGTTTCGAGAACAGCTACTGGACTTGGTTGCTCTGGTTTTTCATTGGTGCTGGTGCTTTCTGGAGCCACTGAATTTTCTTTGGTTAAGGAGCTTGGTGGGAGAGTGGACTGTGTCAATGTTAGTAACTTTCCTTCAGATGAACCCTGGTAAAATGATAGTGCAGTTTTAAGGTATCAATATACTTAGACAAAATGTAATTATATATCTTGAGCTATAAACTAACCAGCCCTTGTACTTCTTCTTCTTCTTCTTCTTCTTCTTCTTCTTCTTCTTCTTCTTCTTCTTCTTCACCTTTATCTGCAGCAACTACTTCAATTGTACTTAAGGCATGAAAAACGCATAAGTCATTGTTCTGAAATATTGGTATCAACCTACCTTTGTTGTTCATGTCTTCTTTGAGGCATGATGGCTCTGAAATATTGGTATCAACCACTTCTGTTTTTAAGATGAGCAAATTTGATTCATCACCTGGAATGCTCGAAGAGCAAGATGAGAACTCCAAGTATGGTCTCTCGGGGCTTAAGTTATTGGAAGCACCTTCTTGCTTGAACACATGTGAGGGATCTGCGGTCTCTTCAGGTGACATGATGAGCTCCTTACCTCTTTGAGGACTTGATCTAGGACATAAGTCATTGCATCTTGAAAGAGAGAGTACTCCCCCCAAAGATTCTGAGGCTCGGACCACTGGTAGACTATCTACTCTAGTGTCTAGCATCTCAGCAAGATGCTTTTTGGCTTCCTCACATATCAAAGACTGATGCTTCGAAGAGGAAATATGACTATTGATCTTAATTTCACTTTCTGAATAGATTTTCTTAGCTTTTCTCTTATCACGGTACAAAGACTCATATACCTTTTTGGCATTACAAGAACTGATTTCTGAGCTCGCTACTACACTCTCCTTATGTATCAACTTACATGAGTCACCTGTGTCATTAGACCAAACTGGAATTCTGTGTAGAATACCATCCATGGAGATAACATGTTGTTCTTTTCTACTCTTGCCAATCATATGCCAGACCCTTCGTTTTACTTCTCTAAGGGAAAATTTGGATAGATTTCTTTCACCATTTTTGCCATTCCTAAGCATATGATGAGAGTGAGGTGGAGAACCAGGAGGTACTATGACTCGAGAATTTTGAAAGCTTGGCTTCAGAACTACTATTCTGAATAATGCCTTGGAATTTGAACTTTCCTTTGATGATTTTGTCCACTTTGACTTTCCTTTTTTCAAGAAAAAATTGTTTCTGTTTTGTTTGTGAAACAATTGCCTAGTGTCTGATTCCTTAGATATCCCTGAACTATTGTTCTCATCCCCTAACAATTGAATATCCTCTGAATATTTATCTGATCCCAAACTGGATAGTTTCCTTGCCTGAATACTGTGAAAATTTTGAATCTGTTTAAGCAAAAGAGAATCTGGATCTTGAAGGAACTTCAAAGATAACTCCTTATCTGAATTCAGAGTATCTAATGCATCCATGAATTCTTTAAGGTGGCCAGCCCATTCTCCATCTAGTTGTTTTTCAACCATTGACTTATGAATTTTAATACCCAGGGCAATATCTGCTAGGGTCTTCCGAAAGAAAGAGATTTTTTGATCAAGATGATCATCAAGGTCATCAAGATGATTATGAACCTTTGGAACAATACTTCCTGAGGCATGACACAAGTCAAACTGATCACTAGAATCAGCATTCATTTGTTGGCATGTATAACCATAGTACCGTACCAAAAATGTAGCCATGTCAAAGTTACGGAAACATCTTTCAGTTAGATCGATACTAGCAGACTGATGACCATTTGAGCTAGCAGAAGCAGCTAGATTGTTCACATAAGCATCTGGAATTAACTTCAAGCTTTTACTTCTTTGTTTATAATTCTTTTTTTGACAAACATCATTTTTCAAGTTAGATGCTGCTCGTGAAGCTTCATCATTTGAAAACTTCTTTTGTGGATGCTGAGACATCGCTTCCTCCATAGGAGTTTTCACACAGGTGATATCCAAATTGGCCTGATCTTCTCTGATTTCATCAGCAAGCTGAAAACATATTGGTTTCATGGATTACCATCCTAAAGCTTAAAATTTATGATCCCAAAAGAAACATGGCATCCGACAAACTCAAAATTTCATTTCTTCCAAGCTATTATGATAATTACATTTAAATATTTTTCGCAGTTTATACTCAAGCAATAGCTACTAGTGGATAATTGTTCAATATATTTTGTAGATTCTATGAAGAACAGAAGAAAATTTTCTAAATATTTAGGAATATAATATAGAAGCATGACAGCTTCAGAGTGAGATTCTCTGTCTACTTCCTCGCTAGTCTAGCTTTCTCTCTACTTTTCCTAGAATTGTGTCAACCAACTTATGCTTTTGGGGATATTAAAGATTTTTTTTCTATATTCTTTTCACCTTTACAAACTGAATATACAATACATCCTTTGGAGAATTTGTAAATCTAGCTTTCAACCAGAATGTCATTTTGGGATCACTAAAGGTATTTGTGGATTATAATACCTCTGAAGATACAAATAGTTGAATGCATATGTTTGTGAGCTTATATGCATCTCTTTACAGATATCTTGAATAAGTAAATCATCATCTATTTAGTTCCTTCTTGTTTTGGTAATAGATACTGTCAATGCCTGTTTCACTAATGAAAGCACCAATATATGATCAACTGTTAAAACTAAGAAGCTTTGGAAGAAAAACTAAATTTGTAATTTTTACTTGAAACATGGATTTTGCTACCTTTCAAGTCTCATCCATGATATCTCTCAAAACCTAGTAGAACAGGTAAAGCATCATGATAGAAAGGGTATAAGGGTATCACATGCATATTAGTGCAAAATCTTGGTTAAGATGGATCTCTTTTTAGCTATACATTAAACTACATTTATGTTTCACTAAAATCATAAAATTGTTCAACTTGCTAGAATTATATCTGTATGTTTAAGTATGCTTGGTTCATAGATAAGTACTGTCTTCTACTTCTGTAGAATGACAAATTCACTGAACTTACACTACCACCTTCATGTTTTTTCAGAGAACTCTGAAGTGAATCAAGTATAGCTCCCGAGGGCCCAGTACCTGCACAAGATAATATAACAGCTATAACTAAATTACCACCAAATCAAACAATATCTTCATTGGCATATACAAAGAGCAACATATGAATGAAGACCTTGGTAATTATTATTGAATAAAAAATAAAGGTTAAGTTGCAATTGTAAAGCCTGTTGGACCGTTAATAATTTATCAAATGTCAACTCTAATCTTGCTTACTGCAAAAAGGGAAAGAAATTATTTGCAAGTTTGATGTTTGCAGAGGAACCATGACAAAAAGACTTACCACCAAAAAGTTTCATGAGTCAAAATACATAATTAAAGGAGGCTTCCACGACCGTAATGTTCATGATTCAAAATCCTTCAGAAAATAATATTTAACAGAAAAAAATATGTTACCAGCAAGTCTAGTGCTTTTGAGCTTCTTATCTGACATTAACTTCTGAGTTGCATGGCCCTGGTGGCAATCAAACAAGCCAATAAAACCCCACAGACATCCAACATTGTTCCTTTGAGTTTGTGCTGGTTTTCTATATGATCTTCTTGCCATAATCTATCTCCTGATTTGGCTCAGAGAAGATAGCCTCCAAAATTGAGGAGCCAATTGAATGAAATAGGAGTCTGAAAGAAACTATTAAGAATGAGAATGTATCCTGCAAAGGAAGAATTCAATAAACTAAATATAAAAGAACCATATAATATATATTTGTGCCAGTTATAGATTCAAACATTTGCATGCAAATTGTGTTTCAAGTCACTTGGAACCATTATTGATTTGTATGCTATTATCAGAATACTACCTCTCCACAAGGGAAAGGCTTGGTCTCTCTTGAACACAGACCACCTCTTTTATATCTGTGTACATCTTATCACATTTGCCACATCTTTTAAAGGAAAAAGGATAGTCATTCATCAACACATACCACCTCTCTCTTATGTCTCTTTAGAAAGTTTGCATGTCCTCTCCTCTGGCCACCTCTCAGCTGGGCCTTGGTTTGAAGGAAGAATTGGATGTGGAAGGTAGACTTGCCTAGCATGTATGCTTTATCTAATATTATGAAGTTCGACAATAATAACAAATCGTAAGTCTCAACTAATCGGTTAAGATCCATGTTCATGAAATCTGACATAATTTTATATTGGTTGTTAGTAACCTAACGCCCTCCACCTTTTTCAGTCAGACTTGGGACCAGCATTGACGGTGTTATCTAATATTATCAAGTGCCAAGTAGATAATACCTGAGGGCATAAAGTGAGATGAAGTAGAACATAATCTCTATGGAACTTCTGAGCTAGTGGGAAGAGGCACGTGTGACTAAGAAATTTAAAGCTATGGTTGATTCCAAGGCTTATTCTTAGGCACTTGATATCTTAATAATATCATACACTGACTGATACTCGATGTTTGAAAGTCTTGATCATATCTAATGGAATTCCCTAGATGATTCAAAGTGCATGTTATTATCTAGTGAATCAACAGTCATAAAATCATGTTAAAGATGAATCAGTAATCTACCCAAAAGTGAAAATCCACATCAAGATATTTGGCCTCCATGTTAACAACCGAATGCAAAGTCAAAAGGTCGACACTTAGTAGCTATTTAATGCCCCAAGTTGGCCCATCAGAGTAAACAAAATAGGTACTCCTCAACAAAAGCGTATTTTGATAGCTAGCAAGACTTTGCAACCATTGGCTTATGTCACGGTAGTTTATAATATTTTAGCATGATAAATAAGCCCATTCTTTCTTTTCTAGTTAGTTTTTATTTGCATAATATTGCCACTTTATTTTCTAATAGACTTTGTTCTTGAAACCATATGCACTCATGCTGGAATTTGTCATGTTCAGATTCTCAGTTTGATTTTGGCTTCCATTAAAATATAATAGTGAATTGTTTCACAGTAAGAAAAATTTCTTCCATATATCACTTGTTCCAGTTGAGAGTTAACCATATCTTTCGGGAATCCTCTTGAGGCTTTAGTAGATTGATCTACAGCACACAAAGGAATTCTATGTTAAGTCCTTCAGGACCAGGAACTAGTGATCGTGCCTATTTTTGTGTGTGCTACGGTCAATTATGTAAGGCGACAATAATAACAACAATGGGTTTTTTGACTCATCTTTGTCCCTCCTCTGTCTTCTTTTCATCATTCTTGACCTAATCAGTTGTAGCTAGTCATTTTTTTAAGATAAATTTTACAGGGTCAAACAAAAGGAAAAATAAAACCTGATGATGAGAAACTATAGAAAATGACACTTGAAGAATTAAGCAAACTTATAAAATGAACTCAAAAGCATAAATGTGCATGTTTTTCATGGTCAGATTTTATAACTTCGAATGCTCAATGATGAACCTTAAGTCTTGAGTTGCAATTATAAACTAATAAAACAGCATGTCAATTTAATAACACCTACAAATGCTATAACCTTTTGAGAGCAGCAAAAACAAATGACGGATTTCCTTCACATCACAGTGAAGGAACATCAGATTTGTTCACAAAGATGATTGTACATTACATGCCACCTTCCAAGAACACTGCATCTTGTTTTTTGAGTTTGATATAGTGCCTTTTTATGCTTTTCCCATCATCCTTCCTTGCCACCTTTCATGCTTTGGCATCACAGTGAAGAAATACCAGATTTAACCGAGCTGTAGCTTTCTTCCTACATGCTTTCTCCACTCTCATCTTCTACTTATTCTATTATCTTTTCTTCTTGTATTCCTTATACTAATAAGTTTACAGGGCAATTACCCTGTTTTTCTCAAAAGAAAAATAGAAATATACAAACCAGTAATTTGCATTATTATTAGGAATATGCACTATGTTCTATTCAGTGGAACTACGAACCATCTATGTTTTTTTATCATTGAATTATATTAAATAGAATACTTGGTAAAATTTATTCAGTGGAACTACAAACCATCTATGTTTTTTTATCATTGAATTATATTAAATAGAATACTTGGTAAAGTTGATGAAAAGCTAATTCCGCTACAGATCCTTCACGTTGAGATTAATTTCCAGATTGCACAAAAATAATTCATAAAAAAAACATTTCTATGATCAAAAGCAAAAGAATAAATACCTCAATTTAAGTGCTAAATACGAATAGGAAAAACAAAAAAATTTCAATATCTGGGCCACGCCCTCTAGTTATCCTGATGAAGGGAAAAATGAGAACTTTCCATACCACAACGCCGAACTCCAAATTTCAATATCTCTTTTTTCTTAAGGTGTCTCGAGAAATGATAACCTCAATGTGGTGGTCCCGTGGGTCTCGACTCTGAAACCAATTGATATGGAGGATTCTAAATTAGAGCTTTGAACAAAAGCCAAGCGTATGTAATACCAAATATACAGAATAAAATGGAGTGTAGCAAATCCAAAGGCTTGGAACAGAGTAGTTTCTTTTCTCATCCGATCTGTCAAACTCAAGCAATATTACCAAGAAAGAAGGCAAAATTCAAAGGAACAATTCCTCAAAGCGAGAATGCACGAACAAAGATCAAATGAATGTGTCCTTCCCACACTGTAGTAGACAGAAGACTCGCCAAGATCAGATCGTTCGACCGCTTCCACCACCCTTCTACGATCGAGACGCCGTAGGATGGGTCAAGAACGTAAAAAGTGCTTCACCGGCCCGCAGAAAGTAATGCCTCATGGCGCTACGCCGCCACCGCTACCGCTAAAGAAGCGCGGGAGAGGAGAGGAGAGGAGAAGGGACGTGTAGGGAAGATCAATATGAATAAAAGGTTGAAATCGTTTCGTCGTGGGAATCATTCAGATTCTGGAAAAGGTCGAGGAACCGCCACCGTCTTTAGAGGCAGAGACACACACACACACACACACTCTCTCTCTCTCTTTTATTTACTTCTATTTCTTCCCTGTTTCTGTACACATCGAAGTTTTTAGTCCGACATAGGAAAAGATAGATTTTGGTGGCTACTCCGTTGTGGTAATGTAAGTTTCAACATAATCTTCCCAAACTAGCCTCGTTTGGTTTATAATATATACTACTACTTCATAATAATTAAATAGACAGCTTCTTTGTTGAAATAACTCCATGACTATTTTTCTTGATAGGATTGTGAAGTGCTAACTACTGAGGACTTGAAAATTTTAGCCATCAACAAAATTTGTAAAAGAAAGTATTATGTCATTGATCTATTTTTTAATTGCTTATTGCTAGTTTGTCTCTTCCATAATTAATTAAGGCATCTAAATATTTCCTTCTGTAAGAGAGGTAGAGAGGTAGGTCAAAGGATCCAAATGAAGTTCTTATTAGATGATTTCTACATATAGAATAAACAAAAGAAGATGAAACAAAATGAATGGAAAAGAAATCAAATGAAGTAGCCATTAA
The DNA here is from genome assembly GCA_029747655.1 of Ensete ventricosum. Lineage (NCBI taxonomy): Eukaryota > Viridiplantae > Streptophyta > Magnoliopsida > Zingiberales > Musaceae > Ensete > Ensete ventricosum. Next base: position 54,024,520 of record JAQQAF010000008.1, read on the forward strand.
GCTGGATTAATGCCTTCCAAGGTATTTATTATTTTATACTATATTAGATTTTTTCTATTGAAGCCAAAATCAATTAGAACAGATTCATTTACTATATTCCAATTGAATATCATCACGGCTAAAAAAATTTACTATATTTAAAATTTGAGCCATTACCCATATGTGATTTGACACTTTTAGTCCATAATAATGTGAATGTGGGACAAATCCTAAACTGGTTTAACTCTATTAATCAGGTGAAAATATCGGATCTTATTTATAAAAGGCATATGCAAGTTTTATCCTCTCTCCCCACAAGTTTTTTCAAAGTTTGGTGAATGTCACAAGGGTACAACATCGAGCTTTTCTATTCATAGAATAATTTGGATTATTGCAGAAGACTCTGACCAAAATGAGCTGATCATTATGATGCTGATGTCACTTGGTATGTGCCACGCATGCAATGGACCCATTCTCCTGAGTCATTTAGTTGGTAATCAGACAAGCTTTCATACCCTATGCCCCTAAACAACAGGACAACCCACCCCAATTCTAATGAGAGGTGGCCGCTATGATTCAGAGGTTAGCAATTCACGATTAGGAATCAGTATCCGGATGGAGACTATCTGCTCGTGATATATCTCCAATTTGTTTGTTATTTGAGAAGAGCTTGCGATGGAAGAGACACCGTATCGTTTTAACACTGGAATTCACCATATTTATCTAAAGTTGGCAAATTCATCTGTAAACAAAGATCCAAATGGCAAGTTTTAGTCCACGCATTCATCTCTCCAATCGAGCACATAAACTATCTCACATCACATTCAGTCCAAGCTGCTCTTGCCAACTCTCTCCCACCTTCTGTAGAAAGGACTCTTAATAAAAAACAACACACGTTTCCAACTACCAACTCTGTCTGCATGCGGAGTCGATCAATTTCCACACCAAATCCTCACAGAACCTATCACTATTACGTCGTCTATGGACATGAGAAATCACAGTTGTATCATCCATTTTTCTGGTACTCTCAGCCATAAAAAGAAGGGTCGTTTGTGCATAAAGTAATTGTGTGGGACATGGTAAGCGGGTGGATCTTTCTAGTACTCAAAGTCCGCATGAGAGTAAAGCGTTCTATTACCTCCGCCAGGAAGAGGAAGAAGCAGCATGAGCTGTACAAGTGTTTGACTGTCCTAGGAAGTGACCTCTAAAGGTTGTGGATCGACCAAGGCCAAACTCGGTTGTCCTTGTAATATAAGCCAGCTATGCTACATTACGATAGATGACCCATCCTTTCCATGTACAAGAATTTTGGAGTATTTATCTACTTGTAAAGTGATTACAGTTGTAATGATGCAACCAATGACAACCCATGGATCTAAAGCGAAGGCAACCTACGTGCATCCAAGAGAGTAAATTAATGTCGAGAACAATTACATTAAGTGACTTCTTCCTAAGTTAAGATTCCACTGGACGGATATTTCATTGTCCAGCTTATATTTGTTCGACTTCTGATCATTGGCCTCTTCTAGTCAAAACAGTTAATAGCAGATGCGAACAGAATAATAAATCAAAACTAAAAAGAAGTGTAATGATGGAATCAAATGAACATTGAAATTCTAGAAATAAGGACTGTGTTACCATTGATAGATTGCGAAAAGTAATTTACCTTGTGCTGAACTGGCTGTCCTATGGACAGTACTGTTTGTGTCGGCAGAGTCATCAAGCAGACAAGGGTGATTCGAAAGAAAAAGAAGAAAGAAGCTTGATCCAGATCAGTGTTACCGAAACAGTCATATTAAACTAATGCTGTTTGCTCACAGTCCAAATATATGTGTGCTTGATTAGAAAGAAAAAGAAGCAAGAAGCTTGATCCAGACCAGCTACCCAAACAGTCATCTAACACAAGTGGTGTTATTGTGCTTCATTTTCTGGTCTAGTGTATTGCTCATGGTCCAAACAATGACAAACCCAAAGAAATTCAATGGCACTGAATCATCAATAGTATAGACAAGACACAGTTGTTGCTCTCTGAATTAACAGGGACTGAGCAACGTTTCTAGTGGCTGGAACGTGGCTATTGGACTGTCTGTTTATCTTGATTCATTAGATGCCTAAAGGCAAAGTTACCTGAAACATGTTTTCAGTGCTCCACTACTAGTTTTCAAGTCCTAGTTGCTCCCTTTGCTATTTGTGCAGTGAGGTGATGGAAGGTCAAAAGGGAAAGGAATCCAGAGTTTGATATGAGGGTGGATGGGATGACTCAACTTTCACAAAATGTCCTGCTTTGCCAATCTCCAGTAAGAATTATGGCTCTTAGGACTTGTGGAGGTGGCCGGTTGAGCACTTCGCTATGACTGCAGGAATTTTGATGGACGCTCCGCATGCACAATCCTTCATATAAATTGGGTGCCAAATTTGGGGCTTCTGATTGCTGAAAGCCAGCAAAAGAGGAAAGTCTATAGGCTATCACACTAGGAGCCAAAAAAAAAAGGAAAGAAAAAAGATGCCTAGAACGTCAAGAATCTATTGTCAATTAAATCACCTCGCTCAGGGATAACTGGATACCCAGCAGAAAAAAAAGGACAACTGGATACCTAATAAAAAGTAACAGCAGCAGAAATGCTGTTGGAATTGCAAAGCATGAAGAGAACAATAGTTAAAAGCAAACTTATAATGCACATACCTTAATAATCTTCTCTCCAGCAAAAGAAAGCGGCAAGCAACAAGGTTGGATCTATCAATCAGCACAATGATCAAATTCTATCAAGGTCTTCTATGTTGTTTAACAGAAACTGTTTGTGTGGGATAACTTGTGGTCAAGACTCCTACTGTCATCGAAGTAGAGGCTCAGATAGACCATTCCTTACATTAATTCTTGATATTTGTTGCTCAAATTATTGGACAGTTCTCTTATAAGAAGATGAAAAAGGACTCTTGTTTTAAAACAATCCATATGATTGAAGATCAAAATCTGAACAGATGCATCCACAGTTAATACGAGAAAAAACAACATTGATAACAAAAGATGAATTATATACATTTACACCTTTATTTCTGTGTCTTTGTTATATTTCTTTGAAACATTTGAACATGAAGCTCAAAAGGCTTTAATGTAAAATTAAAATAAAAGAAACTTTGTATGTGTCAATGAAACAATGTCCTCTTTCTTTCTTTTATTTAGTGAAATGTAAATGGAGAAAAATTCACCTATTCATATCATGAGATTTGACAAAATAATGGGAATTAAGCTGCCCAGGTTTAAGTTTTATTATAGTAACAACATATTATTAACTTCTTAGAGACAATCATGCTTCTGGTTTTAGAAGCCAAATTTATCAAGCACAAGATAAAACAATTATGGCATGGCTTGAGCTGGTAGGAATGCTCTAATAAGATTTGAGCTAGATAAGAAAAGTGACTGTACTAATTGATTTTTTTGGTTGTATGGCAACTGAAACAGATGATTTTACTTGTGCAACCTACAGTGAAAGAATCATGATACTCTTAATATGGCTGGTGGTTTCATACCAAAGGACAATCACATGGTGTCTCACCTTAAACAACAGTTATTGAATTCATCTGTCTTCTTTTTTTCATCCTTGCTTTTCTTAGAATTCTTAGAGTGTCTTCTTTAACTTCCTTCATAAAGCCACTCTTCTTCCCTGAAATCAGACCAGTGATAACTTGAAGAAATAATATTTATATTTGTCTCCACTAGTGTGGATGCAATCTATGTACATCAGTATCTGCTTGTTCTTGATGCAAAAGGAAGTTATCAAGTGTTTTGTTTCTTTTGCAATTTTTGGAATTGTTGTCTAACTAAAGAAAAAAATGCTAATGATATAAAGCAGTCTACTTAATTCTATTTATCATGAATGCATCATAAAGCAAGAGATAGAACTCAACTTCGTGATTGGCTATACTGAAATTTTCTTTTTAGTTTTCATGTATGTTTAATCGCCTGTGCATATTTTTTTGATGATAAGCTAAAGAGACTAATTTAACAATGCTTTCAGTCTACTTATAACAGAAACTTGGATCTATTTTTCTCACTCCTCCGATCATGATGGATGAGACCGTGATTGTCTTTACTCAATTTTCTTTTTGGTTAACATGTATGCTGGAGGCTGTAATCATACTTGGATATTGCTTTACTTGCTAAAAATATTAAAGATATCAGTGTAACAGCAGATGCCCAATCTAGTTATGGCATAAATTTGATAATTGTTTCTTGTATAATATCATGATTCATGAGACGAAAGCAAACTTTGTGATTTCATCTTCCTTAGAATTGCTTTTAGGTTAACATGTATGCTGGAATCACATCAGTGTACCTCATGATGACAAAAAGCAGAATGTATTTTGCTATATTTCTTCTTAGGAATTAGTGTACATCACGATGACAAAAAAAACCTGTTTCTTTTTTTTTTTTCATTTCATAATTTCACTTTTAAAAAGAAGATCTAATACAGCTGGGTAGAAGGTTAACTCTTGAATATTACAAAAAATAAGATCCAACTAATAGATCTACACTCTTGCTAATCATGTTTTAGTCCAATAAGGAAAAAGAAGTTTTCAAGATTTCCTTGTTCCAAATAGTATGGATCTACTTTTATCTATGTTACTTGAAGTTATTTAAGTTACCTGTTTTTTTGTTGACTATAAAGCATGAGATGCCTCCATCACTTTCTTCATCTGAATCAACAATTACTCTAACAAATTCTTCCTGCATCACCATGGAAAATTATACTATCATGTGATACATAAACACAAACAACAAATCAGCAAGAATTTTACAGCCAAAGATAAGGTCTTGTCCAAGTTACTCAGTATAGGCCCTATGCTTTTTCAAGTTATAAACAGCACAATACTGAGATATCTTCAAACTGTTTTATCACTATGTTGAAGAACTGAGGAGCATACAATTTGTAACATTATGTAGGATAGCAAGAATATATAGAACGTCCTGATAAGATCAGTCTTCCTGTTCAGAAACAAGTGCATTACCCAAAGCATAAATTTTATTTTATGTAAAAGCAGCAAACTTTAAAGAAATCACCTGCTTTGTATGAGGAATTATGTGTTTGTGTTTCACATTATGCTTTGGTTCAGTCAGCTTTGATTTAAATGACTCTAGCTTTCCTTCTTTCTTAAAAGGTGGAGACCTTTGCTTGTTGCTCATCAGTGGTGCAACAGAACTGATATCAACAAAATTTTGATTAATACACAAAAATGTAATAATGAGCACATAAATTTTCAGAATTTGTAGTGTGAAAATAAACATTTGTAATAATACTCTCAAAGGAATATTTGGAATACCACAAAGGTAAAAGCATTAGTAATCTACTGATCCGCATTTTCTAAATATCTGCTACAATTTAGTCAAAACAGTGGTCAAATTGCAAAAATCCACTTTCTATAATGTATCTGAAAACTTATTGTAACTTTTAGATGGAAGATTAACACCAAAGGTTGCAGTTTCACACCATTGTCTAATTCTTTAAGAAATTTATGCCTCCTAATAAGTGAGTTTATGTTCATAACGGTAATGAATGTGATAGAACAAAAACAGATGACTGTAACATACACTTCTTTTTCTGCTATATCACACTTCAAAGACTCTTTTATGTCCATATAATTTCCACTCTGCAGACAAGATATAAGATAAAGAGGCAAGAAACACAAAATTTAGAGTCCAGTATACAGATCCATATCTGATTTATGTTAAAATTATAATGCATGAGCAAACTTACCATAGGTGACTGGAATTTAGTTGAATGTTGGTTATTAGAGGACTTGATGCCACTCTCCTTTACCTGGATGGTATCAAGAATCAAGGTAAGAGATATTGTGCCAGTACTAACACTTAGATGCTAATAATGTCTTTGCATATGCTTCTTGGCAATTGAAAAAAAGTTCAAAATGACAGAAAAGAAAGCAAAGATGCTGGACGAGTATCCAGAATCATCAACATATTAACAAAACTTTCATATGCAAACAGCAACAACATTTTCATGTGGATAATGTCCGAGACATGACAGGCCTACCTCCTTTTCAGAAAAAATCCTACAAATTTCGCATTCGAGCCGTGCTAAACGTGAAAACATCTGCTCTTGCAAAGTTGCAACTGCTGAGGCAATCTCATTTACTTTGCCAGAACTAGAGATTTTGCTCAGCTGATCGGAGATGGAAGTGAGGCTTCCACCAAGAAAAGCTTTGATGTCATCTTCCCACTTCACCTGTTACCAGGTTTTGTGCTAGTTGATTGATCTTTGTAATTTCAAGAAAAAGAACTAAATAAAAAATGAACTTACCATTTGTTGCATGGAGTTTTCAAGAAGACTTACTTTTTGCCTTATCCCTTCCGCTGAAGAGAAACATCAATGAAGAGATTATACAGATCATGGTATCTATTTATGCAGTCAATTATGCACATGCAATAAAATTTAGACCATGGGATGTGAATCAGAATTCTTGTGAGGCTAACACTTATGTTAGCAATTTTACCAAAAAAATAAAGTGAATGCATATTTGTTCTGCTTGATTTAAACATTAGGAAAAGTCCACGACTGAGGCTTACCTTCTAGTGATAATTCTTTTGCCGCTCTGTTTACTTGCATAACATCACTTTGAACAGAATCCAGGATCATACCAACCCTATTGATTGAGCTTTCAATGTGTCGAAGTTTGTGTTCAAGTTCTTCACTGACCTGAACTGTTTGAGAGTTAGTGGTAAGCTGCATAAATCCTGAATTGCACTTACTTTATATGAATTTGCCTCTGAAATATGACTACTTATATAGTTCTTAATAATTCTTTTGATTTAAACTTCAGTCATCAAAAACCATATTATAAATATATCGAACTTAACACTTCACTTTGAATGTGGTAGGTATCATCAGAAGCTTTAACATCAACAATACTTAAGCATCAACAACTATGGATAAACCTGACTTACATCTATTATCTGACATCGAAGCTGCATTCCATCGGTGCATAACATTGGTAGATGCTCTTGCGAGCTGTAGCTGAGATTCTTCTCTTGTTAATGCGATTGGCGCCAATGAGGAGATCTTTCTTAATGAGTTATCTTTTTCTTGAGAACCAAATCTCTATTGCAGGAACAAAGAATTATATATTAGAAAGCTCTTCACATTAGGAAAGCAAAATATTCAAAATACTTACCAGAAGCATAAGACCATTGTATAAGTTGTTGACCAAAGGGTTAGAACAAAATGATTTCTTTTTAGTTAAAATGGTTTCCTTTTCTTTTCTTGATGAATTTTCAAATTCTACTGAGTTGTCTTTGCTTGAGAATCACACTTCTATCTCCAGATAAAGAATTATATGAACATTGATCGAGGAAAGCATGTAACATATTTCTTCTGAGCATGCAACAAGTTAGAGATTATTTTATCTAGATCCAAATTTCTAGCCCAGAAGAAAATTTAACCAGAAGTAGACAGTAAATAACATAAGCCAATTATTTTCTCTTCCTTAAGAGAGAATCTTTTACTCTTTAACAGAAGTTAAACCAAAAGTAGACACCAATTGAAAATATATGTGACATGTTGAGGGTCTTTTTTGGAATGATGCATCAACTATTAGATGCATAAAGATCGTTATATCCGGAACTGAAGCATAACATCTTCACTGGAAGTAGATTATCGTATAATATAATGAAGAGTGTTAAAAAAACTGAATGCAACATTACGCACATCACATGTCCTGAGAGGCAATGAGGAGCCCCACATGAGCTCATGCACCACTTCTCACCACATGGGTAAGCAAAGCAGGAAATGCTTAAGCAGATAGGAAAAAGTATTGCAAACAAAACAATTTATATGATCTTTTTGTCAGGCGAAGTATTAGCTTGGCTGTGGTGTTATGATAATTTTTTTTTGTTCACTTATAGGACAATTTCTGCTAAATTTTCAAAAGATGTGACACAGTATTGAACCCGATGCATAACCATGATGGACCCCATTCTGCACCAAAGTCATACAGTACGTTAAAACAAATTACCCCTTTTAAATGACCATCAGCACCATGCTACCATAATTAATTATCTGTATCTGACTAATGTGGAGCCACTATAAAATAAAATTGAACAGATCTGCACATATATCCTGCATAAATGAGCGTATAATTATCTATCAATTGATTTCCTGCACCAGGAGAATAGGTTGTATCGGTTGCAAATTTATCGGACATCACATGCATTAGAAAACTGCGACCATATCAATTGATTCAGCTAAGAATGATCAACTAATAAGCGGACAACATTATTTAAGCTAGTTTTACAGATATGCACCTCAATTTCCATATTAACAGCTTCAGTTTATTATATTAATTGACAATGCTATCCCTTAAACATTAATCACGGATTTACTTGCAATCTTCCTCTATTTTGAAGGTGTCAAATCTACTTATGATGTATCTACTTGGAAACTTCACCATCAATTACAATTAAGATAACAGAGAAGCCGTTTGGCACTGGGAGAAACACGAATGAGCCCACACCATTACATAGGATAATAAGGTCTAAAGAAACTTGGGCATAGGAACGATCAAGCCAGATTGTCTATGACAACCACCGATTCTTCAGATCCTGGCCTAAACAAAAGGATTCTAGATTTAATCTACTCAAAAACAGTAGTATAAAACGACATCCGGCAATCTAGGTAATAATCCTGCACATTGACGACAGAAATGCAGCTCAATACCTGATCGTTGACCAGAGGCTCCTCAAATGAGCTCTGGGAGAGCTGCGACAGAGACATGCCTTGGGAGAACGACTGCTGCGATTGGGAGCGGATCTGAGAAGCCTGGCTCCTCCCCAGTCCATCGCCTCCAGATCCCATTCCGCCCGATCTCCTAAGAAAGATCGACCAAATAAGTCATATAGTGCGGAAAAATCAAGATCAAGCGAGGGAAAGAAAGAAAATGGTCTGAAAACCTAGGAGGAAGAACAGAGATGGAGCCCAGATCGCAGGCTTTGTTGATCCTTAGCTTCATCTGTTCCTCCTCGCGCGATCTGGATCGCCGTGAACCCTAATCCTAGATCCGACCCACCGAAACCTACAAATAGACCTATTTCAAGGTCCAAGAACCCTAGAGCTTCGGGAGGTCGGCGAAGGCTTCGTTGTCTGTTACAGAAAAAGGGAGTTCGAGCGATGCGTTGGGAAGGCGGGGTCGGTGAACTCTTATTTATAGCCGCGGAATTTGAATTTTTAAGTTCGATTCCTAATTTGCCCTTCAAAAAATATAATTACAATTATATCCAATATTCCATTGGTCGTAATCATATCAACCCCTTCTTATTTCCTTCAGAAAATTATCTTTTTAATACAATTTTAACGTCTACTTAATCATGATTAGCACATTTTTTTGTAGCAGCTCCATCCAGATTAATATCATTTTTTTTAGAAAATATCAATTTCGATATTGTGATTATATATCAAATTTTAGAACCTGCATTAGCTTTGTTATAATATTGTGGCTGGAAATAAAACATGCTCACATTATTGTGAGCATGATTTCTTCTTGATTAGGGTTCAAATATTTTTGAGAAATGCTTAACTAATTCTGTGAGCTTTATTTATACAAAAATCATTGACGCGAGTTGAACTTTAATTTCAAGAAACATAACAGCATTATATATTTCTCCTTTTTATTCTCACATATTTTTATAATTGTTTGGATGTATGCATATAAATACTTAAAATATTCATAAATGAATTGTGCATATACAATAATTTCCAATAGTATCTAGAATTTCTCTAATTCCAAAATATCTTAATATGGATAATAATAAAACAATCTATATGTCAATAGTTTAAATGATATACATGAGTCTATTATCATTAATTATAATATTTTTTTAATCATGAATGTTTGATCCAATTGGTTTAACTGTTAAGCAACTAATTAAGGCATTAAATTTATGTGTGATTTGTAGGATAAGGTAAATCAAAATGTGGCAACAAATATTAGTCATTACAATAAGGGAATAACAATCTGAGCTAATATAGTGGCTAATACTCATAAAATGTATTTATAATCATTATATATAGTGTGACGCCTCAAGCGGTCTTACATCAGAAGTATGAGGATGATATATGGTGACACATTAAACCTTATGGATTTATTATCATTAATTAGAGTTTTTTTGGGTTAATCAAATTTTATTAGGTTGTAGATGAATCTATTATTAATTTAGGGTTAACCAGTTTGAATCATGTAACTTTTAGTTTGAGTTATTCTAAACCTCTCTGTTAGACCGTAGAGGGTTTTGCGAAGAGCGGAGAGGGGAAGGTTGACCATGGCGGAGATCGTTTGTTGTAGTATTACGTCGCCTAGAGTCAACCTCGCCTTATCACCATCGACCGTACACGAGTTCTTCTCATTCCGTCGTTTTCGTGCCCGTTGAAATAAGCATCTCGAACTCATCTCCGCGCCCACGAATCTCACCAAATTCCGAAGAATATGCACCCAAAAGTCCCTTTTTTGGCTTCGAAGTTGCGTCTTTCCGCGTTGGCTTCATCCCGGAGAGACAAAGGCCCTTCCTTTAGCCTCCTCCTCCTCCTGCTGCTTATACTGATTTGGTCCGTCTTGGTGGCCGGCTACTCGACGTGAAATTGCTCTATGGAGGCGAGTCAGGGAAGGGATTTTGGCTGCACTGGTAGTTCCCCGTCGATGGAGAGCGTACGGCTCGGTAATGAGATAGAGGAGGAGTCGGTGGAGACGCCGGTGGGGTCGGAGGAGGATAAGATCTATGTCGCGGTGGCGGCGGAGCTTGAGGCCGGACTGATCACTCTTTTGTGGGCTATTAAGAACAAGCACAGTTCCAAAGCCGTCGTTCTCGTTCACGTTCATTCACCAACGCAGATGATACCTATGAGTATGCCTTTTCTAGTTTTCATTCTTTGTTTTTTTATTAAGATGAAAAGAAAAATGTCTTATTTTGACGGATAATGTCTTTAAAAAATGAAATGAGTAATTGTTGCTTGTATATGGGTTAATTTTTCTTGTGTAGCATTTTGATCTGATTTAGGGTTTGTCAAGTTCTCAGAGGAGAGTACATCCTTGTTACTATAATACTTACTTTTTATAGGATAAAGAAGGAACTCTTTTCTTTCAGTGTTCGTGATAATATGACATAAGAAAAGGATTGAAAAATTAGTTTAAAAGCATTGATTTTTGTGGTGTCTTTGGGTTTAAACAGTTGGCAAGTACCTAAAGATAAATACTTGTTCAATTTGACTTAGCTTTGGATGCAAATTCTGTAGATAAAAGGAGTTAGTAAGCTGAGATTAGTTTAAAGCACCCTTCCTCTGGTGGTTTTGGTGCATGTGTATGGCTTATTAGCTGCTTCAATTCAGTCCAAATCCCTTCTGTCCTTCCAGTTTTGTCTCAACAGAAGAACTTAAGTTCATAGTTATAAATGCTGTACAAGTTTTGATATTTCTCAGAATCAGGAAGATTATCATTCAAAAATCTATATAGCGCATCCTAACCCTTAAATTGAAGATATAACCATCTGTTTAAGGATTGCACCATATGGTTACTGTAGTTTTACATTACATTATTCCTCAAATGTTGACAATGTTTTCAAGTTTATCTCTTGGTTCCAGTGGGAGGCAGTTTTCTTGCAAGCTCACTAAGTGCAGTGCAAGTCAGTGCTTATAGGCAGAAGGAGAGGGATAAGATGAACAAAAGATTGGATGAATACCTTGCTGTGTGCTCGCGACTGAAGGTATCATTGGGTACTTCATCTTTTCATTTCATCCATTTGCTTTGCTTTTTACCACCAGTAAAATTTATACTTTGTGACCCATCAATCAAGTCATACAAGTTTTAGTTTTCTGTGGATTGATATTTATACCAAAAGTGAAGCATCTTAAACAAGTTTTGAACCCAGTAACATTCAGATTATTTTTAAAATCAACCATTTGATTTCAGGTAAGAGCTGAGAAGCTAGTAATCGAGAATGAAGACGTGACAAGAGGACTTGTGGAGCTTATTGCACAGTTTGGCATCACTAAGCTTGTCATGGGAGCAGCAGCAGATAAGCGATATTCAAAGTATGAACCGGAAACCTTTTGATTTTGTTGAAATTTAGCAGAGGAAAAGAGAACAACTTGCTCAGAGAGAGAGAGAGAGAGAATTGACTGTTAGTCGCAAAGAACTATCATTTTCAAGAAAAAATTCATTGGATTTAGAAGAGTTGGAGTTTGTGGTGGCAATCTCATATGATCTACTATATTGGCAGTACTTCCAATTCAAATGCTTACAAAATCAGTGTTGAACTATTGGTTACTATGTCGAGGTTGCAATTCAATTTTTTTAAATCTGTTCCACATGGGTTCATTAAAAGAATTTTACCAAAGAGTCTTATGGAGGAGAGCAATTTCAGCAAAGTGTAAACCATGGATGAGCCAGTTGAGATCTGAGTTTTATGGAGAACGCTTGTAGATTTGATTATATGTATTGATCCTTTTGAAGATATCATTCTTTGGGAGAAGCAGTATGAAGCTAATAACTCTGATTGATTAAAAATTCATTCACTTTCTTATTCTTCAAGAAGTGCAGTTTTAATCTAACAGCTCTTATTAAAGAAAAAATTGAGTAACAGATATTCATATCTAATACAAAGAAACATTTAAGATTTATCATGTTATTTATCATAATACTTCATGAAACCAAAGTAATAATTGCAGAAGAAAGAACAACAGAAGTTTCTCTGTGGAATATTGTGTGCAAGGGATTAACTGAATTCCAATTTGGATCCGATGGATTATTTGACAGGAAGATGAAAGAGCTCAAGTCCAAGACTGCAACTGGTGTGAATCAACAAGCTGATCCATCATGCGTGATATGGTTTGTTTGCAAAGGGAATCTGATATACACCAGGTATGCCTATGCTCAAACATTATTATTTTTTCCTTTTGGAGTCATCCATCTTCTATGAACTGAGATATTTATGTTAGTTAACCTGATAGATCTGTTTCTACTGTAAGTTAAGCTACTGAGATGCTTAATTCCTAGCCCTAAATGTGGATATCATGTAAAATGTAGATAATTTAATTGGTGTTTCCTGGAGACTCTTGGCCGCCACATATTCTGGCTTTGTATATCAAGTTGGATGCAGGTCATACAATTAGGATGCATCTTGTTTCAAAATTTAAAGTTATACAAAAAGGTTATGACTCAGAACAATCCAACATTGAGTTGAACTTTCTTTATGAACTTAAAATGAAAAATATATTTATGGCAGGATTTGTAATTCGGTCTTTCTTTATGAACTTTAAAGTCATGCAAAAAGGATTTGTAATTGGTTGATGAGTTGCTTTCACTGACTGATCCAGCCAGGAGTCATTCATTTGGTTACCTTTTTGCTGACTAGAAGTAGGTCCCTATGTAGATGGATGCTTTGTTGCACCAACCTCCAGGAACTCTAGCGGGTCATGCACATGATCAATGGACAAAGAAAAACAAGAAGGGGAGGTTAAAGACCAATCTTGGTGATGATGCATATGTTATGATACTGAGAAATATTCATAAAGCTTAATAATGGTTTTAGGGTTTTAACTATGTAAGCCAATACTACTACTCAAAATTTATACAACACTAACTCTTTGTTCATTTAGTGGACATAAAAAGGAAACATAATACCACCTTTTGGTAGCTTTTTGATGAGCATGGTTTAGTTGTAACCATATAGGATTTTTTTTAAGAACTCAATAGATCATCATGACTTCTATTTTCATGATCATGCTTGGAATATCTTTTCTCTCTATACAGTATTATTAATTTAATGCCCCTATATTTTGTGTCATATGCATCAAGTATCAACCAAGTGAATCTTCGATAAACCTTCATTTTGATGTCATGATCAAGTTAGATGTAAGTTATGCTTCAGGCCATTTGCTAATCATATAAAAGACAGGACATATTAGTCGAATAGCAGTAGCTGTCATCATCCTTTTTCCCCCTGAATTTGAAATTTGACCGCTTATATACACTTCTGAATTTGTTTCATATACCATATTCATATCAGGTATTGTAATTTCTGAACCCAAACTGAATTTGACACTGGTCCACTTCAAGAAAAAGCTGTTCTACCCGAGGAAGCATGATGTCTATATAATACCACAACAATATGATATGGATACGTCAATTCATCAAACCAAAAATATGACAACATCAATTCGTCAATAATAAGTATTTAAATATATATGTATGTGGAAACGCATGACATTTGTTTATAGTTTTAGAAAGATATGTTTCATTATAAATAATATATAACTAGAACATATCATCCAAGAAAGTGTGCGTAAAGTATGCCAACACATAACTTAGTATTGATCTTTAGGCCAAAAATAATTGAATACTTTGAGGGAGTATTTATCACAAATTTGGAAGCATCCAAGTTACTTATGTTTTGTTGTTTAGCATTGAAACATCATTAACTGATGACCAACTAGGTCCCTTGCTCTTTCATATTTGTGACTTCATGTAATAATTTAGTAATTATCTGTTCTTATGGTTATTACTTGACAGAGAAGCCATTCTACATGCTTCTCGGGCAGAAAATTCACCATGTAAGACACCTAATCAGGACAGAAGATTAAGCAGAGCGGGAAGTTCAACCAATCCCTGGGAAGAGATTTCTAGCCATTCTCAGAGATCAGATAATTTGTCAGTATCAAACACCGACAAAGGGGTTGGCAATTCTTGGTCAGTTTCATTGCCCAGTGATGGAGAATCTGAAGCTGGATCAGTGAGTTTATCTCCAGTGCATGATTCTGAGGATCTGCAGTTTTCATATCTGGATCATGAGCTGGTATGTCATGTCTTCCCATCTTGCTTATATTTGGAAAGGAGATCAACACAGCTGGAACTCAGATTATACATCTTGCTTAAAATTAAAACTGCAACACCAATAAGACACTAACCTTTTGGCGTCATGGTGGAATCCTCCAATTGTCCATTTTCTCCTTCGCCAAGCTTTCAGCAATAACTTGTACATGGTGTATGACAACTTGACAAATAGAAATCAGCAGACGAAGCTTTCTAATTGGACGAATTCTGGAATGATAATCACAAAGATGAAATAATTCTGTTGTTGTGATAAGTCATCTCTCTTTTTATTTTGCGAAGGTTGCCAAAATTTTCAGACTAACTTCTTCGAGGTAAAATTTTAGTGGATCAGGTTCCGGTTTGCCAAAAGCTTGAACATCAAACTCAGTTGTTGTCATCTAACAAATTACACCCTCAGTCAACAACAACAACAAGCTGTAATGTCCTGACTATTTGGAGTCAGCTACATGGGTTAATGGCTACATAGAGCTTGAACATCATATTACACAGTGTTTTTTATTATTTGGATGCAGCTGAACGTTCATTTCTGACTTGAAGATGAACTTTTGTTCTTTTGCAGGAAGATTCTGACTCACATTCTGATTTATTTA
Organism: Ensete ventricosum; assembly: GCA_029747655.1. NCBI lineage: Eukaryota > Viridiplantae > Streptophyta > Magnoliopsida > Zingiberales > Musaceae > Ensete > Ensete ventricosum. The sequence goes on from JAQQAF010000008.1 coordinate 54,039,975, forward strand.
ATAAACTTCAAGCTGCCCTCAAGGAGGTGGAGAATTTGAAGCGTGAAGCTTTTGAAGAGTCCTGCAAACATAGAAAAGCTGAAACGCAATTAATGTTGTCTCGACAAAAGGTAATTCTTTCTATTGTACATGTTATTTGTGAAATATTAGTTGGTATGAATAATGATGGATCACGGCCATTGAGAAGCTTTCAACTGATTTGTTCATTTTTTTTCTGTAAAACAAATGAATTTACTAACATGATATCATATATGTATATAGACTATTAATGCCGGAATCATCTTTCAGGCTAAAGCATCAGAGAACCTGTATGCGAAAGAGGTGAGATACAGAGAAGAAATTGAGGAAGCACTTGATAGAGAAAAACTGGAAGTGGAAAAACTCAAAAACCAACATGCTGCAGTCTTAAAACAGCTCCAGAATGCAATTGATGAGAATCTGGAATTGGGACACAAGCTCACTGAATCGATTTGTGCCACCAAAGATTTTGAAGAGAAAATCTCAGCAAACCGCCACCTCCTCCACTCGCTCCAAGAAAAATGTGATACATTGCAGTGCGAACGAGATGGTGCAATTAAAGAAGCTGAAGAGCTACGCCATAAGGCAGCGCAGGGAAATGCTGGCATTTCTTGGCCTTTAAGCTCAGAATTTTCCTACTTGGAGCTGGAACAAGCAACTCAAAATTTCAACAATTCTTTAATGATTGGTGAAGGTGGATTTGGAAAAGTCTATAAAGGTTTTCTCCGCAACACCACTGTGGCTATAAAAATGTTGCATCCAAAAAGTTTGCAAGGCCAAGATGAGTTCCACCAGGAGGTAATTTCAAGGACCCAGGGGGTTCCTTGACGTTGAATTATATTGATTCTGTTGTATGCAATCTTTTCCTTCTACTTTCTTATGTTGCTTTTGTAGGTTGCAGTTCTCAGCAAGGTGAGGCATCCAAACCTTGTGACACTGATAGGAGCATGCTCTGATGTCTTAGCTCTCATATACGAGTTCCTTCCCAATGGAAGCCTAGAAGACTGTCTTGCATGTATAAACAGCACTCCACCCCTCACATGGCAGGTTCGCACCCGCATTATTGGCGAAATATGCTCTGCACTAATCTTCCTTCACTCAGACAAGCCACATGCTGTGGTGCACGGTGATCTTAAGCCTTCGAACATCCTTCTCGACTCCAACCTGGTGTCCAAGCTTGGTGACTTCGGCATCTGCAGGTTCCTAGTTGAGTCCAACACCACCGCGACCCTCTACCACAAGACACATCCAAAAGGCACATTTGCATACATTGATCCAGATTTCCTTACCACTGGGGAACTTACACCACAATCTGATGTTTACGCTTTCGGCATCATAATCCTCCGGCTGTTGACAGGAAAACCTGCCCCGGGCATTGCTAGGGAAGTGCAAAAAGCCTTGGATGATGGATATTTGCATGGTGTGGTTGATCAGTCTGCAGGGAACTGGCCATTTGTGCAGGCCAAGCAATTGGCACATTTGGGGCTAAGATGCTCTGATTCCAGTAGGAGGAACCGTCCAGATCTTGTGGCAGAGATTTGGAGGGTGTTGGAGCCCATGATGAAGGCTGCTTCAATGTCTGTTTCATCGGTCTCCTATAGTTCATTCTCCTACGAAAATGACCGAATTCCTTCCTATTTCATCTGCCCAATTTTTCAGGTCAGTTGAGTAGTACTAAGTTTCAGTAACTCAATTTAAAATGTTTTACTTAGTGAACTAAATAAGTTTTAAGATTTTTTGCTTCTTAATATTATACATAACAAGGTTTGACTTACCGATCTGTACCAGCGTATCAACATATTGTCGGTACTGGTACCGGGCGGTATGCACAGTGCGTACCACCCGGTATATTAAAATATAATACTTTTAATAATATAATATTTTATATAATATAATATTAATATATAAAAATATTTAAAAAAAAGAAAAAGGGCGATGTTGCCTCGATCTTTCTCCCCACGCGGGGAGACGTTTCGTCTCCTCGCGCGGGAGAAAAAGTGCCCATAGGCGACCCGCGGGCGGCGACGGCGCAGTATTCTTTCTTCTTCTCTTTTTTTCTTCTTTTCCTCTTCTTCTTCCCTTTTTCTTCCTCAATCGGCCGCCGACGGTCGATTTCTTTCAATCGACCATCAATGGTCGATTTCTGCCTCAATCGACCATCGACGATCGATTTTTTACGGTACTGCTCGATAGCGGGTCGGTAACCTAGCGGACCGGTATGTACCACCCGTACCAGGCGGTATAGCTCAAAATTGTAAACCCTGATACACAGTATGTTTTACTGGATGAAGTGTTCAAAATTTTGGGTTTGTGCTGTATATTGGCACATCAATTTATTGTTTGTTCTGTGGTTGATTGCGTCATCAGGCTTCAATTGCTTTAAAATTGACAGGAAATTGGCCATATATATTTCATGGTCTATTGATACATCCTCCAAAGTCCTTTTCCAAGTCAATTTGTCTTGAGCAAGTGAAACTTAGCTTCCGATATGTTAGCGGTCATGATTATTGATTATTTATCATCGCCAGAACTAAGCTTTACTTTCTTGTCGACATCATTCATTTCAGGAACTGATGAGTGATCCACACATAGCAGCAGACGGTTTTACATATGAAGCTGAAGCTATAAAGGGCTGGATCGATAGCGGGCATGAAACATCACCCATGACAAACTTACAACTTCCTAACTGTGAGCTTATACCTAATCGAACCCTTCGTTCTGCCATCCAGGAATGGCTTCAGCTGCAGAAGCCGTCATGACTTAATTCTTTCTTTGCAAATCCTATTTTCCCATTTGGTTTGGGTGTACATAGCTTTCTAATTCATACAATTCTATCTGTAGTTTTGATACATCTACATATGATGTTAAAATGTGCATAATAAGCTCCTTTTTTACTGAATTTTTTTTTTTTTTTTTTGATTAGGCGAAAGGTGGGTGTGCATAAGAAGGTTGTAATTTGGCTGTGCTAAAGTGTTGGATTATTTTCTTTCTCCATAAATCATTTGTTCATCGTGTGCCTAACAAACAGTAGGCATCCCCTCCATCCAAACTAAGGTTCATCACACTAAAAATTAGGATTGATAGTATCTTTCGCATCTGATGATAGTATGAGAAGAATTTGATGGAATCTTTTGCATCTGACAATAGTATGAGACGGCTTCGATAGAATCTTTTGCGTCCGACAATTGTATGAGATGGATCAGATTGAATCTTTTCCATTTGACAACAGTGCGAGACCTTCCTAGTCCTCTCTGGACATGGAAAGATTAAGAACAGTGGAAATTGAGACATAATCTAGAACGATAATGTACTGGCTTTAGAAAAAGCTCCATTTAACAAAGCACCATTAAGAGTTTGAAAACCTATGATTAGATCCAAGAGCCTCGAAGCCATCGTAAGAAAACACTCAAAGCGAGATTTTGAAAACCTGATTTGATATATTTTTTTGATCTAAAACATCGATCAGATAATGATGTACGAATGAAAGCCTGATTTGATATATTTTTTAATCTAAAATATTGATCATGTACGAAATTTATTTACGAAAAGATTGAGAGAACGAATCATCATCCGATATATATTTAAAGATGTTGACTAACTTAGCTAGTAAAGACTTTGACAACTCAAATAAAAGCATTAGAAAATATGTAAATTTTGGTTCACAAATTCCAAATTAGCAAACCCATCAAAAATTGAAATCAACTCATTAATAAAAAAAAAAGATTCAGATTTTAAATCAATGTTAAAAAAATGTTGGCTTCACATCAAGAAAGATCAAAAATCCAATTGTCGGAAAAAATAAACATTACTAATAGCAGAGCCACTTCCAACAAGTTTCACAGAACTATATTGAAGATGGATCAATGTAATAAGAAACGCTTTCCAACTACAACTACCACTGATGGGCATTCCAAGGATCAATACCGCCGGCACAGATTTGAAGCTACACAATTTCAATCTCTAACGGTAGATGATAACAGTTAAAACAATATGTTAGATCATAATAGAGATTGCTCGGTGACGGTAATGAACAACCGCACCTGGCAAAACAAGAACTTCTTAAAGCGTTGAGAACAAAGCACACATTAAGTAGGTAGTTGGACAATATGATTTGGATGACCGAATTCAACTAGCAAGTTATACAAGATTGAGACACACTAGCATAATATATAATTTGGGGAGATCTATTCACAGAAACATTGGCTTAATTACCGATTGACGTGATACCATCTTTCGTTGCACCTTGCTGGATCACGCCCACTCCTGACTTGTGCTGCCAGTTTAAAAGTCTTCACAAGATGAGAAACAAGCAAACTGTGAACAAAAAAGAACCCAGTAAGGTGGACAGGTGGCACAAATGCTTTCTATCGAGCTGATGGCTTTAGTTCCTAAGCTTTCTTTTTTATTATCAACCAAAAATGTTATACAAGCAAACACTTTAGCTAGGTCAAACCAACGAAAGTCCACAAGGGATCCGGAAACCATCTCTTTTTCTGGTAGTTGAGAGCAAAGGCTCCTGCAGAAATTGTCAGGCTCTCACTATATTGAAGACTTCTTTAAGATGGCTTTGACAAAGCAACAAGAGAATACCACATTGACCAACTGTCCCCTTTCTCCAGAAAAAGAGATGCCCTTTGTACAAATACAAAGAACTATGTTTGACACACAGATCATCTTCCATCCAAGCCTGCAGCATATGAAATACATGTCAGGAAGCTGACAGTTGCATTCTGAAAAGATGAGAATTAAACTTGGGTGGAACAGCAAAGTAACTCATATACACAACTATCAGAATAAGACTTTCATATTGTCAAACTAAATTTGTTGTCGTGTGGACCAGCAAAACTTGGGTGAACCAGTTGGATGCAATCAAAACTTTCCAATTCTATTTACAGTTTTTTTATAGAACCACATTTTAAAATTCAACTACATATCTTTAATGTGATTCTACAGAACCAAACTTCTTTTGCATGAGAGTTCACGCACAGTGAGGTTGTTCATCTGAAATTGGCATCTTAAATAGCATGCAATAACTAGTGGTGAAATTTACATGAAGTTCTTACACATATGTAATATGAATTAATTTAAACCAGATCAAACTAGAATAAATCATAACTGAATTCAACGTGAACCAAACCTCTTTGTTTTAGGTTGTGCTTCATCAATATGCTTTACTTTCAAGTACTAATTCTCATAAAATGGGTTGATGTTGAGTTTAATTAAGCCACTGATCCTATTTCCACATTTAGCAAATAAAAACTCTTGGGGCATCATAGCATTTCACCGATGCTTGAACTCATCTTGGTACAATAGGGCAGGAATAAAGATCTGGTAGTTCGGAGTAAAGATAAAATCTTTGAATAAAAATAATGAGGGAAGGTATAGGTAAAAGACCAAAAGTGAAATTTAGGCAGAAATATGTGAAATGATGACAAATATGTACTTCAGTACTATACCAATCAACCTACAATGAGAAGCCAAACTAAATGTGAGATGCCCACTTAGATATCAGCTTTCTTTTTCTTTTTCTTTTTATTGATAAAACAAAGGGATACAGTTAATAGATGACCTAAAGAAAAATATGATTTATATTTTAAAGAAAGAAAATAAGAAAGAAAACTGGGCGAAAGAGGCATCAACCAACCTGAACAAAGAAAATCTGTCTGATAAATATACACATCATAATGAATTTTCTAAAACCAGAGACACTCTTATGTTCATGTAGTTACCAACTTACCATCACCACTTTATATCCAACAAGGTCTCCGAAGCAATACATGTATGAACCAATCTCAGTTTGCATCAGCACTTGGAGTGTTCTGATATTTTTAAGATCAGAGAACGTGGTTGATGGACCACATCAAGGTTCACTCATCTGATAGAATTGTTTAAAAGCAAGCATAAATCATGTTTACCAAGCAACTAGTTAGGCCCGCCATTACGACTCAAACTGAAGTCCTGCTAAGCATATTTAACATTATAAACAAACATAAAAGTGATTATAAAAATTGTGAAAGGTTCCTGAAAACAAAAGGCATGTTCCAAATCTAATCTATGCCATATGAGGTTCAGCTCTAGTTTAACTAAAATTATTTCAGGTGTTTGAGTGTAGTAACATATCAATAAACACGAGCCAACTTGTACTAATAAGAGAATGGCAGATGCCAGTGCAAACACCATAATTCAAATTTTATGCCAAGTATTACCCAGGGACAAGAATAGCCAAGATTTAAAGAAAAGAAAAGTATGCATAAGATTAGACCTTGCTGGCCATTTTGCAAAGCTCACTCTGGATAGGAGCAACTAATACAAGCTAAAAACTTATGTTGGCTACAAAACCAAGCCTATGTGCTACACCATGAGACTGAAAATATAGAAATGAAACTTCAATGTGAAAATTTTTAGAAATCCAGAAAGAATTTTAAATGAAGAAAATACCATAATATATTAAATATGTAAGATATTAATTTCATAAAAATAAGGATGCCTACCAAATTTGAGAGGAAAAAAACTCCAGGCACTAATTTTTTTGAAAGCATGATTATTACATAAATTCAGTAAAAGCCCTAAGTTACATGATAAGATGTAGTTAAGGTTTTGCTGAAAAATAAATAGGATACAAGAAACAGATTTGAAAGCAAGAATCAGAACATTAACAAAAGAAATCCTAGTGGCAGTAATGTGACAGGTCCGTCTGCCATGAAATAACATAGAAATTTCAAGAAAAAAATAATCCTCTAGTTACCCATGATAGAGAATAGAGAGTTTAACTAGACCTGCAAATTTCTGAACCGAACCATTCAAATTCACCAAATTAGGAACAAGCCTCCTGTCTTGTCCTAAAGACAAAATTTCTTGCATTCTTTCAGGCCAATCAGAATTTAATCTTCTGGCAAAATCTTCCACTTCTCTGCATAAAAGACATAGAATTAAGCTACATGCACACCAAATGCAAAAAAGACGATTGTCAAGTCCTCGTATTATATAATTCACAAATGAAACTACAATGAAGGATCACTGCAATCAACAAATATATGAAAAAAAATCATTATACTGAAGCATCAGACAATTTAGAAGTGGTTACATAAGATAAGATACTGATAAAAACATAAGAAGTTTGCTTAGCTTCTAGAGTCAATATGAAAGAGGAAGAAAAAACAGGATGCTAAAGAAAGATGACGTAGAATCCAATCAACTTCTGTTTCTATGATAAAAAAAAAAGATGAGATCTTAGAAAATCTAGATATGTAATAATGGACTAGGATAATGGAATCAAAGTCAAATAAATTTTACAATTAATTACCCACATCCTAATGTCAATCTTCAATATATTCGCATAAGTGCATGCACTTCTTGATGAACCATTTAAGAAAAAGGATTATCAATTTGTTGAATTTAAACAAGCCAGAGTGGCCACAAGGCAAACATACAAAGATTCTCTTTGTTTAAAATTCAATATTACCTTCATTTAAAAGTTAACACCAAAATAACATGCAAGAAAAAAACACAACCAATCAAATAAAGTTAATATTTCACCAAGAATAAAAAATGTAGCAATAAGGAAAGTCTTGTCAATCTGCAAAATTATGAAAAGCACCTTACCTATCAAGTTCTTCCTTCACAGCAGGATCTAGCTCATCATCGATATCACCATCTCCAAATTCAACGTTTGATACAAAAGCATCTTTATCATTGTCTTGCACTTCCAACCTTTGACTTGGACTAGGAGAAAGGGTGTCTTCCTTCTAAAATTCAAACATTGTAACACTAATTAAGTACAGCCAGCAAAATGTTATTCACACATCTAAGCATCACAAGACAGCAAAGATCATCCTATGAACCTTCTTATGCACTTTGGCAGAGTCTCTGGTGGTATCCTTCGATAGAACTTTTTTGCTCCTATTCTTTTTCTTATTCTTAAGAGCTTTAACACCTTTAGAATCTGTTAAAAATTGAAAAGGTCCATTAGAGCACATTTTAATGCAATTAATCTATAGTGAATTTAATATCACACATCAATGTACCATCAAACATGCTTTTCACAAGAAAAACGACACCCACCCTGCAGCAAAAAATCTAAAAAATAGTGAACAATTGATTTCAACAAGATGGTGTTGCTAGTCCTCGAGTCAAAAATTGATCCAAGCAGTTCTCGCAAAATTCTGAAAGGCAGGAAGTTGCATGACAGAGAAGGGGAAAAGAAAGGAAAAGAGAGTTGAGAACAAATGCTTTGACGCCAAAGGAGATAAGAAGAAAAGATGCTTGCAAGAATTGCCATCATAGCTTTTTGTTAAAACTTAAAAGCTAAGAGAGAACACAATGGTGCTTTCCACAGGCCTTCGTCTCTGACTATTGCCTCAAAATGGACCCTTTTTCATAGCTTCCCAATAGCTAGTCACCACCTCAAGTGAAAATGAATTTGGGTCTCTAGAAAATGTTAATGGATTCTATTCCTATAATCAGTTCACTAAGTATCTATTGGGATAAATCCTACTATTTGATCAGCTATTTTTGTGAATGTGACTGATATGTTGCACAATCTTTGGTATCCTGTTCAAATACTCTTCTAACTTTAAGCTTGCAAATCTTCAAACAAAAAGATCCTAATCATTCGCAAGTGCAGTCAAAGATCTTTAAATATTAATTGTTGGATTATATTTGGATCCATCCATTAGTTAGATAGGATCCAAACCTTGAGTAACTTACACATGATCAAAATAACAAAAATCATATCAAGGAAATTATCAGAATGTGGTTAATGAGACTATATTTGTCAATAATGAAGTCAATGATAAATGTGACCTTAAACTTAGATCGCAAAGTGGATGTGCATTGTGCAAAGACATCCTAGTTAGCATATCAGCAGAAGGATAACCTGAATAAAAAAAGCATGTAAGAGTATACTTGGAGGTTATAAAAGTTATACAGTAATGTAAAACTAAAGTGGATGAGAATGTAATTGGAAAATGCCAAGTGGTCATAATATGTAGTATTAGTATCAAACACGATAAATCACAGAAGCAACAGATGTCACCTTCATGTCCATTTATGAAAGATAAAATCTCATCAACAGAACGCTCGTCTTTCTTCTCTTCATCTGCTTCCTTACTCTGAAATAAGTTGAAGTTATTCTTTAGGAATCAATATTGGAGTAAATGAGAAAAGAAATTCTTACATATTTAGAACATATCTCCAGTGAGAACCTGGATTCTTAGCTAGAGAAGCAGATGTAACTACCTTCAATTTCTGCCACTCTTTTAGTTCTTTACGTTTTTTAGCATATAATCGATTGAGTAACCGAATCCGTGGGTCATCATTTACATTTTTCAATGGCTCCAGCTTCTCTTCCTGATATAAGACCTGATCCTTGCAGTAAGTGCAGAAATAGTATGGACAAACATTAAAAAGCAAATAATTACTTCTGTAAGGTCATCTGGCAAATGAAATGTCTCACGAATTTCTTCCGGTGACTTCCCTTCTATCATACGAGCAAGAGCCCGACTAGTGAGATCAACCAATGGCTTCAGCTGGAGGCTGTCAGCTGCAGAAGTCAATTCACACAGTCGTTTGGTATCCATTCTGATGAATTTCTCATCAAAAGATTTCCGTTCCTACACAATACAGAAAAAGACATATAAAACTCTACTGCCGATTTCTTTTTAATCTGATAAGCAAAAGAGAGCAGCCAATCATTAACATGTTGCCACACAATTTGAAATTCAAGTTGTATACATGTTAACATACTAAGGACCTTTAGGTTGGTCTTTTCTAGAAGTTATTAATAGATATACTGAATGTTAACCAGAGATCTAAGAAGGACAAGAAAGAAAGAGGGAGAGTGAACTTGATGTGCTAAGCAAATAAAAAATAGCATTATACAAACCTTGTTAGAGCGACCTGGAACTTGATGAAACCGACAATAATAAAAAATCAAGTTCAGAATCGCCGGATTGACATGTTCAGGTAAAGATATAGCATAGTTTTTAGATGATCCCATCCCTGTCTGAACGATCTCTCGGTATATCATGGGACAGAATTTTGCCACCTCCTCTTCAACTTGCTGAATTGACCCTTCAGCACATTGCAGCCAGATAAAAGACTTCATGGCCTGTCAGCACAAACAACAGTTACTCTTGTTTTTCTCATATTATCATTAAAATAATATAGTATCTGATATAATGGGAAATCAGTTATATAAATAATTACTCGATAGGACCTAATAAAATATCACTTCAAGGATAAAGAATCAGAAACAAAACTGTATGTAAACAAAGAAACATGGAAATAGTTGGAACAAAATTCAGAGTCAAATAAAAGTTTGGTATTCAAAGACAAAGAAAATGTAAATTCAGTGACCATGGGCAATCAGTAAACACTTTTTAAGGAAAGAGACAATTGATGAACATATGATGGTGAAAACAAAAAGGATAAATGAATTTTACACTTTCACAAGAAAAAGGTTTTCGGCGATAACAAATATACCTCTGGCTTGATATTGGCCTTTCCACTTTTCGACATTGACAAAAGCCTCTTTGCACCAAGAAGAGAAGAGATATAAATGATGATGAAATTATAAAATTGATCCACCAAGTACAGAGATCCTATATTGGGCAATAATAAAAGATATGCCCCAGCAACAGAATCTTTGGTAATAGAGTAGGTAGTAATTGTTCACAAAACCAAATCCACACATTACATGATGCGACTTCTGCATAACTTGTACAAATATACTCTTTGAGCATCAAAGTGTCAGTAATAGGAAATAGCTTTCTGATTGTACTACAAACAAATTTTTCTGTCACTTGCGTGGCCTACCAAGATAAAAAATCACAGTTAGAAATATGGATAAAACGTGCCTATAAAATTCAAAAAAGATAAGCACCTATAACAAAAGCAGCCAATTGAAAAGAGAGAAAAGTGCCTTAAACCAAACACAAAGCACTAAATGGAACTTATATGCATGTGAATTCTCCATAACACATGTTGCCTAACACTTAAGCTCTTAAATGAGACATTGTTCAAAGAAACCAAAAATCCAGATAAGATACTTTAGTATAACTTCTTTGTATGAAACATAATAAAACTTGTAAAAAGATTTTAAAGATACGAACAGATTCAGGTAAGAGAAATTAACTGTACCTATATGCAACAGATTTAAATTTCAAAAGGAAAGAACCATACAACACATGTTATAGGAAAACCCTAGTAGCACAATGAAGGACGCAATGCTAGTGACTAAGGTTCATACAGCAGCCAAAGAACAATATTTCTGAGACCATAATGACAACTAATGTAGTGCAGTGATGTAGAATAGATCCCTAAATCCCAATCCTAAAGTTCTCAGCGATAAAAATGATAACAACCAAATGAATGAACGAGTTTTGCAATAGATGCTGTTAAGCATGCCACCGTTACCAACGTTGGAACAAGTGTGTTCAGAAAGACGCAAGAAACAATAATAGTTTCCCTAGAGATGCTTTCGAAGTGATTGAAAACAAGCACCCAAAAGCAGCATTACATCCTTATCGCAAACATTTTCTTAATACTAAACATTCAATATTGTATCATGATTTAACCTGGAAAAGAAACAAAAGATTAATTGCTAGGACATTGCAACTATTTTCAATTTATCGAAATCCTTACTAAATTCATTAGCGTCAACCACAAGTAAGCCACCAGATTCACATTCCCGTCGGCATAGACAACACAACTGAATAACGAATTCCAAGACAACAAGAGGATCCTCTTCCCCCCAAGATCCGCATCTCAAATCGGGAAAGATTTCCCCGGTACGCAAAATTTCAAACTTTCGCCAGCCGACAAAAAAAAAAACAACAAGACGAAACGCGTACGCCTTGCTTCCTCAATCCCCTGATAAATGAGAAGAAGATTCCGCCCGTACCTGACACCAGAATGTCGTCCAAGACCGCGCCAAGGAACGCGAGTGCGAGCTACGACACACGGCGGCCCCGCCGGTCGTGGGGGACGGAGAGTCGTACCTCGAATCAACGACGGGGAAAGAATGGTAGGGTTTTGGAAGGATTTGCCCCTTCAATCGGAGGATCGTTTTCCCCCTACCCTTCTCGACCTTTCCCCTCCCAATCCTGCGCGAACGACACGGCGGTGGCCCGCGCACCATTTCTAACACCGTCACTCTGAGCCGGGCCCAACGATCTATTTGGACCGCAGCGACCCGGTTGAGCTAAACCGAAACAGCTAATCATGGGCCAAATCTGACCCATGACAAGATTAGGCTCATACCGGCTCGGTTCGACGCACCAATCGATTCAAATCTTGAACCGGGTTAGGTTGGATCGAGTCGATCGATCCAGGTGATCGAGGAGCATCGAGATTCGAAATCGATCTCACATTTTTTGGAGCAAATTAATTTACCTGACTTTTATGGGCCCCGAATTTAGCTAATTAAATGTAATAATATCAAACATTCAAATTGATATATTTTAAGAAATGGTGTGTAATTTTAAGCACATGATGGATATATAATTTTTTATCGTGATTTTGTTAGAAATGTAAGTGTATGATAGTATGATCACAATACATCAAATCGACGATGAAGTGTCGATCATATTATTATTCCCATATCAAAAGTATCTAAATTATTTAAGATAATTATTAATAACCTCTTCCACTATGTTTATATAAGGTTGTTAACAATATGGTATTTAAAATATGACTAAAAATATGCATGCCATTGTATTACTTTGTATACTACATAGAAAACGTGCAAAGGTTATGCAACCATCATCAAGTATTTAGCATCTGCATTAATTTATATTTTGAAAAAAAAATATAGTTAGGCAGATTCAATTTATAAATTGTCCAGTGATGGTATACTCTCTCTTATCGAGTATTCTTCTAAGTCGGTCAATATAATCGAATAATTTTTGTTATTTTATCTTTACTCGATCAAACAAAGTTACAGACTACATAGAATAATTAAATGTAAATATACAATCTGTTAATTATGTTCTGTAATGACAACCGTTTGAGTTAAATACGATAATAATAAAGGCGCCGTCGGACACGTGGAAGCGAGACGAGGCCTCGTCGGCTGGGATGCGTTGTCCTGTCCGCTGTCCGGCCATATTTATTTATATACGCAACCCAACGCGACCAATTCTTGCCGCCCGCGAGATCATGCGGCCAGCAAAGCAGCCGGGCCCACTGTTGTGCGTCCCACATCGCCCGCCACTCTTCTCTCACCTTCTTCCAATCATTCGTTCTGGCTGATGGAAGAAGAGATAACGTACAAATAACGAGACATTCCCTTCATCTATTACCTTATGCACTAATGTGATCGCCATGCTGCATTAACTAAGGCATTGTTTATTGACGTGCAGGAAAGCATGCATCTGACTTCAATTCTCGTGGTTCCATAAAGATAGCAGCAACCAAGAGGCACGTTTGGAAGCGGTGATGAGAAGTATCTGACAGCTTCTCATATGTTGTATGATGTACGCATGAAGCTGAAGCAGTGCGTCTCTATAAAATCCACAGAATAATCCTGTTCTACAGTAAGCGGCGGCGGGCCTTCCTCTCTCTCTGTTGTGTCTTGGAAGAGTTGGGAGAGGCAAGAGACTCTTAGATGGAGGGGAAGGAGGAGGATGTGAGGGTTGGAGCGAACAAGTTCTCGGAGAGGCAGCTGATAGGGACAGCTGCGCAGAGCCATGCGAAGGACTACAAGGAACCACCACCAGCACCGCTCTTTGAGCCAGCGGAGCTCAGGTCGTGGTCCTTCTACAGGGCTGGGATCGCAGAGTTCATGGCCACCTTCCTCTTTATCTATGTCAGCATCCTCACGGTCATGGGGGTGGTGAAGTCCGACAGCAAGTGTTCCACTGTGGGTATCCAGGGAATTGCATGGTGCTTCGGAGGCATGATCTTTGCTCTGGTCTACTGCACTGCCGGCATCTCCGGTAAGTTCCTTTCTCCATGTTGCCTTTACCGCTTGCTTTTGCAGTTGCATTTCTCGGTCTTTGGAATCTGTGATGCCCGTGCAGGTGGCCACATCAACCCGGCTGTCACCTTTGGGTTGCTACTGGCGAGGAAGCTCTCCCTGACCAGGGCCGTCTTCTACGTGGTGATGCAGTGCCTGGGCGCCATCTGCGGCGCCGGCGTGGTGAAGGGGTTTCAGAAGGGGGTGTACGAGAGCAACGGTGGCGGAGCCAACGTCGTGGCCGCAGGCTACACCAAGGGCGACGGCCTTGGCGCGGAGATCGTCGGCACCTTCATCCTTGTCTACACTGTCTTCTCCGCCACTGATGCCAAGAGGAGCGCAAGGGACTCTCATGTGCCTGTAAGTAGTTCTTGCCTCCCTTAGCTCATCGGAGATTTCAGCAACTTTTTTTGGATGGATTAGCTGATCGAAACGATGGGTTTGATTTATTTCAGGTGCTTGCACCCTTGCCTATTGGATTTGCGGTTTTCCTGGTTCACCTGGCCACCATCCCCATCACTGGCACTGGCATCAACCCTGCCAGGAGCCTCGGAGCTGCCATCATCTACAACAAAGAACACGCCTGGAATGACCAGGTAAGCATGTTACGTCCACTTTGAAGAACCAGCAGCAAAGAGATGAATTATGATGCTATGGCTTATCTAACTACAAACACAACTCTGATGAACTTTTCTTATGTTTCTGTCAGTGGATCTTCTGGGTCGGTCCCCTCGTTGGAGCTGCCCTGGCTGCCATCTACCATCAGGTGGTGATCAGAGCCATCCCGTTCAGGAGCAAGCGTTGAGAAGTCATGGCTTCCGTCCATTCCTTGTCCGTCTTGTGTTATTGTTCCTCATCTGCAATGTTTGTGTGGATTGTTAATTCAGATATGTCATTGTCAGAATTTATTATGAAATTAATGATATTATTCATTCACGTGATCTATATTTATATAAGATTTTTAAAAAAATAATCAATCATGTCCTATGATTGATATTTAAATCATAGATTAATTAATGATTAAAGTATGAAATTAATATAAAATTATCATTCCATATTTATTTTTATTATGTCTTTACAGGACTGAGTTTTCGTCAAAAGATATCAATCTTGGACCGATGAAACTAAAATATCCTACGAGCGAGAAACTTTATGAAAAAAACTATAAGTTGATTAAAAAGTATGGACGTAAGAAATACATAATTGATGTTTTATAACTTGATCTCTAATAAAATGAAAGTTATGACAATAAATTTTATATGTGAGCGGAATACTAGGTTGGCGCATAGGTATGTGGCATAGATAACTTTTTATAATTTGAATATTGAGGGTGAATGGAATCAAGGGGTTGTTGCCTAAACGTAAATTTGGTTCAAGTCTCATGTAAGAAAGCATTGTCAATATTTAGTTGGCGTACATACCAACCTTGAGTGATAATCAAACTCAGGATGAGTCAAAATATCATCGATTTAATAATTGGATTGAAAGTCTTTGTGAAATCAATACATTATCGTTGATTAAATCCTTTGGTCACTAGACGTGCTTTATATCTAACAATAGATCTATTTGACTTTCGCTCAATTTGAAATATTGACTCACACCAAGTCATATTTTGTGTAAGTGATATTTTGTGTGAGCTGAGATGTGATAAGAGTTCATATGATATTATTGAGTAGGGCATCATATTCTTCATACAACTTTATGTTAGTGTGAAGATTTTTCAACTTGGTGATGGTTGTGGGTTTAGTAACCTCGGGTGGCAAGCTTGTGATAACATGGAGATAATGAATTTGACCTAGTTTGAAGATGTTATTTTTAGAGTTGTCGTCACGGGTATTATTGGATTATATTGAATGTATGAGAATTGATGAAGTGTTAGTGACACGTTGCTTAGCTGAAGAGAGGACAAAAAAAATGAGGGTATTGCTTTTTCGAGCATTGTAGAGTGTGGTGGTGGAGTGGTAGATAGAGAAATTATGGAGGGATGAGATTCTACTAAACCTGAGTAATAAGTGAGTACATGTCTAAATAATAACTTATGATTGATATGGTGAGAGATACACTTGAGGGGGTTTGAGATATATACATATAAACACAGTGATGGATGATTGTTGTAGTAGCTCACATTTATTAAGAATCAAGATTTTGAAAGAAAAAGTTGGACTTGACAAAAAAATAGTATAATGTGATACAAATATCTTTTGAGTTCGAAGATTACAATACCGAAAAATATTATGTTCAAGAGAGTAAGTACCCAATGAAGATACAAAACTTAAGGGACAAAACTTAATAGATGTATTATTTTATTTATAAAATTAAATTAAGCATTCTAGAACTAGATGATTAATAGGAAATCACCAATAATTATGCCTTTATTACCTCCATAGTTAATTTGAATGAATACATTTTATAAATCAGAAGTGATATGGTGTCCAATTTTATTACACTTGGGTCATCAATTTGCATTGATCATATTATTGGGACGTCATAACTGTTTGATAATTATAATTAAAGTAATTTCTTAATTTGTTTGGATTGAAGAAACTGTCATGGTTGGACACTTATAGTATAACCATGGATGATGGCTTTATGTTACCAATATCTAGGAGTATCTTGTTTTATGCTTTGATTATCCTTTTTTTTTTATTATTGTATTGCACTATGATACTTAGTTATGTCTTTCTTTCTTATTATTTATTTTAGATATATTTCATAATCAATCAAATTGTAATATAGATTTTCAAATGATATTGATGAGTCATACGTCCGAATTATTATCACTGGTTTCTTATATTCATCTCCTAGGCATTGAGAATATGAATAATGACTTCTTCATCATTCAGTGGATGATTTATTAAAATTAAATAATCTATACTAATTTTCAAATTTTACATATAATAAATAATAGTATTTTCCTCTTATGTTATTTTCATTAGAGTCAATAAGAAATTTAGCATGCGATCGACGATAGTAGTTTATAACTTAGACCATTTTTTGTTACAGTGCTACATAAAAAGATTAGTGGTGCTATGGTGTCAACAATTGAGACCTGAATGACTTATAAAATAAGATGATTTCGTCGTAGTCATAACTTATAATCAATTTTTTTTTCTTCTGATATTTGGATCTTTTTTGGTTGAAAACAAAGGATACCAACGATGGAACATAATAAATCATATACAAAGAAATGATTAGTGAATTTTACTAGTTAAGGTATATAGTTGTCACATTTTGAGAGATTGAAGTTGCAGCATTAATAGAGATTGAGATGAACTATTATTTTATAAGGAAACAATAATTATAACATCATATGAACAGATGAAAAATATACTTAGAAGATGTTGTGATCCAATAAGAAAAATTTAAAGATAACGCCTGTAAAACATAACTGAACAGTGATGAACGATCATCAAAGAAACATGTAGATCACAAGAGGTTGATTAGATCAACAAAGTAGAATAGATCTACTATAGCATAGATGATATTATTCATTGAGGTAATATAAAGTAGAGAGCCTTGCTTCAAGTAAAGAAGCTATCATGAAGAATTGAAGAATTTATTATAAAATAGATGATATTATTCATTAAGGTAATATATATTTATACATATGATATAGAGAATTTCTTCACTCAAATCATGTATTAAAATCATATACTTAAATTTATAATTAAACTTTAAATTGTAAAATAATTAAGGATTAATACATGTAGAAACGTAAAATTATCACTGCCAAAAATAATCACAATATTGATGCAAAGTTTAACCAGTAAAAGAGTATTTGGAACGTGAAGCTTTTATATAGCACAGTACAGTCTTCCTTGAGCTGTGAATTATATATATATATATATCGCCTCTTTTCTGCGTTATCACTACAGAAGACATAGAGTTAAAGGCTAATGTGAGCTCAGAAAGCAGGGAAAAGAACCTGGAATAAAGTTTAAGGAATCGCTTAGAGCTCAATCTATCTTGTAATCGTCTCCAACTTGGATGAAGGGCAACTTTGATCATAATTTGCATCTTGTTCTTGGAGTGTGGAGGGAGGATTCCGAAGCCACACCCACCCATTCACAGGGAAGGAAGGCAAACGAAAGAGAGAACCTTGTCAGTGGAGCACACAACATGAAAGAAAAAGGCATGCTCGGTTGGCCAAAACGAGTATTTGTACTCCCACAAAGCCTGTAGCCTTCACCTCCTCCGTTCTCCATCGTCCCTGCCACCAACCCGACCTCCATGGAAAGCACTAAGCGCGACCGGGACCGGGACCGGGACCGACAGCTTACCATGCGCCGCCCCAGAATCCTTCACTACGTCGCCATCACCGCGGTCAGCCTCCTTGCACTCGCGGGACTTCTCGTACTAGTCTTCTGGCTCGTTGTCCGTCCCTCCTTGCTCAGGTGCTCCGTGGACAAAGCCCACCTCCAGGGCTTCAACATCACCAACAACGCCCTCAGCGCCACCTTCAACCTCACCCTGGACCTCCACAACCCTAACCGCAAGGTCGTAGCGCACTACGATCGGGTCGAAGTCGCTGTGTGGTACGACGGCCAGATGCTGGCTCTTAACGAGGTCGCACCATTCTACCAGCCGCGGCGGGACGTCAGGATGCTCAAGGTCGACCTGTTGGCCCGTTCGATGCCGCTGCTTAGCTCGGTGGCGACGAGTCTAAAGCAGGACCGGTCGGCCGGTGAGGCGGCGGTGGAGGTGAGGATGAGGGCCATGGTCAGGTTCAAGGTGGGGCTGCTCAAGACCGACCACTACACACTGCGGGCCTACTGCTCGCCGGTGCTCGTGCGCTTCTCGTCGCCGGCGACGCAGTTTCAGAAGGTCTACTGCGACGTTTACATCTGAGTGTTGCTTGCGACTTCCGTTCTTTTGATCTCAAACATTGTTTCGTAGTAAATTGTTGATGTAAGCACGTAGATCGGATCAACTACTTCGAATCTACGTTGGTAGCTTCCTTGAGATGATGAACTGGAGTCCTAATACAAGTGTTCTACCTTGGCTACCACTGGTTGCGATATCACCCATGAAATATTTCAAGGATGATTCAACCCACCTGTCAGTGGTGGTGGAGCCCTTCAATCCATCATTGGTGTATTGTCAATGGTTATAGGTTGGGAGGAAGAGAGCAATCAAAAAGAGATACAATAATTATTTAAAAATAAATAAAAAAACGCTCTCTAAATTTTTTTTTAAATAAGTTCTTTTTCCCATGAATTCGCCGATTAATTAGCCGAAAGCATCACAATAATCGCGATTTTATTCGGCAAACAAAGTCCAAGGACACATACCCGTCGGGTCACTACATCCAACTATTAACTAGGGCCCACAGCAACAGCCCGGGTTAGTGAGAGGGCCACGTCAGAAGAAGACGTGTTTGGGAAAGGTTTTGGTACGAATAAGAATTAGCCCCTATCCAATCATCCGCGACGGGCTCGGAATGACCGCAAGCCTTTCCGCGACCCATGTGGTCGCGATCCGGAACAAGGCCCCGGGCCTTCTCCCTTCGTGCTTCATCGAGTAGCCGTCCGCTGTCGCGGGCTCCACTTACCGTGTCCTTGATCCGACCGTCCATTTCGATGATGACGAACCGGCTCTCATTGGATGGGGAAGGGTGGCTGGAGCGGATCCGAGCGGAGGGAGGCCAGCGACCGTCTGATGTGCCACCGCGTCCCACACCGAAGCTGCCGACCGTGACGGAAAGTTTCATCGGCTTGAAACCTCCTCAACGAATAATTTAGTGATCAAATAGTATGACCGAAGACTAAACAAAAGGAGGAGGAGAAAGGGTTGTCTCTTTCTCGCTCGTCTCCCACGCGCAGTCAGAGAGCGAGGCGAATCCGTCTCCTTTCTCGCTTCCAGAGGCTCCTCTCCTTCCCGATCGAGTAGAGGGTAACTGGGTTCGATCGTCAGGGGGAGGAGGAGGAGGAGGAGGAGGAGGAGGAATCAAGAAGCAGGGAGAAGATGTTCAAGCTGCATCGGCACAGGTCCGACAGATTCGGGGAGAAGGTCGAGTTCAAGCTCTCCAATCTACAGGCCATCAAGGTGCTCCTGATGTTTCTTTGCCCAATCTGATGTAGTTAGGCTTTCTTAATGTTTCTTTTGTTCGAGTCGTCGCTAAAGCGAGGAATGTGCCCCAGTTTGGGATCTGGTTTCGTTATGCTCATCAATAATTCGTGTGATTCACTTACGCTTGTGGATTATAGTTTGACTTCCTGTACATGGTGGTTGACCGCGATTCTTAGAGAAAGAAATGTGATTGAGCCATGGATTGGGTCAATTATTATCAAATTTTGCTCTGATCGGTATTAATTTGGAATTTAAAACCATGAGCATTCCATCTTATGATGATGAATTGTTAATTTGCCTTTCTTACTACAACGGCTTATGCAGCTATCCGGCCTTTTAAAGTTTTACATCTGATAACAACCAGCTTCACAAAACAAAATCGAGAACCGCAAGAGAAATGCAGAAGCCAAAGTTGCTGGAAGCATTCATGAATTAACATTTGAATTTGGTAGAATACTTGAAATTATTTTGGCATATATCCCTGCCCAAATTTGATATTTGTGACCACAGCTTGTAGAGCTGAGAAGTACAGATTTTTTCTAGAGTGATGATGGCATCACTTAGTTATGGAACTTTCGGACAATTGCTTGTTCTGTTGGGCAGGATGCTTCCACCATGCAGCCCATTCACATGCTTTTATTTTGAGTAGTTAGAAGTATGCCCATATCTGAATGTAAAAATTAACTAGAATCTTAAATCTGATATTACACTAATTGTGACTTTAACAATAGTGGTAGTGAGTAGTTTCAAATTTAGAGATGATGAAGACCTATTATAAGCGGTGAACTAATTAAGGAGCTTCCCCTTTGAACAAGTGCAGATTAGTGAGGCACCACCTTGTTTTGAGATCTTCATATTGGCCTCTGAAATTCTTCTTAATATTTCCTTCGGTTTTTCCTCCTTTGTTTTTCCAGTTATGTAGTGTTCATATTTGCAAATTTTGCACACAAGACTCAGTTGAATCATAACAAAGTTTATGCCTCTTTGAGAAGCAGTAAATACGATCTCGTACATCTGTTAATGTTATGCTTTACATTAACTTTTCTGAATGAATTGGAAAAGCGTGCATTTGATGCTCTTCTTTAATCATACAGGTTCCTAGAGGATGGGACAAACTTTTTCTTTCTATTGTGTCAGTAGATTCCGGAAAAATGATTGCTAAAACCGGCAAATCTACAGTAAGAAGCGGAAATTGTCAGTGGACTGGAACAGAATCTATATGGGTGTTCCAAGATAATGCATCTAAAGAGCTTGAAGAATGTCACTTTAAGATTGTGGTTTCCCCGGTCTGATACAACTTTTCTTATCTTTCCATTTAAAATATATCTTGTTATTATTATTACTTTTATCTTATAATTATTACTTAAAATTACTGTTTAAAATATATCTTTTGAGTGGTTTGCACTCTGTTTCAGTGGCTCGAAATTAGTCAAAGCATTTACTCAGGTTAAATTCTTATGCAGGCTTCTGCTAGATCTATCATTCTTGGTGAGGTTACCTTGAATGTAGCAGATTATCTGGGTAAGGAAGAATCTAGTCCTCTCTTCCTTCCATTAAAGAAGTGTGAGTCTGGGACAACTTTACAGGTGAAAATTACTTTGACTAGATGTTGATGCTTTGCCTTACATGGCTAAAATCATGAAGATTCTTTATTTTTCAACCAAACATGTGAATGGTTATCCAAGTCTTTTGTTTTATCAAATCAGTTTGAAGGCCTTAAATTATTCATTTTCTCATGTACTAGGAATATTGTAGCAATCCTCTATCATGCTACAGCTGATCAATGAATTTTTGCCTACTCTATTTGTGTCCTTCAGGATGTTGACAGAACTTAGTGCATTGGAAGGATACAAATGTGTAATGCCAAAATTTGTTGGTCATGTTACTCTTGTGATGCCTAAAAGGAGTAATTAGTTCGTTAGACCTCTGTGTAAATGTTGTTATGGGATATAATTTGTAGTTTCAACATATTATATATTACAAATTTTCTTCCCTAAGGATTGTTCTGTTAGTATTAGTTGTTATAAAGAGTTCATAACTTCAGATATCATTCAAAACATACCCCATATTGATAATATGCATACATACATACATGGAAATGTATATACTATGTTGTACAACAAAATGATAGATTGACTCATATAGTAGGAAGTACTGCTTTCTTCCTATTTGTTTTTGATGTGTAGCTGATGACTAAGAACTAGCTAATTTCTAATTTGTTTATTACATCAATGTGGATGTCTAAACCTAAGAAGTAAGAACTTTAATTTATATAATCCTCAAGCAATCACTCACACTTTTTTATGTAAATATACTAATGCCATCTTCCAGTTAATCTGTTGTCCTTCCTACATCGTGCAGACAATACTTTTAGTGACCTAGTGTCTTCTTGGATGCCTAGAATATTTGAAGCCATTAAGATTGTTGATTTTGAAGTTTGGCAATGACAATATTTTCTACTCCCTTTAATTTACAGGTCAGAATTCAGTGTGTGACCCCAAAATCAAAATTCAGGTTCAGTGGTTCTTTTAATTGTTGCAAATGAGTTTCTAGTTTCTACTATACCACAATGTGCCTGTACAAGTTGCTAATGATGCATTTGCTTCAGGATTGGAAAATCTTGGAAAGATACTACTTCTCATCTTGAAGATCACAGTAATAATGATGACCTGGACAGCAAGTCAGATGGATCTGACAATTTATTCAATAGGAATCTTGGATCTTCTTCAAGTAATCATTTGGCCAATACTTCCTATCCAGAAGAACCTGGAAATAGGGTGACTCTCATGCAAAGTTATTACTATTTTTTTCTTAGGAAAAGTAGCTTCATGCTGAATTTTTCCACCAACTATTTCATTTATTTTAATAACAATAGCTAGACAGATGTGCAACTCTATATGTTCTAGTACTTATCATAAAACACTTTGATATTTCTAGGTGATTACAATCCAACTCTTTACCCTTCCAGTTATGCTCTCAAAGTTTGAAAACATTTTCTTGTAGACAAATTTTGGAAATTTTGGTTGTATGAGATAAAAAAGTTTGAAAACATCTTCTAGAAAATTAAGCTTTTAATTCATCTGGATTTCTCTGCGAGGCTAATATTATATAACTTTTTTTACAAGTTTTCACTTTTATTAGTTGTCTTTACTTTTGTTGCGTATTCACAGGTCCATGTCTTTCTGCAGGAGACATGCTTCTCAGCATCGGGGTCACATCGTAGTTCTGACTCAGGGGATAGCTTTGGCCGGACAGCTTTTTCCCCGAAAAACAGCTTGAATGGGGGTCAATACATTGGAAGACTAGATTCATCAGGTTCACAGATTAGTGCAACTTATAGTGCAGGTCCTGGAGATGAGCTTTTAAGATCAAATCAATCATCTTTCAATTCTAGGGCCTCAGGTTCTTCGTTGCACACCAATCATTGGCAAGACATTACTGCACGGACTTCTAATAATGGACTTGCAACACCATCATTAAGGCCCACTGGTTCTTCAAAGGATCTTGTTGAAGCTGCTGAAGAAATAGACGAACTCCATGATGAAGTTAAGATGTGGGAGAGACATTCTCGGCAGTTGAAACTTGATCTTGAGATTTTAAAGAAGGAAATTTCTGAGAAATCCAAGCATCAGGCAGACCTGGACAGGCAGCTTTCGGCTGCACAGAATGAACGTGATTCTTTAAAGCAAGAAGTTAAACATCTGAAAGCAGCGTTGGAGGAATCAATGTCAAATAGAACTGATGTTAGCAATGTGAAAAATGAAGATATGGTTCGTGTGCAGAAGGAACTGGTGGATGAACTGAACTTTCAGAAAGATTCCAATGTCAACTTAACTCAACAGCTGAAGAAAACCCAAGAATCAAACATTGAGCTTGTTGCTATTCTTCAGGAGTTAGAAGAGATCACAGAGAAACAGAAGTTGGAACTAGCTAACCTTTCACAACAGAACCATGTAGATAAACATGAGGGACACAGGAGTCAGAAATCTTTTGACAATGAGGCTGAATGGGAGAGAAAACTAGCCCTGAAAGAAGAAGAAATTGCTATTCTGGAGGAGAAGTTGTCCAATATTGCCAACAATAAGCAGCAAAAGAAAATGTCTAATGAACCTAATCCTGACCTGATAAGAGAAGTTGAGGTCCTTAAAAGTAAAGTAAACGAGTTAGAAAGGGATTGTGCCGAACTTACAGATGAAAACCTAGATCTCATATTTAAGTTGAAGGAATTAAGCAAGGATGTCAAAAAAGGAAACCATACACATGGTTCTAGGTCTACAGAATTTCATGATCATATTTCATCTAATAATTCTGGGTACGAAAATGGCTTGCTCATATCACAAATCCATGAATTTGAGGATGAACTAATTAAGCAGGAGGCCATGTGTGGTCCATTATCAAGTAAGCTCAAGGACCTTGAGAAAGTATCTGCTGATCTCGAGAGAGAATTACAACATTATAAGGATGAAGCTAGTGATCTTGAGATAAGGCTCCACCAAAGACATAGGAAATTAGAAGAAAAGGACCTAGAGTTATACAATCTACAGCAAAACATTAGATCAAGCCTGGAAACTGACTTGGAAGGTTTCAACGCTTTTGCTATGAAAGGATTTGAAGAAGTTGAGTCATTTGGCTGCTCAGATATGCAAAATGTTCTGTCTGAAATGGATAAACAAATTCGTCTTGCTCTAACTCAAGCTAGAAGCTTGCAGTCTAATGATAGTTCTGATGCAGATAAAGCATGTGGAAGTGATATGGATCTTACATTTCCTGGTGTAGATCGTATCAATCAGAAAAATCAGATAGAGTGTATTACAAAAAGTTTACATGAGTTGAATACTTTATTAAGAGAGAACGCTGTAAGATGCAACCCTGTATCTCGAGGTGCAAGTTCTGGTCTCAACCAGAGAAGTTCAAATGATACAGAAGCTCCAGGGCAGCTAAAAGATGAAAGCTCTACAGCACAAGAACCTGAAGGAGCAGAAAAGGAAACCAAAGGCAAGGGCAATATTGAAGACGAGTTCCAGTCTACCTTGTTGCTAAAGGAAAAAGAGATAGATAGACTTGAACATTCTAACAAAGAGCTAGCAGATCTTCTTAGCAGTCTTCAGAAAGAGAAATGTCAACTGGAGGAAGATTTGGCTTCTTTACGTCAAGAAAACATTGATAACTCTAAATACTTGCAAGACATGGAGCATGAATTGCTGGTGCTTACTGGTAGTGTGGAATCACATGTTTCTGTTAATAAAACTCTTGAAAGAAAGTCAGTGGAACTTGAAAGTTGCAACAAAGAGCTGGAGTTGCATGTTTCTGAGCTTGAACAAGAAAATGTAAAATTATCAGAACGCATCTCTGGGTTAGAAGCCCAACTAAGATATTTGACAGATGAGAAAGAATCTAATCGATTGGAACTGGAAGGTACTCGATCACTTGCTGCTGATTTGAAAGATGAAGTTGAACAACAGAAAGCTGAAATGGAGATGCAGAAAGCAGAACTAAAACAAAAGCTACAAGAGACACAAAAGCGCTTATCAGTGGCTCTAGAAGAGTCGGATTATTCAAGTAGATCAAACTCAAAACTACAAGCGACAATTGAGAGTCTCATTGAAGAGTGCAGCTCTCTTCAGAAACTCAATGGAGATTTAAAGAAGCAGAAACTGGAGTTTCATGAACGCATTACACATCTTGAAATTGAATTAGATGAATCCAAAAAGAAAAACTTTGATTGTTGCAAGCAAGTTGATCTTTTAGAAATAAAACTTTCTTTGTTGCAGAAAGACATTGCACTGAAGGAGAAGTCATTGCTGTCACAACTTGAGCACATTTTTCAAGATCATAAGGAGCATGAAGAAAGAATAGAGAAGGCACACAGTTTGTTACATAAGATTGAATTGGAAAAAACAGTTGAAGTAGAGAACCTCAAGAAAGAGATGTCTAACCTTACTGCACAAAAGTCATCAAATCATGATGAACGAGAAAAGTTAGCATCAGATGCAGTAAATGAAGCATCTGTTCTGTGTTCAGATAAAGTTAAACTTGAATGTAGTCTTCAGGAAGTCAATTCAAAAGTTAAGCTGTACGAGACTGACTTACAAACTCTCCGGCAAGAGTCCAAGAATAAGATTCAAGGATTAGTTGATTTGCTTAATGCTTCTAAACAGAGTGAGGAAATGTTAATGGCTGACATTGAGCATATACAACGAACAATGGACAGTGTCAAATCTAGCGAAGAGAAACATAGAAAAATGGTGAATGATTTAGAGTTGAAGCTTAAATCTTCCGATTATGAAAAACAGCAAATAATGGAAGAGAGCACTGGGTTAAAACTTCAATTGCAAAAGTTGCTTGAACTTCAGAATTCAGTCTTAGACCTTAAAGGCTCTCTTGATGAGGCAGACTTTGAAAGGCGAAAATTGGAGGAGTTGTTGAAGTCACTGTCAGAAGAATATGAAGAACTGAAAGCAGAGAAAGTTTCCTTGACAGAGAAAGTTTCTAATATGCAGAAGGCTTTATGTAATAGTGAAGATGACAGGCGCAGTAGAATTGTTTTGCAAGAAAAACTTTTGAGATTGGAAAGTGACCTTTCAATAAAAGAAGCATCTTATGCTCAGGAAGCAGAGTTTAAGAATGAACTTAATCGGATAAAGCGGACTAACAGTGAGTACCAAAGAAAGGTTCAAAGTCTTGAGCAGGAAAATCTTGAGTTATTGGAGAAAGTTCAGGCAATGGAGAAGGATCTCGTGCTGAGAAAAACATCCCACCAGGATGAGAAAGTTAGTAGTGAGGTAAGTGTTCAGTATCTTATTGTCTTTATAGGAACATTTTACAATAATATTCATATATGTTTTAAATTGAAGGAGCTTTAGCATTTATTTAAAAATTTCTTTTAGGAGTATAATGTATATTATTGATGAAAATTGATTTGTTTTTAGCTTTTATAAGTGCACAATATAGCAATCAGGTGTAACAATACAACTATTAGGTAACAAATGGGTATTGAAAAAGGCTTGAAAATGAACTATGAGAGACTTGTTCCATGGAAGAAAAATAGTAGGTAGAAATAGAATACAACAACAACAAACCCGTAAGTCTCAACTATTTGGGGTCGGATATATAGATCTCTTGCCACCATTGAGATATGTAAAAGATGGTATGTTAGTTAAGTTCAGAATACTTAGACCTTTATTTATAGTTTCTAATTAAAGTCTTTTTAGATCTTCCTACCTCTCATCGTACCACTAACGTTAGTCATTTTTACCTCTTATGAATATCACATCTGAAGGTCTCCTAAGCACATACTGTTATCATCTTAAACGATTTTCTCTCATCTTATCCTCTATCGAAGCGATACCTAATTGTTTACAAATAAAGATATTTCATTTTCTATCTTCTCTAGTAACTCCACACATCCATATCAACATTCTCATTTCGGCAACACAAACTTTTTGTATATATTGTTTTTTAGTAGGTAGAATAAAGCACAAAATAAGAAAAAAAGAGTAGAGGCTTAGCAGACATGGAAAACCTTATTTTCATTAGTAACAATTGACTGCTTGTATTTTTTTTTGTGTAGCAAGAGGCCCATTAATTTTTGACCTTCACAAGACCCGACGCCTTAAGAGTCAATCTTGATTCAAATCTATTGGATCAACTTGACTTGTTTATATAGAACATTGTGTTCACACTTCACAGTATGTTCCAAATTAAGAGATCTTTCTGCCATTTTGGTTTGGGTTGGATCTGATTGAACCAAATTTAGGTACGTATTTTCTTGATGGTGTGATTCAATCCTATCCATTCCATCCTGACTTGGACCATTTTCTTCATAAAGACAACGTAACACGTGTCATGACCTTCCTCCCTAGGCCTGATCAGCCAGCTTTATAAGGTAAATTCTGGTTAATTTTGACACGTTGATGGCTCTGTTTTGGTATGGATCAGCTGTTTGTGACTGTATATGCCCTTACTATTACATTTTAGACATATCCGGGACATTCTTAGTCCTATCTTTACTAAACTAAGATTATATTCAGGCATAGTTTAGGAGATAAGAGTGTTAAGAGTTCATAACTCCATAAAAGCTCAGATACAAAGCACCTGGAATTTTCCAAACAACTCAATGGGATAATGACTCTCACCAACCCTAATCCCAACCTACAATGGTATTCATATATGTCAATTCTACTCACTTATGTACTGGCACACTTTGGCCTCCATGGAACAAATCCATTGCTTCAGGAATTTACTTGTTGCTCGAATTGGTCAATGAATTTTCTTAGTCTTTCCTCTCTCAGGGTACTAATCTCCTGTTGTTGTCCCAAGTCCTGAACTGAGTAAGAAACTCACTTCACTCAGCATGGCCTGATCCTCCTAATAAATAAAAAGGAATCATAGGCTCCTATGCTGGGAGCATTTTGAGCAATATGTGTTCACAATAACTTTGGCTTTTGTAGTTGTCAATTAGGATGATCAATTTGCATATAGTTTCTATCATCAGAAAGCTAAATTTACTAAGAAAATTTCACTTTGCATGACGGATTCTCATTTCTTAGGATGACAATAAGCCGCATAGCCAACTTGAAGAGCCACATTGCAGTAAGGAAGTTCACGAGCCAGAGAGACTGTTACTTGAAACCAAACATGCTGATGCTGTGGAGGCAGATAATATGGGTGAAGTGCAACATAAAAGGTAAGCAATATCAAATATCTTGTTATGCTTTTGCTATTATTTGATTCAGCTTACATCTTATCATCTGTCTACCAAAAATATGATTGATATTCTACTTCATTAAGAAGCATGAAAGCAAACATAAAACCTAGCAAGCATGATGTTGATCGATTATGTTTTCATTGACCAAGTTCCTACCTGAATAACCGCAGTAGGATGCACATTTATGAAATAATCTTGACAACACTAGCTATATTTGAACAAAACATTGCAAGAACATGCCTGCAACTGTCAATGATCTTGTAATGATTTTGTATTGTTGATTGAAATGCTGTGTGACCTCAATTCTTGATTCTGATCTCAACAATTGTGTGTTGTATATTTACTAGAAAATCAATGATGCATGTTGGTGGTAACTATCTCCATAACTACCATCAATGAATGCCAGTTTTAATCGGAAACCACCGAATGGCTAAAAAAAGGTTTTCCACATCTTGAGAGGTTTCATTTGTTGAGTATCCGTGTGAAGTTATCTGTTGAAGCACTAACGAATCATCGCTGTACATACCTTATCCAGCTTGTAAATGAACACAGCAATGGAAGTGAATAACCTGAATGCATTCTGGACTAAGCAAAGTTATCTGTTGGAGCACCAAAGAGTCATCAATACCTTGTCCAGCTTGTAAAGGAACACAAATCAATGGAAGTGAATAATCTGAATGCATTCTGTGTTAGAACTTGAAAGTCATCTCAATTACAAATCTCACAATTACGTTTTCAAAGTACTTGCTAGAGGATTATGATTATGAATCTACCTTACGGATTGGAGAACCTAAATAAATTGCAAGTAGGAGTCTGATAGTGCCATAGGTGATTGAGATCCCCCCTGATTTGCTACAGGTAATCATTTGGATGGTGACAGTGGGGCCTTTTAAGAAAAAAAATATTAGCATACCTTTAATGTTAGAGACAGTTCTGTCCTGGTAAAGAGAATTTGACCCGAAAAAATATTTAAAGGAGTTTAGGTTGCATCTCGGAGTATTTTAAAAGTATCAATTGTTGATAGGGCTCTTATCCAAGACATATACTGCAAGGATACCATAACAGGCAGATATGTGCCCATCAATACTCTACAGTATATACCAGCTCACTCTTTTAGCATGTGAAATGTTTAAATCATAAACCTGACACAAGCACCAGTTACAGAAACTTCATGCTTCCTGTAACAAGTTGACCACTTATTGCTAGTCTCACTTCACCTTGTCACATAGCTTTTGCCAATAGGTAGTGGAATATATTCAGCAAGTATTTTATATATTGTATTTCTGAGTGGTAATTAATTTTGTATGGAGTTTCTTAACTTCCCTCCCTCTTCCTTTTTACCCTGTGGACAAATTGTTTCTTATTTTCCTCTGGTGAATAAATTGTTTTACATTTGTAATAAATTTTGTGCAGAGTCATCTCAGGGAAGGAAGAGAACAATGTGAATGAGAACACAGATAAGATGTCATCTTTAGAGGCAGAACTAAGAGAGATGAAAGAACGGTATCTTAATATGAGCCTTCAATATGCCGAAGTGGAGGCTCAGCGTGAAGCCCTGGTGATGCAGCTGAAGTCTATGAAAAAGGAGAAAAGATGGTTCTCATGAAACCATCATTCCTGACCACATCTTACTCCTGCCAAGCCTATTTGGCATTCTTTTTTCCTGTAGCTTCTGTGTATGCCATTCATGTGAGTCAATAAATTTACCCCTTTTTGTTAAATCTATATTAAGAGTATCTAAGTAGGTGTCCTGCTGTACAATGAATAATACTTTTTTAAGACTCCTGTAGAAACTATATTGTATAGAGAAATGGTTTATAATCTCTTGAATCTTAGTGTCAAAGTACAACAACTGATATCCCATTCAAATTGAGCTTGTTTCAACATAATTTTGGTCTATTAAGTACTTCAAAGTATATGGTCATATGTACAGTATTTGTTTATGTTTATTAATTTTGACACCAACTGATGCGAGGACTCGATAGGATTAATTAATATATGGAGAATTTAAACACAGAGAGACTGTTTTAAGAGTAAAGAAAAAACCTTACTGTTGTACTAAGTTCTATAAAAAAAGTACTTAAAACGATAGTACATGAATTTTGACAAAATGGGACTTGTAGGAACAGAAAGTGTTGAGAATTAACCTTACAAAAGGAACGTTCTCAATACAAATCTTGTGTTAAATCTTTATGCTATCTCAGTGAGAAAAGGAATGCCGACAGAATCCATGAGAAATCCTAGAGGGAATTGCTTGCATCGGATGAGAACTGAACTCGATTCGCTTTGCAACACGAGGAGCAGAAATAGCTGTGCTTGCCAATGGCGGACATCTTTATTAGGCATCAGCACTGCAATCCATATGCTTCGGTTGTATCACATCAAAGACGCCATGATCGACAAGACAAGCACGTCCCCCATCTGCCTTTTGCCTCCTCACCCTCACCTGTAACCCCTCCTCCCCGGAACGTCATCTTCTCGAATGCTTCATCTCTCTCTCTCTCGTTTGCCTGCCATAAAATATGTGTATGTCTGCTTCATCTTCTCGTTCTTGAATTCTTTATTCTTGCGTGTGAATCATCGTGTGGAGTTGTGGAACACAGCAAGTGCAACTTGTTGGCTGCTTCATCGAGCTACATTATTGCGTGGCCCCTCTTCTCCCATGCCTCCCCCTGTGTCAACAGTCGCTTCACGAACCAACACATCGTTATCCTTCAGGACCAAGCCATTGCTTCAAATCATTGAGCATGCGTGGGCCAACTTTTGCCCTCCTCTCTCTCTCTCCAACAGTCGTTTTCTATCATGAGCGGGGTTGCAGTGCCTACGATTCCTTGGTCATCATGGAAGAGCAGGACGTAGGAAGATGTCTCCAGGTATTGAACAAGACGACGGAGTGCTCGTCGCCAGCCACAAACGTTCCCCGGAAAGCTAATCGCCGCTTCCAGGAATCGAGATGGAAATGGTGCAGAGTGGTTCTCATGCCTTCCATGGTTGTTCATCCTTCTACATATGCT
Source organism: Ensete ventricosum (assembly GCA_029747655.1). NCBI lineage: Eukaryota > Viridiplantae > Streptophyta > Magnoliopsida > Zingiberales > Musaceae > Ensete > Ensete ventricosum. The sequence continues at coordinate 54,071,740 of JAQQAF010000008.1, forward strand.
TGCTCGTTTCACGGTGGGAACAAAACAAAGTACGTACGAACAACAACTAAAAGGAAATGAGATCTCTGTCCTCGCATTAAATGGATCCCTCATAACACACGACATACTTCTCGAACCATCATTTACGTCAACATTATTTCATCTCTTTATTGTATTCAACCTTCACAGAGGCCGGTGGAATCGCAAGCGAAGGCATCCATGATCAAACAATACTAGCTGCCAAACCACACAGTGTTTGCCACCATTACAGCCATCATTTATGAAGCATAAAACATTAAATTTAGAGAGATGCCACCACAGGACGAAGATTGGTGTATGTCTTTAATGAAGTTATATATATATATATATATATATATATGTTGAGAGAGAGAGAGAGAGAAATATAGCACATAGTAGAACTTGGTACACATCTAGTTGGCGTAAAATGTTGGGGTTTGTGCAAACCAATGGTTTTATGTTTCATTAAAGTTGAGTTGTGGGTGATGAAGGCTTCAATATCTTCCTCTTTCTGAGGTACAAAAGTTCGATACAGCAAATACTAAAAAGTAAGACAAAATTGCACATTTACTTCTGACAAAGAAATCTTTGTACCCATTCCACAAAGTATGCATCTGAGTGTTTGATCGAGATTAGGCCTTAAAAGTTCGATCAAGTGTGGCTCTGAGAAGATTGAATTAACTCTTCTAATTAGATTCTTCTTTTTTTTTCCTAAGATTCTTCAGTATCTAACTTGACATCTACGATGATGGCAAACCCTAAATGGGTTCCATGACATTATTAACGAGGAGCCAATATATTAAGTTAAAAGATCCAAAACTGTCGAGGAATAAACAAGTTTTTTTAACAATAAATCATGTAAATGCAATCCAAACACACAAGAAAGCTTCAATGGTTCCATTAAATTAACAAGGTAGTGTTGGCAACCCTAGAACAATTCGAAGCCGAAGAGATGGGTTTAAACTCCATACAAATTAATGTCAGAAACCACAATAATACTCCTCATAATGAGGGTGTTTAATTATCATGGGATTTTTTTTTTAGCAGTGTATGTTGACTGATCTCTCAAGTCAACCAAAGTTCGTAACAGTGCATCGGACATAATAATTGGAGAGATCCTATCTCATCACGCAGAACGCACTGTTCCAAACAGAAGAGAAAACCAAACAATGGATCTTCGTAACTATTAAGCAGTCCCTATGGAAATTTTGTGTTCTTCTTTCCCAAGTCATTCCCATCTCCCCCACCCATTACTTATCTTTACTTCTTGAACTATTATATACATGATAATTAAAGCTATGCAATTAGAAGTATAAAAGCATTACACAATTCTGTGTATAATAAATAGGGTGGTGATTAAAAAAAAAAAAGGTTCTTTGATTTATTTTCCTTACAGTGTTAATTCTTGGTATATTTTAATATCAAGTAATGAGCATAAAGTTGTGTTGGCTTTTGGTTGTGTGGCTGTGACATTGGAGATGGGAGGAGCATGCAAACATATACTGTATCATGTTGGTTCTCGGAATCCTTTGCCCACACACTACCATAGTCTTCTTGGATGCAAGGGAACAAGAGGAGACACGGTCTGTACCGTGAGACAAAAGCATTCCATGGCGTCAAAAGGCCGAAGGATCTTAAATCCGAAAGGTTCTTTTTAACTTGCATGCATGCCCGGTGGAGAACATGGAGAGAGAGAGAGAGAAGAGCGAAAGAGAAAAAAAGAGACCAGAGACAAGATGAGAAAGCACGTAGGGAAGAACAGTAGAAACGTAGCAGCACTTGTCAAACAGTTAAGACTGTCCACAGGAACACACACGCGGGTTCGGTAGATAAAAGGCAGCGAGCATACCGAGCTTTTTCCTCAGGCGTTTGCGCCCGTCACGGCCACAATCGACCGGACATGAAGACCAGACCAAGCGGAAGAAGAAAAGAGAGAGTGGAAAGAGGAGGAGGAAGAAACCCTAAGGAGCAACCCTAACAACAGTAGCAGTGGCAGAGTGCGGTCCGGTGCGTGGTCGCTTAGAAAGGAGTGACACCCATGTTTGCAGCGGCTGTGGCGTAGAAGCCCTCCTTGGGAAGAACATCCTCTCCCTCCTGAAAAGAAAAAGTGAGATGCAAGATTCTCAGTTAATACCCATAAAAGCAAAGGAGGGGGAGGGGGAGGAGGAACAGCTGTGACCAGAGGCTAAGCTTTAGGAAGAACTTTAGGGTTTTAAGGGAGACAGGGGTCGTTGCTTTTCGATCGCCCTCACTCACCGGCGCCTGCCGCACGCTGGCCTTCTTCAGACCCTGATCCGGCATCAGTCCGAAATGGATGTGCGGAAAGTGGGCCCACTAAAAGAGGAAAATTTAAAGAATGTGAGATCCAAACACAGGTTTAGTCCAATCAAACCTGAAGCTTATAGATCGTAGCAGAGAGAGAGAGAGAGAGAGAGAGGCTTACGTTCTTTGCAGCGGCGCTGAAGGCCTCCCTGTGAGTGATGTCGGGATTCCCAGCTTTAATGCGTTGGATTTCGTCCCTGCATTTGAGCGAGAAGAGAGAGCGTTGTTAATTCCTCGTGGTTTGACTCCGTTTAATTAGGTCAAAATGAGCTCCGCCCGCTTACTTGATGAACCGATTGTATGCGGATGGAACTCGCTGCCGCTTCTCCGGAGCTGCACACCGCACCATCATCGAGATGATTACAACAGTGGTAGAAAGGACGAAAGCGGTGATAATTCGGAGCCATTTTGAACTGTTAGATATATTGGCATGAATAGTGGTGAACAATTGAGTGATATGGACGGGATCATCCGAGGGGACAAAGCAGAAGGGAGGAGAGAAGAACTACTATTGCTACAGCTAAGTTTTTAGGAAGGCGGGGTACGTGCTACAGTTGCTGTAGCAAATGGCTTTTGCTCTGGTAGACCACAGACCAGAAGACAACCTCCATTGTTGAGGTGTAAGCATCTGCGGGCATCTTCTTGCTACTGGTGTTATGCCTCCCTTGCAATTATTTATTACTTGTGCAGGTTGCAGGAGGAAGAGGAAGAGGAAGATGAAGATGATGAGAATGGAATGATTTCCGTGAGAGAAGATGATGTGAGTGCAACAGTGAACATTATGAAGCTACGTAGCTAAACGAAATGGACAGTGTGTGCGAAGGGGAATCGATGATATGGACCGGGAAAGCGAAGGGAAGGGATCTCACGTCTGTTGACGACCGGGGACCGGGGAAGCTCTTCCTCCGCACCTTTCACGGGCGCTGTGGTGCTGCAGTTGCTGTTGATGCTGTCGTTGTGGTTGACGGTGGCGGTACTGTGGACGAGGTTGCCGCCGTTGTTGGCGTTGCCACTGCACAGTATGGATGGATCCAGCAGTAAGCTGGGAGGCGGGCACTGTAGCTCATCCTGACCAGAGAGAGAGAGAGAGAGAGAGAGACAAAAAAAGGGTTACACCCGGGAGAAGCGAAGGAGGAGACGGTAGAGCAGGAGCAGGTGATGTACGTACCAGAAGATTATGGTGAGCCGGGGTCAAGCAGGCATGGCTGAGGTGGAGCTGGTTGGCGGCAGGGAGGAGAAGACCCCTCATGTTGACGGAGAGAAGATTGGTGCAGTGGCCACACCTCACCGTCACCGTCTTGAAGAGACTGGTGTAGGGAACACTCACCTGCCGAAGATAACAACAGTGAGACGGAAGCCCCAAACGGGAGGGGATCGGAAGAGGAGAAGGGTGTGTTACGGCGAGGACGGTGTCGCAGAAGTTGCAGTGGACGTAGCAGAGCTGCTCGGAAGGAGGCGGGGCGAGGTGGTCCAAGGAAAAGGCGGCTGAGGACGATGACATGCTGCTGCAGCTGTGACTTGATGGGTGGCTGGCGGCCAACCGAAGGAGATCTTTTCTACCTGCAGCTCGCTGCTCCCTCGACGTGATGATCTGATTTGATGCCTTGATTTGATGCCTTGATTGACTGCTGATTCTCCACCTCCTCGGATCTGTAGTTTCTGATTCGGAAACCAGTGGGAGAGATGAGTCACGGGAGGCAAGAGAGAGAGAGCAAGAAAGAGGAAGAATGAGCTTAAAGATGGTGGAAAGAAAGAGTAGAAAGGAGACGAGAGAAGAAAGAAACGTTGTAGATGAGATGGCTCAGACCCTGAGAGACAGTAAGATATAGGCCAAGCCACAAACCCTCCTCCTCCTCCTCTCTCTCTCTCTCTCTCTCTCTCTCTCTCTCTCTCTCTCTCTCTCTCTCTCTCTCTCTCTCTCTCTCTCTCATACACGGGACAGCAGAGATACTGCTAAATAAAACAAAAAGCATACGACTGAATGAGTGATAAGGAATAGTTTCATCTTTGAACACTCACTGTTCAGGCTGTTGTGTTGCCGATGCATGGAAATAATAATTCTCATCTTTCCAAAAACATGGAAATACAAACCCTAATTACGATCAACCAAGCTGGTTCGATGATGCCATGCGATAAGGGAAGCCTTCTTCTCTTGGTTTTCCTCTTTCCGTGAGGTGTCAACATTCAATTTGGGCTTTTTGGTGGTATCGGAGAAGGTCGACATCAGAGTATCCATTAAAGGGAATCATGTTTTCCAAAACCCTCCAACCCTAACTTTTATGATGCATCCATCAGCTGGTGACGGAAGGTATGTTCGAGGATCAAAGATCACCACTGTAGGTGGGAGTTGGGAGCATATTGATTTGTGTTGGTCAGCCATTGATAAGGGTTCAACATGATCATTTATAAGCTCGCTTAAATGCCATTCAAGTCTCAAAGTATGGACCATCAGCGGCCATACTTGTTTGAATGAGATCACTGTAGAGTTTATCCTCAATAATACCTTTCACTCTTGTGGATTAGAATTCAGCATAAGAACAAGAGGATGGATGGTGTCCTACGACAGAGATTACAAATACAAGTTTATTAGTTCATCTATAAATATGGGTTTTCTTTTTTTTCCTTTTTTTTTTTTTTTTTTTTGGTCACACCTTTTCAGGGGCCAAATAAGAGTTTATTCATCAAATACTCACATAAATGATGTAAAATAAGACCATATTTCTCAATGTCTTTCCTATGTGCAATTGTCTAATTTAGATGCTGCAATGGTATTTCATCATGCATTAAAAAACCTGTCGTGTTCTTTCCTATTTGATCCTCTCACTGTATCTAATATTAGTTAGATTCTAATATCATTTTTATGACGATCTAATCCTTGATACGGGGCTAAACAAAAGAATATTGATGAGATCAAATTTAGTCATCCATGCAAAAGTTAATTTATAAAGAATATCTCCGATGAGGTTCTCATATTAATAAGACTTATTAGAGCTATAGCACATAACATCACAAAATAAGGGTTAATTATAGATTACTCCTGTAATTAGCTATTTTAGTATTTCTATTCTTATATATATTTTTTAAATTATATTGATATTTTTATACTTACAAAAGCGAAACATTTGACCTTATTACTCTAATAAAATCTTTTTCTCTTAGATTTTTAACTTTGTGAAATTATCTTTTTTACTTTGTAGTACAGTAAGCTGAATATTATTTCATTTGTAAGTATAGAAATTATTATGTAACTTTTGAAAGTATATAGACTGAAATATCAAGAATAGCTAATTAATTACATGAGATATTTATAATTAGTCTCATAAATAATCTTTTGATGAAGCTTGTTAGACCATGCTAACATGCACAAATGCATTAGAATTGTGTTCATGATGATGACGATGATTCGAGGTGTCGATCATATAATATTTGTCTAATTGGTACGGTTTATGATCCTCTGATAACACCACAGTAGGACTACTGATCGATCAACAAAATAGAAGATTATATGTTTAGATATTTATTAGAAGTACTAATTTTATGGAAATGATGTGCATCAGCTATGAGTACTTGGAACTAAATCTGTGATCACTGATGGAAACGGAGGAGTGGGATTGGTGTGTTAGACACTAACTATACTTGGTGCGGGCGTTCGGTGTGAAGCGTGCTTCGCTGTAGAAGAAGCTCTCAAGTGCAGGTTGAGATGTCACGGGGGGGGGAAGGAAGGCCATGGAGAAAGGGAATGATTTGGCTAGATAAGGAGTATTCTGGGCGGCGTCGTTTTCCTCGAGCACGCACCAAAGGGATAGAGTTGCTTTGTGCGACTGTCATCGGGTGGTGCACCCAGTGGCCGGTGAAAACGACTCCCCCATGTGTTCCCTCTCCTTGCAACTGAGACACCTCCTCCTCCTCCTCCTCCTCCTCTCGAAACTTCGAAGAGAGAGAGGAAGAGCGTGTGTGCGTGTTAGTGGTCGTCATTTCGAATGAGAGAGATAGAGAGAGGGGAGGAGAAAGGGCAGAGGTGGGGGAGAGGAGCGAGAAAGGGACGTTTGCATGGGCGGCTTAGCTTTCCCAGCTTACTCTGCTGTTGTTCTCGCAGTAATGAGGAGGCGGAGACGAAAAAGAAGGGTAAGAGAGAGAGAGAGAGAGAGAGAGAGAGAGAGAGGAGGAGGAGGCCGGCTTTCCCGTTTCCCGGAAGCTCTCTTGTGCCTCCTGGGCAATAGCTCTCAGATAGCTGCAGTGCTGTGGTAATATAATTCAGCTACTGTAGAGGGGGGGGGGGGAGGGGGGGGGAGGGGCTCAGCCCTCCGCCTCCGTCTCCGTCTCCGCCTCCTTAGGGTGACACTTTTGTCTTTTTACGTCCTCCGCAACAACCAAACCTGCTGGCCATGGCAGTAAAGAAACAGACACACACTGAGTTTTCGAAGAGAGAGAGAGAGAGAAAAGGGAGGAGAAAGAGACCAAACCCTCACACTTTTGATGATTTGACCTCACCCCTCCCCCCTTCTCACTCGGTAACAAAACAAACAGCAGGCAGCAGCTGCCGCAGCAGACACAGATCCTCCACCCACCCCGTCTCTCTATCTCTATCAATCTTTCTTTACCACCTCTGTCCTTGTCCAAGAATTCTCTTCCTTCTCTCCCCTCTTCCCAGCATGCTTAATAAATGTAGACAATATCATCTGTCTCACATTCCTTCCCCCCTTCGCAGAAGCCGAGGCCGAGGCAGGTTGAATGAACTTACCCACACAGATTAGCCCCAACCCTTTCTCCATTTACACTAAAGCCTGCACTGCTTCATGCCCACACCACACCACACCCCCCCCCCCCCCTTTCTTTAGCTCGTATCCCGCGGGCTGCCATGAAGATTCCCAATGTAACCTTGCATGGCCAAGCCATATGTATGATGAGTGGGGATTGTGTAGCTTCCCCCCCGTGGGGGAGGGGAGCTGACCACTGCTTCAGGAGACCGACCATTCACAACATTTGTTTTGGTGTTGTTATTGGGCTATGATACCTGAATACAGTCGTGTCTTACGCTCGAGTGGCTACAGAGGTGGGTTAATGCCAAAGTTGATAGACCCCCTCCTCCTTCCTTAGGGTTAATAGGAAAGGGCAGAGACGTATCAGCGATCAGCTATGGGTAACGCAGGTGATGTGGGTGGCGGTGGTGGGTGGCACTCAGCCCTATTGAATGAGCTTTAGCATCATGAGTAACTCGTTATACGAGAATTTAGCAACTTGTCCTCTCTCACCGCACCAACCCCTCCCTCCCTTCAGCTCCTCGCTGCCACCCCTACACGTAGTGTGTGCTTTCCGCCATTTCTGTACTTGCTCCCGTAGCCCCCCACCTCTCTCTCTCTCCCTCCCCGACTCAAGTGCTGCATGAGGACGCGGTGCTATGATGAACCCTGTCGGTGTAGAGACCGACGGAGGGAGGAGGGTGAGAGGAAATCGAGGAAAAAGAACCGGGGGAGAGTTAATGCTCGTACTGTCCCTGTTGTTGCTGCTTCTGCTATATGGTTTTGTTCGCTTACCTCCCTCCCCCCCCTCCCCCTGCGCCTGATCAGCTACAATCTTCTCCATCCCACCATTCATCTCTCTCTCTCGATCTACTCATTACATTCCAACCACTCATTTGAAGCTCATGTCTGTCTTCTATGCAACCATCGTACAGAGTTCAGAGGGGCTCAGCTGCCTCCAAGCATTCTACTACGTGGCCAGCTATTGCATTGAAAGGTAGATATCAGGCATCTACTTTATTCTCATGCCTTTGGGGGTAATTCAAGACTTCCCCTACCCTAAAGTCAACTTAGATTAAAAGTAGCTTTTATAACGAATGCATGAGACAGAAGTTAGCTGGCAGTCTTCTTCGACTATATATCTATCTACATGTAACAAGTACTCACTCACCCCTCTCTGTGTTGTGAGTGTATGGTAGTCAAAATGAGTCATTTTGCAAGCATATCCATCTTACTTGCAGCAGGCATACCAATTGAAGGCAATCAAACACAGTTTTAGAAGGATTCTTGTGGGATTATAACTGAGGACACAGAGAGAGATGCAGGTGCTCACATACATTCTTAGTCTGCTAAACATATTCTGGCTTCATTCAGTTCACAATGCTTTGCATGGTCAGTCAGTGCTCAACATTTATTGTCAATTATGTTGCTCAGCAACAGTGCCCTTTTGACTACCTCTGCTGCATCCACTGATGCTGACAAGCAGCTGCCATGCCAGTCTAATGCTTAATCTGTACATCTAACCCCATGCACAACATACACACATATCAGCAGCATCCATCATCTCCTTTCCCTGCCTAATCTTTTGACACCATGCAATCAGGACCTGATGAGTGATCCCTGAGTTCTTAGGCTTCTCTGTCTTTTGTACATCGGAAGACTTTTGTTCCTGCCCAACACATCACTGGCTTCTCACAATCGCAGGATGTCTCCAGTGTCTGAGAACTACTTCAGATTGCGGGACGATGATCTATAAAGTTTGTCTATGAAACATGTCTATTCCCCCCGATATCTGTGAATTCTCAAATGCTTTCATCTCATGAGCCCATCTCGAGCCACGACAGGGATGATGTTGGTGGGTCGGATCTAGATCCGTAACCGATAAGCTTATATCCGGCACGTTATCGGATGTAGAGTTTAAATGGGTTTCTGCCTTCCTCCCAAAGGCCGCGCGGCCCGTCTCCGTCCTTTATCACCACGACCATGTTCTAAAAAGATCATGCCGCGACAGTTCATCAGTATGTGCTTGGGAACTCCATGATTCCCCCTCCATAAGAAACTGTTCATCTTCTCAAACACGATGCTTGAAGCACACCTTAAAAGGATCTTTCTATCATTACTTATCATTTTGCTCCTGCGTAGTTTACATTGTTTAGAGAGTGGTATTGCCTATCTTGCTTTGATGACATTTGTAGAGAATCAACCATCTCTCTCTCTCCCTCTCTCTCTCCGAAACAATGGACCAAATAATGGAGTCCATTGTGACTCGGATTTCTGTTCAATGGAGAGTGAGTCAGTTACTCAAACGCCTTGGCTTCATCATCCATCTGATACCTCCTCGACGAGTAGAAGCTCTTCACATGATACAGAGGTCAGAAGACTGTTCTCGTAGTTTATTATGTACATAAATCTGTGATCTTAGGATTTTTGGTAGCTATTTACCTCCTAATTGAAATCAGTATAATTGTATGTATGTATGTATGTATGTATGGGCTTCATTTCCACAGCTCGGTTTGGCCACCACTGGAGTTGGAAGCTGAAGCATGCTCCACATTTGCTTCAAGCTTGTGGGAAACTTGGAAGTCGCTTCCTGAACTGGAGCAGTTGAGTTCCCTGCAGATGTCGCCATGGCTGAGTTGGGATGCGACGAACTTGTCGAGCACCCTCCAGTCCGTTGCCTGCTCCGCTGCATGATGAATGATACCTTGGGAGTTGTTGCAGGTGGAGAAGATATGGAGCTGCTTACTAGGGTGGATCACCAGGTCTTCTTGCGCGACGACGGGGAAAGGAAGGTTGGGGCTCTCCAGCTGGGGCAGCTGGAGGAACGAATCAAACTGTGGCAAGTGGTGGTGGTGGTGGCGCTCCTCCAGCTCCGGCTTGCAGGAGAAGAGTGGGTGGTGGTGGTGGTGGTACGACATCTCCGGCGGGGCTCCTACTTGCTTCGGGGAGTCGAGCTCCGGCGTGAAGGACACATGATGGTCGTACCAGCATGCAGAGTCGTGCTCACTCCCTCTTCTGATGACCGGTGCTATCCTCTTGATGAAAACCCTACACACAACCCATCCCTCTTCCTGAAACATGGAAACAATTAATAGAGCACGTAAGTTGTCATGCATGCAGACGATCTCTGGAAACGATTGGTTGCTGATGAGGGGTTAGGAAGAACTCGCCTGTGGTGGCGCGTTCTCATTAGTTTCAAGACGGTATTCGTGCATGATCCAATCCGACTTCTGCCCGTTGGGTGCTCGACCCCTGTAGAAGACCAGTGTCTTCCTCATCCCGATCAAGCTGTTCTTGGAGTAGATCGGCTTGTCCCTCCCGGTGGCCTTCCAGAATCCAGCAGTGGTTGCTCTGTTGGTCCGCGTCCCCGTTGGGTACTTCTTGTCCTTGTGGCTGAAGAAGTACCACTCGTTCTGTTCTTCTGTACCAATCTTGCATTTTACTGCCTCAATAAAGTAAAACAAAACCATGATTTGGATCGAAAGGTGGTGTTCACGCAAAGACTGATGGAAGAAGAGATACCTTGAAGGTCCCATGGCTCGATCTTGTACAGATCGATGTCTTTTATGATGTCCAGGTCAATCCTTCTTGATGCCACCTTCTTCCTGAGATAATAATCCACGAGTTCTTCCTCGGTCGGGTGGAACCGAAACCCGGGAGGAACATGAGAAAGGGTGTCCATGTTCCCTGGGCTTTGTGTGGCAGCTGCCTGCAACATCATCATTCATGCCAAGTGAGAGAAGTTACATGCATGATTTAAAAGTGTGGTTCAACTTTTGCAGATGTGACTTCCAGGAGAATTTAGACATTTGCTGAGCTTGGTTTGAGTGATCCAGCAAACAGAAGCTTGTATTGAGATTGGAATGCCAGACCAAATTTCAAATAGGAGGTAAAGAGTGTGAGAGGTTACAAGAAAGATTCAGATTAGAGGAGGATATCAAGATGCTATGATATTTAGAAAAATATTGTATGTCAAGAGGTTAGAAGCAGATTCACCATTTCATAGCTTCTTTTCCCCCTACCAGTGTTTCTGACTCAAATAAATGAACAATCAATGACTTATTACAAGAAATGCTCAAAGATGGGTGAATGAACAAGAAATGCTCATTTCTGGAAGACAATGCAAGAGGTTTATCATTCCAAGAAATTTAACACAGTAGCCTACAGGTAAAATAAATAAACATACACAGCTTTGTAAGATGGGTATAAACATTAAAAACAAAAAAACAAAACAAAAAGCACTTGAAATAATAAAACACATGCCCTCATAATTCCAAAGTCCTCTATGGATTGGAGCACGCGACATGGATAATAAAATTGCTACTAGAGATCAAAACCTAGTTGTAGGGCTCAAGATTCTTGCCTAATCATTAGAAGAACATGGTAGTCGAGACAATTATATGTGCTGTAAGATGCAGACTACCGAAGTGCATAAATGCATATTCTCTGAGAACTAATGTGATCGTTCCATGAATAAAGCAAGACAACTTTTCCTCTCAATGTTCATACCACAGAAGGTGATTAAGATAGACGCAATGATATTTTAATCAAAAAGGTTACAGAAATTATATGTAGAGAGTGAATTCATGACATGTTCTTGAGGTAATCTCTTATCGTTGATAGCCACAAAGGAAAAGATCTATTCTGACAATATTGGCGTGATCAGCTAGAAAAGCTTTATATAGCATCAAACAAACATAAAGATCTACATCAACATCTAAAAGACAGAGATGATCGAAGCTCTTCATGCAATAAAGAGGCAATTATGTACCAAATATACCATGAAATCATACAAATCGTATCACCTTCGATCTGTAACCAGAAAATGCAAGCTCAGAAGCATGCTTGTGTGTGTGTGTGTGTGGACAGAGGAAGGGAGGGAGATGAGAGTGGGAGAAGGAATAGCTCTTACTGGTTACCGAAGAGTACTGAGACTGGTTGGCGAAAAGGCTCCAAGTACGTGGAATGAATCCTTTGCTTCGGGCACGCCTGATGCCGGAGTCAGTCCCGACAAAGAAGATGCAAGACTTTTGCTGCTATTTTAGTATGTCTTCGATCGACAGAAACCTCGTGAAAGGAGTAGTCATTTGTACCAAAGCCTTCTCTCTTTGGGGCACCGCGAGGAACAACGACGCCCCTTTGGAGAGAAGAGGTTATGGAGTAGGGTGGAGGAGGAGGAGGCAATGGCGTTAAATAACAGCAGGTGAGGGATGGTCCAAAGAACAGAAACTATATTTTAGTCAGCGCCGGTTGCGCTTTCCGCAGAGCGTGTTGCTGCAACCTTCTTGATACGCGTATCGGGTGGCGCGATGGATTGCAGGGGAAGGCTACGGAGGCAGAGAAATGACGCCGCAATGGCCGGAAAGAGCAAAAGCTCCTCTTTTCCTTCCCATTGGCCTTCTTGGCCGCAACTGCCACCACCTCCACCCGCCACCGATAGCGACCAGAACGTCGAAAGGTCACAACCCAGCTCTCCTCCCTCTCACGGCGGAAGCAACGTAACAAGCTGCCTGCAGCTTCATGTAGAAGCGGATGACAGAGAGACAAATGGTTAAAAAGCAGCAGGCAGCCACTCATCACAGAAAGACAAGCTTGGGAGCCATGGCTGGGCCAAGGACATTTGGGGGAAATCCAAAGTAGCAAGTGGCGCGGGGGACCGCTTGCTTCTTGCTCTCGGTGGTTGGTTGGCTGTCTGCAAATAATTCCTCCTCCTCTTTCTTTCTTCTCCGTCTTTATTTCTTTCTACTACTGCCTTCCCTGCGTCCAATAATCTATTACTTTTTGTTGCTTTGATCGATCAGTACGACTGCTGAGGGGAGGGGGAAAGGGTCGTTCTCTGGTGGCGGGGCACCCTTGGACCGACCTAAAGCATTCCAACGGAGACTGCTCTCCGAATACAAACCCAAACCAACAGAACGACGACGACGACTTGGAAGCATACGACTTCGACGTTGACGCCAATAAGCCCTTCCGATAGGAAGGGGCGAGGCGTGGGCTTGACCTAATCCATTACAGCCTCGTCTCGCAGGACCCACCACGTCAAGCCACCTTCCGCTTGACGCGTGGCGATTTTTTTTTTTTTTTTTTGGATGCAGTGTTTTGGTGTTTGAAGTGTAGATTTGGGGGTTTGGGATACGTATATGGGTGGGTAGGTAGGTCTGCGTGTTTGGGGCAGAAGTGAAGCAAAAGTATGACACGCGATGCTACAGTCATCTCTGGCCAGGCCGGTGTCATATCCCCATCCCCTCACCACGGAGGATGCCATGTCATCGCTATGACAGGATGACATGTCATGGTAGTTAAGAGAAGAGGAGAAGTTGGGCATGCGTTCGGTCCGACGTGGCAGGCACAGGTGGGGCAGTCTTCCCCTACAAGCCGCGCGGAGCCAATGGGGGGAAAGGGTTGCGGCTTCCCCAATGCACGTCGGGCCCCACAAGCCACCTCCCTTCTCTCTTGCCATGATGGCTTCCCTCCTCCTTCCTTCCCCCGTCTCCTCATACGGTCTACTTCGTCTTTCCAGTAGATCTCAATGGATCTCAGAGGGCCCCCAATTGTAGCTTTCTTCTTGGATGTACTTCGAGAGCTATATCTCCCAACTAAATCCTTCAGACCCCACTTCCCAGTGTATTCTTATCAGGTTTTGTTTGGTGGCCAAGGATTCGCACCCTTGCACACCAATGCTTCATACCTTTGTCTTAGGTATATTAAATACAAGCTGCCATCCAATTTGACTGCCATGGAAGGTTTAAATGTGTGGATCATCCTATCTTCTCATGCTTAATGATAATAGCTATAGGTTTTCACTGTAGACCTTAAAGCAAGTGACATTAATGTGTGTGTGTGTGTGTGTATCTTGTTGTAGATTGGTTAACATAAAGTAAAAGGAAAGACAAGACCTATGCTTGATGGGCCAAATGATGGATGGAATTATAGTGTTTCCTATGTTCACTACTTGGAGCACTGGGAAGAAATGGGGTTGAGAAATAAACGAGACATGCTCACCTAAAGATGGGAACGATGAGGAAGAGGACATGATGGACTTGGGTTTGTGTCCCATCAAAGTGTAGTACATATTATAGCAATGGAGTGTGGTTGAAAACAACAACAAAGAGAAGAGAAGGCATGGTACATGGAATGATGAGAAGCCACACAAAGTTAGGATGAGATCTTTGATCAAATTGTCATCACTCCAAATCCTTGGAAACTAAAGTTGGGCATGAATCTACATGTACCACCACTGTGTTGTGCATTGGAAATTATATCAGTGATTACTTGACAATAGAATCACATATAAATGTCCATGTATCATGCTACACTGAAGACACATTACAAATGACAAATTGCTAAGGTTGACAGTAAGCATTAGCAGAAGGTGACCTCTACTTGTCTACTTTATGCTACTTTGATCATAATTAGCTGTCATTAACCCATCATTTTTCATGTTAATTTTGGTAATCAAACAAATTCGGCCCATTCCTTCAGCCTAATTCACCCAACCAGACAATAAGCAAGTAGTAAGCTTGAAATGATTTTGACAAACTATTATAAACTTGTATTCTGAAACTAATTGCACACATCTAATAAACATGCTCCAGTACAGGCAAAAAGCTTATCATAGTTATGCTTGCTTTCCGGAAATGTGACAATATATTTCACAAATTTAAGACAGTTTAAATTTAAAAAAAAAAAACTGTAAGACTGCAGCTAAAACACATATATGAACAAATCATAATTAATTGTTTACTTACATAGAATTGAGTACGGCTACTAAGATTGAGTTTGAGGTGATAACAAGATCAAGCACTGTATCCTCGGCGAGACAGACTCCACATAGCTATGGTGTAGCTCTTACACGGACCAGAACGAGCTGCTTCCATAACATTCATCGAGATACCTTCATTGCATATGTTTGCAAATGCCCGCAAATGTTTCATATGCCAGACTGAGTGAGTGATCCACAACGTGATTCAAATACCCAAACCTGGAAGTCATTCTTTGCTTTTGAGGAGACATGCTCAAATGTAATAAATAGTGTGGAAATAATCAGATAAAACAACAGACCCATAAACTCCATCCTTCCTATCCAAGTATCTAAATTGTCATGCAATAATGAACACCATGAGAAGAAAGAAAAAAGAAAAAAACTAAAGAAGGTGATTTTACCATTGACTTCAAGCATTCCCAATCATCAATCAGTGCCCGACCAGATGATCTCACAGCTCTGAGGATAGAGAGACCAATATCTGTGATCCAAAAATTAGATTCCAGATGTAATTAGTGCTACCATTCAGAGGCATTCTGTACATCGTTGTCTCTGTGATCTCCTTAAGAATAGCCTTCTTTTGGCTTGACCCTTCACCCAATTGTTTGTACTGAAAACAAGAAAAGATTAACGTTTGTATTTATTAAAAAATGCTCAGTCGGGAAGACAATTTGCATGGAGAGATTCAGAAGATCACATTCATTGTTAATGTATTGAAGTCAAAAGATTTGCACCGCCTGTTAACACATAACAGATGCTAAATTCACATCTTAATGTACTATTTTCAAATCAATAACTAAAATGTATGCTACCCTAATGTCTAATTTTCATAACACAGGACATCCATGGATACAAGTTTCTTTTTTCTCTTCATCTGTTTGGTCAATCATAGCTACAACAGAAATATTGATGGTGCTCTCAGATTTCAAACTCTGTAGTTCTGTCATTGTCACCTCGGTTCTCTATCCACTCTAAGGATATCCACCAGTGTTACCTGGATTTTCTAACCCTACCGTAATGTCTAATTTTCATAACATAGGACATCCATGGATACAAGTTTCTTTCTTCTCTTCATCTGTTCGGTCAATCATAGCTACAACAGAAATATTGATGGTGCTCTCAGATTTCAAACTCTGTAGTTCTGTCATTGTCACCTCGGTTCTCTATCCACTCTAAGGATATCCACCAGTGTTACCTGGATTTTCTCACCCTCGAAAAGTCATATTGGATAAATATCTCCCCAAGGAATATCAATGAAACATCCTATTTCCCAAAAGTCAATTAAAGGATAACACAAATTATCACTAACACAATTACCCATGAACCCAAGGTCAACCTTGTAAGATTTTGTAGGTAAGTAATACATTGATTTTTAACCATGAAAAGATTCCTAATTCCTATTTATGTTTTACCACGAGTTAACACTAACCCCCTTGGTTCTGCTTTCTTCCATCATAATCTGGCTTCTATTTATCAAATAACTAAGAGAATCATTATGAATTGTTGAGTCTTTGAATTTAATCATTACCATGGATGGAAGAGCACAAGTAAAAGTCAACAAAAACGAAGGAAAAATTATGACTCACCCTTTTCCACAAGAAGAGAAGATCAGCATCTCTCTGACTGATGGCCCCCATCTGCATTCTTAGATCAACAACATTCTTGGTAACATTGGCATTAGAAGGGTCAAAGCCCTGGTAAAGGTACAGCTTCTCAGACTTAACACTCTTGTCACCATACTCCATCACGAGACCCGGCTTTATACGTGTCATGATCGGTTGTCCTCGTCTTCACCTGAACAGTAGGATGATAGGATCTATGATAGAGGTTGATCAGAATCTTACCAATTCTTACTGCTTCCCAATGGTTCCTCCTTTAGATTACGGATGTTACTGCAAGAAGCGTAACTCAAGCTGAGTGGCACATTCTGTTGGGGAAGGAGGAGCAAGGAAACGATAAAACAGAATACTACGATCCAATGAACGAAAACGCTTTCAATCAAGAAAACGACGTAGTATTAAACAAGAGGTAAAAGAACAAGAACACTTACAAGATTATCTCCAAATACACAAAATTTATTCTCTTCACACACTCTCTGCCTCTCTTGCTTCACTCTCTAAGGTCATATTTATAGGACATAATAATAACTACCTCACACCACTTTCTTCATCCCACTATCTCACCCATGATTAATAACTACCCCCACTAACTCTTAAACTACCTCCACAACTCCTAAACATGAGCCACTACTTCTAAACATGTTAACTACCTATGTAACTACCATGAATCAATTCTCAACACTCTCCCTTGATTCATAGTTACATACACCGATTTGGACATAAAATAAACATGCTTCTGAACTGGAAGTGACTTGGTGAGAATATCTGCAATTTGTTCATCTGTGCCATAAATATTTCATGTTATAGCTCCATTTGCTACAAACCGAGTCTTATGCTTTTGGATATTTCCATCTGCATTATACTTTGTTTTGAACACCCATTTCGATCCAAAAGCTTTCTTTTCTTTCGGTTGATCCATTAGCTCCCAGATTTCATTCTTCTTTATTGACTTGATTTTCTCCTTCTTTGCTTTTCGATATTCTTCAACTGCTTCTTCAAAACTTATAGGATCTGAAATAGATAAAGCAAATGTTGAATCATAAATCTCTGTTAGTGATCTAAACCTTCCTGGAGGGGTTTCATCTGAGGAATCATTTGCTGAATTTGAACTGCTACTGGGTGAGGTTGACGTTGATCTTGTTGGAGCAGGATCTGTCACTTGATTTGGTGGAGTAACTAGTTCTGCTGGAACACGAATTTGTGCATCACCTTCATTAATCTCCCAATTCCAACTTACCCTTTCATCAAATACAACATTTCTGTTAATAATAACTTTGCCATTTACAGGATTATATAATCGATATGCTTTGGATTGTGCAGAGTATCCAATTAAGATGCATATTTCTGATTTTTCATCAAGCTTATGATGATTTTGTGAATTTACCAAAGCATAAGCAATACAACAAAAAATTCTTAGATGGCTTACAGTTGGCTTTATACCATACCAAGCTTCAAAAGGAGTTCGATTCATAACAGTCTTTGTCGGTGAAATATTCAACAAATAAACTGCTGTTGCAACTGCTTCTGCCCAAAACTGATTCGGAAGATGCTTTCCTTTAAGCAAACTTCTTGCCATTTCGACAACAGTTCGATTCTTACGTTCAGCTACACCATTTTGCTCCGGTGTATATGGTGCTGTCAATTCCCTGCGAATACCATTTTCTTCACAAAAGGAATTAAACTCATTAGACATAAATTCACCACCTCTATCTGTCCGAAGTGTCTTTATGCATTTACCATTTTGCCTTTCTACAAGTGCCTTGAATTTTCGAAAGTTATCAAATGCTTCAGATTTCAATTCCAGAAAATATACCCAACTCATGCGGCTATAATCATCAGTAAATAACAGAAAATATCGACTTCCCCCAAATGATTTTGTATTCATAGGTCCACATAAGTCAGCATGAATTAATTCAAGACAATTAGATGCTCTCCATGCTTTTCCAACAGGAAATGATTTTTTACTTTGTTTGCCATAAATACATCCTTCACATACATCAAGTGTATTAATTTTAGGCAATCCATAAACCATTTCTTTTTTATTTAACAACCTTAAACCTTTAATGTTAAGGTGTCCATATCTCAAATGCCATAAATTTGTCTCATTCTTTTGATTTGCAACAAAAGCATGTTTCTCAATATTTGAAACATCAATTGGAAACATCTTATTTTGCATCATGCAAACATTTGCTATAATCAAACCAGATTTCTTATCTTTAATAGTGCATGAACCATCATCAAATATAACTGAATATCCAATATCTATCAATTGTCCAACACTCAACAAGTTATGTGATAAGCTAGGAACATAGAAAACATTATCAAGGTGTTTTACCTTCCCTTGATTTGTCTTCACCTCAATTGTTCCTTTTCCTTCTACTTGGATTTGCTTGCTATCTCCAAGTTTAACTTTCAACTTGTGAGTTTCATCAATATCTCTAAATATTGATCTTATGTCTGACATATGATTAGAACATCCACTATCCAAAAACCAAATGTCATTTGAGATATCATTAACTTGTGAATGAGTCATAAACAACTTACTATTATCTTCATTTTCTTCCACATAGCTTGCTTGCTTTTCTCTTTTCCAGCAATCTGCCTTCATATGACCAAACTTCTTACAATAGTGACATTGAATTCCACTCTTGTAGTTTTTCTGATCATAATTTGATTGCCTTTCATCATGCCCATCAAAGTGTCCTCTTCCTCTTCCTCTTCCATTTCCTCTACCACGAAATCCTCCTCTGCCACGTCCTCTTCCTGTTGCTTTTTTGTCTTCTTTTGAAGTAGAAGACTCCCCCTTAACCTGAAATGTTTTTTCTTCACTTTTTTCAAGTGACCTGTTCAACCTTGCTTCATGTGCTTGCAAGGAACCCATTAGTTCGTCAAATGAATAAGTAGATAAGTCCTTTGACTCTTCAATTGCCGCAACAACATGATCAAATTTCGGAGTTAAACTTCTCAAAACTTTTGCAACAATTATTTGATCATGAAGATGTTCACCATAGGATTTCATTTGACTAACAATTTCAGTCACTCGAGAAAGAAAATCTTGCACTGATTCATTGCTTTTCATAAACAAAATTTCAAACTCACGGCGAAGGGTTTAAAGTTTTACCATGATCACCCTCGATGAGCCTTGAAATTCATTTTGAAGTATCAGCCAAGCTTGTCTTGAGGTTGTTGCTGCTGCAATTCTTGAGAAGATTGTCTCATGCACAGCTTGTTGAATGAAGAACAATGCCTTTGAGTCCTTTCTATTCTCCCTCAGCCTGGTTTCTTCATCTGGATCTGCATATCCATTCTCTATCAAGTCCCAAAGATCCTGAGACTTGAATAGAGTCTTCATCTTGATACTCCAAAATTCATAGGATTTGTCCGAGAAGATGGGAATAAGGGGTTGAGATATCGAATTGCCATTAAAAGCCATAATGCCCAGTTCAGATTGAAACCTGGCTCTGATACCACAAATGTTGGGGAAGGAGGAGCAAGGAAACGATAAAACAGAATACTACGATCCAATGAACGAAAACGCTTTCAATCAAGAAAACGACGTAGTATTAAACAAGAGGTAAAAGAACAAGAACACTTACAAGATTATCTCCAAATACACAAAATTTCTTCTCTTCACACACTCTCTGCCTCTCTTGCTTCACTCTCTAAGGTCATATTTATAGGACATAATAATAACTACCTCACACCACTTTCTTCATCCCACTATCTCACCCATGATTAATAACTACCCCCACTAACTCTTAAACTACCTCCACAACTCCTAAACATGAGCCACTACTTCTAAACATGTTAACTACCTATGTAACTACCATGAATCAATTCTCAACACATTCAACCTATTTTACAACTGACCAACCAGTTAAGACTACAAAAGGGAATGTATTAAGTTATAACAGAAAATTTTTCATTTGATATCAGTCTCAGACTGTTCTATATGAATATTCTTTTACCGGACAAGAACTAATAGGGGCAGTTTCACTGTGAAATTGATACATGCGTAGAAAAAATTATGATAGTTACATAGGATATGTAGTGCAATGCAAATGTGGAACTTGATAAACCAAAACGATATTGAATCATACACAAAAGACCTTGACGAGGTTTAAGAAACATTTGGCTATATTTCTTACAAATACATGTTCCATCAAAATCCTTAAACACAAGGTCAGCTTATCGTTCCCAACATGATCTACCACAATGAGATATACTACAGCCACGAGACATAGTACTATGATAATAAATAAAAATGCTATACATGCACAAATATATTACCCAAACCCTTGATGTTTTGGCATCCCCAGGGAATCCCTTGTGGTGCCCATCTGTTGCTGACATGGTACTTGACATTGGACCCTGAATCAGAGAACTTATGTGCCACATGGCATTCATGTGATGACACCCAGCTGCCTCGTGAATGTCACATCATCAGCACTACCTCATCAAGGAATTGAGTTATACACATTGCATGTATGAGTAGCAGTCCTGAATAATGACACCTAAAATTTGTCTAATCTTCATTCATGAATAACACTGCAACATGCAACTTATATCGAATAGATAATCTCAACATAAATAAATAAGCAAATTATAGTAGTGCATGCATAGACTATACTTGTCAGGCTATATTAACATAAATAGTTGATGATTATCAATTTAATATCAGTTAAATTTGATGGACTAACATATCCTAAATCACTTGATAATTATAGTTAAATACTTTTAGAGATTCATTCCAATAACAAATTGCCTGGACTTCTAATCACACTAGTCATTTTGAGATTCTATGTCTAAACACAAACCTGTCCTCCATCCATGCAACACTGTACAAATCACTGAGGCAAGTCAAAAATTCAGGAGGTGGAGGAGGATCCATCCCAGGACAATATGTACCCCAACTGCTTTCCACAGAATTTGATGCTGTTGTCACATATATGTTGAGGTTTTCTGGCATTAAATCTTCAAAAATGCTGCCACTCTCACATGCTTCTATATAGATAACCTGGTTAAGAAACCATTAGCTACAATCACCAATTCTCTGTGTTGTAATGACAGCTGATATCTTGTGGTTCTCTCACCATTTCTTTGTAACTACCGGATGCATGTTCTTCTTCAATACTCCAATGAAATCAGAAGTGAAAAGATATGGCATGTTGGGCATTCCTAAGTCGAAATAGAGGCAGCATACATGATCAGCAATGAAAATTGTTTCACTGGCATAGGACAAAAGATTGGGAACTTACCCAGAACCCCAGGGCCTCCATGGTCTGTGTAGTAGATGAATATTCTATCATCTGCTTTGCTGTCTATGACCTTTCCACTTCCACCTTATATGTCACTCTTATTGCCCAAAAGCACAGCCACAGTGTACAAGTTCTTTGTAGTGACTTGCTCCCAGATGTAGTCCTGAATGGATACTGTTTTAACAATAAAACTGAATTTCAAACAATAGCATAATCATAACAACTAACCTCTGTTGAACACAGAGATCAATGAGATGACAATTCTAAAACCCTCTAATTTTTCATTTTTAGTGCTAGAGGTGTAAGAAAAGTTGAGCAAATAACCTGGAGATGGTTTATATGGTTTGGAAAAAAGAAACTAGTGGGTTTAATGAAAGAAGTCTGACATGAGCTCGAAGGGGAATGCAGCAATCAGAAGTTTGTCTCTTGCCCTTCCCAACTAGATTAAATCATCTCCCACTAGATTGTTGGACCTTATATTTCACATACTTAGACACTACAAGATCCTGAAAATCTAGAAAAATTTGAAGTCTACACTGCCATTGCAAAAATACAGCCTTCAATTTAGGCCAAGTCCTGCTTGATAACTATAATTTATTCTGTGAAGAACATTTCGAGCATTGTAGGAAATCAGCAGGCTCCAAAAGTAAATAAACAAGTATCTATCGGGGCATATATCTTCAATATGATGTCACACACCAGCTAAGACAATACCAACTTATACCTTTTGTTTGGTAAAATTTTTAAAAAGTTGAATGTATGCATAATTTGATGCCACTATTCAGGTCAAAAGTTGAAACCTCTCATAATACTTATGTATTATTGGCCTATTGCGTACACAACCTCAATCAAGATCTGTGTCCTTTCCACAAACCAAATCGACACCTTCTCTGTTTCCAGTAATGGACCTACTAAGACCAAATGGATGCTTAATTTTCTTCAATTCTGCCTAGAAGGATAAACCAAGCATCTCTTGGTCATATCTGCTACAGCAAGACCACGAGAGGCCCCTGTAGCCATATAGTGAAGAGGTTCATATGTACAGATCAGGCAAATTGAGGAGTTCACGAGACACTAAGGATTAATGAAGAACAACCAAAACGGGAGGAGTCCTAGCGGCGGGTGTACCTTCGGGTCGGATTGGGGGCGGCGAGCAACATCACCAGCAGCAGCGTCGCGGCGAAGAAGAACCGGGCTCGCTCGGCGGCTGAAGGGGATGAACTCGTCGCCATACCTCGCGGTGGGAGCGGAGTCGACCTGAGGGGTAATGGGGGAAGGTATTAGAAGAGAAGGGGGAATTAGGGTTAGGAGAAGAGATAAAAAGACGAGGAGGAGAAAGAGGAGCTGTGGCCGCCGCCTGACGAGACCTGTGCCTCACCAGGTCGCAGCACCATGCAGGAGGATGGGAAGACACCTTTACCGTTCTCTACTCCTCGATTGTGATATGTCTCCTTTTTCTTCGGTTACCTCGTTCATGCTTTGCTCATGTTGTCTCCTTAGTCGCTTTCACCGCGACTGCGACGGGGGCGGTACGGAGGAAGAGGAGGTGGTGCTCCGCACGGACACCGCCGCGCGGGTGCCGAGCGAGGTAGAAACGCCAACTCGCGCGCCGGAATGGGTAAATATAGCTCAACCGGTACCAAAGCACCGACCTCTGGGTTCGACCTGGGCCACCACACTCCGGTCAACGGTTCCACGGTTCAGAACCGAACCGGAACCGAGACTTCTACGTCCTATATTAATTAATATTAATTATCCAAAAAGATGACCCACTTGAGCGTTCACCCTCGGCCACCACAAGGCAGGTGACCACGATTCGATTTGAAATAGAATTCAAATCGGTCAAAATTGAAACATGAACCGATCCATGGTTCCATGATTTCAACCGACTAAAAAAAATAAACATTAAATATTAAATATTTAAAAAATCAATTCGAAATTGTTTGGAATCTATTTGATTTTATTTTTCTTTGAATCAAAATAATTGATTTTATAATCCCAATTAGGGCACTAGCCAAGAGGGTTCATCCAATGACATCTCAATCTAAATTCTCAAAGTTAACATTATTTTTGATAAATTATCAAAAAATAGAAAAATATATTACTAATTTAAATAAAAATAAAATAAAATAACATTTTTTTGAATGATGTAACAATTATGAATATAAATAAAAAATATAAATATTGACTGATATAATAATTATCACTTAATTTAATATTTACTATTTTATATTTTATATTATATATATATATATATATATATATATATGTATATATATATATATATATATATATATATATATATATATATATATATATATATATATATATATATATATATATATATATATATATATATATATATATATATATATATATATATATAATAATAAATCATAGAAAGGTCAACGACTTTTTAGCTTTGTTACGATGGATTTATAGTACATGAAATAGTTGAAGGGAATAATATATGTAGATATTGTGGTGGATTATTGTATTTGTTAATTATATTAGTCTGCAGTTAAATAAACATTAAAATGTGTACGTGTCCCCACCAGTTGTCGTTTCATTTCGTCAACGGTCCGGACCTAATAGGAGCTCAACCATTGGCGGCGCGCCGCGCCGCGCCGAGCCCTCGGTCTGACCTTCCAATGGCGTATGAACAAGAGCAAGGCGGCCTCCGAGTCCTCCCTCCAGTCTCCTCCTTTATGAGGGTCGCTCGTGTCTTCCAGTTTCCCCCAACTTCACTTGGCAAACCCTAACTCGTCGTCCTGCCGTCCGACGCAACGCACCTGTTTCGGGAGCTACGGATTTGTCTCGCCGGTCACCGGTACGCGATCTTCCCTCTCGCTATTCATCTGGTCTTGAAGGCAATTATCCTGTCGTCGTCTATTTTTTTCCTTGCATGTTTATCGCCGTGCTTTTCTTGACGATTATTGGGTGCAAGACGGCGCCACTGGTTGCAAAACCTTGGAAATCGTTTTCCTGCATAACCCTTTGTTCTTTCTTTCGTTGATTTCAATAATTAAACGTCTTGCGAGTTTGGTGCAACCTATTCCTCGTCCCTTTTATGTTACTGGATCTTTTTGGTGGTCGTATGTCCAATAGATCGCAGTTTCTCGGATATTTAAGATCAAGTCTTGAATTTTTTTAAAGAATTTGAAGATTCAATCTAAAGCCATGCCTGTTTCAATGTTTCATTCTCGGGTCTAACGTGAAATTTCGTATGAGCTGACGCAGTTGACGCAGGAATTTTGTTACGATGGATACAGATTCAAGCGCAGCCACAGAATCAGCTCTTTCATGTGCTCGGTGTGGCAAACCAGCTTATCTTCAGTATGTTCTCTAACATACGCCATCATATTATTAGGAGAAGTATATGATATATGCTGATTACTGTTTCCATAATTTGTTTCTTAGTTTAGACTTTAGAATACTTGGTGACATGCCATATAGTTTGCATCTCTGTCTATCATTGTCACAAAAGGGAAGGTATAGATGCCTACGCTACAATTCGTGAATGTTATTGATACAGTGCATGAATGTATTATGGCAAAATGACCAGTGAGGAGATTGCCATTGGCACAATGAATTTCTCAAGTCAATTCAAATGAGCTAATGTCTAATAATTTTCTAATTCTTGAACCACAGTGGATTTTTGTCCATCTGCTTGTTTTAAGTAAATCATTATCTGGTGAAGATATACATGGAGCAGCAAGCATTTTGATGAATTCCTGTATGCCTTATACTACTAGAGCTTACTTTGAAAGATCTATAAAAAGAAAAACCAATTCCCAGAAGCTTTTAGTTGTGTGATACAAAAGGTGGAAATAATTGATTACTTGAAATAATATGAAGTGTCAAGCCTTCAGGTAAAAATATTATTAAATATAACTATGTCTAAGTATTATTGAGTGTTTCGTTATTGTTGCGGTTTGAATTTTTTTATTCTTGTGGTCAACAAGTTTAAAGAAATGTTATACACCAAGTTTTGTGGGTTTGAGGACTATTATGCAGATGTGAAAAAACATAGGGATTAATTTGCACATATGAAACATTTTGGGGATTGATGTTAAGAGAATCTTTCTGTCTTTATGTTTTACATTCATTTAACTTGTAGTCAAGGTTTGCAATTTCGACCTGTACCGCCCGTACCAAGCGGTACATATCGGTCCGTCAGGTTACCGGTACGCGGACCGTCCATTACCGGGCGGTTCCGCCAAAAATCGACCGTCGGCGGTCGATTGAGGAAGGAAAAGGGAAGAAGAAGAGGAAAAGAAGAAAAAAAGAAGAGGAGAAGAAAGAATATCTTGCCCGTACGCCGTCGTCGCCTGCGGGTCACTCGCGCGCCGTCGTCGCCCGTGCCTGCGCCCGCTTTTTCTCCCGCACGAGGAGACCGAGCGTCTCCCCACGCGAGGGGAAAGATCGAGGCGACGTCGCCCCTTTTATTTTTTTTAATATTTTAATATTATATATATAATATTATATTATAAAAATATTATATTATATTCTAATATTGGGTGGTATGCACTGTGCATACCGCCCAGTACTGGTACCATACCGGCACCGACAATATGTCGGTACACCGGTACCATACCGATAACGACAATATGTCGATACACCGGTACGGGTCGGTAAGTCAAACCTTGCTTGTAGTCCACTTATATTACATGTTCTTATATGCTGATGCTATTCTTTGCTTGTGTCCTGTGCTTTTGATATGCACTTTTTTTTTTTTGATCAAAAATCATCAGGCACTAATGGTATGTGAACACATAAGAGTATTAATAAAAAAAATGATCCCAGAGTAACCCTGCACCCATTGGTGAGCCCACAAATGGATCCTTGCAAAATTAGGCAATGAGTTGGTCAAGCTACTGTTTATTAATATGCACTATTCTATGCCTATGCAGATGTCCCAAATGTGTAGAGCTAAAGCTGCCTCAAGAAGGTTCTACATTCTGGTTTGTTATGCTTACTTATATCCTTGCTAGTTTACACTTATTTAAAAAATATTTGGAGAGAGGTGATTAACAATATAATCCTGCACGGAAAGTTTTGAAATTATACATACCATTTTGAACACTACAACATTCTAGGATCTGGAACTTTTGATATGGAATTTCATATTTTATTTCAAAACAAAACTAAGCCTGTGTCATGCACATGGCAAGTTGGTCTTAAACCAGATGCATGGATGTTCTTGGGTACCTATCTTTACTAATTCCATTGCCAAAAATTTAGTACCTATGCATCTGCCAGTAGATTTTTTTTTTTGTTTCAGAAGGTCTGTAGTTTTATATTGACATAAGATTTGTTGCCCTTGCCATGACTTTTCTTGGAACTGTCAACTGTATTATAAAATCTTTGTTGATGGTCTATTTTAGGTTTGTGTTATTTGTGATATGATTTGTTTTGCCCTCACGCTTGCCATGTCAACTTTATTATGAAGCCTGTGTCATGATTTTCCTTGATTTTATCTATTTTCCTCTTTCTTCTCTTCTAACTCATTTTATAGCATGGAAGTTTTTTGCTTTAGAGAACTATCTGCTTGCAGCACACAGGATTGCTTTAGAACTTCTTGGAGCTCTCACAAGTTGGTGCATCCGAAATCAAAGTTAGCAAATGTTAGAAGTGCACATTCTGAACAATCTCAAGATGGTTGGCTATATTGCTTAAAGAATGGCCAAGCTCGAACATCTAAGCTTCCTCATTTTGGTTGGACAGGGTATAACTGTCATAAGAATCATCATATCTGCTGCTTGTTTTTCCTCCTTGAAGGAAATGTGCTAATCTTACTATCCATGCATGTGAAAATACTAAATAGAGCTGTTTTTCTTGGCATCCTTGATAAAAGCAAAGTAAATATGCCAAGTTGGTTGAGTATGATGCTGCAAGACGACACCTTACTCATTAGTTGATGCCATACCTATCTTTAATGACACAAAATAGTGAGAAATAGGAAATTTAAATGATCAATAGGTTGCCTGTATTCAGAAATCTTGTAAGATTAGCTTCAACTCAATCAACATTATCTTTGAATTCGAAGAGAAGGCTTCTTGGTCCTGCTTTTTAACTTGATGTTTCGTATCATCATTAAGCTCTTGTCACTAATCCTCCCCCTGATTTTCTTTCTAGTACTCAAGGTACATTTTTTTTAAAAAAGAAACGAATCTATTAGGATTTCATAGTTCTACCAAATGACTCAAGGTACTTTTACTCTTGTCGAGGAAAGATACATTGTCTTTGGTAATTACTTAACCACGGAGCAGTAGAAACAATGCTATGACCCTGATGTTTCTATTATCCTGTATTTACCAAATGATCACCACCATGTAATTCACATTGATGACTCTGATGTTTCTGTCGTGTTGCATTATTCATGACAAAGGATATAACGTTCAGTTAATTCAGAAGATCTTTAGTTGGATGGGGCCTTTAGTATGTGCATTTTGGGTCTCTTTTCATGCATATGTCTAGAGACTTAAGGATCTGGCCTTAGGGAAATTGGAGTCTTAGTACTTTTATTATACATGAAAAGTTTGTTGGTTACAGGTGCCCTGCAAGTCAATCACGTGAGTGATGACACGTGTGACACATTGCGCGATCTTTTTGCTTATGATTATTATCGGTATATTCTCACTTTATATTATCTGTTGTATATATATATTGTGATGTCCTTGGTTCTATACAATGAGAATCAGATCGTGATGAGATCACGATAATGAGATCGATTTGCCTTTAAACACAGATCCCAAATAATCCCGGTCATAGGTTACTCGAGAGGGACATCGAGATACCCGGACAGACTGATGTACTGTTTACTCGTCCATATGATAGAGGCGGTTGGTTTTATAGCCACTTGTGTGAAGACACTAAGGATACAGTATAAGTGCTCATTGAAGAATGAGTTCACTGATTGATCCGCTTATGGACTATATGGTTAATGATACCTAATGTCAGACAGCGATTCCGTAGTCTCAGTTGTGCATCTGGTCCTTAGACTTGAGACACCAAAGATATCTTGTTTGAGTACTCTTTTATTTGACGTCAGACTTACAGGTTTGGAAAGTTTCAGATCTGGTACAACCGGTTATCGAGATTGGTAGCCAACCTTACGAAGACAATTGAGTGTCAATAAAGGATCATCTACTCTCGGTATCACGAGAGAAATATCCGTTGTGTGCTTGCTCAGACAAATCCTTAGCCAGGGTTATTCAGATTGAGAGAGAAGGTGTTTTTTAGGAGAATCCGATTAGAGCGAGACTCTAATGGATTCCGTATGTGGCCTGATAGTACCATGTCCAATATACGGTCTCTGAGATATTAGTTGGATGAGGGACTATAGATACACGGTAACCGTGGACAGACAAGTCAGATGGATTTGGTCCCCCTGTACCGTTTGGGGACTATGGCGTAGTGGCCTAGTACGTCCATAGTTATCGGGATAATAATTCATTATGTCAGAAAGAATTCTTATGTGAGCGACTCACGGCCAGCTCGGTATCGGGTCTAGAGGGTCACACACATATAATGGATGCTTCAGCGAATAGAGGATTAGATATGAGTTATCTAATTCACCCCTGTTCTTATCATATGAGACCTTACATTGATGAGCTATTTGCATGAGGCCCAATTAGAGATCAAAAGAGATTATTGGATAGAGATCTAACAATCCAAGGTTAGTAGGTAATTGGATGGAGATCCAGTACCCACTAAGGCAGGATCCCTTAGGGTTTTTATGGGTGACTCTCTATAAATAGAAGGGGCAACACATATAGGTGATAGGCTGCACCCTTGGCCGCCCCCTCCTATTCCCCTCTCCCTCACCTTCTCAGCTAATCAGCCCCTCTCAGGCATGAGATGGCAGCGGAGAAGATAGAGGATCTTCTTCCAAGTTCGTTGTGAGAAGCTGCACAAGAGTTGCGAGACTTGGGGCTGCGATTGGAGGAGTATCACTGTAGCGATCCATTGTGTGGATACCGCTAGAGAGGAGAACATTTGATCGCTTTCATCTTCTCCATCCGGATTTGAAAAAAATAGAGATATACGATCTCTCTAGGTAAACAATCTCACACATGATGTAGTTTTTTTGTTTTGCGATTTTTCTCGCACTAATCTTTGCACGACGATTTTGATCTACCTGGGATATTGGTTTTGTTTTGATCTTCCGCTGTGCATGTGATGCTCCCGCTTGGTTTCCCAGTAGAGTTTATTTCAAGGTTTTTAATTTAAGGATTCGAAGACATGGATTCAGCTGAATCCTTTTTGAATCTTTCTAATTTCAGTAGTTTCAGCCATAGCTGATCAATAATGTCATTTCTGGTTGCTTCAAGTGGTTCTGCTTTTGATATGAGTGGCCTTTAAACTTTGCACTTTATTATTGCCATGTTGCCAAAACCTGAGCTTACAGCAATTATTCCTTCAGCTGTTAAGCATCAAAACCATTAGTGGGTTCGTGCTATATGCTTGCTTGTCTGGAGGGTACATCACTAGAGCAGGTTGACTGTCAAGATCAGATCGGAGTTATCTGACTGAAATTCTTATACTAAAGGCAGTAGTGGTTCCTTGGTTAGAAATATGTGGATTTAGCAATCTGCATGACACTTGATTTGAAACTGTTTATGAAGAAAACTGTTATTTTTAGAGCTTTTTTCCATGTTTGGTGGAGAAAATGTTTATGGAGCTTCACAATTTTTGGCTAAACCTCCAAATTTGTAATTTTCTTGTAGAGCATTAAGACCGTGTCCAATATCCAGGCGGCGTTTGGTACCAGATGGAGTTGAGAAACCTGATTGGGCTATTGATGTGAGTCCAATTACTTTTCTTGGCATGTTGTTCACTAGTTTCCATACTTATTGCCTTCTGGGAAGTTATTTGTGAACAGAAAAGAAGAGTGTCTACATTTTGTTTATTTTTTTTTGTGCATGCTTATTTAGCTATTTTTATGACGATTTAGAATGATTGAATAGTTGCTGTGACTTTCATGCCATTCTTTAGACAAGGGTATTTATGTTCAAAATACATATACCAGATAAAAGAAGATTGGCCAAATTGTAATTTGTGACTATGCTGGTAGTCCTGTCATAGAACTTTAACTAATTTATGTTGAGCGATCTTGAGTTTGCAGAACATCTCAGGCTACTTAGTGGAGAAATGGGAATTGATGGGGTGGATGTTAGAAATTTAGAATATCTTACATTTGTATCAGGATATCTTAATAATAACTATACTTCTGGAATGGACTTACCCTTTCCCGAGGTGCGCTTTAGGACTATTGGAACAGCACATTGTCTGTCTCAACGCAGAACATTTACCATATATCTAATTATTTTTCCTTAATTTAGTAGGTGCACATCTGCTCAATGGTATGCATGTAAGATTCTTTATAACTTGTACAGTAACTGTGCTTGTTGAATTGGCCTTTGAGAGCCATTATTACAGCATACTTTGTACTTATGGAATGAGGAAGGGGAGAAAGCATAATAAGATACGAGCCCGATGACTTACAGTGTGCTTTGTAAAGTAAGCACTCATCCATAGCATGATGAAATGATGTGCAACCTGTTATATTCACTGGAATTCAGGAACTCAGTCTAGAAAGATGTTTTTATTGAGGTGCCTCTGTCACATATTCCGGAAAGAGTTAAAAAACAGTTGCCTGAAAATGATTTTATATGGGTGTAAAGATTGTTCGCCGTGCTTTGTATTTGCATGCTCCTGATTGATTAACCAATACAGTATTGCTCATGTAATTGGGATTTTTGAGCATACCAAAACAAGGTGCTGCACAGCAACAGGAGCGACACAAAATAAATAAAAGATAAAATGGTTAGAAAATAAAAAGCTGGAGGGATGAGAGGAGGGCATGTAGGTATTTTAGACCACTGATACATAATGTTCTTCCCTTAATCTCTTATGCAATTACGCTTTGAGAGTCAGGTCAAGGATCTTATAAAACAAAAATCATTGTACCATGATCTATCTGAAGAAATTCTAACGTTCTATGAGTTCCTTTTATGTGCCTTTCTGCAGTCAATTGTAAATTTGAGTAGAATCTTACTATTTTATGTAAACATTGGCAGGGTATCCCCAAGACTGAGCTCAACAGTGACTTGCAATATATTGTGGACGTACGCATGATTTTCATCTGTTGGATCCATTATCAAACATTCTCACAAAGCTAATCTGACATTTTTTTTGGTTTGAATTTCAAAGATCAAGACGCCAGAGCAAATTGAACGAATGAGAGAAACATGCCGAGTAAGTATGTCATACCCAAAATTTTCATGTGGTTTTCTCTTTCTTTTTTTGTGAGTTGTTCTCTTCTAGAGATAGAGTTTGAAGGGTTCTATTCAGCCAAGCTTTGGTAGAGCCTAAATTTGATTTAGTCTTGACCTGGCTAAGATTTCGTTTATCAATCACTAGGATCAATATGAGGTTGAGCAGAGTCAAAGTTCATTCCATTTATGGACTAAGTTGGTGCCTCGACCTTGGTGCTTGGTTTTGCTTGATTGCTTTCAGGTGTGAACCTGGAACCTCAAATGCCACCACAGGTCTGGCTTAACCAGCATATTGACATCCTCTGGATTTAAATTTCGGGTCACTGAATTACATATTATTTTGAACTCCAATAGTAGGCAGTTAGGTGGTGATTGTAGAACAAGACATTTATTGCTGTGACATCTTATATATTTTTGCTTCTGTGGGATGAGGTTCTGCACTACCAATCAACTATAGTTGTTTCAAACAAGGTTCACAGTTCGGTTACTGGACCTATGCTGGTCCATGGCTAGACCAGTACGGCTCCAATCCGTTCTGGCATACCATGTGTCAGTATGTCAGAATGTACCACCAACTGATTGAGGGAGGAAGAAGGAAGAGAAAGCAGAGGAAGAAGAAGAGGGAGGAGGAGGAGAGGAGGAAGCATACCCAAAATCATGTTGGCAGTGCATGGCAGGTGGTGGAGGAAGAGGGAGTTATGAGCCCTAATCATGTCTTCTTTCTCTTTGAGCAATTTTCTTTTGGTTAATTGACCGGATGAGAATGTCCGAAATGGGGGCGGTCCGTGTCTCGGTTTGGGCTCAAACTTGTAGATTTTGTCCAGTATAAACCAAACTGGGTGAAATTGCCATAATTGATTTTAAATCGACTTATGGTTGTTGTCGGTTATTCACTCTAGCTTCTACTAGTTTTTTCTACAGGTTGGCTGGGTTAATTTGAACCCATGATAAAGTTGATGTAACTATTTATTTGTTGGTTACATGTTGCAGGAGAGTAAGTAAGGGCAAATAGATGGAATGGTGGAGGTTGGTTTCTGAAGGGCTGCACCAAGAAGGCTGTAGCGCGAATATAAAATTTGAGAAAACATAGTAGGATTTTAATTCATATGTGCCATTAATCAAATTTGAGAGAATAATATTTTGTGGAAAAATTCTTAATCTTCAGTTGGTATGCATTTTAATTTTTTTCTTGGAAAAAGAAATTATGGAAGTGGAAAGTTATCTCAAATCAACA
The DNA here is from genome assembly GCA_029747655.1 of Ensete ventricosum. Classification (NCBI taxonomy): domain Eukaryota; kingdom Viridiplantae; phylum Streptophyta; class Magnoliopsida; order Zingiberales; family Musaceae; genus Ensete; species Ensete ventricosum. The sequence continues at coordinate 54,104,954 of JAQQAF010000008.1, forward strand.
TAACCAATACATTTATACATAGTTTCTTTAACCTACCAAACAGAAACCATAACAAAGGGTTCTTTTCTAGGTAAATATTGTTTTCCATTTTATTTCATGCAACAAAAATTCTTATTTGCATTTTGTCAATTTTTTATAATAATCATGCAATTATAAAGGTCATACCTAGTGCATGAGGCTCCCGCCAATACGGGATATAGGAAGGGTCAATGTATGTAGCCGTACCTTTAAATATTTAAAAAGATTGCTTCCATGACTCGAACCCTAGTGTCTCCGAGGTCATAAAGGAACAACCTTACCGTTATACCAAGACCCACCCTCAATAATCATGCATTGCTTTAATATATGCAAGAACAAACACTTATATCAGCATTATTTCTGTTTTTTTTATTAAATCTTCTCAATCATCAGATTGCTAGGGAGGTCTTAGATGCCGCTGCTCGTATCATCCAACCGGGAATTACAACAGATGAAATTGATGAGGTTGTTCATCAGGCAACAATTGATGCTGGTAAGTTATCCTTAGTTTTGCATAAGAATTGTCAGGTGCACCTGTATGACTAGTGTTAATCTTGTAGCATATTTGGTCACCATTGGTTTAGGATATCTGTTTGTGCAATATAATTTGCTGTAGTTTATTTGAAAATATAGGTATGATCTTATTGATTGGATTTCTTGTCATTGTATGTGTAATGGCCTCTCGGAAACTCTTCTTAATGTGTTCTAATACAGTCTTATACTTGGAGGTATATAACACCCAATTTCTAAAAGGAAAGATACCACAACTTATAACAAAAACCCAAATGGCTTTATCCTGAAAAGGCCACTCTCGACTTTTTTTTCTCCCTCTAGTATAGCATAGGGGAATTTCCTGGATCTTTTATCCTTTTCTTGTCTCTAACTTGGACTCTAGTTTGGCTGATTTGAAAGCAAGGGAATGCTTATTATTTTCTCGGACTTTTAATGTGATCTAAGCCATTAAATCACATAAAGATAATATTGAACTTTATTGCATGTGATTGCCATATAAGTGAACATGCATTGTTTGGTTAAAGGTCCATTTATGCAAACATACATTGACATTCATGAAGATGCATATGTTTAGTAATTTTTTAAGCCTTATTAACTATTCTGGTAAGACTGGAGATTGACCTGCAATTGCTGGTATGTATTGAGCAGTCATCTAAGTTTGCATAATCTGCCTTTCCAATTTTTTTTCCAGGTCTTCAACTGAAGGTGACAAGTGACTTTATTTTATATTGAGATTTTAAGTATAAAATTTTAATATATTTAATGAGGGCTTTGATACAACAGTAAGGTTGTTCCTTTGCGATTTGGGAGACCAGGGTTTGAGTTACGGAAACAATTTCTTTAAATATTTAAAGGTAAAGGCTGCGTACATTGACCCTTATTGGCGGGTATATATATTATGCATTGGGTACGCCATTTATTGAGATTTTAAATAGGCATCCCATGTTAGTCTGTATATGTAATATGCATATCATAGTTTTCAATTTGGGAAGGGAACTAAAAAAAGACACATAGAAAGACATAATTCTGATTGATTTTGTGTACAATTATGATACAGTAAAAGTGAAATCACAGAAAGTAAAAGGGTTTGCATTTCATTATCTTATTAATACCCAAATATATGGTCAAGCTTTAAAGGATCACCCTTTTATGAATGCTTATCCAATATGCGGATGCATATCTAAGATAATTTTATGAAAGTTGATGCTACAGTTCAAGTAACATTGCTTTCTTGTTTTCATTCTGTGTTCAAGTTACTATATAGTATGCTTGCGGACATTTTTTTATTTTTCAATTTTTTCTTTGCTGATATTCATATAAATAACAGTAGTTTTAATCTCTTGTTTCCTTTCTCAGGAGGGTACCCATCCACATTAAATTATCATTTCTTTCCAAAGTCCTGCTGCACGTACGATGTTTTTCCAATACACCTCATATTATCATTATATCACCAAAATCTCATTGCTGCAATGCTTAAACTCTATGTTATGCAAATCTGCAGGTCTGTCAATGAAGTTATCTGCCATGGAATCCCAGATGCAAGGTGCATATTTTATTGTGGTGTACTTTTTTCAAGTGATGGTATCCAATTTGCCTTTCATTACCTTGCATCTACATCAGACTTGATAAAAAAATTTAGCATTTTTTCAAAAGAAATTTTAAGAAAAGTGTAAGATGACTATATCAGTTTATTAGCATCCACAGCAAGTTAACTGTAAGAGAAGGAAACCAAATGATCTAGTTTATGCAATATTAGCATGTTTAAGTTAAAATTGATTGGCAGAAAAAGGACTTCTCTCTTATCTTGAGCATCTGGCCTTTTTTATTCTTTTTTCCTCTTTGATGGTTACACTGCCGGTTCACTAGTTTCAAGACATCGCTCACAACATTTAGATAAGCAATCAGTCGAGTGTGGTCGCCCTTTAGTTGAACTCTTTGATTTCATCATGTTATGCTGGCACCTCTTTTGTATGTATCATTTTTGATCTGACATTATAGATCTTCAAACTCAAATGTATGTTCACTCAATTTTAAAATATCATGATTTTGTATTTTGACAAAGAATTATGACCCCTAATGGTTTTTAGATTCATAAATGTAGTAGCTGTGATCAGTCAATCTTGTTGGAAAGAAAAATGCAGGTTGTGTGATTTTTCCATGAAGGATGGACTGGAAATGATTGCAAACGCAGAAGCTTAACAAATCAACAGGTTAAAGTTGTTCAACATGTGATTACTCTTAGAGGTCCGGAGCAGATCTGCAACAGCAAAACGAACTTTCTAGTGCTTACTGTAAAGAAAGTAGAATGATTTTTGGCATTTAAGTTAATGCATTGCTGAAGTTGCATAATTAAAATTAAATGAAACGTTTGACTGCCTTCCGAGACAATATACTTCTCAACTTTAGTCGTGTAGTTGACCAGGTGGGTTTTTTAACATCCTTTCCGCCTAGTACTATCGACATTACTCACTTTACAGTTCCCTGTTTATTCAGAGACTGCAGTTAGATGTCTAAATATAAAGTTCATTTGCTGCATACTTTTTTCTTACTTGGTTTTTTTCTTGTGTCATACAATTTAATCAGCAGAAGGTAGAATTATGCAGTTTATCATGTTGCAGGAAACTCAAAGATGGTGACATTGTCAATGTTGATGTAACTGTATATTACAAAGGCGTCCATGGTGAGCTATCTTATACTCTATTTTGTTAGCTTTCTTTGTTGTCATCATTTTTAATTCTTTTGAATTTAAATATGTAGGTGATCTAAATGAAACTTTTTTTGTTGGGGAAGTGGATGAAGCTTCTCGGCAGCTTGTTCGTTGCACATATGAGTGCTTGGCGAAAGCTATTTCTATAGGTTATTTTTTAATATCTAATCGATAACTGTCATGGTTTCTTTGCAATGTTGCTTACTACGGAATTTCATCCATATATTATGTTCTCTTTGATTAGCTCACTTGACTGTTTTGTTAGATAAATGTCATATCTATTTGTGAAAATATCTGAACTTTCTTGGTGCTCAAGCTCAGTTAAACCTGGGGTTCGATTCCGTGAGGTTGGTGAAGTTATTAGTCGTCATGCAACAATGTCAGACTTCTCTGTGGTAAGTTATGATGTAAGGTGTATCCTGTTATTGACTTAAAGAAATGACATGTAATGTTTGGGATGCAGGTGAAATCTTACTATGGACATGGCATCGGAGAGTTACTTCACTGCGCCCCAAATATTCCTCATTATGGAAGTATCCTTGCTACTAAGTCTTTTAGAAATAAGGCACAATATTTTAAAAGAAATGGTTAGGTTTGTTTTGCAATCTTACATATTAAATAGGAAGATGGAGAATTGCAACTCTATAAACCAGGCCTGAGATAAAAACTTGGTCATGCTAATTGTCGACCAGAGTTTCTTAACTACAGACTAGCTGTGCGGTCAGGACCTAGTTATGCTACTTCTTAAGCAATGCATAGTGTTGGTAAATGGTGCTGTTGCCTTAACACTTGATAGGAAACAAAGCAGTCGGTATCATGAAAGCTGGACAAACTTTTACAATAGAGCCAATGATAAATGCAGGTAACTAATTAGTATTTGTGTTTGCTCAACTCCCATTATTTATTACTAATATGCTTCAGCTTTTTCACTCAGGAGTTTGGCGTGATCGGTTGTGGCCTGATGGATGGACTGCGGTTACTGCAGATGGTAAACGAAGTGCTCAATTTGAGCACACACTTCTGGTGAGTGGATCCTTGTAATTTGCATGATCTGATCTACTAATAATCTTCAACTGGCATCAATTACTTCAATTTTTTAACATTATCATCATATGCTCACGCGTTAATTATGCCGTGCAGGTAACGGAGACAGGGGTTGAGGTTTTAACAGCGCGGGTGCCTTCATCACCTGATGTCTTCCCTTGGTTAAACCCTTAACCATGTTCGGATTGGTTCTGCAATCGGCGGCTTTTCCTGGAGCCAGTCGAGCCAATTGTTCAATTTGATGATGTATCCTGATGTTATGCATACGTATCGAATGGCATTCATGTGCTTGTTTAGCCATTTAATAGCGACATTCACTTGCGGGGAACTGCTGCAGCGAAAACAATTTTTACGCCATAATAGTTGTCTTTCGTGTCGACAATGTGGATCTTTTAACTCAGAATCAGCTGTTGTGCATCTCAACCTCTGGCCAGACCTCGCCATAATATAAAGGGTAATGTTAGCGTCAAATCTTGTGCCTGCCTAGTAGGTACGGGTGTGCTCCCTTTGCCTGTGGTGGGAATCGTTGGTTCAGGCCCTTGTGCGCTAGTTCATCCGTGATCGTCTCGCGACGGAGTCGATGCTCGGCTAGATGGATGGATCCCTCGTACCCCGTCACGGGGGTTGGTTGTTGGAATGATAGAGTTCGGGTCAGGAGGAGGCACCTCAGGTCGGGTCGGGAGTCGGCTCCTGCAAAGAGGTCGGGTCGGGTAAGTTTCCAACGTGACCCTTCCGACGATCAAGTTAGTTTTGTGGTTGATTTTTCTATCCCCCTACCCCGTAGAGGTGCAGGAACTTATATAGTGGGTGTTGTAGGTCATCCGTACCTGGCAACTTTGCTGCCCTTGTGGCTTACCATGTCGTCGTACACTTCCACCACGCCGGTCGTCCTTGCGGTGAGGCATGCGTCTGCAGATAAGGGTGTCGACCTTACCTATGTCAGGTCGGCCGTACGAACGTTGGGGATTCAACCTTACCTGTGCCAGGTCGGTCGTACGAACTCTGGCGCCCCCATACTTGCGTCCGACCAGCTTCCCGCGTCGGGTCGGCCACGTCGACGGGCCAGTTGTCCGAGGGCACGAGGATGTGGCGGCCACATCATCATTTGTCATATCATTCTCCCCCCCCCCCCCGGGAAGACCTTCTCGAGGTGCCCGATGAGGGTGTTGAAGATGAGGTCTTGTGCTTAGCTGCTGACCCGTGGTGGCTCTGAACTAGTCTCAAGTGGGAGCTCAGGGACCGATCAAACCGAGCGGGAGCTCAGGAACTTGAATGGTGCGAGGGTTGATCCGACCGACCAGGAGCTCGAGAGCTTGAATGGCGCAAGAGCTGATCCGACCGAGCAGGAGCTCAGGAATTGGAATGACACAAGAGCTGATCCGACCAAGCATGAGCTCGGGAATTGGAATGACGCAGGAGCTGATTCGACCGAGTAAGAGCTCGGGAATTTGAATGGCGCAGGAGCTTACCGACCGAGCATGAGCTCGGGAATTGGAATGGCACAGGAGCTGATCCAACCGAGTAAGAACTCGGGAATTTGAATGGCGTAGGAGCTCGGGAATTGGAATGGCGTAGGAGCTGATCCGACCGAGCAAGAGCTCAAGAATTTGAATGGCGCAAGAGCTGATCTGACCGAGTAAGAACTCGGGAATTTGAATGGCGCAGGAGCTGATCCGACCGAGCATGAGCTTGAGAATTTGAATGGCGTAGGAGCTGATCCGACCGAGCATGAGCTCGTGAATTTGAATGGCGCAGGAGCCGATCCGACCGAGCATGAGCTCGTGAATTTGAATGGCGCAGGAGCTGATCCGACCGAGCATGAGCTTGAGAATTTGAATGGCGTAGGAGCTGATCCGACCGAGCATGAGCTCGGGAATTTGAATGGCGCAGGAGCTGATCCGACTGAGCATGAGCTCGAGAATTTGAACTTAGGATTTTGCCAAGGGGGTGAACTCGGGCACAAATCCTGGGATTTGGTCGAGAAGGTGAAATTGGGGGCAAATCCTGGGATTTGGGCTAGAGCCGAGAAGGTAAACTCGGGCACAAATCCTGGGATTTGGCCGAGAGGGTGAACTCAGGCGCAAATCCTGGGATTTGGCCGAGAGGGTGAACTCGGGCGCAAATCCGAGGATTTGGCCGAGAGGGTGAACTATGGCACAAATCCTGGGATTTGGCCGAGAGCCGAGAAGGTGAACTCGGGCACAAATCCTAGGATTTGGCCGAGAGGGTGAACTCGGGCAAAAATCCGAGGATTTGGTCGAGTAGGTGAACTCTGGCGCAAATCCGAGTCTTGAGGCATAGTACAGACCGGTTCAGTCCTCGGCTTCTTGGACAACGTCGTTGACGTTAAGTAGCACTGCCTGGATTCTCTTGGGTCACTCCTGATCTCACCAACCCCTGCTCGGGTCGGGAACTTCAGGATCCGGTGGTAGGTGGAAACGACCGTCCTGAGCCGATTGAGGGTCGGGCGCCCGATGATGGCGTTGTATGCCGACGGGAGCTTGACCACCATAAACGACACCATCAGAGTCTTCGACTTTGGTTCTCCCCCGAACGTGACCGGGATCGTGGTTACCCCCAAGGGAGAGATGAAATCCCCAATGAACCCTATCAAGGTAGATGTTAGAGCGGCGAGATCCCGGTCGGTTAACCCCAATCTTTGAAAGGCATCGAAATATAAAATGTCGGCCGAACTTCCCGTGTCGATCATGACCCTCTTGACGTAGGCGTTGGTCATACAGATTGAGATCACTAGCGCATCATCGTGGGATGGGTGCTCCTCGCCTCCCGACCTAAACGTAATGTCAAGGTCTTCGTGATGCAGCGGCCTCTTCCCGACCTCGGATCGCGCATAGGCTTTTCGTGCCGAGGAGCTGTTGCCGCCTGAGGCCGGCCCACCGAAGATGACGTTGATTTGCTTCTCGACCGGGCCCTGAGGTCGGGGAGACGAGTCTCGGGGGGGGCCGGCCGTCTGGGAGAGAGGATTGTTCGTGGACATATTGCCGTAGGTGGCCACGCCGGATAAGATCTTCAATTTGGTACTGCAGGTCACGGCATTCCTCGGTGTCGTGTCTGTATTCCCTGTGAAAGCGGCAATACCTTCTTTTGTCGCGCTGCTCGGGGTGCGTCTTCATCGGACTTGGGGCCTTCAAGAGCCCCTTTTCCCGTATTTGAAAGAAGATCTCTGTTCGGGTTGAATTGAGGGGGATCGGGGGGGTCTGGCTGGCAACAAGCCCGACCTGTCTTCCCTCCTCTTGGGAGGTGGTGCTGGATGTCCACGGGACTGTTCCCCCCGGGGGCGCTTTGTCTCATCCCGCTTGCCGGCTATTAGCGTCTCGGCCGCCATGTATTGGTGTGCCCGTTACAGCATCTCGGGCAGAGTCGCTGGTGGTCGCTCGATCAGCGACCAGAAGATCCTTGACGGTCTCAGCCCCATCAAGAATGCTTGGATGGCTAGGGATGGATGGAGGTCAGAGATTCCCTGGACCTGCAATGTGAACCGTCCCACGAACTGGGAGAGGGGCTCGTCGCTCCCTTGGGCCATTCCCAAGAGGGAGGTCGTGGTTGGTTTCAGGCATGCACTCGCCAAAAATTTTAGCTCGAACTCTCTTGCCAACAAATCAAACGAAGGTATAGACGCGGGTTTGAGACGAGAATACCATGCTCTGGTCAACCCTCTAAGGGTGGTCGGGAAGGCCCGACACATCAGCGCGTCTGAGGTATCGTAAAGGGCCATTTGAGCGTCGAATGTGGCGATGTGCTCTGTCGGGTCGCTGCTGCCATCATAGGGCTCAAGGGCTGGGAGCCTGAAGGTGGCCGGGAGCGGCTTGGCCTGTATCTCGGGAGTGAATGGGGAACCGCCTTTAGAGCTTTCCCCAACCTCCCCTCTTGATTTGAGGACTTACTTTTGGACTTCGTCGAGCCGCTGATGGACTTGGCGAACTTGCTCTCTTAGAGAATCAGCGGTGTCGATCGATAAAGTGTCGAAGTCGGGCTCGATCGGTACCAGATTGTAGGAGCGACTTTGTGATCGGGCTAGCGTCAGGGTCGGGGAAGCTGCGCGGGCTTCGGCGACCTGAGGCTGTGGTGGCTCTACCTCGGGCGGGACTCCCCGGTTTGGGGCCGCTGGTGACTCCGTTTGCGGGGGTGCCGCCGGGGGAGCCGATTGGTGAGTTGTCGAATGCACGAGCTGGGGCAGGTATGAGACTATGGTCTGCACCATTCCCGCTAATGCTTGGACTTTGCTGGTGAGGCCGAGGAAAGCCTCGGTCGTGACCATGAACGGCACGGGGTTGGATGCGAGTGAAGGGAACCCTGAGTCGATCATCATCCTCCAAAAGCGGTTGGGAGTCGGCACGGCTACCGCAGCCTCCTCGGTTGGTCGAGGGTGGTCAGGTTCCGGGTGGTGCTCCGCACCCGAGTCCCAAAATGGGCGTTCTTGCGACATGGGCCCTCCTTCTAGCGCTAAAATGTTAGAGCCAAATCTTGTGCCTGCCCAGTGGGTACGGTCTGCTCCGTCGCCTGTGGTGAGAACTGCTGGTTCAGGCCCTTGTGCGCTAGTTCACCCGTGGTCGTCTCGGGACGGAGTCGGTGCTCGGCTAGATGGATGGATCCCTCGTACCCCGTCACGGGGGTTGGCTGTTGGAATGGCGGAGTTCGGGTCAGGAGGAGGCACCTCTAGTCGGGTCGGGAGCCGGCTCCTGCAAAGAGGTCGGGTCGGGTAAGTTCCCAACGTGACCCCTCCGACGATCAAGTTAGTTTCGTGGTTGATTTTTCTATCCCCCTGCCCCGTAGAGATGCAGGAGCTTATATAGTGTGTGTTGTAGGTCATTCGTACCTGACAACCTTGCTGCCCTTGTGGCTTACCATGCCATCGTACACTTCCACCACGCCTACCGTCCTTGCGGTGAGGCATGCGTCGGTAGGTAAGGGTGTCGACCTTACCTGTGTCAGGTCGATCGTACTACCGTTGGGGATTCGACCTTACCTGTGCCAGGTCGGCCGTATGACCGCTGGCGCCCCCATACTTGCATCCGACTAGCTTCTCGCGTCGGGTCGGCCACGTCGGCGGGCCAGTTGTCCGAGGGCGCGAGGATGTGGCGACCATGTCATCATTTGCCGTATAGGTAATATTCTTAGATGAATTAAGAATATATAGATCATTTATTTGCAGTCTCTCGTGAAGCTTTATAGGTCGCAAATGTTTCCTTAGCTCTTTTAATTATGTCGTCTGTATGCTTCAGTTACTAAATATCTCAAACAAAATGTTGTAGGATGGTTTTAAGTGTCTCGGTGCGTCTATTCAGCTTTGAGCGGTCTAATTTTATAGATGAGGCGAACTTGATGAATATTTATTGTCCTGTGTTAACGGTGAACCGAATCTTATAAAAATAGTATAATATAATATATAAAAAATATTATAAGACAGTATTTTTTGTACAAATTTTGTAGGAATATTATGTTTTAACACAGTTTTTAGCATTACCAAACAAAAAAACACTATCACACAAGATTAAAAATATTATTAACATAGTATTTGTTTATAAATTTTTATAAGAATATTACGTTTATAGTATTTTTATAATGCATTATGATGTTTTCAACAGTATTAGTAAAACACTAACACAGTTAATTTTATTTTCAATAATATTAGAAAAATAAGTATAAAAATATTGAAACATATTATTTGTTTATTGTGTTATAATATTTTTTAATATCGCTAAAATTATTAGGATGCAACATAAAAATAGTATAATTGGACCGTCTAGATCGACCCATAGGGGAGAGAGAGAGGAATTTTACGTAATAGGTAAAAAGGAGTGTTAGAAAATTCAACATGGAGGGTGCTTTCTGAAAAACCTAAAATAATATATTTTTTCTAGAATTCATTCAAAATAATATAAAAATAACATAAAAAACTTCACAACACTTTATATACTGAGGCTGAGGTGTTGCCTCGACTTAGTACTGGCCACATACACATGGGTGTCCGAGGATTCTTCGTTGGCATCCGAGGGATGTGTTAGTTTCTCAAGATGTCGGTTGGTAGATCGAGAATTCAGGCGATCACCTCGCGTTGGAGTCGACTTCTAGTCATTAGTTGAGCTGTAGTCGTTCCAAGCGTTGCAATGTTCCGAGGGGAGTTGCTTATCTTTGGTCGAAGAACCTTGTTTGGTTGGCCTCTGTGAATAAAGTTTTCCCCTTTTGTGAGTACGTCCTTTCGCTCCTCAGTTGGCTCTCGGGTCATTGACGCTTGCGCCAAGGTTGCGGTCGGGGGATGAGGTGTCGCCTCAACTTGGTCTTTTTGACGATCAAATCAGCTATGTGAATTATTCTGTGTAGTATGTCTAGTGTTGACAAAGGTCTATTTGATTATTTGCTTGGGCATATTTTATATTACATAGGGAGGCAAAAGTCGTATGAAGTTGGTTAATGCGCGTGGGTGGTATGTCGGCGTCGTACGATGGTCGGTGACTAAACCCCTTGACCTATATACTAATTCCGACTATTATGTTGGTTGCTTTTATTGTGTATCTGTAGTAGGTACGATCCTTTCATGGATCGTTATCTGGGTTGAAACATGTCCTTCTATTATATAGAGGACGTACAGAAGAAAATCTTAAGGTGGAGATAGGGGATACAACGTGAACCTAGCCTCTCTACCGGTGGTCCAAGGTAACACTTCTTTCCAAGACTTTGATTTGAATTGAGTCAGTCGTGTCTACTTGGCTTTCGAAAGGTGACGTATAAGTATATATTGTACGGGTCAAAATATTTCATATCAATAATTATATATAATAATACAATAAAATATAAGTAAAAAGAAAATAAAAAATATGTTATATTATAAAAAAACATCGTAAACAATAAATTATCTTAGTTATATAATTTACTTAATATTAACAAAAGTCGCCTCGGCCATTGATTACCTGCTGTATCAAACACGCATAGATGGGTTCGCCTTCCAGGCTGTTTGGCTCCCGAGAACATTCCAGAACCAGGAAGAACGCTCCGACGGCGACTTCATAAGCCCCCTCGTTCCTCTCACTCTCTCTTCTCCATGCGGAACCAATTCTGACCCCATCGACATAGCCGTTCTCCGTTTCGTCCCCTCCGCCATGGCCGAGGAAGCCAAAGCCAAGGGCAACGCTGCCTTCGCCGCCGGCCGCTTCGACGAGGCCATCCGCCACTTCTCCGAGGCCATCGACCTCGCCCCCACCAACCACGTCCTCTACTCCAACCGCTCCGCTGCCTATGCCTCCCTCCAGCGCTATGAAGCCGCCCTCGCCGACGCCCGCAAGACCGTCGAGCTCAAGCCTGACTGGGCCAAGGGCTACGGCCGCCTCGGCGCCGCCCATCTCGGCCTCGGAGACGCTGGCCAGGCCGTCTCCGCCTACGAGAAGGGCCTCGAGCTCGACCCCGCCAACGAGGCCCTTAAGGTCGGCCTCACCGACGCTCGGGCCACCGCCGCTCGGTCCCGGGCCCCCCCGCCGCAGGGTGCGTCCCCCTTCGGCAAGATCTTCCAGGGGCCGGAACTGTGGGCGAAGCTGACGGCCGATCCGTCCACCAGAGAATACCTCCAGCAGCCGGATTTTGTCAAGATGATCCAGGATATCCAGAGGAACCCTAATAACATCAACATGTACCTTTCGGATCCGAGGATGATGCAGGTGATGGGGGTTCTACTCAATGTGAAAATGAGGGGCCCCACGGATGAGATGGCCAGCGAATCTCCGCAGCCAGAGCAGGAGAAACCACAGCCGGAGCCAGAGCCGGAGCCCATGGAGGTGTCGGAAGAGAAGGAGGCTAAGGAGAGGAAGGCCAAAGCGCAGAAGGAGAAAGAGGCCGGCAATGCTGCTTACAAGAAAAAGGATTTTGAGACGGCAATTCAGCATTATACTCGAGCAATTGAGCTGGACGATGGAGACATCTCTTACCTCACCAACAGAGCTGCTGTTTACTTGGAGATGGGAAAGGTGACTATCTCACTTGGTCTTTTTCACTTTTCTGAGAACATTGAAATACTCATTCAAATTATTGAATCCTGTAGAGGTTTTTTTTCCATTTTTATTGTATTACCAATTATTTGCTTGTGTTTGTTTTCTTTGCACTTAATATTGTGCATGAGATTTGCTGTTGGAACTAGTATTGGCTATCCACTTTTCAAAATTCAAGTTGAATGTGTGAAATGCTGATAGATACCATTGATTCGTCGATTGCTAGCTTTACACTCTCTTGTTTTGTAAGTTATCTGCAGTTGTTTGCATGGTTGTAGAAGTAAAAGCTTATGTCTGCAAGGATTATTAGGCCTGTACGTATCTAGGTTGAGCTTTGAGGTTAACATAAAGCCTTTGCATCTGATGTCTTGAAAGTTTGTAGTTGTTGTTGGAAACCTTTTCTCTGTTAGTGCTTCTACTTCTGCTTCAGTTATTGTTGTTATAATATGGGGAATTTTACCCTTCTTTTGGGTCTACAAACCTCTGTTTAACTCCTCTGATAGCGAATTACACTATCTTGCCTAGTCCTGAACTTTCTTGTAAGTCTTGAAAGTATTATTAGAATTACAGCAGCAGTCAAACTATTATGACAGATCTATATGATTTTATTGTTGTTTCCAAATCACAAATTTCAAGGGTTTCTTTAATTGTGCAAAAGGATTCCCGACATCTTTTCTCTCTCTTTTTCTTGCAAATTTTATTTTATGCATAATAGCTTATTTATAAACCTTGATACGTCCTATCATCAGCTCTGCCTTCTCCCTTTTTTACTGCCTGAGATGATCAAAAAGATAATATCATTTTGCCTTCTTCATTCTTATATTTGAATTAGCAAGCAATCTTATTAGTGTCTTTGTATCGTTGTCAAGATTTTATTATTTCTTGTGGCTTTTGGTGTATTTTTTTTTCTCTTTCCTGTTCAATCAAGACAATTAGGTAATGGATTGAAGATGATGGAAACCTTGATTTTCTGATTTCCGTTTAGTAGATTTATAGACCAAGTTGTGTTTTTTTTGACATTTAGTGTTATCAACTTATCTGTGACTTGCAGTATGAGGAATGCATAAAGGATTGTGATAAAGCTGTTGAGCATGGCAGAGAGCTTCATTCTGACTTCAAAATGATAGCAAGGGCACTGACCAGGAAAGGGACTGCGCTTGTTAAACTTGCCAAATGCTCCAAGGACTACGAACCTGCGATCGAGACATTCCAGAAGGCCTTGACTGAGCACCGTAACCCTGACACTTTGAAAAAGCTTAATGATGCTGAGAGGGCAAAGAAAGAATTGGAGCAACAAGAATATTTTGATCCAAAAATAGCCGATGAGGAACGTGAGAAAGGTATCATTCTTCAACTTTTAATATTTTTATGATCTATATTTTATCTATAGTCTTCTAGGAGTAATTTGTTTTCCCTCATTCCTTGGGGCAATTTGTTCTTCAATTTGTTTTCCCTCATTCTTTTCTTCATATGTATGCTTAAATTTAGTTAATTGTTACCATAGTTGAGTATTGAGCTTGTGATGGTCCATGAGTTCTCGAGGAAGGATGTAGAGTGTAACTAAACTTTGCACCATTCTTCCATCTATCTGTTGCTTCTCTATCTGAATTCTCGTTTATGTATTGTTATTTATCCATCACAGTCTTCTTTAAATTCCTTGACTGGCTGTTGCATAGTTATGCTTACTATAAATATTCTAATGCTCACCTCTTTATCTTGGAATTGAGGTTTATTATCTATTACATAGGCATGTAGCTCAACCAAGAAATCTCTTTACCTGTTCAATTTCTAGTGGACAAAAATATCTGAAGAGGAAAATGACTAGTCATCCTGACTGGCTGTTGCATAGTTATGCTTGCTATAAATAGTCTAATGCTCACATCTATCTGTTGCTTCTCTATCTGAATTCTTGTTTATGTATTGTTATTTATCCATCACAGTCTTCTTTAAATTCCTTGACTGGCTGTTGCATAGTTATGCTTGCTATAAATAGTCTAATGCTCACCTCTTTATCTTGAAATTGAGGTTTATTATCTATTACATAGGCATGTAGCTAAAGCAAGAAATTTCTTTGCCTGTTCAATTTCTAGTGGATCAAGATATCTGAAGAGGAAAATGACTAGAGTCATCCTCACAAGTCATAACATTCGATAGCCACGGTTTGTTTGCTGGGAATTCTATGATATACCTCTACCTATATCTGAATTGAAAAATGGCCAGTCATCTGTAACAAATTTTGTGGCAGTTCGAATCCGGAGTTACTGAATCAGAAAAATACTGCAAGTTGTCTTTACCAGGTGATCAAACTGCTTGTGTAAACAAACCAGTAATACAAGTTACAAATCTTATGATATATAAAAAAAGTGCAGTAAATTCATACTTTTTCTGTAAAGAAAGCTGCATGTCCTTTTAATTTCTTTTATGGAAGTGTGTAAGTCAGAAGATTCGTGACATATTTGTTTGATAGGGTCCATCATATCCTTCACTGCTGTGTTTCTCAGCTTCAAGCAGTGTATTTATTGTTGTGTTAACTTGGCATATGTTTGATTTATTGTTGTGTTAACTTGGCATATGTTCTAACGAAAATCCAACACTAGAAAAGTTGCAGATGCATCTTCATTTTTTTTATGCTGTCTGGTTAGATGCGTAATGGCCTTTATTTGCCCAAAATGACAGTTGGTTTATTGATCATTATGCAGGCAATGAGCTTTTCAAGCAGCAGAAGTATCCAGAAGCAGTGCATCATTATACGGAAGCCTTAAAGAGAAACCCAAATGATCCGAAGGTACTTTTTGTTCTCATATCTTACTTAAAGAGGAACATTAAAAAAAAAAAAAAAGTAAAATTGCATAGCTGCAGATCATCTGTTTTTAAGTGGGTTGCAAGTTTTCTTTCATTTTTGCATTATGTTAATAATGGTTGTTTGCAATCTAGGAGCACTGTATTTTTTTTCTTAAATCACTTTTATAGACAATCGAGTTGCTTCCATGGCAGCTGCAATACTTAGTTCTTGTTTAATCTGTTTTGAGTAACAAAATTTACTTCATTTTGTTTAATAAATGAATATATCTAGTTAATTCATGACATGTTTTCTTCTGATTGACATTTGATCTGGTGCTTCCAAAGGTATACAGCAACAGAGCTGCATGCTACACGAAACTCGGTGCCTTGCCTGAAGGTCTAAAAGATGCAGAGAAGTGTATCGAGTTAGATCCATCCTTTTCCAAAGGATACACAAGGAAAGGTGCAATCCAGTTCTTCATGAAAGAATATGACAAAGCATTAGAAACATATCAGGAGGGTTTGAAACATGACCCCAACAATCAGGAGCTGATGGACGGTGTCAGGAGGTACTTTGTTTTCTGCTAGTCTGCCAGTTTTGTATCAAACAAACCATCAATCTTCTGAAGTTGCTTGATATGATAAATATTGTCTATTTCAATGGTTGCAGGTGTGTCGAACAGATTAATAAAACAAACAGAGGGGAGGTCAGTGAAGAGGAATTAAAAGAGAGACAGGTAGGCACATAATCTTCATGTGTAAATGACATAGGCTCTTGGACTTTCTTCTTTGTGATTTGTTGTTCACTCTGTTGTTTCTGCAGGCTAAGGCTATGCAGGACCCGGAAATACAAAATATTCTTACAGATCCAGTTATGCGACAGGTATTGTTCGACTTGTTAATAGTTAATGCTCTTATCTCGTCGCATGTTACCTGTGTCCGTGTTGGTTTTCTGATCCAGTTCTTACACGTCTGTGAAATACACCTTTCCAGGTGTTGATCGACTTCCAGGAGAACCCCAAGGCTGCACAAGACCACCTCAAGAACCCTCAGGTGATGCACAAGATACAAAAGCTTGTGACAGCAGGGATTGTGCAAATGAGGTAGAAGGTGAAGTTGTGTGAGCTTCATTTGCAGAACTTGTGGATGGTTTTCTTGGCCTCGTCTCGCGTTATGATCACATTACTTGTAGTTTGATGATGTCTTTAAAGATTACTTGGTCTCAGTGAAGTTTTTTTTTACTTTTGTGACTTGTTCTAGTTTTATGTTTTTGAGTCTTGTTATCTATTTTGGGCTAATCTGCACGCAACACATTGAATTTAGACTGCTTATGCTATATCGGCTCATGACGTTATTGAATGTCATATCAGAAAATTTCATAAAATTATAATATGTTTTATTTCCTATGCACTTAATTAAACATGTTTTGTATTCTTTTTCATGATCATTTAATTTTTTTTTAATTGTAGTCATTTTCGAATGATATGTTCCCCAAATTAAATTCCTTTTGGTTTGATCATCTGATTCAACTTAAGGAACATTTGTAATATTTTAATTTTTTTAAAGATAAATTTTAAAATTTATAATTCTGTACTTTAAGATCTTTATCTACAATAATATTTATATCATTTTTATATTTAACTCTTTTAATATATTAAAATTTAAATCTAATACTATTAATCTTTTTAGATATTTCATATTTTCTTCTAGTCATTTAGTTTGATTTGATTACTATATCTAATAAAATTCTAACATTTTTGTTGGAAGTGTTTTTTGTACTCTATATTGCTAAGCTACTCCTTACTCCATCGATCCATGGCAGCAACGTGAGAATTCTTTTGTTGATGTATGAACACCATCTGACGGGAATCTCTCGGCATCTAAAATAGTTGACGCGAATCTCAAAGCCGTCGATCGAATGCGTGCACCAACGCACGCTGCGGATAACGGGCTCCAATCAGACATCAAACCCGGACCCGTTTGGTACCAGACTCGACCAAATACTCGGGTCGAACCATGTGCTTTCCCCGTGCGTAGGAACTATCCCCATCTTTCTCCTACCTTCCGATTCTAATCCAACGGTCGATCACACGCCACCGAGGCGGCCTCTCTCGCTACCCATGCAACCGTATAACGACAAAGTCAATAGATAGAGAGCGGGCCGCGGTCCCCCGACCCCGCGTAACGACGCCACGTTCCTCCTTCATGACACGTGGCCCATTACCGTTGGCGGTCAACCTCGATCAGCCGCGAGACACGTGCGCCACGGCTCCCCTCTTATGAACCTGGCTCGGCTGTCCATTTCAACCAGGAAACACGCACTCTGACCATCAACAATCTCAAATGGTAGATTAAAGAAACGCGATTAAAGATAATTAACATTTATATAATTAAAATAAAATAGTAAACGAACTGTCTTTTCCCATTTATTAATTTAAAATTATTATTTTGCCGTTAATTAGACGCAGTACTTTCCCAACCCATATGGTTGGGTTGCGAAGCTGTTTGCTGCGTGACACACAGGAGCTGGCTTTGGTTTGGGCGCCTCTATAAATCGAGCTCTCCGGGCGTCCCTCCTTCCGTGGCGCGCTCGGTAGTCGCACGCGGCGAGGTGGATAGCAGAAGGGTGGGGTGGCGATCTGCGGCGAATCTCCTCTTATCGTTGAGTTCTATTGTTTGGGAAATCTCAATTCTTTTCGTAATCGCTTCCCGGATTTGGGCTTCCGTCGCTGTGAGTCCTTTCAACCTTTACCTTATTTAACTAGGGTTAGGGTTTTGTTGGTGGTTAAGGACGCCCGATATGGTTATCTTAAGGCTTTCTGTGCGAGTTTTACAATTCTCGTAACTTAATTATTAGCATACAATGATTTTTATTTAATCGTTGTTGGTTTTTGTTCTGATTTTTGTACCGTTTGTTCATTTCTCGACCGTCAGGTAAAAAAGGAAAAAAAAAAATCTTTGCCTTGATCGGCCATCGCATTACTTTATTGTGGACTCACATCATATGTAGTGTATCGATAAATATCATAGCTTTGTAGTGGAAATTACTACGTACTTAAACATTGATTTAATTTATGATGTTTAGATTCTGATATTTGTTTATTCAATTTGTCATAAAAAATTAATGAGTTCAGGAAATATTTAAATTTGACCATTGCTTAGATATTTGATGATAATATCGGTTAGATTCATCTCTTTGTTATATGTTATATTCCTCTCCATTGCTGCTGTCTTTCTACCTTAGGGAGCGATCTGTTGACCTTCAATGTTGACATCATTAAGTAAAATTGTTATCGTTCTTGGGTTGCAGTGACCTTGATCCAGGACAGTGCAACGAGAGGACCGGGTCATCCATTAGCTGAGAAATGGAGGTATATGGCAATTCTATGATTGCCGAGCCGAGCAATGTGATTTACTTGACCAGTATTCTTAACAAGGGTGGGCCGGTTGCTAGTCACAAATGTGACAAGAGATGTCAAAATGAGCATGTGTTTGGAAACATGTACCGCTGCAAACTAACAGGATTGACGCACATCTGTGATAAAAATTGTGACCAAAGGATTTTGTACGATAACCATAGTTCTCTCTGCAGAGTGAGCGGGCAGGTTTTCCCTCTTTCGCCAGCAGAAGAGCAGGTGGTAAGAGGACTGCGGAGGAAGCTCGAAGTCACGAAAACTGATGGCTGTGCTTTTAAGCGCAGACGAGATGCCCAGCTGCATCCTTCTCCTTTTGAGAGGGCTTTTGCTGCAGTCTCTCCAATATGCAATCAAATTGGAGATGGCATGGATATGAGTTAGAGCTGATTTGGTCCCTCCATTTCCGTTTCCCCCCTTTGTTTCTTCTCTTGCCATCTTTCTTTTGGAAGGAGTTGAGAACTTTCGTTCTATTATGGGACGATATCGTACTCTATATGTCATGGGTATGTAGGGAATCTGTAGTAACTTCAAATTCATGTTGTTCTGCTGCAAGTGTTTGAACATTTACTTGAGAGTATAATAATCTTGGGTACTAACTGTGGAGGACCACCCCCTGAGAATATTATCTCGTTTGATAAGTTCGCACACATAGCTGCATCCTAGACTGTCTTTTTTACTTTCATTGCACTATTTACTTTTTGAGCTTATCATTTTCTATTATCTTGTTGATAATATCATGCATGGTTGATTTGGTTTCTCTCGCTCTCTCTCTATCTTTCTCTCTCGCTACTAATTAGTTTGTTCTATCAGCTTAACAGTCTCTGATACTGTTTTATGAAATTTGATTAAATATTAATTCTGTTTTTCTTGTAGGTCAGTGTGATGACTTAAAGAGGGCTATGCTAATTTCTTGTAGTATTTCATGCATTCATACTGTTTTTTTGTTAATAACTGGACTCACTTGATTTTTGCTTATTTCTTATCTTAATTTTTCAGCATATGACATTAATGTTAATTTGAATGGAAGGTTTATACAAAGTGAACTAACCACTTTATATGTTGCTAAATTGACTTTTTAACTGTCTGCAGGTGGCAATTTGGTTCTATTTTCTAAATTATCTTTTTATTACTTATTCTTTACATGTCTCAACATCTATGTTATTTTGCAGGTGATTCAAACACTGAGAGATCAGTATATGAAAATTGTTCTTTACTGAATTGATTTTGATTTTAATTTACAAGGATTCATGTTCCCTAACCTGATATCTCCAATTTTCAGGTGGAAAATGATGACTGCAGTATGAATCTCTAATCATAAGATGTGAAAAGATGATGATTACTCGCAATGAGCTTGGTGGCGAGTTTTGTGCATTGGCTTCTCATTATCCGGTCATTAACAAAGGAACATCTTTCCTAAGATACAATGGGACATCCTTTCAAAGATACTGCTGATCTAGCAAGGAACCTTGCGGCTATCATCATCTGATAGCCATACAAAACCATCCATTGTTTTTCAAGGAGGTGTGTTGCTGGTTTGTGTGACCAAAATCAAACACCAGTCTCCTTCCTGCATGCATCGGGTTGCTTCAGTTAAAAATCATGGGCAGTCATTTTCATTGAAGAATTGGTGAAGCATAGAACTTCTGCAACCTGAGGTAGATTTCCGCCAGCAGCATTTCTGCTGTTTGATAGATTGTATAAATCATGGGCAGACTTATCATGACCACCACCAGCATTTCCGCTGTTTGATAGATTGTATATTTATGGTAGCACAATAGCATTCTCAAATTTTTATAGGCAGATAGACTTATCTTGTGCCAATTTCTCTTTGTCAGCGAGTAAATTGCTTGTTGCTCCAAGCATCTGCTACATTTCATATTATTCAGTCATGCTTTTTTTTACTTTTTTGCATTTGTAATAAGCCGCTAGTGAGTGAACAGTGTGTTAAAAGTGCTTCTGATCTTTAGATTTCTAGGACAAATTTCTTACATTGTTTGTGTTACAATGATTAATTTGTCAGAATGTTGTTGGGGTTTTTCCCTTGAAAATATGGTCAGTCACTATTCTGGCAAGGATTGCATAAATCCCATCAGAAAATGAAAGAGATGTGTTTACATCTCTGCTAATAAGCTTTGATGCTCAGATTCTACCTGCATGGTTGAGAAAACTGGTAAGAAGCTTCATTTTCAACTGTATCTTCACTTGTGCAGCCTGTTTTGAGATGTGCAGATCTCTTTTCTGGTTTTTTTACTATCATGATCAGATCGTTTCTTTTGAGTTTTATACCAACATGATTCGATTCAATGTGACAATTGATGTATTTATTTATGAACCAGAGTTCATTCTGAGCTCTTTTGGTATCACAAATTGATCTGAAGTGTTTTATCAGGTATTTTTCTCTAGAGCAAGTTTTATAGCATTGGTTGGATCCAAGACATAAACATCATGTGCCTCATGTCATAACTAAATAAATCATCCTTACACGTGTAATTCTCCCATGTAAGATATATGCTTTGATTCTGCAAAACATTCATGCGTAATAAAAAACTATCGAGTTTTCAAAATAAATGTTACGTTTTTTCTTAAACAAAACCTTATCTTAAAACATAATAACCGAGTAAATATTAATCTTCTTTAGTCAAACACAGTAATCAATCCTCGTCACTATGGAGCCAGTTGGGCACCCCCAAGTCAACTTCGATCGTGAGCTTGAGATAAGTCGTCGTTCCATCCTGACATCCGAGAAGCACGGTAAGGCATGACACTATCTAGATTGTGTCAGCGGACAAGTCGTTGGTTTATCCCACAACAGGATGCGACACAACCCATACGACATCGACGCCCAAAATATGATCTAGCTCTCCTAAGGCGCTAGCACATATTAACGCCCACATACGGTGGCATCGACAGACATTAAACATCCTCGAACGACGATCCCACAACAAGAGGTATAAAAGTCGTCTTAATGAACACTTTCCGGAGGAGGAGAAAAAACACATTCTACTATTATGATCATTCTTTCTGGATCTCCGTCTCTCGTTAACTTGGTCATCGGAGCGGTCGAGTCGAAGAGCACCCTCGTCGGACTCTGGCCTTTGTGCAGGACGCGACCACTCGGGAGTAGAAGGAGACGATCGTCTTTCGCATCACGGGACACCGATGTAGAGATCTCACGACGAAGCATCTCTTAAATTCTAATTCATCGACCCAAAGTTACCGGGTGATGCTCTTACGCACTCGAGTCGAACCAAATTATACTGAACCTTCGATCATACTGTAAATCACATTAGCACTAACCATGTCGCATGAACATGATATCTTTACAAAATTATTTTTTATTCACGAATATTATCTTTCGTAACCACCGTAGTTACAGACCGAATGCAAAAAACATGACTTCCCTCTCATCCTTAAACTCTCATGAGATATGCTTAACTGCCCTCCTCACGGGTCTCGTTGGGGTCAAAGTAGCCAACCACGTTACGGCTTGTAGAGACCCCACCTCAAGACCACTGCTCCTCCAATACCAAGGCGGGTAGCCCCCCTTGTAAGTTAGATCAATAAATACAATACTCAATCGATGTGGAGGGCATTTAAGTCATTGCAGCCACAAGTCATTAGGGTTTCTTTCGGCCGCGCCGGGCGCGCCTTCCCCATTAAAAGGCGACCGCGGCGTCATCCTCCTCCGCAGTTCGATTGGAGAGGCGGCGGCAAGCTTCCTCCTTGCCGCCGACGCAGGTTCGCTGTTCTCTTCTTTCATGCCATCTCCGACTCTTCTGGCGTTTGTGTTTTCTTGTTCTTGTGGTCTTTTGATGGATCGAGCAACGATTCAGGCAGCCCCTTTGCCGGATCATGTGGCATTGGTGGTGTTGATTTGCTCGGAGAACAAATCAAGCTTTTGCTCTTCAGATCGGTTGAGAGATTTCTTCTCCTTGATGCTGGTCTAGTAGGCCTTAGCACATCTCCTAACTCACCCTCTACATCCACCCACCAACAACAAATCATCACGTCCGATCTCTGTGTTTTCATCAGATCCGTTCGAGCGACATCTTCTCCTGCAAGAATCCTTGTTGATCCCACCCATCAACATGCCTCAATTTATTTTGTTTTCTGACGATGGATTGCAATCCAATTCTCTGTTCCGACGAACAAATAATATTGGCATAAAATAGTTTTCTATAGTCAAGCTGCTCGATATCCTCAAATTTTATTTTTATTTATTTTACATTAATTTGTGGTCTTTTCTTCCGCGTTCTTCACCATCATTGTCTCCATCATCTTTCCAGGTTGACTTCTTCTCGTCCCAAGCTTCTTCATTCTAATGCCAGTCTTCTTTGTGATCTCTATGAACTCAATCTGAAGGCATTCCCATGCTAATTTGTTAGAACAGTATGACAACAGTGTCTGAATCATAGGCTTAGATTTATAATATCGAAGAGCCGAATCGATATAAATTTAAAAGATATCAATCCGATTGAATTAAGATTTTGATTTTGGTATAATTCAATTGAATTAGTTTATTAACAAAAATATATATTTAAATTATTTAAAATTATAAGTTGGATTGAATTAATTAGTTTTGAATTGATTCAGTTAGAAAGATTTGAATCTGTTTCAGTTGAAATTATTTTATTTTAATCGAATCGAGTTAAATAATAATTTAATTTGGTTTGGGTTCTTAATGGTTCATCTGAACTGATTTGAAAACTCATTAGTAATGCCTAAGAAAGAGTTAGATGTAGTGACAAATGCTAAAATTGAAGAAAAAAATAAATTAATTGCAATCTAATAATGTTAATTTATAAATGTTTAAAAATAAAGTTGGACATTAGTTAATGTTTATTTATTTATTGAGTTTTTAGCAAACCTATAATGGTGATACGATAAATTATCAAAAGTTTTATTAGTTAAGATAGTTGTTATCTTAAAAAAATCCATATTATTATAGTCCATTTGCATATATATAAGAACAAAATTCTTCATTCTATCAAAACAATTATACTATAAAAAGATAAATTGTTTTTATATTTTTAAAATAAAAATTAATTATTTGGTTTTAAATATGTTAGGGTTAATTATAGATTATTTCTTATAGTTAGGCTTTTTAGATTAAAAAATTTATATTGAAATCTCTATAATTATGAATTAAAATATGTAGTTTTATTTATTCTAATGTTTTCAGTTTGATTGACAGAAACATGTAAATAATATACAAAAAAAATTATTTTAACATTTTTAATATATAAAAAATAATTTTAACATTTATTGTGATCTTTGTCTCTCCTATGTACTTCGTGACATCCTTGTCCTCTAGCTCTTGTTTCTCTATCTTCGAGTTCACGATGACATCTTGGTCGAAGAAGCCCGTAGATCCTCGATAGACGATCGTGAAGCAATGAGGCGAGGCGGTTGAAGAGAGGGTGGAGGTCTTCATGTTAGGTTGGAGTCGAACGATGAGGTTGTAAATTAGACATTAGTGCGTGAAAGCAACGACTCGGGTGGTTGGCTTGGACCAAGAAATGATCGCGAGCTTGCCACTACAAAGGTGGAATTGGGCGATGCTGAGATGATTGAAGTCGTGTTTGCGAGGCTAATCAGCGATGCTGAGGAAGTCAAATAATGAGAGGTATATGTAGCGAAGTGCATTTAAGGTGAGTTTGGACTTCATGTATTTATTTATTTTTTAAATGGTAAGCGACGAAAACTAAATTGATGTTTAGATCCAGACACCTGTTCTATAACCTTTCCATCACGGGGTTGACTTGAACTGGACTGTTTGGGGGCTATGATTTGGTCTCTGAGTCCTTTATTTCCATAACCTTGACTTCCTCAGCATCTACCCAACAAGTTCAACTGTCACAGCACACCATATGACACTCTCCCCGGGTTGCACGACACGAGACTTGTATGTTATGTTTTGAAAGTATAAAAGTTATTTTAGATATAATAAATCTTAAAGATTAAAATGAATCTTACTCGTAATTTATAAAGTTATTTACGAAAATAATCTTAATCATTTGACGGATGGATGTCAATCATAAGAGGTGTCTGTAGCGAAGTGCATTCAATGACTTAGTCTTCGAGCACTGGAAATAATTCTCCCCAAAAATTTCTCCGCTACGTGGCTCCCCCTCCCAACCCACGGAAGCGATTCATACGATCCGATGCATGCGAACCCATTCCAAAGGTCGTCGGCAAAGGACACTTCCGTTTATTTCTCACCACGTGCATCGACCTTGACTTCCTCAGCATGCACCCATCAAGTTTGACTGTCACACCCCACCACGAGAACACCCTTCGTACGATTCACGATCAACAGAGTCTCCTCCCCGGCTTGCACGAAACGTCCACAGAATGGGCTACAACTACAGCTCATCTCCCAAGCCATCACCCCCCACAAACCTCTCTTCTTCCCCGGACGTCCTTCTCTTCTGTTGTTGGGCCAGTATGGATCCCTCTCCTGTGCTCCTTTTTGCCGTCTTAGCTTCGCTGCTGCTGCTGCCTCCGTTCCCTTCTCTACGTGCCGACTCCTCTTCCTCCTCGGGCGCTGCTATGGACCGGGAGGCTTTGCTATCGCTAAAAGCTTCCGTGGAAAGCGATCCCTCCGGGACTCTTGTTTCCTGGAACGAAAGCTCCGACCTATGCCGGTGGAGCAGAGTCGTCTGCAACGGCCGAAGCAGAGTCTCGACTCTGGATCTACACGGTCTCGGACTGACAGGTTCCGTCAGTCCTTACGTCGGCAATCTCTCCTACCTCCGGTTTCTCTACCTGCAAGACAACCAGTTATCCGGCGAGCTCCCCCACCAGCTCGGTGGCCTTCTTCACCTGGAGATCCTGAACGCAAGCTCCAACCTCATCGCCGGCGCGATTCCGGCAAATCTTAGTAGGTGTTCCAGTCTCACCACCCTTGATCTGTCCCAAAACTTGATCTCCGGAAGCATTCCGTCCCATCTCGAACTGCTCTCCAAGCTCCAAGTCCTGAACCTAGGCAAGAACAACCTCACCGGAACGATTCCGTCAGCCATCGGGAACTTGTCTTCTCTCACCACATTAAATCTAGGAACCAACGCTCTTGGTGGATCAATTCCAGGCGACGTGGGCCGCCTCCATGCTCTGAAAGATCTGCAGATCGCGGTCAACCATCTCGCCGGCCATGTTCCTCCGACGCTGTACAACCTATCCTCGATCGTTTTCTTGGACTTTGCATCCAACTTCCTGTTCGGTGAAATACCCGGCGATGTCGGATATCGACTCCCCAACCTCGTCAACTTCCACTTCTGCTTCAACCAGTTCACCGGCCTAATTCCACCATCGCTGCACAACGTCACCAGCATCGAAAGCCTTCGCTTCTCTCACAACTTCCTTCACGGTCCGATTCCTCCCGGGCTGGGCAATCTCCGTAATCTGGTCATGTACAACATTGGCTTCAACCAGATCGTTTCCTCCGGCGCCGATGGGCTCGGGTTCATCACCTCCCTCACGAACAGTACCCGGCTTCAGCATCTTTCCATCGATGGAAACCTCTTGGAGGGCGTGATCCCGGATTCGGTCGGCAATCTGTCAAGTCGTCTCTACAAGTTCTACTCGGATGCGAACAGGATCTCTGGTAGCATTCCAGCTTCCATAGGCCAGCTTTCTAGCCTCGCTTTGCTGACCATGAGCCACAACTCCATCTCCGGGGGAATCCCGCCTGAGGTTGGCCAGCTCAGGCAGCTACGGGTGCTGAGTTTGGCCGACAACAGGCTGTCGGGAGAAATTCCGGCGGCTATCGGAAACCTCACCATGCTTACCGAGCTCCAATTGGGTGGGAATCAATTGGAGGGAAGCATTCCGTCCACCGTCGGCCAGCTGCAGCAGTTGCAGTCCATGGATGCCTCCGGCAACAAGCTTGAAGGCAGCATACCCAAGGAGCTCTTCACCATCTCGAGCCTCGCCTCTCTCCTGAATCTATCCGAGAACTCTCTCTCAGGACCACTGCCCGAGGGGATCTCTGATCTCGCAAACGTCGTCGCGATCGACCTCTCCGGCAATATGTTGTCCGGAAACATCACGCCCTCGATCGGAAACTGCAGGAGCTTGCAGATTTTGTCCATGTCAAACAACTCTTTCTCCGGACCAATTCCTGATGCTATAGGAGACCTGAAAGGCTTACGGAGCATCGACCTCTCCCTCAACCAGCTTTCTGGGCCGATACCGCAGAGTCTAGGAGAACTCGAAGGACTCGAATTCTTGAATCTTTCTTACAACCATCTCGAAGGAGTTGTTCCCTCCCAAGGTGTCTTCAGAAACCTTTCCGCTGTTCATCTCGAAGGAAACACTAAGCTTTGCTGGTCATCATCGGCCTGCATGAACACCAGAAACCGTGCCAAACTGCCTCTTTTCTCCATTGTCATTGTGACTGCATTTATAGTGTTTCTCATGGCGACCACCATATGCGTCTTCTTTGTCAAAACAAGAAGGAGAACCGCGAAGATTTCCACCAAGCCGGACTCAACGAGAGGGCAGCACCCGCTAATTTCTTATGAGGAGCTCCACCGAGCTACTGAGAGTTTTCATCCAAGAAATCTCGTCGGCACCGGTAGCTTTGGCTCTGTGTATAAAGGAGTACTGAGAGATGGATTGCAGGTGGCGGTGAAGGTACTGAATCTGGCGGCAGGCGGCGCTCTGAAGAGCTTCGTGGCCGAGTGCGACGCTCTGAGGAATGCCAGGCACAGGAACCTGGTGAAGCTCATAACTGTATGCCTGAGCTTGGATCCCAGAAACGAGGAGTTCCGAGCCCTGGTGTACGAGTTCATGGGCAATGGAAGTTTGGAGGAATGGATCAGAGGTAAGAGACGGCATGAGGACGGCAGTGGGCTCAGTCTCCTAGAAAGATTGGACGCTGCCATCGATGTGGCGAGCGCTTTGGATTACTTGCACAACGACTGCGAAGTCCCGGTGGTGCACTGCGACCTTAAGCCAAGCAATGTGGTGCTGGACTCGGACATGACCGCAAAGGTGGGAGACTTCGGACTCGCCAAAGTGCTGGTAGACATGGAATCGACTGCAACTCATGGGCTCAAGGGATCAATTGGTTACATTCCACCAGGTACTCTCTCTCTCTCTCTCTCTCTCTCTCTCTCTCTCTCTCTCTCTCTCTCTCTCTTCTGTAAAATGCATCATTTACGAGTTTCCTTGACCAAAAACTATGAACAGAGTATGGATTTGGTGGAAAAGCTTCAGCGAAAGGCGACGTCTACAGCTACGGGGTGATGCTCCTGGAACTGATCACGGGGAAGAGCCCCACGGACGAATGTTTTGAAGGTGATCTGAGCCTGGAGAGATGGGTCAGAGCTGCATTCCCTGATGAACTGACTCGAGTCTTAGATGCTGAGCTCACGAAAGTTTCCATCTGCCATGGAGGCCGGGAGATAAGCCGGGAGAAGCAGGATGAGTGCTTGGTTTCAGTGACCGGTGTTGGATTATCCTGTGCTAAAGAGTCGCCCGATGCACGTCTCACCATTCGTGAGGCTCTTTCGCAGTTGAAGGGCATCAGAGATGGTCTTCTGAAGCTTGAACTTGCTATTACGATATAGATAGTAAGCTGAAGCATG
The DNA here is from genome assembly GCA_029747655.1 of Ensete ventricosum. Lineage (NCBI taxonomy): Eukaryota > Viridiplantae > Streptophyta > Magnoliopsida > Zingiberales > Musaceae > Ensete > Ensete ventricosum. The sequence goes on from JAQQAF010000008.1 coordinate 54,133,023, forward strand.
TCGAGGGCACTCATGTAGCAAGATAGAAACATCTATTATATTACAGATGTAGTGACTCCTACCACATAAATCTTGTAAACGATGTAGTAGTCGTCCTTTTAGACTCGTCGATATCAATTCAGCTGTAACAGTGCATCACCAACAAAGATTAAGAAGATTGAAATCTGCTAAAAGATTTCAACGTTCATATACTCCACAAACTGCGTGCACGCATGCCTGCCGAAGGCAACCAAAAAAGAGGAACTGAAACTTCAGAATCATAGCATTAGGAATCAGAATCGCTATGGCGATCGTCTGTCTTTGTGCAGCAGCCGTCGCCATTGTCGACGCTTGGGTTCTGTGTTTACTGAGATAGTGTTTCTGTGACCTTTTCGACGTTTGCTGTCACTTGGTGCAGCTACCGCAAGATATGATGCACAGGTCGATGGATTCCCCCGCCATTCGTCGATGTGTGACGCTCCTCACCGTCGATGGATTCTCCGGCCATTCGTCGGGCCGATCGGCCTCGGGACCGTAAGATATGATGCACAGGTCGAGGCCGCAGTAGACTGCAAGCTCGTCGGCCTTCTTCTTCCACCTCTGCAGTGACCGGTGGCGTGCTCTTATTATTGCTGTTTCTGAAGCCATCTTCGTGTAGGGAATCCTACCTCTGCATATGCCTCCAAGAAAGAAGTAATCAAGCAGTAAAAACATCGAGAAGCAAATAGACTTTTATCCCACCAAAATCCTCTCCTTGTATTTTTATTTTGAAAGACAAGACTCGATCTTACCAGCTAAACTAATCAGTATACTGTAAGTTTCCTTATCATTTCTGACTCCTAATTGGTTTAAGGAGTTACAGGAAATCTATCGAGTTATCCCACCAAAACCTCCTCTTATAAACATCTTCCACACAAAAGTCAAAGATCTTGAGATTATATTTGTGTATGTTAGCAAGAAGATTATGTATATTTTTTGTGTGCCATTTCTCTAGCATCAATAAAACCTTATCCACAGAAGATAGGTATGTGGTTTGTGTGGTTTGAGGCTCGGGGCTTTACGTCCACAAACGGGTACACATAAGAGAGCGAGTCACAGGAGATACCGGCCATGGCTACCACCGCAACCTTTCTTGCTCCGACTGGTTTCTGCATCCATGGCTGGTCGGCGAAGAGGAAGGTGGGAAGAGGCAGGAGGCCATGCTCCATTAAGTCCCAGCAGCAGCAGCAGCAGCTGGAACAGGAGCGGGATCAGCAACCAACACAAAGCCAAGCAAGCATTCCGCCGCCGCAGCAGCAGCAGCCGCTGCAGGAGAAGGCGAGGGTGCAGCAGCAGCAGCAGCCGTCGGCACAGCCGATGGCGAAGAGCAAGAACATGAGCAGAGAATACGGAGGGCAGTGGCTGAGCTGCTGCACCCGCCATGTAAGGATCTACGCCGCCTACATCGATCCCGTAACCCACGCCTTCGACCAGACGCAGATGGACAAGCTCACCCTCATCCTCGATCCCTCCGACGAGTTCGTCTGGACGCCCGGCGCCTGTCAACAGGTGTACGCCTACTTCCAAGAACTCGTCGACCACTACGAGGTATCGTCGCCCGCCTGTGACTTCAATTCTAGGCACAAAAAGACGATGACGAACTCGACTCTCTTTGTTCTTGAAAGGGGGCGCCGCTCTCGGAGTACACGCTTCGGTTGATCGGTTCAGACTTGGAGCACTACATCCGCAAACTGCTGTACGACGGTGAGATCAAGTACAACATGAATGCCAGGGTGCTCAACTTCAGCATGGGGCACCCCCGCGTTAAGTTCAACAGCAGTCAAATCCAGAACGTTTGACCTACAATTTTGATTGTGAGCAGTAAAATGAATGCCATGAAAAGTTTCAGATAAAGCATGTCCGTCTCTGTACAGTTTAAATTCTGTGATTTATAGTCGACGGAGATCATATTGTCTAACCTTAAATGCGATGAATCAAACCTACCTTATTTCATGTTTTGTAAACAGTACGTCTATATATATATATATATACTGCATCCTAAAACTTGCACTGGGAATGTACTGTTTCGGGATCCATCGGTGGGTGCAAAGGTGCTCACGAGTCGCCGTGTACGTTCACCGCTTGCATGTGCTAGTCACGTGCTGAAGCGCCGGCCGTCGTCTGTTTTATTCCTTTTCGCTCGCTATATAAGAGGGAAACGGAACGAGGGTTTCGAGACCTCGACTCTCGGTCCATGTCTGAGGAAGGAGATGCTTCCGACGAGCGACGACCATCGACACCCCTGCCGGGAAGATATCGCGGCCTGCCGGAGTCCCGATTCGCGTCTCCGTGTTTCTTTGTCCCGATTCAAGAAAGCCCCGACCGTCTTCTTCCTTCGATTTCGCCCTATGCGTGGGATCCGAGGAAGGGGATCGACCCGCTAATGTGACGTCGATTCCTCCGCTACAGTGTTGACCTGGCCGTCAAGTCATCACACCCTCGGACAGTTGGCCCGTCGATGTGGTCGACCCGACGCAAATAATCGGCCGGATATACTGGGGGCGCCAGTGGTCGTAAAGCCAACCTGACACAGGTAAGGTTGGCACCCCCCACCTGCAAACGCAAGCCACATTGCAAGTACAGCAAGCATGGTGGGAGGGTACGACGGCATGGTAAGCCATAAATGCAGTAAGGTTATCAGGTACGAATGATCTACATCACCCACTATAAAAGCTCCTGCACCTCTACGGGGCAGGGGGATCGCGAAAAAGAAACCACCCAACCTTCGGAGGGGTCACGTCGGGAACCTACCCGACCCGACCTTCTTGCAGGAGTCAGCGGTCGACCCGAACTGGAGTACTCCCTCCTCACCCGGACTCCACCACTCCAGCAGTCGACCTCCCAAGCCGAACTCTGAATCATCACTCATCCGGACGAGCTCCCACTCCGTACCGAGAAGACTACGGGCGAGCTAGCGCACACGGGCCTGAACCAGCAAGTGCTTGCTCAGCAGACTCGGAGGCTGAACGCATCTACTAGGCAAGCACCAGATTCTCCACTAACATTTTGGCGCTAGAAGGAGGGCTTGTGTCGCCAGAACGCCCATTCATGGATTCGGGTACGGAGCGCCAGACGAAACCTGACCACCCTCGACCGGCGGAGGAAGTCGCGGCTGCCATGCCAACCCCCAACCGCTTTTGGAGAATGATGACCGATCCGGGGTTCCCTTCACCCGCGTCAAACCCCGCGCTACTCATGGTCACGACAGAGGCTTTCCTCGGCCTCACTAGCCAGGTCCAAGCACTAGCGGGGATGGTGCAGACCATAATCTCATACCTACCCCAGCTTGTGCATTCAATGGTTCACCAACCGGCCCCCCCGGCGGCACCCCCGCAAACGGAGTCACCGACGGCCCCAAACCGGGGGATCCTGCTCGACTTTGAGGCGCCACCACCTCGGGTCGTCGAGGTCCTCCCAGCTTCGTCGACCCCGACGCTAGCCCGATCCCAAAGTCGCTCCTACAATCCAGCACTGACTGAGTTCGATCTTGACACCTTATCGACCAACTCCACCGACTCCTTGAGAGAGCAAGTTCGCCGAGTCTATCAGCGACTTGACGAAGTTCAGAAGGAAGTCCTCAGATCAAGGGAGGAGATTGGGGAAAGCTCTAAAGGCAGCTCCCCATTCACCCCCGAAATACAGTCCAAGCCCCTCCCGTCCACCTTCAGGCTCCCAGCCCTCGAGCCCTACGATGGCAGCAGCGACCCGATGGAGCATATCGCCACATTCTGCTCCCAAATGGCCCTTTACGACACTTCGGAGGAGCTGATGTGTCGGGCCTTCCCGACCACCCTTAGGGGATTGGCCAGGACGTGGTATGCTCGTCTCAAACCCGCATCTATACCCTCATTTGACGTGTTGGCAAAAGAATTCGAGTTGAACTTTTTGGCAAGCGCACGCCCGAGGCCAACCACAGCCTCACTTCTCGGAATGGCCCAAGGGAGCGACGAGCCCCTCTCCCAGTTTGTAGGAAGGTTCACATCACAGGTCCAGGGCATCCCCGACCTCCATCCGTCCCTGGCCATCTAAGCATTCCTGACGGGGCTGAGGCCATCAAGGTTCTTTTGGTCGTTGATCGAGCGACCACCAACAACTCTGCCCGAGATGTTGCAACGGGCGCACCAATATATGGCGACTGAGACGCTGATAGCTGGCAAGCGGGACGAAACGAAACGCTCCCGGGGAGAACAGTCTCGGGGGAATATGGCCCCACCTCTGAAGAGGCGGGAGGACAGGTCGGGTTTGCTGCCAGCCAGACCCCCCCCCCCCGATCCCCCTCAACTCGACTCGAACGGAGATCTTCTTCCAAATACGAGAAAAGGAGCTCTTGAAGGCACCAAGCCCGATGAAGTCGCATCCCGAGCGACGCGACAAGAGGAGGTACTGCCGCTTCCACCGGGAATATGGTCGCGACACCGAGGAATGTCGTGACCTCCAGTACCAAATTGAAGACCTTATCCGACGCGGGCACCTGCGGCGATATGTCCGCGAACAACCCCCTCTCCCAGACGGTCGGCCCTCCCGAGACCTGTCTCCCCGACCGCAGGGCCCGGTCGAAAAACAGATCGACGTCATCTTTGGCGATCCGGCATCGAGCGACAATAGCGCCTCGACACGAAAAGCATACGCGCGATCCGAGGTCGGAAAGATGTCGCTACATCATGAAGACCTCGACGTTACATTCAGGTCGAAAGACGAGGAGCACTCATCTCACGATGACGCGCTAGTAATCTCAATCCACATGACCAACGCCTACGTTAAGAGGGTCATGATCGACACGGAGAGTTCGACCGACATCCTGTATTTCGATGCCTTTCAACGGTTGGGATTGACCGACCTAGATCTCACCCCTCCAACATCTACCTTGACAGGGTTCACTGGGGATTTCATCTCTCCCATAGGAACAACCAAGATCCCTGTCACGTTCGGGGGGGGGGGAGCAACAGGCTAAAAAATTGTATAGTATATGGTATTTGTTTAATACGGTATAATATATGGTTTATGGTATATGGTATAGCAAAAAAGTTTCCAAGTTCAGGTGGACGTCAATTTAATTATATGAAAACATAAAAAATATAAAATATAAAAAGGTTAGAATTAAAGTCTAACAACAGGCTAAAAAATTAGAACGGGACACTGCGTTCTCATGGGCGCATCAGAGAAATTAGTATTTCTAGGAATTGGATCACAGATGAATGTAATTTTTTTTTATATTATATGACATCTTATAAATCCTATAAATCTTCTTTATTCACAAGCCGTCAGCATATGAGGCTGGCTGGATTTCCTGCTCATCGGGGCGGGGGTTGTTGACAGGAAGATGGGAGAAAACGGGGAAGTAAGCATCAAGTTCGAGTTGCTCCAAAATACGTCGCGAAGTCCAAAGATAAGAGGAGTGCCCGTCAATGTAGTCGGTCGCGTCGATCTGAATAATTAGGGCGGAAAAAGAAAGAAAAAAAAAAATGAAGATACCGGGCGGACAAAAAAAAAAATATATAACACAAAACTGAAACAAATTTACATTTTCAACTCCAGGAATATCAATGGGTTGAATTCCGGCCAACCCCTGCGAGAACAAACTGCACGCAGCAGAGAATATCAAAATATTCATTTTTTTTTAAAGGCCCCGATTTTCAAGACATAAAATGAAATACCTCGCACGAAAAGCCACTCCGAGTATCCAGTCATTCGTTGAATATACATTTATAAACCTCCCCGCAACTATCTGCAACCAAAAAAAAAAAGTACATTTTCTAATGCTAAAATATCATTTCTAAGCTTGCTAATAAATCCTGGCCAGGTTGCTAGTAAAATACCATTTCTAAGATTGATTTTTTTTTTTTTTTTTGGAACCCACATTCTGACGGTATGGGCACGAGTTGATCGGTTAGGAACAGAAACAAAAGATTCTTCCTAATCAAATATACAAAGAACAAATTTCTACCAATACTACTAGTACTACTACTACTACATTGCAAGAGTTAAAAAGAAACATTATTAGAGTGATGATGGTGGTCATATATACCTTTCTCACAATGTCCCACTGCTCACCTTTGACCGATAGAGGTGCACCAAGGAGTACAACTCTTTCTACAAGTCCCTCTGACAAGCCAGGAATGGGTGATCAGACAGACATATATCTAAATATTTAAACAGCGGACAGAGTGGAAACAAGAAAAAGCCGCCTCAAACATACCATTACCCCCTGAGACAGCCAATGCCTGCAGGCACTTGTATATAACGCGGGCTCCCAGCGAAAAGCCAACGAGTGTGACCGGCCTGGAAAATCGGGAAGCATCAGTTTGATTCATCTTAGGGGTGGGTTGAGAAAACAACTTCTAAGCTTGCCTATTTCCCTGCAATCCTTTCAACAACACTTCTGCCAGGAGCTTTCCCGCCTTATCCGACCTATAAAAACAAAGGCTCCAAAATAAGTTTTTTAATTGCACACAGTCTGCCCACGATGCAAACACAACAACAACATATATATATATATATATATATATGTTTGGAGCATCATCCAAAATCTTTGGAGCTAGCTGTACCTGTCAATAGCGATTGACCACTTGCTGTCAATAAAATCTGTGGCAGCAATTAAGGTAGCAGGCCATGCTAGTGCAGTTATAAGAGCGCTTAGCACCGTCATCATCGCACCTTGTTTCATCAACCCCATTGCCAGCCCTACGTGTAAGTAAAAAGAGAAATGGTGGTCAAAGAAACACTTACGGGGACACAATAAGAACTAATATCACTATTGTCAAGTTCAAAAGAATTACTTGATGTAAGCCAATCCTGGATCGCAGTGCTCATAGAAATCAAGTTCTTAGATTCCCATTGGAGGACATATCTGTCATTTTAATAATATATTATTACAAACAAACACAGAAATGCATTGCCTATTACTCCATATACATTGCAAAAACTTGTCAAGATACCAAAAAATGACAAAGTGCTAAGGTAAGTGGGCATTTTATTCTTACACCTCCATATTAGTTCCTAAAACTTCCTCCCTGTTCAACAGTTTTAAAATGATTTTATAATTAGTGTACATCATTGTAAGGTTCATACAAATAAATTTATTGACCTTTCTGATCCTTGAAGACAGTTATCACAAGTGAGGTTGACCTTATCACAAGTCCAATCCTACCACCAAGACATAATATACTTGGGTCCCAGAAAAGTGATGGTTCAAGCATACATTCTATGAACTACTCCATATTAAAAATTATGAAATCTGAAGGCCACCTTGCCCATCCACTAATTCTTACATAAATGAATATTATAGATGTTATTACATCATGTTCATCATTTTTACTACTACATGGACAGATAAATTAACTTCAAACCTCATGATTTTTTTTTATTCTTTTATTTTTTATTTTTTTGCAGGACAACCCTAAAGGGGGTGAACCAGGATCAATGGATAATGTCTACAATATCAAATCCAAGAACCAATATCCTAACTAGCTGGAATCCGGATAATAAAGTTACCACGGAGCAGCAATGTATGTGCACGTGGCACATGAATGAAAATGCTAGAAAAATTGCATGCCCAAAAGCAGCTCAGCTGATAATACAATTGACCTGCAAAGTCAAATGGATGATAGTGAAGAGGGAGTTATTCCTTCTGAGTACAGTTTTAACAAAGGAGGACAAAGGTTGTTAGTTCCATGGGTGCATATTATCAAGACTAAGTACCATAAGTGGCTGGACAACTGAAAAGAAAAGTAAATTATATAAGCCTTATATGAAATACACTAGCAATGATCTATCATAGCAATGTCCTGTGAAATACAAAAAAATCTCCAGTCCATGTAAGTTGACAAACCAAAAAATGCAAAATAAATGGAGCAGTCCTGAGAAGAACATTGTGGCAGAACAGGTATCAAAGAGAATGCACGTACCTCTCCAAGTTATCTTTTGGTCCTTCCCAAGGCCTTACAAAATCTTCCTCTTGGAAAACAAATCCAGAGACAAAGATACCAACTCCTAGGCGCTGATAAATAATAATAGTCGACGTTCAGTTATACAGTAGCATAAGACTTTCAATGTGTCCAGCACGATCCATTATAGCTACTACCTTTTGCACTTAACAGCATACAACTTAAATCATGCAAATAAGATGACTTCTTTTCATAATTTGACTAAAAGGGAGAACACTCACACCCTGATTATGGTTTTCTCCAATTTGCTTAAAATCAAATTCTTCAATACCTCCAATTCTTCTAGCCATTTTGCTTCCTGTTAGTCCAGCTCCAGCAGCTATGCTTTGCAAAATGAGGACATCAATTTAGTCTCTGATAACTTCCAGAGGAAACCTTCAAAGAAATTAAAATACACGGAAGTAGGGATATACAAACAATAATAGAAGTGGGATGGTGCAATTTGGGTCACAGCAAGAGAAAAGAGAGAGAGAGAGAGAGAGAGAGAGAGAGAGAGAGAGAGAGCAGAAGAGGACAGAGATTCACATCAGATGATATCATTGGAGAACATTTTCACTCTGGTGACTGTAGTGGGAGGCGAGGTTGCTCTCAGAGTATCAATTGATGGCATAGCCCGCAATCTTATTGGTGGAGATGACGCTAAGGAGCAAGGGGTGGTGGATGTGAAAGAAGACATTGTATTTGATCCAAAACAAAAGCTAGGCAGCAGTGACCAAGGAAGATGACACCCTTGGCGATGCAACCAAAGGGGGATGCAAAGGCAAAGGTTAAGACGGTGAAGGGGGTGGAGGAGAGAGAGAAGAAAAGAGAGATGAAGGTGCAGAAGAATAGATAGAGGTGGGAAAAGAGTTAAAGGAGCTGTCAATAGCTACTGAAGGGTTTAGAAAAAGAGAGAAAAAACAGGCACTGTTATTGGTATCAAGCACTAGGCTGACTGCCAGGTTCATCTTGGTACCAGTTGCTTTACCGATGGATCTGGTCCACATGCCAATTGGCCATCAAACCGATAAATATCAATTGACACCAATCAGCACAACCAGTTCTTTAAAGCCTTGCTTAAGATCCACACCCTCCTCTACATGTTTCCCCACTTCAACGTAGCTAACCTTCTGACCATCTAAAGCTATCATAATAAGGAATCCACCTAATCCTTTTCTTACTGTTGAGTGGAATAACCAAGAAGCACCACTGGAATATGTGTGCCACAAGGATGATTTTAATAACTCTTCCTCTCCTCTAGAAGATTTTCACTCAAATTACAGTGAAATGAGATTTCAATCATCTAAGGTGTGATTATCCCAAAAGATATATTTAAGAAGAAATTACGAAGGAAGTCAAGTTTCTATGAAAAGAAGGTTAAAGTGGCACTGTGAACTTGGGCACTTCGATGTTACACTTTATGTTAATGCTATAAATGATTTAATCATAATGATGGTGCTTGTTAAAAATTAAACACGTAATAGACAAGAAGTAATAAAGTTAAAATGTTCACCTCCAAAGGATGCAGCAACAGCTACAGAACCAGCCACCGATCCAGCTGCAGTAGCTATGGCTGCAAATCCACTTGCTCCAACAATAGGGACAAGTGTCCCTAATGTGGGAGCTAAAGCACTAAACCCTGCAGCTATTGCTGGAGCAGCTAAACCTGTTGATTGGTAAAGAAAACAGTTCATGAAATTTATGTGTAAGTTTTATCATCATAAGTATGCCATTTATTTCCAAATATTTGGCCAAAACATACCTCCAGTTATAGCCAACAAGGCTCCTCCAGTCAATGCAGCTGCACCTATGATGCCACCACGCTTCCATTTAGACCACTTACTCTTTGTAGATTCACTTTCTTGGGATTGAACTTCCTCTTTAGCTGCAGCCATTGCGGAGCAAGCGACCATGATCTCCATAGCTTCCTATAAGTATAAAATTTAAATCATAAAAATTTAGAGCTCTGAATTAATTGTTTGCAAGGGTGTGGCAAAAGTCTAATCTTCCTTAAGTACATTTATATTCTCAACTGGTCTTTCTAAAATCATGGAGGGAATCTAAAGAAGTTAACTGCTCTTGCTAGAAAATGAACAACATTCTGCAAGAAATAATTAATTACAATATGAATGTCCACAACTGAACATATACAAAGGTCATTAGTTACTAATAACAATCAGTTGGACAGTTGATTCAAAAATGAAAGATTGCATATAAAATAAAAAGGAACTACCTCTTTCATTATCACAGCAAAAGAAATAAAAAAGAAAACAGACATAAGTGCAAGAAAGCCCTTACTGCAAACTAACTCAATCTATTGATGAACCGAAAAACCCTGACTAATTCAATGCACCTCATCGAAAAATTTACTGGCAAGACTTGACCTGGAATAGTTATAGCAAGTTCCTGGTATGTCCATCTTAAAATTCAGCAACTTCTCTGATACTTATAGAGGTTAGTTGCTCATCTTGCTGCCATCTTGTTCAGTTTTATTGCCTGAACACTATTGCTAAGATTGTAACACTTATTTTCTCTCCTTTAAGCATCTGTTCTCCATCTGGCTGTCAAAATATGACGGAAGCTTATTCTTGCTTGTCTAGAATCTGGGGTCCTGTGACTTGTAAGGAAACCATAATCTCATATTGCTTCATAGGATAATGAGAGACAATATTTCAAGCAATTCTTTCAGCTCTTCCTGATGCTTGCCAGGTGGTCTGCCACTTTCTAACCAATCTTCCTAAGTTAAACAACTAATGACTTTTGTCTCCCCTCTGACTATCTTAACGAAAGAAGCCCGATGACAGCCTCAACAACTCAAAATAGTTCTCAAGAACAAGCATTCATGGACAGTGTCACATGTCTAAACAAAAATCCTACTTTGTTACATTACTAAGGTAAATATTGTGGAAGGCAAATATTAATAAAATATCTCAAACACAAACAAAACAGGCACCACAAAAATAATGCTAAAGTCCCATATAATAGAAAAGAAAATTGAATATATAACTCATCCTACTCAAACTAGAAAACACAACTATTCAATTGTTATTCTTGAATAAATATGCAAGCAGTAGATCGATATTTCTAAATGTTCTGTCACCCCATTGGACATATAAATAGCCTAAAGTGCATCATGATCAATCAAATCCACTACCATTTCTCTGAGAAGTGTGCTTGATCATGGATATGTGTTTTATCATTTTTGAAATTCAAGATTTTAGCATCGGATAAAATGTTCAGGGGTTTTTTCAATGTAACTTAGTGCCAAGTGTCAGTTTGCTCTCTCCATGTCATAAGATGAACCTGGCTGTAAGAATTATGCAAGAAAGCAATCAAAGTAATTTTAAGGCCCAGCAAGTAATTCGTCACCTTACAAAGCATTAGTCAATGCCATCTGACATTCAGCTAAAGCTGGATCCTCCTTTAGTACCAAAACCAATGAAACACTTTAAGAAACATGTCATGTATATGTTATAGTGTGCTTTCAGCATGCGTTGTCTATATCTAGATATGAAAAGTTTTGATTGTATGCAAGATTCAACATTCTCATGCTGCCAAGAACTAATAGATATCATTGTCCATATAAACATAACACATGAAACAACATATTACCTAATATGAGGTTATTATTTTATGTGTCATTATTGAACTTTTAAAAGAATGATCGAATCAAGAGACAAACCACTTTGATCCACTTGACATCAAGCCATGTTGCTAGCAACCGTAGGGCAACACGATGTCGAGCATCATAGCCCTTTCGAAACTTAAAAACTTTTTTGTTGTCTTGAGGTGTATCAGCCACGCATGCTGAAAGAAGCTCATATAGCAATACCATTCTCCGCTGACGATAATAAGGAGTGTCTTGTACGATTGTTGTTTCACCATTCTCCACTTTGAATGACACCTTGGAATTTCTCCCTTCCAAAGTCTGAGAAGTTTCTGATATCCCATCAAAGCTCTTACTGGACGAACCCAATGTAGCTCTATCATGATATTCCTGATCACAATTGTGATGTGTCTCCTTGGATGTCATAGCTCTATCATGATATTCCTGATCATAATTGTGATGCTCCTCCTTGGATGTCCCACCTGAGGAACAGGCAGCTTCTAAGCTCACTGCCATAGCATCAACCGCTTCAGCCAAAGTTAGTTCTTGCTCATACTTCTCTGAAGAACTTTCACTGTCTTCTTCAAATATTATTCTCAGGTACTGCAATGTAATGAGCAAAACCACAAGTCATGGGAGATCTGAAGAAGAAAAAGACAATTTAGTAATAACAACTCATCAAGCATTGATATTCTGTCAGTATGCATAGAATTTCAAAGAATCTAACCTGATATTATCAGGTACCAAATGGAGCTATGATTTAAGATCTAATTATTGAACAGCACGATGAAAATAACTCTTTTGTGCAGATTCAGTAAGAAAAATAGGCAGTAATAGTCTTTCCTTTAACTATAAAGCTTTTCGATTTAATTCTCCACCATCACCAGTTACCAAAGAGATAAAGTATAAAACTGAGTGTTTAAAAAATCCCATTGTACTTTATATTAAAGTTCACAATAAACTGATCTTATCATTGATCTAAAGGTATGTTTTGTTACAAAAATCTCCAAGTAAAGGCTACCCAAAGAATAATTGAATAGAATCAAGCACATACTCTCATTAGAAATTGTAATGAGGAGTAATGAGAGTATGAAAGTTGACATTTGATGAGATCAGCAGAAATTTATCTTTGAAAAAGGTGCATGCTTCATGTAATATCTGCTGTGCCTCATGCAAAATTGAAGCAAACCCCAACCTTTCCAAGGTCCCAAAATAAAGAGCACCGAGTGCAGGTATCTTTTCAACAACTGTTGTTCTAGGATTTAAGGATGTAACTAACTGTAAATATAATTATAACAGTACAACACAAAATGATCAGACAAAATTCATCATATTAATGTTCTGAAATATGGAAAGACAAATTAGGTAGCATGTGTACCAACAGTACACAAGACTCTAGCCAAGTTGAGGTCTGGGGAGAGCGAACATACATAATCTTAAACCTACAAGCAAAGAGACTATTTTTTGTAACTCAAAACCTAGCTGCTCAAGTTGGCAAGGATAAACCTTACTGTGGCATCAATTTTGCCAGCAGTGATTAGTAAATCAAATATATAAAAGGGAACAGTTTAGGCTCCATTTCAGAGGGAAATTGAAAAAAAACTGAATGGACAGAAGGGGAACCTTTTTTCAAGACCTTAAAAAGTGTTGAATGCAGTCAGTTCACAATTAAATGATCTGATTCCCATTGCCTACTAATCTGCAAGAAGAAAGTGAATGCTGTATGGGCAGTTACAGTAAGCAAAAAAGCAAGAATCCTGAGGGACCTGCATGGTGAAATAGAATATATTGTGTTCTCCTAAGAATATGGGAGAGTTAAGCCACAAAAAATTTGTGTGCTTTTAATTCTGCAATGCTTACTAAGCAGATCAAGTTCTCTCACTCTTTGATGGTGAGTACTATCCTAGACAATTTTTGGAAGACCGATGCACAAAATATTTGTGTGCTTTTAATTCTGCAATGCTTACTAAGCAGATCAAGTTCTCTCACTCTTTGATGGTGAGTACTATCCTAAGACAATTTTTGGAAGACCAATGCGGTTGCTAAAGTTCCTCTTCAAAATGCATTATTTAAGTTAAAGGGCTTCTTGACAAGGGTTAGAAATGCAGAGACTATTAACAGAACTAGTACTAAAGTCTGGCTTGATCCATGGTTACACTATTTGAAAGGGTTTGGAGTCCAATCTCCTGTTTCTACTCTGTCATTTGCGTTAATGCACTTATATATAATGACAGGAGTTTCTTCACTAAGAACAAGTGCAGAAAATTCTTAAAATTCAAGCAGAAAGCTGGATGATGATATTATCGGGCACTATTTTAGTCATAATCTATTAAATTAACTTCAGCCATCACATCACTTTCCAATACTATAAGCTAATCAAGGAGCAGGTTATTCATCAAGGACTACAGATAACGATCTCTGAAGTATAATTAATAAGCTACAAGTTCCCCCAAGTAAGAAATTTGTGTGACAGCTTTGTCATGATGCTTTGCCAACCTTATCTGAATGGTTGGCAAACCATCTGTTGATGCTTTGTCAAACATAAGGTTCAGTTAACTTATCTTTATACTTTTTATTAACAAGTTCAGTTAACTTAGTCTGGTCATGTGAAGAGGGGCAACAATACGGCAGCACGTTTGTTAGCTAAGGAGGCTCCTGATCATAGTTATTATAACCACATCGGGAAGCCATCCGATCAAGCCTAGGGTCACTGGTCAATCCGGTGGTTCAATTAGTTGGACCGCATGTTTAATTAAAAATATTTTAAAATATATTAATAATATAAAATTATATACAGTAGAAATCTATAATATTAAAACTAATTTTAAAAAATATATAGAAAATAATAAAAATGATAATATCAACCAAATCTTTCGAACTGTAACGGACTTAGCTGGTTTTGCCTAAGCCGTGCGACACCCTCGCGAGTCCGTCCGCAAAGGTCAGCCTTCCCGAAACCTCCTAGGGTCCCTTAGGACCTACAAAAGAGAAAACAGGTTAGAGGAAACACTTCCCACGGGATCCACAAACAATAGCTTTAGCAAACACTTTATATAGCCAATGCAAATTACAACTATGAACTTTACAAGTTCGGAATGGTTGTCCACAAAGGATGATGGTCCATTACAGACCGAAGTCCCTACAAGTGCTTACAAGACACACACGTATTTACAAGCCGAAATCGACCACAAAGCAAACCAAACTAGGGATGCCAAGCTTACTGCAAGCCCGCTACTTACTGTACAAGGTATGTATACAAACCAAAGGACACAGACAAACATGAGTATTTCATCAAATACCTTGTTTACATTTTTGTCCTTGAAATTCTCCCTCATTTATTCCTTCGACATCCTCGTTGAAGCCATTGTAGATACTGCATCTCTTCGCCTTTTGCTGAATCTTAAATCTTTTGCTCTAGTTGCAACATGCTTCTTGGCTCCTAGCTGCTTTCCGCTGTTGTTGTTGAGTAGATGAACTTCGATCCACCATACTGCTTCAATTCGCCAGTGGCTAACTCTGTTGTGGGGTTGGCTAAGCTGTGCTAATCCTTGTTGATTTCTACGGATCCTTCTGGTGAAGAAAAAGACCTTCCTTGTTATGTGCCAGTATTGCAATAGTCACATATTACTTAAACTGGATGGCTGCTTGTTGGAGCTTTAACGAGCATTGCTTCACAGACTTCGAAGTTTTTTAGGTCCTTCCTCCACAAGATTCGCTCATTGATCCTTCTTCAACTTTAATTGTCACTTTCAAGTAAGTTTGCATCACTCTCGCTTTCGATTGGCATTTAATTAGGAAATGAAGCGAACAATCTACTCTCAGTAGTACTGATCACCAATAGTGAGGATTTGACAACTATTGTCTTCTATAAGCTTTCTTCGAAGGGTCACTGAACTTGTGCAGAGCTCCTTTGCTGGATAAGTAAGACAACCAGGATACTCGACTTCACCCATTCTCTTAGGAGTTGAGAAGGCAAAGGTTACTCGATTTCGTTTGCCTCCTCGAGGTTGTACTTCATGCATTGAGCTGGTTATTAGCATTCGCCCGCTTTTTGCTCATACTTCTGAAGCACTTGAAGTGTTTGCACTCCTTTTGAGTTAGTTACTATGATTTGTCTTCCCACTGTCATTGAACTTCTGGAACGCAAGAAGTTTTGCTCGAAAAGAGCAAAAAGTTTATCCCAACTTGGAGTCCCCCTAACTTGGAGTAAGTCTTTGATAGTTCTGGTCGCCTCTGGGATTGAACCGTCTTTTCAATCATCTTTGCCGCCTACTCCTCTGAGTAGAAAAGGTACAACACCGCGTACTGCCTACTTTGTTCCTTGGTCAAGCACTCTTACATCATCCTGAAGTCCCTCATTTTCGACTATCTTGATGAGAAGCCCATTGACCTGTCTTATGAAGTTCCTTGGCCTTTGCCCTTCCGCCCTGTCTTAGTACTTGGAGTTTGCCTCTGCATTCTCCATCTCCTCGGCCCCTTTTACGACCAACGCTCTCCCTCCATGTGAGCAAGGGATCGATGACTCCACGGAAGTCCCGCCTTTGTGGTACCATGGCGCTGTCGAGCCCATGGCCCTACTATCCGTTGCCTTGCCTCTACGTCCCTTTCTCCGCGATCAGTAGATCCGCCTCTGTGGCATTATGGCGCTCCTCCGAGTCCACCTCCTTTCTAACCGACGCTTGCTTTTGGATAACTAAGCACCTCTGGACTCGTCATCGCTTCCTCGACCCTTTCGACCCCCTACTTCAACACCTCTGTGATCTCCTAGCAATTCTCCTTAGTCGATGGAAAGATAGACTGCAACTCTCATACATGGCCTCTGCCATCTTGTTGCAGGGCTTGCGCCGATTCTGTTCTCCTTAGCTTCCTTGGTAGCAACGTTCGCTTACTCGACCTTGTCCTCTGACTTGTCGGGCTCCCTTAAGCGAATATAAGCACTGGAGCAGTCCAACTCTCCAATCGCTCTGATCATACCTCTGTATGATCAAGTCCCCTCCATGGGACTCACTAGTACTTGCAATCTGACTTCTCCCTCGGTGGTATATAGCCCCCATATGCTGATGACTAACGCTTTCATCCGATGCAAGATTCAATGCAAACACACGGAAGACCCACCACTGCGATACCATGGTATTCACTCCTTGAATCCATAGCCCTTCTTTCCACTGTATTATTTATTGAAGTGGAGCTCCCAGTAGTTTCTGATCATACCTCCGCATGATTGTGTCCCTCATGGGACATCTCCACATATGTTATATTGCTACGAACTATTCCACCACGATCCGCTGCACCATATCGACTCCTGGTGATATCTCCATTGCATTTAGATTATTATATGATGAACTCGGACGACGATCTCTCCATGTGTGGCTTCTGCCAACACATCGTAGGCCTCCATCATCTCCAAATTTTGTTCGCTCCTTTGGCAATTCACCTTCGTCCACCCACTCTTGGGTCACACTCGGACGAATAACTCTAAGATAGTCCGTCGCCTAGTAGCTCCCGAAATCCCTCGACTTTGTTGAAATTGATGCACCATTATCTGGATCCTGGGTCTCTGTCCCCTCACCAGCACAATCTCCGTTGCGCACCGCTTTCTTCATGACAACTCGAATAGCAGCACTATGGTATATTCTTCAAGAGTACCCGCCCCTGCGTCCTCTTGTCCCGTGCTAAGGCCTTCTGATTCCAACTTCGTCTCTGCAAGTTGAATCACCTTAGTTCCTCTGTCAAATGCTTTTCTGAGATAAGATGCATATGCCTCGAAGCTCCCTTCATCTTTGACATCATGCAAAATAAGTCTACCCCATCAGAAATGAAGAACCCATGGAACGACATAATCCCACTCTTGCCTCTACAAGAGTTCATGTCCTTGACCTCTGTCCAAGGAAAGCTCTGTGCTTCCACTCTATGTTTTCATCTTCTACGTCGACTCCCTTCATGCGGCTTGTATATTTCATCAAGTTTCACCCAAGTTGCTCTGCCTCTCGATTGGCATTGAGTTGATGGTGGCCCTTATGCCCACCATTCCACGGGTCAACCCTCCGTTGAGTTTGATTTCCACATCGACTCTAAATGTGCCTTCGTATAATGTTGCCATGGTCGCTCCCCCACTTGATCTCGCAATGCATCCACCAATGCATTACTTCATTCAAGATCATGCAACGACTCCTCGCTGCTCGCTCGATCAGTTAAGCTTTATGGAGATATTGTTTTGAGGTACTCTTCATCAACATGTGCAGTCCGCTGTACATGATTTTCCTTCTGGAGAACCAGGACCTATCCCTCCTGGATATGTATCCTTTTGGAGCAACTTTTCTCTTTACATTCTTCCCACTGGAAGTTTCGAAGACCACTATCCCCTTTGGACTACTCCATCTTACTGAACAACTTGTGTCTTATTCTGCCCCCGCCAATGCACTTGCTAGATTACGACTCTTTGCCAATACAGTCCCCACTGCACATTTTAAGGTCTAGCAATGTGCTGAACTTGTTGCGCACTTCAGCCTCCTACGGACGTATCCTTTCCATGCTGAAGAGAAAATTCTGATGCTCTATGGAGCTGAGTTCCAATCGTCTTGGGATGGCCACAAACACTCCATCGTCCGCATACAAGCCCTTGCATGAGTATCAAATTCTTCGAGTTAGCAATTCCCCTCACCTCTGTGAGCTTTGCATAACTCTTTTGATCGTTAAGCAACACATTTCACTTTGCACGGTCTCATCTTTTACCGAGCACCCCGCTTGCTGTAAGCATCATTAAGTTTGGTTGCCAACATCGAGCCGTAGCTCGAACTCGGCCATCCCAACCTTTATGCGCTACGCATTCTTCTTAGCTTGCTTCTCCTTATGGTGCCGCTCACGCAAAGGGTTGACCATTCCTCTGAATGTCAAACTTGGATGCCCACTCCTCTGAGCGACTCCTTTCCCTACATCTCAATTTCTGTTTCCCCCAAACGGTTGCGCGTGTTGGCTGCCCTCCACACAACCCAGCTAGGTCCCCCACGTTTGTATGACAAGTGTTTCTACGTGTACTTGTCATGCTCTGATACCAAAATGTCACGGACTTAGCTGGTTTTGCGTAAGCCGTGCGACACCCTTGCGAGTCCGTCCGCAAAGGTCAACCTTTCCGAAACCTCCTAGGGTCCCTTAGGACCTATAAAAGAGAAAACGGGTCAGAGGAAGCACTTCCCACGGGATCCACATAGCAAACACTTTATATAGCAAATGCAAATTACAACTACGGACTTAACAAGTTCGGAACGGTTGCCCACAAAGGATAATGGTCCATTACAGACCGAAGTCCCTACAAGTGCATACGAGACACACTTATATTTACAAGCCGAAATCGATCACAAAGCAAACCAAACTAGGGCTGCCAAGATTACTGCAAGTCTGCTACTTGTTGTACAAGGTATGTACGCAAACCAAAGGACACGGACAAACATGAACATTTTATCAAACACCTTGTTTATATTTTTGTTTGTGACATAACGGTTCACAAATTGAACCAACCATACCACTATAGTCACTTAGTACAAAACAACACACAACAACAACCCTTGAAAGTTACTTGGGGTCTTTCTCAGTTACCATTGCAACCACAATACACAAGAATTAAAAAACTAAGGCAAGATAACAAGCAGATTCTTGCATTATCACCACAATTGCCTACAAAGAAACCAAGTTACCTTTCTTTGTCACCCCAAGACAATTAGAGCTCACCAAAACCAAAAACTATGGCAAGCTAACAATAGGAACTTTGCATTATCACCAATGGGTACCTATAGAGAAAGCAACTTGGACCCTCCTTGGCTATCCCATTGCCATCACAACTCGTGAGGACTAGAAACTTGCAAAAGTTAACACCCGTATTCTTACAATATGGTTAGGATAGCCGATAAAGAAAGCAAGTCAGACCCTTCTTGGCTACCATTACAGGTCTTGACACACGATTCTTCCATTATCACCATGATAGCCTACAGAGAAACGAAGTCGGACGATTCTTGGCTATCATTACCAACACAACTCACAAGTACCAAGGATTAGGGCAGGCAAGCTAACACTGAATCTTCCATTATCACCATGACCACCTACAGAGCAAGCAAGTTGTACCCTCCCAGGCGATTATTACCTTCACGACTCAAAGAACCAGAAACTAGGGCAAGATTAAGCAGATTCTCCCATAATCACTAGATCGCCCACAGAGAAAGCATGTCCAACCATTCTTGCTAGAATTACCATCACAACTCAGAAGAACAAAAAAAATAGTGCAAGCTAATAAGCAGTTTCTTCGATTATCACGACGATCGCCCATAAAGAAAGCGATTCGACAAAGAGAACAAATCAACGGAGTCAAAAGGAAATCGAGTGTACCGCTCCTATGTGATGCTTGGCCATGGAGGACGCCGCAGTCTCTTCCAAGCCCGACCAGGCCTTGGGGTCGATGTCCAAGAACCTATTTCCCCAACGAAGAAAGAATAAAGAAAGACTCGGAAACATTTTTGTCGAAAGGAAGGAGAGGAGAGAACGGGAGAGGGGGGGGGGACCTGAAGACGGGGCGGAGAAGGCCGCACGACTCGTGGGTCCAGAGCTCGGGGTCATCGCCCTCGCTGCTGGTGGCGCTTCCGGTGCTGCATCGGCCCTGTGCGTCGGCGTCGGGGTCGTCGTAGCCGAGGGGGCGGGTCTGGTGGATCTGGGCCTGGCGGAGGGCAAGCGCCAGCAGCGCGCCCGCCGCGTACCGATGCGTCGGGTTCAGCATCGATGGGGCCATCGCGGCCGGGGCCCCGCCGTGCGCGTTCTTGATCTCGGTGGTGGTGGTGGTGGTGGTGGCGATCAACCGAGGAGACTGGGTGGCAATAGAGGACGGACCGTAACGCGCCTCTTCTTACCCCCCGTGCTTATAACCCTTCTCCGATTGCGTCACATCACACGTCAGCTCTATCAGCTCTTATCATTTCCTCCATCTCTCTCTTCTGTACGAAAGAGTTCGTTGTGGGTGTCAAGAAAAGTAACTAACTAATTAATAAATATGCAAATAAGAATTAATAATAACGGAGAAATATATAGAAAACAAGATTATATGATCACATTTGTGGTTGACCATTACACCCGTCTTTGCATAAATCAAAGCTTCATTTTTTTTACTTAAAATATTTATAAATCTTAATAATAACAAAAGATCCCAAATGAATATTGATATGACAAATGTCGACCTGACTGCCAAGTCATCACACCCTCGGACAGCTGGCCTGCCGACGTGGTCGACCCGACGCAGGTAACTGGCCGGATATACGGGGGGCGCCAGTCGTCGTACAGCCGACCTGACACAGGTAAGGTCGACACCCCCCACCTGCAAACGCACGCCTCATTGCAAGGATTGCAAGCATGGTGGAGGGTACGACAGCATGGTACGCCTCATTGCAAGGACGACAAGCATGGTGAAGGGTACGATGGCATGGTAAGCCATAAAAGCGGTAAGGTCATCAAGTACGAATGATCTACAGCACCCACTATAAAAGCTCCTGCACCTCTACGAGGCAGGGGGATGAGAAAAAAAATGAATCCACGAACTAACTTGATCTTCGGAGGGGTCACGTCGAGGACCTACCCAACCCGACCTTCTTGCAGGAGTCGGCGGTCGACCCGAATTGGATTACTCCCTCTTCACCCGGACTCCACTCCAACAGCCGACCTCCCAAGCCGAGCTTTGAATCACTACACATCCGAGCGGGCTCCCACTTCGTACCGAGGAGACCACGGGCGAGCTAGCGCACACGGGCCTGAACCAGCGAGTGCTTGCTAAGCAGACTCGGAGGCTAAACGCATCTACTAGGCAAGCACCAGATTCTCCACTAACATTTTGGCGCTAGAAGGAGGGCCGATGTCGTCAGAACGCCCATTCACGGATTCGGGTACGGAGCGCCAGACGGAACCTGACCACCCTCGACCGGCGGAGGAGGTCGCGGCTGCCATGCCAACCCCCAACCGTTTTTGGAGGATGATGACCGACCCGGGGTTCCCCTCACCCGCATCAAACCCTGCGTCACTCATGGTCACGGTAGAGGCTTTCCTCGGCCTCACCAGCCAGGTCCAAGCACTAGCGGGGATAGTGCAGACCATAATCTCATACCTACCCTAACTTGTGCATTCAACGGCTTACCAACCACCCCCCCCCCCCCCCCCCCCCCCCCCGCGGCGCCTCCGCAAACGGAGTCACCGAGGGTCCCAAACCGGGGAATCCCGCCCGACGTTGAGGCGCCACCACCTCGGGTCGCCGAGGTCCTCCCAGCTTCGCCGACCCCGACGCCAAACCAATCCCAAAGTCGCTCTCACAATCCAGCACCGACTGAACTTGATCTCGACACCTTATCGGCCGACTCCACCGACTCCTTGAGGGAGCAAGTTCGCCGAGTCCATCAGCGACTTGACGAAGTCCAGAAGGAAGTCCTCAGATCGAAAGAAGAGACTGGGGAAAGCTCTAAAGGGGGCTCCCCGTTCACCCCCGAGATACAGTCCAAGCCCCTCCCGGCCACCTTCAGGCTCCCAGCCCTCGAGCCCTACAATGGCAGCGGCGACCCGATGGAACATGTCGCCACATTCCGCTCCCAAATGGCCCTTTACGACACTTCGGAGGCGCTGATGTGTCAAGCCTTCTCGACCACCCTTAGGGGATCGGCCAGAACCTGGTATGCTCGTCTCAAACCCGCGTCCATACCATCATTTGACGTGTTGGCAAGAGAGTTCGGGTTGAACTTTTTGGCAAGTGCACGCCCGAGGCCTACCACAGCCTCACTCCTCGGAATGGCCCAAGGGAGCGACGAGCCCCTCTCCCAGTTTGTAAGAAGATTCACATCACAAGTCCAGGGCATCCCCGACCTCCATCCGTCCCTGGCCATCCAAGCATTCCTGAAGGAGCTGAAGCCATCAAGGTTCTTTTGGTTGCTGATCGAGCGACCACCAACAACTCTGCCCGAGATGTTGCAACGGGCGCACCAATATGTGGCGGTCGAGACGCTGATAGCTGGCAAGCGGGACGAGACGAAACGCTCCTGGGGGGAACAGTCTCGTGGGCATCTGGTCCCACCTCCGAAGAGAAGAGAGGACAGGTCGGGCTTGCTGCCAGCCAGACCTCCCCCGATCCCCCTCAACTCAACCCGAACGGAGATCTTCTTCCAAATACGAGAAAAAGAGCTCTTGAAGGCACCAAGCCCGATGAAGTCGCATCCCGAGCGGCGCGACAAGAGGAGGTACTGCCGCTTCCACCGAGAATATAGTCACGACACCGAGGAATGTCGTGACCTCTAGTACCAAATTGAAGACCTTATCCGGCACGGGCACCTGCGACGATATGTCCACGAACAACCCCCTCTCCCAGACGGTCGGCCCTCCCGAGACATGTCTCCCCGACCGCAGGGCCCGGTCGAAAAACAGATCGAGGTCATCTTTGGCGGTCCAGCATCAGGCGGCAATAGCTCCTCGGCGCGAAAAGCATACGCGCGATCCGAGGCTGGAAAGAGGCCGCTACATCATGAAGACCTCGACGTCACATTCAGGTCGGAAGACGAGGAGCACTCATCTCACGATGACGCGCTAGTAATCTCAATCTGCATGGCCAACGCCTACGTCAAGAGGGTCATGATCGACACGGGGAGTTCGACCGACATCCTGTATTTCGATGCCTTTCAACGCTTGGGATTGACCGACCTAGACCTCACCCCCCTAACATCTACCTTGACAGGGTTCACTGGGGATTCCATCTCTCCCATGGGAACAACCACGATCCCTGTCACGTTCGGGGGGGAGTCGAGATCAAAGACTCTGCTGGTATCATTCATGGTGGTCAAGCTCCCATCTGCGTACAATGCCATCATCGGGCGCCCGACCCTCAATCGGCTTAGGGCGGTCGTGTCAACGTACCACCGGGTGTTGAAGTTCCCGACTCGAGCTGGGGTCGGCGAGGTCAGAAGTGACCCAAGGGAATCCAGGCAATGCTACTTAACGGCGACAACGTTGTGCAAGAGGCCGAGAACCAAACCATTTGGTGTCATGCCCCCAGGTCCAGAAGAGAACACCCGAGACACCCACTCTGCGGAAAGAGTCCTAGAACTGTCACTGGACCAGAACCGCCTTGATAAGCTGGTAAAGGTCGGGTCGAAGCTTGCAGAGAATCAACAAGTTCAACTGATAGATTTCCTACGGAAGAACGACGATGTCTTCGCATGGACCCCAAACGACATGCCGGGGGTCGACCCAGAGATCGCCCAACATTACTTAAACATCTCCCCCGACGCCCGACCTGTGAATCAGCGTCCGCGCAAATTCGCTTCGGACCGACAGAAGGCTATAGAAGATGAGGTCACTCGTCTATTGGACGCACAGCTTATCGAAGAAGTGAAATACCCGACTTGGTTGTCCAATGTTGTACTTGTCAAAAAAGCAAATGGAAATTGGCGAATGTGCGTTGATTATACTGACCTCAATTGGGCTTGCCCGAAGGACTGCTACCCACTTCCCCGCATCGACCAACTTGTGGATGCCACGTCGGGGCATCAGCTGCTTTCCTTCATGGATGCCTTCTCAGGGTACAACCAAATCCAAATGGCCCCGAGAGACAAAAGAAACACTGCCTTTATCACTCATAACGGAACGTATTGCTACAAGGTGATGTCGTTCGGATTGAAAAATATCGGCGCGACCTACAAGCGGCTCGTGAATCGTATGTTCAAGGACCAGGTCGGATGGAACATGGAGATTTATGTAGACGATATGATAGTCAAAAGCCGGCATGCCGAGACCCACCTCTCCGACCTGGAGGAGACATTTCGCACGCTGAGGCAATACAAGATGCGTCTCAACCCGGCGAAATGTACTTTCGGCATCACATCCGGGAAATTCCTCGGCTTTATAGTACATCAACGGGGAATCGACGCCAATTCCGACAAGATAAAAGCGATACAGGAGATGCAGCCCCCCAGGACTATAAAAGAGGTCCAACGACTTACGGGAAGGTTAGCAGCCCAAAGCCGCTTCATTTCCCGAGTTGGAGACAAGAGTTCTACCTTTTTTCGCGCACTAAAGTCGGCAAAAGACTTCAAATGGACCCCCGAATGCGAGGAAGCATTCCGCCAACTCAAGAGTTACATCGAGAACCTACCGCAACTAGCCTCGGTGAAGGATGGGGAGCCCCTCGGCTTATACCTCGCTGCGATCGACCTGGCGGTTAGCTCGGTCCTGGTAACACTCGATAAAGCCAGGGAAAGGCTGATCTACTACACTAGCCGTGTTCTGGCGGGGCCTGAGCTCCGCTATGCCCCCATAGAAAGGATAGCTTTGGCGCTGATCCTGGCTTCCAGAAAACTGAGGCCGTATTTCCAGACACATCCTATCAAAGTAATAACCGACCAACCCTTGCGCCAGATCCTTTCCAAATTTGATATTGCAGGTCGGATGCTCAAGTGGTCGGTAGAGTTAGGGGAATTCGATATCGAATACGAGCCAAGAAAGGCGATCAAAGGCCAAGTGCTCGCGGACTTCCTCTCGGAGCTCGCACCTCCAGAAGTACTAGAGAACCCGAACCCTGGATGGACTCTACATATCGACGGCTCCGCCAACTCGGAAAGAGGAGTCGGCTTGGTACTCAAGGACCCCTCCGGCCACATCTACGAACATGCCCTGCGATTAGGATTCAAAGCTACAAACAATGAAGCCGAATACGAAGCGCTCTTGTTCGGTCTTAAGGTCGCGGTCGAGCTGGGAGCAGAAGACATCGAGATATTCACCGATTCCCAACTCGTCACTACCCAAGTTAACGACACGTTCGAGACCCAGGAAGTAGCAATGATCAAATACCTGGCCGAGGTGCGACTGATGACAGCTCGGTTTCGAAGGTGTACCATCACCAAGGTACCTCACAGCGAGAACGCGCAAGCAGACGCCTTAGCCAGGCTAGCTTCCTCCCGCGTGACCGACACACCGACCGGAGCAATGGTGAGGACCATTGGGCCCTCCATCGGTCCGACTATAATGACTGTTGATCAGGAAAACGGAGGCTGGACCGACGAGATCCTCCACTTCAAACAAGCAGGAGTCCTCCCCGAGGACAAGGCGGCTGCCCGAAGGATCAGAAGGACGGAATCATGGTACTACATCGTTGATGGCTGCCTCTACCGGCGAGGCTTCAGCCGACCCCTACTTCGCTGTCTGAACCCGACCGAGGCGCAAACCACCTTAGCCGAGATCCACGAGGGGATATGTGGAGACCATGTCGGCACTCGCACCTTGGCACACATGGTCCTCAGGCAGGGATACTACTGGCCCACACTACGAAAGGATGTCCAAGCTTATGTTCGAGCCATGCCAGAAGCACGCCCGATTCCAACATAAATCGATGGTACCACTCACGACTGCCGACTGCGCCTTGCCCTTCGCCCAATGGGGAATGGACCTCCTCGGCCCCTTCCCCCCAGCCTCGAGACAGAGAAGGTTTCTGATAGTCGGAGTCGACTATTTCACCAAATGGCTCGAAGCCGAGCCATTGGCCTCCATCACCGAGAGACAAGTTGAAGGGTTCGTATGGAAGAACATCATAACCAGGTTCGGCCTCCCTAGGGCCATCATCACAGACAACGACACGTAGTTCAACAATACGAAGTTCAAAGCATTTTGCCAAAGCTATCGCATCCAGCTGAAGTTCAGCTCGGTTGCTCATCCCCAAGCCAACGGGCTAGCCGAGGTAACAAACCGAGCCATTCTTGAAGGGTTGAAGAAAAAAGGGTCTCCAACGCTACGACTTCTTGGGTAGAGGAGCTCCCGAGTGTTCTATGAGCATTGAGAACGACTCCTAAAACCCCGACGGGGGAGTCCCCGTACAGCCTGGCATTCGGGAATGAAGCCGTGCTACCTCCCGAGGTGGTTTTCCCGACCCTCCGAGTCCAAACCCAACACCAGGAGGAGTCCGACCAACAGCTCCGTAGGAGCCTCGACCTATTGGAGGAGAAGCGTGCCGATGTCCATCTCCGAGCATTGGCCTACAGAAGAGCTGTCGCAAGAATCTACAATCGACGAGTACGCCCCCGACACGTCAGGACGGGCGACTTGGTGCTCCGAAAGACCGAGGTCAGCGACCCAACCCGGTCCTGCGACAAGCTGGCCCCGAACTGGGAGGGTCCCTACCAAGTTATCGATGTTATCCGAGACGGGACTTATACGCTGGCAACAATGGAAGGACGGGTGCTGCCAAGAACCTGGCACATCACAAACTTGCAAAAATTTTACGCATGACAATGTCAGCAAAATGACTTGGCTTGTATTGCAACTTGTACCGAGTTGAAACGCAACGATATCAGGAAAATAGCTTGACTTGTATTGATTTGGAACAAGTACAAAATAGGTCGAGAGCGATGATAAGGGCTACCCGACCCGAGTTACAAGCGTAAAAAAAAAAAGAAAAAGAAGTGGAGAACAAAATCAGGGCTCGGGAGGCACCGAGTCGTCAAAATCTTGTTGCCGCTCCATCGGCACTGAGTCGTCCTCGGGGTAGATGGTAAATGGATCTTCTTCGACGTCGGCATCAAGGTATCGGGCACGAAAGCGAGCCAGCGCCACCCGATACTCGTATTCATAAGTGACCCGACCCATCCGCTTCAGACCCTCTTTGAAGCCGAGGGACCCCTTGTACTAGGCGACCGCCTGCCACGACAGTTCGGCTCGGGCATGCTCCAGGTCCTTCACGGCCTGCAGCAGCTCATCATCCATCTTCCGAGCCCTGGTTCGGGCCTCCTTCAGCAGCTGCTGGGCGTCGCCCAGATGGCCCCGTATCGCCTGCAGCTCTTTCTCCGAGGCTTCGCGTCTAAGGAGCTCCTCGGCCCTTTCACCCTTTATTTTTTTGAGCTCCTCCCTCAGCCTGGACGCGCGTTCCTCGGCCTCGGCAACCGCCTCGGGTCCTCCCCTAGACTTCAGGGCGTTGAGCTCCTCTTGCAGCTGCCTGACCCGATGGTCCATGAAGGTGATCAGCTGACCCGCATCATGAACCCGGTCAACCAGCGCCATTTGGAAGTGTTGGCCCTGCACGAAAGGACAACCTTTAGAATGTAACAAAGGAAAGAAGAAAAAAAAAACCCACATTACTAAGGCACAAGTCGGGAGGCTTACCAGGACCATCTCCTTGGTGGCTCGGGTCATCAGAACCTCAGAGGGGAGCGTGTACAGCTCCCGCGCCAGTTGGGGATGGAGAAGCCCCCTTCCATACTCCTCGGCTGCCGACGAGTTGTTCAACACTTTCGTCGAATTTTTCAGCCCCGCCCACCAAGCCTTTAGCTCCTTCTCGGGGTCTTGATGCCCCAGGTCAGACATTAGCCGGGCATAATAGCCCTGGTCGCCCTTGTGAACCTTTGTTTTGAAAAGGTCTTTCATGGACCTCGGGCGCTCGTGGACTGGTGAAGCGGCCCCCTCCTCGGACTCAGCGGGTGCCTCCGGCCTCTCTGGCGATGCGGCAGGCTCCTTACCCTTGGAACGGGAGCGGGACCCTCCCTCGCCGATATGGGACTTGTGCTTTCTCGTCAGCACTTTCATCTTCTTCTGTTGCTTCCCCGCAACTTCTGCCTGTTCAGTCAGGGGGGGGGAGCCGGCCTTTTCGACGAAGCCCTCGGAGCCTCCCTTGCGGGAGACGTGCCGACCTCACGGGCGGTGGGGCGGCTCGGAGGAGCCTTTCCGCCAGTCACTCTCGGCATCCCGCGAAGCTCCCCGAGATCCATCCGGTCTGCATCCCGACTTACAGGTCAGTAAGAAATTAATAAAGCTAGAGCAAAGCAAAATGCTAGTACCCCTAGAGGCCGGACTCAAACCCGCCTCAGCGAGCCAAAGCTCGGTCATCTCCTTGATCGCACGAGAAGAGGAAAGAATCCCATTCAGTCGGCCGACCAGGACGGTCTCCTCCTCGGACAGATAAGGGGGGGCGTTGCCGATCGGATGAGCCGACCAGCTGAGCCCGAATCCCAAACCCAGACCACTAACGTAAAGATAGCGGGACTTCCAACCTTTGTTACTGGAAGGTGCCCCGCTGACCCTAAAACCAACTCGGGCGGTAAGATAATAACCGCCCCGACTCTTGCATCGGCGAAAACACGCCATGAACAAGTCCCGAGTCGGGATAATCCCGGCTCCTCGGCATTCACCCAAGAAAACCACAAGGTAACGCCACGAGTTGGGCGCTACCTGGCTAGGAGAAATTCTCCACCATTTCAGGCACTCCTCAATTAGAGGGTGCAAAGGAAACCGAAGACTGGCCTCCAAGGCATCTACCGAGATGCACATGCCGGGGACGTCCAAGCTATAAAGACGCTGCCCCGGCTCTAGAACATACAACCCGTATTCAGTCGGGATGCTGTACCGTGCCCTAATCACGGCAAGTGACCCCTCAGTCACCGCCGAGTCGAGATCATGATCTGACATCATGACCTCCAAATCCCTCTGAACCCTCGCGTCGATAGGCGACGGGGGCTCAGAAGACGCTCCCGAGGAACCAACATCGGGATCACTCCGACTTGTCTCCCCCGACCTCGAGGGAGAAACGACCCTGACACTAGTCGAGGAGTCCGACGAGGTCATCGCGACCTGTTCAAAAGGAGCTGCCGAGCTGAAAGGACGAAGGATGGCTATGGTGGTCCGAGATGGAGGCAGGAAGAAGGTAAAATGAGTGAGTAAGGTCTCTACCCAACCCCGCAGCTAACTTATAGCGCCCAAGGGAGTCGTTTCAGCTTCCTGAGGTAAGAGGAAGCGCCGCCACCCCGAAAAAGCACTCAACGCATTAAATGCGCCATAACTCTGACCGAAACCCTAGGTAGAGGATGGAAGATATATACACATATATATATATATATATATATATATATATGTATATATATAATATTGTCGCATAGGTATGATAGTACGCACATGATATATATATATATATATATATATATATATATATATATATATATATATATATATATATAATATTATCGCATAGGCGCAAATCCGGATTTGCGCCCGAGTCCACCCTCTCGGCCAAATCTCCGGACTTGCGCCCGAGTTCACCCTCTCGGCCAAAAATCCGGATTTGCGCACGAGTCCACCCTCTCGGCCAAATCTCCGGACTTGCGCCCGAGTTCACCCTCTCGGCCAAATCTCCGGATTTGCGCCCGAATTCACCCTCTCGGCCAAATCTCCGGACTTGCGCCCGAGTTTACCCTCTCGGCCAAATCTCCGGATTTGCGCCCGACTCCACCCTCTCGGCTAAATCTCCGGACTTGCGCCCGAGTTCACCCTCTTGGCCAAATCTCCGGATTTGCGCCCGAGTTCACCCTCTCGGCCAAATATCCGGATTTGCGCCCGAGTTCACCCTCTCGGCCAAATCCCCGGATTTGCGCCCGACTCCACCCTCTCGGCCAAATCTCCGGACTTGCGCCCGAATTCACCCTCTCGGCCAAAATCTCCGAATTTGCGCCCGAGGTCACCCTCTCGGCCAAATCTCCGGATTTGCGCCCGACTTCGCCCTCTCGGCCAAATCTCTGGATCTGCGCCCGAGTCCGACCTCTCGACCAAATCTCCGAATTTGCGCCCGACTTCATCCTTGGCAAGAGCCCTACATTGCAATTCCCGAGCTCCTGCTCGGTCGGATCGACTCTTGCTACATCGCAATTCCCGAGCTCATGCTCGGTCGGATCGACTCTTGATATATCGTAATTCCCGAGCTCATGCTCGGTCGGATCTACTCTTGCTGCATTACAATTCCCGAGCTCATGCTCGGTCGGATCGACTCTTGATACATCGTAATTCCCGAGCTCATGCTCGGTCAGATCTACTCTTGCTGCATTACAATTCCCGAGCTCATGCTCGGTCGGATCGACTCTTGATACATCATAATTCCCGAGCTCATGCTCGGTCGGATCTACTCTTGCTGCATTACAATTCCCGAGCTCATGCTCGGTCGGATCGACTCTTGATACATCGTAATTCCCGAGCTCATGCTCGGTCGGAACTACTCTTGCTGCATTACAATTCTCGAGCTCGTGCTCGGTCGGATCAACCACCGCACCATTTGAAATCCCCAAGTCCGCAATCAGAACTAGTTCAGGGCGATCTCGAACCAACGGTTAAGCACAAGACCTCATCTTCGACACCCTCATCAGGCGCCTCGAGAAGGTCTCCCCGGGGGGGGGGAAGAATGATATGACAAATGCCGACCTGGCTGCCAAGTCATCACACCCTCGGACAGCTGGCCCGCCGACGTGGCCGACCCGACGTAGGTAACCGGCCGGATATACGGGGGGCGCCAGTCGTCGTACAGCCGACCTGACACAGGTAAGGTCGACACCCCCCACCTGCAAAGGCACGCCTCATTGCAAGGACGACAAGCATGGTGGAGGGTACGGCGACATGGTAAGCCATAAAAGCGGTAAGGTCATCAAGTACGAATGATCTACAGCACCCACTATAAAAGCTCCTGCACCTCTACGGGGCAGGGGGATGAGAAAAAAAATGAATCCACGAACTAACTTGATCTTCGGAGGGGTCACGTCGAGGACCTACCCGACCCGACCTTCTTGCAGGAGTCGGCGGCCGACCCGAATTGGATTACTCCCTCTTCACCCGGACTCCACCACTCCAACAGCCGACCTCCCAAGCCGACCTCTGAATCACTACACGTCCGAGCGGGCTCCCACTTCGTACCGAGGAGACCACGGGCGAGCTAGCGCACACGGGCCTGAACCAGCGAGTGCTTGCTCAGTAGACTCGGAGGCTAAACGCATCTACTAGGCAAGCATCAGATTCTCCACTAACAAATATATAATTTCAATTATTCTGTTGGATAGGAGAGAAAAAACATTAAGACAAACGTTTCTGATCTCACCATTATTATATGATCACGATAAATTGTATGCATGGAGTTATGTATGTAGGCATTACAGGAAGGAGCTGCAGCTCTTCATTTATTGCATATGTGAAACACTGCGAACAGAGCAAAGCTTAACGGTGTGTACAAGTGGAAAGCTACCGAAGTGCTGCTTCTTTATCTCGGTCTTTCGTGGAAGCCAAATCCAAGAAAGAGATGAATCAATTCAGTGGGCAACTGAGTCGGGGTGTGGGGACGGCCACGAGCGGCACCGCCCGGGGTGCCGTCAGCCCGAACACGTCCCCCATGTCGAGCTCGGTCGGCATCATGCCGTCGGGCAGCGCCCAGGTGAAGCAGTGCAGCAGCTGCGCCACCGCGAGTTCCAGCTCGTGCATGCCCAGCTGCATGCCCGGGCACGACCGCCGACCGGAGCCGAAGGGCAAGAACTCGAAGCAGTTGCCTTTGAAGTCCAGAGCGGCCGCGTCGCCGCCGGGGGCGAATCGTGACGGTCGATATGCGTCGGCGTCCTTCCATGCCGACTCGTCGCGGCCGATGGCCCATACGTTGATCATGACTGGGCACCGGGCAGGAATGGAGTAGCCGGCGACCTCGCAGTGCTCGGCAGTCTGGTGGAGGAGGAGAGGGAAAGGGGGATGGAGACGCAGCGTCTCCTTGATGACGCATTTGAGGAAGGAGAGCTTGTCGAGATCGCTCTCGTGGACCTTCCGGTGGAGGCCTACGACCATGGCTAGTTCTTCTTGCACTCGTTTCAGGTCATCAGGGCTGGTAAGTAGATCGGCCAAGGCCCACTCGATGGCGATGGCCACCGTCTCCGTGCCGCCAAACATCACGTCCTGCGTGATTAGAGATCATCGCCAGCATTTGGTGATGAATAAAATATTTAGCTTAGCAGGTAGTAACAGAGCATGAGGAAATAGCAGCAGTATTACTTAATACCATCATTACAGCCTTGATGTTGGCCCTGGACAGCCTGAGCGTTCCGTTGAGATCATCTCCCTCCTCTCCTTGGCCGTGGTGGTGAGAAGACTCCTCGAGGAATGCGAGCATGTCGCCCACCATGTCTGCGTTCCCGGCGTCCGTGGCCGTGTGCTCATCGATGATCCTGTCGATGAAGCGGTCGAGTGTCGCCCGTGCCACCCTCAGCCGCTTGTTGATGCCCTGCGGATCCATCCAACTAAGCCACGGGATGAAGTCGCCGACGTTGAGGACTCCAAGGAGCGTGGAGATCTCCTGGACGACGGCGATGTACTCCTCCTGGTTCTCGTCGCTGCGCTTCCCAAACGCCGCCCGGAAGACGACGTTCTTGGTGAGAGTGAACGCGAGGTGGCGGACGTTGAAAGCGGAGCCGGCGTGCTTGGCGACGGTGCAGACGGCCGCATCGACCTCCTCAGGGATGGAGAGCCACGACTCCGCGTGCTTCCTCCGGCTGAAGAGCTTCATGACGGAGAGCTTGCGCATTTGGCGCCAGTAGGGGCCGCACTGGGCGAAGGCCAGGTCGGAGCGGTTGTAGGTGAGGCAGACGATGGCGGCGGTGGCGGGGCGGTTGGAGAAGACGCCGTCTTGCACTTGGAGGACTTGTCGGGCGACGTCCGGGGTGGACACCACGAAGTGGTGGACAAAGCCAAGGCGAAGGTGGAGGAGGCCGCCATGGAGTTTGGCGAGCCTGGCGAGGCCGCGGTGGGTGAGTTGGTCCATCAGTAACATGTTACCTATGATGGGTAGTGGCGTTGGCCCCGGCGGAAAGGGGAGCCTCCGCCGCCGCCTCCTTGCTGTAGTATCGACAACAAGTAGGAGCGTTAAAAGTAACATCAAACATAGTGTCAAGTGCATGGAGGTGACTTCTTCCAGCCATTCCATACTCGGTACTAAAATTGTGTGTTACTCTTCGAGGGAGTGAGTGCGGATTTATAGAATGATGGTCGATGTGGCCTTTCACTAACATGACAATGGAGGCAGGTGACGGAATCCAACGAGCGGGATCCACAAATCAGGTTAGTGACATGCCACCTCAGACCCTTCAGGAAAATTAAGTCGATATATGTACACTCAGATAATGATATCTGAGCCACGACATGAAGCAATTATGAAAGCATGGACAAAAACAATTAAAAAAATGAAAAGAAAGAAAAAGCCCAACAAATCCCACCTGTGCAACAATTATTAGATCGCCAAAAGGGAAGACACAAGTAGATCACCGGGGATTTAATAGTATATCCTTATACTATTAATGAGCCCGCTGACGCACGCACCTCTACAAATAACGGAGCCCAGTAATTGTTGCAGGCATCAACAGCTCAGTGGCAGTGAAAAGAGATGATATATTTGCCATAGCATCAACAATATTACCTCTTGCAACTATTCCTTCGGTCTGCATCTTGCTGCGAGACTTCCTCCACGGGGAAGAGAGAGAGAGAGAGAGAGAGAGAGAGAGAGAGAGAGAGAACCTACGTGTCATTGGATTCAAATGAAGATTAATGAGTCAGATACGAGTTCAAGATTAAACCATCATCTTGTATGCAATCTAACTCTAAACATTTGGAAACGAGTCACACATATATCATGAGAGAGAGAGAGAGAGACAGAGAGAGAGATTAAAAAGTATGAAAAAAATGTGAAGAACATAAAGAAAAAACCTGGCTAGGAAAACTACAAATTACCTCTGGTCATATGTCACCAGTAGCACCATGCAACATCAATTTAGAGCTCCAATAGCTTGGCAAGAATAGCACAATGCAATTAACTCAACCTGGCACATCTTATTTGGCTGCAGCCTGCAGCATTTTCCACACTAGTTATATTAATCAAAAAGC
This sequence comes from Ensete ventricosum, assembly GCA_029747655.1. Lineage (NCBI taxonomy): Eukaryota > Viridiplantae > Streptophyta > Magnoliopsida > Zingiberales > Musaceae > Ensete > Ensete ventricosum. The sequence continues at coordinate 54,167,277 of JAQQAF010000008.1, forward strand.
CAGTAATTTAAGTGGTGGATTACTAAATAACTTTGTTTTCCTGCATAATTTACTTTAGCCTTTGACAAAGATACCAGACAGCATTGGCCAATTAAACAAACAGAGAGAACATAAGATGGGGTAAAAAGCAAGAAAAAGGTTGAAGATACAATCACCATAGTCACAAACACCATATTTTTCGGCTTATGGATGCCCAGCACTGCAACACGCGCACTTCTTGCAAAGCAACACTTTTATAGCATTGAAGCAATTTTACTTGCAAGCACGCGCTCCCTCTTCTCTATGTATGCGCAAGGGAACCAACCTGCTTTTCCTTTGCATTCACCTTCAGCCCAGCCATTGTCTGACACCTGTAAGTGAAAAATCAGATCCAATGGTAATAAATGAAGGGACATCCCTAGACAGGGTCCTAAATTTAAACTTCAAAAATATTGAAAGAGGGCAGATGGGCATGTTGTTCTTTCTAACAAGCACCAGACTCTTACCTTTTGTTGTTGTAAAGGACAAAAAAAAAAAAAAAAGCTAAAAGATGATGATGGGAAACATGCTCAATGTTACAGGTTTTTGTTTTGTACTACAAATTCTAGAAACAGAAACTGAAAACCCATGGCCATATGACAGGTGACCTTTATGATTCATCCACAGGACTTCAATTTTATATGGACAGAAAACTAGCATGCATTGACAGTGTCCTGCACAGTTTTCGCTCTTGGCATGGTCATTAAAAGGCGTCTTTGAGAGAGGAATCATCTTTTGGGCTCACTCTTATTGGAACTTGGTTGTCCAACTATCCAATCAATATGGAACTGAATATGAGCATATCACTAGCTATATCAGTATAAAGTATAAACAACACTGGAAATATTATATCTATAAGGCATACTGCAGATGATGAATGATCGATCTATCAATGAAAAAAAAGTGTCAACAATGTGTATGTAGTTCTGCTTTAAGTTTTTCCATATTTGATCTAGCATTTTTCTTTCAATAAATTCTGACATGGCATCACTCCAGGGTGAACGAACAGTGTTACTGTGGTGGACACATTTTGGTATTGAAGTTTTAGGCACATAAATCTATGTGTTTATGAATTATAACAGACAACAATCACGTATTTTCCCAACAATATGGGTTCAGCCATAGAACAAAGCTAAGCAAGAGGATCCATGGGAAAATTTCACAAGATTCCACAATCAACTGTCAACATGATGTTAATATAGGCCTAAATCCAAACCCCATATCTGGGTCAAGACTAGATGTAAAGACTCGTTAATTGGTTATAATTCAAATTCCTGCCAAAAACATCTGCAAGTCCCGTTAATTGAAAGATCTATGCTATGGGTTACAGTATAATCTCCTGCAGTCAGAAAACAACTCTCCAAATTCTAGTTGCCCTAGCGAAGATTTCAGAACAAAGAGTGACCGATAAGTCCTATTACAGGAAAAAAAATGTTCATGTCAAAGGCATAAATAAGCCATAGAACAGAAAAGAACTAGAAATAATCTAAGCTCAAAAATATAGATTCTCATATCATATTTAACTATGTTATGACATTCTACACCACGAGTAAAACTTAATGTGAATATTTTCCGTTCATCATGAAAGTTTCTAATGCCAATTAATTTGCTGATATCAGATGTAATAGCATATGCTCTAACATGATTTGAATGGTTTCATAACTACAGAAAGACGGAGGGCTAGAGAGAGAGAGAGAGACCCTGACCCTGATTTGAAATTGAGGCAAAACACAAATGTGTCAAACATTTGCAGACGAATATACGTACCTTACGTACAACGACATAGTCGCCAACGGACAAGTTCAGTTCCACATCTGTCTCAGCCTGATATGAATTAATAACCTTGCAGCAATAAAATATTTATAAGCATATATGTAAGAAGAGCATAGACAGCCAACTTAACTCACTATAATAAACCAGCTTCATATAAGATGGACACAAACCACTTTAATTACCTCAGCTAAAAAGTACTCCACAGTTTCAGTAACACCATCAACAGCTGAGCTAGCAAAAAATCCACTGGCTTCTTCATATGATGGTGGTGGTGGCATAAAGTTTTCTAAAACTGGATTAGGAGAGGCTTCGAATCTTTGATGTTCTAATAGCATCTATAAACCACATCCACCAGCAAAATTAAGGAAATTAAATTCTTCTCTCCACATTAAGATTTCTTTCAACACAGAAGTAGCCATCTGTAAATTGTAAATATATATTGTGAACAACAGTAGCTTTCTCATGCACCTCTGCCTCAAGTTGTTCGAGGATTTGTAGGATCTTCTGATGGTAAGTGCGCTCTGATTCGACCTTCAGTGCCAAAAATGGTCGACATGAAGCAATAGATAACAATGTGAAAAATTTGTAAACTGAAGGCACAAAACAATGGTAATACCATAGCAATAAGCCGCTGTAAGGTTAATCTTTGTTGCTGTGCTTCCACAGCAGCCATTGCTGCAACAGCTTCCTTACCTGTTGCTGCCATATTAGATTTTAACTCCTGCAACTTAGCTTCAGCAGCTTCTAACTTTGAAATGTTATCACCAGCGCCAACAGTTTCTCTTACTTTAATATGGCGCTTTGAAACTTCAGTAGCCTGTTAAAATTTCAAATACATCTTCAAAAAAAGGATTACTTATAAATAGAACTTTCTTGTGTAATAAAAAGCACTGTCAAGTTAAAATAACTTAGCTGAAAGTTTGTCTATCTCAGAATAATAAATGACATAAACAAATGCTGCAAAGTCTAGAGACAGTAATGGCATGTCTATAAAAATTTTAACACCGAAAAAGGCCATATGCAGATTCCTAGTGCCTAAAAATACCAACATGCGACTGACTATTCAATGCCTTCAGTGTTAACATGTTTAGCTCCCAACCATCAGTGTGGATTACCCTGCCTAGATGGCCACAGTGCTTAAGAAACTGAAAACTAAAAACAAAACACATCAATGATAGTATGATACCCACAGCTGACATGTGGAAACAGCCCCCCCTAACATGATGCATACCTGAGCTTCAGCTTCTTGGCGCATCCTATCATATCTCTGGGCAAGGTGGCGAGCATCCTCCAATGGAGCACCCACGACCATGGCTCTTAATGGCTCTGCAACCTGACAATGAAAGGTCATTTGTTGATACATAATCAGTAGACATTGAAAGCATCTAGAAACACACTGATGGTGTCAGAATGCATTAAACTCATATTCTCATCATTCACTCGGAAACATCAACATAACAAGATCCACAGGAGTGATGTATGTGAAAAACTACAGTCAGTGGTAACCAATTAGGAAATGTAAGTAAAAGAAAAAGGATGACTAAAGAAGGATCTTAATGAACCCAACCTGGTAATGGCTTTAAATAGAACTACCAAATCACTTTTTCAATGCAAATAACCAAAATAAGAATTTTCAATCATCCTTTAATTCCCAAAATTCAGGTTCTTTTTATCACCAGGTTGCATCACAAGGAACAGACCATCGATATGCAAGGAAATCAGATATTGACATCTGCATTTACCTAAGGTGAAATTTACTGTAAATAATTTGAAAGGTGAAAGTAATAGGTTTAGACAACTTAACAAATTTTGTCTTGATATAACATCAACCAGATACTTCAATCATTCATTAAGGTACCTATTTGTATCATTCACCAAAGCATCTTGATGGGAAGGTTGTATCTACGTGCTGCTTTCTGCTACAAGCTGAAATAGTTCCTGTAAGCAGAAAACCTATTCAACTGATCCATATATATGCATCATATCTGAGATAGTTATCTTATCCAGGCTGCTAAGAAAGTTCATATTCCAGACTTCCTATTTTGTATTCTTAACCTAACATATTTGAGAAATAATATTCAATTAATGAATTCACAATGATGCATATACAAATTATTCATTACCATGAATTTCTTTATTATATTGGAATCTTTGAAACTTTTTTACTTTCTTTTGGTCATAGCTGGGTGGCCTAGTAAGTAAAATATCTGCCGATTCGTCATCTACAGTTTTCCAAAAGTTACTAAGGACAGAAAAAGAGGGCAGGGCAGGGCAGGGGAGGCATGTACGACAGATATAGTGAAGTGAAGAGGGGAGAGAGAGAGAGGAATGCACACAGTACAGTATTCACATAATAAAGGAGTATAATCTGTTTATTACATCAATTTACATGAGAGGTACAAATTAAAATCAGGATTTTGCCCATATTGCGAGGGCATCATAGATGATAAGCAAGTTCTTATATAAATATATTAATCATGGAAAGAAAAATAGTTAAATTAAGGATCTAACGTTGAAAGGTTGTCCTACTAATATTATATTAATATAATAATTAGCAACAACTCAAATATGTGTGCGGTATATGGGAAAATCCTTTCCAACAGAGACTAGCCCCAGACAACAAAAAGAGGGAAGAATCACACAAGTAGTTGCTATGGCGATTCGTGACAGCAGATAAGATGAATCAGAATAACTGCAGACAACATACATGATACAGGAGCAAATTGATCATAACCTTTACATCAATCGCATAAAAGAGAGAACAGGTAAGAAGTATTTAAATTCTATATAGATAACTGTATCTATTACAAGAAAAACATGAAAATATCAGTTAGTCGGGGAACAAGTAATTTAAAAAACCTGGGTACCAAGAGCTTTCAATAGATTTCCACGCTCATTCTCCATCTGAGAACGAGCCCTCGCATAACTTAAAGCAGCATTTGATAGTGTATTCCCACTGGTGCAGGTGTTCTCAACACCATATTTTCTACTATCTTCAGACAATTTATTGCCTATACAGTATGGACTATATTAGAAACAAAAGAGGTTTGTTTAGACCAAAAACGTAGCATGCCACTGTTATATGTGAACTTTGGCTTTTGCATAAAACACAATGACGGACGAGGAAATGAAGGAAAAACACACAGCAATAAGAAGGGTACCTATTTCAACTTGTTTAGATCCTGTAACAATATAGCCTTCCACACCACGCACTATATCCCTTTGAAAATGCTGGATGAAAATGATCAAGAACCTTTTGCGTGTTAAGGAATAAAGGAGGACAATGGGCAAAAGAACTAGGAGTGATAAAGGATTCTCAACCTTAGCAGCCCGGGTTGATATATAAAGTTTTTCTATTTTTTGATGCTGCTTATATTCTGCTGCATCTGCAAATAGGCTATCAGGACTTCCAAATCCACCGCCTCCGAATTGCTTGAAAACAGCCTGCAGACACAACCACTGGAATTTAGATGTCACTTGCATTCACAACAGTCGTAACATGGTTTCAGCAAACATCCCTAATTCTTGCAGTCAAATGAAGGGCTTAGTTCAGTTAACATGGAAAAAGGTGATGTGCATGCTTAACTCAGTTTCCTTCAAAATAAAGGAATATCAAAATAGATTCCACAAATCAAAAAATTTGCAGCATTGAGAGAGAAAAACAGCAGGTTAGAGGACCAAATGACAATCTGTTTAAAAGGAAATAATCACTAATACTCAGCTGTAGAACATTAAATTCTGATCACCCAGTGAAGGGTAGCATACATGATGCATCGATCGCAGAGGAATTCCAAAGAATAGCTTTCGGAAGTCTTCCAAGGATGAAGCTATATGCCGATCTCAAGAATAGCTTCATGGAGAAGAGCTAATGGTGGAATGACAGTTCTGATCTCGGAAGCAAGAGTGTCAAAAGAACAAAGATCTTTCAACATGATAAATAATTTCCTCAAACTGACACTCGAAAGGAAAACTATCATGGAGCGAGCCGCCTGTTCGCTGGCTGACCTTTCCATCCAGAACGGACATGCTTTACGAGGTCGAGGACCAAGTTACGATCTGGTCACATAACCCACCCAGGGTTTCAAGAACCCTAACCATACCATCATCATCCCAACGATCACCGGAATTTTGCGTCATTCAATAAGTTCATCATCGCCCTACACACAGCGAATCCTTCTAAACTGGGAAGCGATGGACACAAATCGAAGCAAGAACGGGCAACGACCACGGCAGAAGGTACAGACGAAGAAGGGTCCGGTGATCGAGGATTACCTGCTGCTGCCGGGCGACCTGCTCCCTGAGTTTGGAGGCCTGCTTCCTGAGAGCCTCCATCCGCCAGCGGGGCGGCGAGGGCTCCGGAATGACTCGGAATCCGGCGATCCGACCCAAAATCTTCGAGACGGAAGCAGACAAAGACGACGGGAGTCGTTAGAAAGGAAAGTGTTTTCCTTTAACCGACTAAAAAGAAAAGGAATGATTTATTTATTATGGTTTATATAGTTCGATCGATTCATCTATTGCGTCGGTTTAATTGATTTAAATTCTTTTGCTTTTATAATGATTTCGAAAAAAAAAAAGAAAAAAAAAGATGTGTATAGTTGTGTAAATGATTATAGAAGGAAAAAGAATAAAATAATTTCACATTGATACGACAAATGTTATCCTGACCGTCACGTCGCGCTCTCGGACAATTGGACCACCGGCGTGGTCGACCCGACACGGGGAAGCCGGTCTGACACAGGCATGAAGGAGTCAACGGTCGTACGACCGACCTGACACATGTAAGGTGGGCAAGGTCGACACCCTTTACCTGCAGGCGCGCGCCTCACCGTAAGGGCTACGGACGACATGGTGAGGAGCAGCGGTATGGTAAGCAATAAAGACAGTAAAGATATCAGGTACGAATGACCTATAGCATTCACTATAAAAGCTCTTGCACCTCTACGGAGCAGGGGGATCGCAAAATCGACCACTGAACTAACTTGACCGTCGGAGGGGTCACGTCGGGAACTTACCCGACCCGACCTCCTTGCAAGAGCCAGCGCCCGACCCGAGCTGAGGCGCCTCCTCTCGACCCAAACTCCACCACTCCAGCTGCCGACCTTCGGGGTAGGACACAGGGGATCCATCCATCTAGCCGAGCTCCGACTCCGTCCCGAGACGACCGCGAGCGAGCTAACGCACAAAGGCCTGAACTAGTAGTGCTCACTCAACGGATACGGAGTCAGGCCGAATCCACTGGGCAGACACCAGATTTGATACTAACAGATATCAAAACCCAAAAAAAGTCAACTGGTTGGACTAAGTGATGAAGAGGTAGAGAAGGAAGATCGGATGTGAGGATGTCATTGTGGGAGCGGCGAGACCAAGTCGCAACGCTCATTATTATTATAATGATTCTGTGTGGGGTAAGATTTCGATCAAAATAAATACAAAAAAAGATTTGTATAGTTGTGTAAATGATTATAGAAGGGAAAAAGAAGAAAATGATTTCGGCATGTAAGTTGGACATGGAGACACTTTCTTGCGTCAAAACCTAGAGAAAGTCAACTGGTTTGACTTAGTGATGAAGTAGAGGAGAAGGAAGATGACATGCATCACGCATGCCATCCCGTCGATTCGTCGTTGCTTTGTTAGGTTGAAGAACAAATGTAGGAGGGTTGATTCTTCAGCTGTGGCTTTGTTAGGTTGAATAGCTCTTTTTCTTCTCCCTAAACCAACTAATCACGCAGGTGTAAAGTGATAGGGGTGATAATGGGTTGACCGTCACCCATCACGTATGAGAGTCGCGCATCGTACCCTATGTCGACCTGGCACACAGTCGCAATCAACCAGACGTAGTCAATATCCGAGCTTGATGATGACGAGGACGATACCAACCCTGCGCACGACATCATCAGGTACATACACAACGCTCGAGGACCTTGGAACTATGCGAGGTCGTACGCCAGCTTAGCAAAGAAAACCGACAATATTAAAGGTCGAGGTACGATCGACCTCCGGTGGGCAAGTATAAGAGCCACCCTTAGGTATGGCACTAGGGGGCTCTCTCTTAGACTCTCTCTCTCTATATATACTAAACTATTAAGACCATCTCGGTTAGGGCATTGACTTGATTGTATAAGGAGCCACATCGAGCACCTCCATCCCAACGAGGCCTTCATGCAGGATCCCTCGGTAGACCCCGAAATGGAGGAGCTCAAGGCGTGCTCCTAAGCAGACCAAGTCGAGGCTCGTTCCCAAGCAAGCCCAACCATCTCTCTCAAGCTTTCCAACCTCTTCCCGATCGACGCGGACAAGCTTGCGCACACAGGCGGAACCCAGCCGTGCTGACTCCTCGGTCACGACATAAAGTTCACTAACATAAAAACATCATAAATTATACTTTTTTTTATTATTATATAAAAACTTTATATTAAAATTACAATTAAATAATAATAAAAATTATAATATATATACATTTTGATATTATTCAAATGATTTGTAAATACATATATATACTTCTGAATACTTATGTCTAAACCACTTTTGGTGGTAATAAAATCAATACAATAATAAAAAAATATCATTTAAAATATCTTATAAATGATAAAATATTTATTATAATTTATACACAAGTATATTATCCTACGCTACTTTAACATTTACTAGTTAGATGAAACTAAGAGATATAAATTATAAAATAATATTCATCAAATATCCTCTAATTTATATAATAATAATATAATAATTGTAATAATTATGAAATATTAATCAGTATAAAATATAAATTTATATAATAAATATAATAATGAAAAAATATAAATCATATCTTCATGTGAAAAATAAGTTATATTTCATAATTTTAAGCATGCATCTGAATAACTAAATAAATATTTAAGAACAATAATTATAATTTAATTATTATGATCAAAATTTTAGCAATATGTCTGTCATATTGAAAAATATTTAGGAAAACTATAATTTATATATATATTTTTTATTCTAAATAGAATCCTAAATTAGATTAGTAACTCTATTTAATTGGGCAGGCCAAAAATCAGTTCATTTAACTCAGTTAAAATTAAATTGGATCAAAGTCAAAATTGATCAAATTTTGATTTTTTTTCTAAATTCGATGAAAATATGATTGATGGAATCTAAATTCAATCAAATAGTCAAAATACAATTAAGATCAATTTGATTCAAATAATCAAATTAGTCAATTTTATAATTAAAGATACAAAAATGTTTAATTTTTGAAAGATAAAATTATTTTTTTGAGATATATAGTGAAAATATACGATTTCAAAAGGGTGAGACTCAAAAGGATTTATAAGAGCAAAAACATAATAATGGTGAAACTCTAATTTTCTTTTCTTCTCGTCTCGTCTTCTCAATTGTCGCTACGCGATGCATGTGGTCGCTGCCGTAGCGCGTGACTCGTCGTCTGTTGGACGTGGTTGTTCTCACGTAGTCAACTGGCAACCCTATCCTCACCGATGGAACAACCATGCATCGCCGATCGTCATCCGCCGGATTAGTAGCATCGGGCCACAGCCCCAAACATCGACTAACAACCCCATGGCTACCTTTGTTTGCCACGTAACCAACGAATGCAACATCATTTTTATAATTGTTGGTCAAAGGCAATCTTGTAAGCATCGCAACCATCGGAAACAATGACACTGTTGTAGCCACCTTGACTAAGCCGGTCTCAACCAGATTGTTGCACTCAAGCAGTCATGCATGCAACCATCGTCGATGGTCACACCCTATCATGCAACACCTACCTATATGCAGTCGTTGCCTACGATTGTGCCAACGACCACTAGAAGCTATCATCCTCAACAATATTGTAGTTCATGATCGATATTAGTTCATAGATAAAACACTGAGCAATCAAATGAACCACAGGGACCAGAAAAGATTATTAGCTACTCTACTTTTTTTTATAAAAAGAGAGTAGAGTATTTAGAATAATTGGAATGGTACCTTCGAAGATATCTATTAAATAAATTTATCATAATTAAATATTTTTTATATAGCAATAATCAGAATCCCATATCTAGAATATATCTTAGCAATTCCGTCGTGGAAGCATAGGGATGAACAAACAGTGTGGAGCCTGCGGCGCCAATGTCGAGTCGGTGTACTGTCGCGGCCACGGCACCAACGGGCTCTCTCGCAAGCTACGTCCTCTTCCTCCACCCACCTCTTTGTGATGTCTGCAAGGTTTCTCACCTCCCGCGGCCGATTCCCTCTCTGCGCCATCGCCTACGCAGTGCTAAAGTACCTGCTCGTGAGGAAACTTTGCAGGGGAAGAGGAGGTTTCTCTTGTGCAAGGACGGCGATGTCGTGATCCACAACCCCGTGCTCAGTCGACGTGGCATGGATTTCTTCCAAAAGAAAAAAAAAATCATGAAGAAAATAATGGAACGACGACGATGGTATCAACCATTCCGGGGCAGGAGAGGCATTCATTACCTTTGAGCTTTTGGAGTGACTGAGGCACTAACATCTTTTCTTTTCTGCATATCAGATTTATAAAGATGAAACCACTATATAGTCTGTGTGAGAATATGGCAGTATGACTCTGAGAGAGGAGCCGCACAATGTAGAATATAAGTTGCAGTAATATGGTAGCCCAGACAGAAACATTTAGAATTGTAGCCACAACCCCTAATGGCATTTCCTTTAAGACCATTTACAGTGTTTACAGACCTTTTATAGTGTTCATTCGATTACCAACTAACTACAATATGATGATTTAACAGATTACAAACAGTGACAAGGAGGAGCATACAGGTGCTGTGATCATACGGGAACAAGCAGGTTCCCATGCATGTTCTCTTTGTAAAATTCTTCTAGATGATTTCCACGGCTTCCAGTGGGCTCATCAATGTGGTTGTTTGCAGAACAATAAGATCCTTATAATATGAACAAGATGGACAAAATATGGAGACAGACAGCGGTAGAACCAAAAACAACAGAGCATTGCACCTTCTAAAAACTGATAAAGAAAATTTATTGTACAGCAAAAGCAACAAAGGTAGTTGACCTGACACACAAGGAAAGACGGTTTTAATATAAGTTGCATAAAAATAACAACAAGAGCTAACAGCTCATTATCTTATTACAACAAATGCAAAGGAGATGTAAGATGTACCTGTAAATAGGAGGGCCACTACTTATGAAGTGAAGGTAATGATACGATCAGCAATCTTAGTGCGGCAAAGAGGGCACTCTGAGCAGGCGAGTGAGCAAGGTTTACACACTGGTTCAATGTCAAAAAGACCATTAATCCCCAAGCAAAGCAAGACAACTGCTGAGATAGCTGCAGAGTGTAAACGAAAGTGCTTACAGCAAAAATGCCGGCAAGGAAGAAGTACTGCAGCAGTTGGTGATTCAAAGCATACTTTACAAACATTAGAGTTTGTGTCCCCATTCCCTGAAGAATCAAATTCTCTTTCCTTCATCTCCTGAATTTTGGCCTGAACAGATTGCAAACTGGTTATCCATATCTATTATCCATGATTCCTGAATTTTGTCCTGAACAGATTGTAAACTGGTTATCCATATCTATTACCCATGATTTTGTCGATGTTGACAACCTAAAATTTCCATTCCTAGTATAGCTGCAATACCATATTGTGACAAATGATGGGCATAACATGATAACAATAAAATAGTTGGGGGTAAGCTGTATTTCTCTGAAATCCATTGACTTTACAAGTAATTGTTCTTTTCTAGTAATTTATGTTTACGCGTGTGACAGAGAAACAGTAACCTAGGTGCTTGAAAAACATTGTCAATGCTTACTTTGTCACCCTTTGACATGGTCAAATGTCCTCCTAACACAGTCCAATACCGTTGATGTGGTCAAAATGCTTTACACACCATCCTATTTATTATGGCTAACAGAATTTACAGATTATCACAATACTCTTTGCCAAAGAGATGGGTAGTGGCCTGCACTTTTAATGTAGTGATGTAGAAAGCACCACCACCTCCCAACCCCCCATGGGAATAAGTTAGATTGGTTCTTTTCTGTGTACCCTGTATGTCATCCATGCATTATGAAAACAGCCTTCCTTAGTAATTATGACTAGACCTAAAAGATTTACATATGAGATTAAGAGAAATATGTCATGTTATTTTTAAAAGATAAGAAACACTCGACAATCCAAAACTTTCTAATTTTTTTTAAAAAAAATCCAATATAATTTAACCTCTTTTGCTAGCACAACCACCAACCATCTTGTCCATCTGTACAATTCAACCCTCCACCACTGTCACATCAACCTCTCTTGCAATGTTTACGAACCCCTGATCTATTAACAAAACCAGCATAATCATACTACAATATTCTTTTATTCTTCCTCTGATTTTGCAACTATCAACAGTAACCACTATCACCTCATTCATGATTAATGAGCTCAAAATTGTAATGAAATATACAGTTTATCAGCAGACTAGACATGCAAACTAGCACACAAATCCCAAAAATGCCTTGATGCAAAGTGGCACCAACTTGAAATAGTTGATGCAAGGTTGACTAACACTAATTAGATTTTGAAGCAATGATTTATCAAACCTCCAATATCAAGCTGCTCTATAGCTGACACCATATTATTGGACAAACTTTGGTGATGATAATTTAAAGTACTTGCCTCAAATGTAAACAAAATATGATTAGATCTCATCTCACCTTATAATTTGGAACAATTTGATTACTAGAGTATCAAAGCAAATAAAAAAAGAGCAATTTATTACTCGGAAGATAGGTGATCACTACCATTATCAGATAATAACTTCAGGAAAGGCAATATTAGCAACAATTAGAAGCATACCATTATCAAGTCAAATGCATCCGAACTGACAATCAAGACCTAACAGATTGTGTGCTGGGCAGGTATAGATTTTAATGCTATCCAACATCTAATGATACAATGATGAATTTGAATATGCCAGTTATCAATTACTAACAAGTAGAAGAAATACTTCACTTCTAGGAATAAATACGACAAAAGCTGAAGCTTACCTTCAAGCGAACAAGCAAAGGTTCGAACTCCTGATTTTGGTTCAATTGTTCATTATTTGGCTTTTCCAAACTATCTACTGCTTGGCTTTCCTGATGAACAGAACCATTGTGTTCACTGTTGTTCATTTTAAGATCATCTGAAACATCAACCAAAATGGTAGAACTTTTATCTGCATTCAACTCCGATGTACATAAGGGACCTTTTTTCAGCTTAGCAACAAGCACCCACATGCTAGCCAAATCATTCTCTAATGATATTTCTCGTTTCTTTGCTTCTTCAAGTTCTTTCTTGTATTCTTTTTCCAGATGCACTTTTTCAGCCAAAGCAGCTTCTAAAGTATCCTCCTTCTGTTTTCTGACCTGCAATTCCATCCTTACGTCACCTAGATCAAGATTCCGGTTATCCATATCATCAGATCCTTTGTTTCCAGCATCACCACTTCTACTAGGAGGCCGGCCTTTTCTTCCTAGTTTGATCCCATCATTCTTGCTTTCAGAAAACCTACAAATAGTACCATTAGCAGTTTTGGAATAAGCAGCTAAATCTTGAATAGCCAATAACTCTTTAGCCTGTCTTTCATTTTGTAGTGAGAGCTTTGTTACTTCCCCAGCCAAATTCTTGAGCTCAACCGCAGCAGCAGATGCCAATTCTTTTGCATAAGAAGCTTCTTCAGCTAATTTCTGATTCTGTGAAAGCAAACCATGATTCTCTTTGAGCAATCGACGACGTTCAAGATTTAGTTTCTCATTCTCAGATTCCTGTCAAAGCATTTTAACCCAGTTAATTTACTTCAAAGCCAACATATATACGCAAACCTAGTATGATGGGAAGAAAGTGAAAAGAATAAAAATGATTGGCATTATGAGACAACCAAAGAGATGAGTGTTCCCTGCTTTGATCTCATGTGACATGCTTAGAACTGAAAAGATCTGATCAACTGGTTTATGAAAACACATACAGACTGGCAACTTCGCAGACAATACCAGCAATCTTATCGAAGGCATGTACATGAGCACATAGAAAGAGATGTAGCAAGTGTTAAGGTCAGCTATTGTTGTCAGATTAGAGACCACCAAGCGCAAAGCCAGCCATTTATAGTTAAGTAAAGCAAAGAAATCAAGGACATCTAGTTTATGGTGAATCACAATAAGCCGCACCTAGACATCAAAGAGAAATTAAAAAACAGTAAATTTACAGCAGAAGAATGGTTGGAAAAAGGAGAACCTATGCGTCATAGTTTAAACACTAAATAAAAATGAGTGATTATTTGCCTCATATATCCCAAGTACCTGCATATAATTCCACACTACAACCAAATATAAAATAAACAAATCCATCCTTCTGACACATGACGTCCACAAGACAAATAACCAAGGTTTTCCATACCGGCATATCGAGTTCATCTCGGTGCAGTATGGTACCTGGTACCAAGCAGTACACAGTGTGTACTGCTTGGCATAATATAATATAATAAATATAATATATAATAAATATAATATAATATAAAAAAATAAAAGGCAACATCGCCTTGTTCTTCTCCCTGCCGGCGAAGAATCGCCCGTGGGCAACGGATCGCGCGGGGGAATCGGGGAAGAGTAGCATGCAAGGAATAGGTTTCTCCCTCTTCTTCTCCCTTTTCTTCTTCTCCCTCTTCTTCTTCTCCCGCTTCTTCTTTCTCCCTCAATCGACCACTGACGGTCAATTTCAACGGTACTGCTCAGTAGCGGGCGGTCTACATACCGGTCAGCTGGCGGACCGGTATGTATCACCAAGTACGGGCCTTACCGCTAGGTATGGCAAACCTTGCAAATAGCCAACCTGTGTACAGCAAAGGATATCTGTAATGCCCATATCACATGCATGAAAATCCTCTGACCACTTCATTTTATGCCCATGAAGCAGGTAAGTGGCTGGGACGAGCAACAGCAGATCAAATCATACATAACTAACAAGCCTATAAAGCATGAGTGTGCCATTAACAATAAGCACATGCACGTAAACTGCAAAGCATGTGATTATCATTAGTAATAAAAGAAAACTATTGCACTTTTAAACTAAACAAAAGACCTTGACACAAGACAAGGAACCACAATACTTAAAGCATGTAAGTCCAGCTTAGCATGAAAGAGTGTAAACACTAACAAATTAAAGATTACCTGATATTGAAGTTTACTCTTCAAATTATTAATTTCTTCTGTGCCAAGTTCTTCATGCAGTTTTTCATTTTTGATTGAAGTTAGCTGCTGTTGAAGATCAAGCACTTTATCTTCCAGCTCCTGAATCTCAGAGCACTGAGTACAATATCCAGATTAAAAATTAGTAAGGAATTTAAAATAAACATATAAAATAAATATAATCGTTGATTAAGTCAGACGAAGCTAAGTGTATCATCCCAATGACATTTAAATAGTAGATCATTGATGCTCAAATCTTCCACACTGATATGAATGAATACCTTTACAACAGATTAGATTCAGTACATGCCTTGTATGTGAATTTTTCTGTTGAAACTTGAATTGTGATAGTTATATTTTGTTTACCAAACCAAGGAAAAAGAAAGAGAGAGAACTACATTGGTTGGGGGAATGAACTGAATCATGAGAAATGGTGTTTGCATGCTATCTAATAAAATGTATGCCAATTGCCCAAACAATAATACAGGACATTGAACCTAATTACCAACCTTCAGTTGCAGCTGCTCTTGAAGGATACGATTATCAGCTGATCTTAACTGCAACAAAGAAAGTAATAGTATAGTACAACCAGATCTTAGAACGTATAATTTCCCAATGAAGAAATTTATTGAAAAGGTAATAAATCACCTCTAGCTCAAAGCCCTTCTCATTGCACTGAGTCATTAATCTCGTTACAGTCTATGAGTGGAAAACATATTGAAGAGTCAATTCGAGTTCAACAAAAAAAAAAAACAGCTGCATATAGAAGATGGCATACCTGCTGCATTTCAACCATTGAGGCATTGGCCATTGAAGCTTCACCACTCTCAATAATGCGCTGTTCCAAAACTCTCATTTGTCTCTGTTTCTCCTGGATTTCATGCTCCAAATTCTCGATCTGTGGTAAATAGAGTTATGCCAAGACAAACTTTTAGTAAAACAAAAGTTACACATCCTTGCAGATTCTCGCAATTAAAGGTCAATTTTAAATTATCTAAGTTAAGTGAAGACAAATCTGTAAATAATTTGGTCAAGCTGAAACTATTGGCAAAAATGCAACAAAAAAAGTCTTAGAGGGAAAACGAGGTTGTAGGAGGCAAAAGAAAAGAAAATATTGTAAAAACCAGACCAGATCTTAAGCAGAACATTCATAAGACAACTTCCAATGGATGTGATCACAAAGAAAACCAAGGCAATATAACTGGTCTAATAAACCAAAGAGACTCAAGTTGGCAACATTAGCTGAATGATGCAATATCATAAATTTTAATACTCTTAACAAAGGAAAATAAATGGAAGGACAAGAAAAATAGAAAATCTAACTGATTGAGAGGCTTAGTAAAATGCCAAGAAATTGAAATAAACCTAAGACCCAACTCAAAATTCATGAGACTCAATTACCAATTTGCAATACCAGGTAGTTCTATAAGACCTATGACATGATTGCTGAGATACCAACTCAAGATACAAGATAGCTCCATAGTTTCTTTATCATCTAGCTAGAAGCATGTATAGAATGAATATCACAACGGATTGTAACAGTAATAACCAAGGAAAAATAAACAAATCTAAGCAAATTATAGCCAACTCAGAAGATGCAAGAATATAATAAAAAATACACAGATTGTATTAGAATGTAGCAAGGGCAACTTAGTATTTTCCAGCTGAAAGGACATGAGCTTTAAGAACAGAAACTGTACCTGAATCTTTGTGCCATCTGGATCATTTGCAGACTGCTCCATCAGTCTCTTTAGTGTACTGGTACCAAATGCAATCTCACCAGCAAGCATCTTTATTTGTTCGACTAGGAGATCCATTTCATCTGACATTGTTATCCTAGTCTGTATATGTGAAAGAAATAAGTCAACCATAATTAGGGTAAACCAAATTTAGCAGAGATCAGGAGTAAAAATTCGTCTCCCAAAGTAGGCTAATAAAGTAAGTGCTACCAACATCATCACAGATAAAACCCTAGTTACTAAAGATATATAAGATATATGATTGATATCTCATAAAAAAATAAATAATAAACATCTAAGAAAATCTACCAAAAGCATCAAGGTCTTCAAAAAGAAATTTATTGTCTTAGGCTCTTAGCAAACATCATCTACACTCAATAGCCAGGTTGTCTAGTTTCCAATGTATGTTATCAGATTAACTGAAATCCAAAGACGAGCACCTAAATGAAATTATTGCAATAACTTCATATATGAGATAATAAAACCAAAAATATTTGTGTTTCTTCCTGCTCAATGAACAAGAAATTTGTTCCTATTCACAAGAACAGTTGTCTTTAACACTAATATAATAGCAGGAGTCAATGGAAAGACACAATTCACTTAAAAGTTGAAAACACTCATCAGAAACAAGATCTTATAATTTAAAAAGGAAACATATACACCATCTCAGCAAATTTTATTCATTGTATGGTATAAATATTTAAAATGAATTTTGCTCAGATAAAAAGGAAAGAGATTATACAATGATAGAGTCACATTTCCAGGCAAATTTCCAATAGAACCAATGAACAGGTCAGTGAGGACCAGCAACAACTGACAACTGCAACAATAAGTTCAATTACCTGCTTTGCATCTGTGATTGAGCCACTGACTGGGAAATGTTCTTCACTCAACTTACTTGAATATCTTTGATTTTTAACATCAGATAATGTGTCTAATGAATCTGACAGAGCAGAAGCCACAAAATCATTCAGGGTGCTCTCACTTTCAAGAACTGGAGAATGCTCATGTAGTATATCTATTTTCTGCAAAGTAAATTTGTGACGAACACTATCACACTTATGCAAAAATTTAGACAAACAAAATGGCACTCCAAGTCATAATGATTGAACCGCATTAATAATGATGTCCAAAACACACTTATCATGAGCTAGAGGTTGGAGAATAATGTCAAATGATAAAAACTCAACATTGGAGAGACGGCATCTAGCAAAGCAAGCATTTTTACAATGTATATGGTAAAATAAAAAGTAATCTGATAATATAACTGCTTCTACAAACGTCCAAGACTAAACAGATGTGTTCATGTAGCAAAAGCCATTATTGACATGCATGATATTTAACAGATATATTTGTGGCTGATAGGAAAATATCACAGATGGGGTAGAGAAATGTCATAATATAGTGACTGTTGAGAGAAAACATTTTATGAGACTCCATACTGGAGCATCAACTTACTAATCTATGAACAAACTTAGTTGAGGATCCACAAGTGAACTTTGAGCTAAAGGACATCGAAGTCGGTCACAAAAGTATTATCTTTGGCCTTCGTTTTGCGGGACATTCCAAACTAACAGTGCATTATGATATGCAACTTAAACAGCTTTATTTTTTATGCATGATTTTCTGCTACAATAACAATTTGCATTTTTTTAGGCAAAGCATGTGATATGAAATGTGCATCAAAGCTTCAAAAATTAGGATTAAGTAGTGCATTGGTTGATGAAAGTAATTCCAATATTGCATCTGGAAAAAAGGCAACCCTACTAAAGTCTTTTAATGAATCTGATTAAGATCAAATCACCCTCACTCACAAATATAGTTAATCAGGTACCAAGGATATTAAAGTCATGATGTCCCAAGATTTTTTTGTTTATCTTAGGCAACTTTCTTTGTTTTGATAAAAATGCATTTGGTTCTGCCACAGTAGAATATTGCAAATGAACAGACATTTAGTCTAAGTCAAATGAGCAACCTTGTTTCCATGGTAACTTATGGAACCTGGATGTTAGTGTCAACTGTCAACCATCGGTATTGTTTGTGAAATACTAACCCTAGGATTCGTTTCATATATCGCCAGAGTAAAAATACTATAAATACCAAAAATGATACAGGCAAGGATCTTCTGCTTGTTTCATAGATGATTATATAGAACCCCAATTTATAGATAGGCTGTTAATGTTTAACACTGGAAAAGCTCTAAGTGATAAAATTTTAAGCTTAGTCTGTAGAAGCAAAAGTACCACAAGGGAAGCAACTCTCATGGAAATTAACAACAAGAAGACACATTCCCATATTCCCAACAAGTTGGGGTTCGCTAAATGGATGTTTTTCCACAATGAGTTCTGTTTAGAGCAATAAGTCAATGAAAATAGTAAAACTAAGATGGAGCTAGGATTGATAGACAAGGCCAGAAAATTTTCTCCTCCATAACTACATAAGAGAAAGACTGTAACAAGATATTTCTAAGTATGTCTTTAACCAAGTTTAGGTCCACAGATCAGCATGTTAGGCTACAAAGAATGATTACAAAAGATTTTAGTGAAGGTAATTTTCTGACAATGCTCTCACCAAGTTAGAATTTTGAAGAAAGTAAATAAAAATTTTATACATGTTTATCTCTTACTATCAAGGAAAGAACTAAATCAAATTCTACTGCCCAAGGAGCAAGACAATTTGGAGAAAAAATGGGACCTCCCCCTAGATCTTTGAACAAAAATAAGAAACGATGCCAGTGTATAATTAATTTTTTTACTATAAAGGAGATAGCAGTGAGGAAGTTTGAAGGTATGAAATGAAATGTGAAATTGTAAAAACCGAAGAAAGTTCTTCGCTTAACCAGTTCTTTGTATTCAGTTGTATACTAATCCTTGGGATGACATCTTGAACAAACTACTAAAACATTCCATAGCAGTCCTAGTTTCAATGGCTTATTCACATAAAGCAAGTCCAACATGTTTTCTTTCAACCATCAAGTCCTCTTCAACATAACCACAATAAGTTTTCACTATTTCTTTTTTAATTGACTAATTTTGTCATGACCAAGGCCTAATGGGCTAACTAGCCTATCAACTTCGTTTGACCTAAACCACTGACCAAAATGCTTAAGCTGAAAACGATAGTAGTATAAGTCAATCTTAATCTTACCGTTACAAATATACTTATTATTTCTCACCCAATAAGTCATGTAACATAGAAAGTCTAGTTCTGCATCATTCTGCTATACCATCTCCAAATTATTCTAATTCAAATAATGGTTCATGTTAGACAAGTACAGTAACCAAGTTTGTGCAATCCAAATTAACAAAATTATATCCAGGTGTCACAAGATATGTAATTAAGGATAGAGAAAACTCAATGAATAAACAGTGAATCAAAACTTAAAAGAATAATGAGACAATGAAATAAATGTACCAATCAAAAGTGATCCTGGATGGCAAAGATCATAATCAATAAAAGATTGTTTTCAGCAACGAGAAGAATGTTGTATATTATGTTAATGTTGATTCCGTTCAGTGTGGAAAATCTTCAGAAACAAAAAAATTATTTTAAAGGAACAAACCAATTATAGATTCAAATTGGAGCTAAAACTTACATTATCCTCCCCTAAAGAGAGACGACGCTGATGCGCAGGTAAATCAGGAATAGAGTTCTTGGTAGAAACAAGTATCAGCTTGGTCAGCCTCTGTATTCTACTCATTAAAGCAGTTTTGGCCTCCTCTTCCTCCTCCAAACGGTATTGCATCTTCACTTGGCCTTCCTCAAGCTGTTTGGAGAGTACAAAAACATGATCCCTTCTAAGTATTATAACCAAGTCTGAGGTTTTGAAGAGACCAATGTCATTCTTCGTCCTATGAAAGAGAATATGCTCTCAAGGCATCTGGAGGACATATTCAATGTTTACCTGCTGGCGCAAGCTCATTATTTCATCCTGACTGGCCCCACTTAGCATCCCTTTCTTGAAATGCTCAAGTTCTTGCTTTAAGCTTGATATTTCTTTCTGATACTTCTTAATCAAAGACTTTTCGTCAATAATCTGCAATGACAAACTCAAAACTATTCATATGCATTATGATATAAGAGTACCAGCATTTCCAACCAAATAGAAAAGAGTATGTTTACCCTGTTACGAGAAGCATGAATTTCAACTTGTTTTGCCCTACTCGCAAACTTGAGTGTGTTATGAGTTTCCTCCATGCTACCAGATGCAGGTGTAACCGTGCAAATGAGCTGCACAATGCACAATACTTGTAAGAAATTTTCACCTTCAATAAACAACTAAGCTAAAATATGGAAGTTAAGAGTCCGACCAGATAATTGCATGCAAAAGGAAATTGATAAATGTAATGATGAAAAGCCAAACCAAACAAATAACAATCACGTAGAGACATCACAGATCACACTGAAAAATGATCATCAGGCATATGACCAGTCAAGACTCACCGATACATGCCCATGGCCACTTAATGAGGTCTGCAGTAGTCGAGTCAATTTGGAATCACGGTAAGGAATATGAGATGCTTTCCCTTCACTAAGCTTTCCAATCACCTTTTAAAAAGTTATCAACAAAGTTAGTTTTATAACTGGAGAACAAATATTCACAAATGGCTACAAATTACACATAACACGCCATATATCAATGATTGGGCAACACATCTAAATTAACAAGTTTCTCAGATATATGTGTTATCATCTACATATGTTGATAGGCTTACAATGTTTTCAAGCAAAAGTTGGTTCTACTTTGTAGGTCTAAAATGGCCTTTATGAGACCTCAAAATAAAGCGTGTATGTTGATTTTAGTTCAGATTTACATAAAAGTGAAAAAGAGGGAACTCAAGGAAAGCCATATTACAACCAACAAATAGTTTGATCTAATTTACTCCTTTCGGCACCAAGGATTGTGAACTTATAACAAAGCTACTTTTGATTTGATGACATAAATTGTCATGAACATTCAGTATCGGCAAGCCCCAGTTCAGAATTCAGCCATAAAAAGTAGAAGCCCAGATACATCTCATTGGATTGTCTCCAATTTAAAAGAATCAGCATCTGCTACAGGACCAGCTGAGCCATCAGATACACAAGATCCAGTGATAGTGGAATGAAAAACCACCAGAGAAAGTGGTAGAGGAAGAGAGGAGAGGATGATACAGAGTACCCATCGTGAAGTTGGGGCCAATAGAGAATTTTGCTGAAGCAGGTGAAGGGCATACAACAGTTGACCAAGCCATGACTGAAGTGAGGAGGAGAAGGGCTTGGGATTGGGCCTGGGCTCTCTTCCTTCGGAACGATTGAATGCCTAATTAGGTTAAAGAAAAAGAACAAAAGAGAAGGAGAAAATAACAATAGAAGTGAACTAAAGAAATGATTTAATTATAGATATGTTTTAATTAGTGATAAATAGCACTTAAGATATAGTTAAAGGATATATATAGATATATATTGATTTAATATTGTTTTAATATATTATACAATAATTTATAAACAGTAATAAACAATATATCATAAATTATATAATCTGAATAATAAAATAATATATGACAATACTATACAAAAATATATATCATGAACACTATTCTATGAGATATAAAAATATAGAAAGTAGTATCATCAAAACGAGCAATTATATATATAAAAAAAAAGAAAAACTAGAATGACTAGTTGCAAAATTCTATTGGGAACAAAAAGTATGAACTTATAATATTTAAGTTTGTCAAAATGATAATTAGTGTTTGAGATTGAAATTTTCATTTCTCTTATGTTTCTGAAAAAACTAATTCAAGCTTGAATTAAAATTAAACCATTTATTGATTTTTTATAGCAAGATTCTTGTTTTTCTAAAAAAATAGTGTCTAATTCAGTTTAAATTATTTAAATTCATATCATCCGAGCCAATCCCTCCAATCCCATTCTTTTAAAAGGTTTATCTTGGAAAAAAGTATGATCTTGATCTTGATCCTAATCCCGATCTTAAAAACCTTGTAATATCATGATTCTTAAATTATAGTGCGTCTTGAAAATCCAACATAATGTATATTGATTGTCTATAGTGAATGTATGAGAGTCTAATCATTAAACATGACTGTCAACCAAGGATTCTATTTCTAAAAGATCCTAGAGAGGAATCATAAATCAACTCATGAAAACAGACAGGAAGAATGGTGAATGTTGTTACTGAAACATTCAACATAAAATATTCAATAATATTGGACACCTACTGTTCCAAGAGTTAAAAGGCTTTTGTTAATGTAAGATCCTTCCTTTCTTCTTAGTCCAGTTGTCTCAGTTTTTGAACTCTCAGATCCTGCTAGATCAATAAGATTCTGAAATAGAACACCATAGATCAGGTACAGCAATAAGGTCAGCCAAATGCACAACATGCTTAAAGCTCAGAACCAGAGCTTACAAGTTGAGAATACATCACCCCATCATATTCATCACCATGAGCACTGCTTTCAATCATCTGCATAAGTAATCACTCAATCAAAGTAAATGAGATGATAAAACATGACATCATAAGAGTCAACACAATTCTTCACATGATAAAGAAGAGTCAAAAGCAACATCTCATCATTGAGTAGCTAATATGATTATACAACGAATATAATGAGCAAATAAGAAAGTCAAACTGGTAAAGCCTGTAAATCAATAAGAAAATGATTTTTATAGTGCTAACTGCTAACCAGAAAAGGCATGGCAATTTTATTTTCAAACACAAGAAGTTTCACAAATTTTGAAGTACAATAATTAATGACTTCTTTGTACACTGCTTTGCACAAAAATTTGAAACAGAATTTAAGAAAATTGCTTCTTTTTTGTCCACAAAATTGTTCTTCATTATTTTTTGTATAAATAAGAGACTTAAGTGTATCAGTATATACTGGTAAAGATTAAAAAAAACATTCTATATCAGTTATAAACCTGCAATACTTGTAGATCCATCCAAATCATCATGATATACAAAAGTCATTAGACATCCAAATTGCAAGATGAGAAAATTACTAAGCAGTAATGTTAGCACTGCTAGGTGACTATAGAGTCAGAATCATGGTTTACCTTACTAGTCCATACTAGTATACCGATCAACTGTTGATATGATATATACCGATGTACCGACACATGATATGACAAGGTGTACCAACAGATCAATATGTATTACTCATATCGGTCCCCTATTAGACTAGTACATATGGCCCATATCGAGTGGTATGCTACGGTATGATGAAGCTAGGCCAGAATTATAAAGAAAATCAAATAAATTGGTAATTACCAAATTCAGGCTTTTTTATATATATGACATAATAGTTTTTGAAATCAAAATTATCATTTCATCCACACACTAAATATCATGACAAAATTTGGGCAAGGACAAATTCACCCAGCAAGAAAATCTATTTATCCAGCATGACAGTTGGAAAGAACTGCATGATTTGATAAGCAAACACAAGCATATAAAGATAGGATGCAGAAAGTAATGTTTGGACTAAATAACGAAGATAGTATAACACTGAAAAACCAACAGTTAGACTGACATACCAAGGTAAAAATTGTGTGACTTCTGCTACTGAACAGGTTAAAATTGTTAGAACCAACATGACGATGTTCTGAAATTCATTCAAACAAATCATGAGAACAACTGATGGCTACATAAAAATTCAGAAAAAAAAAATTATAAGCTATTTAGGTAACCTAGCTGATAAGTATGCAACCAGTGAATATCCAAAAGCAATTATCCTATAGGTAACAGTAAGATAGACATCACTGTATTATGCAGCAATAAATACCTAGAACAAATAACTAAGCTTGATAAGTAGTTCTAGCTTGATCAGGCCTTTAGGGTACTTTGGTAATCTTTATTTCTCCTCTTAATGACATAAACTTTCATGAGCGATGGTTCACATAATACTTCAAAGGATAGGTCTGACCTGAGTGCAAAATAACTTCAAACAGAAGATCTTTTGGACAAAATTAACAGACCAGGAGACCATATACTTATCAACATTAAATTAATACCCAAAATATAGGTATCCAGTTGTTAGGAGGCAAATTAAGTGTGACGGTGCAAAAAAAAACTTACCTATAAGTATAGCTAGTCAAAGCAAATTAAAAGTATAAAGTATAACCAGAGCTTTAAGAAAAAGTAGAATAAGCTCGACGACACCGTCATGCCAAGACATCTCACATGCAGGAAGAAAAATGAGGGAACTTACACTATTCCAAACTCTATAGAACACATCACAAAACACATTGGGATTAAGGTCAAAGAAAAAAGCAACACAGGAAACCTAGGGAAATCACATACTTAGCAAGTTTATAATGTGTTAAAGCACTAGTAAACCCTTTATGATTCTATTGACTGTAATATCCTAGCGGCTCCAAAACTTAC
This sequence comes from Ensete ventricosum, assembly GCA_029747655.1. Classification (NCBI taxonomy): domain Eukaryota; kingdom Viridiplantae; phylum Streptophyta; class Magnoliopsida; order Zingiberales; family Musaceae; genus Ensete; species Ensete ventricosum. The sequence continues at coordinate 54,192,394 of JAQQAF010000008.1, forward strand.
AGATAAAGAAATAAAATATAAAATAAATGGCTATAAGGTAATCCCAAAACACCAAATAAAAAGTAGGCTAGATCTATCTGGACACTCTTAATGATCCAAGTTATTCCTAGAAAGTCCTAATTGCAACAGTAATGCTCCAAAAGCACCAAACCGTATTGTCACGAACAACAATGTAAACAAGGTGTTTGATGAAATGCTCATGTTTTGTCCATGTACTTCGGTTTGTGTACATACCTTGTACAGCAAGTAGCGGGCATGTAGTAGGCTTAGTAGCCCAAGTTTGGTTTCCTTTATGGCCAATTTTGGCTTGTAAATACAAGTATGTCTTGTAAGCACTTGTGGGGGACTTCGGTCTGTAATGGACCATTATCCTTTGTGTGCAACCTCTCTGAGTTTGTAATGTTTATGGATGTAATTTGCATATGGCTGTATGAAGTGTTTGCTTGAGCAGTTGCTTGTGAATCCCGTGGGAATTGCTTCTTCTGGCCCGTTTTCTCTTTTGTAAGTCTAAGGGACTCTGGGAGATCTCGAGGAAGGCTGACCTTTGTGGACGGATACGCAGGGGTGCCGCACGGCTTAGGCAAAACCAGCTAAGCCCGTGACAATGTGGTATCAAAGCGGGACAAGCACACGCAGAGACACTTGCCATACAAACGTGGGGGACCTAGTTGGGCTGTGTGGAGGACAGCCAGCACGCGCAACCGTTTGGGGGAAAACGGACATTGAGATGTAGGAAAAGGAGTCGCTCAGAGGAGCGGGCATCCAGGTTTGGCATTTAGAGGAATGGTCAACCCTTTGCGCGAGAGGCACCACGAGGACAAGCAAGCGAAGAAGAATGCGTAGCACACAAAGATTGGGATGGTGGAGTTCGAGCTATGGCTTGACGTTGGCAACCAAACTTGACGGTGCTCAAGGCAAAGCGGGGCGTTTGGTGATAGATGAGACCGTGCAAAGTGAGAGGTGTTGCGTAACGACCGAAAGAGATATGCAAAGCTCACAGAGGTGAGGGGAATTGCTAACTCGAAGGATTCAGAACTCATGCGAGGGCTTGTACACGGAGGACGTTGTGTTCGTGGCCATCCTAAGGTGCAATCAGAACTTTCTCTCTGACATAAAAGGATACGTCCGTAGGCAGCTGAAATGTGCAACAAGATCAGCACGTTGCTAGACCCTGAAGGGTACAGTGGAGACTGTATTGGCGAAGGGTCGCAATCTAGCAAGTACATTTACGGGGGCAGAACAAGTTGTTCAACAAGACGGAGTAGTCCAAAGGGGACGATGGTCTCCGAAACTTCCAGTGGGAAGAATGTAAAGAGGAAAGTTGCTCCAATATGACAGATATCCAGGAGGGATAAGTCATAATTCTCCAGAGGGAGAATCATGTACAACAGATCACACATATTGAAGAAGAGTTTCTCAAGGTAATATCTCCAAAACGCTCAACAGACCGAGTGAGCGACGAAGAGTCGTCACATGATCTCGAATGAGATAATGCATTGGTGGATGCATTTCGAGATCAAGTGGGGGAGTAATCCAAGGCAACATCATATAAAGGCACACTTCGAGTCGATGTGGAAATCGAACTCAACGGAGGGCTGACCCGTGGAATAGTGGACGCGAGAGCTACTATCAACTCAATGCAAATCGAGGAGCGGAACGACTTGGATGGAACTTGGTGAAGTATCCAAGCCGCATGAAGGGAGTCGACATAGAAGATGGAACATGGAGCGGAGGCACAGAGCTTTCCTTGGACGGAGGTCAAGGGCATGAACTCTAGCAGAGGCAAGAGTGGGATCATGTCGTTCCATGAGTTCTTCATTCTGATGGGGCGGACTTATCTTCCATGGTGCCAAAGATGAAGGGAGCTTCGAGGCACATACAAGCTACCTCAGAGATGCATTTGACGGAGTAACTAAGGTGATTCAACTTGCGGAGGCAAAGTTGGGATCATGATACCTTAGCACGGGGCAAGAGGACGCAGAGGCGGGTACTCTTGAAGAATATACCATAGTGTTGTCATTCAAGTTATCAAGAACAAGAGGTGCATAGCAGAGATTATGCTGGTAGGGGATAGAGGCCCAGGATCCAGACAATGGTGCACCAATTCTAGTGAAGTCAAGGGGACTTCATGAGCTACTAGGCGACGGACTGTCCTAGAGCTATGTTTCGTCCAGGTGTGACCCAAGAGTGGGTGGACGAAGGTGAATTGCCAAGGGAACGAACTAAAAATCGGAGATGGTAGAGGCCCTACGATGTGTTGGCAGAGGCCACACGTGGAGAAGTCGTAGTCCGAGTTCATCACACAATAATTTGTATGCAATGGAGATGTCACCAGGAGGCGACATGGTGCAGCGGATCGTGGTGGAATAGTTCGTGGCAATGCAACACAGGCGATCGTGTCCCGTGAGGGACAAGATCATGCGGAGGTATGATCAGGAGCTACTGGGAGCTTCACTTTGGTGTACAACACAACAAGAAGAAGTGCTATGGATTCAAGGAGTGAATGCCATGGTACCGCAGAGGCGGGTCTTCGTGTGTGCATCGGAGCTTGCATTGGATGAAAGCCTTGGTCATCAGCATATGGGGGCTGGATACCACCGAGGAAGAAGTCCAAGTGCAAGTACCAGTGAGTCCCATGGAGGGGGATATGATCATGTGAATGATCAGGAACTATTGGGAGCTCCACTTCGGTGAACAATGCAACGTCAAGAAGGGTTGTGGATTCAAGGAGTAAATGTCACAGTACCGCAGAGGCGGGTCTTCCGTGTGTATGCATCGAAGCTTGCATCAGATGAAAGCCTTGGTCATCAGCATATGGGAGCTGTGTACCACCGAGGGAGTAGTCAGATTGCAAGTACCAGTGAGTCCCATAGAGGGGACTTGATTATACTAAGGTATGATCGGAGCAGCTGGAGAGTTGGACTGCTTCAGTGCTCACATTCGCTTAAGGGAGCCCGGCAAGTCAGAGGACAAAGCCGAGTAAGCGAACGTTGCTACCAAGGAAGCTAAGGAGAACAGAATCGGCGTGAGCCCTGCAACAAGATGGCGGAGGCCATGCATGAGAGTTGCAGTCTGTCTTTCCATCGACCAAAGAGAACTGCTAGGAGGACACAATGGTGTTGAAGCAGGTGGTCGGAAGGAGCGAGGAAGCAACGACGAGTCCGGTGGGGCTCAGCTACCCAAAAGCAAAGCGTCGGTTACACGGTATTGTACCTTTCTACTCAGAGGAGTAGGCGGCAAAGAGAATGGAGAAGACGGTACAATCCCAGAGGCGACCAAATCTATCAAAGACTTACTCCAAGTTGGGGAACTCCAAGTTGGGGTAAACTTTTTTGCTCTTTTCGAGCATAACTTCTTGCATTCCAGAAGTTCAATGGCAGTGGGAAGGCGAATCACAGTAGCTAACTCAACGCAAGGAGTGCAAACACTTCAAGTACTTCAGAAGTGTGAGCAAAGAGCGGGCAAATGTTAGTAACCAGCTCAATGCATGAAGTACAAACTCGAGGAGGCAGGCGAAATCGAGTAACCTTTGCCTTCTCAACTCAGGAGAATGGGCGAACCCGAGTACCCCAATCCTCTTAACTCGAGGAGGTGAGCGAAGCCAAATAACCTTGCCTTCTCAACTACTAAGAGAATGGGTGAAGTCAAGTATCTCAGTTCTCTTACTTATCCGGCAGAGGAGCTCTGCCTAAGTTCAGTGACCCTTTAGAGAAAGCTTACGGAAGACAATAGTTGTCAAATCCTCACCATTGGTGATCGGTACTACTGAGAGTAGATTGTTCGCTTCATTTTTCAATTGAATGTAAATCGAAAGCGGAAATGATGCGAACCTACTTGGAAGTGACAACTAAACATGGAGGAAGGATCAATGGACAAACATTGTAGAGGAAGGACCTTAAAAACTTCAAAGTCTGCGAGGCGATGCTCGTTAAAGCTCCAACAAGCATCCACCCAGTTCAAGCAACATGAGTATACTATGATACTGGCGCATAATAAGGCAGGTCTTTTCCTTCATCAGCAGGATCCGCGAGAATTAAGAAGGATTATCACAACTCAGCCAACCCCACACCAGATTCAGTCAGTGGTGAGTTGAAGCAGCATGACGGATCAGAGTTCGACTACTCAATAACAGCGTGTTGTAGCTAAAGCAGAAGATTGAAGATTTAGCAAAATGCAAGGAGATGCAACGTCTACAGCGGCTTCGACGAGGACGTCGAGGGAATAAGTGGGGGAGAATGTCACGGACAACAATGTAAACAAGGTGTTTGATGAAATGCTCATGTTTTGTCCGTGTACTTCGGTTTGTGTACATACCTTGTACAGCAAGTAGCGGGTTTGTAGTAGGCTTAGTAGCCCAAGTTTGGTTTGCTTTATGGCCAATTTTGGCTTGTAAATACAAGTATGTCTTATAAGCACTTGTGGGGGACTTCGGTCTGTAATGGACCATTATCCTTTGTGTGCAACCTCTCTGAGTTTGTAATGTCTATGGATGTAATTTGCATATGGCTGTATGAAGTGTTTGCTTGAGCAGTTGCTTGTGGATCCCGTGGGAATTGCTTCTTCTGGCCCGTTTTCTCTTTTGTAAGTCTAAAGGACTCTAGGAGATCTCGGGGAAGGCTGACCTTTGCGGACGGATACGCAGGGGTGTCGCACGACTTAGGCAAAACCAGCTAAGCCCATGACAGTATGGGCTATGGGCTGTATTCCTTGTAGAAATCCACAAGCTCAGAATACACTGTTTGAGAGAAACAGTAAACAGCCTCAATTTCTTTGATCGAAGGTTCGCCAAACCGTACTGTACTGACATACAGAGATAAGCTCGGTATGGTATGCTAGTACCGAGTGGTATGCCTAGGCATACCACTCGATATATATATATATATAGTTAAAAAAATATAAAAAAAGGGCGACGTCGTCTCGTTCCTTCTCCCCACACGGGTAGACGTTTCTTCTCCCCACATGAGGAGAAGAAATCGCCCGCGTGCAATGGATCGCACGAGCGAAGGGATTGGGAGCCGCACCGGACTCTAGGTTGTCCTTTTTCTTCTCCTTCTTTTTCCCTCGGCTGATACCGCCCGAAATCGACCACCGATGGTTGAAATCAACCGTTACCACCCGACATCAGCCAACGACAATTGAAATCGACCATTACCAGCCGATTTCGAGTGGTAAGGGATGGAAATAGCCCCAATCAGCGGTACCAGGTGGTCCGCATTCCGATCAGCGAGCGGATCGGTACGTACCGCCTGGTACAGTGCAGTATCCATCAGTCTTGCAAACCTTGCTTTGAACCTCCATCAGCATTACTCACTAAATTTTTGCTTTAAAACAAGGATACATGTTCACTAAAAGGCATAATACTTTTAGCTTAAAATATTCAAAGTGTTTATTTTTGTTGCATCAACATGAAAGTCGATCATACTGAAACTAGTTTTCTTATACAATGATATATTAGTCCTTCAACACGATCAGTAGAAATTGCAAAATCTTAAATCAAATCTTGTCCTCACCACTTGAGCTTGAAAAAACAAAAGCACATATACAACCTTAGCTGAGTAACTTTGTACCATAAAATAATATGTACAGTAGGAAATGTTGCACAAAATGAACTAACAAGGACAAAAAAAGTTAAATATCTAGATTGTAACGTGAAAATTTGCATATTGCACCAGCATTTTAAAGGACAACAGCTCCAAAAATGCAACCAAAAAATAATTTTTATCAAGGTTTTACATACCGGTCTATACCGGTGTACCAACATTTTGTTGGTACCGATATGGTACCAATACAAGGCGGTATGTACAGTATGTACTGCCCGGTATATTAAATATTTATATAATATTATTTTATAATATAATATAATATAACATAATATTAAATATATTAAATATATTAAAAAAAGCAAATAAAGGGGCGATGTCACCTCGGCGACGTCGCCTCGATCTCTCTCCCCGCGGGCGGTGAGGGCACGCGGGCGAGGTACTTTTCCTCTTCTTCTTTCTTCTTCTTCTCTTCTTCTTTCTTTTTTTCCTCTTCTTCTTCTTCCTCTTCCCTTTTTCTTCCTCAATTGACCGCCGACAGTCGATTTCTCCTTCAATCGACCATCGACGACCGAAATCGACCGCCGACGATCGATTTTAGTGGTACCACCCGATAGTGGTCGGTCCGCGTACCGGTCAGCTGCCGGACCGGTATGTACCAAGCGGTACGAGCCTTACCGCTAGGTAAGAAATGTTAAACAATGAGGCTAACAGAATATGGAATGTCGAAACACTTTATGTTTGAACAGGTTCTAGAGAACTACAAGAACAAAGATCTAAAAATTAATCCAATCAAGAAAACAGTAGTTTTAACAGTATGACAGAATAAAAAATTATCTGCATTAGGTAACAAAACACTTATGATGAATCCGCTTTTTCAGCCTGCCTAGAATAATAAAAGATAAAAATTGCATTAAATAATTAACAGCAGCCACATAGAACATTAATTACCCTATTGATCAAGGTTTCCCTTACCGATCTGTAATGGTGTACCGAGTTCATCTTGGTATGGTACGATACCCGGTACCAAGCGGTACACACAGTGCATACTGCTCGATATATTATAATATAATATATATAATATATAATATAATATAATATAATATAATATAAATTAAAAAAATAAAAGGCGATGTTGCCTCGTTCTTCTCCCCGCACGGGGAGAAGAATCGTCGGCCAACAACGGATCGCACGGGGGAATGGGGGAAGAGCAGTGTGCGGGGAACAGGTTTCTCCCTCTTCTTCTTCTCCCACTTCTTTCTCCCTCAATCAACCACCGACGGCCGAAATCGACTACCGATGGTTGATTTCAACGGTACCTCCCGATAACGGGCATTCCGTGTATCGATCAGCTGGCGGACCGGTACGTATCGCCCGGTAAGACAAACCTTGCTATTGATAATGAAATGTGTCACTTTAATGAAAGTTACAGTGGGCACATCTTTGAGTGGGACATAGCCACAGAATATGTGTTAGTTAAGCACTTTTCCTGGTTGTCATTAGGTGAACTTTCAAGATTTCATCAATATGCCAACTTTGTTTGTGTTACTTAGAGAATCAGATAAGCAACAGTCAGTGTCTATAAAGTTTCACCTTCACCAGCAGCAATGAAAGAAAGTGCATGCCCAGGGGATAAAACAACTTCCTCCTTTATACCTTCAACATAAGTACCCTGCAAAAAGGTTCCATGTTAGATAAGTGTTTCACATCAATGTAATGAGAAGCAAAGAAAAAAAATAGAAACTAAAATTCATTAGCCTAACAGAAAATTAGCTAATCACATCAATAGAAAATATATAACTTTACTTAAATTACTGAGATCTAAAGTTTCATTGAAAATTTCAACAGATGGTCATTAAGAAATGGCAAAATATAAATACGGAATTCAAAAGAAAAAACAAAGTATCCCAGCAGCCAGACAAAAAATTATCAAATTTAAATCTAACTCCCAAATTGATAATTAATAAGATAAACTCAAGAATTGCAAGAATTAGATAAATTTGTTTCTGCATATCCAATTATACAATATACCATCACAATGGTCATATAAAGGCTGTTCCTCAAAATGCAAGTAGCTCTCTGTACAATCAAATATACTTATGGGTTCATGCAAGAATGTAGAGTTTTTTAGGATACAGATTTAAATTTTTCAGAAATTAGTGAGCAATCTTGAACTTATGTGGTATATGAATGCGATGATACCAATTTGAGTGATTGAAATCAGTTGTATCATACTACGTCAGAAATAACAACAATCATGAATTCGCTTGTTAAGGCAAAGATCAATTCCTTCAGTAGCTTTGTAGCTCAAGTACAGGAGACGTTCCAAGAAAAAAAAGCAAGCCAATCAACAATCACATTACCTTCCATCAAAATGTGAGCATTTTGTGCCTTAAAATTAGACAAAAATTATGTACAATCCACAGAAAAAAGCACCTTTAACTCACAAATCAAGCATATGACGAGCATAGCATAGCACCATATACACTAGATTGGTACATATTCTGATGCATCTAGCAATCAATGCCTAAACTATGATACTACAAAAATTACTATACAAACAACTTTACAGGTTACACATCATTATTTCTACATCAAAGAAATTGGTCTAGTCATTACTAAATTATCAGTCCTGCACATGCTATGTACATTAGCTTCCAAATACTGAGAAAAGCCAAAACATGCTCGTCTCTCGGAGCCCTATGGGAAGAACCTTTAAAATGGATGATCATGATCATATGCAGAGTCCTGAATCACAGGAACCTGACTCTCCCATCACAGGTTTTCTAGATGCAAATTCTATGTTCATAAGAAGAATCTCTTAGTTGTTTAATATTAAGTTTTCAATACCAATTAATATTAAAATGAGCAAAGGGGGATGCAATCAACTTGACTGGTAACAAAAAACATGATAGAGATCATTGATAGGACTAGAAGAATTAATAATTAATTGGACAAATTACCAGCAACTTCATGGAACCCCAAGCTTTGCGGAAGGAAGAATAAGTTGACAGTGTGCCAATATAAAATGCAACAATATTTAGGTCAAGTGGCAAGAGAAGAAAATGTTTCATTTATCAGCATCTAGACTTGTAAATCTAAAGAAGATACAATGAATGTCTGATAGTGCTATAAAAAAGTGAACCAAATAACCTTGCAGAAAGAGTGGTAACATGTTTAAATTGTATAATGAAAGCAATATGTATATCATCTTCAATTAGAAAAAACATAAATCTCCATACCTGAGCATCTTCTCTTACACGCAGGTTTTGGCCAGTGGGATCAAGCAAGTCATTAATAACCTACAATATAAGATAGTAAATAAGCAAAAAATAATATATATATATATATGTATATATACTTTAAAGAATATCTGAAATTGCATTAACTGAGGAAACTCAAGTTTGGTGAATTATTCACCACAGTATTTTTGTCATCAAAATGTCAGTACATTTGGCAGACAAGACAATAAGATAATAATAATCCAGAACATATATAGTTTAGACATTTAACTGGATTAGCAACTGCAAACGTACAAATGAGTAAGACACTTTGATGAATCATTGAACAGATCCTTACCTCGTTATAAATTTCAAGGTATGATACACGGAGTAAAAATTCTCTTCCTGGAGTCTGCCAAAGAAACTCAAACTTCACGATCACACAATTTAATATTTTTTGAAAAAAATAACAAGAGGTATTGCAAGAAGAAACATTCAATAAGCAAAATATGTTAAGATTATATTCTTTATAAATAAGAATTCAGTGATATCATAACAAAAGAGAACAATTCTTTGCAATAACATCACTCTTACAATGGAGTAAGAATTTTCTTCCAGGGGTCTGCTAAAGAAACTCAAATTTTACAATCACACAAATTGAACCATTCAAAAGAAACTTGGTATTACAAGAAGAAATATTCAGCACACAAGGTATATTTAAATTAGTCTCTATATACAGAATTCAGCAACATCATAAAGATAATGTTGCACAAAATTTAAAACATGACTCCTATAAGATAGCTAGCTTACTTGTAAGTCTACATGTGCTGATACCACAAGAGTATATATTTCGCTTGCCCAACCTCTCTGGTTAAGTTTCTTTTGGTAAAAAAATTGAACATACAAAAACTAGAAAAATATAATACATAATAGAGAAACTACCTTCCATTGTTCAATCCATGAGATGAAGATAAAGTAAAGCAAATGAGTTTTTATGCATCTCTAATCTTTTGAATGTGTTAAAATTAAGCTGTCTTAAATATTATAAGCACTTAGATAAAACTACTTATTCCATTTACTAAATTCTTGCTATCAAAATAATGCATAAACTTTAAAGCATCAACTGGAAGTCTGGAACATTGATTGTACAAATGCAATGGAACTAGTAACAATTTATTGACCCACAGTGAAATAAATATTTTCAATTTCACTAGAAAACTACAGCAGATATTGTGTTACAGACTGAACTTAAAAAATATATACTTAGCTAAATCTAATAGCAAAAACACTAAATAACATACATCTTGTATTATGCTGAAGACATCCTTTATGGCTAGTGGTATGATACCAGGAGACTTGGGATCACCCTATAAATGGAAATATCATAAAAAAAGATAAGTTCGAATAAGGAGATTAATTCAGATGCCTGGAAATTTATGAATATATCACAAAGTTTTACACCCAAATTAAAAGTCAAATGCTGAATTTCAAAATTACCACAGGTAACAAGCAAGGACAACTTTTATTATCCAACCACTGTAGGTGGTCTTACAGTCAAGACTCGTAGAGAAGATAAATAACAACAAATATTAGAGAATATAAAAAATAGCATGTGAATTAAAATTTTGGATCATCTTAAAGGATGTACTAGAGAATATAGCATGAGAAATTAAGAAGTAAATGAATATGCAAAGAGAAGTAAATTTATATATACATTGAAATGTCACATCAAGAATTTGAGCTTAGCTCTAGATGCCACTGGCCAGATATCTAATATGTTGCACCTGATTTGGAATCTCAAGGAATAGTATTTCTTGCAATTTCTACAGGATTTTCTTCACTGGAAGCCTCCTCAAAAACTTTTGTAGATTGGATCCCTTTTTTTTCTTGATGTCACATATCCAGTTAATGGAGTTCATTTATAAGAACTGTATCATCTCAGATAGCCCACCCCAATCTAAACTGATGGTCAAGACCAAAAACCCGTTTCAAAGTATGAATTAACAGAAATTTATGTGGATGTTGCATCATCGTTTCCTCCGTTACCTGTCACCCTTCCTTTTTGCTCTCCTCCTATATACCTCTCCAAGATTTCTTGCTTCTTTGTTCTTTTTCTTTGCTTTTGATACTACTATATGCTTTGCTGAGAAACCACACATTAACCTGCACTCGACCAGGTATGTATCATACTTGCTTTCATGCAGCTTGACAGAAGATGGAGCTAGAAATCAAACACGTGAGAAAAAGGAGGCTGACGTTCTCATCAGCGATAAGGCATATAAGTGAATATCAATCAAGTGACTATAGCAAGATGTTATATAGGAGAGAATGAGATTGTATTTGAGTTGCCAAATAAGTGATTAGAATGATAAGTTTTTGGCATACGATGCAACACGGGCTGACAAAACAAGTGACTCAATCTAATTCGTGAGCTTGAATAGTCCAACAGTTTGTCAGAAGAAAAAAAAATTAACACACGGCAAGCCATTTCCAGACATGAAATCCATGAGAAAAAGACAAGAAGTTCTACTCCCTAAAGCATAAGGTGAATTACCATACTCCTCCATGAAAAATCGACCCACCAACTTTCCAAGGATAAGAATTTTTGAACAGCAGAATCAAGCGAGAAACAGTCCAACAATTCTGCAACATACTTAAAGTGCACTAAAACCAAGGGCACCTATTAGGATTAACCAAATATTGGTACCGTAAGTGAGCCCTTTTGGTTTTTTTAACAACACACCAGTAGCACTTTCTTGTAAGCATATTGCCAACGTGAAAACATTTTTCTATTTCAGTTTCATTGAAGACTAGATTCATCAGGGGCAGCATCAAAATGAGATTTCGACACAAAGGCATAGCTTCTTCTCCCATTTTAATGAAGGCAACAGTAACAACGCAATAAATCTATACAAAATATATTATCTTAAAATACTAATTAAATGATCAAACCAATCATGAAAAAAAATGAACCGATATATGATAAAAATGTGCACCAATAAATAAAACTTAAGCAATATAGACCAGTTGGTTTCTTAAAGCAGGAAAATCAATAACAATTGAATTTTGATCATCACTCAAAACAAGGAGTATTAGCAGGTTTCTTTGTAGGAGTTAGAAGGCAGAGAAAGCACCAGAAGATATTCCCTAATTATCTAACAAATAATCTAAAATTAATGCTCAGAACTGCAAAAACATGATACTTGATTATCTTATAGTCTATCTGAGAACTGTGAACTTACATGCATTGTATGGGTCTTGCCACTACTAGTGACACCATAGGCAAAAACCGTCCCTACAAGTCAATGTGGAGTCATAGTTAGTAAAGATTTAACTCGTCATAATTAGTGAAGATATAATTAACTGCTTGAATATGAATGATTTGGATCAAATTGTGCATAAAAGCAACAACCCTATGGAAGTAGATGAGTACAAAAGTGTATATAAACGAAAAATTAGAAACCTCTTTTACAGAGAAGAGAACAAAATACATAAAATTTTTAGAGCTGAGAACTGTTGTATATAGATATAGAAGCATGGTTGAGTTCATTGACAAAACATAAACTTGTCAAGACTGTTAATAAGTCCATAACAGGTTTCTAGTGAACTGCAGCCTAAAATTGGGGTCCAAAATCAGATTAAAGCTTTCTAATAGATGTATCCCTTAGTGAAGTAAAGCAACATGCAAGCTTAAATATATCAGAGTTTCCAAGTGTTAAAACAAAGTGATACAGAAACAGCAAATATCCAAGTCAAGTTCATCTTCCGAAACTTATAGCGAGACTTGCAACATTGCAAGTCTCTCTTTAAAGCATCTCAACATCCAAAGCTTTGACAACAACTTACAGCTAAATAATGAAAAACATGACCAAGTTTATATACCATTTATGCCCTCCATTGCAGCTTTAACAACAGGCCGAGCAGTAACATCATAGACCACTTGAGTAGTTGTGGAAGGACCAAAAACTCTATCTACAAAACATAAATAAATATTACACAATAACATTTTTACAAGGCATAACAAGAAAGATTAAAGGAAGGTATCAAACTAGTATCAGCTAGTCATATCATTCCATAATTCTTGGCTATTATCAAAGGAGTAGTGTATGGATATCACAACTTGATTGCATGCATGACTTCAAATTTGGAGAGTAGGAGACAGTATAATTGAAAGAGGGGATAGTGTATGTATATCACAACTTGATGGCATGCACGACTTCAAAATTGGAGAGTAGGAGACAGTATTCTGCCGTTCAACAAATTCTGCAATTCTAAAAATTGATACGAAAACAGTGGAATAATTTTTTTTCCACATACAAAAGACTGCATGTTACAGCAAAAGCAAATTTTTAAAAGAACTTTTGCATGTAATCTTAGCCAAGTACTTGCAATATCTTTGAGAAATTAGAATATCAAAGCTTAACTGTAAATGGAAAGATAAGCTAAAATTCCTTTCAAACCTCATCTGATGCAAAACATAGACCTTGGTAGAGCTACATCGTAGGAGTGGTTTTGTCCAAAAAAGCTAAAAGATTCAAAAGAAAGCTTCAAATACACCTACAGCACCAGTAAACCAAGGCCCTAAAATGTCATTAGCATTATGTGTTAACGAATTTGAAATGAAATTGTGACAATTTAATCCATTCTTTTATTTACTTCAATGATAAACCTCATAAAGGATAGTTTTGTAAGCGAGGAGTGACCAGTATGTACGGATCAACTAGGAGATCTTCCAGATTCACTAAAAGGCTCTGGTTCACGGCCCTATAAAATATTGATCAAGACCCAATTTTGCAGAATTATGAAGAGACATGAACCTGAATCCACTAGCTCCATAAGCTGATGTATAAGGTATTATGGCTGGCATCAAGATGGATTAAAGGTTAACAAGGGATGATTGGATCCGAAAGGATTCACATTGTGACCTATTAGAGACCCCCTATGTTACAAGATACTTCCACTATAAATGTACCAGGATCAACAGGCCTAGCCACCCTCTGTTCCAAGGATCTCTAGAAGGCCTAGAATGAAGAAGGGTAGAAGTTGATGTCAAAATCTTGGTAATTCACTGCCGAAAGCATAGTAGAAGCTCCACTGAAAATGCACATAATGTATTTGCATTAATTGGTGATTAGCAGATTCCTTGAAACTAACAAGCCAGCTGAGGAAAAAGAAAATATATGTAAACCAGTTCCACCAAGCTTTTGACATATACAAATAGCTGTCTGACTGAAATAATAGTAATAGCAGTCAGGTCCAATCTTGCAGTTCTCTTGATGTAACGGGGTAACATCCAACAGAGAAGATAAAGACAGAAAAAGAAACCGGAACAATGTTGAATGAAAATGTAGTGGGAAAAGAATATATTTATCATCACGTCAGTAGACAATTAATGCATGAAAAGAATCCTAGGGTGAGTTTCAATAGCTATGATTGAAAAAAGAAATTCCAAAAAAATCATTGTACATTCCTCGCATAAAATCATGGAATTTAATTACCAACAGGCAAACAAAAAAGAGGATAGACAGGCGAGGAATTAGATTGGCAAATAGCATGTCATCCATGAAAAGAAAAACAATTAGCAGAGAAGTTTTACCAAATGCAAAGAATGTGGTTGGGTTGTACTCGCTGCGGATTTTATCCCCATCCGCATACCAAGCGATCTCGTCCCCATGCTGAAATTCTCGGTCACTGCAATTACAGCCAAAAATTCATCACCTAAACACATTTCAACGTCCTAAATGAGAAACCAATGAAATCCTTCCAAGAACACCTAATCATCACCAGAACCAATTTCCACAATCAACAAAACAAGGAATAAAAAAAGTAAATAAAACAGAATAAATAGACCTTCCGATCCCACCCTTAATCCAAGAACACAGATCTGCAACAGCACTCCAGATCCATCCCCTTACCTCAAAGGACGAAACCTAACAGTCACGGAGATGTTATCCCCAGATCTCCCCGCGTCCGCCGGCTCAACCACCAGCTCCTCAGCCGCAAATCCTACTGGTGCCACCCGCCCCCTGGAGTACTCCGCGCCGCCCAGGATAGCGGTCCCGGATCTTGTATGCCCTCCATTGGAAGACCCGTAGAAGTGGGACGACACCGAGGATGGCGAAGACCGGGGGATCAGGCGGCCGTTGGCTGAGGAGGAGGTGGAGGAGAAGGAGGAGGCTGAGGGTGGCTTCCGGTAGCCGAAAGGGGAGCTGCTCCGCCCCCTAGACGACGAGAACGGCGCCGACATTGATGACGGCGACCAAGAACTCTCCCTCGCTCCCTCGAGGAGAGAATGTGGAAATGGAGAGAAGAAGCAGGAACGAGGAAGCAAACAACGGCCGGATGATATCACATGACCGGATTCGTAAAGAGAAGGGGAGGAGGGGTTCGGGTTGCCCCTTCTCGAAGCAATGCAGGGGACGACTCCGGCGGAAGAGTCGGGTCGGTGGATGCGATGACGCGAGCGACGGGGGGAACAGACGAACGGGTAACTTGCTGCCTAATATATAATGGAAGGTGTGACTGACGTGGCAGATGTAAAGTCGACGTGGATCGTTATGTAATGAACGCAAAGTCGAGGATACCTAATTCTCTTACTCGATTATTTCGTACTGTCTCACCTACCTGAGTTGTGATTAGAGAAGGACCTGTGGGTCCCACCATTATGTCCATTCATAACAGATGGGTCACCGGACAAGTGATGCTTCTACGGACGAGACGAGGTGGGACGCAGTGGAGCGTGGGGGGAAAGGGCGACAAGCGGATCCTCTCCAATCCAAATTTTAAATGGAATCCTGTTGTTCGAAATCAGGGCGCTCCATTAATACGGGATGGCGTTTCGGAGGAACGCCGGTTGAGATGAACGGTCACCGTAATTGCAGGGGATCCTGACGAGGAGGAAAGCTTTGAAATTAAGTGAACGAGCGGGAATTACCCATTGCGGCAATATTTGGGTCGACCGGAGAAAAGGCCGAGCCAGGCGACACCAATCCTATCCATGCTCTCATTTTTTTTTTTTTTCTCGGATGGGTTTCATTAACTGACTCTGTGCTCACCGTTATTGATGGTTGGGTGCAGTAGCAGCCAAGACAGCGTTGATGGCAGCCGCAACTACACATTGGTCCACTACTGGAACGGATGGGTCCAACGGACACGGTGGGACGTAGTGAGGGGCTGGTGCTGCTGCACACGCACAATTAAAAGCATTATTATTAACTAGCAATTTGTTTCGCTGGGGTAAGCGGACTGACACGAGAAGAAGAGACGGAAGGAATGAATGAATCCCTTTTAAGAAGCTTACAAGGCAAGGGATACGGAAATATAGATATATCACTCTATGTGTATGTACAACAGTCTGGAAAAGTTTGACCGGAGTAACGTGGGGAGGGTGCTGCACCCACGTGGAATCACTACCGCTGCAGCTTTTGCTGTTCTTCCTTCTCTGCTTTCAGCACCCCAGCTTTGTTGGCACGACGATGGCCGTAAGATTCCCAATCCCTTGATGAAATTTGGATGTCAATTATCCTTGATGAGTCAAATGCAAGACATAAAATTCTTAGTCGACCGCGATTATTTGATTTGTAGTCTGTCTAATTTGCAGGTGGCACTTCGGATTCGGTCCAATAATTGAAATCAGCTCCCTCGATCGCTGCACTGGCCCACTTTTGTTTGGTTGGGAGAGTCGTACTTGGAATAGGAGGCTTTGCAGTTACGCTTACGTTACGTCAAATCGATCACACCGGGCACATGCTTTTTTTTTTTTTGTGGGTGACGTCATCACCTCCTTGCAACAAGCCAAAGGAGGGTTTCGATTGTTCGATTATTTAGAATTAAAAAATCATTTAACACAAATAAAAAAACCTAAAATGGGAAATGAACTGATTATTAATGATGATTTTTCATATTTTATTTTTTATATATATTTATTTATTATTGTATGACCCTATTGATTGATAATGTTAAAAGGTGAATGAATAGAGTCTATTATTTCGACAAGGACGAGCAGCAGTGGGCTGCGTGTGGAGATCAGCGTCGTTTCAAGCCCAGAACGCGAAGCAGCAGGGCGAGGTAATCGAAGTGGTAAACGGATCGCATGAAGGGCAGCTTCCATGCATCCCATGGCGGGTACCGGAACGTAAAGTCCAGCAGGAAGCTCCTCCTCAGCACCGGTTTCGTGTGACTGAAGAGGTCGAAGGAGAACTTGCCATGGTACTGTCCAAACCCACTCCCACCCACTCCTCCGAATGGCAATTCGTCGCACGCGAACTACAAGGAGATGGTGAGAAGGATCGCGAGCGATGCCATGGTGAAATGAAGATTAGGTTACAGAGAGAGAGAGAGTACCTGGACCATGGTGTCGTTGAAAGTAAGGCTCCCGGAAGATGTTTCAGCTGTGATCCGGCTCTTGAGCTTCTCGTCCTTGGTAAACGCGTAGATGACGAGGGGTTTCGGCCTGGCCCTTATGAACTCGATGCTGTCCTCTATCTTCTTCAGCTGGAAAACAGAGGGCAGCGTCAGAACCTGAGACATGAACGGTGCTGCATCGAAAAGCGACGAGATGCAGATGGTGATGGAAGCTCCGCACACGGTGATGATGGGAAGCAGCGGGCCAAATATTTCTTCGTTCATGATGTCGGCATCCAATGGGGGGTCGAGCAGTATCGTCGGCTCGATGAACCTGCAGAGACGCAGGTGATTCCTCGTTGCATCGAAGCCGAGTAAGGGAAAGCGTGTCGGTACTCACAGTGTCTCGGAGTCGAGGGAGCCACCGTGGATGATGGTGGCGGCCACTGACGGATCCTTGATAAGATTTGTTAGTCGTTGGAAGTGTTGCTCGTTGATGATCCTGGATAAGCAGTCGAGTCCTGGGTAGAACTTCTCGAGTGTGGCTTTGAGCTGATCAATCTACCAGAAGTAGGAGGCAAAACACGTCAGAGATATTTCGTCGAACACATTAGCGTCGCAATTTAGCGGCAGTTCTTCTTGTCCGGCATACCAAAACCGGTGCAAATTGCTCTTCCACAAGAACATAGTCGACCCCTATGCAGGCCTGTCCGGCGCAAGAAACCCATTTCGCTCCCACTATTCGTTCCACAGCCACCTGTTCCAAACCAAGTATGAGAGCAAGAAAGCCAAAACGAAGAAGAAAGAGGACATAGCGTGTTGATCCCTGAATGCGATGACGCCGTTCTCTTAGGTTAAAAAGCTGTACCTTTCTGTCTCGGGGGCTACCGAGGGAATCAAAGATGGCCGGAGATTTACCACCTAACTCAACAGCAACTGGCGTCAAATGCTTTGCAGCAGCTGCCATGACGGTGCGGGCAACGCGCGAGCTCCCTGCGCAACCCAGCCATGTCAGGGAAGACGATGAACGAACGTTATATCCTATTAAATTCTTTCCAATTAACTCCGGTATTAGATCTCATAAGTAGATTGCCCAAAGCCAGTCTTCCAATTCGTGGTCTGTTCTTTGGTCCCTTCGCAATGTTGGCCCAAATCTGCAAAAGGAAGCAATCAGGTTTCGCTCTGTTTGGTACCTGTGAAGAAGATCTTGTCCCACTTCTGATCCAAGAGCATCTGACCAACATCTGGGCCACCTGGGACGACCTTCACCAACATACTGTCCAAATACTTGGACACGCTGTTTGCTAGAAAATTGGATGATGCAGGAGCTAATTCCGATGGCTTGAGAACGATCGCGTTTCCAGCAGCTATAGCTCCGATCAAGGGTTCCAAGGACACACCTTCAAAGAGCCATCACCGAAAGAGAAAGGCCCAGCAGTAAGTGACAGCTACATATCGGTTTATACCACCGAGACAAAAGCGCAAACATCTTGCGGGGAGCAAAAAAGAAAGTGCAAACCTATAGGGAAATTCCAAGAAGCGAAGATGAGGACGACGCCGAGGGGTTCTGGCACCAGCTCTCCACGCGACGGAAATGCCAGGAGCGGTATAGGAACCTGTCACCAACCTCAACACCGTCTTCCTGCTCGAACAACAAAAAAGGAAATGGGAGGAAAAGTAAAACACACCCGGCAGGGAGTCATCCATTTCTTCAGGTTTTCCAGCGCAAAATTGACGGACTTGATCACAATCCCCACCTATGGCAGAGCAACAACGAAAGACAATCAAAGAGGAGGAGGAATGAACTCGGAGGACGACTGTGGACAAGTGTGGGCGATCGATGCCTCATCTCTGTAGGCTTCGGCTTGGTGCTTGCAGAGGTCTTGTTTGAGCGCCCTAAACATGCCCTCCTCCTCCTCGTAGAGGAGCCTCTGCAGAGCCTTGAGCTGCGACCGCCTCCATGCGAGGCTCCTCGTCTTCCCGCTCTCGAAAGCTGTCCTCACCTCATTCGCAACCCCTTCCACTCTCACCGACACCATCTCCTCGCCTCTCTTTGTCCTCTACCCTCTCCTCCCCGCCTCCTTTTTAAGCGAAGGCCACCCACCGCCTCTCCAGCAGTACTCCCAAGGTGGCGGTGACCGCAGAGGATACGTGAAAAGTGCTGCAGGTAGTTGATCGCATTTACTCCGACGCAACAAATTGGAGTTAGCGGCACTTAATTAGTACGGGCAATACAGCAAAGCCGGAAGATATGTGGTGGTAGGGGAGGTGCAGTTTACATGACAAGGAACCAGCAACCAAATCCTCCATGGAAGAGTCCGCAGAAGAATCAACATAGTTGGAGGTAGAAGATGGATCGAGATGCTTAACCATATGCGTTTGCTTGCACGGATTGCTCACTTTGTCTTGCTTACGGGTGAACGACGCCGACCATAATATGAATGACTCATGCAGGTGAAATGAGCAGCTGCAACTGAGCTCTGCTAGCGGCTGCACAAGTCATCCAGAGTAACGGTGTATATTAACGAAGGGGTGACATTTATAATAGGGTTAAGGTTGGTTTTACTCAATATGATTTTGATCTTAAATCACTTAAATTATTATGATTTTTTTTATGTCTAAAATAATTTATATAGTTTAAAAATTATAACATATAAGTCTCACCCATCAAATTTGAATTAACAAACATTAAAATTTAATTACATGATATATGTCTAATAATAAAAAATTAATATAATGATATATAAAATTTAAGTTTAAAAAATATTTATTTTAGCCCTTGTAATTTTTAACATATATTACTTAAGTCTTTATTATTTTATTTATGTCTAAAATAATTCTTATAATTTTTAAAATATAACATATAAGGCTCTTCTTTCAAATCTAAGGTAATAGACGTTAGAGTTACATACTTGACTCATAATAAATATTAAATATAATATATATATATATATATTAAATAAAAAAAATCAGACCATCATCTATTATAGGATGATGCATCATCATAGAATCAACCATCAACAACTAATACATAGTATAGTATCATATGCATGCAGCCTCTCCTGCGCAAGTGACAAGCTCAAGAGTTTCTGGTCTTGTCTCGAGTGGTTGTGCATCGACCAATTCGACATGATGCACACAATGATCTCTTGGTCCAAGTTCCTCTTAGGTATTTTGTCCCTATTGCCTCATATTTCATCATTTCCTACATCCACATCCATCGTGCCTACGACATTGTCGTATAGCTCTTCCTCAACGTCGCCTTCGGCCTCTATGACCTCTATTATTTTTTCTTCCTCAACAAGATATAATTTTTTTAACTTAAATTATATGTGTAATTATATTAATAATCTATTTATGAGTCAGCATGTTACGTACGAAAGAATTTTATATTTGTTAACTTAAATTTGATGAAAGAGACTTATATGCTACGTCTTTAAAAGTGTATGTGTGTTTTAGATACAAGTAAAATCACAAAGGCTTAAATGATTTATTACTAAAATCACATGAGCTAAAATGAATCTTTTAAAAAAACTTAAATTACACGTGTCATTTTGTTAAATATTTTATTATAAATCAATATATCATGTAAATATACTTCAATATTTATTAACTCATATTTGATGAAAATGACTTATATATTATGTTTTTAAAAATATATGAGTTATTTTAGATACAAATAAATCATAAGGACTTAGATGTTTTATGATATAAAAACATAAGTGTTAAAATAAATATTAATTTTTTTATAATATTTACAACCTTAAAAATTATAGATTGGGGAGGTGGTAGGTATCCATAAATATTAATGTGTTCATAATATGATTGAAGCTGATGGATATCTAATAAATTGACAACAATAATGAATCATGTACGTTTAAATTGGTGCGGGCTGACGATTAACTGAACGGATCTGTATCGTCGCGATCAAAAGTAATGCTTAATTTAAAAAGATTCGTCATGTGTACAGTCCGTATTGATTGGACTTACAATGAAATATATAGAAATTGCCTTTCAATTAGGTTTGCCAATGGAATCGATCAATATACTGAAGTAGTTACAATCATACATAATTGATATATGTCGATACCTCAGTATCACAAGGGTCAGCACGTTATTGGCAAGTCTAATCCTCAGCACCAACACTTCAGTACCACAAAAGAATTAATTTTTGACTTAACAATTGTGAGTGAATCTTCTGACTTAACAAGTTGCGTAAGGTCATTTGTATGGCTCGTCGGGAGGCACGACATCGTCTTTGCAATCTCGGGTGATAGGTATGGGCTAGGACGTCGACGTCATCCTCTGTGATCTCGAGCGACTTGATATGGCTCGGGAAACCGACACAACTTAGGGAGCTGACGTGACCCGAGACGTATGGCCACGGGGGCTGACCCAATAAATTACACTACCAACAACAATAGTGTTTCCTACGATCTGTTGATCCCAACCCGACTCAACTCAAACAAGGTCGAATATTACCGAGGTTTGACTCGAGTCACGCGCTCGCCGTACGTTATCGAGAACAACTAGCGGCGGGCTCATGGTCGGTCCCTCGTTCCACGAAGAGGGTATCTATCATACATCCGCCCCAGGGTTGCACACCACCTGTTTGTGACAAAGACCGTGATGCCGCAGCTCCCCTCTCTCCATCGATACCCCCATAACTTTGGTATGCTGTTGGCTGTGGACCCATACAAGGAAACCCACCCCATGAATAAATAGATCAAGTGAATCATAGAGTTAGAGAAGAAGTAAATTTCTAAGACGTGTCTCTGCCTCTCTCTCTCTCTCTCTCTCTCTCTCTCTCTCTCGCAACAGGCATTAGAGCAAACGACGACGGAAAGCCAGGCTTCGGAAATGGAATGGTGATAGGGTCGGACCTCCATCTGGTGGACACGCAGAGCCAGGCTCTCTCTCTCGTCCTTTTACTTCCCCGCCCTTCTCAGTTCCCCTTTGCCACTCTCAAAGTCTCTGTCAACACAATGCGTCGATGAGCTACATGGGTGTCCATGGACCGGCCCAATTACAATTCACCAATCCGTTGACTCCTGGTCAACTCAATCGAGCACAAACGAATGTGTGTACGCCCAACGCGTATTTAACGGATTGACCAATCGGGATGTGATGTTTAGCCACGTAGGCATAGAAAACTTTATTTCTTCCTTGTAATTATTGCAGGGAGTGGTGGACCCAATTATATATCCAAGGTGAAGGTGGACCGGGACCCACCGGCTCGTATAATTTTGTATGCCAGCTGCGTGTCACCGCCTCGTGTTATTGACTGAGCGTGCTCTTCCGAATCTCCAAGTCGCAGTGATGCTTTCATGTTATGATCGGGATAAGCTTCTAACCCTAGTCGTCGCTTAGACTATGGACGGTCGTTACGCGCTAATTGTAAGGTTCGAAATAGAAAATAGGATTGGAGACGATCTGCATCTGTCAGTGATTTGAACCAGAGATCAGTGCTCTTGCCGTTACAAACTTGGTGTCTCGAGCCACAGAGAAGCAAGATCGCAACACGATTCCGCTGGGGCCCACTCTTCTTCACGTATAAAACGGTGTTTGCTGTATTAACAGACACATGTGATCTCCTAGCCCGAAAGGTCGGAAGTCGGAACTCGGCAACGGGAAGAAGAACTATAAAATGACCGACATCGTTTTGCACGGCTAATAAGTGGAGTTTCCTCGCACCTCACACTTCGCCTTCCTCCTCGTTTCCTTTTCCCTTCGTCAGGATATAACCCTTCTTCCGGTCTGAGGTACGACGACTGAGTCTCTCTCGCTTTGCTTCGTCTCTTAGGTCTTCTCTCTTTTAAATCTCGTCGTCGTCTTTGTTTACTTTTCTCCTTGTTTCGCTACTGGATTTTGATCCGTTCAAAGTCCTTTAGATTTAAAGATATCTGTGAAACCGTGTAGAAATTGTAGATCGTCCCGCCGGATCTGTCTATAAAGACCGAGATGCCAGTTTTCGGCGTCGTCGGCTTTCTGATTTCGTACTAGGGTTTTATCTTTGAGATCTGGGCTTAAATTTGACCTTTCGTGTCCATAATTTTCCCGGAGATTACTACGCTGTTGTTGATCGGATAGATATAGATAGATAGATAGATAGATAGATCGAGAAAAGGTAACGCAATTTTTCAATGTTATGCTTGTCTTCCAATGATGCTAAACTTGTCACGTCTTGCCCTAGCGCATAGTCTTATGCTTCGATGTTCATATTATTTCGATATATTCATATCTGTTTCATTTGGACATTTATCTTTTCTTTTTAAAGACTATATATGTATTTTTTTAACATTTATGCCTCGAAATATAAGTTTAGCAAGTGTACTTCCAAATTTAAAGTTAGCCACTGTTATTATAAACTTTAATTTACAATAGTATTTTGTAAAAAAATTAAACATAATACTGAAATGTTGAATATTTTTAGTTATTTTACATCTTTAATATGTTTCTCTAATTCAAACAAAATAAATGCTAGATACAGTTTTGAATGAGTTAACCTGGGGTATCTAGATGTGTATGCCATATTAAATTTATAGTGACAAACATACTTGTTCTCAACTTTGCATGGACTATATGTATTCCTTGATCCTCCTTTCTTGATAATTAGATTATTCAATTATCTTTCTATTTTGTTTCTTTGTCTTTGTAAGGATCCGCGTTACGGAAAATGAGTGCAATTCTAGATTGCTACTTGCTCCTTCAAGCTCTCTCTTCATATCCTCATTTTGTTTAATGTGATTCACACATTGCAATTGCACCTTAGTAACCAATGCTGCAAGTTTTCCATTTATGAATGGAGCTAGAGACATCATAGGAGGAATAAGTCACTTTCTCCATCATAGATCCATGGATATCTATTAAGGCAGGGTTACTATGTTGAGTTCCACTGTGCTGTTTGACTTGCCTCGTGGTATTGTGAATTGGCACAAACTTGCCTTGGATAAGGACAACCAATGGGCATTGATTTATTTTCTTGGTCATTTTCTGGGGAGACTTTCTATCTTACTAGCTAATTCATAAAAAGTATCTTGGAAATAAGGACTATGTGCAAATCGATTGTGTTTGTTGATTGCTTTTCTGTCAGGCTAATTTTCATTTGGCCAAGTTTTATCTAAATGATGGAAATAGGAACGGTATCTATAGAGTAGAAGCAGAGTGTCAGTTTACTGTAACATTTTACTATCTTGATCAAATATTGTCTATTAGATATAAACATTTAGTGTTGCATGCTGGTACTCATGGATTACTTCTTGGATATATGTTGGAGACTTGATAGATTAAGTACTTCTGTTGTATTATGAAACTTAGGCTGTTGTTTGGACCAACTTGGAGTAGCAGCAGAGTTCACTTTGATTATTAACATCATTGCCTAAGTCATGTTTATTAGCTTAATGAAGTCAGATTTTTTTTTCCTTCAAGTCTGTTTAACGTGTCAATCTTATATTTTGCTTGATAAGTTGCACCAATGTATGTTGCAGAAGTTTACAAAGGTAGCAGACTTTTATCATTTAGTTATTAGCAAAGGCACATTTATGTTGCAGCAGTTTCAGCCTTCCAGAATTAAAATAAAATATAAAAAGTGAGCACAGCGTTGTGGCAATTTTAGAATGGAAAAGTTATCTTAATTCTAGGGCATAAGAGTCCTCGTAAATTTCTGCTTCTTATGGGTGGTGACAAGAGTTCAAGCTGTTAATATGTCAACTTATTAAAATGGATGTAGAGCTGCTGAGATCAGCTTGGTATGCAACTGATTTCACTTGAAAATCAGTTTGATCAGCCGAAGTTCTGATCTGAGTTCAGGACTGCTGTGCACTCTCTAACGGTGGGTTTGCATCCAATACTTATCTGAAGCACTGAATTTTAAATTAACAACTAGAGCACAAGGATGCATCCGGGTGCATGTTTTTTGTTTTTAAATGAAACGCTGAAGCATGAAATTGCACTGGGTTGTTGATTTTTATCGTAAGTGAGATGAACTGAAGACACTTGTATTGTAGTTGTTATGATATATTAATATTGTAGTAAGAATTTTGATAAATTTATGAAATCAAAAGTCAACTCGTATAATACAAGCAACATATATTCCCAAGGAAGCAGAACTGGAGAGGGTTCCACTTTGTATGCTCATATGCAGTATCAGATGAACTAAAAGCTCAACAAGGGAACAAGTTCCTTTTACATAGCATTTTTAGTTTTTAGGACATAACAAGTTAAACCACTATGTGCCATACGGAAGTAAGTTAACTCTTGATTACTTCAAGGCATGTGAGAGCAACAACTAAGATTTGTTTGTGTCACTCTGCTCGACTCTTGGATTCACTGATCAGTTGTTTAAGAGTTTTGGCTGTTAAAAGTGTTCTTCTTTGATCATCTGTCTTTCTGTGTTTTTTGCTTTCTTTATCATGTTAACTTATTTAAATTGTTCTAAAGATTAGTTTCTTTCTTTCTACAGTTCAATAAAAGATGAGCCGACCACATGATGGACTGCGGATCCTTTTTCACTTTGGAAACCCTTTTCGGGTTACTGCTCACAAGGGTTCGTCAAGGCTTCTTGCCTTACTGAGTTCGTTTGAGCAAAACCTTGCAGAAAACATGAAAAAACTCCGGCCTAAGAAAATCTCAGATGTGTTTTCTTTATCTTGGATAAGTCACGCTATTAAATCCATATCAGAAGTCCACACTAACATTAAGACATTAATCATGGAACTTCAATTCCCTGTTTCCGAATGGGATGAGAATTGGATTGATATGTACTTAGACAGCAGCGTGAAGGTGCTCGACATTTGCAATGCATTGAGCGCTGAGCTTACCCGACTTGATCAAAGCAATCTTTTGCTTCGATATGTGCTGCATATCTTGGACATCTCGACTAGTGTTCCTTCATCTGAACAATTGAGGAGAGCCTGTGTATCACTTGATGATTGGCTAAAACAGACAAACTCTACAAGTCCCAAGCTAGAAAGTTGTCATGTCATCTTGCAGACTCTTCAAGCCACTCTTTGTTTGTCAAAGGTCAAAAATTCTCCCAAAGGGAGGGTGCTAATGAGAGCCTTCTATGGAGTCGAGGTCATGACCCTATTCACCTGCAGTGTCGTCGCAGCACTACTGACAGGTTGCTCAAAACCCTTGATGGATGTGCATGTTGCAGATGGGTTCTTGTGGCTAGAAGCCTTTAACAATTTGCAAGCTTTGTTGAATGAGGAAATTAGGAGTCGGATGCAGAGTGGAAAAGTTAGGATATTGAAAGAGATGGAAGCACTCAAAATGAGTGCGCTGATGTTACGTTCTTTAACAAATGGAATTGACTACAAGGAAGAACCGAGACAGCCGAGCATTGACCTTAACAAAGACAAGTTGAACTCACCAAGAGGGTCATACAAGGAAGAACCAGCACAGCTAAGCATTGACCTTAACAAGGATGAAATGGACACACCAAGAAACGATGCTGACTCCCAAGGGAAGCAGAGGTTGAAAGAATGCATGAGAGCTATGACAGATGGAGGGAAGGTGCTTGGCCATGAACTAGATTCCCTCTCACAACAAGTCAATGACTTATTTCAGGTTTTACTAACTGGACGTGATGCTTTACTTTGTAATCTCAGAGCATCTAGTATGACAAAAAAACAGCAAACTTGATGTGGTGAGGCTGTAACCTGGATTACACTATGAATTCCAATGTCATGATTGTGTCTGCCAGTGTATAAATAATATTATGTGCATGGTTTTAAGTATCAAAGTCTATGGTTCAGGTGTATGAAAATATCCAAAGCTGTATTTTAGGGCGTCATAAAGCTGCAACCTGTTCAATGCACATCTGCCCCATCTGTGTAAATTCTTCACAAATATCTGATGCTGCAAGGTATCTATGTTTTCCAACTCGGATAAGTTGTCTTTCTTGAAATTTTGATCTATCAGATAATCTTTACAACCTGTCAATGTATTGATCCTGATTCATGCATTCTTATTGAGTTGTAGGTTAGCAGAATTAGGTTAGTCCATAATTTTGGTTTATCATTTAGTAGGTCACTCTGATATTAATGAAAACCTTATGTCCTTTAAACCCCCTCTTATTCCAGGGACATCAACTAACAATACTTTCATTAAATCTTATATATGCTTGATATTTGTCTTTTCAGATGAAGGTGTTACATTGATCATGATCACTGTGATATCAGACCATGGTAGTTAAAGTAAGTTGGTTTTGAAAAGAATATATGGAGCATCTTTTTTCAGCTATTATAATCTTTGATTCACTTATCAAGCAATACAAAGTGAAATATCTCAACTATCTCATATTGAGTTTTGGTTGGTACATATACAATCCTCCACATGAATATTATTTTTGTCTTCATACAATGTAATTCATTTTTTTGGATAAAAAATCAGCTTGTTTTATTTTAATTCGTTTGTTTGGATGCTAATCTGACTTATTAATGAATATTTACTTTATCTTTTTCAACTAATTTCTGACCTTTAGAAACTTTATTGTTATTTTGATCTTAGTAATTGTTGACATAATCAACAGTTGTATGTTTCTCATTACATACACACTAATGCAAACATGTGTGTATGTAATTCTTGACATATTCAACAGTTGTATGTTTCTCACTACATAAACACTATTTACAAGTGTTTATGTAAATAGTCAACACTTGTATGTTTCTCATTATATAAACACGAATGCAAACATGTGTAGGCAATGCTTGTATTTGTCCTATTGAAACAACCAACTTCACTTTTGATCTTAGTAATTATTGACATAATCGATAGTTGTATGTTTCTCATTGCATACACACTAATGCAAACATGTGTAGGCAATGCTTGTATCTGTCCTATTGAAACAACCAACTTCACTTTTGATCTTAGTAATTCTTGACATAATCAACAGTAGTATGTTTCTCATTGCCTACACACTAATGCAAACATGTGTAGGCAATGCTTGTATCTGTTCTATTGAAACAACCAACTTCACTTTTGATCTTAGTAATTCTTGACATAATCAACTGTTGTATGTTTCTCATTGCATACACACTTATGCAAACATGTGTAGGCAATGCTTGTATCTGTCCTATTGAAACAACCAACTTCCGTGTTGATCTTAGTAATTCTTGACATAATCAACAGTAGTATGTTTCTCATTGCCTACACACTAATGCAAACATGTGTAGGCAATGCTTGTATCTGTCCTATTGAAACAACCAACTTCACTTTTGATCTTAGTAATTATTGACATAATCAACAGTAGTATGTTTCTCATTGCCTACACACTAATGCAAACATGTGTAGGCAATGCTTGTATCTGTCCTATTGAAACAACCAACGTCACTTTTGATCTTAGTAATTGTTGACATAATCAACAGTTGTATGTTTCTCATTACATACACACTAATGCAAACATGTGTAGGCAATGCTTTTATCAGTCCTATTGAAACAACCAACTTCACTTTTGATCTTAGTAATTCTTGACATATTCAACAGTTGTATGTTTCTCACTACATACACACTAATGCAAACATGTGTAGGCAGTGCTTGTATCTGCCCTATTAAGACAACCAACTTCACTTTTGATCTTAGTAATTCTTGACGTAATCAACTGTTGTATGTTTCTCGTTGCATACACACTAATGCAAACATGTGTCGGCAATACTTTGTACTATTGAAGTTCGGTGTTGATCTTAGTAATTCTTGACAGCAGATAATGCATGTGAATCAAAGTTGATTTGAACTGCAGAAGTCCTTTATTCTCTTTTTTTTATTCTTTGTTCTTTTGCAATGACGTGGAAATTAAAACGTAGAGAGAGCTTCAACTGTGACTCTTAACTTTATTTCCTACTAAATGTACTGCTGTGTTTGTTGCCACCACATTGTGGTTCACTTTGAAAACTAGCAAGCCCTTCAATATATAGTAGTAGTACAAGGTACTATACTGCCTAAGCCACCTTGAATTTTTTACATGAGAAGATGGCTGTCACACCTTACCCACCTGTCATCTTATGATTTTAAGTTGCTTAGGCTAACTTTGACATTAAATATATAATACTTTTGTACTGAAATAATGTTGTTAACCTGGCAGCACATTCATTAGATATTGGCGAGAAGTACTCTTACTGCAGAAAACATATACTTATTTACATTGATTAGCAGGGGAGATATATATATATATATATGAATCCAAATCTGGTGGCCATGGTTGTTGTTGTGACATCCTCGGTTACAGAGGAAAGGAACCAAGTAAAAAATTCATCCCTTCTATTCTTTTATGTATTAAATTGAGTGTGATTCTTAGTTAACCAAAGAGATGTGAATTATATACACCTTTGACAATTTCTTTAGAATTCTAAAAGCTGTTAGAGGTCATAGGAAAGCATAATCAACAAGCTTATGCATTCGGAATTTAATTTGTTTTAGGTTTTGATGAACAGCTTACCAGTTGCAGAAACCATGGGAAACTGGTATAAGGTTGTCTGTAGAAGAGCCACAAAACAACCATTAATCTATACACCCAACAGCATCAAATTAGTATCATAATAATCCCTGAAGAGTGTGACTTCAGGGATTATTATTTCCATTTTATTACTCCAATGTTTACTAATATTCTCTCTCAACATGCATCTGAGCTGTAAAAAATGAGTAGTTGATATCTGTGTGCTGCTGCAGGCTAAGAGTTGTTCTTCTAAGAGTTGTCATTTCAAAGAAAGGCATGAGTTTGTTCTCCCCATTTGCAAAAGCTAAGATTTGTTTATTCTCTTCACGCCAAAGGAGAGGAATATATTGAGACACTCTTATTGTATATGGGAAAAGGGATCAAAGCATTGAGGGAACATGGACACCATGGACCAGAATGCAGTCAGTGTGCAGCTTCCAGTCTGTCTGGATTCCATGGCATGAACTGATGAAGAACTCCATCTACCCACCGGAACCAGGTCTTCCTTGTTCTCTAAGACCCCCCTTTCCTTCATAGGTCCATGTGATCTCAACAGATGGACCTCATTTGAAAAATACAAAGCTGTATTGTCCAACCAAAGAAACAACAAGCACTTTGAGAAAGTGAATAAACTCTATGTGGCTGCAATGAGGAGGTTGTCCAGGGGGGACTCCAGGAAGAAAGAAACCCTCATGGAATCATGATGCCCTAGAGCTTTTATGATTCACAAGGAAATTGTCACACATGGGTGTAAAGTGAGGCTTCAATGACCACCTCAGATCCTCCTCAGTAACTTATTTCCCGGGGAGACTCTCTCTCTCAAAGTTAATCATGAATTGTTGAGGTAACTTTCTATGTCACTGATTTAAAGCTGTAGGATACTGTTCCAATGGTGCAAGGATCTTACTTGCTAAGAGCAATTATAGAGGTATCATTTAGTTCTCTTTAAACTTAGACATGATAACAAATATGATATAGATATGATTTTCTAATTGGATGAGAAAATCTCGTAAATTAGTTGAGAGAATTTTTTTTTTAATCTGTACAAATAGATGATCTAACTAAGAAACTTAATTGGATTTTTTTATTATTATTTTTTATTTTAATATCTCTCTCTAAGAGAGATTACCCTATAAGCTTAATCTGACGCACTAATTATTGTTCTTCTTCGATCAGAATCATACCCGTGGGTGTGTAAACTGCTGTCGTAAACTGAACGGAATCCGCCGAAAAGGAGAAGTGATGTTACAGGTCACCGTGACTCTGCGATGTAGATTGATGGCTACACATATATATTATATCCGATCGGGTCTTTGGAAGACTTTTTTGAGTTCTAAATGCATGGCAGCAACTTGATCCACGTCTTCATGCTGACTTTTTTGCTCCAGAAATCTCCTCGACATTTTTCTTTTTATTCTCTTCCTGGAACAAAAAAAACAAAAAAAATCCACAAGTTTCCATTGCTTCACAACCTTTCATATCCTTTTCTTCAACTATATATATATATTCTCTGTCATTTATGGTCGCTATAAAGATGTGCTTATTCATCATATCTATCTATAATACCAACACAGATGAAGGCGTTAAAAATTCTAAAATATCAGTAATTCATCGAAAAGTTTAAGATTAAAGTTCTTCTTTTTGGACCATCTTAATTGTTAAAAGCTTCAAAGATACTTTTTTCCTGGAGAGGCCGAGAGTTGAACGAGTCTCGCTATGACGTGAGGAAACGTGTGATGCATGGATAGACGATGAGAAAGAGAGAGAGAGAGAGCGAGAGAGAGAGAGAGAGAGAGCGATCAGGAAGAGAGTTGGGCGTGGGACACGTCCGAAGAAACGCGGATAAACCATTCTCCGCTCGCCCGTCTTCATCCTCCCGTCTCCGCCGCCTCCTCCTCTCTCTCGTCACCTGCGACGTCACCGCACAGACCGCCCGGCCGCCACCTTCTCTCTCTCTCTCTCTCTCTTTCATATATATATATATATATAGACATACATACATACCTCTGCCTTCCCATTGACCGTGCTTGCTTGAGCCAGTGTTTTGAGTCTTCCATGGACAGTGTTTACGGGGGGGAAACAGTGAGACGGTGGCGGTGCTAACAGTGATGACCGGTTCCCTTGATATCTTCCAAACTCGAGTAATTGTGTAGATCATCCAGTGTGTGTGTGTGTGTGTCCTTTCGATCTGGGATTCATTTCTAGATAATTTGCTCTCTCTCATGTTCATGCATCTCGACAGAATCTATATCTACTAGATTTCAATCCATATAAACGATCAAAGTTGTTCCATATCCATCAAAAGAAAAGAATTAAGTGGTCATATCAGAACATGTTTTGGATTATTAGCATTTCAGCCTGTCAACCCGAAGATGAAAAGAAGAAATAGGAATAGTACGCAGGAAACCAAAGTGCTTGATCATCTCCAGGTTTGGATTCGCCCCCAACACAAGCACTCATGTTTTGGATAAGGTAGAGACTGTTTGATGTAGCACACAGGTTTTTTTCTTTGTTTCTTTACATCTCATAGCAGAAGCATTCATTCACAGTTAGTTTTGGAGGACACGATCCGATCAATGATTGAGCCAAGTATACTAATCAGCCTAATATGAGATGCCAAGAAAATATTACATTCATGTCATAAAATATTTTCTTTTCGGCTAAACAAACACATCATGAAAAACCTACGGACCGATAATTGAAGTCATTTAATATTTCACTTAAAATTCTTATTTTTTTGTTTCGTAATTAACTTGATCATCGAAGAAACTCCGTTGAAAATCTTGACCTTGATACTTGTGTAAGTCAATATCTGATCAAGCATCCAAGACTTTCTAAACATCCATTGAGTTTTTTAAGTATAAGGATTTGGATCAAATTAGATTAATCTATAGGTATTACAGCACATCAATATCCTCAAATAGTAAAATGTAGGTACAATAACTGGTGTGAAAACTCTGATAGTTGATTACGTAGATTTACAACATATACAAAATCACAAGTGGGTTCTCTTTATATATATATATATATATATATATATATATATATATATATATATATATATATATATATATATATATTTCTTCTAAAAAAATAAATGGCGAATAATTACGTAGATTAATTAACTTTCCCATTTTCGTATATTTATCCAATATTTTTGTAATCAAATACTCGAATCAGACAATATATGCCTCATTACAATTGTCTTGTTTCGATCGATCTATTGATAGACGAGAATAATACGACAGTAATCTCTCTCTCTCTCTCTCTCTCTACTTTTTTTTTTTTTCGATCCCCATCATTTCGCATTGGGTCGGGGGGAGTGCAAAAGGATAAGGGAAGGAGGGCCCCACAGTGACCACAATGTCGCTGCATGGCCATGCATGCACATGCTCACCACATCAGCCTCGCAGCGACAACGGCGTCCTTCGTACGTTTATTGATGCGCACGGCGCTGCGCTGCGCTGCGCCGAGATTATTCCTAAGAGCAGTCGCCATCTCATCAGCGAAGGGCGCCACCGCTACGTGACCTCACGCTCTCCCCCCTCCCATTCTTTTTTACCTCTTTTTACTATGCGCATGCGTCCCCCACTCTGCCGCCGGTGCCACGACGCAGAGAGCCGATGGAGGAAGAGAGAGGTTTGGCGTCGGCAGTCCCCCCTCCCATTCTTTTTTACCTCTTTTTACTATGCGCATGCGTCCCCCACTCTGCCGCCGGTGCCACGACGCAGAGAGCCGATGGAGGAAGAGAGACGTTTGGCGTCGGCAGTCCCCCTCCCATTCTTTTTTACCTCTTTTTACTATGCGCATGCGTCCCCCACTCTGCCGCCGGTGCCACGACGCAGAGAGCCGATGGAGGAAGAGAGACGTTTGGCGTCGGCAGTCCCCCCCCCCCCCCTGCAGACTCACTCCACGTTCGCACATAAAAAAAAATTAGATAGCGTTGCGGCCACGTTGTTGAGATGACAAGGCTTAATTGCGGAAACAATCGATCGAGACACCCAATAATAATGCCAAAAAAGAAGAGCAATTGTACATCTCAACACTGCAACCTCGACTGACGGATGATCACCAGTAAACAAGGGTTAAAAGAGAAGGAAAGCCCAAAGAAAAAAAAAAAAAAAAAGTGGCGCACCAAACAACAGCCCCCCCACATCGGGCACGGTAGCCATACAGCACAAGATTTAGACGCGGTGGCGGTGTTTTTGTACATGCCGGCCGGAGACCGAACGCCTCTTGTAGGAGCTTATTACCATGTCCACCACCCTCCTCCTCCGGTTTCCCCGAAGGGGGAGCTCTTATTATTCCACAATAAATCATCGCCTTATATGTCTGTTTTGTCGAACCACCTATGACGCCACTAGAGTAACGATATAGAAGAAGAAGAAGAAGAAGAGGAGGTAATGTTTGTGGTGTTAACGATGAAGATGATGATGCACGACGACGCGAAGGTGGAGGAGGTAGGATAGGAATGGAAATGGGGGAGTTGGGACGTGGATGTCGTGTTGGCAACCACAGGTATACATATGGTACAAGGAAGAAGGGAGAGAAGTGGCGGAGATACTACGATTCACTGAACTATGGCCAAGAAGGAACCTGGCGCAGTCGCGGTGGTCGATGCATTGCCGCTGCCGGCGCTCACGTTCTGCCGCTGGAACTGTATCTTGTACTGCATCTTGCTGTCCTCGTCATCGTCATCGTCGTCGTCGTCGTCGTCGTCGTCGTCAAGGTTATCGCTGTCGGGCTCGTCCATCTTGTCGTAGTCGCCCAGCACCGGCTGATGGTGGCTTTGGTCCATCAGCTCCTTCACGATGTCTTCTTGCTTCAAATGCAACGATCTGATTGGATCACGAGTACATGAGCAGCAATCGGTGAGAGCAACTGAGCCGTGCTTACCTTCTTCATCCCTTCGTCGAAGAAGCTGGGCGGAGGTCCTCCGTTGCTTGTCTGGGAACGGACGCCGGCCGGACCTCCTCCGGCCTCAGCATTCCCACCATTTCCGTTACCGTTGTCGTTGCCGCTCTTGCCGGGGGCCTCGGCGGGAGGATGCTGTCGTTGCTGTTCTTCGGACGTCGGGCTGCGATTGGCTTCTTGCTCGTGCTGCTGTGGAACTCCCACGGTGATGCTGCCACCGCCGCCGCTGCCGCTGCCGCTGCTGCTACCCAGCAGTTTCTTGCGATAGAGAGCGTCCAATTGGTGAAAGTAAGGGCAGGTCTTGGAGTCCTCGGGCCGGTTCTTGGTGCTCTCCTTCACCTTCTTGAAGTACTTGTTGATGTTCTCCCACTTCTCTTTGCATCTCTTTGCGCTCCGGTTGTAGCCGATCCGCCGCATTCCCGCGGAGATCTCCTCCCAAAGGGGACCCTTAGGTCCGACCTCCTGGTATCTCGAATCCAGCCCGCTCCGTATCTTGATTAGCGCATGGACCTCCGCCTTGGGCCACCTCGAGGACGACGGCGGCTCGAAGCCCCCGCCGCCGACGCCCTCCTGAGGCTCCGAGGTGATCGGCACCAACTGTGTCGCCGACGAAGGCTGGTGCCGCGCGAAGTCGGTGACTAGCGTGTGATGCTGCTGCTGCTGCTGAGGCGGCGGAGTGTATGATGACTGTGGAGGAAGCGGTGCGATGGAGGTGGCCGGCATGGCGGGCAATGGAATCGTCTGGCCGCTGATCTTTTGAAGATAGGAAATGACGGCGGTGTCTCGGGACGCCGCCATGGCGCGCTCTTGGACCAGCAGTTCCTGTTCCCGGCTGAGCCGCGACATCTCCTGCAGCCGCCATGCCTCCTCTCGTTTCATCCGGTCCAGCTCTCTTTTCTCGATTGCCTCCAGGAAATGGTGCTGCATGGCCTCCTGCCGCTCCATCACCTGCTGCATCAGCCCCTCGAAGAAGGCCATCATCTGCCGTCTAGAACGCGAGCCCCCGCGCCGCTTCCGCTTCCGTCCTTCCCGGCTTCCGCCGGCCTCTTGGGTCTCCTCATCGTCCGACTCCGACGACGAAGAAGCGGAAGAATTTGAGGAGAAGCTGATTCCAGCTGCAGCAGCGGCGGCGGCGGCGGCGGCGGCGGCCGAGCTCGAGATTCCTTGTGGGCCAAGCTCGGGGGCGACCCTAGCCGGCACGGTGACTGGTGACGGGGCCGCGGCGGTGAGTGGCGACGACCGGATTCTATCTGCCGGTGGCCCCGCCGTGGCCGTTGTGAAACTAAATGTGGTAGGCGAGGCAACCGCAAGGGGCGTTGCGGCGGTGGTGTTGGCGCCGCCTCCTCCGCCGCTGCCGTGGAGGGCCTCGAGCTGGCTGAAGAAGCGGTAGGCCTTGCCGTCCTGGCGGCCAGCTCGGCCTTCCTTGGTGCGCTTGTAGTATTTGTGCACGTTCTCAAACTTCTCCTTGCACTTCTTTGCCGTCCGCTTGTAGCCCAACTCCGCTAGCTTCCTGCTCACCGCCACCACCACCACCACCATTACTCACGAAGAACAACAAGAACTCGAATGCTATGGACCAACAAACACAGAGGGAAAAAAAAAGAAGAGAGAGATAGATAGACATGCCGGCCTACATCCACACAAATGGCATCTACTCCGAATCATATGCTGACCACAACCTAAATCAATAAATAAAAAATTCTTGGTTGGGGGACGGAAACACTCTAAAATTAAGAGAAAGAATGCGCCTCCATGGCTGCTGCATTGAGGGCACCGCATGCGCGGCTGTGGTGATGGCATCTTTCATGGATTTCAAGGAAGAGACAAATGTAACCCGAAAGCCTTTGGTTGGGATCGGTGTAGTGGTGGCATCTTTCATTGATTTCAGGGAAGAGACAAATGTTAACCGGACAGGAAAAGATAGCCCAGGATCTGAGAGAAGAGAGCCCTCTCTCTCTCTCTCCCTCCCTCCCTCCCTCTCTCTCTCATTTATGGTTTCTTCTTCTTGACAGAAGTTGAAGCTCTCTCTCTCTCTCTCTCTCTCTCTCCGTCACTGCTGCAGTTGCAGTTGAGTCCGTGGTACGAATCCAAGCACAGATAGTTGGTTAGCTACCTCGGAGAAAGGCTCGGAGCGGTTTGGTTTTTCTTGACACGCAGCAGCAGGAGGAGGAGGACGAGGAGGAGGAGGAGGTGGTGAAGTAGAGATCCCGAGGAAACTGTTAACCAGCCTCCTTTCGTAGAGCAATAATAGAACCAAAGGTGCGGGATGAGAGAGAAGGGAAGGGAAGGGGAAGGGATGGGGAGGGAGGAAGGAGGTTTAGGCTCCACATTTGGGTTGGGTTTTACCTGGAGACCTCTTCCCAGAGAGGGCCTTTAAAGGTGGCGTCCCGGAAGGCGGCGTCCATGTCGGAGCGGATCTTGAGCAGCGCCAAGGTCTCCTGCCGCGGCCAGCGGTTGCCGGGCGCGCCGCCGCGCTCCGCCTCCTCGCCCGCCCCGAGGGCCTCGTCGTCCGGGAAGCCGCCAACCATGGCGGGGCCCAGCTCGTCGAAGCCTGCTGCAGGAGCTGCCGTGACCGGGGGCCTGCTACTGATGGGGGA
Source organism: Ensete ventricosum (assembly GCA_029747655.1). NCBI lineage: Eukaryota > Viridiplantae > Streptophyta > Magnoliopsida > Zingiberales > Musaceae > Ensete > Ensete ventricosum. Next base: position 54,229,442 of record JAQQAF010000008.1, read on the forward strand.
CGCCGCCTCCGCCAGCTCCGACAACGGCGGCTGGCGCACGTGAGCTCTCCCAGCTGCCCCCGCGGCCGCCATCGATGGCGTCGTCTCCGATTGCTGCCCCGCCCCGAATTGCGACCCTCCCTGCTGCTGCTGCTGCTGCATGGCTCTGCAAATTGTGATCCTTTTGAGTTCTTAACAACAATTCAGGGCGGTTAGAACCAGTTGTTGTATCACTAGTAACGGAACTCGATTCCCTCTCTTCCCTTCCTTCCGCAGTGGAGGGTGGGGGGCGGCGAGAGAGAGAGAGAGAGAGAGAGAGAGAGGAATCAGAAATCGGAAAAGGAAATCAGTACATGAGGTGAAAAAAATAAAAATAAAGAATAATAATAATAATATGGGAGCACAGACAACTGGAAAGAGAGGAAAGGAGAATAGGGCAAATGGGATAGAAAGTATGGTGACTAAAAACCCCTATTATTCCTTATAATTCTATTTCTCCAACATTACCGATGAGAGAATAATAAGTGTTACAAATATCTGATAGTAAAATAAGGGGTTACCGCCGCTGCCAACACGACCAGCTGTTGGCCAGCATTAATTAAATGGTTACGGCATCGCACGCAGTCTCCTCCCTCCTTCGATTACCCCCTCCACCTGACTGTCTCTGAGATGGTAGTCGGGTCCCACCTCTCCGTTCCTCGACAGTGACCGTGCTTTTTTTGTTTTATTTACGTGATTCAAACCCGTTTCATACCCCCACATCACAGCTTGCAAATACATTTCCCATTTGTAAAATATATTAAAACAATTATCTCTTTATTACTTATTATATATACATCATAACCTAATGTTAGATAATAATAATTTTAATAATATCAGAAAAAAAAAACACAGGACAGCAATGTGACTTCCACTCATGAAAAAAGAAATATCGTAATTATTAAAAAAAATATAAAAATGACGGATACTTTCCAGAAGAAAAAAAAAAGGAGGTTATTTTCAGGAATTCGGTAAAATTTAAAAAAAAATCCTGAAAGGGATGATTATATATATATATATATATTAGATTGGGAGACAATAACACATTGTTACAGCTGTCTATGGGTCCCACTCGAGAGGGCTAGAACGTGACGGGCGAGCATCGCGGATCCCACAGAAACCTCCCCACAAAAATAAAACCCTTCACATCCTCTCTCTCTCTCTCTCTAATTAAGCCGGCTAATAATACCAGCCGTTCTTTGAGGCCAATCTAGAGAGAGACAGGAAGAAATAAGACCACAAGGATTCAGTGGGTTACAGTAAGAATTCAGGAGGAGGGCCGAGTAATAGCTTATATTATAATATGTACAACAACACAATACGTAGGAAAGACGAGTAGAAGAGGTCAGAGGAGGAAAGGGAGGAATCTGTCGCTCATGTGATACCCCCCCCCCCCCAAATACGATAACGATTGATGACGACGCGAAATTATTAGCTCCAACAAGAAAACAACTGAGACTGTGCGTTGGCCAATTTGAAGTCTCACGTTAAGACGTCCATTTCCCGGTTTACTGCTATATTTAACGTGGTGGGAGGGAGGGATGGCGACTGAGTTATTAGGTGTGGGACCCCTATTATTCATGTTAATCTTACCACGTAACAACAATAATTCACTTACCCCCAATTGGATCCCCTTTGGCGTGGCCTCGAGCGGTAGGACTGCCACCCCCATGTGGGCACCGGTACTACTACTACTACTACTACTACTACTACTACTAATACACTCGCTTATGCCCGACGAGTCGACGATTTAACCGAGTCGCAGAGCCGATCTACGGCACTCGGGAATTAATACGGCCAACCGTCGGATCTCGATCGGGGGACCGACGGTGCCGTGACGGGGGCCCATCATGTGACCGATGGGCCGGGTCGTAAATATTAGGGTCATGGAATGGGATGCGATGGCGCACGGGACCACGGAGTTAATAAAAGGAAGCCTTCCCTCGCCCGTACCAGTGGGTGTGTGTGTGTGTGTGTGTGTGTGTGGTGGGGGCCGACATCGAGGCTCCTAAATATGAACAAGAATCAATGTATCTGTGTGTGGGTAGGGGCATCGAGATTAGGACGAATTGGCATGTTTCGGCCCGGAACAATGTTGCGACCGTGGGCCCCCACCACCCTCTCCCATCCTGAGAAGTTTCAACGAATTATCCTTTTTTTTTTTTTTACATAATGCCTATCTTTCTAAAAAGAAAATATTTAAATAAATCGAAAATTCACCCCGAATAAACGACTCCAACTCGGCTGCTGTTGACGAGCTCAGGAGAGGTTTTGTCGGTCAGCAATCCGGTGAAGTCCGGTAACAACAAACAACCCAAGGGAGGAGGGAAAGAGAACGAGCTGAGAGAGAGAGAGTCCAAATACCGTTGCAAGAGGCTCAATCATTTGAAGGTGAAAACACCGGAGAAGGATGAATAGATGAGAGTAAAAGTTTTGGGATAAGGTAAAAGGAAGGTGGGGAGGATTAAAGTTGGATGGCACACAACCCCAAAGTTTCAAAGTGGCTGACACCATCATGCCACAAAAAGACCTTTTCTTTCCTTCCATTACTGTCGCGCTAAAGTAGTCGATTACTTCCCCGTCACCATAAAAATTACATGAAAGATGGGATTTTATTTTTTTTGGTGTGGCAGAGACAAGTATATCAATGCGACGTGGCACGCACTCGAACCGTAATCTCTCATCATAATTTTCCTAGTATTCCACCAAATTTCGAATACTTTTTTTTTTTTTCATTTAAATTTGGCCAGCTAAAGGAAGATTATTCCACGACGACAACGACGTGAAACCGGATGCCAAAAGAAGAAACCACATGGAACAGTCAACCAATCCACGTAACATTTTAGGGAAATTAGCGATATATATATATTGGGGGGTTTAAAGATCATGCACGTAGCCGACGCACCATCTTATAAAGGGAATTAATTCCTTAACCCCACTAAAGGAACATGGAGCATGTGATCTTGTCCAACCACAAGGCATATCCTTCCTCTTCAAGTTGCTACTCACTTTGCTCCTTCACCCTCTAATTTACTTGGATTTTTCCTTCGTTTTTTACATTTCATTATATTTTAGGATCTGACCAACATTTATCCCTCTTTTTTTTTTTCTGTAACCATCTCTGGTGTTAATAAAAAATAAAAATAAAGGGGGTCAGGAATTGTGTTTTAAATTGGCAGGCACTATGGAAATTTGGACGCACCTGAGTGGAGTACTTATCGGTTCTACGGAAAACCCGGTTTGGTCCATGTACCTACTAAACGGACCCGGTTTGATTTGGTCCACAGACGATGGCACGATCGGGCACGGAACGACGGCGCCTGACATCGGCATAACTATCGACGCCCGCGGCCGCCGTCCATGTAGCTGAGCCAATCACTTGGTCAAAGGGATTTTGATGACGAGGAAATTAAAGAGGGCAGTTGGGACGAAGAAATTGGTGGAAATGTTAGGTGGTAGGAACAGAATTAAACTTACCTTTTGGTACTTGTGATCCCGCACGGGTGGCTCATCGTCGGTCGGAAGCCTTGGCAGAGTTCGGAAACGGGTCTTCACATGCAGCAGCGGCGGCGGCGGCGGCGGACCAGCTCTGCAGGCTCGTCTCTGCAAGCGGAAGTACCAAGTGTCAGGGTGAACCGCCAGCGAGGAGACTGACTCATATGTTTCTTGGGCTGCTGAGGTGCCTGCCTCAGGACAACAGCAGCTCAATTTAAGATGTCACATCACCATATCAGACATACTTACTCTAAAGTTGGTAAAATAAAATTAAATGTGTGCATGTCCCAAAACTTTAGTCGATCAGCTGATACATGGAATGAGCATTGTAAAATAGATTTTGATCCAATATGACCAAACTTATCAGTATGCTATCATAATTGATGACATTATCAAGAGTACATAAAGACTGCTTTTGGTGAATGGAAAGAATCTCTATATGATTCCATCCATCCATCAAACATGTAGAATCAATCATACCAAACTCCAGCAAATATCTTGAAATATATGAACATTTTAAGTAAAATGCAAGATAAAGCAAGTAGATGCACCATCACATCCTCCAAGTAACACTGGTGACAAACTTAACAGCATGAATAATTGAACAGTTCGGTAACAAAGGCAGAATAAAGGGTGATGCAGTTTGATGATTCTGAAGCTAAAGAGAAAACTAAGATGTGACAAATGGCAACAACTATGCAGAAGGACCTGTTTATAACCATAACCAGAAGGGCAAATGTATCGGTTTTCATTTGAAAAAAATAATACAACCTCTGATCATTTGAGAGCGTAGCCGTGCTGAAGTTCACTATTTTAAGAATAATTCCAGATGTCCCGACATGCTAAACATAAGAGTCATCGAGTTTAAAAAAAATGGCAATGTAGGCACGAGGCAAAGACAACTTCAATTTATAACTGATTTGTCATTGAGAATATGTTATGGGGATGCCATACTCTTTCATCTTCGTTGATTTCAAAGATCCAGATGATAAATTGAATCAATAAGAGCCAGAAAAAAATAATCTGTAGAAGAAAATGTTCTTTATTTGGGAAAGAAAGAAGAAAACCTTAGATGAGGCCCAATTACTTCTGCTTATGATGACCACTGAATAGTTGGACCCAAGTTCATCATGTCCGAAGGCTTCAATGAGCTACTTTGCGAATGCTTATGGGTAAACTGAGAATGCTGGATTGACAAATGGAACTCAAATAATCCAGGGAAAACCAATAACTAAGTAAATCAAAAGCTTGTAGATTCTCCAATTTGAAAACCTTGACACCATGACAAAAAAACACAGAAAAGGAAACAGAGGTGACAGCAATAAGTTCATGGCTATGCAAGCATTAGAGAGTATTTGGAGGAGATACCAACTACTTAAGCAAACATCCAAAATTATCACAGAAATTTCTCAACAAAAAAGAAAAGAGAAAAGGTACAGCATGGGAGAACAAAGTTCAAACAAAAAACCAACTTGTATATGTTCATTGTCCATCGTAAATGTTCTAGTCATTTCCATACAATGGTCAGCCATTCATAATATAATAGCCCCACCGTCAAGCAAAAAGCAGACCAAAAACAGATGAGAAATGCTAGTAATCCATCAGATAGACAACAATAAGAGTAAGCGACACGTGACAGCCCTAAGGTACCACGGAACTTCATGAAATCAAACATCTTTGCTTGGAAGAGATGCTAAAAAGTGCAAAGCTCTAGAATACAATTAAAAAGCTTAAACAACAGGGTATGGCCAAATTCAAATGTGCACCTTCAGTCAATTATATCTTGATTCAGTGATCAAATAGGCTGTGTTATTAACAAGAAAACTACAAAATGTCTAAAATTAGCAAGGTTCCAGTGAAAGTGGCAAAAGATGTCATTCTCCAAACACTTAATGACAACTGGGCATAGGTCGGTCAACTTCAACCAAAATTTAATTTAATCATACTAATAACTTAAACAGGCCTACCCCAAAAGTTAACATGCTATACACAGTAATGAATCTGATCAAACAGGAAACTAAATCAATAATACATCACCTGTCTAAAAAAAAAGAACAAAGAAAAGAAAATGGAGAGGAAGACACATATTACAAGGGTTATTATGATCCTGCAAGAAGAGAAAGAAAATGATCCGTTTTATTTAAAGGTCCAGGCCCATGCAGCATGCCAGTCCTTGGTTTTCTAATAGCTTATAAACTTTCCATGCAGTTTAAAAGATTCCAGAAATTTGAAGTTAGACATGTCCTTTTCAGGAGAATTTACTTGTCCATTAACACACATGATTAACTTCATTTATAAACATATTTGTGATGTAAGTGATTCTCCCTTTTTTGTAACCAATCTATGCCTCACCCTGGCCCACATGCTTTTGGCCCCATTATTGATCATCTTTCCTTCACTTTAAAACTACACAACAGTTTGTGCCCACCAAAAAAAGTACTTTAAAACTATGACAAACATTTTCCAACAATCATTTTCTATATGTAGTTTTTGTTGTTCCTTTTCTGAAACAAAAAAGCAATGGGACAAAGCCATCCAACAAATCCCACACTAATCACTTTAAGCAACTTCATTGTTCTAGGTTCCATCTTTTTGCCTCTGACTCAAACTCAAAACACAAGCATTATTAAGAATTTATAAATGATTATGCCCCATAAAAAAATATCGAGTGGCCAAGACCGTCCCGTTGCAATGACCTTCAACATAGTCCAGATCTCAAGATTCACATCTTGGTTTTTCCTCTCACATACGAATATACGTGTTTAGTTACTAATAGATCCCATCAGAACTTTCTTATTATGATTGATTTTACATAAAAGATTAATTCTCAATCTCTAGTCACAAGCTAGTTCTCATTTTAAATTAAGATATTATCAAGTAAGTCAATTGCTTACTACTGAAAAAGAATGTAAATCTGGTAATACTAATACGTATATGCATTTGCAGAAGAGAGGTCAGATACACAGCTCATGCCCTTGAGATTCATGAACTTGTATATCTTCTGATGCAAGTAAACCTCAAGTCAGGGACATGTATGTCAAGACCAAGAGAGTTCAGATAACAGCCCATGACCTTGAGATTCTTGAACTTGTAGACCTCCTGATGTGCAAGTAAAACTCAATTCGGATACATGTAAGTCAAGACCAAATAATGCTTATGCATTGTACAACACTTGTGATAGTCCAAGTATTAATGACTTTGTTGCATGCCCAAAACATTTAATTATTCAAGAACTGGCCTAGATCAAATTGGGTGAAGAAACAACATCTAATTAATTAAACAATGACATCATGTGTTTGGCAAAATCATCAGTTCATGGAGTCAGCACATCGTCAAAGGAACTCATTCAAAGTTACAAGTGCAGAAGTAACAAGTCTTGCTTCAATATATTTGTGCCAAATTGTATGACGATTATATACTCATTAAATATGCATTCTCCTTAACTTACATGATAAATGTACACATTGAGTGTGGAAAGAAAATCACTCCTTTTGATATCTAGAATACAATCTAGCATACCTGACACTGGGAAGTATGTAATTTCTCAGCAAATGGTAAGGTATTCAAAGGTGGATCAGTGCATAAGGCTTCCATTCATCAAGAATCTGGAACAGTCTATTATCTGGCATTATGCTCATAGCAATTCAAGTGCAGCTAACTAAAAGAACTAAGAATAAACAAGAATGTTACCGTTTTGTTGCAGCTCCACTACTCCGCTATTCAAGGTTCGATTTATCACATAACGACCTCATAGGAGTATAAGAATCGCTTTATGTTTGAGTATTCTGATTGTTATCTCCAATAGAGAAAGAAAGCATCTAGCAACAGCGATCAAGAAGAGAAGAAAACCAAGATCCGTGTCTAATCATTGGGTTCAAAAATTAGATTGTCATGAGATGCTTTTTTAACATAAATCAAAGGCAAAAGATGTACCCACACTGCTCAACCCCTGTTCTAGATTCTTAGAAAATGAGAAAACTCAATGTAACTATGAAACCCTGCAAGGCCTACCTTTCAGAACACCAATGTTCCATCTTCCAAGGAACATCTCCAAGCATGAAACAAAAAAGTTGAAGCATGGAGAAAATAGTCTCGTTTGCTCACAATAATCACCATCTGGTCAGATGATATACAACTTAATGCACTTTTATAGTCAAAGGGAACCAGCAGGAGACCCCGAAGCTCCACGATCACACTGCCCAACTGCAATTTTCAGAGTCCCATTACGTCTTTGATTTAGTTTACAGCATAACCTTCTAGGCACCTGTACAGGAAACAGAAAACAATCAACGATTTCAAGAAATGGTATACATCATTAGTCAAGGCCTAAAAGAAGCGCAATCAGAACAGGAAGACAAACCAAGTGCCAATTTTTGCTCAATGGAGTACCAAAGACTTGGATTTCATTCACGTCAGGTAGAGGAGGTGTCCGAGGAAAGCAGAATACTTTTTTTTTTAGATTGTCTCTCCCTTTAGCCCGTCTATATGAACCCAGCGTTGTATTTCCATCCCTTTCAATATCTCTCAAGAAATACAGAACTGGCTTCTTGCAAACAGACCTGTAGGCATCCCTTGTGTCGAAATCAAACTCATTCCTGTTGTTAAGCTTATTCCAAGCAATATAAGTCTGTTCAGAACGTTCCAGCTCTCGTGGAAGGACAATGGTTGGGAACACTTGGACAACGTAACCCAGAGAGACTGAGAATGTAAACTTCCTCCTCTTGTCGTAACAAATTGACCGCTGCAAGAAACTCATAGGATCGGCCTTCATAGCCTTGGTGAAACGCTTCAAGCTTCCAAGAGTGCTCAAGCCAGGGTAGAGGGGGTCAACGGCTTCAACATGGTGTATCGATATGAAAGGAGCAACAGGGTGAGCAGCCAAAAGACCATGGGCATTTCCCCTGATATCCCACTGAGACAACAACAAAAAGAAAAGGAGAAATTGTGACAATGGGCAGAAATTAAAACGACATCAAAGCAGTAGAACTCATCACACAATCATTCATTTCAATCTTCATTACATACGAGTATCCGCGAGTTGGTCAATTATATGAAGAAGATTGGTCTCTGTATTAATTTAAAAAAGATGCAGAGCTCCAAAACTTGGAAGAGTAGAAATTTTTTTAGCATGAAATCAGTAACAAGTTATTGATTCACCAAAAACATGGTAGAAAAATTTTAAAGCAAGAATAGGATAAATTTAGTTATCCATTTTGGCTACTAGCACCAATTATGGATTCTGAAGAGGTTGAATACAAATCAAAAAGTGAAAAGCTAAAACACCAAAATCTTACCGCAAGGATAAAAATACATGATTTTTGTCACTAAATCCATTATTATCATTAACATTAGTTTGTAATTGAAGTATGCTGAATGAGCAAAAGGATTAGATAGATGATGGAGATTTACCAACAAGTGCACACACCTGGTGGAAACCGTATTCGCGACTTAGGGGGACTCCGAGCTCGGAGATGCATGCATGCAACCGGTCGTCGCTGCCGTACAGCCTTGGATACCTCTCGATGCACTCGTCCATCATCCCCGAGAGAGCTTCGGCAAGAGGATAGCTGATGGCGATCCCCCCGCCCCCGAATGCCATGGCGTGGCTGAAGTAGGTGTTGGCGGAGTGACTCTCCGATGGGCCCCCGACATAAGCCATCTCGGTCCAATCGTACTTGGCGAGCACGGCGACGAGGTTATCAGGGCAGACGATGGTGTCGTCGTCCACGAGAACAAACCACCGGGCGCCGCGGTGGCCGAGCCGGAAGGTCTCGGCGAGGATGCGGGCGATGCGGAGGCCGGAGGGATGGCCGGTGGGGTTGGTGTATCGGAACCGAGAGATGTCCTCGGAGACGCGGACGGGGGGGAGGGATCGGGCGATGGAGGAGATGCGGGGAGGGCGGGGCACGCGGTCGTCGAGCCAGACGTGGCCACGCATGGCGCCGGGCCGCCACCAGAGTCGGACGAACTCGCGGCGGCGCGGCCAGAGGTGAGCGGAACCGCCGATGCCGAAGACGAGGTGGCGGAGGGAGAGCGGGGGGAGGCGGTTGCGAGGGCCAGATGGGGGAGGAACCCGTGAGGAAGGACCAGGCAGAGGGGGAGGAGAGGAGGGCGGGAAGGGGGAGGCGGAGGTGCGGATGTGGCCCCAGCGGAGGCGGAGAGAGGGAGAGGAGAAAACGAGGGAGAGCCAGGCGGTGGTGGCGAGGAGGAGGGCGACGGCGGCGGCGGCGAATGCGGCAGCGGTGCCTCGCCGTTGGTTGCGGGGGAGGCAGCGGCGGCGCGTGGAGGAGCAGGCGACGGGTGCGGCGGTGCACGCACTCGTCGTCGTCGTCGTCATCGGCGGCGGTGGCAACGGTCATCTGCCCGTGGAAAAGACAGGGTTATGATGGAGGAAGAGGAGTGTGCAAAAATTGGAAGGAAACCAAACCGAGAGAGAGAGAAAGAGGGGGGTGTGTGTGTCTATGTGTGTTCAAATTTGAAACGGGGACGACGCCTAGGGGGGATGGGTCCTACAGAATCAGAGAGCTAGGAACGGGTGAAAAAGTGGGGCCGCGGGTTGCGGCGTAGCTGCTCATTACAGCGTCGTGGCGTCGCCTGCAGCTCGTTGAATGCACGATAGGGCGGTCGATTCCGTTACTTCACGGAGATTAAGCTGACGTGATCCGAGTTGTTATGTTAAGTTCACGCCGAATAGTTCCAAAAGCTCGTCCACGGCAGAGAGATTTGACTCGTGGCATCGGATCGAATCGGACCCAAATTGATCTCGTCACCAATCATCCATGTATGTATGTATAGTTCATTGTTCTTCTCTCCTTTTGCCATCTGTTCGTTGGAGAAAATATACGTGGCAATGATCAACAAATTCATCGCACCTCATACAATGATTTATAGTAAAAAGAAAAAAGAAAAAAAAAGATGGCGTGTAATTAGTGGAAGGCAATCGTATAGTTCTATTCTCTCAGATCCTTGCCAGTTTCTTCTTCTTCTTCTTCTTCTTCTTCTTTTGGACTACGTATATACACCAACTTTAGCGTGTGTATGTAGTAATAATTCCTACCGTATTTGTTCACCGTAGGAACTCAAGACGGTGGTGATGGTGGTGTTGCATGGATCTTATGCAGATAGATAAGACGTAGCTTACATTTTATTCAGTCGAGTAAAAAGGGAGGAGAACGGTGATCACACGCAGGAGCTGGCAATAGAGGTTTTAGAGTAGAAGGGGTGGTTGCTGCTTGTTGGAGGAGGGAGGGGGGTGGAGGAGCGAGAGGGCCCTCTCGAACTGGCTCCACCGCTGCTCCAGCGTGCCGCTGTAGCCGACGGAGAAGCGGACGAGGCCGGGGGAGATGCCGGCGCGGGTCTTCTCCTCCGGGCTCATCTCGCTGCTGGTGCTGCTGCCGGAGCAGGACATGAGGGTCTCGTAGTATCCCAAGCTGACGGCCATGAGGCCGAACTGGGTGGTGTTCTGGAGGTGGTGCATCAGCTTGTTGGCCCGCTCCTCGGTGCCCATGTCGAGGCAGAGCATGCCGCCGAAGCCGTAGCCGGGATTGGCGATCGAGGCGAGCAGGTCGTGGTGGGGGTGGTCGTCCAGCCCCGGGTAGATAACCTTGAGCCCCACCTTCCTCATCCGGGTGGCGTACTCCATCGCGCGGCGGCAGTGCTCCTTCATCCGCAGCGACAGGTGCGGGAGCCGCTCCGAGATCTCGAACGCCACCTTTGGGTTCATGGTCGGCCCCAGCAGCATCAGCGCCCCCTCGTGCAGGTCCATCATCGAGTTCACCAGTTTCGCCGGACCGCAGATCGCACCTGAAATGAAACGCCGGCATCACACACGACGACCCGTCGTCCTGTCAACGTCCACGTTGCTTTCTCGGCCTACGTGTACCTTCCGCCAGGGACGAGGACAACCGTGTCCGGCCAAACGCAGTCGGCACACGTGCCAATGCGGGACACGTACACCGATTCACATGGGTCACGAGCACTTGGCTTTATCCCATCTCTTTTCTTTTACGAATATTCGATCAAATTATTTTTTATTATTTATTTCTTATTTAAAAAAATGCAAGAATGTTATGTATCCCAACATATCGGAATATATATATATATATATATATATATATATATATATATATATATATATATATATATATATATATATATATATATATATATATATATATATGATTCCTTATAACCGTCACTAAAACTCCTATCGAAGCGGCGTGCAATAGTGCGATGAATAATAACAAAAGTAACTAATCCAACGGGTGGAAAAAGAGAACGGATCGGGGGAGGGGCGGTTACCTGCGATGATGTCAGCGCCACCGCTGATGAACTTGGAGACGCTGTGGACGACGACGTCGGCGCCGAGCCTCGCCGGCGACACGACCATGGGAGCGAAGGTGTTGTCCACGACCAGCATGGTCCCCTTCTCCCTAGCAATCGCGCTCAGGCGCGGGACATCGGCCACGGCCAGCGTGGGATTGGCCACGGTCTCGACGTACAGGACCTTGGTTTCCCCTTCCTTAACAGCCGCCCTCACCGCGTCGAGGTCGTCGATGTCGACGAAGGTGGCGCGGATCCCGCAGGACCGGGGGAGGAATTGCGAGAGGAGGGCGTGGGTGCCGCCGTAGAGGCAACCGGAGGCAACCACGTGGCCGCCGGCGCCGCAGAGTTGGATGAGGACGGAGGAGATGGCGGACATGCCGCTGGCGGTGCAGTAGGCGGCCTCGGTGCCCTCGAGGGCGGCCATCTGGCGGCCGAGGTTGAGGACGGTGGGGTTGAAGTGCCGGCTGTAGATGTAGAAGTCGCGGTCGGGTCCGAGCTCACCCGAGAACATGCGCCGCATGGTATCCGCTTCCATCACAGTGAACGTCGCCGACGCCTCGATCGACATGTTCACCCCGCCGTGCTCACCGAACTCGTGACGCGCGATCGCCAGGGACACAGCGGGGTCTTCGACCACGCTGCCACGGGCCCTCTTCGCGGCCGGCGCCACCGCCCACTCTTTGTTGCCCCCACCGTCCTCGTCTTCCTCGTGGCCATTATGCCTCGGGTTCGAGAAGGCCGGCGATGGGATCGTCTCCGCCATTATTCCTCTCTCCTATTTCCTTGGGGATTTTGGTGGATGACCCGACGACGAATGGGATAATTATAGAAGAACCGCGTTAAGATGCTCCGCGGAGTACCGAGACAAAGGTGTACCGGTCGAAGGAACGAACCGGGACTGGCTGCGCAAACGCAGCACCGTCCAATGAATCGGGTCACTTTTTGTGAGAGCCGAGAGGAAGAGCGGTCAAGAAAGCATGGCCGCGACGGGCCCGGCGAGAAACGAGTGGCGCAAAGCCCCGTCACCTGTCCGACGGGCCGTATGTCGTCGGAGAAAGGTGGGAGGATGCATTCATTATTATTATTATTACTATTACTATTATTGATAAGAGGAGGGGAAACATGTGCTTCGTAAGGGAGGAGATGTCTTCTTCGAACAGCTGGAGTGGAGTGACCGGATGCATCCTCAAGGTTCGAGAAGGTCCCAGGGAGTGAACCCTATGGTACGAGAAGGAATCTGTCATGGCATTAAAGGTTAGATTGACAGGATCTTATTATTATTTTTATAGATACGACGATCATGATGGTTAGAGAGAGAGAGAGAGAGAGAGAGAGAGAGGCGAGGGAAGATAAGAGCAACCTTCTTTTCTTTATTGTTGTGTCTTTGTGGCACTCCATATGTTAGCGTCTGCGATAGGGAAAGAAAAAATGGCACGAGGCAGAAAGGTCACCGCACGTTCGGTTAGGTCACCCTAACTGGTTAACGTCGTCATCCACGAAGGCTAAGCGTTGACTTTTATTACTATACATTGGAGTGCACTTACTCGTTGACTACGCCAAAAGTGAATTTTATTATTATTTTTATTATTATTATATTAAAATTGATAGGATAAATAATTAATCTATTCATCAAACTCAGAAACATTAACCTCAAAGTTACGTCACCTCGATCACCTAAGCCTTTTCCAAACACTTAGGCATCACCAGGCCATATTGGGATCTGGCACAGCACGATCGACCTCTCAAAGTGTCAACCGATCGAGACCCCAAGAACCAACAAGGATAATGATCGATGCGGCGCCATACGATCAAGTTAGGTGAGGACGTTGCCCACATTAAGAAACCCAATGTGACTGTCCCTAGGCCTGCGGGTATAAAAGCTATCATTGAACACAGCTCAGGAGGCTCCCTCGATAAAACTCTCTCTACATTCTGAACACTCGGACTATCTCAATCGGAGCAATGATTTAATTGTCAAAAAGTGTAAGACCCCGCGGGAGCCTTATAACAAGGGCATCTAAAAAAGGCACATCCAAGACTTGACAGACCTCTCTCTTATTTTTTTTTACCTATTCTTGATCAACACGAATAAGCTTGCGAACATGGACAGAACCAAATCATATTGACTCATCGACCATAGCATAAAATTCCATTATAAAAAAAATTATAAAATATAAAAAACATTACTAAGTTAAATCTATATAAAATTGGTTATGTGCCTTCTTGCACCCTAATTATGAAGAGCTTCTTTTGATATTTAAAATTATTATAATTAAAAAAAATTAATCGATTAGTTAAAAGCGAGGACGGGGGATGGTAACTTTTTTTTTGGGAATTGTAGGCGTTGGAGGTGATGCTTATCCAATTCCCAGAGTTGGAGACGAAGCTTCCACGAGACTCGCTGTGCCCAAGTCTTCGTCGCATCCGTGCTGGAAAATTTTTGGTCGCTGTTGCCTTTATCTCGACAGAAGGTAAATTGCTTTTTGAGCCACTTGTGGGGGTCTTTTTAAGAAGAAGAAAAGACATTGATTTGTTGAATTATACATATAAAATCTTTTCGAGAGGTATGTATTGATCCACTGTGATGCATTATTAAAGTATGATATGATTATGTTTGAAAAAAATTATTTATATTTCAAATATGTAGTTGGAGAAAGAAACTCGAATATATTGTCATAGAATACTTTTGAGTATTTGAAAAATTAAACAAATATATTTTAAATATACATTTATGTATATTTTTTTTTGGTAAAATTTGTATTTCAAAAGTCTATTAAGTGTGTAACTATGGAATGCTTTTGGTGTTTGAAAATTAAGAAAATTATATTGAGTGTGCAGTTATGAAATGCTTTAAGTGTTTGATAAATAAGAAACACTATATTTTAAATATGCATTGACATAAAATTTATTTGGTAAAATTATATTTCAAAAATGTATTAAATATTTTTGTGACAAATTTATTCTTCTAATATTTTTAATTTTTTATTCAAAAGTAAAATATATATATATATATATATATATATTTAAATTTTAAAATATATAATCTTATACAAATTTTCTTATGACATAGATATATAATAAATATACAATATAATCATAATTAAAATATATAAGTATTTTTAAAAATATAAAAATCGAACATATAAAGAATATAAATCATATGAAATTCTTACTAAATTATTTTGAAAATTCTATAATTTTAGAGAAAATTACATGATATTTTCAGAATTTAATTATTAATATTTTAGTAAATATTAAAATATTAATGTTACTATGCGATAACATCGATATTAGAGTATTTTTAAAATAGCATTCAGGTAAAACATAATTTAAACAAATTAAATATCAATTCATATTGAAAATATGGATTGGACCGCAAGACAGACATATTTATTCTTCAAAGCACGAGTCGAATAATGGAACGATTTAAAAATTAGTAAGGGATAGTGACGATCGAGTAAGATGGTGGACGACCCCCACTAAACATAATTGGCCGTCAAGTCTATCATTGTTTTGTGGTCATTAAAGTGACGTGGACCGACTATATTATATTGGTTGTCTTAATCTTAACGTTGTTTCGTGGTATGGTGGCATAGTGCACCGACGAGGCTCGTGTCGTGTCAAAATGATTCGGTCTTCGTCATTTTATTTTATTTATTGATTCGTATAAAAAAAAAACATATTTTAAAAAATCATTAGTAATCCATTTTTACCATACAGTGCTAACATTTTGAGAATTTTCATCGGGCCAAAGTCCTTGAATTAGTTCATTAAAACGTTGATTTCAATATATATTGACTCTTGCGCAAGCATACTTAATTCTTAGGTCAACCATTCACTATAAAAAATTTCGATAACGTTTTAATCGATTGACTGGTTAATAATGTTCGGCATAGTTTTCCCACATGTTATGTATGCTACAGCGAATGTTGCGAACCCACTACGATCTACAGTAGTATAGTCAATTATGTTTAATATTTTAATCTTTATATTTTTAAAAAGTTATATTAATATCTTTATATTTATAAAAATAAAAATATTTAATTTTATTTCTTTTGATATCATCGATTCTATTGACGAAAAAGATGTCACATGTGCTGTCACATATAAAAAATAATAAAATAATTATTTTAATCCTCATTGTCAATATAGAACTACTAGCCTTATTAATCCGAAGGTACTGAATAAGATAGCGAAACAAGAGAAATAAAATAGTACAAAGAGATGATGATCATCATCAATCAATCGTATGAGAGGATAGTGAGGTTAGAGGGAAGTATCACGAAATAGAAAAAATACATAAGATGAGAATTATCACCAATGTTATCATTAGGTAGGTCATCCGAGAGGATGACTAAATTGAAGTAAAATACAAAGTCGAAAGAAGGATAACAAAGCTTTCACAAAAGTTATTATTCTATGAAATTAATATCTTTCGACAATGAAGATCAAAATTATCTTTTAATTTCTTTTTAACATCGTTTCTATATATGATAGTATGCGTGGTATATTCTATTAATAAAATCGACAATGTACAAACAAACAAGATTAGATGTTTCATTTTTATGAAATATCAATATAATTTTTTAAATTATAAAGATTAAAAAAAGAAACATAATTGACTACAATAGATACTATGTAATTAGTTTTCATTTGTAACACCCTCGATTAGTCCAGCATTGCAAGTGAGCAAGATTAAGATTGACTTATAAGAATTGATAAATGTATTATTATCAATTTCAATTTAAATATTTTGGCCATTGATTTCGATCAAACTAATTTGATTGGCAAGTGACATTTAGTATCAAAACCAATCTAAAATTTAGGGCTCAGTAGGTATATGGATCGTGGCCCGTTAATGTCAATCTAAAATTTGGGCTCAGTAGGTATATGGATCGTGGCCCGTTAATGTCAATCTAAAATTTGGGCTCAGTCGGTATCTGGATTGTGGCCCGTTAATGTCAAACTATGTACGCTGTTATATCGTCCTCACCGGATCAATTAACGTATCCCTAAGCCCGACGTTTTAAGCCGTCCACACACACCATATCGCAGAGCCGCTACCATCCAAAACTAGACCCTCTCGCCCGCTAATTTCCAGCCACGTGTCCGGTCAAACGCCGCTCGGACCACGAAACGGTGTGCCGCGCGACCCCTCGATTTCGAGTCCACGCGAAGCTGGAGAACAAAAACAGAGCGCTCTTCTGCGAAATCCGCTAGTTTTTGCTCTCCAAATCACTCGCCCCTCTTCCGTTCTTATATATGTCTACCGGCCCTCGTCACTCTACTCAACAAAAACACAAACAGATCATAGGCAAGGTGAGATTGACATACCGGGATGTGCCGACACGCCATGGAGAGCAACTCTAGCCTCGCCGGATACCCCAGGGACCGCGACCGCCTCAAGATCCGGGGATTCTACCTGCGCGTCTCCATCGCAGGCGGACGGAGGCCGTTCCCGGGCGCCATCACCCTCGTCTACCTCCCCCCGATCGACGGCAACTTGCTCGAGGTAAATGGGTCCAGGATTCGCGCCGAGGCCCGGGCGATCGTGCTGCTCCACCGAATCTGCTCGGGGGAGTTGTCCAGGAGCGGCGACACGGAGGCGACGGTGTTCGCCAGCACGGATCGGGTGAGGGCGGGCGAGGGGGTGCGGTTCGAGGCGTACGTCGGGGAGGAGAAGGTGGTGAGAGGGGTGTTCAGGCGGCGAGAGGGCGTGTGGTGGATGGAGTGCAGGTGCGCGGCTGAAGGCGACGCGGCGGGCGTGGCTGCGGCGGAGGTGTGGGTGGTGGGGGAGAAGGGGGTGTCGATGGGACAGAGGGTGGAGGTGGCGGCGGCCTTGGAGGAGGAGAGGAGAAAGCGGCGGCGGTGGAGGGGGTTTTGCTCGAGGCTGGAGGAGATACCGGAGGAGTCGGGCGGATGCGATGCCTCGTGCTGCGAGGGCGGCGACGAAGAGGAAGAGGAAGAGGAAGATGAGGGATCGGATGGTGAGGTTCGAAAGCAGGCGGGCGGGCAGAGTGTGGACGGCGAGGATGTTGCGTTGGAGATGGAAGGGGTGAGATGGGCCGTCGATTTAGGGATATGGGCGATGTGCTTGGGGGTAGGCCTGTTGGTCTCCGCAGCTGCTCACAGGAGACTCTCAAAGAACCTCCTTTGATCTCTTTTTTATCCTTCATCACCATTTGCAAAGCGGAGTTTTGTTAGTTTTTTTTTCTTTTTTTTTTTGTATATTTTCTCGAGTTTTTGCACAGTAATTTCAATTCCAATCAGGTGAAGATTGAAGCATCGAGTTAGTTGTTAAATTTGGATAGGATGGGATTGGTTCGGTGAATGGGGAAAAAAAATAGAATAAGATCCTTAATCGATTTAATTCATAAATTATATTCGGTGGAGTAAAAAAAAGAATAGATTTTTGAAGTGTTTTATTTGTTTTCATTTTCTCATATGATATGTCCTTTATAATCTTGTAAATGTCTTTTGTGGTAATCCTCGTCACCTCCTCCGTATTTGAATGTCCTTTCTTATTTGTTATTTATTCATCATTAGACCTTTCGATATGATGAAAGATGACAAAGCGACACTATTTATTTTTGTTATATTTTAAAGATATTATATTTTTAAAATTAAAAGTAAGTGCTTAGGTGGATTTGCTCAAATCAAAATTGGCTTTGAAATAGATTATTTTATTTTTGTTGTCTTATCTATAAAGATAAGAATGTCCTAATAAGATAGATATTACAGTGGTCAGCACAATGGAAGATTAAATATTATTATTTTACACATTCCAATTTGACAATATTTTGTTTCATTATATAATGAGTTAATAATTAAACCATTAATTTTACCGAGTCAAAATTATTAATCCAAGATACTTAAGTGACATGAATAAATAATAATGTACCCATTGCATTATTATAAATCAATCATAGCGAGGCTAACGTGAGACTAATCATGATATCACACGGCACATTTAGATTCATGATTCTAATTTCTGTCGTTTTGCCTGATGTTTTTGTCAATTTCTTTAATGGGCGTGATTGCTTTATAAAAATCAAGAAGTCTAATTCCTTGAAGGTGATGTCTTTGACGTGTTGGTAATTCGATAATACATCACATCTATTTGATCGACACATGAAATTTAGCGTGTGATTCTATGACTCAATAATAGTCGTCTAATAATTTCTAAAATCCATCTCTATCTTCGCTCAACTATCGTTCTATTGTTTTAACAAATTTTTTTCGAATCATTTAATTTTTGTAAGATCTCCGATAAAATATATCTTTTTCCAACATATGCTTGTGATATGTATAAAATTGGAACAATCCAAAATTTACTACTTAATAATAATTTTCTAATGATAGAGAGTGAGACATAAATCTTTCTATTTATGATAATATTGTTAGTTAAACTTCCTTTCTATTGACAATGAGTTCATAGGTACTATAATATATATATTACATCTTTTGAATTATATATATATATATATATATATATATATATATATATATATATATATATATATATATATATATATATATATATATATATAATTTTCCTTACTATAAATAAATTTTTTTTATTATAAACATAAATATTCTTATCTTATTTTCTTATGTACATCCACATATTAATCTCAACATTATATATATAAATATTAATTTTTTTAGATATTATTCCTTAATTGGTTCGGATTTTGATGCATGAACCCTTTTTCCTTTTATATTTTATGGGAATCATTTTCAATTTGTTCTAAGGGACACATGGTGATAACTTATAATAACTATCTCCATTTAGTTTTGGTTTTGCGATTTGTGTTAATATTTATTTTTTGTATTTTATTATAAGTGACACATGATGAGTGGCAATACCACTGCTTTGACCATCCTATTATAAGTTTATAAACGATGCTTTCATTAATTTGTTGAAGTTGTGAAATAATAGATCTAATATATCTAAAATTATTCTGCATAGATTATGTATGTTAAAAAAATAGGTCAATTTTTCTCTTAAAATTTAAGTTTTTTACTTTTGCACACACATCATCTTCTATTTTATTTATTCTCATAAAATGTATCTTTATTTTTCAGATAATGATATTATCAATGGTGTTCGTCTCGTCAATCATCACCTTCACCTCATCATGACTATTACTGTCATACTCTCATGTGTCGCATTTACTTTTGTCATAGTTCATCACTTTTGAGTTTGTCATTGCTCTTGTTCGTTACCATTGAGAAAATGTTAAGACCCTATCGTGAACAGGGTTGACATAGTTTTTTGACCCATATAATGCTCGAGGTCTAATGATGAGGTGTCATGATATAGGTGGCTAACTTATAGCTCGACTCCAATGCTAGTGATGCAAAGTCACAAGTCACCAAGAACAATCTCCCATTCGCTCCTCTATTCATGATTGAATTGGTGATATCAAAAAGGAAGAATCCTGATATAAGGTCAAGAGCATGTTAGAGGATGATAGACAAGAGCGAGGGTGAAGGTAGCAGACAAAGATAGCAACGAGGGTCATAAGAAAAGTTTAACTATTTTAGGAGATCTGACAAAAGGAAAAAGGAAGGAGGGAGGCGATCTAAATGGAGATAAGATCGATGAAGACAATGATAAAGGAGAGAAGAGGGGGGAACCCAAAAGGAAGCAGACGTAGACACGACGAAAGACAAATGACCATTGTGATTATTAGGAAAAAATGAGACCATGACGATATGTAGGTGGCCACATAAAGGCGATGAAGTCTCCCAACAGAGACGATGGATAGTAACGAGCGACGAAGGTACCCACAACGAGATAATGATCAAGAGTAATATCATATTTTTAGAAAATAATGAACACTCCATAGGAATAAAGTAAAAAAAAAGTGACATCTTAGAAAAAAAAAAAAATAAGGATTTTAAAAAAATATCCTAAAAATATTATTTTCTATTTGAGGTCAAACAAACAAACAAATGGAATAAATCACAAAAATATTACACATGAAAAAGATATTCCGATACGTAAGATTGCACGCTATCTTGCTCTTTACATATTCTAAATCAAAACATTTCGTGATTTAAATCATCATCATCATCATCATCATCATCAGATCATAAGAGAGTAATATTATCTCCGGTGCACCGGCGTTACCAACAATCGTAGATCTTTTCCGTGCACAACCGTCCTCCAGAGTACTCGAGACGCATACACGACCAATGACACGCGCCGCCATTATTCGTCACCGAAACATACGCTCGTGTCTCGTTACCACTAGCGGACACGACTTGAGCAACGGGAGGGGCCGCCAATAATGCAAGGCAAGTGGCGGCCCGGGCCCATTTCCTCCACGAACCAACACGCGGAAAGCCTAACCCACGACCCGGGTAACGATCGGTGCGACGGCGACCCGATGCCTCCGTGTCGTGCCGCCCCTGGTGGATGGTACGCCCCCGCCGGTCCCCTGCCTCGCCTCCTCCGCCCATACACGTTACGACCACCGGATTCTTTAGTCACCGAGAAGGTACGAAAGACGGGTGCGGGCGGTCGAGTGCCCCATTTGATGTTTTCTGTTTCCGATATTTATTCCGCTAAATTGTAGGAAAAAGCGTTGAGGAAACCCGTTACGTCGCCCCCCTTCTCTCTCTCTCTCTCTCTTTCCCAGCGTCGCCAGCCCTCTTTTCGGTTGCTTGGCTTTGGAGCGCCGTTCGTACGGACGACATACCGTCCACCGCCACAGCAGCTCTCGGTATTTCCCACCGCTCCCCTTTCGCTCGCTCGCTCGATCCGACGGCTCGCCCTTTCGTCTCGTTGTGCGCACCCGCCGCCTTGCCCCTTCGTTGCGGCCCCGTTTGCTCTTTTTATTGGGGGCGGTAGTCAACGGGGAGGGAGGGAGCGACTGGCGATCGGGGGAGAGGAGAAGGGGAATGGGGAGGAACGGGAGCGTGAGGCGCAGCTACTCGGCGTTGCCGGAGGACTACAAGCTCCTGGAGGAGGTCGGGCACGGGGCCAGCGCCACGGTGTACCGGGCGATCTACGTCCCGGCCAACGAGGTCGTCGCCGTCAAGCGACTGGATCTTGATCGCTGCAACAGTAACCTCGTGAGCCCGCTCCTCTTGCCTCTGAATTGAATCTTTTTGCTTCCTGCTCTCTGGTACTGTTTCTTGATGTTCTCGGTGGGGTTTGGATGCCATGGGACTGCGAAAGACGATTTGCTCGGGAGTTGGGAAGTGGATCCTTTTGTCGAATTCGAGATCTTCTTGGGACTCGGTAACGGGTTTTTCTCATCGAGATCGCAAGCGATTGGGATCGACTTCGCACCATGGTCTGTTGGAAAGGATTTAGCTCGTGTTTTGAATTGATTGAGCCTGGCTGTTCTTTTGTTCAAGATTTAGTATTGGTGAATGGCTCTTAAACTTTTCCTCATTCAAACAGTCTGCGCTCTTGACCTTTGTTATCTTCTGGCGTGTTGGGTTTCCAGTAACTAGGATGGTACGCCCTCCGTATCCGTATTGAATCTTGTCGCTTGCTTTTCTCAGGCGCTAGTTCTTGGTATTGAGGGTGGGTTTTGGATGGTGTGGTGTTGTGAAAAGCGGATCGGCTCCTGAGTTGGGAAGTGGGTTTCGTGGAATTTGAGGTCTTTTTGGGACTTCGGAATGGGTTTCATCATCAAGATTTGTTTTTGCAAGCGATTGGGATTGGCTTGTTCTAAGATTAGTGATTTCACTTCATAGACTCCTGCAAAGGAATTTTTAGGTCTATTTGGAAAGGCTGTTTACTCTAGTTATTTCTACTGGTTAATTGATTAATCTGTCTTTTCTCTGTTCAAGTTTTAATATCGATTATTTGCTATAAACCTTTTTCTTCATCCCTAGCCATCTTGATCTTGATCCTTCTTTTTTTTCTCTGGTCGATTGGTTTTCAGTTACTAGGAAGGTGTGCCCTTCCTGTCTTTGAATTGAATCTAGTTGTTTGCACTTCTTCTCTGGTACTAGTTCTTGATGTTGTTGTCAGTATGGGTTTGTGAAGAGCAGACTGGATATGGAGTTCGGAAGTGGGTTTTATGGAATCTGAGATCTTTATGGGACTTTGTAACAGTTTTCCTCAATCACAAGAGCAGGGATCAACTTATTCTAAAAGTTCCAACATCACTCTTCAGACTGTTGGAAAGGATTTTTATGCCTTATTTGGATGACAGTGGTTGTATTTAGTCATCTTGTGTTCTTGAATTGATTCAACCTGTTTGTTCTTTTCTTCATGGTTTAGTATTGCTGAATGACTCTGAACCTTTTAGTCACTCCTGCTAATCTGCATCTTTGACCTTTAATTTCCTTTCCCAGTGTGATTGATCTTCCAGTAAAGCTGCAAGGCTCTTGCTTGTTGAAAATACTTTGCCTTCATGTTTTGTCTCACCTATGACAGTGGTTTGGTTGCAGCTAAATAACTCAATCTTCATTTTTTTTCCGTATCAGTATCAACTTCTTTTTTATAATATGAAACGTTCCCTTAGTTTTATTTTAAAGGTTTATTTGTTGTACATATAATTCTAGAACTTGTACTAAGCAATTATGTCATCACCAGCCAAATGCCACTTCCCCACTTGTGGGTAGTCATCTTCCACCGAAGGCAGGGGCAAACAGATGCGATGAACCAATGATCCCTTGACAAGGGACCCGAATGCTTTGATGATCCAAGCTAGTTGTGTTGTGCATATCAATTTAGACGCATTTATAAGACATGAATCCATATTCATGATCTGTTTATCATCATCATCAAAACATACATATTTTGTGTGACTTGCAAAGGTGCAAATTCTAAATTAGCTATTTTTCATTTCTTTTTGTTAGCTACATGGTTCTATTGACATCAGGGAGGCACATTATCTCTAATGATTTGGTCTTGTTCTTTATGTCAATTGTATTGTGTTTTCTTCATCAAGTTGTGATGACCAAGTCGCTTTACATAGGATGACATACGGCGGGAAGCCCAAACAATGAGCTTGATAGACCACCCAAATGTAATAAGCGCTTATTGTTCATTCGTTGTTGAACGATTCCTTTGGGTGGTCATGCCATTTATGGCTGAAGGCTCGTGCTTGCACCTGATGAAATTTTCATATCCAGATGGATTTGAAGAACATGTTATATGTTCAATTCTTAAAGAAACATTAAAAGCTTTAGAGTACCTTCATAGACATGGGCATATACATCGTGACATCAAGGTTAGTCTTTATGTTGGATTTCTTCTTTATAAGTAAATTTTACATCACCAATTTTCTTTGCTAAAAAAAGTTTCTCGCTCCAGGCTGGGAACATCCTCCTTGATAAATCTGGTGTGGTGAAGCTTGGAGACTTTGGTGTTTCAGCATGCATGTTTGACAAAGGTGACAGGCAACGTGCAAGAAATACTTTTGTAGGGACACCATGCTGGTGAGATACAATTTTGTCCTTTGTATCATTTACAATTTAAGTACCCTTTTCCTTGGATTAAATTTGGTAAATTTTTTCTATGTAATATATAGAAACTACACTAGCTTTTAATTAGTTTTTTCTGTGTAGGATGGCTCCTGAAGTGTTACAACCAGGAAGTGGTTATGATTTTAAGTAAGTACTATCTTCAACTTAAAGTGATTAATATATTGCATGAAGTTTTGAGTCAAGAAACACGCCTATAGATTCAGATATTCCTCCATTTTTGATGCACAAGCATGTTGAATAAGCTGTACACACTCATTAGCTTTCTAGGCAGTTTAATGATTCTTGTTACATTACTTAAATCAAGTGGCAACATAAGAAAGCATATTGAGGAGAACATATTAATTTATATATGCAATCATCAGCACTGCAGACCTAGAGACATGTTTATAGAGGAAAGTAATCAGAAAGATAGTGAGACTAGGAGTCTACTAGGTCTGGTTAGTGAAGAGCATACATCATTGGTTATTTCATTTTACTTCTTAAGTTAAAATATTTAAAGATTATTCAATGTTGTTTTGTGAATTGTAGCTACAATAATTTTCTTAGTGTGAACATAATGCTTCTTTATAACAATTTGACAGTCTAATGCTTTATTAATGCGTTGATGGCATGATATAACCAAGCAACCACTTTTGTTATTTGTTAATATTCATTCTGAAACAAAATCATTATGATGTTCCTTCTTCTGAATGCTCTAAACTTCAAGATTTTTCCCCTCATTCAACCTTTTATTGTTGTAAGAAAAACACTTTTATGGTTATCTTATATTTTTTACGATGATTTACTCAAACAGAAACTTTTACTTCCAGGAAGCATGGCTCCATGATTTCTTGAATGAATATGAATAGCTAAATTTACATTTGAAGCCTCATTTACTTGGCTGTCCTTTGTGCAATTTTTTTCATCATGGATTACCATGGTAATAAAAAAGAAGGCCACATGTTTTTCTTGTAATGAAAGCAAACTTCACTACTGTACATTTCTGTGATAGCTTCTGTTTCTCAAATTTACTCTTCCCTTTCTGTTGAAAGATTCAATTTTCCCTCTATAGATGACTGGAAAGCCCATATAATACTTAACTATGTTGGATCTATATTTACTCTCTATAATTGATGAAAATTAAATAGTTTCATGTAATTATCATTCATTGGAGTGGATTGGTTTCCAAAGACAAAATGGCAGCTAGTTAGCTGTTACCCATGTTCCTTGGCCATTTCTTGATAGATCTGTCTGCTTTATTAGCATGGTACATTGAGTTTCTGGGTTCAATTCTCTATCATGTAACCATTCCATTTAACATCTTCCCATTTGTTGGCTTGGGTTTTGTCTTAGACTGTTTTCCTTCATGTCCACCCTTAGGTTTCATCATCCTATTCATCTGCAAGAGGAAGTAAACCATGTTCATGGACCATTTTCCAATAGTTGACCTTCTGCTATGTGTGAGTTGGTCTCCTAGCCTGGCCTTGTAGCCATTTTATACATCATAAGTTTCTAGGAGGATGATGTGTACACTTCATCCGATGTCATTTGTCATCCATCCTTAATTATTCATTTTACTTTAAGACTGACTTCCTTAATTATCTTATATTCTTATTCATCCGATGTCTTTTGTCATCCATCCTTAAGTATCTTATCCATCCCTAAGTATATGCCTTTCTAGTGAAAAGCATATATGAAATATCTGTAAGATTGTGGCTTTTAAACTACAATTAATTGACAGTCTGGTTATCAATTATAATCTTTCTTCTCAGAAATCCAAGTTCTAGTTAGTTTTGTGTTCCAAAGCATCTTGCACTAATAAGTCTTGTAATAGTTCAATGTAAATGTACCCTCAAGATGGAGTATGTGTTGGATGCATTGGACACACATTGAATGCCTCAATTTCCAAAGTTAAGAAACCTAAGGTGAGCCAGAAATGTGAAGAGGAGAATCCAACACATTTTTTGTCCAAATCCAAGAGATGAATTTTTGAATAATTGCTGCTGCAGTGCAAGGATTCTATATTGCAGTGTCTATATGTCGCAAATCTCCTTGTTGATTGCTTAGCCTAAGCTGCCAACTACTTTCTGCTGACCCTAGCACTGGTAAAGTTATAGATATTGCAACTGAGCAGACATACTTTGTTTCAATTGTCCATGAATCAAATTGATAACATCGGTAATTTTCTTTAGAAATAAATTCCTCATATTTTTACCTGTTTCTTAGGAAATAACATGGCTTCATTAATTGTGGACAAATGCTTGATATACTAGGATACATGAATCAGTGGCTGGAATGGTTGTGATTTTTTAAGTCTTTTGGTAATTATGCACTATAACACAGTTTATAGATGTTGAAGATTAAGAACAAAAGATCACTATTTGATTGTTTGTTTAAGATAGTTCCTGAACTAAGAGAAAGTGGAGTGGTGCCTTATCTTTCATTAGGGGGGTTGTGCTATATTAACAATTACAAAGGGCAAAAGTTCCCATGTGTAATATATAATGACTACGTGCTTGCACCCATGTGTAGTACATAATGATGATACATGCTTGTACAATTTATATGCATGTATAAATACCATATTTATACACAAATCGTGGTGTCTAACCATTCCATATGATTTGAACTGATTCATAGAGTTTTTGACCTTTTATGAACAAAATATTTGGCTTGATCAAATAATCAAAAATTTAAATGCAATCATTTTTTCTAGTATGTTATGGTGTTCAATATTTTTCAGAATTCTCCTCCGTGTACAGATTATCAAGATTTTGTTGGCCGTTATCCTTTTGTATAATTACCTCTTTTGAAGTTTTGGATATTTGAATGTGTGTCCGAATCCATTCTGAGGTCTATGTTCATATAACACTGATGTCACTTCTTCTCTAGTGTATCTGTCCCTATTCCTTTATTCGCCATGTAATCATTGTTCAAATATTGGTGAATTAGAGCCTAGGATTTGAACATACTAAGCTATAACTAGGTTAGCTTGTTGCTGTATGAACTCTTGATGATGGTGTTGGTCTTGCTTACACTTATGGGTAACATGAAAAATAAATTAGATATAGCTAATAAAATTTGGTCATTTTTTGTGCTTTTCAGATCTTGATCTCTGATACATTTTTCTGCCTGCAGAGCTGACATCTGGTCATTTGGAATAACTGCACTGGAATTGGCACATGGTCATGCTCCATTTTCAAAATATCCTCCAATGAAGGTCTGATATGTTTCTGGTGAATTCTGGGTATATGCTTATTTTGTTATATTTTACTGTGTTATGAGAAGTAGCATAGAGCCATAGAATACTGGCAGTGTGTTTTTCTAATAAGATCAGTTAATTTATTTTTAAGGATTTTGCATGACCTCTCTATATATATGGTATATGAACATAAAACTTTCATCCTTGAGTCGTCTGAATGATTTTACAAGTGCCTCTTTGTCTGCTCAGTAGTTTGTTAACTATGATAAGTCTATATAAACTCTTATCAGTAATTTTATTTTTGATGACATATTGAGTCGTGAATACCTTTTTCTTTTTATGAGGTTTTCTTGTGTCTTCCATCTACCTATCATGCTTGCTATATGGGATCTTTAATCTCTGAGCCAGAGATTTAGTGCTGATTCTTTCTATTTGCCAGATACAGTTACTTTTATCACAGTATTCTGCTAGAAAAAGAACCAAATAAAAGTTAGACAAACTTAGAATGAAAACCTATCAGGAGCAAAATTTTACGCTGGTTGAAAAATTCAGCACTGGATCCCACTTAACTGGTTCACGGTCAGTCTAGTTCCAGCTTGATAATGGGTAAGAACCAGGCTGAACATGGTAGACATCTTTGATAACTAAAAGCATAACATATCCATGTTTGATGTTAATTATATGTGCAATTATTTTAACTTTTAAGCATCCCCATTTTAAATTTGTTCAAGCAAGACTCAGTTTGATAATATCCACCAATTTACTGTAGGTTCTCTTGATGACTCTCCAAAATGCACCTCCTGGACTTGATTATGATCGTGATAAAAAGTTTTCAAAGGTATTAATGGTCCCTTTTGTTTATGCATGCTTGACATTATGTAAATTTCATTAATTTTGATCCAAAAAATTATTGCAACTTATATTGGTAAGCCTTCTAACAATGATATTCAGTTGTACTCAGTCTTTTAAAGAAATGATTGCAATGTGCTTGGTTAAAGATCAAACAAAGAGGCCGACGGCGGAAAAATTGTGGAAACATTCATTTTTCAAGCATGCAAAGCCTCCTGAGATGGTACTGAAAAGCATTTTATCTGATCTGCCACCACTTTGGGATCGTGTGAAAACACTCCAGGTTAGCCCTCAATGTTACCTTTTTTTAATTTTATTACTCTTTTTGCCTCTTCTTGATGATGTGAGGCTCTCAAAACATGAAACTTTTTCAGCTGAAGGATGCTGCACAACTAGCTCTCAAGAAGATGCCATCATCTGAACAAGAAGCAATATCACAGGTTGGTGCTACTTTTGACCGTATAAGTTTGCTGCTGATGAAGTTGAAAATTTGACTACTTCCAACCAAGTTATTCGTTGAATTACATTTCTGTTCTATTTTTTAGTTGAAGTATCAAATTATTGCCATAATTATTAGAACTCATTAAGAGTATTTTAATTGGATAATAGGTCTTTTTATCTTAATGGTTTCTCTAATATGCATAATATTTTTTTCAGATGAAGTATGCAAATGTATTATATCTATAGGTATCAGTATGTTCAACTGCATATATAAACATGCACAAGTATGCAGATGGAGAGTTAGATACGCTGGGATAAGAATCATCCAACCTTGATGTCAGTCCATGCATCTCATTGAGGGATCCAAAATCGGCTATTTATCTGAGTGATATGGACTAAGATATGAAAGAGAGATATCATTTTTAAGATTAAATTGAACCATGCAAATTTTTACATAATATATTATTATTTTTTAAATCATTTATTTTATCTTAATCCATATGTTTTCCTATGTTTACCAAGAAAAACCTATACCAAATCCTCTCAAGAAATCACATGAATTTGATTTTTGAAATGTTTAAATATAATAGAAATCAGGGAGATAGAGGCATCAGGAATTTGATTGAACCTTTTATTATATATATAAACGCTAATTTATTTAAGCTTGATTTAATCAAGCAATTAATAGTTCACATGAGTTGGCTTAGTCCTATTATGTTTTATTGAGCTAATAAGCCCTGTAGCCCATATGAACTAATACTTATAGGCTTAACCGTGCTATTTAGGGACAATAGTTCACTATAGCCAAATATATTAAACCATTTGGGTCTTTCCACCATGGTCCAGGTATTACCGGAATCATTCTATTCATTGATATTATATCATTTTTAAGCCCACTCTAATTTCTTTTTTTGAAGGAATATACTAGGCACTTGTTTGATTCCATCAGGACTTTATATTAAAACATTGACCAAATTTAAGATTCTTAGAGCTATCCCCGGTATCTTAAAGATGTTTGATACGCTTTCAAATTTATTATATGAGGAAAGATAGGCTTTACATATTTAATCCTTTATCAAGGTTCTAAATAACATAAAGAAATCCTGCCATTATATATCTGAATTCTGAAATATATAGTTTTTTTCACTTTTGAAATATTGCCTGAATGACAGTGATGAAAATCAGAAGAAAATTCCTTTATATAGAAAATACTTACCTGTTTCTACCTAAACTTCAATTCATGTAATTGCACCTAAAATTTGATCTACATAAACCCTTTAAGTTGATCACAGTTGCATCAACAATTGATGCATAATGGGGCAAGTATAGTGTCATGGTTCATAGAAGCTGTTCTAATCTATTAGTCAAAATTATTGATAGGGTAACAACGAGTATAGGTGGTGTGCAGATAGATGCATACGGTCAGCACAGTCTTCCAGCCATGTGGAAACAGGCATGCCATTTGGATATATGTATATCTAGGAAGAAACACACACAAGAAAACCTTCTCCAGCTTTTGACAACATCTCATGACTTTGAAGACTTTCATCGATGTTTTCCATATTAAAGTCTCAACCTGCTTGTAATTACTCTCTTATAAAAGCCCAAAACCTCAAATTGGAGGACATATGCCCCTTTAAAGCCTTTAATTGTTGAACTGACTCAACTTATATCGGCCAGTTCAGACCTGAAATTTCCCAAACGTTCAAGCAAAATACCACAATAAAAAGGGTTTAATCTAACAGAATTTTCTTTTGATCTCCATCAGAACTTCTGGACCTGTGTTCTGATTTGGTTTCAACCTGTTTGTTTTGGAAAGGGAAATCATGTGGGGAATATGACCCCTAGGGTTTCTACAAAAGATCCATGAGGGATCTAAATTCCAAGCTGGATTTTCTTCAAATTTCAAATAAAGATTAAATTTTATGTTTGGTTGGTGGATTTCAAGCATGGGATATATGGGTGATGATTTATGTTCCTAAAGTTTGAAAATTCCATAGGTATTCTCAGAACTTCTTAAGATTTGGAGGGTCGGATGTTGGAGGCTATATGACGGTGTTTAGTTTATATCCCAATGAAAATTGTCATATTTAATGATGTTTTGGAATTAAAATCTTCAATGAGATTTTCAATGTGGGATTAGGATGTTCATGGATGGAACTTTGAGGGTGTTTGGCTAAAAATCTCATTATTTTCATAGGAAATTTTCATATTAAATGGGCTATAAAATAGCATCATGGACTTACATGAAAACTTTAGTTTGAGAAAATGGAGAAGAAGATGATAGGAAGATGTAAATGGAGACATCGACAGGAGTTTAAAAGCAGTAGAAACAGATAAAAAAACACTGATTGGCCATATAAGTAGTACTATACCAGTCGAAATACATGAAAAGTGGTCCAACAACCTTTTGTTGCTTAGAGACTGCACTTAAGCATTTTAAGAATAAAATAAATTGGTCAATTACAGTTGCACGTAATTAGCTTTAGCACATAGTTGCAAGGTTCACTGTACTGCTCGGTACGGGCGAGACATGCCAGTTTGATAAGGGATGATACATGCAGTATATTTGTATGCCCTCATGTATCATATGTCGGTATGCTCAATACGACTCAATACGTATCGTGCTGACAGCTAGTCGGTACACTGGTACGGGCTGATAAGGCTAACCATACCTAGTTGTACTGTATCAAACACCTTAATTGTTGACCTACAAAGGAATCCATTGTTAGAAAATTTATAAGAGGAAAAGTCGCACCTAGATTAACCAAGACCAACAGTCTTGACATAATATCTCATGTAATGCAAAACTTAAAATTAGGAGTGATCAACAGCTAAAAACAAATAAAATAAATGGTTATCACTTCATGTTGCCTTGTTACAATAAAGAATACAAAATAATGTTTGATTTGCCATGGTGCGGTCCATTCCAATGTATATACACTGAATCACACCTAGGTACCTGGAAAAACAAGAGTAAGGGAGAGGAGATGTACTGAAGTTAGTGGTGGCCACACAGGCTGCAGCAGCAGCAGCAGCAGCAGCGGACTTATAGGTGGCAGTGGGCTGGAGAGCAAACTCATGAGCCCTTGCATCAGGGTTAAAAGAAAAAAAAGTATTATATATGCAGCGAACTGTATTGGACCACCCGAATATAAGCGGGCAATGTCCTGGTGGTCAGACTGGTAAATACCCTTTGAACTATACTGAAACATGCAAAATAAATAAAAAAAACCTTTGTTTTGCCTGAAGTCCATGTTACTTATTTCTCAATAATCTGTAGCAACTTGGGCAATTGAAGTACTTTGTCTTCTGAAGTAAACGACTTCATGTAGGGTTGATCATGGGACACTCAAAGATGGATGTGTGCAAATGTTACCTTTTGAAATGGCATAATGTGGTTTTTTAGTAAAAGAGGCATATATGTGCTGATTTAGGCATTTATTGAAGTTTGACCCATTTTTGCTTTATCCTATGGTTCTTCCTGCAGAGTGAGTATCAAAGAGGTGTTAGTGCATGGAACTTTGACATCGAGGACTTAAAGTCTCAAGCATCATTGGTACTTTTAGTTCCTTTTTTTCTTCTTGTTTGTGATAAGGAAATTACTTCTTTTTATTTTTGCTGATAGATCATCAAATTTCTATCTTATACTGTGCCTTGTTTTTGGTCTTAAAATCACAGATTCAAGATGATGATGACATTTCTGAAATGAAGGAAGATGAAGAAACTATGAGAGCTTTTGTTGTCAGCAAGGTTGCCCTACCTCCCACTGCCAAGTTATAGTAGCATCTTATAATTTTTGCCTTTTAATCAAAATGTGTGAATTACATGTTTTTTCATTTGTTCCTATGGAAAAATAACTTGGAAGAATCTTTGTATATTCAGGATCCATCCACATCAAGATCTAATGCTGAAAAGTCAATGTTTAGCAACAAAACCAATACTAGGTGAGTTGCATTATAACGAACTTACTGGATGTTCTTTCTTTCAATGTAATCTTTATCATTTGTGTACATCCATTGCAAAAATTTTGCATAATGCTAAAGAAGCATGCAATATGCCATGCTATCCATACTCCTCGCATCGAAGGTTGGCTGGTGTGTCACACAGCTTCACATGACAGTGGTGAGCCATACTGGTACCATGCTTATGCTGGTACTGTACATTCCATGGGAGCAGTTCCGTCTTTTTGACTACAAACTTACATGCTTATCAAGTAAAATTACTTTTTGTCGTTTCAAACTTTCAATTTATTAATTTGATATTGCATGCCCTTAAAGTAACAATGACATTTGATCAACAAAGGGTTGTCCTGAAGGATTATTCCCCTACTCCGTTACAGTTTCTTTGATAAGAAGAGAAACTATATAAGTAAATTGCTCTCTAAACCATGGTTTCACATACCAGTTTTTACTGTCCTAGTAAGAATTGGTCTCTAACCATATGGTCCGGTACCAGTCTATTAAAATTTTCAATATTTATTCAGCTGTACTGAATGATATGGGTCAATATATTGCCTGGTCAATCAGTAAGATACTGGTTTCGTAGATTATCTAAACTGGTATTGGATCCAGATTTAAAACCTTGTAGTTTAATGTTGGGTACTAGATGGCCGATGGAGGATGGCACAATGGACAAATCATGTATGCATGTATGTGTGTGTGTGTGACAGAGAGAGAGAGAGTGATAGAGAGAGAGAGAGAGGGTTCTAAATGCATATATATGTTGGGCCTTTTTGTGCTGGCTCAAACTCCTAGGGGAAGTGGACCTACTGTGATGTTATCATAGTAGGTCATGAATTCATGTCCTGGGTCTACCCACCCCTTTATCTTACATGTACGTCCACATGTCAAAGCCATTGATCATTCTTCCTGCTTCTACATGAGGAAGGATATCGAATCTTACATATAACGTTAAGTCCTCTCCAACTCATCTTTTTATCAAGATTGCGCTTATAGAATACAGAATATTGTAAAGAGAAAAAAATCAATATTCTTATGGAATACCACTTGACTAATTCGAAAGCAGTATGCAAAATATGAAACTATGCTTTAAGGTGTTACTTTAGCCATTCATGCAAAATCATAAAGTGGTTTTCACCCTTTTTTATTCACTAATTAAGAATTGGCCATTTATATTTTTATGTCAAACTGAAATCTTGTTATTTGTTATTTTAGACACACTAGAAAGTAGGAATATTTGCACAATCAGTATAAAGGCACTCACATAGTGGCCGAATTCTCACCAATGACTAGAAGCTTCTTGTGAGGCAAGTACCATCTTGTCTCACATGGGTGATTGGTCTGCAACTTAGTGTCAGGGCCCCGTTGTTTTGCTGGGTCCTGTGGTTGAACCCCTTCATGCAGTCCATTGCTTGCCTCAACCTAGCTAGCATAGGTGAATCTTCTATTTATTTCTTTATCTTACCTTCTCAAGGAAAAATATTCAGGTGAGTGAGCCGGAGGTGCTGCATATCAGATGCCAAGTTATCGCAAAATGTATTATGATAAGTTCACTTCGGTCAGCCTCAACGTTGACCAACATGTTGAAACTAGTTTCATTAATTATTCAATCTAATTCAATTTAAATATTTTAAGTTCACCCCAGAATGCATTTAATTTTCTGAGTTACAAATATATATCCATATTTATTGCCTGTTTCACCCTCTTTTCTTGCTTGTCAATCTCGAAATTGTCTACCATAGCGTTGGTTGTTAGTTGCTGATGTCAGATAGCTTAGAACAGTTGGAAAGAAATCAGATGGAAGTGATCATAAATCTTATAGTTTTTGGAAAGAGTAACGTTTTGCAAATAGTTTATCCCCTTGCTTTTAATGGCTCTTTACATTTTTTTTTCTTTTATAGAGATTGTATTCATGGAACAGAATTCTCAGAGGCAAAGTGTTCAAGTACAAGAGATGAAGTATTGCAAACAGAGTTAGTGGATACCAGTAATCAAGAAAGGTTTGATGGACATGACAATCACAGATTAGAAAAAAATTTAGCACCACAAACATCAAAACATGATTCAGTGTGCAACCAAGGGAAAGTTGACGTTGGAAAGAAACAACAAACTTATAGTGGCCCACTTTTACCTTCTGGTGTGTCTGCCATCGCATTGTCAGAAGGAGGGCTCACCTCAGAAAGGTATAGCTATTAATATTGCTAAATTTTCATCGCACACAGCACTATAATCCATGATTGACATAATTCTTTTGATATGATCTTGTAGCTTATGCCATATGACTAGGTGTTTTGCCAGAACATCTTGCATTCTTGTTTACTGATGTTAAATAAAGGAGTTATATTCTTTTACTAGTTAAATTAGTTGGTTCTTGCTGTTGTCAGAACTCATAATAATTGTATTTTTTTTAATTGGAAACCAAGGGCATAGGTAGACCGTACCAGGTCAGTGTGAGTAACCATTGGACTAAACAATATAACAGTATTCTAATATTTTGCATCGTGATGCACAAGCATGTGGCTGCCATACAATTAGATGTTGGGAATTAGTTAGGTCGAAGCATCATACTCATGAAAATGTGCATTAAAATTAATGATGTGATTTTTTACTTTGTGTCGTTCTCTATTTCTGCTAGCAAATATATTTTTCCTGTTAATGCAGAAATTCTAGTGTTATTCATTCAAAGAGCCTTCTTGATATATATTCTACAAAAATATTGTTCATTTAAATTTTCACCATGGGAACTTGAATTGCTTATAATTATATGACTGAACTTGGTCTTTTTAGTAATAAATAATGCATGGACTGACATAGTACAGGTGCTGTTATGGTATAGACTGGCAAAATGCCTTCTAAGGGCACACCAAGGAAACATTGGATGTGCTGAAGGCCCTTTCCAATCAGCATGCACTCATAACTAAAATTATCGTGTCAAGGATCTTTAGTCTAATGAATCTTTTCTCCATCTAGCTATATTTAGGAGTTATGTTCTCCAATTCTTGGACCATTCTGCCCTTTCCTGCTTCTCATAAATCCTTGTGTTTTGACATATCCTGCTTTGGCCACCTCTATCTGAAGTTGTTTTACCCTTTATAGGTGTTACTCGATCATCCTTTTCATATTCTGGAGTGCTTTAAAAAGTTTTTTTATTCGTTTTGCCTCAGCTTAATCTTCAATATTCTAGTTCTGTAATAATTATTTTTTCAACATTGTCACTCCACTATGCAAACGTTTTGAAAATATTCTCTCGTCTGCCCAATATTCTGAACCAATAAAGTTTCTATGTTACTAATGAAATATGTATTTTCATTTAAAGAATATTGCATGGTCACAGATGCATTAGATGCACCTTCCACTTTGTACATCCTGCTGTTTTGCATTTTCTTCCCTTCTAGTTCAGTTTTTATATTTTCTATGTTGCTAGAATGACCTTATTATATAGTGAACAAGAAGAGCTCACCTCTGCACGTAGTGCATCATTCTCATTCTGGAACAGATACAGTGATTATAATGTTAAGAATTAAGATTATTAGTTTTTAATCACATAGCGGTTTGTTTCAAATTCAGCACTCTTAGTTTTCATCTCAGTTAAGTATACAAAAAAATTGTAACGCAATTATGATATATTATCATCACAAAACACAGGGAAGATAGCATGTGCTGACATCTTTCTTAAGGTATCGATAACAGTCTTCCTAAATGCAGCTGTATTCATCGGTATGGTTGTCATGTTGTTGTCCTGTGACATTACTATTGTTACAAAATCTGAGTTCACTAATTCTAAACCTTTGCACAGAATTTTTTATGCATCAGTTTCTGCTTCTGTTTTGCTAGGACTGAAAGTGACAATCAGCAAGGAGCTGAGAAATATAAACGTGATGCACGCAAAATCACAAACTTTAGTGGCCCACTGATGCTCCCAAACCGTGCCTCAGCTAACAGCTTATCTGCTCCCATGCGGTCTTCAGCAGGTATATAATCTTTATTGTTTAATATTCGATTCTATGTGTCTCACATATGATCTGGCTTTGTTTTGTGCTCTTAATTGCACCGGTGGCAATATATTCGAAAGCTGATCCCTGGTGATGTCATTTTAGCCATGCTGCATATAATTATTTTTCAAATTAGAACATTACTTTTTTTTTTCACTTTTACAGGTTGTGGAGACTTATTGGAGGACAAGATTAAGCCTAATGTGGTTCAAATAAAAGGCCGGTTTTCAGTTACATCGGAAAATGTGGATCTTGTAAAAGTAAGCTCCTGCAGAATTAGTCATTCTAAATAGTTTGGTTATACCTATACTAAAAGATAATATAATTTTAGGACTTGCCACTATCTAACATTTCAAGAAGGTCATCCCAGGTACATTTCAATTCAAGATTCATATTCCATGAATAACTTTATCATTGCAATTACCCACATTTCACCTTTACATGACATTGAATTTTCTTTTCCAGGGATCTTCTTCCTTAAGAAAATCTGCCAGTGTTGGAGATTGTTTAGTTCAACCAAAACCAGTGGTATGCCGATTCATCTTATTATAAGCTTTTCCATTCCTTTTATTATTTTCTCATGGCATGTGTCCTCTACTGTTGCCAATTGCTTGGCGATGCTGTGTATTCTCTGCAGGAGTATTGTCATAAAGTCTTAGGTACTTTTTATATGATGGGAGAGCATGAATCAACATATTATAGAAGGATAGCTGTTCCTATGTAGAATGTTGTACAAGATATATAAAATCATCTACAGTTACAATGTTGTCCTTAGTTATCTCACAGTTCGATATTGGTATTAAGATTAAATATTACAATTGTCAAACATTGTTTTTAAACTTTTTATCAGCATTTTCTGAGACTTCATCTTTTATCACATTTGTCAAAGTGAGTACAAGGTTTTAGTCAGTACACCCTTAAAAGCCAGAGTGGAATCCATAAACAAAAGATAGTATCACAAAATCAAACATTATTGTCTCTATGTTTATTGAAGAACATCGTATAGTTCAGCATTAAGGATCTCAATGCGGAATACGTTGGATACAAAAAAGTTAGGTTAATGCAAGGTTTGCAATTTCGATCTGTACCGCCCGGTACGGGCGGTACATACCGGTCCGTCAGGTTACCAGTATGCGGACCGCCCGTTATTGGGTGGTACCGCAAAAAATCGATCGTCGGCGGCCGATTGAGGGAGAAATCGACTGTCGGCGGTCGATTGAGGGAGAAAAAGGGAAGAAGAAGAAGAGGAAAAGAAAAAAAATAAGAAGAGGAAAAGAAGAACCTACTTTCCACGCGACTACCTCGCCCGCGCGCCGTTGTCGCCCTCGCCCGCGGGTGCTTTTTCTCCCGCGCGAGGAGACAGAACGTCTCCCTACGCGGGGAGAAAGATCGAGGCGACGTCGCCCCCTTTTCTTTTTCTTTTTTAAATATTTTAATATTATATATATATATGTATTATATTATATTTTAATATACCGGGCGGTATGCACTATGTGTACCACCTGGTACTGGTACCGAGATAATCTTGGTACACCGGTATGGACCAGTAAGTCAAACCTTGGGTTAACGTTTGAGTTCAAGATAAACTTTCTATGTTGATTTATGTTTCAATGATTGATAAACGTCCAATAACACGATGTGGAAGTGTCAGCAAACACATTAGTCAAGTGCATATGAAGCAAAGTGCAAAGCAACTAAGTTGTTTTTATTTAAAGGCATGCAGAATTGTTTTATATTTAATTTTAGTTGCTATTTTTTTTCTATGTAAATGTCCATTATGGTAGTTCTTTCTAGCTGCATATATATGGTACCAATATCGGTCAGTATGCTTAAAAAAATAATATTAGTTAATGTTGAATCTAGTCATATCAACTGTACATTGG
Source organism: Ensete ventricosum (assembly GCA_029747655.1). NCBI lineage: Eukaryota > Viridiplantae > Streptophyta > Magnoliopsida > Zingiberales > Musaceae > Ensete > Ensete ventricosum. The sequence continues at coordinate 54,268,050 of JAQQAF010000008.1, forward strand.
CATATAATTACTTGGCTGGATTGGTATCTACCTAGTATACCATGTCACTCTAAATCTTGGTCTGGACATGGACAGGATACTCTATCAGTCTTCTCAAGCTATATCGTAAAATCATTTTAGCTTATTGATAGTACCCAAGGAATGTCGTTTCATGGAATGCGGGCACATCTAACAGGGAACCCCTTTTTTGACAATCAGCATTCCTCTTATGCTTGCCAGCACAGGCCTAAAACTTGACCAACATGTCAGAAAGGCATGCATTGAATGGGCCATCACATGCAATTCTTGCTAGTACCTATGACATGAATCTCTTTTTGGATGGGAGTTTAACCAGATCTGATGTCATGGTTATTTTATTTTATTTTTAGATTCTTATTTTTGTTTATAATTGAGATTGGATATTGTTAAGTGGAATAGATATAACATAACCTCTTAGATTTTGCTTCTTAACTATAACCTCTTAGATTTTGCTTCTTAACTAATGCTTCTTATTTGAACAAAGTCTTGAAGTTTTAAGATTTTAAAATATTACATATAAAAGGCACCCTTTCTAGTAATAAAATTAGGACATGCTTGCTGAAATCAATTTTCCTACTTGATAATGATTGATTCCAGATTTTTTAAAGGGAGGTATAGTATATTAGGTGCTTGATCATGTTAGAAGCCAGTTCGTTGGATCTAAATTTAGTTTCGATGGTAGAGTTTATATTATAACATACTGAACTGATTAGTCATTTTTCTGTGTGATTTCTTTTTCTTTTCATGCTCCTCAAAACTCTCTTCTTTTCTTCTTTTTATTATTTTTGTGCTACATCTACACCATAGTGGTAGTGTAGCCCTCTTCTGGATCTAGAACCTGCATCTGAATAAGAAATCCTGATGACAATGAGCTTGAGAATTGAAAGGTTTGTACACCATAAATTGAGGCATCAACAACCAACTTGAAACTGTTAATGGGAGAAATAGCTCTCTTAAACAGAAAGTTTCCTTGTTCTCTGTTCAATCTCATATTGGTCTTCTCTTTTCAAAGTTGAAATTTTGGAGAAGCTACACGATAAGATCGGTAGTTCCAGTGGTAGGCAAATTGTTCTTAAGTTTCTCATAATAGAAAAGCATCTAGAGATTAGAGTTAAAATATATGTGCACAATAATCTTGATCTTACCGACCAAGTACTAGTCTTGAAAGTTGAAACATATAACTAAAAACAGGTTCAGCACCATTTGTTTTTTGTTTTATTCAATGATATAACTAAAAACAGGTTCAGCACCAATGATCTTATCCTTATACTGCTTGGTATATTAGTATTATACCAGTCTGATAGGTTGCTGAGACCGAACCGAGATTAAACCCTTGGGGCCAATGTAACAAAAAGTTACAATGTTTTAACTAGCTTTGGTCAATTACATTGATATTTTTGCATCTTTGAGCTCTTTGTAGACCAATATCTTTGCTTGAACTAAGAGCAAATAGATCTCTTATTATAATTCTGGCCTTCTCTCACCAGTATCTCTAATCTAGTCCGCTTGTTTAACCATGGTATCTATAGGTCTCTGTTGGATATGTTCATATTATCTTATATACTTTTATTTTTCTATCAATATTACAACTAATTATTGTCTAATGACACCATATTTTTGTTTCAAATATGTATATAGTAAATCTTCTTAAACCTACTTATTCTCATGTTGTTGTTAACAATGAAAACCAAACTGTGTTGTTTTCCATTATATTCATTTTTTGTAGGTTTCTAAAAGAACCCATTATCCACGTGTGTGGGAATAAACATTTTCAAAAGAATCCATATCATACATGGATCAAACATATAATTCCTGATACAATTATCACAACATTTTGTTATGAAAATAATATTGCTCGGTTGGTTTCCTATTATATATGTCTATTTATTCTTTTTTTCTTCGTAGACATTATAGATCTTAGTCGCACGATTCTAACTTTGCAGCCACCTGGTCAACATCCAAAGGAAATTAGCCACAGTAACCCAAAGGAATTTGGCAACAGTTCAGTACCTGCTTCCATTGTCATGCCCCACCTTCAGAATCTTTTCCAGCAAACATCTTTTCAACGAGTATAGTGATCCTGTTTTCTCTTTTGCCTTCTTTATGTGACAAATTCATGCATATTTGCAGTAGAATGTAACAAACTGTTTTGAGTTTCTGAGAATTCTGATGTACCTAAACATGGTATTTTAATTATCAGGATCTTCTTGTGAGTCTGTTGAATAGTTTGCAACAAAATGAGATAGTTGATGGTGAGTTCAAATTTTTTCCACTGCTATTTGTGTCCCAAAGATTCATGGATTTCTTTTGCAGTGTTTCCAAGTGGAATGCCTTCCCAAGCTCAAAATTTGAAGAATGAGAAGTTGGTAAGTGTAATTCCATTTTATCCTCAATTCCATCTGCAGGTAATTTTTCTACTGGCCTTGCAATTCCAGATACATGGAGCAAATGCTTTTGTATCTTTAGTCCAAATAACTATGTTTGTCAAATTTGAAAAGTTTATTTGGATTTGTCTTGTGTTAACTATGACAACCTTTCCTAATCATATGATCGTTGGAGTTAAAATATGCACTAACCTGAGTTTACTAATGATAAGGCCATCTTTAGTCCCACATTGGTTGAGAAGTAGGGGAGCTAAGGGCTCATAAGTCCACCAGCCTCCCTTACTCTTAGAGGCGCCTTTTGGAGCTCTCAGTCTCCACAAAGGGCAAAACCGTGCGGGTACGCCCAAAGCGGATAATTCCTCGTGTGCCTACGAGCCGCACCAATGTTCGGCTGACTAAAATGTCCCTTATCATATTGGCGCTAGAAGGAGGGCCCCGAGCCGTGCACCTCGGTCGACCAGTACTCCCGAGCCAAGCACCTCGGACATGAGCCCTTCCCTCCCTTTGTGGAGGGAGTAATGATAAGGCTATCTTTAGTCCCACATTGGTTGAGAAGTAGGAGAGCTAAGGGCTCATAAGTCCACCAGCCTTCTTTACTCTCAGAGGCGCCTTTTGGAGCTCTCAGTCTCCACAAAGGGCAAAATCGTGTGGGTACGCCCAAAGCGGACAATTCCTCGCGTGCCTATGAGCCGCACCAATGTTCGGCCGACTAAAATGTCCCGTATCAACTAGTATTTTAAGTTACTAAAAATGTTCTCTCTAATTATTCTCGTCAAAATCTTGTTATTACTTGGCATTGCAGTTAGCTTAGACAATATTGTAGATCCATTATGTTCAAGTTATGATGATTTTAAGATACTTTTCATATCCATCTATGCTTACTTGTCTCACCCACCTGCCTTGTGAATGGAGGCAGCAATGGGGCTATAGTTGGGTCACAGATGGGAATAATGACATAACAAGGAATCAAGATTTACTAGTCCGACGAAGGATCGATATTGCATCATATATTTTTCTGATAGTATTGGATAGTATGGGTCGGTACTCAGTGTACCAGTTTCCTACCTATCTGACCAGTTATTTGATGTGGTATCAGATTAAGCTTTAAATCCTTAATTGTAAGAACAATTTTCAATGAAAACATGCAATGGAGAACAAGATGTCTAAAATTATTATAATTGAAAAAGATGACTATAATTGTAATATCTCTGAAATTCTTATTTTTTTTGTTTTTCAATATCACAATCGAAGTCTTTGAAAAATATATTAATAGTGCAATATTTATGTCCTTATGGTAAATTGCAGAAGTTTTGGAAAATGGGCTGCTGTATATCATTTGCATCTTGAAGTGTTCAGTAACGGAGGTTTTCTCCAATCAATGTAGCATTAGCATCGTCTTTTAATAATTGTGTGACAAAAATTTTGCCTTGTGGGTTCTCTCAAATTCTTGAGGATATGTGAACTACAATCAAATATGAAAGAGAAGTTTTCTGCACATATGTAGGCAGAAAATGTAGGCAGTAGATGGGTAGCTAAGGTGCCACACATAATTTAGGCATTAGGCGGGTGCCCAACGATCAAATTGGTCTAGAAATTTTAGAAACCTACATTTGATTGTATCATTGTTGGTTAATTCATGTGTCACGGGACAAAACTATTCACTTTTTTTGACTAAACAGCAAGTTATATTGTAGATAATGATTATTCATCCTTCGTCAAAAATAATTCACTTGTTTGATTAAATGGTCAGATTATACAGACTGTATAGATGTTCCCCTGTTACCTAGGTGCTTGTGTTGATGTTGATCACTATATCACTGCCCCACCTAAGCGAGTGGTTTTCCTTCATGCATGTTGGAAGTGTAATTTCTTTAGTTTAGCGATTCTTTTGGTGCTGTATTTGTGGAATCATTTTCTTGCTTGATATTTCATTTTATTTTCTTTGTGAGTGCATGTTATCTGTGTTAAGGCTGGTCTATATGCTGCCATATTCATAGGCTTTTGTTTTGCCTACATTTATGTTTGTCCTTTAATCTATAAACATAACCTGTATTTGGGTTAGCTAGTGATTTAAATAGGCGCTTGGGCGCTCGCCTAGGTGCTTAGGCGAGGCAAGGCGAGGCCCAAGTGCCTTGTGTGTGGACCAGGCTACGCGCTTCAATGAGGTGCTGCCTAGGCGCTCGCCCGAACCTAGGCGCAGGGCGCTTCGGGCGAACGCCCGGTTCAATCAAGCGAACCGAACTAGACTTTTAAGTCTGGTTCGGTTCAATAATGTCGTTTCTTACCTCATTCACGCCCGCGTGACCCCGAGCCAACCCTAGCACTTCTTTTGCCTCAGCCTCCGACGCTTTATATCACTGCCTCCGCTGCAGACCTAGCAGATCGAGCCTTCCTCTGTCGTCAACGGACTAGTCCGATGGCCCCTGCAACTTCCTTCCGCTGTCGCTCCAATGTGCAGTTTCTTCCACCGTAGAGGGAGAGGACCGTAAGTTCCTCCGCCACCGACGGATGCCCTCTGGAGCTTCCGCCTTGCCGCTGCTGCTGTCTGCAGTTTTCGCTGCTGTCCGCAGCTTCAGCCGTTGCCACCACTGCTGTCCGCTGCTTCCACCGCTGTTGTCCGTAGCTTTCGCCTCTGCTGCTGTCATTCGCAGCGCTGCCACAATTGTCTTAAGCTAATCCTTCACCGCTGCTGCTGCCAGCTTCTCACCGCTGCCTTCTCCTCCGTTACTATTAGCATTTTTCTCTCCCCTTTAACTACTATTAACAGTAAGTAATATACTGTTAACAGTATATTTTTAGTTTAATATCATATTTTTATTTGAACAATTATATTTTATTTATATTATATATTTTTTATATTTTAATATTTCAAAGCGCCTCACTTCGCTTGGGCAAGCACCTAGCGCCTCGGGCGTTTTGGGACCTTGGCGCTTACCGCTTTCTAAATCACTAGGGTTAGCTAGTCTGATCTTTAAGATGGCAGAGGGTCCTATGGTTCATTACACTTGCAAGACCTAAATCTGAAGATCTGCTTGTGCACACTGTTCTGTCTGACTACTCTATAATATGACAAAATATGAACAAAGAAGTCATCATAGTGTTTTTCTTTTTTTCAGCTTTGAGTGATTGAAGTAGCAATGTCTGGAAAAAAGTCATTAATGTTCATTTATGTGTCTTTCTAACAGTTGGATGCTGCATACACTGAAAGAGAGCGACTACTGCTAAGTAAAATCTTAGAGCTGCAAGCCAGGTACAGTTAGCATGATTCTTTTTTTTTTTTTTTGCATGATTGATTTTCTTTCCCACTACATCTTGTAGAAGCAAACATCTCTATTCTGAGATTTCAAGTCCTCACATAGCTGAGGTTGTATGTTGTGTCAAAGAATGTCAAAATCATTAGCATTATTATGTTCAATCCTTTATCTCCATAGTGATCAACAGCTATATCCTCAAATCCAAGAGGTGTCAAAGATGGACATCTGTGATACATATGAAATGAATTTTGTTGGCCTCTTTCCTGATCTTAGTTTTTCACTGATCTTTATCAATTATATGTTTGATTGATTATTTTAAGTTACTTTTTTAAATTTGAATAACATTTTTGTCGATTCCAACAGTTGCAGTGGCCATTGTTCATCCAAACTCATGGTTCGGCCATGTTTTTACATATTCAAAATTTGTCTTATTAGAAAGTTTATTACAAGCCATAAGATGGAAGATAGGGGTCAACTTTTTTTTTTTTGTTGACTAATCATCATGATGAAGCAGAATACATATTTCTAAATTGCACCAGCTATTATGATGGTTTAAGTTAGACTTGGCTGGTAACAAGCAAAAGTTGGTTTATCATAATCATTTCCTTGACAGCTGACTGATTCATTTATGTTCAACACACAGGCTGAATTCAAGCTAATACATACTTGATGACTGCCACTCCCTTTTCGTAAACTATTTCATGCTATATAATGTTATATTATAATGCTATACCATGAAAAATATACCACTAGGACTTTTGTATGTATGTATGTATATATATATATATTCCTGTTAAGTTTATATTTGTGAGAAAAAAAAAATATATATATATATATATATATATATATATATATATATATATATATTATGAAAGGCTAATTGCATATTCTAAATCCTATTACATATGTGCCTATGTACTGTTTTTTCTTTAATTGTAGTTCAGGGAAACAACTCTCAGTTGAAAAGTCTCTTTGTGCTGCAGGATGATTAGTCTAGCTGATGAGCTGACTGCAGCAAAACTGATTCATTTTCAGGTAAGTGTAGCTGTTTATAGTTCTCTCCAGTGAGCTGACCATGCCAATTTGCAGATGTTGTAATTTGGTTATAGTGCCTTGAAATATTTTACTTCTCCGCAGTGCATCAAATACATCTTGGCTAATTTAGTCCATTATTTTCATAAAGGGGCATAGAAGTAGCTGATACTGGAATATGGTTATGTTAATGGACTTATTTGCTATTCTTCTATTTTTTATCTGTTTGATTCTAGCAAGTAGACAATTGAACGCACAGGAACAAAAATGTGAGAAGCTATGTTCTGGTTAGGCACTTGGAATTTGGAGAGGAAAAATCTATAATGAAAATTGTGCAGTATTACCTTTAATCCTTCCGCCAAGCAAGCCATTAAAAGTAGACTTGTCAAAATAGAGCATTTAGATTTTCAATAACATTACATCACATATTAGAACTTCCTAATTTCTTTAATATTTTGCAAAAAGAACCACCTGTCTGATTTTGACCAAAATATCAAGATTAGTGCATCTAGAAAACTTTTACTGATAGTACTGGTTAAAGTTAATAATATGGGTCACAACACAGTTTTAGAGTTGGGTGTCTTTATTATGTATGAACAGTATACTTGAAAGTCGAACATAAAAAACCTGGAGGAACATACAGTCTCACAATGAGGTGAATAATCAATTCACCCTTAATCGACACATGATTAGTCGATTGTATGTGTCAGCATTTTGTTGTGGCTTTTAGGATTGTTGTTATGATAGGTACCCAAATAAATATGAAAGGAGACCTATTCTCTAAGCAAGCTGTTGTGTGCAATCTGGAGAAACAAAAATAAAATCGACTTCTTTCCTCATTCTCACTGGCAAGATTCTTGGATCCAATTTACTACCTCTGAAGTGGTTGAAGAGATTGTCTAAAGTTGATTTCTATGCGATACTTGTCTGGATTAATTGTTAAAGGGATTTACAAAGTAGATCAATATTTTTCCATCCCTTGTATCAATGGTTAACACGTGATGTTGAGCAATAAAATAAAACTGGTGTATTGAAGCAGATATCATATATGCATAGAAAGAAACATCGATTAGGTTTGGGACTTGAACAATTTGGACCACGACAGTCGTGGTGCGGTGTTGGCAAGATGTTGACTTGAAGGATGTGGTATGCATCATATGGTAGTCATGCGCCAAGGCATCCTTTTGTATATTTTGGTCTTATGCCAGCCAGTCGGTTTCTGTGCAGTATCATGCCAGTGTTTTATCATCACTAGGCATATTATCAAAAACTAGATCCTTAATTTAAAGTTGAGTGCAAGTAGGTGCAAGTTCCTTTTTTTTAATACTTAAACACTACATTATGGATATTTAAGGAAAGAAAAGATATTTGTTTATTCTCTTCTCAAGTGTAGCAGATTTGGAATAATTGTGGTTGCGGTCTATTTTCCCTGTTATTAATGCCTGCAGAAAGAGAGAAAACAGCTGACTGGAATCTGTTCCATTTAGTTTCATCTTTACATTGTTCCTGTTGAATTCACATCAACTTTCTGAAACTGTTGATGCTCAAATTTCATTACTCTTTAAGTGTGTGTGTGTGTGTATATGTATATATATATATATATATATATATATATATATATATTTGTGGTTATTGTGTGGTTCACTATAACTGTGCAGTTGCCTTTTTATTTCAGTTACAACAAGAGTTAAATGCATTGTATTGCCAAGAAGAAGAAGAAGAAGACGAAGAAGAAGAAGAATATAGGAGGAATGAAGAAATAGAGGAAACCTGATTAGCTTGGAGAAATTCTGGGACAATTTGTTGTGCAGATATAAAGATAATTCTGGCTGAGATCTTCGTCGTACTTTGTTTGTTTGACTAATCTCGCTTAAGAAGATCTAGTAGAAAGAGCCATAGAAGTGATCAGTTTCTTGACCACAACTCAAGACAGCATACGGGTCTAGCTGGCTGGGGATTTGATTTGTCAGTGATGGGGTCCAGATTTTGTTTCGCTCTCACGAGGATGCCCAACCCACTTGTAAATGGTCGGAGTCAACTTAGCTCTCGGGTGATGTCAGTTTTGTGAATTCATTTGTTTGTAATTTGGTAATTATCGCTTTGTGGAGAACCCATGGGGACGCCGTTGTCCTTACAATTAAATCTGCGCCGCGATAAGCGGCTCGCTCTCACTCTCTCTCTTTTTTTTCAGGCTCCTGTTTGCTGCTGTGATCGTATGAACATTTATTTGAAGTTTAGACATTTAGGGATCAACAAGCAGGTAACTGCTTTTACAGTCTATTTACTGTACTTGATGTTATTGAGATAACATATTAATCATTTTTTTAGGCTGGCTGGATTGATCATTAGTTATTTGCATTTATTCAATGTTTGCATAATGACATCTCTGAGCTTCTGTGGTGTGTTAGTATTATTAGAGAGGCTGTGAAAAGGCGAGCTTAAATCTGTGGAAGATGTCATAGATTGGTAGTCTCTGTTTGAAAAATTCTTGCTACAAAGTCTGGTTTTATGGTTTTGGAGAGACATTGGAAAGCACCAACTTAGGGAATGTAGAATTATGAAGGAGAGGTAAATAGTCAGCCAAAACCTTGAACTAGTTTTTTGGTCTCTAGCCTTCTGCTTTCACAAAGACGATAGATACACGCCGGCCGCCATGGGAGGGGAGATAGGGAGGGCAAAAAAGCATCGAATCTGTCCTCCTGTGGCCGCTAGCTACATCTGATCTCAACTTCTGTGGCGGTGCCACGAGGAAATCTATCTGACCTCCATCTCTGTGGCGCATTGCATTCCTTATCGACCACCCTCTTCAACCGCTCGTGTTTTTTGGCACATCCACAGCCCCAAACAATGAAAGAATTCATTCATTCATTCGCAAGAACAAAAGGTAAACAAACAGCTTTGTGTGTTTCATCATTATTTACAGCAGATCAAAATTTGACCGATCTTTCCCGCAGATCAAAATTTGACCGAGCAATATGTCGTCAGTCTTGCATCCAGAAACCCAATCGATTCGTCACTGTGGATGATCTTTATCGACCTTGTCCGCCGGCGTCGCGTCTTCCTTCTTGCTCCCACTCTTCATCTTTATCATCCCATACAGCTTCTTGAACTCCTTGATTGATTCCTTGCCGAAACCCAGACCGCCGCTGCCCGCCGCTGGGTCCTTCCACCGCCGCCCCGACCCGCTCTCGCTCGGCTTCCTCCCCGCGTTGTTCGACGACGCCTGCTGCAGCGTGCTGATCACCGACTTGAGCGCCCGGCTGGGCGATCCACGGTTGGCCATCATGATCTCGCCGACCTCCGCCGGGCTGATCCTGGCGCCGCTGTGGAACCCCTCCTCCACCTGCGGGTACAGCTTGTGGTCCTTAAGGCCCAGGTAGCTGCTCGCCAGCGTCTTGAACGCCGTGAAGTCGCAGAGCGGGAAGTGGATGTGCACGTCGAGCCGCCCCGGCCGCAGCACGGCCGGCTCCATCCCCTCCATCCCGCCGCCGTCGGAGCTCATCGTGAATACCATCACCCGCTCCTCGCCGCAGCACGAGAAGATGCCGTCCATGAAGTTTAGGATCCGGGTGAGCTGCGACTCGCCTTCCTCGCCGACGCCCTTGCCCTTGAGGTGGCGATCGAGGTCCTCGACCAGGATCACCGACCTGGGAGTGGTGCTGAGGAGGTGGGTCTTCAGGTCGTCGCCGCCGGCGGAGACGCGGGAGAGGTCGACGTCGTAGATGTCGTAGCCGAGGACCTTGGCCATGGCGGCCACGAAGGTGGACTTGCCGGTCCCGGGGCGCCCGTGGAGGAGGTAGCTCCGCCGCCAGACCCGACCGAGGCGGTGGTAGTATGCTCGACCCTTGAGGAAGGACTCCAAGTCGGCGCGGATCCGCGCCTTAAGGTCCGGGTCCATCGCCACCGTGTCGAGCGTCGCGGGGTGTGTGAACAGCACCGACCGCCACCGCGGGCCCCCGCCGTCGCCGGCGCCTACGGAGCTGGTGAAGAGCCTGACCTCCCTTCGCCGGAGCTCGAGGTCATCAGCGACGGACTCGACGTGCTGGAGGTAAGGCCGGAGGACGCGGGTGCGGTCCTGCCGGCGGAGGCGGAGAACGAGGCGGGGAACGCCGCCGGCGCAGGGGGCGTTGGTCCAGGAGACGCGGGCGCCGCGGAAGGAGTCGGCGGCGGAGTGGCCGGGGCCGAGGACGAGGTAGAAGTCGTTGGGCTTGCGACCGGAGGGGAAGAGGCTGGCGGCGGCCGCGTCCTCGAGGGACGGGAGGGCGGCGACGTAGGCGGCGGCGCGGCGGTACAGGGGGTTCTCCTGCCCGCTATCGCTGTACCTTGGGATCTCGAAGTTCTGGTACGCCTGCGTCCGTTCCTCCACCCACCGCCCAAAGCAGTGCACCAGCGTTTTGAACGATAGGACGATCCTCAGGAGCACCGCACCGCCCACCACAGCCATCACCACCACCGGCGCAAAACTAATCGGCATCATCCCTCTCCCCCCCACACACACACAAAGCACAAAGCAGAGTCGTCGGAAGAGGAGAGCCACGACAGCCGAAGGAGCCGAGGACACGAAGCATATAAAAGAAGAGGTGAGAGACAAACGCAAGTAACCCCCAACTTGTGTTCGATAAAATGCCCGGCGTACGTTTGACGTCGCAAAGCGACAACATAGGCTCGAACGCATGAGGCCGTCGACGCCACCAGGGTCTCGTATCTTCGGGAAACCACCATAGCGTAGATTGCACGAATTCCAATATCAATTAGCAGCCGCAAGTGTCACCGAACGCTTGGTGGATCTCGAGGAAGACCATCTACGCGACACGGCGGCTCGGGTAAACGCCCGACCCAGCGTGGTTAAGCACGAGGCAGACCCGCGGGTAGGAGGAAGTGGGACGCCACGCTGGCTTCTGTCGTACCCGCGCATTTAGGATGGGGCCCATCCATTGAATCCCGCGGCTCGGAGGTTGGTTCGTCCAACGTCATTGATTGCAGGGGGTCTGACGCGGTCGAGTCAGCACTCATCAAGCGAACGGCAACCTAGTGGTTGACTGTCTTGTTTGTTAATGCATGCAGCCGGACATTGATGCGTGGGGGGCTTTGGTGGCTGAAGGAGACAGCAGTGGGGAAGAGAGAGAGAGAGAGAGAGAGTTGGAAGCAGCACCGGAGCAGGTTAATAATGGAGGTAGTAGAGCGTTGAGGAAAAAGGAAGAGGAGCAATCATGGGGGGTTGCGACTCCTCCTTAAAAGATGCGAGGATAGGGGGGCCGGTGTTCATTCATCTCGCTCACGGGTCCGCAGCACAGAGGTGGCGTTGGGTGGGAAGGTAGACGACGATGATGATGATGATGATGATGATAAGGAGGAGGGAATGGGCTGTTGTCTCCTGGCGGCGGAAACAATGGGGAAAGCAAACAGCCGGTGTGAGTTATTTGAATATGAAATTTTGGACAAAAAGGGGGGAAAGGATTGAGAAAGGAGAAAGAGTGGTTGAAGAAACTGAGGACTTGTCAAGTGCAACGGAGTTGTCTTGGACATACACGACGACATATTTAACAGTACGAGGAAGCTGGTTCATTTCCCGGAACGACAAGATGAGAGGAGGAGTGAAGCTTACTAGAACAGGTACATCTTGTTGGCTTTTCAATCTACAACAGTGCATAGTGTGTTATATATATATATATATATATATATATATATATATATATATATATATATATATATATTGATTAAAAAATAAAATATATATTTTTAAAAATATTTAAAATTTTTATCCTATCTTAATAAATCGCATCGTCATTTCAATTAATCTCAACCTCATCTAAATTAGATTTAGATTTAAATCTTTATCGAATTCTAACTACATAACTTAATCTTAACTATTTGAATTATTTCCAACACATCCTCTTAATTCAAGTAGTTATAATTTAAAATTATTTTTAAAAAAAATTTATCAAAATTTTTGTAAAGATGTCGGTAAGTTGATCTTCGGTATTGCAGCGGTTGTCTTATATTTTTTTCTATCCACATATCTTTGAGAACTTCTGACCTGAAATTGAAACTTTATATTTTTCCCTCTCAATAGATCTTAGATCTATAACTTAATATTTTTCTCTTCGGTAGTCATCTTTGATGATATGATGAAGACTCTGTGTTTGTAGTATGAAATCCCTTTGAATGCGAAAACTTCATTTTTATTTTATTTCTCTGTGTGTGTATCTTTATTGTTGTCCTAGGAGTTTAAGATCACATCCTTTTCCTATGAATGTGTTTTATCAACTGCAGTTTTCAAATTATCATAATAACCTGCATCACCTAAGATAGTTTGTATATATCCACATAAATTTAGATGATCATAATGTATATGTCATAATATTGATTCATCAGTAGGAGTAGCAAAATCTGAAAATAATAAAGGAAACACTTCATTTTTTTATCATCCTTGCGGTTGCTATCAATTTTTTAATTTTCTTATCATAAATCAGGCATTTTTCATTATAAAAAATAACATAATATTATTTTCTCATTAGTTGTCCTATACTAATAAGATTTTATTTTAAATTCGGAATAAACAACACATCATCAATAACTTTTTTATCGAATTTGGTCTTCACAACAATTGTGACCGAATCATCAAACCTCTGAAATATTCTTCATCATATGCTATAAAGAAAATATTCTTTTCATCTCTTTTGCCATCATTATTTTCCTGATTATAGTTTCTTTGTTACCTTCGTTTGTGTTCTTCTGACCTTCAATTGATCAATCATGACCTCTGTCATTTTGATCTCTCCCTTGAGAACTGATTTTTGAATTTTTATTCCGTTCCTTTTTATGATCTATCTTCATTTGAAGAGCATGTTCTGAAACCTCATCTGAAAATTTGTTCACTTTTTGTTCATGAACTAAAAGATAGCCCATTAATTCATCAATAGATACTGTACTTATATCCTAACTTCTTCTATAGCAATAAAGATCATATCAAATTTTAGAGATAAACTTCGTAAAACTTTTTCTAATACAATTTGATCTTTTAAATTTTTCACCATAAGATCTCATTTGATCCACAATAAAAGAAACTTTTGAAAAGAAATCAGCAATAGATTCATAATTTTTCATCATAAGAGTTTCAAATTCACGACGAAGAATTTGAAACTTTAAAATTTTTACTTTTTCTGTGACTCTAAACACATTTTTTAGTATCTTCGAAGCTTCTGTCGATGTTGATGTCATCATGATTCTGGGAAATAGAGAATCATATTGTTTGTTGTAGCATATAAAGGGCTCTTGTATCTTTCTATATATTTTATTTCATCTGATTTTTTTATCTTTTGTAATACTAGGATCCTGTAGATCAAACAAAATCTTCTACCAAATTTCATAATCCATATGAAATAAATAGATCACCTATTTATATTGATTAAAAGATAAAATACATATATTTTAAAATATTAAAAAATATATCACATCTTAATAAATCTCATCCTCATCTAAACTAATCTCAACTTCATACTAGATTTAAATTTAAATCTTTATCTAATCCTAACTACATAACTTAATCTTAACTACTTAAATTATTTCCAACACATCTTTGTTGGAGTGAATTAAGTTAAATAATCTGGGTTGATTACATATTAGATTATGCATGAAGTTAAAAATCATTAGTATCCCGATTTCTAGAGTTAAAGAAATTTATGTTTAAATTTTCATAATTATGAAAATATTAAACATCTAATTTTATTTATACTAAGGTCATCGGTTTTATCGATGAAAACCAATAAGAATGTCATTAGGCACCACGAGTAGTTGTTGTAGATGAAAAAAGTGATGACGAGAGTTGAGGGACGCTCGGTGTTTGCATCAATAACTTTTTTGTTGCTCGACAACTGTATCAATGCTGAAGCATATATAAAACGACGAAGAGACCTCTACATCGATGGCCCTTTCGTTGCTTAGCAATTGCATCACGGTGGCACAGATGCAAAGCAACGAAATGGTCACTCGACAACTGCATCACTATCAATGTAGATGCAGAATAGCTTTCACCTCTCGTCGCCACTCTCCTCATTCTCAACGACCACCCGTGGTCCTCAATGATACCATCGTTTGACATCACCAATTGAAATATTAAAATTATTTTTATATTTTCATCGATAAAATTAACCGTGCTAGGATAAATAAAATTAGATATTATGCTTTTCATAATTATAAAGATTTCAATATAAAATTTTAAAATCTAGAGACTAACTAAGAGAAGAGATTGTTTATAATTAACCCAAATAATCTGCCTCCCGTTTGTATGCATGAAGAACAGTGTCAACCAACTATTCTTGGAGTTCATCAACGATTGCAGGGAATTGGTTGTGGGTCAAAGTTGTCCAGTGGTAGTCGAAACAAAACCTCAGTCCCTCTGCTAGACTTCTCTAATAATTAGTAAGCATGGCGAGAAGGAGATGTCTTCAATTTATCTATGCACCATCAAACAGAAGAAGAGGCTTATGATTAGGAGGAGCACCTGACGGAAACTGAGGAAAGCTGTCGGTAAATGATGCAGAAAAAAAAACTCACTTTGTAGGACACAATCTAAGAATCTTAGAACCACAGCCTCAATCTGTCGGATACAAACTCTTCTCTATTACTGTCAGATTTTTTTTTTTTTTTTTTTGGGAATTAAGCCATATTGATCTTTTCTATTTTTTTCATATAATATATATGTATATTGTATACTCATTAGATAATATTACAATCTTAAAACTTAAGTTTTAAGATTGTAAAAAAATATTTTTTTTTCTATTTTGGTTCCTAGTTTCAAATTGACTGTAAAAAATAATAATAATAAAACACAAATGGGTTGTATGGTGTAGTGGTTAACACTTGAAATTTCAAAATCTAATGAATCTTTATATATATATATATATATATATATATATATATATATATATATATATATATATATCGAGATTGGAATCTGAATAAAAACTGATAGTTATTTTAAATTAGGTTAATTGGTCTTATTAATTTAATTTAAACATCTAGAGGCAGTTCTATGTATATAAGTTATAGCATAAAGTTGGATTATAAGAAGTTACAGATTGATTTAGTGACATAATGTGAAATCATAATTAAACCACATCTTGGAAGTGGAAAGAGGTTTGCTTGGATGCGTTTTGACTTGGAAGCATTTTGAGGAAGTAAATGGATTGATTACCCATTCAGCCAAATTATGACAAAAACATAATTCATTTCCATCTTATAATATAAATCTTTTTTCTTTCTCCAACAAATAGTCAGTCCAAACCACGAGGTAACTAACTATTAATACACAATCCACCTTCAAGATTATCTAATTCTACAGACATGGGTAGGTGCTCAAGCATATGTGCAAAACCTGTTCTAAGAACAGTGACACATACTTTTTAAGGACTGGGATTTCGGGCCTCTGCTGCACTTCTGAAAGCATCAAAGATGACATTAGCAGTCCACAAAGCTTCAAGCCTGCTTCGCATCGGATCGATGATGACGACTGATGCATTGTGTTATGCTCCACAAAACTTTACTACTAAGCTGCAGCTTCAGCATCTGGGGCAGCTGGTTTTCCGACAGATGCATAGCCGGCAGATGCAGCTGGTTCCATAAATTGGTCGGTTGGTTGCTTCATCTCCACACCGACGAAAGGTGCCCTCATCTGGGTGGTGCTCGAGTCTGCGTCCATGGCAGAAGTCGTTCGGGTAGGTGATGCTGGCTGTACCTCCACATCCGGATAAGCAGCCTTGAACCTTGCCCTGAGACCTTCATCTACCAATCGCACCCCTTGCAGTTGGTTGCCAAGTGACAGCCACCTGATCACAAGAGATCAACCATTAAAATGGTACAAAAGATTCCGCCAGTCAAAACAAGTTACTGATCCAGAAAGAGAAATGCATCTTCAACAATACGATAATCTGCAAGGAATTCACATATAGAGTAATAACAACATGAAGGAAAATCAGAACGGGATGCAACTTCTAAGTGGAACAATACATGCAAGAACATCATGTTCGGTGGTGTCAACCAAAGTACCCCATGAGTTCACCAAGGAAAATGATCGAGAAATAACTCGGTAGTGGCTTATACATAAACCAATATGATAAGGCTGTATAAAATGATGTATCTTGGGATCAAAATGAAAACCATTTTCACAGGCAGAACTCAAGGAACATATATAAAAGCAAGCACCAATGCAAACACGGAGTAAAAGATAAGCACATGTACAAAAGATTCATCAAGAGCAAGTAAACATGATATAGACTAGAAGGGAATACCCTGCATGAGTATTGTGCATACGAGCAAACAATTCCAACTTTCTCGTCCTCGGGCTAATTCTTTCAAGCATCGGGTACATCTGCAGTTCAAGCATGTGTCAGAAGTTGCAGCTAGCAGCCAGAAATATTCCAATGGGCACAAGTGAGCATATGCCAGAAATATACCAAAAAATGTTAAAGAGTTCAGGAAGCAGATTTTTCAAATTCGATCCTTTCATATTTACAAAATTTTGTAATAAGATGATGAAATCAAGAAAGAAGTAGCTGCAACAAAGGGCAAGAGATCAAATAGGTTCTTGTATCCACACAACTACGATGTATGATAAATAATTTGTATGTTGATACATATTGCTTGTATTCATTTACATAGAAAACAGTCACCAAATAGTATTTCTTACCTCATCAGGTTTTCGGCTTGTTTCCCGAACTTCAGCTACAATAACATCGGTGTCAATGTTCCTGTTTACCTCAGGATTACCCTTTATTCCAACGAGGCAATGTTCTTTACTATGATTGAGCCAATGCCCTGTGCGTCCAGTTCTTATAATCCGTTGAAGCTGATTGGTCTTCACCCAAATGATTTCCTCAACACGTTTGTATCCCCAAAGTTCTAAACTGGTAAGAATATGAAATGCTTAGATGAGCTAATTCAAGATCTTCCTACCATCACGATACAAGTCGTTGAAACAAATATATTTTGCATATTGCTCCTTCGTAGCAGAACAGAAAGAACACATACAATGATCTAATTGCATCAAAAATAGCAAAGACCCGTAAGAATCATTGGAGAATCTGAATCGATTATAATACAACTTCAATTTTGCTCAACCTGAAAGAACAATAACACAGCAAACTACAACTAATTCCTGTCACCAGTTATTTCATGGATGAGGTAAAATTATTAAAAGCAAGATGCGGTGCACTAAAGAGTTGAGATAACCATATCCTGAGAAACTGAATAGCCTCTTTTTGTATCAGCGAAAACTACTTGGTTAAAGTTGAGTATTCAATTGTAGGTCACATAAACACAAGATTAGTTTTGATCAAGCATCAAGGGAAGTGACGTTGTCTCGTAATTAAGCTCAACTTATACTTCAGATTGACACTTGTTTGGTAACTTTGGTTTACGAATGGTGAGATTTTGCTTTACACTTTTATCCATACTAATGATATAAAGAAGGAAATAAGCCATTTGATCATGTCGTTTAAATAGGTTATTCCGTTGGTTAAAGTTGAGTATTCAATTGTAGGTCACATAAACACAAGATTAGTTTTGGTCAAGCATCAAGGGAATAAGTGACGTTGTCTCGTAATTAAGCTCAACTTATACTTCAGATTGACACTTGTTTGGTAACTTTGGTTTACGAATGGTGAGATTTTGCTTTACACTTTTATCCATACTAATGATATAAAGAAGGAAATAAGCCATTTGATCGTGTCGTTTAAATAGGTTATTCCGTTGGTTAAAGTTGAGTATTCAATTGTAGGTCACATAAACACAAGATTAGTTTTGATCAAGCATCAAGGGAATAAGTGACGTTGTCTCGTAATTAAGCTCAACTTATACTTCAGATTGACACTTGTTTGGTAACTTTGGTTTACGAATGGTGAGATTTTGCTTTACACTTTTATCCATACTAATGATATAAAGAAGGAAATAAGCCATTCGACCATGTCGTTTAAATAGGTTATTCCGTTGACTGTGGCCTTGCACTTAAATAAGTGCATCCCTTTGACCAGTCAGCATAAATGTTAAAAGATGAAGTCTTTAAAGATTATTACAGGACTATGTTGTATTCTCAGACTTAATCTCAATCCAAAGAGCCCCTTAGTTTTCTTATAGTAGTATTAAGTTTGGTCCAAGTTCTAACTTCTAAGTGGTATGAACTATGAAGCCTTCTATCGTGTACCCAATGGTAGGTATGCTACCCTCCACCACTTGAATATGTATGATTGTAGATACAATTTTTATCATCAACGGATAGGCTATGTCATGCAGCAGAACTTCAAGATTCTAATTAAATGTTAGACCTATCAATTTGAACATCACTTGGTGTCATGGCCAAAAACAAGTACAGAGGGTAAAAGATTGATTACTACATGAAAATCAAAAGATTCATTTATCAAATAACATTGGCAGAAAATAAAAAACACCAAAATTAGAGTAAATAAGCAGTGATAAAGCAGGTTTAAGGTTCAGCCATACAGGTGATTAAAAATATTCAATAGCTGCTATGAGTAGTGCAAGGAACAAAGGAATAAAGATCACAACAATTGAAGGCATATGCATGAACATCGCGTATGCTTTTGTCTAGAAATTTGTCAGTCACTGATGCCTTCAACCATCTATTTACCAAATCACACTATCAGCAAATTCTAAAGAAAATAAAGGAAATATATATAACTAACCATTCACGTCCAAGTTCCATTGCACGCCCGGTGACCCAAAGGAATATCAGGCCATCAGTTTGCAATGCAGGTACATTAAGATTTCTCATTTCATCATCAGCCATTGTACCATATGGCAATTCCATATGAATATCCCAAGGAGGGTCTGCCATGATAACCCCAAATTGTCCCAAAATGTCCATTCTGAAGTTACGGATATCACAGTTTATCCACTGGGGTTGGCCCAGCTCAACTTCTGAACAGTATTCAGCCCTTCGGGGTTTTATTGGCTTTGGAGGTGGAAGATTAGTAGATCCCAGTATCATTGGAGCATCTGATGTTTGGTCGAGTTCATAATGAACATATTTGCAAGTCTGCCATGAATATGTTAAACAATGTAAACCAGGAAAGGAGAATGGGAATTAGTTAAAAATCAATAGAAAGTCAAGTTAACCTTTGTATGACGGCATGTATCGAGAAAAGAGCAGTCACCTAAATTTGTATCAGTATGCGGAGCAATAATACGGCGGAAATGAACCTGCTTGCAAATGAAGGAGAGATCAAAAACCTTCTATAGAAAAGCAACTAAGCTCAAAAATAAGGTCGCAAAATAGTAAGCCTTGATCTTCTGGAGTATGGCTTCATGTCAGGAAAGTTGTCATTGTTGCAATAACAAGTGAAAGCATAGGCAGTGCCAAATTGCTAAAGTCTAATAACATATAAGACACACAAAGTTACTAAACAAAGTATTCCAAGCATCAGCAATACCAACTTAGACATCCAATAAGGAGATGAAAACCAAGGAAAACTCGATATACAACCAGTGATAAAAAAGACATAATGACCCTGAGATTCTAGGTGACTTGCCTTGGATGCCCACTTGTCAAGTTTTAGTATATATACCGTAAGTGAAAAAACCTACTTCAACTTTTCATTATAGAATCGGCCATATCAACAAGAGATTCAATGAAATGAAAATGATGAAGACTAAATAACACTTGGGAGAGGCAAGAAAGGACATCAGGACATGAACCACCAAGAAATATAGCAGGAAACTGCCTTTGATGGAGCTAATTGCAGGTAGGATCCACATAGTCTATTACAAGTCCTTATGGTCATCATTTAGCCTCTTAACTTTTTCATACTTTTAAGTAAATCTAACCTCTTTACTGCTAGTTGCCTTTGATTTAGTTTCATAATCTCAATCTACTCACTGAAACAGTCTATGTTATGTGACACTTGATAAGTTTCTTCCCGTGCAACTTGAGACATCCTCAATATGCCAACAAATATTTCACCTGTTTTCACACCACATACATCGGCATGCAAATGCATGGCTATTTTTGTAATTTCTTTTACTTCTCTTGCAGAATTGACTAGAAAAATCATCTATTTAAGACTTCAGTTGTTATCATTAAGACCAACAAAAACATATGGCTCTAGTTCTACAAGAAGAAATGTCTTACTTTGTACACATATTGAACAGTTGATGTAGATCCTTGAAATATTTCATTTCGAGTGTTGATAAAGACGCACTCAACTGAAGCAGACAAGAAATAGACTATGCTCCTAGTCTCACACAAGCACTTAGGGTCCAAAGGAGAACGTAAGGTATGTGCCACATGCACCTAAACACACCCACAACACATGACGATTTATATTTCTTAATTTTACATATTTCTTCTGCTAGCAACTGGATGATCTTATCAGAGTTTTAAGTTTATTTCTGAACAAGTGACTCGTCTGAACCATTTCAGAAGCCAAAGTGCTTCGCAGAAAGATGGAATTAGGTAACGGCTTTCTTTGCTGAGGAATGTTCCCACTGTTGGCATGGTAGCACCACATGTGATGCCACAGGAGCTGATTTCTGAACAGATAAAACAGGGTTCACAGAATTTGCATCCTAGAAACTGAGAAGATGTACAGAGATCCATATAATCTAAGACAGTTTACACAGAATATAGTACCTGAAAAATTATAAAGAAGCGAGAGAATGACACACCAAGGAACGTGCTTGCTTACACACACTAAATTCAAAGGTAACAGGTCTTTGAAAAATTTCGCTTTGTTGAGGTGATTAAAGGATGCACACAGAACACTGACACTGACTTAAAGTGGGGCTTCAGATATCATGAGATTAGTAGAAGGCCTAATATATATATTAAAATTGGAGTTCATAAATTCATGATTGATTCAACTTAGTTTAGTCATCAATGCAGCTGTGCCGTATATAATGATGCTTGAGTAATGTTCATACCAACTAGAAGGTAACACAACCAAATATGTGAAGTCGTCTCTGTTCACTTGTCTGCACATGTCAAAATAAGATAACCAAGAACAGTAAAGCAAATAAGACGATGATAAGACACACTTATATTAACCTGATGCAATTTGTCAAAATGTAATTTACAAATAGAACTCATGCCCTTTCAGTAACATGGCAAATGGCAATGATTAGCACGCTACACTTATAAAATATCAACTATAACACTAACCTTATCACAAGCAACAAAAGAACCAGTTTGGCGACGGCAGTCTTCCTTAGTTAAATTAGAGCAGTATTCCTTGAGTTGAGAGCCCCCTTTTGTCTTGAACTGAGAAAAGGATTGCCTGGATTAGAGTAGGTAAAGCAAGCAACACTCACCAATATATCAATGGAAGATATCCATCATATTTATTGAATAGATGATCTATGCCAAGGTCCACAGATTTAAATATGCATGTCAATGCATGAAGAACTACATGTCAAAGCATGCTTCTCAGACTATCAAACACATTATTATAGAATATCAGTATTACACATTAAACTAGAATGAGAGATTCATGATTGCGAACACAAACTAGATATTAGACCTCTT
This sequence comes from Ensete ventricosum, assembly GCA_029747655.1. Classification (NCBI taxonomy): domain Eukaryota; kingdom Viridiplantae; phylum Streptophyta; class Magnoliopsida; order Zingiberales; family Musaceae; genus Ensete; species Ensete ventricosum. The sequence goes on from JAQQAF010000008.1 coordinate 54,290,273, forward strand.
CCGAAATGTTATTCACAATCCACTAAATATTACACGTTGCCAACACATGTTGAAATGGCGACTTCACAGATTGACCAAAGGGAAGTCCAATGTGCCACATCATAGCATGCACCTGAGATCAATCATGTCCCTTCCTTTACAGAATACTCACTTGAATGTTTTTCCTCACAACCCTAATTAGTATGAACTATCCGGAGGCTTATCAAAAGCCTCGGGCAGAACCTAAACATCGAAAGGCCACCACCTCATACGCCAACCAAGTGTGGCATTCAATGATTTTTTTTTTTTCATCACTTTCATAAACTACGACAAACAAAAAAGAACAAAATGGAGACAACCTACACTAAATTCTGTGTTTCTTGTGTCCAAAATTTTGCATTTGACAACAACACTAAAACTAGCAAACAAAAGTTGGATCTTCCAGAATCCTTCATGAGCATGACTCTAGTCCATCTAAAAGCCAAGCTGGAAGCATGGCTTCTTATATAAAGTATAAACATAAATGTTAAAAGGCTAGAAAATTGCCAATTAAGACAAATGACCGCTTTCCCATCTAAGACAACATTCTAGCAGCCACAGTTAAGCAAGCATTTATCATGCAAGTTACAGTTTTGGGACATCCCGAAGGTAAAATTGCTCTCCAAATCTGAACCATTTAGCAGCTGTAATGACCCCAAGATTGATTTAGAATCATATATCATCTTTCTTTTTGCTATATGAACTGATGCTTTATGTAGAATCGATAGGATGCAAAGAGCAACAGTAAACTAAAGTGAGGTATCCAAACCTTGGCAGCAACAGCAGTTTCCTTTGCTGTAGGGCGGTGAATGAGATCCAAAAGCTCCTCTCCTGTCTTTGACATCTGCAACTCCCTGAATGTCTTCTTATTCAACAATGCCTCGAGATCCTTTAGATCATCTTCCTCCGAGCTTTGCTTCGGCGTCACCAGATTAGGGCCACCCGGAGTGTTACCAGGTCCCATGAGTGGCCTCTGAAGGGGAGTAAACCCCATCATCCGTGGAATCCCCATCATGCCGACCACTCTAGGCGCTCCCCTCGGACCAACCAAAGGCGGACCACCAGACCCAGGAAAGAGATGAGGCATTCCACCGAGATGGGTGTCGGGAGGCCCCATCCACATGTCCGGCGACGGACTTGGCATCGTCATGGAAGAATTATCGACTCCGGCCATTGTTGGGACCTGGGACTGACTAATCCCCTTGCTCGAGCTGGGTTCCGTCGACGGTGGACGTGGTGGTGGCTGCTGACCCTGCGAAGAGCTCTCTGGAAGCTCCTTGAGGAGTTTGTTCCGATCGATGCACCAAATCATCAGCGTGGTCTTCCCGTTCACGGTGAACTCCTCCAGCTGCACTCCACCGCTCTCCTCGGCGATTCGCCGGAGCGCCATCTCGACTGCAGAGATCGGCCCGACATCCCCACCGAGATCAGCCAGCGCAGCCTTCTCGGCAGGGGTGGCCGAGGACTGGTCGTTCTCCAGCCGCCGAAGCAACGCGGCGGAGTCGATCTCGGTGAAGGGTACGAGCTCGAGGAGACAGACGGCGACCATGGTGCGGACGACAGAGAGGCGGTCGCCGCCAGCGGAGGCGCCGCCCTCAGCGCCGGGGGAGGGCGGCGAGGGCTTGGGGCGGGTGCGTGGTAAGGGGCGGGCGTCAGGGAGGCGGCGGCGGCGGGGTGTGAGGGGATGGTGATCGGAGGGGGGTTTAGGGGTGGGGGAGAAGGGGCGGCGGTTGAAGGAGGAGATAACGCGGAGGGAGACGTCCAGGGAGCAGGCCAAGTCGGGAACGAGGGAGTGGAGGGAGAAGATGAGGTCCTGCTGCGACTGGCGCCGGGTGGCGATGGCGGCCTCCATCTGTTGGCGCATCTCCTTAACGGCGGCGACGTCATCGCCTCCGTCGCCGCCGCCGTTTTGCTGTGGTTCCATGTCTCTCGCTTTCGAGATCGAAACGAAAGAGCACCGAGGCGGCGGCGTGCCTCCGCTCTCTGCTGCTCCGATACGGATTCCGACTCGAATTCCTTGAGCACGTGCGATGCATACGCTCTCAGCAGGTATTTAAAATTATTTCTAGAAAAAAATAACTTCTTATCTTAGAAAATTTTCCAAAATTATTACTTCAATTAAGAAAAGTCACGATTTTTTTTAAAACAAAAGTAAAATTGGTAACGTGTATTAAAAATGTTTGTAATTTACAAATCCTAAAGCTGAGTCGGCATCTCACACTATATATATTTTTTGTGACATTTTGATTCAAATCTTACATGATGATTGTTTAATTTCCCTCATTATTTGCAAGTATAAAAAATAAATATTTTTGGAGAAAAAAAAAATGTCTTTGTGAATAGAATTGTTCATCACATATTAAGATATGGGCAAAAGTTTACTCGTGGCTGTAACTATTGTTCATCGTAAACTAAGTTAAGCTTTCATGGCTTCTTATTTGGACCGGAGTTTGTGAACATGACTCTTCTTTGTCAACGTGTCCTATATTGTTACCCGAGGCTATTGCTTTGTTAAATAATATGATCTTATAAGAGATATTATAAATATAATTAAATTTTAAGTATGATTATTGATTAATAAAAAATAATTATGATATAATTTCTTAAAAAATATAATTTTTTTGAATTATTTAATTTATAATCTTTGCTCTCGTCCTCTTATAAACTCAAGATAAGAATAAAAGTGAAATGAAAGTCTGATTCTCTTTATAGATCCATATATAGATCGATATCTATATAGTCTTTGGATCGAATGATGATTGATATCTCTAAAAAAATTTTGAATGACATCGAAAGGTATATATCATAAATTTAATCTATCATTATTTGACTTTAGTTTTTTATATTAAATTTTTTTGTATAATAATAATATATTCATAATTTTTATAATTATATATTTTCTTGATTTATCGTCTCTAATGACGAGTGATTCGAATGGGATCTAAACTTGTTGTATATTAAAAAATTTAGTATGGTATCGATCAAAAAGAAGAACTAAGTGGTGAGAGTTCAAAGGTCTTATATAGGGGACGAATGTGGAAGGTTGCAAAAGGTATCACACTTAATCTTTTCGGTGAGTCATATGTTATTAGAAATCAGCTGTATACGCCAAAAAAAAAAGGGGGGGGGGGGGGCTCAATAAGTTTAACTCCGACTATATTTGGTGACGAAGAAGATGGAATTTGACTCGACCTAAATCTTAGAGTTAGAGACGACTGCATTGTACCATCGAAAATAATGAATTGTTTTCATGAACTAGAAATAAGCATGAAGTTTAGAAATCTGATATGGATCTGACCTACACCTCAACTGCTTTATGTTTTAGGTCATGTTGATGTTCTTTCGCAACCTTAGTCTCATCTTTTTCGTTACGTGAGATGCTTAGCGTAACATCTCGATAAGTCTCATATCAAAAACGGATACGATTCAGATTGACTTATAAAGATTCGATTAACGTATTACCATTAATTTCAACAAAATCATTTGGAGCAAAGTTTTACAAAATTGAATCCATACAAGTTTTCGAGTTAGACCAAGAAGCTTTCACATCGTCAAGTCTCCTGTAACAAAAACAAGTTTGAACACCAACAATTATGGTGTGAAGATTGTGGTTGCTAAAGGCGAGAATAGAAAAGAATACAGGAAGGAATAAAAAATAAAAAAAAAGTTACTGGAAATGAAAGATATTTTAACTCATGATGGCGAAAAGGATCGGAAATACAAGAAGCAGGACGTCGATCGCTATCTGCATCTCCTTTTACTCCGTTGCTGCCGAAGAAATAATCAGAATCTGCTAACTCGAGAGTTTAATAGCTGATATCTAAACAGTAGCAGGCACCATGAACAACACACTTCTTGTGACATCTCCTTGCATACCAATGGCTGCACCGCCGAGCTATTGATCCATCCATCAAGAACAGAACCTCTTCAAACATGACCTGCAAAAGAACTCATAGCAACCGTAAGCAATTTCATCATCGAACCTTGATAGGTGGATCATACCCCTGGCCTGCAGCTCCTAGATTCGGAAATGTTAGGCTCATCGAACCGGTGCAAAACATGCTTGAGAAGACACAAGACTTTTAAGCGTTTAAAGACATTTTAGAGCAAATAGAAGAACATGGAAAAGGAAAAAAAAAACATACTATGGCAAATCGAAGTCAACCAGTTGGCTCAAGAAACAGTCGAATCCAGAGGAACTCCAGGCAATTGCCAAGTGAATCTGAAGAAACCAGTAAAGCTATTATTGATATAGCCAGGTCTTGAAACATTCAAATTCTAACTTCCTAGCTTGAAGGCATCAACAAAGAGACCCAAGCATACACCAGCCTTCCAGTAGTTCACCATCACAATTAAGTTCTGCAACCTCCCGACGGGCGTAGTGAATGGTTTTCTATACATGAGCATGCCAATTCCCTCGATCGCAGCCACCACCACGCCAGCCACCAGGACATCCCAGTCACCGGTCTGCCCTAGGATTGTTGCTAAGGCATTGGCTGTGTAGAAACCCAAGAGGAGGAGGAATATTTTCATCGGAAAGTTCTTCCGGGCAGCATTTAACTTTTCAAGAAGCTGTGCAGCAGCGGCTCGTACAATGGTGCCCAATCTAGTCCTGCCAAACCCTGCATTATCCCCTAGGTTCTCTTGACCATTGCTGCTAGGGGAACCACCTGTATCCAAGGCAAGGGCGGTCCTCCACCTGTAGCTTCTCATCTGATAACTAGGTTTTGAAAGGGGGGGAAAAAGAGTCAACTTATGAATTAACATCTGATAACTGAAATCCAGAACAGGAAAAGAAATATGCAATCACTAAAATACGGAATTAGGCTGATTTTTAAACCATCATACCTAGACGAATAACCTAAAATCCAAGAATTACTAGTAGTCTACAAAGTGTTCGATACAAAAATTGTCTTTGGCTGTCATGTCAAACGGTTGCCTCTTCCTATAACAGAGTCTACATAAGAAGCATCTTTGATTGTTCTTAAGAAGAACTATGCATCTCTAATTAATCTCAATAAGAAGCATGTTTACTTCCAAATGTTGGATCAGGCATATGGAAATGTCATATTAGCCACCTCCTTGCAATTTCATATCACAATATTTTGATTGAATCTTGTGAAACAAAAGGACTACTACATTGTAAAACCAGTGAAACTTAACACATTCCAGATTGATGAGGTGCAGACAAGAATTTAAAGCCCTAATGCTAAATAACTATCTAAAGTTCCACAAAACAACCTACATAATCTCACTGTCAGACATGCACATAAAAATTACCACCATCATTGAAAATTTTCTGTGACAATAAATGGCAAAAGAAATAGATTTTTAGTCAGGTTAGGTATCAGGAATTCATCACAAAACACAGCCTTATTGCTTCTGCTGCTGGTGAATGCCAAGAAAATAGCAATGAGAAGCTTATTCAGGAATGTCAGATAGTCTCAAATTTCACTGATCCAAGTGCAGCATTCAGTCATGGACTGTGTTGCAAGATTGCATCTTCTGCAGTTTTACTTCCTCTTTCAAATGATCGACATGAGTGAAGCACAAAGTGTTACTCTCTCTAACTCATGTAAATCACTTACCATGCAGAACAATCATACAAACTAAAAGTTTCATCTCCAAATAACCATACTGATGATAAAAGCTATTTCAATCAAACTAATGGGGATGAGCAGTGTTCAGCTTGGTTCAGTGAGAAATGATTTCTAAGCTTTACAACAGGCAACTTTGAGGACATTGAGTTCAATGTATAGCTCCATTTTAAGCTCAACCTCGACATGGAAGTCATCCAATCACCAATTAGCTTCTGAACCATTGAATTTCCAAGGACCATTTTTTGGTTTTATGATTGATGGGTTTGAACTTTCAAAATATTCCTAAAAATCTTACAAAGAAAGTAATTTTTCTTGATGCTTTTCCGAATTGGGGGAGCAAAAGATGAACCCTAATCACCATGCGACTAGCTATTCGACTATAAATAGTAGAGAGAGAGAGAAGATGAATCGAGAACAAGAATAGAACATTATAGCTCAGGATTCTCCATTGGAATCCCTAATTTAAACGCCTAACTAAATTTCACTCACCCCATTCAATTACTCTTTTTTTTTTTCTCTTCTCTTGGTATGCATCAAGCGGAGATAAAGAAAGGCAGCAGACCTCTTCGTTTCTGGGATGATGCCGAGCTTCGCCGGGGGCCGGCAAGTAGATGGCGAGATATTCCCCCACCGCCAAGTCGCACCGCCGGTCGTGGGGAGAAGGGAATGCCTCTCGGGGCACTCTGAGTCCACCGGCGGCAGGAACTGCTGCGCCAGGATCGCCGTCATGCCACCCCCGTCTCGAAATCTAAAGATTGTCCAACAAACGCTGCTGCTTCGCGGGCCAAGAGAAATATCTGTGCGAGATTCCAAGATGCAGCTCGGCCTCAGATCATCGATCGATCTGATGAACTAAACCTATCGTCGTCTCCCCGTCGTCGTCGAACGAAGCGGCCACTGTTCATATGGGCCTTTAACGGACCAAAGGACACTGGTAATGGGCCGAACAGAAACACCACAACATCTCTCCTGCAAAAAAAAAAAGTTTCCGTTCGCCAAAAGCTTTTCCTGCCCTAACATCGATCAATGGACCCCCGCAGGATTTCGACTCTTCCGAGCACGCTTGCCATCATTGTGCCGGTTGTTCACCGCAGGAACTCCGCTCGTCCTTGTAATCAAAGCAGGCCAACCAACGCAGTGCCCGATACAGGTCTCAGAAGGATATCTTTTTCATGCCATCCGGCAGTGGTCCATCGATCCTTTACTTGATGGCTTGCTTGCAGAACTCTGCACATCAATGGATATCTCCACGAACTGTGTACTGGTCGTGGTAAATGAGGCTCCCTCCCACAAGGCACTCATCTTTTGCTGTTCCTCTCCTTTATCGATGTACAAGACCTTCGATATGAGACAGCAGTCAAATTCCTGTTCTCCGGCGAACGAAGATGGTGCACCCCATGCATTGGATTCACATGCAGATTCACTGTTTCTGAAGGGACCCCTCGATGGAAGAAGGAAGAGGAGCAACAGGGAGATCATTCTATCATGACGTTCGTCTTTTTCTGGTTTCTTGGAACCTGGTGACTGATGCTGATCGAAGTCCTCTCTACGTCTTCCATCTTTCATATTTACGTGTGCTTGTAACACAATCGGAAACAAAGCAAGCCGATCTATCATCAAAAACGATAATGCCATCCGTCAGCACCTCCTGTTCCACCACACGCTCAGATCGTAGAATTCATATCATCATCATTATAGGAGATGATTCAGTTCAAACCTTTTAGTCTTTTAGAATTAGCACTTCAATCTCTCTCTCTCTCTCTCTCTCTCTCTCTCTCTCTCTCTCTCTCTCTCTCTCTCTCTCTCTCTCTCTCTCTCTCTCTTCTTGTGGCTTGTTGGATGTACAGCACCAAACAGAGAAGAAGAAGCAGCAGCAAAGATAGTAAGAGCATGAAAAAAGAGATCCGACAAGTTCACGTGTTGATTATTTGTCAATCGTACGTGAGAATTAAAACAGTGATAACATGGCGTCGACACGAGTACGTTCGTCTGCTAGCTAGCGAACGCTGAAGGTGAAGGTCTGCTACAGTCCAATCTGGCCCTCGGCAAACCATTCAATGCAGCAGCTGTAGAATACCTTTCATTACCCAACCTATCCTTCCATCTGCTGAATCATTAGATACGGCTTACGTTGCATGCCCACAGCTTGGATTCCCTTCCATTCCATGTCGTCACGCTGATCATCCTGATGCATCCATTGCCTCTTAAAGGAGGGGGGAAAACAATGCATTACGTTGTAGAATGCAAGGCGTACTAGAATTGGGTAAGAGACAGACGGAGACACAGAGAGAGAGAGAGAGAGAGAGAGCGAGAGATGCGACGACAGCAAATCAAAAGGTCATGAATGCGTCAATGATGCTGATGAAAAGGAAGGACTTTGGTACGAGCATCAAACGGAGACGGCAATGGATGTTGCGTGACTTGGAACTCGAAGGGAAGACGGTCCATTTACTGGCGTAATTAGCGGGCCTCGAGTCGCATGCAGACAAGCAACAGCGTCACCAGATCATTATAAGCATGTGAGGTGACACGGACTGGGTGGCACGCCTTACTTAATGCCTATACCTATCCCTGTTGGCTTCTGGTGATCACAGCATGGGAGGTCCCTGTGGGGAAGACGATTCGATGGGGAAGACGAACTTAGGGCAGCATGTGAAGAACAGACAAACGTAGAGAAACTTGGGATGTCGCTCACCTTCGGTAACAGGGCCTTTGTTGTATGAAATAAGTAGCCACGAGTTGGTGTCAGCATCAAGACGAAGGAGGAATCATTCCCCAGACCTCATCCCGAGGGGAATGTTTGCAGAGGACCCACATGTCAGTGCATGGAGATGGTGTGTGTGGGGGAAGGAATCATCAGTCTATGTTACATGAGGCGAGGGGGAGGGAAGGGACAGAGGGGATGTGTCTTCCGATATCATAATGGAAGCAGAACAGTCGCCTAACACACACACACACATAAACACTTGAGCATATGTAATCCATGCAAAGGGGAAGTTCTTGGAGGGGGAGGAGGGAGGGAGGTGGGGAAGAGGAGGAGTGCTGCGGCCATACCAACTTATTCCTTGGCTCTCCTCCGCTGCTGCTCTGAGTGCGTTCACAGCTGGAGGAATCTCGATGGGGATGATGAGACATGACATCTCAGACCCGACGCAGAAGGGAAACGAAAAATGACAGATAAAAAGCCAGTGAATACCATGAATGCTAACGCACGTTGTATCCTCAACCCCTTGTTCTGAGTGGTACTAACATAAACAAAGAAGTGGGTGGGGTGTTTGCCCTTTTGCCCTAAGCTACTTCTGGTCCATGCAAGCTCCACACTGTTGCTACTGTATGACCTGAATACCAAAGCCATGAAAGCACAAAGGATCCCCCCATTCTTCTCCCATGCTTTCCAGTCTGTGGTGCAATGATCCCTACCAGCAAAAAAAAAAAAAAAAGACACCCTCCCTCTTGAAGCCAACCCAAAAAAGAAGCTTCACATGTCCACCATGGTGACGAGAACAGTGGAAGTGATGGAAAGAAATGAAGGAGAAGGAACCTCCTGTATCTTCTTGTCCTCTGTTAGTCCTCAGCAAGTCCCGAATAAAGTGGTTCGATACCATCATGTGAAACCATAGCAGAAAGTAAATACAAGCTCGAATTTTAGGCTTTTGCTTCTTGGAATCAAGGAATGCTTCTACCATGAGCCTCCTCCACCCATCATCCCGTTCCAGAAGCCAGGAGGATGCCCACCCTGGCTCCGGTTGTTGTCGAACTCGGCAGTGCTTGTATGGGCTACTGGCTTCAGGTCCTCAAAAGGGAACAACAGCCTTCCACCGGCACCCTCCTGCAGCCCCTGCAAAGATTCATACCCACCGGTACTACCCCCTTCTCCTCCCCCTCCGTCGATGCCTTCCATCGGGAAGTTGATGGCAGGAGCCCTGAAGTCCTGCAACCCGAACCCGGTTGGGTATTCCGGCAGCGGCATCGGCGCGAATGGCCCAATCCCTCTTGCGGTCATACCACTGCTCAGTAGCTCCATGGCAGAGAGGGCACCAACAGCAATGCATGGGTTGCTGCTGGTGTCGGTGTTCCTACTGTTGTTGTTGTTGTTGACTGTAGTGCTCTCCAAACTGGGGAAGTCATTGAACTCAGGGAGTGTAGGGTGAGGGAAAGCCAGGTTGAGGTCTTGTCCCTCGTGGAACTTCTGAGAAGCAGAGAGCGAGATGGGAGGGGGGACGAAGTCGGTAGGGAGCTTTTTAGGGTTTGACACTACTGCAGATGTCGCGGTGGCGGTGGAAGAGGTGATCGTGGAGCCGCCGGCGACGGTGGTGGTGGTGGTGGAGGAGGAGGAGGAGAGGGAGGACCGCTTGTTTTTTCTTGAGCCACCGCCTACGGGAACGTTTCTGAGAGACCCACCTTCGGTCCAATATCTCCTGCAGGTCTTGCAGAAGTACCTGGGCTGAGTAAGGCTGTAGTTGTTGTAGTAGCAGAACTTGGTGTTGGAGGAGTTGCACCGGGGACAGCTGAGCGCCTGCCCCTTGTGCGGCCTGGCCCGCCTCTCCGTCACCAGCGGCCTGGCCGTGGTGCAACTATTGCTCCCGCTGGTGGTGGCGGCGGAAGACACCATCTCCGCGGGCTTCACCAACCCTATCTCCTGGCAACACACCCACACCCCCATAAGGAAGACTCGCCAAAGAAAGTTAGCAAACACGGACCACAGATAGATAGGTTTCTTGAGATCAAGAAACGATGTGAGGTTAAGAAAAAGAGATGGAAAAAGATGAAACCAAAGACAAGATGAAAGGGAAATCAGATGCACTTTATTCATCAACAAGATCAAAGCAAAGTGGCCCTTTTCATGTCACTGCTTTTATTGCACGAGCTGCGGAGGGGGAGGGGCGAAGCAAAAGGCATTCCAGAGAGGAGGCACGAGAGAATAGGAGAGGCAAGGGTTGCAAGCTTCCAACACAAAGATCCACATCAATTTCAACACAGAGCATCATGTCCTCCGAGATCCACACCCGGCGACATGAGACCAAAGAGATCCCTAAAGCCAACCACGGAGTCCCGCCAAGATCTCGAGTCGTTAGATGTACGTACCTGGTGCCACTGAGCAGTATCCATGGCGGAGCTCTCACAAGGCCTCAGGATCGCCAGGAAGAAGAAGAAGAAGAAGAAGCAGGTGGTCAGAGAGAGAGAGAGAGAGAGAGAGGGAGAGCTCAGAGAAGGCAGCTATGACGGTGGTTCCGGCACGGATGGGCTTGAGGTGGGAGGGAGAGCAGCCAGCGATGGGATTCCCAGTCGTCCAAAAGTCGGATTATTCTGGCGCTGGTATTTTAATGCCACCATTTCCATTTGCGTGGGCGTCTTGTCGATTGCTGCCTGATCGCTTGTCCCGTCTGAGTGGGTTGCAGTGTGTGATTCTACCACAGTGCGGCAGAGACGGTGCATCGGCGCCGAGGGGTAGTCGGTGGCGTGATCCGCACGTGCTTCCATCGGAGAGTCTCACCGCCCATCCTCTGACGTCCGATCATTAGTTATCGGCCTAAGAAACGTGATTAAGCGAAGTCGAAAGCGCTTACATGTGTCATTAAAAATGTCATTAGGGAGAATGTAATCGATTAACGAAGGGAGTTAACGAGGGTCAACAAGGTGGGGCCCTCGCAGATAAATGGATGGTGGTGATTAACCAATTAGAAAACACATAAATCATTAGGGCCTGTCACCTGCCATCATTCGCCATCAATTGGTTGGACACGCCATCATCGATAACATTCTCCATTGATTGATTGGACCCAACCCAACCACTGAGGGAGGAATCCGGCGAGTAATTGTGAAGGGGGTAATTAATTACATATGAGCCTTTGTAATTAATTATTTTTTTTATTTTTTTAAATATATTGATATATTTATATTTATAAAAATAAAATATTTAATATTATTTTTCATCACATCATCATCTAACTCTACTAACAAAAGATACCACATGTGTTATCACGTATAGAAATCGATCTTGCGCGAAGTGCATTAGGTAGGATAGCGAAACAACAAAAAATGGAATAGTGTAGGGGATAAGGATCGTCATCTTTGTCATAGTTGAGTAGGTCATTCGAGATGACAACGAAGTCGAAGGGGAGGATAGCAAACCAGGAGAACTGAGATGGTGCAAGAGATGAGGATCGTCAGACATCGTCGTTGGATGGGCTATCCGGAAGAATAACAAAGTTGGAGAGAAGGACTAAGCTGAATGAACGATAGTCAAGTTTTCACGAAAGTTACACTTGTGTGAATTTAGTTTCTTTGAACGGTGAGGATCGAAATTATCTTTTTATTCATTTTTAACGTCATTTCTATATGTGAAATCACGTGAGATATCTTTCGTAGGTAGACTCGATAGGGTGAGGAGAAACATGATTAACATAACTAATTATATGAGATAATTTATAATTAGCCCTTTTTGACTTTATAGCATTGATTGATCCTTCTCGTCATCTCCTGTCGGGTCTAAGCAAGAGCGAAAAAAATTATGATAATCAATATTTATATCTCGTAAAATTTAAATATAAACTAAATTATCGGTGTAATTTTAAGGAGTCTTTGAGATTGAGGCTAACGATTGTCATTTTGGTTGAAGGAACTATTTTGTGATCTTTATTAGCATCATGTAACAGACCTAATTATGGCTATTTTTTTTTCAACGTCGAATAATAAAATTGATCTTAATTACATCATACACGAGTCATCATGTTTTTTTTTTATAAATTTGATCCATCTAAATTAAATATTATTTAACTCTAATATCATATCAGAAACTTAGTTATTAATTGATCAAGCTAATATACTATGATGGTTTGTATACCGACCGTCGCAATCCAAAAACCTAAGCTCTTAAAATTCATAGGCCAAAATCTTTATCCAATAATTTGGAAAATTCATTTCAAATTAACAAGGAAAAACCACGCAATTAATGTCAAGAGATCTCAGGCAGATGTCGGCTTTGATAAACCTCTGATTCCAAATCCTGGACAATAATATATTTGAGGTCAAGTCCAAATCAAGATGGAGCATCTTGACATCAACAAGTCTACTGTCATTTTGCGTGTATCCGATGGCCATGAATCTTGAATCGCTCGGCCAATTCACCAGTGGTGTCACATCCTAAGCATCTCAGTTCCGAAAGCAGCCCTCGGCGTGCCATTGTCGCACATTCCAAGTTTCATATCCGTGTATGGCTAATCTCACCATAGAGCTCGAGGAAGGGAAGCCTCGGGAAAAAGGAATGTGTGGGGAGGAGCTACGGTTCGTCAACTTGGATCACATACATCCGTCAAAGAGCAAAAGTTTACTGCTAGGGTTACGATCCTATCAAGATACGGATTAGAACTCAGTTTTGAGGATGTATGTTGACCATGGCAGAAGCTTGTTTAGCTTAAGCATGCATGTCTTTTGCTCCATGGCGATGACTCTCGACAAGTTTGCAGAGTTCTGGGCAAAGCTGGCCTGCACATCAAACATGGATAGAGTAACAAAGGACGAACAGTTCCAAGTCTCATCATCCATGTCCGGTTCGCCTGTGTTCTTCAGTAGTGGCGCACTCGAGGAGGACATGTATCAGATCGAAGTGTTCCATCTTTCTCCGACGATCAAACTTAATGCTCTACAGTCATCACCGTGCTCGTCTTCTTTCTCAGCGGCCATCATTCTCCTCGTAGTTCTCGACTGTGGATATGGAAGCTGTGGAGTGCAGACTTTCCATGAAGTGGGGTGTTCAGCTTCCCACACGGAGGCGTGCACTTCACCTCACAATGGAATGGCTGCAGGCCAAATCCATCCGTCAATGCTGTGTTGCGAGTTAAATTATTGCAAGTGCTGTGGATTCTGTCTTCCATTGGTTTGCTGGAGACTTAGTGGATGGGTGGATATGTAGCGGCGTATCTGAACCGGTGAAGCTTTCCGCCGAAGAGATGGCCATCAATCACAGGTCACATCGCCGTGTTGTTTCCCCGTGTTTTGGTGCAGTAAACACGGAGCAAGTGGTCTCCTTCCATCGTCGACGTCGGTGAGCTAAACAAATCGTCAGGAGGTCAACCACTTAGATGTGAATTCCACGCGTTGAGAAATATTTTTCCCGCCTTCTTCATCCTCGATCGTCGACGAGTTTTTGTGACCCATTGCAGGAAGGAGTTGATCTCTGTAGACGAGTAAATATATAGATATACATACATATCTGAGGGGCTGTTTTGGTATATTTCTTGATCTATTTTGGTCTTTATATGTTTTTAAATCTTTGGTAGTAAAAATATCATCGATTGATCGTAGCCTAACCTTCAAGTTGAAAGAAGAAGACAATGGTCAATTCAAGCAATTAAAAACAGATGTTAAAGATTCAGTGAAGGTTTTTAGAAGTGGTTAAAAGATTATTTTTATCTAAAATATTTCATAGAATATTTTACTCATTTATAATCATATATAAAGGCTCATCTTTCGTGCAATTTGAGATCATTTTTTCTCACCTATGCCCCCACAATCATATATAAGGACTATCTTGGATTATTAATTTAACCATTGAAAGAATTAGATTGAAAAATCTCTTCCAACATCTATCTTCGAGTAGGTGGTACATCGAAAACAATGTTTTACCTCACATACATATTCTCATGACATCAATATAAAATTTATACCTATTTATTATTACATCTCAATTTTTTGTCTTTTTCTATTATTTTGACATAATTTGATCTAATCGATATGTAAAATATACATATGTTTATTGAAAATATTTTATTCTTGAGTTGTTCAACTAAATCATAAAATAGTAGGTTGATTTGATCATTTTATTAAAAACAGATGTTAAAGATTGAAGGTTTTTAGAGGTGGTTAGGGACTATTTTTCTGTAAAATATTTGATAGAATATTTTGTTCATTTATAATCATATACAAAGGCCCATCTTTAATGCAATTGAGATCATTTTTTCTCACCTATGTCCGAACAATCATATATAAAGATTACCTCGAGATATTAATTAAAGCATCGGAAGAATCAGATCGAAAAATCTCTTTCAATATTGATCTTCAAATATGTGGTGCATCGAAAGCTCAATGTTTTTACCTCAAAGTCATATTTAACCATCCTATATAATAGGACACTATATCAAATTATCCAAGACATTAATAACATCTTCTCATGACATCTATATAAAATTTATGTCTATTTATTATTACATCTCAAATATACATACGTTTATTGAAAAATTTTTATTCCAACTAAATCATAAAATAGTATGATGATTTGATCATCTTATTAAAAATGGATGTTAAAGATCAAGTGAAGGTTTTAAGAAGTGGTTAAGGACTCTTTTTCTGTAAAATATTTTATAGAATATTTTGTTCATATATAAAGGCTTATCTTTAATGTAATTGGGATCATTTTTTCTCACCTATGTCTGCATAATAATATATAAAGACTATCTCATATTATTAATTTAACTCTTAGAATAATCATATCTAGAAATATATCTTTACAATATCAATCTTCGAGGATGTGGTATATTGAAAACTCAATATTTTCTCCTCAAAGGCATATTTTAACAATCCTACATAAATACAACTAGACAAAATATCAATTGCATCTTCTCATGACATCAATAAAAAAATTATATCTATTTATTATTACATCTCAATTTGTGTCTTTTTCGATGATTTTGACATAATTTGATGTAACCGATATGTCAAATATATATATGTTTATTAAAAATATTTGATTCGGTTGTTCAACTAAATCATAAAATAGTAGGATGATTTGATCATCTTATTATAATGAAATAAGAAGATGATAATTCATTTTACATCTCATTAAATACAACAAATCCAAATTCAATAAAACAAAATTTACTTATTGTGAGACAAAAGATGACACAAATTAATCCCGAGCAAGAAAATGAGAGATAGAGAGAACGAAGGAACAGTCTCATGTCCTTTATTGTACTTTGAAGGACTACTTCGTACAGAATAAAAGTACTTAATTTCTCATGGCCCCACCAACCATGTCTATGAACATGAGAAGGTGTTTTATCCCTTTCATGCCTCAGCCACTCATCATGATACCAACCACAAATTTTTTTTAATAATAATCATATATAGCTCACAGATTCCATCTCCAAATTGTGGACCAGAAATATGAACCTAGCAAAATTGAAGCCACTTAGCAAGGCAGAGAGAGAGAGAGAGAGAAAGCACTCCAAATTGTGTTTCATAGTGTCTCCACTGGCTGATGGGAGTCTATCCAAAGCACTCTTAATATCTAACCTAACATGCTCTATAATATTTTTGAGTAATCTCATATTAAAACTAAAATAATCAAAAAATATATAAAAAAATATGATATAAATATATAATTAATTATCAATTTTAATTTATATATTTTGATAAATAATTTAGGTCAAACAAAATTAATATATCGATTAACCCATCCGATTTAGATCATAATATTTGGTACATTTAGTATAAGATTTGAGTATTTAAAGACTATCTCAAAATCAGATGACTCATTACAGAGTGAAACCGTCATTCAGTTATATCTCATAGGATTTGATTTGGATTATATTAGAATATTATTTTTTATATTTATTTTTTTTTAAAAAATATTATTATTTTATAAAAAAGTATATGTAGATCTTGATTTGGATAAGATGTGAGTAAATATTTTAGATGCACTTCTCTTTAGTGAATTTAGACATAGTGAGAAAAAAATATAAGAGAAATCGAGAGGATATAAAAATGAGTTTGTGTAAACTCAATGGTAGTTATAATTGATAGTAAAGAATTTAATTTCCTTCGACTTTAAGATGTGTTATTTTTTATTATTATTGATATCTGAATTTTTTATTTTAGTTTAGAAACTTTTTGACCCCAGCAAAAAGCTAACTTGTGTGAGATCACCAGAAAAGGCATCAAGATGGAAATTTTTCCTCTTATTTTTCCAGTATTTTGTTACTTTAGGAGTTGTGAGAACGAATACTGTACGCACTTAATCTTTCAAGTCAAACGTCCATTGTTGCTCGCTTGGCCCATTGGCCAAGTTGCACTCCAAAGGAACTGTTGGCCCCCCCCCCCCCCCCCCCCCCCAATCTTAGAGAAACCACGTAGAATACATGCATACCGTATGCCAAGGCAGTGCAAACACACTTGACACGGTCGATGGTAATGCATTGACTTGTATTAGATGGACACCGTGGCATGTCTTCTACGTCCAAACATCCATTGGCTCCAAAGCAGAAGTCCATTTAGTATAGCGGCCGCAGTGGCCAAGTCAAGAACACACTACTTGGACTTGACTTGTGTTGGGGTGAGGAGGACACCAACTGCGACCATTTCAATCTCCAAACCAGAAGAATTGGTCCGGTTATCGACCTTAACAGATACATGGTTGCTTTCCTACTCAAGGAAGAAGAAGAAGAAGAAGAAGAACAAACTGTTCTCTCCCTCCTGTAAAAGAGTCGCAACCATTGGAAATCTTTCCACCAGCTGACATCCTTCTAATCTCTTTCTCTCTGTGTCTTCTTCCATGGATGATGCTGATCTTTTGCATTTGCACTATATCTCGTATCTTTAATGATTCATCATTCAATTAGTTGCTGATTTCGTTAGAATATTCAAGTATACGAAGTCTGCACAGCGAGGAGTTCTCCGGCGTTGTCATCGTCGCAGCGATCGAGCACTGAGAAACCATGCATGGATGTGGACAGCAAGATATCCCCACGTAACCTGGATCGAGAAGCTACATAAACTACTTGATATATAGCTGATTTCAGATCATTACCAGCTAAAAATCTACTGCATAAATATTTATTTATCTTCGTAACCTAACCGAATCCATCAAGTATCACAAACATATCCGCTGATCTGTCCACAACCTCTCCAACAGGGATCTCTAATCATTCAATCCAAACTTGCACAGGTGCAGCCTGCTTTATATATGTTCCACCCGCAGACTGCAAACATAAGACAATGCAGGTGTAATGTTCCATCACATCGACTTCTTTGAAAGAGGCATGGTCTTTGTGTGGCAACAACCGGTTAGAGATCAAGACGAGGAATGATTGAGCCACTGCTAAAATAATTGCCACGATCACCGTGGGGCAATAAACAAGCATGCTTAAGCAGCAGCCCTAATTGTAGTGATAGATTTCGTCGTGCTTCCTGCAAACCCTAGAACATGGTGCCACCTGGATAGTGCATGTATTTTATTCGATGGGGACGACAAGACACATCTGGAACTCGGCATAGTCTTACAGAACAATGGGAGAAAGGGTTTCTGTGAGGATGTGAGAAGGCACAGACTACCCGATGTTGACTGTTCTTTGTGGTCGAAGACGATGACCGGCCGGCCTTGTCGTGTTAGTGCGGGGTATACGAACAGGGTGCGACTACGTGGCGCAGGCATGGCCATCAGCGAGGAAGGCCACGTGTTCCAACTTCCACCATCCGATCTGCGGCGCACGATCAAGAGGCGGTGAAACGAAGGGGGTGCGGCTCTCGTGTCTTTATCGAGCCACCAACGCTATTTGTCGGCTCTATGGGCCGCCATCGCTATTTGGATCAACTAGCCGATGTCTCCGTCGTATTAATGGTATTTAGATGTAAAGTAAAATAATTTTATACACGGTTAGTATTATGTCTCAAAATCAAAATTATTTTATGTATTTTAAAACTCATAAAATTGATCCATCAAATTTTAAAACTCATTTAAATGATCATTCGTACTGTTTCTCAAAATCAAAGTCAACTTTCATACTTTAAAAATCATTTTTAAAGTACTATATCTCAAAATCAAAGTTACCCTAACCTTTTCATACTATGATTTCGTATTAAAGTGATCCCTTATGTTAGAAATACGATTATACCATTAAGTAAAATAATTTATGAAATTACTTTTATTTGAGAATTATAACTAAATAGTCCCAATTCTCTAATCCATTTTCTCCTATCTTTCTTTCGTTTCTGCAACTCTGATCTTTGACTTTTTTTATAGGTTATGTGATTGATTATAAATATGATGTGTTCAAGTTTTAGGGGGAATTGCTATGGAAATTTAGTCACATTTCAAGAGTAAATAATCATAACAATTATGTACGTTAAGATTTTTATAAAATTAATTTTTTAATTACTTAAAACAAGTAAGTGTATAACAAATAAAAATCTTTAGCAATCAAGCTTCAAGTGTCAAATAAATCCGGATAATGTTGAATGTTAAGACCAATTTTTTTATTACCTTTCAACTAATTAATACTATTATATTAACATTAAGGAGATAAAATTAATAAATAATGATAGTACGAATGGTGTATTTGATTAGCATATCATAGTACATGGGTATCTTTGATTTTTTTAGTTATTTTTATATAGTTTGATTATATTAAAAAAATCAAATAGACCCCACTCAATTTTAAAAATAAATATTATTATCTTTTTTATTAATAAAAGGGGTTTATTTAACATCTATAGAATAGTACGAGAGACTAATTTGATACGAAATCGTAGTACATGGGGTCACTTAGAAGTACGAGGGATAACTTTTATGAAGGGTAACTTAGACGAATTTTAAAATATGAGATAACTTAAATTAATTTTAAGATACAAAATGATTTTGATTTTGAGTCATAATACACGAGAGGTAACTTAGATTAGTCTTAAAGATTATTTTGATAAGTTTTAAAGTACTAAAAGTGACTTTGAATTTAAGATATAGTACATTGAGTTAATTTGATTTTGAATTATAGTATAAAAATAAATAAATTTTTTTGCCAAGATTTAATTAGATACTCAAAATTACTGAAGCAAAAAGTGAGACCGACAAACAGCAAAAGTCAAATCCAGTGTTGACTTGAAAAGGAAGCAGGCAGAGGTGGTCGTCGCTGGCGGCGGCATGTTTGGGAAGACAAAGAAACCAGGAAACCCCACCGTAAACGACGCCGACGGATGACCGTCACCTGAAAACACCATCACCACCACCACCACCACCGCTCCACAACTTCCCGAGACATGTCATGTCATGTCATGTTCAACCCATATCCTTCTCTGGTCGATGCATGACCATCACAGCTTTGTGCGTTTCTCGCATCCCACAAAAGTCGATCGTATTACTTCAATTCTATTTACAGGATAATATAAAACAAATACCATAGAAAGCATCACCATACCCACCACCTTCTCTTTCGTGTCTCAAGAATTGTAGTCTCATCGCGTTACTACTTTCACAAAACATATCAAATAAATGCTCCGCCGGTATCGTTTAAAATTATCATCACCAATTCACGTTGGATCGCACGTGTTGTATGATTCGCGCGTGATGTTGATGATCAGAGTCGACGCGCACGACGGCGTCGATGGACGGCTGGGATGCTCCATCGGAACCCAAATCGTGCGATCCAAAGGCGTGGGTTTCGATGCGAATCTTAAGGCCCCAGTGAGCCGTAGAAGCCATGGCCGTTACGTTAATATACGTAAGAAACAGGGAATACACGTCGGAGATGACGTAAGCGGACCACTTCCACTATAGGTGCCGAGTTTGACTTGGACTGGGAATGCGGTTGAGATGAAACCATGGATTGAAGCGAATAAAACGACAGCGGCGTCGATGAGGGAATGATATTGTTAGGAAGGGGAAGGGGGTAGGCATCGGTGCAAGAAGGGAGCAGGTAGCAGGGGATTCCATCTTTTGGTCGGGCCAGAGAAGAAACCGGATCAGATTTGGGAAGCCACAGCCAGCAGCTGTTGTTGTTGTTGTTGCTGCTGCTGCTGCTGCTGCTGCGGAAAGAGAGAGAAAGGAAGGGAGCAGGAGCAGCGGCTGCAGCAGAAGCAGCGGCGTGAGGAGAGATAACATATAAGGTCATAGTACACACATGGAGGATCGAAAGCAAAGCAAAGCGACGCCAAGATAACATATATCGGAGCGAGAGAAAGCGAGTGCGGGAGCGCGAAGCCTTCGAATCTCGTTCCTCGCGCCACCGATCTCGGAACTCGAGATTCCTGCCCTCGGTTTCTCCCCCTTCCTTTACTGCAAGATCGGTGTTTGATTGCTGGGCAGTCGAAATCTCCGAATTGAAGGGGGGAGGGGAAGGGAACCGGTGAAACGGGATTGCTGCCGAAGATAGCGCGACTCGGATCCGAGGGGCGGTGTCCGGCCCCTGATGGGCGTCCAGGTGAGATTCTCCTGTTCTTTTCGGCTTCGGATGTGGAATTTAGGGGCAGATTGTTTGTTCTGGGTGGAAACTGCGTTCTTTTCGTGTGATTTCCTGCTTTTTTTTTTTTTTTTGATCGAAATCAAATATTTTCCTCGTTGAGCTTTGGGGCTTCGGCGTCTCCTCGACTCCTATTGGGGATCGAGGCCTTCTCATGGATGGAGAGAAATCGGCATTCCCTTTTAGGACAATTATTTTCTATTTTTAGTGTATCCCGTAGCACGCGCGCCCTAGCAGCGGGATTCGTTCCCTTTGGTTGCGACTCGTGATCTGTCTTGCAATCAAGGCAATCCACGGTTGTGAATCTGTCTAGATTTGGGACATGTATTTATATCCACTCTTACTGTTTTCGCAGAGCGGATGATGGTGCTGCTTTGGTGCACCGAAGTCTTCTTTTATCTCCCTTGAGAGAAGTGTGAAATCATGGCTCATGGTTTCATGTTTCAGGAAGAAGAGGAGGATCTATTTTTCGAGGCGCGGGAAGACATCTCCTCGGTGTTCGATTCTTGTCCCAGCACCCCAACAAAGGACGATCCTTTGGCGGAGGATCAGTTGATCAGTCGAGCGCCGGCCAGTCCGTTGTTCGAGGTCTGGATCACGAGTCCCGACGGCGTGAAAGAACGCCGAGATAAGTTCTTGAGATGGATGGGCATGGATCCCATGAGCGGCTGGCTTCGGAACTCCACCTATCGAGATGGACAGATACAGGCCGAAGATGAGATCCAGCCAGACATCGACAGGATCATGTCGGATTTTGGGTCTGTTCCAAGAAGCTATGATACGGAGTATAACCATTCAGTCTCCGGCCGGTCGAGAGAGGACGCGAGCACATCCTGTGAGGAGGTCTCGGAAGAGAATTCGATATGCAGAATCAAGAAGTCGGATGATAACGGGAGAAGCCTTCATGGTGTTGGTTCGAACCGGATATATGATCAATTCAAGAGAAGTTTGGATCCACTGTCTTTTATCCAGCGGCTCATGCATCGACAAGGTAATGCATCAAGGAAATCCGACATTGTCGTGCGGAAGAAGAGGATCGGGTGGCTGTGTAGATTAGGTAGTGGGAGTTGCATAGTAGATAGGCAAGGTGTGGAATGCAATCCATCTTCTTCAAACAAAATTGGTAAGTCTGGGAGAGTGAAAGTTCGGGCATGTAGCAAGTGGTCAAAGGTATTGTCTGCAGTCTACAGAGGGCAAGACATCAAAGCACATGATGGTGCAATCTTGACCATGAAGTTTAGCACTGATGGACAGTACTTGGCCAGTGGAGGTGCAGATGCGATTGTGCGCGTGTGGCGTGTCATGGAATGTGAAAGGACAAATGAATTCAGGATTCCCGACTATGATCCTTCGTGTGTATACTTCACGGTGAATGACAGTGGCAAGTTAACTTTGGTGCACGCCGATAGGCTGAACAATTCCAAGTCCAGGGGTCTGAGGATAACTGCAGATTCAGCATGTGTTGTTATTCCGCCTGCTGTTTTCCGGCTATCTGAGAAACCAGTACATGAATTCCATGGGCATGTTGCAGATGTGTTGGATCTCTCATGGTCATCAAATATGGTCTGTCACCTTCTTTAATCGATTGTTTCTGTGCCTAGATTTTTTTTCACTTTTGCTTTCAAGAGTCCTGATTCTTCAATTATTTCCATGCAGCATCTATTGTCATCTTCCGAGGATAAAACTGTTCGCCTTTGGCAAGTTGGATCGGATAGCTGCCTCAAAGTTTTTCCCCATACCAATTACGGTAGTTTGCTTATTATAATGTACTTAATGTTATTTTTGTGATTCTTTTTGTTCTACTCATTCTGATATATTCCTCTGTGGTTGTCAAATAAAATAATGCAGTGACTTGTGTTCAATATAATCCCATTGATGAGAATTACTTCGTAACTGGATCCATCGATGGAAAAGTTCGTATTTGGGATATTTCAGGAGGTCAAGTTGTGAATTGGGTTCATGTTGGAGAAATAGTCACTGCAATTTGTTACCGGCCCGATGGAAAGGTATTTAGTCACTTTCTGGTTGTTTATGAAGAATTGATGCTGAAGGAAATCTGTATGAATAATTCATTGTTCTTACAGGGATTGGTCGTGGGCACCTTGACAGGCAATTGTTGCTTTTATGATGCATCAGGTAATATTAACTTGTTAGCAGTTTTGCAAATTCTTCTGTTTGCATCTTCCATACCATTGCATGAATAATAAATACTTGATCCATATTTATACAGTAGTTCTGGCAGTAGTTGAGTTATTTTTATAACATCGGTGCAGTTTTTTGTTTTGGCAACCTTTTGTTTGCAATCTATCTTTTGTGGGGTATATGCCAATCTCAATATGAAGATATATTGAGATATTTGGGTAAAAAATTCTTCAGCTATGTGAGCCTCGATGATCTCATTTCTTTGTAATATAGGAAGCTTCGATAAGTTAGTTATACTTTGATACTGATTATTAGTGAAATATTAACATGTTTGAAATATTGAACCTTGAAAACATTTGTAATGAAAATAATTGTTCAAATTATCGCATGCCTATTTAACATACTTTTTGATGTATATGCTGCCTGAAGATGCGGCAGTCAATTCTGCAGAGACAGGATTGTGTTTTAACAGCGGGTTGCTTTGTATCTTTGTTGTATAATTCTGTATGAGGTCACTTGTTTCTCCTATTGTATACGTGACAGGTGACCATCTGGAAATTGAATCTCAGATATCCTTGCAACGCAAAAAGAAGTCCCCGAGCAAGCGGATTACTGGATTTCAGGTAGCTTGCTGAGAACATCAACTATTCATGCTTGGCATAAATTCTTAATTGCTCTCGTGTAATTTCTTACTTCTGTAAATTGACATTTACCTACAGTTTTGCCCAAGGGATCATCAAACTTTGATGGTCACTTCTGCAGACTCATGTGTTCGAGTTTTTGATGGGATTGACTTAGTCTCCAAATACAAGGGTCTGTGTTCATCCTATCCTCTTGATCACATCAACCTCTTTTCACGAGAAATGTTGTTGGTCCATCATCCTCACATATTTTACTTTCTATTTTCAGGTTTTCATAATGGCAGAAGTCAGATATCTGCTTCTTTTACCGCGGATGGGCGGCATATCATCTCTGCCAGTGAGGATTCCAATGTCTATCTATGGAGCAGCCATGATGCCCCAATCTCCAACCACGTTAAGAGCAGACGGTCTTGTGAGCGTTTCTTCTCCAGCAATTGTTCCATTGCATTAACTTGGTACGGTTTCAAATCCAGAAATCAGATCTCTATGGCCTCTGAGGTTTTCCATTCCCAACAAGTTAACAGTGAGCAAGCAGGAGGCACTAAAGATGAATCTAAAGGCCGCTTAGAAGATTCGAATGGCAATGACACCCTGTATCTATCACCTTCTCATGGTTTTGCTCTGGGCCATGAGTTCTCAAAGTTTATGCCAAAGTGCTCAGCAACATGGCCAGAGGAGAAACTACCTTTGAAGTCTGCTGCACCTAACTTGTCCAAATCCCACCACAATTTCTTGAAGACATCTTGCAGGAACACCTCCCATGCCTGGGGTCAGGTGATGCTAACTGGTGGACGGGATGGACGGATCAGGTCCTATCAAAATTTTGGTTTGCCTGTACAGCTATGACTGATTTGGCCAACACATGGTTAAGTTGGGAGTCACCATAAAATGATCATTGCATAGACTTTTGGGGTCACTTCTCTGTGACCAAAGCCAAGCCTCTGGCTATGACGATGGCAGCTGATCCTTTTGAAGATCGTACCGTATAACAGAGATCACATGCTCATTGGTCCTGCCAAAATTTGCATGGTCCCTAGTTGAGTACATATGCTTGTGGTCCTTGAAAATCAAAATCTTGGCAGCTTCAACAAATCTCGCTATGCTCATGAGGTTCAAGTTCCTGCAGACTCGTGCAGTGTAGATGAGATTTTAAAGTTGGATCTTTTATTTTTTTAATCTCCTTAGGGGTTTGTAGATATTCTCCAGTCACATTACGACATTGTATAAGGCATCCCCGTCACCTACTGCAACAAGTGGCAGACAGGGGACGAATCGGGGCGTAGAGTCACTATTGGATAGCGCAAATTGATTTAGTAAAGCTGATTCTTTCATTTGTTTCAACTTTGGGCATCCATTATTTTGGCTTACTGGAGTGGCTGATTCATTGATGTGGGCGTGTGGAATATTTGTGGTTGATGTATGCGTGGCCCTCGAGCTCTTTCTCGATGGATGCTTGTGCTTCCATTAGAGTGAATTGAGCTAAATAAAGCCCTTTGCACTGCCTGGTCATGATGTCTTTGTGAATCATAGTAGCTGTTCTACATTTAGATAAAGATTCTTTGATGCCTGAATCCTTTCATCACTGCCTCAGGCATGCAGATTTGACATGGGACATGGGTGCAAACTCTTGTTGTTGTTACCAACGCCAACTGTGCCTGCAACTTTGGGTAGATGGTCTCTTGTTTCTTTTGGATTTAAAAGATCTTTATATTTCACCACTGTGACTCATCCTAGCTATCAAGATGATTCTGAATACCATTCTTCCCCGTCTTTTTTCAATTAAAAGACTTGTTTATTAGCTAGTTTTCCATCCTTGGATTATCTGCTGTGGTTTTAGGAATCTGTATATTTTGCATTGAGCATTTTGTTTGACGAACACACAAGCAACATGAACAGGGAAATATCCGAAGGTCGAAAAGTTGATTTAGTGCTGCAATATTTTTTGAGCGACTACGATTTTCATCACTAGCAAGAGTAAACACGAATTCTATGATTTTCATCACTCGCGAGAGTCAACACGAATCTCAAATCTCATCGCGAGCCCACTCAGATTCGCCTAGGCCACGTGGATCGATCGGGGAGGAGACCCATTATTACCCATATCAAAAACAATTCAAGATGAATTTGGTATGACAAATAATATTGAGATTAAATATCTATAAACAACAATCAGATCCGCGCTACTAACTCGTGATCGCCTATCTGCAGCACCTAAGTAGATTTATGCACCTACAGCATCCGACTATTAATTGTCATCCTCTGCTATTGCTCGGTGTAGACTGTGAACTTGTGATTTGAACAACGACTTTTAAATAGAAAACTCCTCTGCAAGACAGAATATTTGGCGTAGCAATCAACTTCTGCCAAACATTTGCAGATGTCCCCACCCCAAATGTGCATGTTGTTTATTCCCTTCCTATCAAATAAGAACTATGTGGGGTTGCATTACAAACGAAGCGAGGGTGGTCCTGAGCTCATCTTGTTACACAATAAAAGGGGTGGCCGCGGTATCGACTTTGCTTCATCACATGAGGTTGAAATCTTTATTTAGGATTATAAATCTGCTGGAACATGATTGCTCCGTCATGTCCACCACCAATTAAAAGCAGCTCTCACAAGCAATTGAACTATGGATCTCTTTTCCTCGTTAAAGAAAACGTATGTATAACGAAAAAGAAAATGGACATCATGAAGAAGAGAAGGACAAGACGAAAGCTTGGGGGGTGGCCATTTCCTGCAGGAAAAAACAACCAAAACTGGAAAGGAGATATCCACCTCCCTTTCCCTATTAACTAAACCATATCAACTACACTATACATTGTTTGTTTCTACCTATCGCACTTAAATACATCGTATATTATTTTATTATATATAATATGTATACACAAAGGAGTTAACCATCGTATCATAATGGCATTCGCCTGCGCTGCCGCTGTTGCTGCTGTTCCGCGGTACTTCCTTCCGTAGCCTACTCTCGCATCAGTCAAATAAACATACGTAATGCGTCTCCTTGTCTCGCCGACGCATCACATCTCCTCGTCGGGGCTGTCGGAGGGGAAAGCCGGTTCGAGGCCGAACCGCGTCCGGTCGGGCCGCGGGGCCGTCACGGACTCCGACGCGCGCCACAGCCGCGCGGCCTCGTGCGGGCTGGACGCCGACGACGACGGCGAGGCCTCGTTGCAGTCCGCGAAGTACTTTCCCGACACACCTGCCAGGCGCGGGTGCGTCGCCACGTAACACGTCGTCGCAGCCGCCTGCAATGAGCCGGAGCGGAGCACCGCCTTAGGTTCCTTCGTTTCCATCTCTTGCAACGTAGGATCGATGTACGGGGAGCGGGCGCACTCACCTGGGGGATGGTCTTGAGGAGCTTGGACGCGAGGAGGAAGGCCACATCTGCCGTCGATTCCAAAGATTTTAGATCAGAGCTCTAAAAAAGGATCGAAAGGGAGGTGGATCGAGGACGACCTGTGACGAGGCCTTCGCGGTCGCGGGTGAGTCTGGTGCGAACGATCCCCGGATGAACGCAGTTGGCCGTCACATCGGCGCCCACTCGCTGAGGCCAAAAGGAGAACGGAGGTGGTCATCAGCATGGGGCATGCATGCATGCATGCATGTATGCGATAGAGAGGATATCATGGGTCATGGTGAGGAGGATGGCGAAGCGGAACCTTGAGTCGCTGTGTCAGCTCTTTCGTGTGGAGGACGTTGGCAAGCTTCGACAGCGCGTAGGCTTGCGTCGCATCGTACCGTCTGCGGGTGTGTTACGTAAATAAAGAGTGAAGAGGAAAAGAAAATTGAAAGAAAAGGTTAAGCTTACATTTTCTTGCGGGTCATCAGATCGAGATAACGGAGGCAGTCGCCGGAGAACCAGCCGTGGATGCTCGAGGAGACGTTGACGATGCGACCTTGGATCCCCGTCTCACTCGCCGTTTCCGCCATCTTAGTTAGCAGTAGCTTGGCGAGCAAGAAGTGGCCTGTCGACAAAACCGGAGAGTAAACACGAACGGTCGATTGAGGAATGATCATAATAATGATGATGAGGTAGTTAGTTCGATGAAGACCTAAGTAGTTGGTGGCGAAGGTCATCTCCACGCCGTCCTCCGAAACGGCATGTTCGTGGGAGAACTTGCCCGCGTTGTTTCTGTTAAATTGCCGTTGGTTTCAGTGACGAATTCTTGTAACCGCTCATTCGAAATCTCAAATATATATATATAGAGAGAGAGAGAGAGGGAGGCGTACATGAGAAGGTTGAGGGGGAGGTGGAGAGCCAGGAAGCGAGCCACGAAACATCGAACGGAGGAGAGGGAGCTGAGGTCGAGGGGTAGCACGATGACGACGGCACCGGGAAACGCCGCCGCGACCCGCGCCCTCGTCTCTTCTGCCGCCTTCAGGCTCCTCGCCGGCAGCACCAGCCTCGCCCCCCGCATCGCCAGAACCCGCGCCGTTTCCGCCCCGATCCCCGACGTCGCCCCTGCGCTCGGTAAGAATTTTTTTGGTGGTTCTGATTCAGAAATACCAAGAACATGGTTCGCTTCCCTTTTCTACGTTGCTCGATCTTTGCATCGGAGGGATCACTCACCGGTGATGATCGCTGTGATGGAGCTGAGGTCAGGGGCCGCTGCCGTGACCTCCTCGCCTGTGGATCTGGAGCCAAACCCGCTGGCACCGGCGGAACCAATCAGGTACTTCACCGTCTCGAGCATTTGCGTTCCTATTCAATTCTTCCCTCCTCCTCCTCCTCCTTCCCCTGTTGTTCTCTGGTTTCCTTCGGTTCCACTTTACAAAAGATAAAAAGGAATCAAAGAGGGTTTGAATAGAGTGGAAATTAAAGAGAGGGAGAAAGAGACGGGAAGCTTTTCGGGAGGATCTACACCTGAAGTGTCAGATACAAGTAGAAAGGCATGCACCACATTTATAGCTAAAGCAGGGAGGAGACATGTAGAAAGGTAGAACGATAAACCAACATTAACTCTATCAAATATGACGGGAACGGGTTAATAATGGGCACGAAGAGAAGGTCTATTATATCTCGGAGCAATTGCAATAGATGGTGGAATCTTAGGGCATGAGTGGGTAATAAAGTGGCACACTCCTGCTCTCTTCCGTTTCCACCTTAAACTGGGGATATGATTGAGTCAAAGGTGATGAGTAGGAGAGGGGGAAAAGAATACGGTTGAGCAGGTATTAGGCATGGATGCAAATAAAGAAGATGATATGATGCGCAACTTGTGAATAAAAGTGGTGTGTTCTTTCTACCCACTTTATGGTGGTATTGCGGAATTGGCAACAGAATCTATTGGATGAAGGAAACTGACGGGGATTGCGGAAAGTTGATGTTGATCGGGTGAGAATGGTAAGGGTTAGAGTATAACGAGGCGGCTCATGGACCTCATAGGAATTAGTCTTGTGAGATATCGTTGTTAGACCACTGCTCGATCCATGTAGTTGTAAGGACAATTATTGACAAACCACAGCGCTCGAGTCTTATCTAAACGGTACGATCCACACCATAACCATGTACTTGCGAGCCTCTCAGCTGCTTAATCATTGACAGCTTGAGATAGAATCGAGAGGAGTGTGTGGCACCTCTACCGATTTTTTCTTTTTTTTAGTATTAACATAATTTATGTGACTTGGTTCGATCTTAGTGTGTAAGATGTTAAAATTGTTTCAAGTCGATAAAGGAGAATTGATGAAAAATTTAATCGTGAGATATTTTGATAGACTTCCTAAGATGTGATAGTTGATCGTCTCTTCCTCTCAATTGGTCGCATCTTGTATAAAGGCTAGAGTCGAGCGGAGGATTCTCAACTCGATCTCGTCGATGCTCAACTTAGTTGGAGCCAGAGCTCTAAGAAAGATCAAGAGTTGTTTTGTGTATTTTGTTCCCTTAATATTGTTCATTAAGGTGGTTTTTATACCTCTAGTCTTGAGTCAACGTACGAGGAGATTTAATGATTACCGACATCAATGTACGTATGTGTTAATGAGTGCTGATGTCACAAATGGTTGACCTGTATTTTGGGCATCGACATCGTCTAGTTTGTGTGGCATCGTTCCATGCTTCTCGAATGATAGGACAAACTCATAACCTATCTCACGGGCTGAGTTAGCTCGAAGCACATGATTGACTCAATCATGACGGTCTGAAAGATCTCATGGAATAAGGAGCCATGATATATCATCTCGATGGGTTTATGGTTACACTAGCTCGGAGGCTCATTTACTACACATACAGTAGTCACTTAGGCTCACCGGAACAATTGCAAAAGTCTTGTCACAGGAATCCAAACACGGGTAAAAAGAAATCAGCTACTACCAAAAGAGTTAAACAAAGAAATATGACTTTCTCTACCGCCTCACACTAGTGCTTTTCAGAATTCAACTAAGTAGTATTATAGCAAAGGCGCCCCACAGAGTCAACCTTATCAGTACGGGAATTCAAATGGCAATAGGTAATCCAACAGCAAATTATGTGTATCAATCGTGTAGTCTTCTTTAATACATTTGATGCGATAAACATATAGGTTGATGCAACAAAGAAGAGGGGCCTCCATTCTGTTGGGGAAGGAGGAGCAAGAAAACGGTAAAACATAATACCACGATCCAATTAACGAAAAACGCTTTTAATCAAGAAAATGACGTAGTATTAAACATGAGGTAAAAGAACAAGAATACTTACAAGATTATTTTCAAATACACACACTCTCTTCTCTGCACTCTTGCTTCATTCACTAAGGTCTTATTTATATGACATAATAGTAACTACCTCACACCACTATCTCACTATCTCACCCATGATTAATAACTACCCCCATTAACTCCTAAACTACCTCCACAACTCCTAAACATGAGCCACTACTCCTAAACATGTTAACTACCTATGTAACTACTATGAATCACTTCTCAACACTCCATCTTGATTCATAGTTATATATACCAATTTGAAAAATAAACATGCTTCTGAACTGAAAGTGATTTGGTGAGAATATCTGTAACTTGTTCATCTGTGCCACAAATACTTCATATTATGGCTTCACTTGCTACAAATCGAGTCTTATGCTTTTGGATATTTTCATCTGCATTATACTTTGTTTTGAATACCCATTTTGATCCAAAGGCTTTCTTTTCTTTCGGTTGATCCATTAGCTCCCAGATTTCATTCTTCTTAATTGATTTGATTTTCTTCTTCGTTGTTTTTCTTTATTCTTCAACTGCTTCTTCAAAACTTATAGAATCTTAAATAGATAAAGCAAATGTTGAATCATAAATCTCAGTTAGTGATCCAAACCTTCCTGGAGGGGTTTCATCTAAGGAATCATTTGTTGAATTTGAACTGCTACTGGGTGAGGTTGACGTTGAACTTGTTGGAGCAGGATCTGTCACTTGATTCGGTGGAGTGACTAGTTCTGCTCGAACATGAATTTGTGATTCACCTTTATTGATCTCCCAATTCCAACTTGCACTTTCATCAAATACAACATTTCTATTAATAATAACTTTACCATTTACAGGATTATATAATCAATATGCTTTGGATTGTGCAGAATATCTAATTAAGATATATTTTTTAGATTTTTCATCAAGCTTATAATGATTTTATGAATTTATCAAAGTATAAGCAATACAATAAAAAATTCTTAGATGGCTTATAGTTGGCTTTATACCAAACCATTCCTCAAAATGAGTTTGATTCATAACAGCCTTTGTTGGTGAAATATTCAACAAATAAACTGTTATTGCAACTGCTTTTGCCCAAAACTAATTCGGAAGATGATTTCCTTTAGGCAAACTTCTTATCATTTCGACAACAGTTCGATTCTTAATTCAGCTACACCATTTTGTTCCAGGGTATATGGTGCTGTTAATTCCCTACAAATACTATTTTCTTCACAAAATGAATTAAACTCATTAGACATAAATTCACCACCTCTATCTGTTTGAAGTGTCTTTATGCATTTACCACTTTGATTTTCTACAAGTGCCTTGAATTTTTGAAAGTTATCAAATGCTTCAGATTTCAATTCCAAAAAATATACCCAACTCATACGGTTATAATCATCAGTAAATAACATAAAATATCGATTTACCCCCAAATGATTTTGTATTCATAGGTCCATATAAAGTCAGCATGAATTAATTCAAGACAATAAGATATTCTACATGCTTTTCCAACATGAAATAGTTTCTTACTTTGTTTGTCATAAATGCATCGTTCAGATACATCAAGTGTATTAATTTTAGTCAATTCATAAACCATTTCTTTTTTATTTAACAACCTTAAACCCTTAATGTTAATATGTTCATATCTCAAATGTCATAAATTTGTCTTATTCTTTTGATTTACAATAAGAGCATGTTTCTTAATATTTGAAACATCAATTAGAAACATCTTATTTTGCGTCATGCAAACGTTTGTTATAATCGAGCCAGATTTTTTATCTTTAATAATGCATGAACCATAGTCAAATATAACTGAATATCCAATATCGATCAATTGTCCAACACTCAACAAGTTATGTGATAAGCTAGGAACATAGAAAACATATCAAGGTGTTTACCTTCTCTTGATTTGTCTTTACCTCAATTGTTCCTTTTCTTTTTACCTGGATTTACTTAATATCTCCAAATTTAACTTTCAACTTATGAGTTTCATCAATATCTCTAAATATTGATCTTATGCCTGACATATGATTAGAACATCCACTATCCAAAAACTAAATATCATTTGAGATATCATTAACTTGTGAATGAGTCATAAACAACTTACTATTGTCTTCATTTCTTCTACATAGCTTGTTTGCTTTTCTCTTTTCCAGCAATCTGACTTCATATGACCAAACCTCTTATAATAGTGACACTGAATTTCACTCTTGTAGTTTTTCTGACCATAGTTTGATTCCCTTTAATCATGCCCATCAAAGTGTCATCTTCCTCTTCCTCTTCCATTTCCTATACCACAAAATCCTCCTTTGCCACATCCTCTTCCTGTTGATTTTTTATCTTCTTTTGAAGTAGAAGACTCTCCCTTAACCTGAAATATTTTTTCCTCATTTTTTTTAAGTGACATGTTCAACCTTGCTTCATGTGCTTGCAAGGAACCCATTAGTTCATCAAATGAATAAGTAGATAAGTCCTTTGACTCTTCAATTGCCGTAACAACATGATCAAATTTCGGAGTTAAACTTATCAAAACTTTTACAATAATTATATGATCATAAAGATGTTCACCATATGATTTCATTTGACTAACAATTTCAGTCACTCGAGAAAGAAAATCTTGCACTGATTTATTATTTTTAATAAATAAAATTTCAAGCTCACGACGAAGGGTTTAAAGTTTTACCGTAATCACCCTCGATAAGCCTTGAAATTTATTTTAAAGTATCAACCAAGCTTGTCTTGAGGTTGTCGCTACTGAAATTCTTGAGAAGATTGTCTCATGCACAGCTTGTTAAATGAAGAACAATGTCTTTGAGTCATTCTTTCTATTCTCCCTCAGCCTGATTTCTTCATCTGGATCTACATATCCATTCTCTATCAAGTCCCAAAGATCTTGAGACTTGAATAGAGTCTTCATCTTGATACTCTAAAATTCGTAGGATTTGCTCAAGAAGATGAGAATAAGGGGTTGAGACATATAATTGCCATTAAGAGCCATAATGTTTAGTTCAGATTGAAATAATGCTCTGATACCACAAATGTTGGGGAAGGAGGAGCAAGTAAACGATAAAACATAATATTACGATCCAATTAATGAAAAATGATTTCAATCAAGAAAACGACGTAATATTAAACATGAGGTAAAAGAAAAAAAATACTTACAAAATTATCTCCAAATGCATACTCTCTTCTATGTACTTTTGCTTTATTCACTAACGTCCTATTTATATGACATAATAGTAACTAACTCACATCAATTTCTTCATTCACTATCTCATTATCTCACCCACGATTAATAACTACTCCCACTAACTACTAAACTACCTTCATAATTTCTAAATATAAATTATTAGTTTTAAATATGTTAACTATTTATGTAATTACTATGAATCTTAACACATTTCACACGGAATGAATCTGATGGAGAGGTACATCGTCAAGAGGAACATGATCCATCGATGGTCCGCTCTCCTCGACCCCTCCCGAGTCGCGTCATGCTGCACTCCGAGCATGGCAGTTGGTGATGACATCCCCATCGCACTCTGACAACGCAGCTCTCCCTGTCCTTCTCAGCTTACCTTCTGGTCTTGTGTCGAGGAGACATACAAACCACCGGGTTCCCAACGAATGAAACCCTCCATATCACCGTATCCCTCCTTGTATTCGATTCGAGGGGATACGGCCAGTGCTAACCACGGTGTTTAAAGGTTAACTAGTGGTGTGGTTTTTTTGTTTGTATTGAGGATCCCACTCCCATTCATATGGATAACTGGATTTAGCTGGAGCTTCAACTTATTTTTTATCAGAACACATCCATCCCTTCGATTGTTGTTGATGATAGACTCTCGAGATGTGGCACGTGGGGCTGGTGGGTTGATGACAACCACAACAGCACATGGAATCTGTCATTACTCCCTGGCCTTCCCTGTGCCCGAATCGAACATTTATGTACAAATTAAACACCATGGATATGTTTGCTTGGTAATAAAAGTTAGAGAGCTTTGCTAGCAATGGATAGTTTATTTGGAACGCAGTTCGAAGTACAGGTCAGATAAGGAGATTGAAAAGGTCATGGAGCAATTTTAGTCGAGGGGGAAACACGCGAGGCGTGGCGCTTTGTGGCAGACGGGTCAATTCGTGTCTTCGAATTGACGAGCCCAGAGAAGGGTAATTTTAGATTGTCAACAGGGACATCAGCTCCAATCCCTGTGTTCGGTAGATTGACGAGCTGCTGTCATACTGTAAAAAGTTAGTTCTCAATCTCACCAACAAGATCGAGGCCTCCCATGTGTGTGTGTGTGTTGGGGGGGGGGGGGGGGGGGGGGGGGGGGCATCCGTCGCCAACCTCTTTCTTCTCTCCTGAAACAATTCAAGTACCACCAGGTTCCATTTACTATAGCTAACTCCACTTGTTATTTACCCAAAGACAATGCATGAATGTGGCTCTCGTCACTTTTATACTGGCCACAACAATGTGATCGGTGAGTACAAGTAGGAGTATCTTTGATTTAAAAAGAAAAAAAGCCTTGCAGGTGCGCATGCATATCACATATTTTATCCAACTTAATAACTACGGCCTTCTGTAATCACTGTTGCTGCTTCCTTTTGTTGTCTCATAGTCAAGTAGCCCTTTGTTTTTATGTGTACCTTCTCCGCACGCTCGTCAATAACATGGGAGGAAGTGAAGGTGGCCACCTTGGTTGCGTCTTAAATGCAACCTGGTGGGCTCCTCCACCGGTGGATCGTTGTCAAAGTCATTTGATCGTGGTTCCTAGATGTCCTCTTGCCATAGGTTCCTCGAACTTAGTTTCCGACATCACCTTGAAATGTGTAAATTAAGATAAATTAGTGGTGTTAGTTCGAGGAAAGGAAAATTATTTATTTCATTTTTTGATTTGATAATTATTGTTTTAAGCTATACTTTATGGGTGTGTATATTGTATATTAAGAATCATAAATACCGGAATATTTTCTCATCGAATCCTGAACAAAAAGGCCAACCAACTCAAATATGGAATTAATAATAAACATCCAAAACAAAACTATACTTTTCTATGTCAGATTCCCCACACGCCTGTATGTTTGCAGGTGAGTCTCAACCATGAAACCCAATTCAGTCATAACAACACATCCACATGATGCGACCACTGATCCAAACCTGTAGATGTAAAGTCATCATTAGCTTTCACTGCTTAAGTATAGTTAGCTTCTTTCAACATAATATCTGCAGTATATATATATATATATATTGCGAGAGTATAAAGAAACTTATTGTGGAGCCAATGCGAAGAAACATTATTGAGCCCTGTTTATAAAAAAAGAAAAAGAAAATCACAGGCATCTTAGAGAGATGAAGACTCCCCCAAATGCAACCTCACACTGAAAAATTGTCCCACTCTTGTTTGTCATTTTATGAAGATGCTTTTAGCAGGATGCGCCAATAGAGATGCTTAACGCTACTTTGATACCATAGTGTAATCCTCGCAATTTGTTTGCATCCACACATCCACCTCAATAAGCATGTCTCACCTACCTCATTTGACCAATTTCAATCTAAAGATGGACCGAATTCATATGAACGAAAGCTATTATTTTGAACTATGGTCTAATTGGTGTCACTGTTTAATGATTGCTCGACTTCTTTTGCTTGTATGAAGACCGATAACAAGGATAAAGTTTTGCACGCTTCACGTGGAAGCACATGACATGAAAGAATACAGGGAGACGAAAAAGAGGAGCAAAAAAAATATATTTTAGATCTTTCGATAATATATACATGTCTTTTTACAGACTGTTGGACGATATATTGCATTACAAAGTATATCTATCATATACCATATCATGGTAGTAAATATGTAATTAGGAACATACCTGAACAGGATCAGTATAGTCTTTAGAGGACTCAGGTGCCTTTTAAGCTCATTGGCTGCGTACTTCCATTTCCTCCTCCTCTTTAGCGAAAAAATTGGCTTTTGGAGTGGATTCTGCTTACGATTAGAGGATCTCCAGTACTACTAATTTGTTTTCTTAATGAGTGATGCAGCAGCTCATCACCTTTTGGCAGTCCACAGTTTTAATTAGGCTTTGATTGATTACTTAGTGGGTGATGCAACAACATATATTTATAATCATCTTTCCATCCTCCGATCCCTTTATCCTCTATCATCAGCCTCATAATTCACCATTCAAGCAGCAAAGATGTGTACTAATTCGATTGATTTAGGATGTGATCCTGGACCTACTCCACTGCCTTTCCATAAACTATATGAGGTGCTATACCATTGTGCCTAACTTGGCCAACAGATGGAAATCCTCATAGAATGGAAGGCAACTGCACATTTTACGCAAGGAAGGAGAGATAAGGAGTAGGAAGTGCTCCTTTACTTGAGAGAGCACCTTACTTAGCCAAATATTCTTTTTAAGTTAGGACTTAACCATCAAATGTTTGACTCACTCGTTGTCTAATGACAATGATCTTCCCTGATCGTCGGCAAATCACGTAAAACCCGGTTTCAGTGCTTCTTATTCTAATGGACTTGTAGATACCATTCCTTGGCTATCGATGCACTGCATTTAAGTAAGTACTGTATCTAAAGGAAAAGACGATCTCCATTTTGTTTGCTCATCTCATAGTTTGTCTTGGAGTTACTTCTTTTGATATATAGGTTGTCTCATTCTACTTTGTCCAACCTTGGATTGTACCACGTGCGTATTGCGTTAAATTTTTTATTGGTATCATGTCACCTAAAGCCTAATGCCAATATTTAAATATTCCAGCATTGCTATAAATTTTATATTCACTATGTATATATATATATATCCCATCATTTGTCAGTGGACACTCATCCAAAGCTGTCGCCTCCAAAGATGGTTGAATTAAAGCTGCAGGCCGGACCGAGCCAAACTGGATAAGTATTTCAGTTGGGGCCTTATCTTAGCCCATCTCAGACCAGAAGATTGCCAATTTTGATTCCTTAAATCAAGGATCAAATGGCAAACTAAAACACTTTGCCGAAGATAAGTCGGTAAAAAATATGATCGAATATTTATTTGATTAGGAATGTATTCTATACTACATATTGAAATAAATTAAATTGTGAATTATTGTTGTGTATTGTCGATCAGATGCTATCATGTTTGATATTAGCAAAAATATCTTCTGATTTGACAAATGATATTAAAAATTGTTAAGCTTAAAATATGTTATCATATATATATATATATGATAAATTTTCATAAATTGTCAAATGATAAAAATTGTTGCTTCTAAGAGAATTTTAGTTAATAGACAAACACCGTCACGATTTCCTTTCTCGGTTATCAAGTCACGGAGTTAGTTAGCCCATGGACTATATAGCCCATGGACCATTAGCAGGGACTCGGCTTCCCACACTTCTCTCTCGGATGAGACAGGCTATCTGGTTTGGGGTCATCGATGGAGAGAAGGAAGGTTCCTCCGCCTTCTTCAACCCACTCCTCCTCTCTCTAGTTCGGACCAAGCGGCAGTCCCGTCTTGGGCAGGTGAGAGCTCCTCCCCTGCCGTCGCTATCTCGGAGTCTCTGCGGTGATTCATGCTTGTATGTGGGAAGATGAGCGCCTTTTCTTGGGGATTTCCATTCCGCTGATGTGGAGAAGGGCTTGCTTGCAATGTTCCTGGTTTATGTTCTTCCTCCCCCCCTAATCCATCGGTTAGAGAGTATGTATGCTTCTTGGATCCTTCTTGTTTGTTTGATTCTTTTTTTTCTGGGGTTTTCTTGGTTATTTCTTGTACTGATTCCATCTTGCCTGCGACACTCGTGAATCAGCCAACAAGACTCGGGAGTTGGATGCCCGCTTTGTCTGCGGTGAGATGGCGAAGGGATACTTTGGACAAGGAAGCGCAGGTATGACCACTTGTCTTCTCGCTGCTGTTGTCCTACATTTCTTGATGAAAAGTCTCCCAGGAACAGTACATGAATCTTCATCTGTGCTGGTTGTTGCCTTGGCGTATGATGCTGCTACGGCTGCAGTCGAATTCCAAGAAGTCCTTCTGCGACTTGCTTGTACGGTTGCTTTAGGTCTGTCGAGAAAACTCCAAACCGCAGAATAATCAAATTCATGTCCTACATATATATATATATATATATATATATATATGTTTGGTGTTTGCCATCGATTTTAATCTCCATGTCGTCGTACGGACGGACCGTCTTGATTATATATAGTTGGTCGGGTCAATTAACTCGATCCGGTTCGGGTTCGGCATGGGTCAGACTGTTTCCGGTTCGCTCGACCCACTTTTTCGTCCCGAGTTCGACCATAAGCCCTGCACAGAGATCGCCGCCACCATAAAACCTGAACAAGAGATCACTCCTCTTGTTCGCTCCCCCGCCTGCCTCTCTTTCGTCCAAAACCCTAACCCACCTCAGATCTTTCCAGCACCTCTCTTTTCCTCTTCCATAATGGCTTGCGGCCGGAGAAGCCTCACCTCCAATTTCACCCATCTCACCCGCCGCTTCCACCCGTCCTTCGCCCACATCCTCCGCGACGACCGCGAATACACAGAGCCCTCAAATCCCCTGCCTCCTTCGCCCCCAACTCCATCCCGTCCCCACGCTTCCTCCTTTGCCCCATCTGTCTCCGGATTTGGCGGGTGGAGAAGTCTCGGCTTCTCTCTCCCGCTCGGCCTCGAACCCGGCCTACTTCGGAGCTACTCCTCGGGCGCAGAAGAGGGGTCGAATGAGATCAACTACATCAAGGATGTCGCGGAGGTTTTGTCGGACAGCAGTGTGGAAACTGCTACCCTGGCCGCTGCGGCGGTTCCGAGTCCGTTTCCTGGAGAGGTAGCAGCTGCGGCTGCTGATTCGTTTCTCCCCGTGGCAGCTCTGCAACACTTGATTGATGCAGTCCATTCTTTTAGCGGTCTGAACTGGTTGGGTCCTTCATCCGTCTTTACTTGATATTAATCAGCGATAAGGTGCTCGGACTTCGGAGGGGATGACAGGAAATGACATATTTTCTATATATATCTCAGGTGGGCTTCTATTGTCCTGACAACCCTCTTGATTAGAGCGGTTACCGTTCCAGTTTTGTTGAATCAAGTGAAGGCCACGGTGAAGCTTAACGTAAGTGAGTTGTAACTTGTCGTAGCTTCATGTTTTTTTTCTTCTGATTTCTCTTTTATCGATTGGTGGTTTCCATCGACTTTTGGAGATTAATGTGTTATTTAGAGTTGTATTCGGCCTTTTGGTTTTGATGTTTATGGTCAATCAACGTCCAAAGTTGATCGTCTGTGCTTTCGATGCTTACGTCATCAACTAATTATTGAGTTGGTGTATAATTAAGTTTTGTCAAATTCTCACCATTTTTTTAATGTTTGATGCATATTCCCAGCACATTTTATAAGCAAGTTCTAAGTCCAAGTATGCTATGTGGATCAAAGTGCTAGGTAGTTTGAGAACGTATGCAAAAAATTACGATGAAATGAGTGTGTTGAGTTGGATGTATGGGTTTACTAAAAATTAGAGACTAAGAAAGTATGTTACATTTGTGATAATCAGGGATTGTGCTGATTAAGGATAACATGAGGACAAATTATTTTAGGTGATATGAATTTGTCTAAATGAGATCTATCAATGCTCCTCTTATACGAGGTGAGCCAACTGGATTTTAGTGCTAGGCCAAGTATATGAAGATATAAGAAAACTTGAGCAGAAACATTAAGAATAAGCTTTAGTTGCTTTGGCCTTGATAGAGCTTATTTGCAGGAAAATATAGGCTATCCAACATTTTGGTACCTTATGTCTTGTTGTTATTGTTATGTAATAGTTTTAAGAGAATGAGAAAGTGAGGAACAGCTGGACAACGTGGGGACTTTTAACAGGTGCTCTAAGCCATGGTGTTATCATTGCCACAGCATTGGGCTATATGGCAATATGCCAACATGTATATTGAGAAGGGACTACCAATGCATTCTGTCGGGTTGGTTTTTGTTCTAAGAATTCATCCCATAAATAAAGACTTATATTTCTTGGGTTTTCAGAAATGTTGTTGGAAAAATTGTATTAGTGAGTTGGAGCTTATTGTCGTTGGAACTGTTTGATTGAGTGCACAATAGATAACAATGAAAACCATGACATAATATGAAATGTCAAATGAAGAGTGTAAAGGTGATATAACATTTTTAAAAAGTTCACAAAACACCCAACCACCAAAGTGTAACATTTAATAACTATATTCAATTCTTTAACAGAGCACCGACTCATTTTCTCTAACAATTACTCACCATGTCAGCTGATAGCATGATATAGTTTTTGACCCTTTATATTTGACACATATCCATCAAACAATTCTTTTCTTATCTTCTTTTAGTCTTAACACGTTATTGTTTTTCCATTAATAAGTGTCGTGTGTACTATCTTGTACTTTATCATATCAGGTTATCACACTTTTTCGCAAAGTCTTCTGTAACCTTGTGGTTACAAAAACTTGAAATAAATCTCT
Source organism: Ensete ventricosum (assembly GCA_029747655.1). Lineage (NCBI taxonomy): Eukaryota > Viridiplantae > Streptophyta > Magnoliopsida > Zingiberales > Musaceae > Ensete > Ensete ventricosum. Next base: position 54,331,043 of record JAQQAF010000008.1, read on the forward strand.
AATTTTCCATATTTTTTGCTTGCAGGTGATGAGACCAGAGTTGGAACAGCTAAAGGAACAAATGAATGTATGTTTTTACTGATGAACATGGATTCGGTGCCTAATCTAGAGAATGATCCATATTCTGAATCTTTTTAACATGGATATAGTTTAATCATCACCAACATAGCTTGATCTTAAATTTGATAAATGATTTTGGTCAATTGCTGCTACTTGATTCTTTTCTGTGTTTTTTATTTATTCTTTTTTTTCATTATGCACTTATTTGATAATCTGCTGCAGTCGATGGATCCTGAATCTGTGCAGGAGGGTCAGAAACGAATGAAGGCTTTGTTCCAAAAGTATGTTTCTGTTAGTGAGGGCCTTATTTTTTCATCACTTGTCCTGTCTTTTGTTCCTCTGCTATAGGAAGGGGTTCCTTACTTTGCTAAATTAGCATCATGCTTTGGAATACAAAAATGGTCATATTTTTTTATAGTGCACAGCACCACATGAAACTTTGTCATTAGTGTAAATCCTAGAATTATGTTAACATGTTAGTAGCAAAAAATGTGAAAAAGGAGATGGATAATTGAGCATAAATGTACAGCAACCGCGATGGGTTAGCTAATGAGAACTGTGTTGCATAACCTGACCACTAACTAGGTCACTGGTTTCCAAACTAAAGATATGACAAGTTGTGACCAAGCAAGTTGCACTTAATTTGACAACTTTATAGTGGAGTTTAGAAATAGGAGAATCACAATAAGAAAAGGAGAGAAATATGACCTATTAGTGATGGTGGCCATTATTGAAACTTCAGCTTGTAGTGCATGCTGATAAGCAGAGAAAGGACTTGTAGTTATAGGCTATAGGGAGACATATAAACAAATTTCTTTTGGTTCCAGTTTGGGTCAATTTGAATTGGATCCAACTACTAAGTTTCCTAAATGGGGACAATACCTGTATTTTAAATTTATCGGAGTTTCAACTAGGGAAGAGTTTTTTTTAGTCCAAGTGCCCTGTCTTGGCTTAAATGTAGTGGCTGTTGGAGACTGCTGCAGAGGGGAAGAGAAAAAAACAAAAAGAGGGAGATGATTAGCAATTGGCAGGCATCGATGATGATTGGTCCAGACCTATGGTGGCAGTTAATCTATCGTTGCAGATGTCTAGTCAGGGTTTGCAGTTTAGGGCATATTCCTGTGAAACTTGGCATGCAGCACTGTATACCTTGTTGGTAGCATCATGCCACCATAGGCATGGTGGCATAGAAGGGAAAGCATTCAAAATCACATAACAGGATATTTTTGACACACACACACACATAGACGCATGCACAATCATATATATATATATATAGTTACATTCCTTGACAGCTGGTACAGTTAGGTGCTGCAGTTTTCTTGACAACTTGTGGCCGTCGGTAACTTGATGAAACTAAAGCATTGATTGGATGTGCATTCACCTTAGAACTTGATCCAAGGTGGTCTTAAACATGATTTTGGATTGAAACTTATACTCTTGAAGCTGGTTCTCACCTTGCTGATGGTAAGATGAGGGATTGAGAGATCCCAGATTATTTTGAAGCAAGCCTTCAGCCTAAACCATATAAAGTTCTTGACATGGCTCCAACCTTTTGAAGTATTAAAACAATCAACCAAGTTGATTGATTCAAGTTCTGAAAAGGTCAAAAAGGTGTATTTGTAATATTTTTTTTCCAGAATGCAAGTAAATGCACTTTTTAAATGAGACATGCAATAAATGTGTTCAATATTATATTTGTAAACCTTGAAAACTAACGGGAGTTCAGTTTTGTTTGATTCATGGGCATGTATTGTGTAGATGAATATCTCAGTAGGCACAAGAGTTCAAGAATGCTAGATTAGGTGGCAGTTTGTCAAATTTGATCTTTTAAAACCTAAACAAGATTCCATATTGGCAACTGCATATGATGGCTATTTGTGCTTAATTTATCTGTTCATTGGTTTTTTTAAAGTATGAAAAACACAAGTAGCATAGACTTGGGACTGATGTCACATAGTGCACAAAGTTCCATGACAAATCATGTAATGCTATGATCGGTTTCTCAAGAATATTCAGTTTATCAAATTTTCATATTTTGCCATGGGTTTTTACATCATCTTTGGTTTATTAAACAGTGAACTTGTTTTCTCTTTAGATGTCGTCTTCTAACTTATTATCTGCTTTTTGCTGGTGATTCTAGGCATGGGATTACACCATTTACTCCATTGAAGGGACTTCTTCTCCAAGGGCCAGTTTTTATCAGTTTCTTTTTAGCTGTAAGTTTGTTGATCTCATTTTAGGTAAGTATTTTGTTGTGGGAACTACTTGATATATACTTGGCAATGCCACATTTAACCTTTAAACTTCTAATTTTTTTTCACAGATAGATTAATTTGTCTTTGTTTCCTATAGATCTCAAACATGGTTGAGAAAGTTCCTTCTTTTAAAGGAGGTGGGGCATTTTGGTTTACTGATTTGACAACGCCCGATCCTCAGTACATGCTTCCAGCGCTAACAGGATTGACCTTCTTAGCAACCGTGGAGGTAACTTCCTATAAGTTTTGTCATTACATGGAAAGTAATATATGTGAGTGGATAATTAATCGTACAACTTGGTATTTTGTTGATTCATATATATCTGAATTATTAATTACAGTCATCTTGTACCAAGGAAGATTTTTCTTTTTGATCAGAGATTCTATGTCTGTCTCCATTGTATCATTTGCACACCCTCCTTTCTCACGTACGGCAGGCCTTCCCGTACGGCAAATGCTTCATTGAATATAGTTGGCCTGTTCCTTGTGAATCTGCACCCAACTAACAGAACAAACCCATTGTTACGGATAATGAAACCAGTACCTGCCTCCTGATCCATAAACAGATTGTAGAGACTCGGTTAACCTTTCTACTTTTATTTGCTTTCTCGCCCTCCACCTTCAATAGTATCTACCTTTGTCTGACTCTATATGCCATTTATTACAATTTGTGAATGGAATAAAGTAGAATTTAGAAAAATGTCACTCTTCCTTTGTTTGTGTAATCTTCAACTATATATATATATATATATATATATATATATATATATATATATATATATATATATATATATATATATATATATATATTTCATTTCTAAACAAAATCAGTGTCGTTGCTCTCCAACATTTATTTTGGTCTTTTGTTTGAGAAGATTGCTTGAACTACTAACACAAGAATCATCAGTTTAGTGCTTGATTTTAGAAAAACACTTGTATAGCAAGCAGGTCATGCTGGATTAGAGATCTTATGATGCAAGGTTGAGAGTTGGACGAGCTGTGTATTCTCTTGGTATCTGTATATGATATGTCCATTGGGAACAAGGAAGAAAAAGTACGAGTTATTAGATAATTGACTTGAGATGGTTATGTTGAGGCCAGTGAGGTATCCTTCTACGAAGTCATGTATGGGTTCTTTGGCATAGTCATGGGCTTAATTTGTGGGTCACAATGTGGTTTTTATGGTCCATGGTGATCCTTTTTTGGGCATTAGTAAAGACTTCAAGTAGGCTCTCAATGATGACGTTGTAATATCAAAGGATGAAACAAAATCGACCAGCGGCGGCCGATTTCGACCCCACGCTATCTGTTGCCCGTCTTTTGTCTAATATTTTCGTTAGTTCTGCTTTCTAGTGTTAGTCAAACTGAGGTAACTTTCTGACCATTCAATTCAGCTTAACATGCAAGAAGGAATGGAAGGAAATCCTATGGCGAATACCATGAAGAACTTCTCCAGAGTTGTTGCATTTATGACCGTCCCATTTACTGCTAGCTTCCCAAAGGTAAATAAATACACGTGTATAGAACGTTACCTTTATTATAGAACGAATTATCTTCTTTGATGTAAGTGTAGTACACCACATACCATGATTCTGTTTGTTTTTTTTTGGTTCTGAATGAGTTTTCAAAGCTCGAAATCCTGTTCACTGCTGTTTTATTAGTAGTGATCTTTGATTTCCATCTTTTGAATTTTTATTTGTCGATGAAGTGATGTTAGGCCTCTGTTCTGATTATCATTTTGATTTTTCCAGGCTATCTTCTGTTACTGGATTACGTCAAACGTTTTCTCACTCGGGTATGGCTTTGGTGAGTTGTATATATAAATAAATAAATAAATAAATAAGTCTTTGTTGCTTCTCTGCCATTCATTAAAGGTTTGGTACCACATTACATATAATTTTGGTTGTGGACTTGGTTGACAGTGCTTAAAGTTGGACGGGTGAGGAAGTTCCTGAATCTCCCTGATTTAGTTCCTGCAACCCCCACCAAGCCTGCGGCTCGGCCAAACTTTTTCACCTTATTTGGTGCACCCAAGTCGATCTTACCGGCAGCAAAGGAGTCTGATCAGTCTGACACACCTGCTAGAAGGCTATCCTCAGCTTCTGTTATCAGCCAACGGATAAGAAGCCTAGAAAAGACAGTAAAGGCTAAAAATAAACATAAGAAAAGGTAAAAAACCATCCTAGAAAAAAAGCTCATGGAAATTTTTTTCTCTACATAATGGAGGTATCCTTCATACCGGTGTTATTAACAACTAAATTGGAAAAATAAAATTCTTTTGAATGCATTATTTTTTTTTCTATATTGAATTTTGCTTTAATCACAAGTAGGCACCTACCATGTATGTGTGGAAAATGTAGGCAACTTTTTATATGTTCTGAAAGTGGCGCCAGTCTTTGTCAAGAAGAATATATATATATATATATATATATATATATATATATATATTTTTTGCAGTAATGCTTGGGGTTATTTACATAATGACGAAAATGGATTGACTCTAGACAGTAGCGTAAATAACATATTAACTATGGAAGTTCAAATTTTTTATATATAATGTTTTCCAAATAACGCGGTTGCCTGGCTATACTTGCCTTACCTTCAGGATGCTCCTGGCAGAAAACAGGTCTCGATAAAATGATGTGCATGAATCCCGAAAGTTGAGGACCTCATGACTTCAAACAAGACCAAGTTCATAAAGCAAAGTTTACATTACAAAGCAGAAAAAATAATAATAAAAATAAAAACTACAATCAGAAGTTCACTTGATTTACCAGTCACGACAACCGCTCACAAATTCGACCAGTAATCACAATAGTTTCTGAATAAATAGTTTGCTTGTTTTTTCTTTCTAGCAACCACCCCTTCTCTCTATTTTAATCCCAAGGAACTTCTGTAAATAAATACACTTTATGGTAATGTGTTCCCCCACTCACTACCCACCCCATCTATAAGATGAGTCAGAATAGTTGTGAAGCCCAGGGAGCGAGGCTCCGGAAAATGCAGCATCTGGTGGGTGGTACAACACCTAATGTCTGATCACACTCATATGTTAAGAGGATCACCACACATGTAAATTCATAATTACATATCGATATATGTAAAAAATGAATTCACCAGCCAGCCAGCCGAGACGAGGACTGTCTGTAGGAGACGCGTCGAGAGGAGCCACCACCGAACGAGGCCATACCGCTGCAGAAGAAGACAGGATTTATCCTATCCGCCGACGATCCGATTCAAAGTGCTCTAAGAAATGACCATCCTCCTCCTCCTCCTCCAAAGAGACGAATTCTTGGAGGACGAGCGGAGGCAAGTGCTCAAGAAACGCCCTCCTCCTCCTCCAAATAACGAATTCTTGGAGTTTGTTTAGAGGAGGCTACCAGAACATATATATATATATATATAGAACCCCTCGCCGGACCCGTCTTTTTTATTCATTACAGATAATAAGCTATACTTAGTTGAAACTTAAAAGAAAATACGATATCACCAGCCAGCCAATAAATAACAGAGAAAACACCATCCAACAAATCAATGCTATAACATATCATCAAGTCATTTTATTTGACAGTAAAATGCTGAACCCGAGCGAACAACATGAAGCAAAACACCTCATGGATCTTCAATAACATTAATATTGAAATCGAGGAATACAAAGACCGATGCTGAACACTACTTTTTTATTCGTGATGAAGAAGAGTGTTTCACATCATAGTTTTATGCTATTGACACAAATAACACATCATTCATGAATATTAGGCACACAACATGCAAAACATGAGGCTCGGTTTCCTTTTTTTCCTTTTGCAAACATGCTGCTAAGTACGCAATAACAAACACATCGCATAAGCAGGCATCATCTATACCTCCTCCCTTCTGTGGCTGTTGCTCTTTATGATGTTAAATTTGCAGAGCGGGCAGGTCGCATTTATGTGCAGCCATTTATCTATGCAGCCGCAATGGAAATGGTGACCGCATGGGAGTTCACGCAGCTCCACGCCGTCCTCGTAGGCACAGAGGCAGATGCAGCACTCCTGCAGATGTGGAGGAGACAGATTGGTTGCATTGGCTTCATGCAAGAAAATAAAGCTCATAATTTCCAGCTATCAAATTAACAGAACAAAAATAACCCATACCGATCAATGATAGAATATAACTACATACAGTATTTTGGATCGGTTACCTTGAAGCATGTTCAGTTTAAAATGGCTAAAATCTCATTAAATACTGACACTGGCTGTGTTAGAGGCACTCGAGACAAAGTGAAATATCTGTCCAAAGCTTTGGATGATATCACTTTCCAATGACAGTGCCAAAATCGTGGTCAAACCCACATATTGTTAGTAGCTTACTTACAGTGATTTAAAAATCATTAGGCGCCAAAAGGCGCCAGGGTCCCAAAACGCCTGAGGCGTTAGGCGCTCACCTGAACGAAACGAGATGCTAAAATATAAAAATATATATAATATAAAAAATAATATTAACAAAAATATAAAAATATGATATTAAATAAATAAAGATTAATATTATTAAAAATTAAAATCAAAATAATATAATATTAATCTACTACATAAAAAATAATGTTATCAGTATACTGATAACAGCTATTGTTAACAGCGACGACCTGCTGTACTGTTCTTGGCTAACCTGACCGAGAAAGCTGCTAAATGAGAGCAGCGAAAGCGACAGCGGCAACGGTAGCGGCGAGCAGAGACAGCAGCAACAACATCGACAACAGTGGAGAGCAACGACAGCAGCGACGGCGGCGGAGAGCAACGACAACAGCAGCGGCAGCGGAGAGCAGCGTAGCAATAGCAGCAACAAAGGCAACGAAAAAATCACAATTCACGAGTGAGATTAGGATTAAGGAAGCAATCATTGATGCGTTAGTTGGTGCGAAATGCAAGCCTGGTTTAACCCGGGCGCTCTGCCGAAGCGCCCGGCACCTGGGCTCGGGCGAGCGCCCAGGCGACGCCTCTTTGAAGCGCGCCATCTCTTTGAAGCGCGCCGTCTGAAGATTGAGCGAGGCGCTCGGGCGAGGTGAGGCGAGGCCCGATCAAACTAAAACTAATCTGGAGAAGGGTACTCCAATCACTACTTATATAAACAATCAGATAACATTGGTCGGAGAAGGGTACTCCAATCAAACTAAAACTAATCTGGAGCTGTAAAGAGTATTACAGGCACTCTAAAACACGCAAGTTGTTGCTAAGGAACAAAACTGTGGTGATGTAAACTGCATCAAGAGAGAATTACAGAAACCTCTCTTTCTTGGAAACTTTTTCATGTTTAGTAAATGTAAAGTACTCTGTTCATGAGAAAAGTAGGATGAATAGAAGTCCCCATGATTACAGTACTATAAAGACTCTACATACAGAGGAGCCCTTATTTTTTACATCATTATAGTACTAATAGCATAAAGATGATTCATGAGAGCTTAACTGCAAGTGACAAATAGAGTAGAGAGAACACCAGGTATTATAATAACAAAAAATTAAGATATTTAACAGAATTAACCAGTAGTAGTATCTTCACAATTACAACACATTGAGATCTACAAGTATTTAGAGAATTTTACTTGCTCTGAATTCTTGGGTGTCCGACTAATAATAAATCCAGACACAATACCGCAAAGTAACTGGAAGTAAGTAAAACATATAAATCTTAAGAGTAGACAGACAGGAAAGCTTACAGCATCGTCTGCTGAAAGAGTGCGCTCAGCAGGTGGATCACTGCCACACTCTGTCATGATTCCACCAAAAGGTCCTGAAATCTCATCATTTTTTTCAGAATCTCCAATCTTACGAAATTTGTACATTGAAAGTTGGCTTATATCATCTTCAGATGCCCCTTCCTGTCTTGGAAGTGAAATGAATGCATCACATGCTAGACATTATAAAATTCATGTATTGAGCTGCCACACTACCGCACCATATGCTCTCACCAACCGCGTGGCATATTGGATATTGTTTCTCATGCCTCGAAATATAATCCAAGAATTACCATGGCACAGCATGCCATAAGTACCACAGAAAAAATTATAGAGATGGCCAGCAGACGCAGCATGTGGCATACTAATGTAAACCGTTGTCATGATGGTAAAATAAGTCTCGATATCCCCCATAAATAATTACAAAAAAACTAATTGTAGGACAGACGTTTAGAAAAATAGCCCATGTAAAGGTGGTCCAGCAGTTAGCATTACAATAATTTGAATATTTTATGAAAAAGGAATCGGACAAGGAACCTCATGTCCCATAAGAAGGCAAATTAAAATAAGATGGAGAACACCTCAATGTAACTACAAAGACTATTGCCTAACTAGCAAAGCTAAGAGCGCGATAAAAAGGAAAAGGAAATCGCTAATGATAATACCATAACAATGAAGTACTAATTGGGGTTGGCGCCTGTAATTTTTTACTAAATCAGATCCAGAGCATACAGTTATCGCATAAATGACCTCTACAACGATTTTAAGAGATAATGACATCTATTAATTTATTCCAGTTGTAAAACCAATTTAAAAAATAAAAGCCTAGCAGAAATTGGCAAGGAGCTCCTGTAAGTTATGACATACAATAGTTTATTTTTCAATACTTATCTTCATTATGGATGAAATTACTCTGAGAAGAAAATAAATTTTAGGTCTAACAAATTGCTCCAAGTCACATTCATCAAGCAAAGGCTGCTGTAAATACAATATTACAACATGATATAGATATGAAAGCATAAAGGTGGCGCACCTGATCAGCAATGGCATACAAAACCGCAATGATGCAAGGCAGACAGCAGCAAACAGCTATGCCAATCACACACGCCAAAGCAACGCAGAAAACAACAAAGAACACATCAAACGCCAGAAAAACTATGCACAGCCTGCAAACAATAAAGGTGCATAGTTATTCAATACTAGAGTTTAAAAATGAAAAGCAAAAAAATATGTATATCTTAGCAAAACCAGTAAAGTTGGGGTGCATCACGGGTCAGCGCTTGGCCTCCAGCAGATACCCAGTAAAATCCAATAATCCACCATATAAACGAGAACATTGTATTTGCTGATTCCAGATGCTTTATACAACTGCCAAAACAGCCAAAAGACATGATAAAAAAGTAAGCATGGCATTCATGATTAAAAAGACATACAAACTTGAGACTGTCTTGTATCCTCCCTATAACTTACAAGGGACATTTGTTCCTAATTATGGTCCTTGTCCTCTTAGAGTGGGAATCTATTTGCAATATGCATACAAGAAGTGAAATCGCAACATGTTGCAGCATACAGCATCAAGACTTGCCATTCCAGCAAAAAATAAAGTGGCACGCTACAGCGGACATCATATATCAAAATTTAGATAGATGAAAATTATTAACTAAGTAAATAAATTTACTTCCATACTTTTTAATTCTTCTTTAAAACTTTAAAAAAAAAAATCTATGCAGCAATCAAGTGATAATTGCACATATGGCTACTAAGAAGCAAACACATGAAGTAGGATATTTCATTGCCTCCACAGCATATTTTGGAAGTGACAACTAATAACAAAACATGGACAAAGCAGCCAATATATGGGGTCCCTATCACTTTACAGAAAAAGGAGAGTCAGATATCCGTGGTGATACACTTCTCTCTGAAAGGGTCTTTTTTTCATGATTCCAATCCATTGCAACTACCATCAGACTTGTCTTCTAAACACTGAAAACAGAAAAGAGCATTGAATCAAAGAGACACTAGATCCTTTATCTTTGACAAATCCAAGTTCATACAGCTTCAGATATATTCAGGAACACATTTTCTACATTCTGTACTAGTAGTATTCCTGCACCAAAGCTGCCTTTTGGAGCTCTATTTTAAGCAATCAGCCATTAAACTGATCAAATTCAATTCTACTGTGACTATAGATAACAATAAGAATGGTTATAGAGGACCAAAATGCGACAAGAAGACATGAGTGAAGAATCAATGAAGACCAAGAAAATAGAATTTTTGTTTCCTAGCTCTCATGGTTTTTTTCAAGAAAAAGCAACAAAGCCCCAGAAAGAAAAGAAAGAAGTTGATATCTGGGAACGTTAACATCCTAAAATGAGGTTTGAAAAATGCATTGTTTTTACATTTGAACATTTCCATATTTTGAGGCTTCTCAGTTCACTGGTATAAATTTATGAAACTGTTAATATATAAGGATAAAAAATCATAATAGAATTAGTGTCAAGATCAAAATGATCTTTTACAACAACAAGTCATGCCAATCACCAGAAAATTAAGTTGGATATGTCATCATCTTTGTCCAGTTACTCTTGTTGAATCACATAGTACATGTCTTTCATAAAATCTTCTTGCTATAACATGAAGAGAATCTAACATACTGAAAGATAGCCCATGCAGCGCATATCCGAAGGTGACAACCCATGCAAACTAGAAGAAGATGATGATGATGATGATAATTGAAGATTAAAGGAAACAAGCATACCTTTTATTCAAAATCAATAGAAAACCACAAATATATAAAATGATTCTATGTGCATGCCCATAGAAAGAAGGGGAAACCACTCTAGTATTTTGTTAGCATTATAGTATAAGCCAAAATTTAAGCCCCTTCCTTACCTAGGATTATCTTCGTATTGGCCTTGCTCATTTTCTGCAGCTTCTCCCACCGGCCTCGGTGAATTTGAAGCCGAGCTCCTTCCACTCCCACCCGCTTCCTCGTCCAAAGTAGCTCCCCTGGGTAAGTGCCTCCGCCGGTACTCGATACAAACACAGACCATATGAAGCACGCACTGCAGCGCATACCCCACGATCCACAGTCGAAGAGGCATCAACGGCGTCTCTTTCCAGCTCAGGATGAGCACCCCAACGGCCACGCCCACAAACGCCAAGTTCCAGAGGATATCGAGCATCACCACGGGCTTGGAGTAAGCCCAGTCGGTCTGCCGCTCCTCCAGATGCTCCGCCGCCGTCTCCCGCACCATCATCGACGGCTCCCGCATCATTTGCCGGCTGCTCTGCCGGCGGATGAACCAGGCTGCGCGTAGGAGTCCAGGACGCCGCCCGGACCGTCTGCCGCCGTTCTGGGCGGCGCCGAGTAGCGGAGCAGCGTCGACGCTGGCGTTTCCGCCCGGGTCCGAAGACCTCGACGTCGCCATCTTCAAGATCGACGAAAACGTAATCGGAGAAAGAAACCCTCGCCGTAGCCCTAATCGATCCGATCCCCTCGAATCATAATCCGAGACCAAGAAACCCTAAGCGAAAGAAAACGAGGCGGAGCCTTCGATTTCGATCGAAAGGAATGGGTGGATCGCAGTAGCGCTAAGAAGAGCGAAGCGAAAGCGTACCACCTTGAACGTGACCGGCCGCGTAGCCAACGAATTGTTGACACGTAGCCGTAGCAACGTACAGCACTCCCGGGTCGCGGAGCACTGGAACAGATTAATTCATGTGAATCGTACACGTCGCGGTGGCTGAAGCGTCACCTTAATCACTTCATACACAGTTATTTAATTACCAAATAATGGCACATACGGCAATATAAACCAATCAATTATTATCGATCAATGCAAGAAAGAAAAAAACAAAAAAAAACATGATATTGTATATAAGATCGATCATATCAAATTCGATATTGAGATTTACAATTATTTAATTAAAAAATAATATAATTATTTATAATTTTGATTGAGGTGTTTTTTAGATGGAGACGGGTAGATATGGCTTGCATGAAACATACGAGTCTCGTGATTCTGCTACGCTGGCAGTCATCACATTGGACTGTTTCAGATTTCTTGGATTCTTGTGATTAAAGTAATGCTTTCTTTTTCTGGCACAGATGAGACCATGCGATGGACCACGTTAGCCTGTAATGGTTTTATGCGAGACATGGCTTCTTCCATTGTTGCATCTATTTCTCGAGTGATGTGTTGTGTGCACAGGGAGAAGGCACGGCATCCAATTGAGGAGAAATGGAACAATAATACTATCTTGGATTCCTTGTGATGATGATGATTGATTCAATACCACTAAAACATATACTTTCATGATGGTTATTTGAAGAAATTGACCTGAAAAATTGATCAGAACAGAATGAAGTTATTGAAAGATACATGACATTATTAGGGGATGTTCTTACGCAAGTTTAAAAATCAAATTAAACCTGAATAGAATCAGTTCTAAATCGATTCCATCCTGATTTCAATTTGGGAGACTACTCTTCCTTCTTCAATAAGATGCATTCATTAAAAAAATTTAATGATGCATTCATTTCATATAATTATTTTTACGTTTCTTAAAATTCCATGAGACTAACAGCAGATTATAATTGACAACTATATTGCAATGGAAGATGATCGTGAGTTGCTACACTCTTTCAACTTTCGTGAAGGTTTCGGCTCTGCAATGTCTTTTTGTTGATTCTTCTCTTCCTTCTGTATCTAAAATTTTTTTTAAGAAAAATAGAATGATATTTATTATATAATTTTTTTTAGAACGTCAAATCAAAATTTTGATTTGGTTCAATTAAAATTTATATAATTTTAAATTATTAAAAAAATAAAAATTAGTTAATTGGTTTATCGAATTGGATTAACCAGTTTTGGATCGATTCGATTAGGTAGGTTTCAATTAGTTTCGATTGTAAGTACCTTATCTTAATCGAAATCGGACCACTTTTTATCTTAGATGCATGATGATTGATAATAAAATCATTTACAATAGCTTTGACATTTTGTGATGAGAAATGAAAAAGGATAAGATAGTACATCTATATCATTTGGTTTTCATAAGAGTTCAAAAATGTTATGAATACTAGGGTCGGGTGGGGTGCTCAAGTTAGAGCATATATGGATAGTAATTAATTTTGATGATAATAAATTAATAAAATTTATAATTAGTTGACTCTAAAAAATTATTATACAATATAGTTAGAATATTCTCTTTTGAATTCACCGTTACATGTCGTTTATGCCTGACCTCTTACACTAAGTAGTAAACTTCCCCCTATCAAAAAGTTAGTCAATTTGAGCCAAGATGAGATAAAAATGCTTATTGTTATTAACTTCATAAGTTGGAGTTATGTTGATGCCACTAGGACCGATAAATACAGCGTGAAAGCCTGTTTAAAAAATATATATATGATAAGAGATATTTTGGTCGATCGAACATTGTATCATTCTCACTGATCCCCTCGTCTGTAATAAATTACAAAAGTCTCTCAACTCCACTTCCAAGACTGTGCTTGGCTCGTCTCTAAGGATATCATTGCATCGTTCTCACTTATCACAACAACAATAGTCACTCACGACCCTAACGATGTCACCATCCATCACCAACACAATAGTTGACTAAGAAAGAAAACATAACTGGAATATTAAATTTATCCTTTTGTCCATCATTTTTGTGTCTTTGCTACATGTGAGAGTCACGTGTTGTATATTCCGTTAATAAAACCGACGATGTTAGAATAAATGAAGTTAAATGTTCTACTTTCGTAACTATATGGATTTAAATGTAAATTTTTTAAGTCTAAGGATCGAGATGCGAGGTCTAACTATAATTAACCCATTAACTATAATATAGTGATATATTTATTATTATTATTATTATTGAGAGGAGATCGATTATCCGAATCATTTTGTTATGGTAGATTGCTACTTTGAGTAATTAGAGTTTCAATAGTGGAGTGATCTCTCTACTTGCATACTAAAACACACTTTATAGATTCCAATACAGATAAATTATGGCTAGCGAGTTCAATCCTTAATGAACGAGAGATGTTCTAATAAAACCTTTTTCTTTCTAAATGCAAAACTGCAAATATTGTTTAGTGTATATGTATCAATGTATAATCTAAAACATATATATGCATATATTTTATTGTAGTTAATCATCATCAATTAAGTATTACTTTATTATTAGTTGATGTTGATATCTTTATACTTTTAATATTAAATAAAAATATTATGCATGTTTTAGATATTTTAATATCTTTTAATTTAGGGTCTTTTGTGATCATCAAACAGCTTTGTGAATAAAAAAATTATAAAATAGTTATTAGATCAATAATAATAATTCTTTTTGATCGGACTGTTGAACATAAGAAATGTATCTTTACTGAGATGAGAACATTGATATGCACGTATGAATTATAAAAGAAATAATTAATTATTATTTCTATAGAAGATGAAATAAAAATGATAATTTAAGATGATATTAGCATACGCTACAAATTGTTAGAAGAGATAAAATAATTATTTATTAATGATATGATGAAAGATAAAAGAAAATAGAAAACCTTAATAAAAAATATAAATACTCTTAAGCTTAGTTAAAAATATAATTTTTTATAGACCTTATTTTGAGTAATGATAAGGCAAATAATGAGTCGACTAAGTTCACCGAGATTCACACCAAGTCAGTAGTCCACGACAGTATCGAGATCCGACGTCGACTCAACAAGCGCAGGCCCGGGCCAAGGTGGCAAAGCGATGACTTGACCGTCACGACTGCGCAGGTTGCACTAAGATCGGACGGACAACGACCGACCATACACGCCAATCATGCTCGACTAGACGACGAAGGTGAGGTCGAGGGTACGATCTACCCGTCGACTGGTATGTATAAAACCTTCACTTGGAGGTAGGAAAAGGGGGGCTATCTCTCTTGCTCTACTACATTTGAATCAACTCGAGGTATTGACTTGAGCGTTAGAGAAGTCATTTCGGGCATCACCCATCCCAACGAGTGCAGTGCATGACTCCCGACCACGGCATTAGAGTTCCGTAAGTTTATAGATTTTTGATGATCGCATACGTATGATCCAAACTTCAATTATGAGACTTTACGAGTTTGATATTATTCTTGAAATATCTTGTAGTTTAAGTTGACTAATGATAACTAAATTAGGAAAAAGGGTAATAAAAGGTTTGGATGGAGTCTTGGAAGGCTCATCCCCTCGACACAATTCACCGACCCAACACCAACAGTGGTGACAACAAATAACCCCCACCCACTCCATTCCATGGCCATCGGCCAGCCATGGATCAGAATGTGGAGCACTACATTCCAAGTCACCTCCATGCCGGCGTTGTCGCCGACGGCTTGAGCCAGCGTTGCTTTCTCTTTTGGTCCCTCCCTCCCTCCCTCTCCGGAACACGTATCGATAAGGACGATCTACACGCACGGCCGCTGCCACCGCCCCTCCCCCGCTCCTTCCAGCCCGTGCGAGGTCGCCAATCACGCTGCGAATGGATTCTACTTAAACACGGTCGGTAATCTTTGGACCCAACAGCTACGCCAAACCTATCGCGAACAGTAGCCGTGGCAGTACTCGGAGGTGGGGAGGCGGAGGAGTGCTGCGGCGGAGACGACGAGTCCCTTCTTCCTTCCATGGGGCCGTCGGACCCACGCGCTTGGACTCGGTAGATTACAGTCTCACTTCCATGGGACAAACAAAGCATTGGAATCGGTGGAATGGCACGATCAGGTAGCAGTCGCTCGATTCAATGCCTGCCTCGGTCATGGAGAGACCGTGGAGTAGCCGACACTCGCCCACCGACACCATCGAAACCCCCCCGACCTGCTTTGTCCTCTGGTTTTAGAGGGAGCAACACTGTTGACTCGAGGAAATCACAGATTTGAACCAGATAGATACAGGATGACATTGTTAGTTTGACATATCGTTCAAGAACAGTGATGAATCTGTGAAGCAGGATTTTGTGTTCGAGGTTCATCAGATTCTGAGAGGCATCCCTAACCTGTCCAACCTGCCCGATCCGGGGTAGGCCTTGCTCGAGAACTTGGCGCGCAGAGAAGACGAGCTTTGAGCAGATGATCTTTTGAGAGAACCAGGCTTTTCGCTCTCAGGCCTCTGCTTCGGGGCGCTCTGAGACCGGGCTTTCGCCCTCGATGACTCCGTGTTGGCCATGTAGTTCGGGTAGTCTGCGTATCCATTGAAGAGGCTGCGCGAGCACTCGCTCCGTGAAGGCGTGAAGAGGCCCTTCCTCGCGTTGCCGGGGAGGGATGAGGCGGAGTAGAACTGCGGGCTTTCAACGACGTCGCCGGACTCTATGGGGAACCTGAGGGAGCCGAGGCATTGCTGCTGCATGTCGACGGAGGAAGGGCTGGGAACAGAGTGGCGGAGGGTGGTGGAGTCCTTGGAGGGCGAGTCGGGTGCGGCGGCCGTGAAGCCGCGGCTGTTGTGCTCTGAGGTCAAGCTGGAGCACGAGTGCTGGTGGTGGCTGCTCCTCTTGTGGCGGAATTGTGGCTTCCCAGGGTCTACTTCCAGGATCTTAGCGTTCCTCTCGTCGTCCATGGACGCGAAGCTTCCTGCCTTCTTGGCGGCTTCTCGACTGTCCCAGTACCTCTCCTCCATCCACCGATCCAGCCAGTTCCATGCCGCCGTATCTGCTCCGTCGCAGTCGACTGCGTCCCTGCTTCCAGCGGGCTTCGAAGAGTTCCTCTGCAGACGACGACAGCAGCAGTACGAAGCCATCACTAACCCAACCTCCAACACCAGAGTTCAAGAACCGAGATTTACCTTGAGCATGCAGGACCTATCAGTGGCATTTGTTCGAACACTTGGTTCGTATTTCTCAGGAGTCGGAGGACCCTGAACACAAAGAGGCAAACACTACGGAGCGATCCAACTGGAAAAGGAACGACGATTGGAAGAACAGGGATCGGAGAAGAAGACTTACGGCATGGGGTCGAGGAGCTTTCTCAGACCTGCTCCTCTCGGAGCGGAGGGCTCGGCATGCCCGAGCTCGGGCCTGGACTCGCACCAACGCCTGCATGCATCGCAGAGTCTCCGCGGCCTGTTTCCTCACGATGTTGCCTCTGACCAACGCCTGGAGCTTCACCAGCCCTCTCAGCGCCCTAAGTGCTCTCCTTGCCTTCGCAGAACCAATTAATCAGTCATCTAACCCAAAAATATATATATATATATATGCATTAAATTTCAGCAAACAGGGAAATAGGTTCATTTGCTGAAGAAATCGGATTGGCGCGTTGATACCGCACTAGTTGTGGGTAGGGAATCAAGTCCAAAAGTAACCATCTTTCTCAGACAGGACCAGAGAATTCATGGCGTCACAGTGATCATTGCAAACACGAGAGAAGAACCCTATGACAAAGAAGAAGGCTACGATTCTAAGTCCATTTGTAGCTATTACCACCATGAGATGCTACTATAAATGCAAAAGCTAAAGCGACGGAGCAAAAGAGCTACGCTTAAATGAACCATGTCACTTTCTCCTCTGCGAGAGAGAGAGAGAGAGAGAGAGAGAGAGAGCTTGAGCCAACAAAAAGGAGGAGGAGGAGGAGGAGGAGGAGGGAAGGTCTGCGATGCAAAAAGATGGCAACTTTGAGTAAAAGGAGCCATTGGAATCACACAAACCAGCCCCACAGGCCAAAGCTTTAGTTAATCCGAGATCAATGGACTGCAATTTGGGGGTGAAATCGCATCTTGCAGCTTCGAGCAGTAACTCCAAATGATACACTCAGTTCACACAAAAAGATGTAATATGATAAGAAAATGAAGAGCTTAAGATGGAAAAGAAGCGGATTTTTCTTGTAGATTCACATCAAAGTTGGAACTTTACGGTTCCAATCGTTGTGAAGTGTTCTTAATTGAAACTTTCAGGAATTTTTCCGTCACTCTTCGAGTTGATATCGAGAGAAGGGAAGAGAAGGTGGAGAAGACTAACCAGATAACCACGGAATGCAGACTGGATCTTGATCGCCGCCCACTGCTCCCGCTTCCCGCCGACGAGGCCCACCACAGGCCGCCCGCTGCTCGTCAGTCTCACCACCACGGCCGCCGCCTGCGCCGCGGCCACCGCGGCCTCGGCCACCGCCGCGGTCGCGGCCGCCACCGCGATCGCCCGCTTGTTCTGCTCCTCCTCGTTCACCACTGACGCGGCTGCTGCCCGGTACGGCCTCGGCGCGTCCATGTGCGGCCCCTTCCGCTCCTCGGAGGCCGCTGGCCGCGGAGGCTCTCCCCTCCGCTGCTGCGGCCGCCGCTCCTTTTCCCGGAACGATGTCACGAAGCCCCACCTCCGCTTCTCCTTGTGCTCCGCCGGGCGCTCGCCGCGGTCGGCCTTCTTCCCCGCCAGGAGCCCCCGGAGCCACCTCGCGGCGCGTCCCATCCGCTCACCGCTCCACCGCAAGCGGCGACCCGAGCTCTCCGGTTATGGCCCGCCCCTATTCCACCTGTAAGACACGAAAAGGACAACCGAAGAGCGGGAAATCAAATCCGAAACGAGAAAAAGGAGAGAGGCGA
The DNA here is from genome assembly GCA_029747655.1 of Ensete ventricosum. Taxonomy (NCBI): domain Eukaryota; kingdom Viridiplantae; phylum Streptophyta; class Magnoliopsida; order Zingiberales; family Musaceae; genus Ensete; species Ensete ventricosum. The sequence continues at coordinate 54,349,629 of JAQQAF010000008.1, forward strand.
AGGAAAGAAGAAGACTTGGAAGAGTGGGAAATGTGTACCAAGGAGTCAGAGCAGGGAGACTGCAGCGTCGGGGGGAGGGAGCACTCTCATAACTCTCATTTATATTAACTTCAGCTCTCTCTCTCTCTCTCTCTACCTGTAATTGTCGTGGTAAGATAATACTTGACCTAAAAAAGTTGGAGGAAGAAGAACGCGTTCTCACGTGAAGTACCGGGAAAGCCCTGCATCCGCTTTCTCCTCGGCGGGTGTGTCGGCCGTACCAGTCGCTGACCTTGCTGCGACTCCCTGCTCCGCGCTCCTAGCTTCACGTGAGCAGCCCACGGTAGACGACGCTGCACGGCCCACACGCTGGTTCGATGGCAAATGGCAGCGGCTTCGGCCACCGTTGGATCGTGATCCCAAGTCTTTCGTTGTCCTTTGGCGTGGATGTGTGACGGCGAGCGTCGCCTTGGCGCCTTGCTTTCCTTCAACTACTTTTTGGTTCCACACAGAAGTAGGCAACAATGGTGCTGACGACGGGGAGAGAAGAGCAGGGGAAGGCGATGTGACGCCGCTTTGGTTGGAGATACTTCAATTCTCTCGCTATTTATTCTCAGAAGACCAAAAAAAAAAAAAAGGGGGGGTCGAAAATGGAAATCGAATTCGAGTATGAAGAACAATACGACGAAGGAAAAGCGAGTTCGATTATTATTCACGTTTGGAAGAGAACAAACATGCAGTGAGGAGTTTAATGGTGTAGATTTGGATTGTTCATGAGCGACCAACAACCTCTGGCACCAGACCATGTGATTTTATAAGGTATTTAATATGTTTTGTTGGGAATATGAGGCAGATATCGTTACAGCTTATCACTACCACCGACAATACATCCGACGACGGAAAAGATGAGCTGGTAATTAAAACATTTGTCACCATTCCACCAAATAATTGAGAGTCAGCGCGAGTTCATGGAGTGGTCTCCCTTTTTTCTTTTCCCTTAATTGACCTGATCACCAACACCTAACGAGTTGGGTGTGTCCATTAAAGCGGTGCTTTTTTATTTCCGGTGCTATAATTTCAAGCAGAATTTATAAAAAGAGCAAAAGGCTGGAATCGGAGTCAATGAAGCAAGCATACAGTAAATATTAAAAAAATTTAAATGTCATTCCCGATCAAAATCTTATACTAAAGCTTACGCACAATAGGAAGTCAACCAGTTAAGCTGGACCTAAATCTCATCATCTTTCTTCGATTTCAGATAAAAAAAGAATTGGCATGTTAATCAACATGGAAGGTACTCAGATGATTGCCAGAACGGTTATACGTGTGTGAAGGTGTTTTCATCCTCAAAGTATGTACACAACCGCCATTGCAACAAAATATATTACCGACTGACACGAGTCATTGTCCTGCAGATACATACATATCGATGTCATATCGATGTGCCGATGTCGACAATGGACTTGAATACAATGCAAAAAAGAATTAACAATCATTTTCCATCCATGGTGGGTGCAAATCCAAAATCTCAGGTCATGAGATCACCTCGGAGCTTCAAGGTTTCCTTGCTGCCCTGGTGATGCATTCGTGTTTGATCAAATTTGCACGGACCAACATGGCCCTAACATCTCTCTCGAACTCGACACCGGTTTGTAGGACACGCTGGAAGGTTGCATTTCTTTGATCAGCATGCCTCGCATAAAGAATTTTGTTGTGAGAATCTATCCGAGCCTGTGGCCAATCCACACACCAACAAAGTTATCATATCCAACCAAACTCAAGATGTAACATGCAGAAAAAGGGAACTACTTCGGCAATCTTATTAATTAACAACAAATACATAGCAAGCATTTCACAGATATACTTGGGTTCAATCAGAAAAAGAGATGTCAACTTACTTGAATTTGGTTATCAGTAATTAAAGCTTCAAGTTCTTTCTCTAACCCAGCAACATTAGTTTTGAAGGCACCAGCCATCGTATGCAGATCAACAGAAATGAATGGAATTGTATACTGAATAATGGCTTTGTGACGAATCTCAGTGTAAAGTGTCTCAACATGATCATGCAAATGGATATCCAGTAGTAGATTTGGTTTAAGGTTCTCCAGATACTCCAGGCACGAGGCGTAGCGACTGCAATGAAACTTGCTCTCAGAATGAGCATAAAAAATGTCAAACCCAAAACTAGAGTTCTGGAACTCTGAAAGCACACATCCCATGAAATGACAATCTACAAAATTTTAAAGCAATCCAGCACTATGTAACTTGCAGTGAGAAAAAAAGAATGCTAATTTTAAGCAAGTGATTCTACATGTAAACATGTTGAATTAATTTAGCAGGATCTAATGTGTTTCTTCAGGAAGCTTACGGTCTCATGGTGAAAATATCTTTTCATATGGTAAGTTAAGTGGCTGAATCTGAAAAGTGCATAGAACTTTAAACAATAAGAAATCTATGATAAATAAGCTAAAAAAAATAAGCTTCATTAAGAATTTAGACTAAGATTGATGCATCAATTAATTATATAGATACAATGTCATGGAACTTTAAAATGATCAACATCTTTCTGTGTTCTACTTCCATCTCCAAAGAGGTGAAAAACCTGAAAAACCCAGTCTCACCTTGCATAGAAGTCATTAATAAGTTCTCTTACTTCAGGCACCAACTCTAAAAAATTTCTGAAATTAATGTTATCAATGACTTTGTTCTGGCAAGGAAAAAAAACAGTAAATATTGGATGGATGAACTGAAGGTAAGAAGGAAAAACAATTAACATTAAAAAACCAAGGAAAAACCTTAAGCTCTGTTCTATCAAAAGAAGCAAGCGCACAAAGCCCACCATATATAGCAACATCTTGTGGTGCTATCACGTCAGTGTAGTTATTTCCTAGTTCATGCCCAGTCTCCAAGAACTGTAGAATTACTTGAAACCATTAATTAGAATGTATAAGAAAGGGCCTAATAAGGAAAAAACATTATCTCTGTTGGCACAGATGTAACATGATAGGTATCTATGAATGGAACCCCAAAAAAAACAACAATTTTAGATTTCAAAGAGATATCATAACTGCAGTTGTTACAATACCATTCACCTCAGGTTGTCCATAAAAGTAGTAGATTCCACAAATAGAAACATCAAAAAAACTTCCAATCAATTGTGATGAAATAATTAAATTTTAAAATTGCATGATGGAAGAACGTAAATAAAACCTACACATTGTTCAACCTTTGAATATTCTGTTCAGCATCAAAATAGAAAAGAAAAAAATTCAACATCACACCCAATTATAATAAATATGAGATAACAGAATGTCAACAGATAGACAAAACTTCCCCTGTAGCATGAGTACAGTTACTAATAATCTCTTAAAATTTTCTTATGATCTTTTCTAATTTGACATAGTCGACAGGAAAGAAACGTTGTTCTGAAAATTAAGTTCAAGATTAGCCTAATGGACTTGATACAAACTCTTTACATTGATAACACATCAGAATTCTGCAGGCACCAATGGTGGGCATAAAGACCATAAATATATGAAAACAACAATCTTCCAAATTCCCAAGAGTCAGTATCTAAGGACCCTACCATAAAAGTCATACAGCATACAGCGAAGGTTCCATAAGGCCACTACTGAAGTAACTTGTCAGACTGATCAAAAAGGTGATACCATTGAAATAAAGAGGGTGCTTATCTAGATGCTCAGGCTAGGCAAAGCAAGACCTGAGCACCTCAATAAATCCTAGGTGAGGCACATTTTAGGTGAGTACCTTAACAGAAGTGCTAGGCATCCCAAGTGCCTGTCTGGGTTGGCTTGAACTACCCAAATCCCCAACCTGGTCCAAATCCAATTTATCAATTCCCTCCTCAGCCTAATCAACATTTTTCAATCGAGAAGAAACCTCCTTGTAGTGGCAAATCCTTCTTTTTCGGCTTCCCTTTTTTGCCTTGGGAAATCATTACGAATGATGTAGAATTATGGAAAACGTTACCATTTGACAATTTACAATGTTTGCAAATTACCTATAAAACAAATAGGAGTTATTCAAACAAAAAATAAAGTACAATAATCTTGCATAACTTCTCCCTCCCAAACCCAAGCTGGACCTGATCCAAACCAAACACCTGCCACAAATAACCAACAACTAGGCTCTGCCCTATCATTTATCATTGACCTTCCACCACCAGCTTTTCTTTCCATTCAGTAATATCTTATTTCCTCACCTCTCTCTTCTCTTTCTACCCTCTTCTCTCTTTCCTCCCTCTTCTTTCTCTCCTCTCCATGGATGCTAGGCTGCCATCATCATCATCTTTTGTCTCTTGTCTATTCCCTCTTACCTCTTCCCTCCTTTTACTCTTCTCCCTCCCTCTCTCTCTCTCTCTCTCTCTCTCTCTCTCTCTCTCTCTGTTGACCCTCTCCGCTCTCTTCTCTCCCGTCCCTCCTCTTCTTCTCTGCATACAACAATCAGCATATTGTCGATACCCTCCTTTCTCTTCCTGTTCTCTCCTCTTCCTATCCCGTCTCCATCCTTCTCTTGATGGCTTAATTAACCAATTAAACAAGACAATTTAAGCTAAAATTTAGGTACAATGATAATTATAGGTTACTTAAAGAAAACATCATGAGGTAACATTAAAAAGGATCTTGCTTAAAGGTACAACTACTTAGAGGATCCAAAAGACCCTAATGTCATCACTTCCACATTTCGTGGCTATACCACTAGAAGCAGAGTATTTTGGGTAGAACATTATCAATTTCTTGTATTGATATAATGATATGAAGCTCATTTGAATTGGAGTTATATTCTTGATTACCTTTGCTTTGCTTGGACAAAGTACCTAGCCAAGTGCCTAGCGCATTGACCGATAAGGGATATTATAGTGCTTAGTGCTTTTGACATCATTAGATGATACTAACAATGGCATTAAAGGGTATAAATGTTGCAACAAACTTACCTTGCGAGCTGCAAGCTTATACTTTTTTGTTTCTAGGTGAGCCAACCCTGCAGCACATCGCAGTTTTGAATGGGTTACAGGATCCAACTGTTCTGGTGTTTGCTCTGCTTTACTGACATAATTGGAGACATGCATGAACTGGCTCAACTCGATGCTGACCAGAATAACATTCAAACACATGTGGATAATGTGTTTTGAGGTAGTGCAATAGTCACGTGTACGAACATAATTCTTGAAGGCATCACCAAGCTGACCATGAGCATAGAAAAAATCTGCTAAATCATTGAAACCCATTCTGATGCTTTCTTTGATCAAATTTGTCTGCACAAAAAGTTCAAGAAGACAGTTGAACATAAGATAATGAAGTAGTACATAAACTTAAAGGTAAGCATCAGACAAGAGCCTCTAACAATGTATTGATAATTAAGGCAATGATTTTAAGAACTTCACAAGTACATACCTTAAGGGAAAAAAGCCAAGATCAGTCAAACTTGCTAAGGTACTTGTTAAACTTGAATCAGATAATAGCATTAGCTAGGGCAATAAAAGGAAATCTAAAATTATCAAGATCAAGTTAAAAAAATTGACAGAGGACTTGACAATTATGTGTACACATTACATCTTCAACAAATTCAGGAGGATAGTGAAGATTGAAGATGCTTACAGCAATACACTATGATGTTAGAATTGGAAAGAGGAAATAAATTATTCAGATATGCTCTAAATACGATACTTAAGCTAACAATCGTTCAAGCTTTAATTGTACATTCAGATACATCTATGACTCATAATTTCAACTTTCACTAGTAATATGAAAATTTTAAGGTCTGTGCTAGGATATTTTTAATGTGGTTTTGTTATTGAGTTTGAGAAGATTCTTGAGAAACTTCTCAATGTGTATTTCCAAATTTTTGGCCAGTGGCAAGAGAAAGCTTGGTTGTGTGAGGGTGTCACTTTATCCAGCAACAATGCTTCCATGTGTGGGGCCCTGATCGCTGAAGGGTTGTGGGTGCTTTGGAAGGCTCGGAATGATAATCCATTCCATAACATCCAGCCCAAGCTTAATGTGTTGATTGGTAGACTGTGGCTTCTTTTCATAGCTCAGTGTTGAAGCCAGAGTCTACAAAGATAAATGTGATTTATCTTAGGAGTATAGATGGGATCATCATGATGTGAGATGGTTCAAACAAACTTAATTAGGATCTTGAAATTGATGAGGGTATCGATTTTGTCATTCAAGATGAGATTATTGTGGGTATTATTTTTTTGGTGCAAGTACTTGACCGGTAGAGACAACTAATCAGCGAAACAACTGCAATTAAGGAAGGAATGACACATGCCAGAAAGACTATACTGCTTTGGTTAATTTGTTGCAAGCAAGGAGCACTCCTATGAGGATTTTAAATCTCAGTGGAGTATTGTATTTCTTTCAAAGGAATTTATGGGATTTCAGGTTTGGCATGCACTCCATGAGGGGGATCGGGTCGCGAGTTAGTTGGCTAAAAGTTTGATCAAGTCTAACAAATGTGATGTTTTGTTTAGATTTAGATTCTTTCAGCAAAGTTTAGTTTCTTTTTCCTTAAGATTTGTACTTAATGAGTACTGAAAAGAAAATAAGTATTTGACTAATCGCTACAAAAAATATAAAAATAAAATATAGAGTCTAAACATCTTACGGTCTGTCATATTGTCGTGCAAACTTCAGATGGCAATCTTAAGCATGATTAATGATCTCCTCATTAGAATGCCATATCTTATTCCTTAAACTATTATCTAGTATGATCAATCCCTACTTATAGGGCACTGCTGATGAACCCTACAAGCCCCATTACAAGGTTGTGGAGCATTTCACTAGGAGTCACAAAGAACAGATCGGGGGTTTGCACCAAGGGCAACAAGAATCGGAGAGAAGGACGAAGGCGGAACGCACCTTATAGATATTAAGCTCGTTCTCGAGCTTTTCCTTCCGCACTTCCGCCCGGCGATCGACGGCGTCTGCCCAGACCTGGTCGAAGGCATACCGCGGACCGAGCCGATCGCCGATCTTGGTCATGACCTCGCGGTAGAGGTGGGAGTCCTCCCCCTTCTTGATCTCGTCGTGGGCCAAGCGGAAGGCCTCCAGCTGCACGCCCTCGTTGCCGCACCACTCGCCTATGAAGAGCAGCCGCGCCACCTTAGTCCTGCCGGTGTATAGCGCCGCGTAGGCCTCCACGTCCATCAGATCTCCGCCGCCGCCCACGGCCGCCTTGCCCAACCTCGGGGTTGGCGGCAGGCGCGGGTCGTCACCAACGTCGCCGTTGGCGTACGTCGCATCGTAGCCCGTCGCCACGACGAACGTGCCCTCATCGTCGCCCTCCATGGCCTCTTCCTTCGCGTCACCCCTTCTCCTTGGCTTCGAGGCGTGGAGAATGGCTTCGCAAAACCCTAGCAGAATCGCGTGGTGCTGCGACCGTAAACGAAGGCTCCTCTCTCATATACAAGTAGCTTTAAGCCCGAAGGTATGAGTACCCAACTAAGGTCGTGCATTTCTGACCGTCGGATACGATATCCATCGCTCAAGTGTTGCTTTGAGATGCGTGAATCAATGATGTGAGGGTAATTACTGTCGCCTCAATTTGATGAATTTTTCCCCACGCGGAATGAGAGGTTTTCATAAGAATAAGAATGGATTTGTGTGGTAGATCGGTGTATGGGTAAGATCATCTAAGTCGGTCAGTACGACTGGTGCAGCTTGATCGGGTCGGGAAAGGAAGTTTATCGATGAGTCCTTAGGTCAGGAGATTCGCTAATGAAGAGCTCGGGCTCTCGATCGGTTTCTGCAGGACGATCAGGGTCGGGGTGGTGTGTGCCCCGACGTGGCCCGTCCGATGGCTAAGTTAACACTCGGGGTATGAGAATAGAAGATTGCGGTAAGATATATTCAGAGTTTCTCTTACTGTTGACTATAGTGGAGTATTAATATCTAAAGGACGGAGGGGGGGGTCGTATCGAGACTCTTAATGGGAGCGACGCCTTCAATCGATCCGCATATATGGTTCTGCGCCAGTCGCCACTCTCGTTGCCTCCTGGGACCTCATTCAGCGGGACTGTCGATTGGCAATATGGTCCCGTATTGGGTCGACAGTACTATGTCAGGCGTCATTGGGGATTGTCGAGGTGGCTACCGATGTGGTCGAGCTGACTAGTTGGTCGGCTTGATCCTCGACCTGATGTGGTCGGGCCGCTTGGATGAACCCAATATGTACCCTATCAACAATTTATATCATAAAAACTATTAGTGAAAGTTAAAAAAAAATTAAGTTGAGACGTACATTAAAATATCAAATTATTATTATTATTTTCTATCAACCGAGAGCTGACATATGAAATATTATAAATATCTATTGAACACACGACATCAACTATCAAATATGATGAAACATCTTTTGTCAATAGAGCATATTAAAAAAAAAAAACTCAACGATTATGAAAAAGGATCTTATATAAAGTAATATCCTTGTATCCATGGTAGAAAATGAATTAACTTACAATCTTTAAACGCTCACAAACACATGTTAATTTGACTGTGAAAGAGGTTTTATCGAAAAAAAATTCTAACATAGTATTTTTAATATATAGCATGATATAAGATATGGACATCTTTTACCCTTGAGCAATAAGGGAGATGGGATACAAATATTTTTACATATGAAAAATTCTTCCTCCTTTCGATCGATATCTAAAGCGTAGGAATGGAGCTCGATAAAAAGTGCTTTTTTTTATTTATTTATATCTAGGCATCCAAAGCTACTTTCATAATAACTTAGCATAGAAAATTCACTTATATTCCATAGAAGGAATGAATAGGAATATGAGCATATATTAGATAACTTATATTTTAAAAAGAGAGTAGGCTTAATTCCTTTTTCAATAGTCTTTGTCCTTATACCTTTTTATTGGTTTGTATTAAAATTCTAGTTATAGTCTATTTAATACTTTTCTTAAAAGTCGATGAAAAAGATTTGACGGCAAGATAGGGATCAAAGTAAGTCAGGAATACAATAGGTATTAAGTACTTAGAGACTTCTCTGTTTCGGATGAGATATTACTCAAAATATGATGTAAGTCAAATCAATTTTGATTCGACTGCCTTGTGGATGAGAATGTGATAAGTCATAAATATTTATTTTTTTTGGATTAGATAGTACCAAGTTGAATCAAATTTACTAACCAAAATTAGCTCTTGAGAGTCTTTATGGAAGCTATTGTGGGATTTTGGTGTCATGGTCGATGAGTCAGCACGGTCTGGTCCTGCTGAGGATGCAAGCTCGTCCACGTTTGTTGGTTAGTGGGGGGCGTTCGGCTTGGGTCAGGTCAGCGCCTCGGGATTTTGCACCTCAGGATAGTTCCTTCGCGCTCCGGTCGGTGTCCGCTGAGGATGTCCTACACCAAGGTCTTGTCGGGGTAGGGGGTTCCCAACAAGATTCATTCGATGATCAAATCAGTATCTCGACCTCCTTCTCGAAAAGGTAGAGCGTGTGTGTTTAAAGTAGGAAAAAAAAGATATTTCCTCCCGTCGCCAATAGGAGATTTTATACTCACCGGGCGGAGGGTTCATCGCACGCTCGGCTTTACCTCCGCCGTTACCTTGGGCATGGCTACTGTGTATGGTGAGTCAGTTGGTGCAAAGGTATGTCGTAAGGGTGTGGCACGTCACACAATATTTATCACGCTCGATGGTTCGATTGACATGTCGTCCGATCGACTCCATCTCGGATGCCGACATGGTTGTGGGGTCGACGTATTTTACTTTCGACTCAATTGTTGACTTTGGTCGCTGGACTGACACATGCGTCGATGAGTTGGGCTATCCCATTATCTATACTATTAGAAGCTATCACCTCTTAAAGTATGTTGGTGTATACACGGGCCTATATATCACATCCTACACTCTTATGTGTAAGAAATTTTTTATCATTATTCGTGAGAATGTTCAAGAATGGTATTGTCACATTCCTCCCATCTTGATCACATCCTTTGAGCAACTGGTAAAAGAACTCGTTGACGAAGTCGACAATTGTATTGTTGACCATTTGATAAGGCACTAATGATTCCCTAGTCAATTATGTTATAAGGTTTGATCTACTCACACTCAATCGTAATAATCTATGCATTCATCGATGGCTTAAGGTGATCATGATCTTTTGTTAACAACTACAAAGCACAAATAATGATATAGCAACTGAAGTCCTTATGTCAGAGAAAAAAAAAAGAAAATAAGATAACATTAAGAAGTGACACAAAGATAATCAAATCTATATAGCTTTTGCCATCACAATTTCATTATGTCATGTCATCATGGGTGCAATGCATGTCAAAGATTATAATAAGTTTACACCCTACTCATAAAATTGAAGTACTCATTGCAACCAAATGCATCTCATTTGTGCATGACAAGTCCACTTAGGATTATTAAATTATCTAAAACATCCTACATATCTTAAATATTTGAAATGTTTGACCATCCTAAAACATTTGATTTGAACATGATACATTTGTTGAAGTCAACAAAAATATTTAAAATGCTTGATGCAGCATAGAGTATTATCCTCTTTGGCTATGATACATCCGTCTTAATACAGAAAGCATTTAAGGCATTCGATACGTTCCAAGATAATAATAAATAAAAAAATTGAATATATGATGCATTTGCAAATAGGGTTTCTTTCCCAACCCCCTCACAACACCCCCCTCCCCTTCCTTTTTCTCGATTTCTTTCCCCTTCTGGTCTCCTCTCGCCATCTCTCGACTGCTCGCAAACTCTCTCTAGGTAGGGCTTCTCGTCTTCCTCTACCGATTTCTTCGGCGGCCGTGTCCTGGTTTGGGGCCCGACTGGGGTAATGTCGGATCGCCGCGAATCGGTTACGATGGAGAATCGCTGGGATTTCTTGGAATGGCTGGGGTCGGACGTCTCCACGACCGTGTTCATGCTCCTGGACGATCCGGGTGATCTCGTGCGGGTCAGCTCCGTGTCCCGATCGTGGCGCCGGATCGGTGAGTTGCCTCGTCCTGTGCGGGCGAGTAGAATCTGGTCTAGATTCTTATTTTTCTCGGTTGCTATTATGTCATGGATTTGTTTGGTTTGTTGGTTTCCACCATTTTGGGTCCATTGAGGATTTTGAAACAGTTCTACATTCACCTTAGACGGCTCGCTGAACTTGATGAGTTTGATGTGTTCCTGCAAATTGATGTTGATATGTCTACAAATCTAAGAATAGCGTGATTTTTATGTACTTCCATCACTTTTTCTTTTTGCAATGGTGCAAATAAATGAGAGGGAGAGTATTCTATTTGGACAAGGGAAGTTTTTAGTTTGAAATAATAGTGGGTTGAGTGAGGTACACGAACAATGGTTATATGAAAGGAGAAAAATAAGCCGGATCAATGTACAAAAATATGATACTTGACAAGGGCATTTTTTATGGGTTCACTAGGTAAAAAGCTAGCACTATTGTAGAAGGGCATTCTTCTACAAGTTATGTGGAAGCTTGTTCCGGACACAAGAGTTTCTTACAATTTCTTCTTTCCTATGTATTCTGTCATCTATGCCATTGTCATCAACTACATAATTTTTATTGAATCTCGTGGGATTCTTTATGCAGAGTCTAGAGAAAGATTTTTTGAAATATATTTCATATTTTTGAAGTTTAGGCTTTGAGTGATACACATTTTGCAATTTTGGTATTGGACCATGGAGTTGATCCCTGGAGTAGTCTAATGAGGATGCATTAGATGCTTTTTTGTAGGGTTTTGAAACTGCAATGTAAAGTCAACCTATTTTAGAGTTACGGTTGCCTTCTTTCTCTTATAACTATGTTTCAGAACTAATTAAACCGAGCAATGGAAAACTGAGGACCTGTGCTTAACGGTGTGCAGAGTAAGGTAAGGGGTTTTTGTTGCATATTTGCAGGAGTGATGAGAGATAGGAAAGAGGAAGGAGAAATTGGGGATAGCAAGGAAAGGGTTATGCAGCCCAGTCCAGACAGCAGGATATAGTTCGAGTCCAATTTAGGTTAAGTTTGACTCATTTAGTTTAGATTTAAATGAGTTGTATTTGTTGTCTTTTAGGAAGTCTTACTGAGAAACATGCTTTTCTATGATAGTTTTATTTCCAACTTTCATATGTGATTCTGATGCAGCTGTTTGACATATACTGCAGTTATTGCAAATGGTTTCTCCAAAAACTTATGCCTCAGGATTTCCCCTGAGGTGTCAAAATTTGCTCACATTGCTGAAGTAAGTACAGTTTCCAAGACTACAGAAGTTGGCTCTAGCTCTGCTGTGGAATGGCAATGCATGGAGAGAGAACACAAAGTGTATCTGTACTTAGGTCATTGTCTTAGTTCGCCTAAAGGTAAAAGGGATTGCGTTTATAAGGCAATTTGTGCTTCCAGCACTGACAATTATCCAGATGAAGGCATTGAAAATACATTGGAACCTAGTGAAATAGCAGACCGTAGACCTTCTTATTGGTCAAGTGGTGGACAGAGAGATGCTAGTGTGCCAGAGAGTCTAACGTACAGATTGGTCGCAAATCTCTGTATTGTCAGCGAAATAAAGATACGGCCTTTCAAAGGTTTGCCTTTTTAACATATCCTATTAGTCATTATAATGCTTGGATAATGCTCCTTCCTATTGATTATCCATAATTCTGTTTGTTTATTCAGCATTTTTTCAGTACGGTCATCCCGTATACTCAGCAGAGTCTGTACGTTTTCGGATGGGCTATTCCAGATTAGGACAAGGACAGAGTTCTTGTATCACAAATGAGTATGCAGAACATCAATCAGCCGATGATGACAACTACTACTGGACATATACTTCACCTGAATTTCCAATGTTGCAGGTGACTTGTGAATGTCGATTTTCTGCTAACATAATAATAGAGTTCTAAAAGATACTCATTTAACTGAGTAGCTGGTTAATAGAAACTTACAGTTACTTATTTTTAATGTTTCAGTTGTATATAATGATGAATTTCAAAAAACAGCTTAATTAGGAAACTGTGGAACTGCATGCATCTAATGCAGTGTGGCATTGCACATGATTTTAAGTGTTGGGTGATAGGTCTTGCAAATGCCTAGAATAATGAATCAGTTGTGACTTGTGAAGGAAAAGAGGATGGTGGATGTTAACTATGTTATAGTGGTAAATATGTCATGCTGGGGCTTGAGGTCAAATTACAGCAGATGTAATATTTATTATTACTTTTTGATCTAAGTTCAAGAGTTAGTTCTTCTGAAACATATCCAGCAGAACAATTTTTTTTTTTCTTCTGGTTCTTACCTCCTTTGAAATTATTGTTAACCAGGAAAATGTTTTGCAATCGTTCAAACTTCCTAGCCCAGTTATCTGCCTTGGTGGAGTATTGCAAATCGAGTTGCTGGGTAGGGTCCAGACACAAGAAATGGACAATTTGTATTATATATGGTGAGTATTGATGTAATTATGATTTTGAAATTTATTAATTGTGGCTATTTCATGCCCTCTTTCTTGTTTTTGCTGCCCATCATCTTTCATTGTGATTCAGTTTATTTGAAGTTTACTGCACCAGCAGTTTTGATGATCATGTATTTGTAGCAAATGCTCATAATAGTATGGAGTATGTAGAATTTGCTATATAAATGTGGAAGAAGGTGTGAAACATGATATCCTAAGACTTTACACTGTTTGAAGACATGCAAAACATCCATTAGCCTGCTCATCTGAATCCAGTTAGAAATTCCAAAGTTAGATTGTATGACTGAATAAACTAACGCTTGATTTGTTTTTCATGTTGAAGTGTGTGCCATGTACAAGTAATTGGCCGTCCACTATCACCTTTGCTAGATCTTGACATTCCTGAGAGCATGGGCAGTTTGGTTTTGAAGTACTTCCCGGAAGCTAGAAGCTGCACTGTGTCAGAGGGTACTGAAGAAGATGAAGATGAAGCTGAAGAGTCATCTTCAGGGCAGTCCTCTAGTGTGAGACTCGGGCATTTGAGGGCTGTTGGGAGATTGAATGAAGCAAATCTAAGCGCACTGCTCGGACCCATGCAGTTTTCTGATGATGACAATGATGGCGACAGTGATGATGGTATTGATGATGCTTTGCAAGAGGAGCCTGCAGCGTGATCAGCATCTGTGTCTGGAACTGATATGTATGGCCCCATTTTGATTGCTATGGTTTTCTGGTTATAGATATGTATAGGTTTTCATAAAATTGCTGCCTGTCTCCCAATGATTTTTACAGGAGATGGTTCTCCAGTGGTAAGCTTTTTCACTTGGCTTCATGGGTTCCATAGTTTGGGAGAGTGTTGTGTTGGGCAATTTATAGAGGCTCAAGAATATTCCACCCTATTTATTAGCTAAGTTTGTCAGTCTCTTATTTCTCTGCTAACTGCATGGTATTTTTTTAATTCAAATGTTGTATTGGACATGGATGTGCCCTTGGATGCTTCTTGACTTGTGTGGATCCTATAGCTGAGGTTATTAGTCTACAGAATTGTGAGAAATGCTGCTTTTGGACTGGTTAAGTAAGCCAAATTCTCCGTTGATGCTGTTTGGGAAGCAACGCGAAGCTTTGCTGTACGTGTTTTACTCCTGTCATCTGTGTTGGGTTGCCTGCTTTGTTTTTATCGGAATTTTAAAAAGGACAGCAAGAGATTTTTGCCGTTTCTTATATTTTGATATTGCAGTCCTCGGTCCCCCAGAAAAAAATTAAGAAAATTTCCTATTTCTATTGATCTGCTTGTATTCTTCAGAAATAATAATAATAGAAGAAATGACCTCACCAGGGCAATAGTTTTCTCCCACCCTCTTGCTGTGTTTACTTCTACTGACATATTAGTATCTTGTGATCTGACTCCACTCTAATCAAATCGGCTGTGGAAACAATAACACCTAATGGTTAACAATTAGCATAGGCTAACGAAGGGTGGCATACCTTAACCATTTCAGACTACTCAAACAACGAACTGCATGTATCAAATATGAAACAGCATCACAAGTTCATGATCGTTATTTCCCAACAATTCCAACGAAAGTGAGGTAGGGAGTGGCAGTGCCTGTTCTTCCAACCAATACGAATACAAGGATAAGAATCTACCTCGGCATCTGAAGAGATAGGTTGCCATCAGAACATCAAGGAGAAGGCTACTCATCGTCGTCTTTGCCGTATTCCTCGCTTCAGTGATTCAAGACAAGCAGTCCATTTCCCAATCTAATGGATATGAGAATCTGCAGAACAAGGTCATGTTCTCATCACATATACTAAGAAAAAGGTTTGAAGATCAAGTAATTGTATAGCAACAGTGAAAATAAAGTTAAACTGCACATCCAAGTATACTTTCTCTGGTGCTGAAAGGAACATATGATGGAACTGTCGTCACTTAGTAAGATAAACAACTGCATGAAATAGTGAAATAAAATTCATCTCTTACAATTTCTGCACCAGACCAACCTTCAATTGAAGCTAATCCAGCAAAATATTATCAGGGAGCAGCTAAAAACTAATTCTATTTCCTCTAGCAGATGAAACCTTGCAGTAGGCTGGGAATTTAAGAGAAATAGAGAACGAAAGAAAGCTTGCTTCCTGCTTTACCGTGGAAGAAGAATAAAATGCAAGACTATAATTCTTGCTTTATATGAATCTTCCCATAAACATAGTTCGTGCTTTTTTGAATCTTCCCATAAACATAGTTCTTGCTTCAAAAAAGCACGAGGCTAAAGAAAATTAAAAAGAAGAGCATGACTGATAGGGCCGATAATGGGCCAGCACAATCTATCAGAGCCCCTACCAGCTCCGCAGTCACGTCAACATCCGAGGTGGAGCTGATCGGACGGACGACACGCCAACCCCACAGCCACGTCAGCATCCAAAGTGGAGCCGACCGTAAGGCACATCAGCCGAACCACCACCCACGCCAGTAATGCCGCGTGGCGCGTGACAACTTCACGTTATACCTCTGTGTTGATTGATTCGCCGTACATGGCGACTTCACCCGGGGTGTCGGCGGAGGTGATGTGAGTATAAAGTTCCCTCCCAGCGACGACAGAGAGGGCGGCTCTCTCGCTCTCACTCTAAAAAAAAATAGACATTGAGTTCCTCCAGAAGAAGGTCGGGACACTAACTTAAACGTCGAAGGGGTCACGTCGAGTACCTCCATCCCGGCGAGGCCTTTGTATAGGTCACTCTCGGTAGACACCGACTCGTGCGGAGCCCGAAGGAGTCAATCCAAGGTGCAAACTTCCGAGAAGCTGGACCGACCCGAATCGGACGTCCCCGCCCCCGACTGACGTGGACGGCTTGCGCACTCTGCAAAGACCAGGTCGTGCTGACTCCTCAGCTGCGACACCAAATTCCCACAACAATGACAAACTAAACTGGTCATTTATCATTTGTTCAAACGAATTAGACTAGCAATGAGCTTCTCAAATCTACTTATACAATGAGGAATAATTAGTACCTTTTTCTGAGGGAACACAACATTGTAATCTTTTATTCTCCATTCAACATAAATTTTCACTTGATATGACAAATGCTGACCTGGCCGCCAAGTCATCACACCCTCAGACAGCTGGCCCGCTGATGTGGCCGACCCGACGCTGACCTGGCCGCCTAGTCATCACACCCTCGGACAACTGGCCCGCCGACGTGGCCGACCCGAAGCAGGTAACCGGCCGGATATACCGGGGGCGCCAGTGCTCGTACAGCAGACCTGAGACAGGTAAGGTCGGCACCCCCCACCTGCAAACGCACGCCTCATTGCAAGTACACCAAGCATGGTGGGAGGGTACGGCGGTATGGTAAGCCATAAAGGCAGTAAGGTTATCAGGTACGAATGATCTACAGCACCCACTATAAAAGCTCCTGCACCTCTACGGGGCAGGGGGATCGCGAAAACGAAATACTAAACTAACTTGATCGTCGGAGGGGTCACGTCGGGAACCTACCCGACCCGACCACCTTGCAGGAGTTGGCGGCCGACCCTAATTGGATTACTCTCTCTTCACCCGGACTCCACCACTCCAACAGCCGACCTTCCAAGCCGAGCTCTGAATCACCACTCATCCGGACGAGCTCCCGCTCTGTATCGAGAAGACCGCGAGGCGGGCGAGGTAGCGCACACGGGCCTGGACCAACAAGTGCTTGCCCACCAAAACTCGGAGGCGGAACTCATCCAGCGAGCAAGCACCAGATATTCCCCTATCATTTTTGGCGCTAGAAGGAGGGCCCATGTCGCCAGAACGCCCACTCACGGATTCGGGCACGGAGCGCCAGACGTAACCTGACCACCCTCGATTGGCGGAGGAAGTCACGGCCGCCATGCCAACTCTCAACCGTTTTTGGAGGATGATGACCGAACCGGGGTTCCCCTCACCCGCATCAAACCCCGCGTCACTCATGGTCACGGCAGAGGCTTTCCTTGGCCTCACCAGCCAGGTCCAAGCACTAGCGGGGATGATGCAGACCATAATCCCATACCTACCCCAGCTGGCGCATTCGGTGGCTCATCAACCAGCACCCCCGCAAACGGAGTCACTGACGGCCCCGAGCCGAGGAATCCCGCCAGTCGCCGAGGCGCCATCGCCTCGGGTCGCCGAGGTGCCATCGCCTCGGATCGCCGAGGAGCCACCGCCTCGGGTCCCAGTTTCGCCGACCCCGACGCCAACCCGATCCCAAAGTCGCTCTTATAATCCAGCACCGACTGAACTTGACCTCGACACTTTATCGACTGACTCTACCGACTCTTTGAGGGAACAAGTCCGCCGAGTCCATCAGCGACTTGACGAGGTCCAGAAGGAAGTCCTCAGATCGAAAGACGAGACTGGGGAAAGCTCTAAAGGAGGCTCCCCATTCACCCCCGAGATACAGTCCAAGCCCCTACCGGCCACCTTCAGGCTCCCAGCCCTCGAGCCCTATGATGGCAGTGGTGACCCGATGGAACATGTCGCCACATTCCGCTCCCAAATGGCCCTTTACGACACTTCGGAGGCACTGATGTGCCGAGCCTTCCCGATCACCCTTAGGGGATCGGCCAGAACCTGGTATGCTCGTCTCAAACCCGCATCCATATCGTCATTTGTCGTGTTAGCAAGGGAGTTCGAGTCGAACTTTTTGGCAAGTGCACGCCCGAGGCCTACCACAGCCTCGCTCCTC
This sequence comes from Ensete ventricosum, assembly GCA_029747655.1. Classification (NCBI taxonomy): domain Eukaryota; kingdom Viridiplantae; phylum Streptophyta; class Magnoliopsida; order Zingiberales; family Musaceae; genus Ensete; species Ensete ventricosum. Next base: position 54,367,741 of record JAQQAF010000008.1, read on the forward strand.
GGGATGGCCCAAGGGAGCGACGAGCCCCTCTCCCAGTTCGTAGGAAGATTCACATCACAAGTATAGGGCATTCCCGACCTCCATCCGTCCCTGGCCATTCAAGCATTTCTGACGGGGCTGAAGCCGTCAAGGTTCTTTTGGTCGCTGATCAAGCGACCACCAACGACTATGCCCGAGATGTTGCAACGGGCGCACCAATATGTGGCGGCCGAGACCCTGATAGCTGGCAAGCGGGACGAGACGAAACGCCCTCGGGGGGAATAGTCTCGTGGGCATCTAGCCTCACCTCCGAAGAAAAGAGAGGACAGGTCGGGCTTGCTGCCAGCCAGACCTCCCCCGATTCCCCTCAACTCAACCCGAACGGAGATCTTTTTCCAAATACGGGAGAAGGGGCTCTTGAAGGCACCAAGCCCGATGAAGTCGCATCCCGAGCGGCGCGACAAGAGGAGGTACTGCCGCTTCCATCGAGAGTACGGTCACGACACCGAGGAATGTCGTGACCTTCAGTACCAGATTGAAGACCTTATCCGGCGCGGGCACCTGCGGCGATACGTCCGCGAACAACCCCCTCTCTCGGACGGTCGGCCATCCCGAGATCTGTCTCCCCGACCGCAGGGCCCGGTCGAAAAATAGATCGACGTCATCTTCGGCGGCCCAGCATCAGGCGGCAATAGCTCCTCGGCGCGAAAAGCATACGCGCGATCCGAGGCCGGAAAGAGGCCGCTACCTCATGAAGACCTCGACGTCACGTTCAGGTCGGAAGGCGAGGAGCCCTCCTCTCACGACGACGCGCTGGTAATCTCAATCTGCATGGCCAACGCCTACGTCAAGAGGGTCATGATCGACACGGGAAGTTCGGCTGACATCCTGTATTTCGATGCCTTTCAACGGTTGGGATTGACCGACCTAGACCTCACCCCCATAACGTCTACCTTGACAGGGTTCACTGGTGATTCCATCTCTCCCGTGGGAACAACTACGATCCCCGTCACGTTCGGAGGGGAGCCGAGATCAAAGACTCTACTAGTGTCATTCATGGTGGTCAAGCTCCCATCTGCGTACAACGCCATCGTCGGGCGCCCGACCCTCAATCGGCTCAGGGCGGTCGTATCAACGTACCACCGGGTCTTGAAGTTCCCGACTCAAGCCGGGGTCGGCGAGGTCAGAAGTGACCCGAAGGAATCCAGGCAATGCTACTTAACGGCGACAACGCTGTGCAAGAAATCGAGAACTGAACCGTTCGGCGCCCCGCCCCCAGGTCCGGAAGAAGACACCCGAGACACCCACTCCGCGGAAAAAGTCCTCGAGCTATCACTAGACCAGAACCGTATGAACAAGCTGGTGAAGGTCGGATCGGAGCTTGCGGAGAATCAACAAGTTCAGCTGATAAATTTCCTGAGGAAGAACGACGATGTCTTCGCGTGGACCCCAAACGACATGCCAGGGGTCGACCCAGAGATTGCCCAACACTACTTAAACATCTCCCCCGACGCCCGACCTATGAAGCAGCGTCCGCGGAAATTCGCTCCGGATCGCCAGAAGGCCATAGCGGACGAGGTCACTCGCCTGTTGGTCGCGCATCTCATCGAAGAAGTAAAATACCCGACCTGGTTGTCCAATGTTGTACTTGTCAAAAAAATAAATGGAAATTGGCGGATGTGTGTTGATTATACTGACCTCAATCGGGCTTGCCCGAAGGACTGCTACCCACTTCCCCGCATCGACCAACTTGTGGATGCCACGTCGGGACATCAGCTGCTTTCCTTCATGGATGCCTTCGCAGGATACAACCAAATCCAAATGGCCCCGAGAGACAAAAGAAACACGGCCTTTATCACACACAATGGGACATATTGCTACAAGGTGATGCCGTTCGGATTGAAGAATGCCGGCGCGACCTACCAACGTCTCGTGAATCGTATGTTCAAGGACCAGGTCGGAAGGAATATGGAAATATATGTAGACGACATGATAGTCAAAAGCCGACATGCCGAGACCCACCTCTCCGACCTGGAGGAGACATTTCGCACGCTGAGGAAATACAAGATGCGTCTCAACCCGGCGAAATGTACTTTCGACATCACATCCGGGAAGTTCCTCGGCTTTATAGTGCATCAACGAGGAATCGACGCCAATCCCGACAAGATAAAAGCAATACAGGAGATGCAGCCCCCTAGGACTGTAAAGGAGGTACAGCGACTTACGGGAAGGTTAGCAGCCCTAAGCCGCTTCATTTCCCGAGCCGGAGACAAGAGTTCAACCTTTTTTCGCGCACTAAAGTCGGCAAAAGACTTCAAATGGACCCCCGAATGCGAGGAGGCCTTCCGCCAACTCAAGAGTCACATCGAGAACCTGCCGCAACTAGCCTCGGTGAAGGATGGCGAGCCCCTCGGCTTATACCTCGCTGCGACCGACCTGGCGGTTAGCTCGGTCCTGGTAACACTTGATAAAGCCGGGGAAAGGCCGATCTACTACACTAGCCATGTTCTGGCGGGGCCTGAGCTCTGCTATGCCCCCATAGAAAGGATAGCTTTGGCGCTGATCCTGGCCTCCAGAAAGCTGAGGCCATATTTCCAGACGCATCCCATCAAAGTAATAACCGACCAACCCTTGCGCCAGATCCTTTCCAAATTTGATGTCGCAGGTCGGATGCTGAAGTGGTCGATAGAGTTAGGGGAATTCGATATTGAATACGAGCCAAGAAAGGCAATCAAAGGCCAAGTGCTCGCGGATTTCCTCTCGGAGCTCACACCGCCACAAGTCCTGCAAAACCCGATCCCTGGATGGACTCTACACATCGATGGTTCTGCTAACTCGGAAAGAGGAGGAGTCGGCTTGGTGCTCAAGGACCCCTCCGGCCACATCTACGAACATGCCTTGCGATTAGGATTCAGAGCTACAAACAATGAAGCCGAATACGAAGCGCTCTTGTTCGGTCTTAAGGTCGCAGCCGAGCTGGGAGCAGAAGACATAGAGATATTCACCGACTCCCAACTCGTCGCTGGCTAAGTTAACGGCACATTCGAGACCCGGGAAGCAGCAATGGTCAAATACCTGGCCGAGGTACAACTGATGATAGCTCGGTTCCGAAGGTGTACCATCACCAAGATACCTCGGAGCGAGAACGCGCAAGCAGACGCCTTGGCCAGGTTAGCTTCCTCCCACGCGATCGACACACCAACCGGAGCGATGGTGAGGACCATCGGGCCCTCAATCGGTCCGACCATGATAACTGTTGATCAGGAAGACGGAGGCTGGACCGACGAGATCCTCCGCTTCAAACAAGCGGGAGTCCTCCCCGAGGATAAGGCGGCTGCCCGAAGAATTAGAAGGACGGAATCATGGTACTGCATCATCGATGGCCGCCTCTACCGGCGAGGCTTCAGCCGACCCCTGCTTCGCTGTCTGAACCCGACCGAGGTGCAGACTACCTTAGCTGAGATCCACGAGGGAATATGTGGAGACCATGTCGGTGCTCGCACCTTGGCACACATGGTCCTCAGGCAAGGTTACTATTGGCCAACACTACGAAAGGATGCCCAAGCTTACGTTCGAAATTGCGAGCTATGCCAGAAGCACGCCCGACTCCAACATAGACCGATGGTACCACTCACGACTTCCGGCTGCGCCTGGCCCTTCGCCCAATGGGGAATGGACCTCCTCGGCCCCTTCCCCCCAGCCTCGGGACAGAGAAGGTTTCTGATAGTCGGAGTCGACTATTTCACCAAATGGCTCGAAGCCGAGCCGCTGGCCTCCATCACCGAGAAACAAGTTGAAGGGTTCGTATGGAAGAACATCATAACCAGGTTCGGCCTCCCGAGGGCGATCATCACCGACAACGGCACGCAGTTCAACAACGCAAAGTTCAAACATTTTGCCAGAGCTACCGCATCCAACTGAAGTTCAGTTCGGTTGCCCATCCCCAAGCCAACGGGCTCGCCGAGGTAACAAACCGAGCCATTCTTGAAGGGTTGAAGAAAATGGTCTCTAACGCCACGACTTCTTGGGTGGAGGAGCTCCCGAGTGTCCTATGGGCGTTAAGAACGACTCCAAAAACCCCGACGGGGGAATCACCTTACAGGCTGGCATTCGGGACTGAAGCTGTACTACCTCCCGAGGTGGTTTTCCCGACCCTTCGAGTCCAAACCCAACATCAGGAGGAGTCTGATCAACAGCTCCGTAGAAGCCTCGACCTATTGGAGGAAAAACGGGCTGATGCTCATCTCCGAGCATTGGCCTACAGAAGAGCTGTAGCAAGAATCTACAACCGACGAGTACGCCCACAGCACGTCAGGTCGGGCGACTTGGTGCTCCGGAAGACCGAGGTCAGCGATCCGACCCGGTCCCGCGGCAAGCTGGCCCCGAACTGGGAGGGTCCCTACCGAGTTATAGATGTTATTCGAGACGGGACTTATACATTGGCAACCATGGAAGGACGGGTGTTGCCAAGAACCTGGCACGTCACAAACTTGCGAAAGTTTTACGCATGACAATGTCAGCAGAGTGACCTGGGTTGTATTACCATTCATGACGAGTTGAAATGCAACTATGTCAGCAAAACGTCTTGACTTGTATTAACTTGGGAAAAATACAAAACAAGACGAGGGCCAATATGAGGGCTACCCGACCTGAGCTACAAGCTTAAAAAAAAATAAAAAAACAAGTGGAGAACACAGTCAGGACTCGGGAGGCGCCGAGTCGTCAAAATTCTGTTGCCGCTCCATCGGCACTGAGTCATCCTCGGGGTAAATGGTGAACGGATCTTCTTCAATGTCAGCATCGGGGTACCGGGCACGAAAGCGAGCCAGCGCCACCCGATACCCGTACTCATAAGTGACCCGCTCCATCCGTTTCAGACTCTCTTTGAAGCCGAGGGACCCCTTGTACTCAGCAACAGCCTTTCCCGGCAACTCGGCTCGGGCATGCTCCAGGTCCTTCACGGACTGCAGCAGCTCGTCATCCATCCTCCGAGCCCTGGCACGAGCCTCCTTCAGCAGATGCTGGGCATCACCCAGATAGCCCCGTAGTTCTCTTTCCGAGGCCTCGCGTCTGAGGAGCTCCTCGGCTCTTTCGGCCTTTGTTTTCTCGAGCTCCTCCTTCAGTCTGGACGTCCGTTCCTCGGCCTCGGCAACCGCCTCGGGCCCGCCCTTAGATTTCAGGACATCGAGCTCCTCTTGCAGCTGCTTGACCCAATGGTCCATGAAGGTGATCAGTCGACCAGCATCATGGACCCGGTCAACCAGTGCCATTTGAAAGTGCTGGCTCTGCACGAAAGGACAATCTTTAAGAAAAAAAAAAAAAAACAAAGGAAGATAAGCTTACACTACGGAGGCACAAGTCGGTAGAATTACCAAGACGATCTCCTTGGTGGCTCGGGCCATCAAAACCTCCGAGGGAAGCGTGTACAGCTCCCTCGCCAATTGGGGATGGAGAATCCCCCTTTCGTATTCCTCGGCGGCCGACGAAGTGTGCCACACCTTCGTCGAGTTTTTCAGCCCCGCCCACCGAGCCTGTAGCTCCTTCTCGGGGTCTTGGTGCCCCAGGTCAGACATCAGTAGGGCGTAATAGCCCTGGTCACCCTTATAGACCTTTGTCTTGAAGAGGTCCTTCATGGACCTCGGGCGCTCATGGACCGGAGAAGCGACCCCCTCTTCGGACTCAGCGGGTGCCCCCGGCCTCTCGGGCGATGCAGCAGGCTCCTTACCCTTGGAGCGGGAGCGGGACCCCCCTTCGTCGACCTGGGACTTGTGCTTCCTCGACAGCACCTTCGTCTTCTTTTGTGGTTTCCCCGCAACGTCGGCCCGTTCAGTCGGGGGGGGGGGGGGAGCCGGCCTTTTCGACGGAACCTTCGGAGCCTCCCTAGCAGGGGACGCACCGGCTTCACGAGCAGTGGGGCGGCTCGGAGGGGCCCTTCCGCCAGCCACTCTCGGCATCCCGCGAAGCTCCCCGAGATCCATCCGGTCTGCATCACAACTTACAGGTCAGTAAGAGATTAGTGAAGCTTGAGCAAAGCAAAATGCTAGTACCCTTGGAGGTCGGACTCAAACCCGCCTCAGCGAGCCAAAGCTCGGTCATCTCCTTGATCGCACGAGAAGAGGAGAGAATCCCCTTCAGTCGGCCGACCAGGACGGTCTCCTCCTCGGACAGATAAGGGGGGGCGTTGCCGATCGGATGAGCCGACCAGCTGAACCCGAATCCCCAACCCAGACCACTAACGTAAAGATAGCGGGACTTCCAACCTTTGTTGCTGGAAGGTGCCCCGCTAACCCTAAAACCAACTCGGGCGGTGAGGTAGTAACCGCCCCGACTCTTGCACAGGCGAAAACACGCCATGAACAAGTCCCGAGTCGGGATAATCCCAGCTCCTCGGCACTCACCCAAAAAAACCACGAGGTAACGCCACGAGTTGGGCGCTACCTGGCTAGGAGAAATTCTCCACCATTTCAAGCACTCCTCAATCAGAGGGTGCAAAGGAAACCGAAGACCGGCTTCCAAGGCATCTACCGAGATGCACATGCCGGGAACGTCCAAGCTATAAGGACGTTGCCCCGGCTCTGGGACATGCAACCCGTATTCAGTCGGGATGTTGTACCGTGCCCTGATCGCGGCAAGTGACCCCTCAGTCACCGCCGAGTCGAGGTCATGATCTGACATCATGACCTCCAAGTCCCTTTGAACCCGCGCGTCGACAGGCAACGAGGGCTCGGAAGACGCTCCCGAGGAACTAACCTCGGGATCACCATGACTAGACCCCCCCGACCCCGAGGGAGAAACGACCCTGACACTAGTGGAGGAGTCCGACGAGGTCATCGCGACCTGTTAAAAAGGGTTGCCGAGCTGAAAGGGCGAAGGGTGGCTATGGTGGTCCGAGACGGAGGCAGGAAGAGGGCAAAATGAGCAAGTGAGGTCTCTGCCCAACCCAGCAGCTAACTTATAGCACCCAGGGGAGTCGTTTCAGCTTCCCGAGGTAAGAGGAAGCGCCGCCACCCCGAAAGAGCACTCAGCGCATTAAATGCGCCATAACTATGATCGAAACCCTAGGCAGGGGACGGAAAAAAAAAAAAATATATATATATATATATATATAATATTATCGCATAGGCGCATATCCGGATTTGCGCCCAAGGTCACCCTCTCGGCCAAATCTCCGGATTTGCGCCAGAGTTCACCCTCTCGGCCAAATCTCCGGATTTGCGCCCGAGGTCACCCTCTCGGCCAAATCTCCGGATTTGCGCCCGAGTTCACCCTCTCGGCCAAATCTCCGGATTTGCGCCCGAGGTCACCCTCTCGGCCAAATCTCCGGATTTGCGCCCGAGTTCACCCTCTCGGCCAAATCTCCGGATTTGCGCCCGAGGTCACCCTCTCGGCCAAATCTCCGGATTTGCGCCCGACTTCGCCCTATCTCTAGATTTGCGCCCGACTCCATCCTTGGCAAGAGCCCTACATCGTAATTCCCGAGCTCATGCTCGGTCGGATCTACTCTTACTACATTACAATTCCCGAGCTCATGCTCGGTCGGATCGACTCTCGATACGCCGTAATTCCCGAGCTCATGCTCGGTCGGATCTACTCTTGCTGCATTACAATTCTCGAGCTCGTGCTCGGTCGGATCAATTCCCGAGCTTATGCTCGGTCGGATCGACTCTTGCTACATCGAATTCCTGAGCTCCTGCTCAGCCTGATCAATCGCCGCACTCAGAACTAGTTCAGGGCGATCTCGAACCAGCGGTTAAATGCAAGACCTCATCTTCGACACCCTCATCAGGCGCCTCGAGAAGGTCTTCCCGGGGGGGGGAAATGATATGACAAATGCTGACATGGCCGCCAAGTCATCACACCCTCAGACAGCTGGCCCGCCGACGTGGCCGACCCAACGCTGACCTGGCCGCCTAGTCATCACACCCTCGGACAGCTGGCCCGCCAACGTGGCCGACCCGACGCAGGTAACCGGCCGGATATACCGGGGGCGCCAGTGCTCGTACAGCAGACCTGACACAGGTAAGGTCGGCACCCCCCACCTGCAAACGCACGCCTCATTGCAAGTACAACAAGCATGGTGGGAGGGTACGACGGTATGATAAAGGCAGTAAGGTTATCAGGTACGAATGATCTACAACACCCACTATAAAAGCTCCTGCACCTCTACGGGGCAGGGGATCGCGAAAACGAAGACCGACCTTCCAAGCCGAGCTCTGAATCACCACTCATCCGGACGAGCTCCCGCTCTGTATCGAGAAGACCGCGAGGCGGGCGAGCTAGCGCACACGGGCCTGGACCAACAAGTGCTTGCCCACCAAAACTCGGAGGCGGAACTCATCCAGCGAGCAAGCATCAGATATTCCCCTATCATCACTAAATTCAACTATTGTCAATTTTGTGTTCTTAAAGGAGAAAACACAAAGATCAAAAGTTTGAGTGGCTGCTTATAAAGAAGATGATATATACTCAGAATAAATAGAACAATGCTGAGGCAGTCGACTGCAGAAAGGATCAACATATGCTTTGTTCTATTTGGGATCACTTCATCATTTAATGTTGATCCTGTTCTTTAGTTTGTTATTTCATCTCACTATATTTTCTTGGAATTTTACGGCAAGCTGGAAGAGCCTCTCTCCATCTGTGGAAGGGTTTTGGTTCACCTGGTTCCGGTACTCCAGTTCCTCATCTTCCAGCTTACTGTGAAGGAGTTGGGCGTCATCCCTTGCTTTCTTGCAGTCCTCCAATTCCTTTTGCTTCCTCTCTGTCTCAGACTGTATAAGCAAGACGGAACCATTACCACCAAAAACAGAGAAGCCTTTGGGAAAAACGAATTAACGAACGAACAAGAAAAGAAGGATCCAAGAAGCAACAAAAATCCGATCGATGGATTAGGCGGAGAAAGAACATGAACCTGGAGTTTCGCAAGGTTTCCCTCCTCGACGTCAATTGGGAACTAACACCATCCCGCTCCTCTTGAAGATGCCGACGGTCCTTTTGGCAGTCTTTCAAGCTGTTTCCGCAGAATCTCCAGCAAGTTGGACATTGCTTCTCTGATGAGTGGGGACAAACCCGAGGAATGAAGGAAACCTGCAAAGTAAGGATCGATCAAGGCAGGAGAAATTTGACGGCCCGAGAGACGATAGGAGAATTAACAGAAGAGAGGTGGGTTCAAAACCAGAGATGAAAGCCTCAAAGAAGAAGACAACTCAGAGAGAGAGAGAGAGAGAGAGAGAGAGAGACTAAGTAGTATGCGGACCAACAAACTCCGGGGCTTCCAACCGACAGAGCTAGTCGGTTAGTTCTTCGTTGGGCCCGTTGGGTGCGACTTGGGACCCACATGGGAGGTGCGTCGGGTGACCTGCGGCAAAGTTAGTGCTTTCAGCCAGTAGCTATTCGCCACGTCCTCCTCCGGTTTTGGCACGTTTGCCACGTTCCCACTCTCACAATTGGTTAGACTCGACTGACCCACTCGCAGACAAGCTGCGGGCCCAACATGGACGAAACGATGGGACCCACTTGGACAGCGTTTCGTGTTGTGTGTAGGTGAAACTTTGTCGTGGCTTTTGGGCAAGAAAGTGTTCCCGTTCGAGGCGATCGGAAAGCTCCGGCTTATCAGACAGCAAAATCTCCCCGTTCATCCATTAGCTATTTGCCACGTCTCCTTCAGAAAGCTCTGTAGGTGTAGTGGATCCGACTTCTCAACAGAACATACAGGAGAAAACGAGGGAATTTATCACCCGCTGGTTTACCTTCCTTGTGATTGGAAGTGATGAGGTAGTAAAAAGCCTCCTCATCCAAGAGCACCCTCTCGTTTATTCCCGCATCACTCAAACCCTTCCCTATCTTTTTCTTCCAGGTACGATTCTACAGTCTTTTCTCTTCGATCGAAGGGTGTAAGGTATGCCTTTGATTCCGATTATTTCGGCAACAAATTCTAGTACATGGATTCATATAATTGCTTGATGACTTTCCCTGGATTAGTTTTTGCGATTGCCGTTGTCTCATTCATCGCCTTTCCAAATATATGCTGTGATTCAAAACTGTTCCTTTTCGGGGTTAATTAGTATGAACAATTTTGCATCCTCGTTTTCTTCTCGGTTCAATTTGCTAATCGAAAATACTTTTCCTGATAAATTATTCTAGACGTCGTGAGAATGAATTAAAAAATTGCGGGCTTTAGGTGTTCGATTATCTTTTGTTGTTTAGTGGGACTTGTTGGATTTTTTATATTACTGCTCATCCGCTTGCATGTCGAAACGATGGGTAATGTGGGTTGGTGTTGTCCTAGACAACATAAATTGTGGGATAGAAATGTGCTGCCGAATCCAAATAATTGGGAAAAATAATTGTTTCGGATGTTGCCGATGTTTTTGCTTTCCCCTCTGCCATTGTCAACTGCAAAACTTGCAGTTATCTTATTTCCACAGAAGGCAGAAATCTGTACTCTTTTTCTTTAATTCTTTTAATCTTCTTATTGGTCCATTTTAGTGGCTTTGGAATTTAGCCCACCTTGTTGGATATACTGTTAAAGCTCTAGTTTGTGACTAGTACTCTCTCTTTAAAGGAAATTTTGTGATTAGAATTTAAATCTTCACTCGTTTCTTTTTGATTAATTGAGTTAGTGCAATTTGTGATGCCAAGATGCTGTTCTTGTTTTGTGAACGTAAAAGCTCTTTCTGAGACATTTCAGTTGCTTGTGTAAAAGTTCCTACAGTTTGTTGTGCATTACATGTTTGTAAAAAAGAACTAAAATTTCTTATAAATATCGTCTGATCTGAAATTCAATTATAAGATGAGACATATGAATGGCATTCTCCTTGCAGTCTGGAAGATTTTTGAGCAAGCATGAGTTGATTTAACTGAAGTCTTAAGTTGCATTAGAAGACCTTTTAATTCGATACCAATGAAGGATTGAAAGCCAAAGGTTAGATACAATAGTAGGTGGATATTAAGTTGCATGTGCTGAATAACAGTCCACTATGTGTGTTTCTTTTAAAGATTTTGTTTGAGGTTGGATTTCTTAAGCTAAGATAATAAATTGATTTAAGATGCAAAATTGGTATTTATTGATATGTAGGAACTAATTGATACTAGTCTTTTACTTATTTTCATGTTATGAAGTGTAAGGAAAGCAAGAAAGGGAACAAAGGCACTTGAATTGTTATGTTAGATATTAGAAATTTCGAATTTGACTGTGGAACAGTATTTATTGTCGTAGCTTTGTTGTTTGTTGTACCAAGGTTTGCACGATTGACATTGACTTGGGATTGATCATAAGAATTGTGACTTTGCTCATCCAAATGAGATCATGGAATTGGTTTTGTTGGAAATGATCAAAATTTGGTGGGATCGATAATAAATCAGCTAGAAATGAGCAGGAAATCTAACTGGACCGGCAGAGTCAACGAAAACCAATAATGGAGATAATGATACCAATGATGATGATGATGATGGTAATTGGGTTCTTGGCTGTAGTGATTGTCATACTGTGTTCTGGATGGCCTGCTGAATCAAACTGATGAGCTAACCTCAATATGTTGGATGGTCTGAGGTGCCAATCACTAAAATTTAACCTGTCAAAATTGTGAAAGGGATCATTGGGAAATTGGCCTTCCTCCTATGCTTAAATTGAAGTCAAAAGTGGGAGAAACACTCTGGAATTCTTGAACTGAGAGAGAGTCTAGTCCCTTATACTCACCTTGGAATTCCCCTTCTACACTAAGCTTTGTGCACTCTTGTAGTATGGTTATCTAACCCATCGCAGAATCGGATTGGTATGGGTTCAGTAACTTAGTCCACTCAGCTTACTCTCGTATGATCCAAATTTTCGTCAAAAATTATCCTTGTCAAGTATGGGTAGCTGTAACCTATTTCTATAAGAGATGTTGCAACTTGTAATGCATTATTCCATTAGTAGCCAGTGCCAGAACTAGTAAGCCGTGTATGCGTTATCCTAAATTACAAATTTTCTGTGACACTCTTTTCAATGCTTAAGATAAGCTTACATCTCTGATTAAACAGATCATGGATAAAAAATAAGCTCTTTTTCAGTTTTTCTTTCTCCAAGCTTTCCTGCTTGAGGGCTTGACAGGCTGATTGCTTAAACTGCATCTTTTAAGAATAAAGAACACCTAGAACCAATTGGCAGGATATCTCCTTTTTGTGGGCTGTCCAATGTGCACTACTTTGCTTGTAGTTTGTGCTCATGTTGTTCAAATGACCTTTACAGATGTGGACCTGAATGGTTGATAGTGTTGCTTTTTTCTCTTTTCCTGTAAAGAGACATTCCCTTTTGCCATACGAGTGTCAGCAGTTGTTGATTTTCTTATCCACTGTCTGTTGCTAAAGTTGAATTTCAACTTTTCTCATTTATAACTTGAAGAAGTTAGAAGATGCTTTGAAACACTGAAGAAGCTGGAGAAGGAACCGACGCAAGTTGATCAATATGAGGTTGTTTCATGTTGCATTGCATGCTTCTGCCGCATGTCTTGGGTTCTAGTTCTTTATGTCAACCATCTGGATTGCAGTACCAGGAATACTGCATTCTGATGGAACAATCAAATCGGAGACTGCTGGCACCAAAAGAAGGTCACTCCTCGAGTTACTGGAGCCTTTGGATTCACAAACTTGTTCATCTCCTGTTATCAGGTAGTGTTTGCAATTTGATTCTTTCTATTGAGATACGAACTTAACTCATTGGATTCTAGTACCACCATTTTCTACTTGACATGCAGCTGCTTCATAATCCATGCTGACAGTGGTGATGTATAATGACCCACTCTCTGGTCTTTAGGTTTCTTTTTATGTATTTCCTGCCAAGCAATCTAGAGTTTACACCCTCTATTCAAATATGTTGAGTGAATGACAAGTGGTATGATTGCACACTTGCCGCTGAAGGATGATTTATGGATCTCAATGTTATAAAGTTCAGAATTTATATATATATATATATATATATATATATATATATATAGCGCTATCCTGTCTCAATTTTGTTTTGTAGATGAATTTTACACCAATAGACTTTTGATCTGAGGGTAAATCAACCAACTCACAAGTTTGATTCTTTTCAATGAGGCTTATCTCCTCTTTTATCGTTTCATCACTTTTCATTATGTGATGCCTCTTGAAAGCTGATTGGATCACTATATGCAAACAGAGCAAAGTGAATTAGAATATTATCAGCTTCTTCTTTAGCATTTATAAAATAATGAAGATTAGTAACATAATCTTTCATTCATCCTGATTGTCTTTTATTTCTTTCAGAAGTTATATAGGAGTTGATGTTGATGTCGGTGTTGAATTTTTTTCTGAAATTGATGAGTTTTAAAGAATCTTTAGTTGGAGAAGGGTTTCCTCCGGATGTATTGGGCTCCTTTATTATTTGTTCATCTCTGTATCATGTTGGAATATAACTAAACTTTATGATTGGATATAATTTTATGATTGAATATGATTGACTTAGGAGTCTTAGTTAAGATAAGAGTCCATATTATAGCTGAAGTCAAAGTCTTAAGTTAATCCCTTTATAAATGAAGAGCTTATATAATGTTTTAAGCATACAATTGATATGGCAGATGGTGACCCGGCCGCCACGTCGGCCCACCCTCGGACAACTGGCCCACCGACGTGACCGACCCCACACGGGAGGCTAGCCATGCTCAAGTATGGGGGCGTCAGCGGTCGTACGGTCGGCCTGATGCAGGTAAGGCCGACACCCTTACCTACATACGCATGCCCTACCGCAAGGACGACGGGCATGGTGAAAGTGTGCGACAGCATGGTAAGCCACAAGGGCAGCCAGGTTGTCAGGTACGGATGATCTACAACACCCACTATATAAGCTCCTGCACCTCTACGGGGCAGGGGGATCGCAAAAACCAATCACTGAACTAACTTGACCGTCGGAGGGGTCACGTCGGGAACCTACCCGACCCGACCTCCTTGCAGGAACCGGCGCCCGACCTGACCTGTGGAGCCTCCTTCTGACCCGTGCCCCACCACCCCAGCAGCCGACTTCCCGAGCCGAACCCCTAGGTTCCTCCCGATCCCCGAGCTCCAACTCCGCACCGAGACAACCGCGGGCGAGCTAGCGCACACGGGCCTGAACCAACAGTGCTTGCTCAACAGACACAGAGGCGAAACACATCTACTAGGCAAGCACCAGATTTGACACAAACATAAAGGTAGCGGGACTTCCAACCTTTGTTACTGGAAGGTGCCCCGCTGACTCGAAAATCGACCCGAGCGGTAAGGTAGTAACCGCCCCGACTCTTGCAGAGGCGAAAGCACGCCATGAACAAGTCCCGAGTCGGGATAATCTCGGCTCCTCGGCACTCGCTCAAGAAGACGACAAGGTAGCGCCACGAGTTGGGCGCTACCTGGCTGGGAGAGATTCTCCACCACCTCAAGCATTCCTCGATGAGTGGGTGCAAAGGAAACCGGAGGCCGACCTCCAAAGCATCCACCGAGATGCACATGCCGGGAGCGTCCAAGCTATAAGGGCGCTGCCCGGGCTACGGAACATGCAGCCTGTATTCAGTCGGAATGCTATACCGCTCCCTAATCACGGCAAGTGACCCCTCGGTCACCGCCGTGTCGAGATCATGATCCGACATCATGACCTCCAAGTCCCTCAAAACCCTCGCGTCGACAGGCGACGGGGGTCCAGAAGACGCTCCCGAGGAACCGACCTCGGGATCACATCGACTTGTCTCCCCCGACCTCGGGGGAGAAACGACCCTGACACTACTTGAGGAGTCCGAGGAGGTCATCCCTACCTGTTCAAAAATGGCTACCGACTGAAGGGGCGAAGAGTGGCTAGGAAGGTCCGAGATGGAAACATGGAGGGGGCCAAATGAACAAGTGAGGTCTCTGCCAACCACACATCGAACTTATAGCGCCCAGGGGAGTCGTTTCAGCTTCCCGAGGCAAGATGGAGCGCCGCCACCTCGAAAGCCACCCAATGCATTAAATGCAGCATTACTCCGATCGAAACCCTAAGCGGAGGATAAAATATATATATATACATGATAATATAATAATAGTATAATAATATATATAATAACATATATATATATATATATTTTTACATAGTAATAATGAGAGGGTTCACCAGATAAGGGCGAGGGCGCCTGAGTTCACCCTCTCGGCCGAATCCGCAGATTTGCACCCGAGTTCACCCTCTCGGCTGAATCCGTAGATTTGCGCCCGAATTCACCCTCTCGGCCGGAAATTTACGCCCGAGTTCACCCTCTCGGTCGAATCCACAGATTTGCGCCCGAGTTCACCCCCTCGGTCGAATCCACAGATTTGCGCCCGATTTCACCCTCTCGGCCGAATCCGCAGATTTGCGCCCGAGCTCACCCTCTCTGCCGAATCCGCCAGATTCGCACCCGAGTTCACCCCCTCGACCGAATCCTCAGATTTGCGCCCGAATTCACCCTGTCGGCCGAATCCGCATATTTGCGCCCGAGTTCACCCTCTCGACCGAATCCGCAGATTTGCGCCCGAGTTCACCCTCTCGGTCGAATTCGCAGATTTGCGCCCGAGTTCACCCCCTCGGCCGAATCCACAGATTTGCGCTCGAGTTCACCCTCTTGGTCGAATCCGCAGATTTGTGCCCAAGCTCACCCTCTCGGCCGAATCCGCCAGATTCGCGCCCGAGTTCACCCCCTCGGTCGAATCCACAGATTTGCGCCCGAGTTCACCCTATCGGCCGAATCCGCATATTTGCGCCCGAGCTCACCCTCTCGGCCGAATCCGCCAGATTCGCACCCGAATTCACCCTCTCGGTCGAATTCGCAGATTTGCACCCGAGTTCACCCTCTCAGCCAAATCCCAGGATTTGTGCCCGAGTTTACCCTTGGCAAAAGTCATTCCAATTCCCGAGCTCCTGCTCGGTCGGATCAGCTCTTGCGACATCCCAATTCTCGAGCTTCTGCTCGGTCGGATCAGCTCTTGTGACATCCCAATTCCCGAGCTCCTGCTCGGTCGGATCAGCTCTTGCGACATCACAATTCCCGAGCTCCTGCTCGGTCAGATCAGCTCTTGCTGCACCATTCAAATTCCCGAGCTCCTGCTCGGTCGGATCAGCTCCGGCACTATTCAAATTCCCGAGCCCACGCTCGGTCGGATCCGTTCCGGCACCATTCTAATTCCCGAGCTCACGCTCGGTCGGATCAGCCTCTGCACCATTCAAGTTCCTGAGCTCTTGCTCGGTCTGACCAGCCCCTGAGCTCCCACTCGGGACTAGTCCAAAGCCACCACGGGCCAAGAAGCTAAGCACAAGACATCATCTTCAGCACCCTAATCGGGCACCTCGAGAAGGTCTTCCCGGGGGGGGGGGGAAGAATGATATGGCAGATAGTGACCCGGCCGCCACTTCGGCCCGCCCTCGGACAACTGGCCCGCCGACGTGGTCGACCCGACGCGGGAAGCTAGCCGGGCACAAGTATGGGGGCGCCAGCAATCGTACGGTCGGCCTGACGCGGGTAAGGCCGACACCCTTACCTGTAGACGCATGCCCTACCGCAAGGACGACGGGTAAGCCACAAGGGCGACCAGGTTACCAGGTACGGATGGTCTACAACACCCACTATATAAGCTCCTGCACTTCTACGGGGCAAGGGGATCGCAAAAACCAACCACTGAACTAACTTGACCGTCGGAGGGGTCACGTCGGGAACCTACCCGACCCGACCTCCTTGCAGGAACCGACGCCCGACCTGACCTGTGGAGCCTCCTTCTGACCCGCGCTCCACCACCCCAGCAGCCGACTTCCCGAGTCGAACCCCTAGGTTCCTCCCTATCCCCGAGCTCCAACTCCGCACCGAGACGACCGCGGGCGAGCTAGCGCACACGAGCCTGAACTAGCAATGCTTGCTCAACAGACACAGAGGCAAGCACCAGATTTGACACTAACATCATCGTTTAGTTTTTAGTTTTTTTTTTTTGTTGAAGATTTTATATTCTCTTTGATATTTTCTTCTATAATTTTTTTGTATGATGCCCAAATCATTTTAGCTCTAACAATTAGGCCTCAGATATTATGTGATGTCAGACTGCTGGGGTTATATTATGTGGTTTTTTTGCTGTTTGAAACTTTGGACATGTTCAGCTGTGACTTATTGCAGATATTTATTACTATTGGTCAAAGTATAGTTCAAAGATGTCGATTCTTTCAAGGGGGCAATTTAGATCTCATCAAAGTCTGAGACTTGAATGATCACCACCCACCCCCATTTATGCATGTGGAACAATTAGAAGGTAGACTTCATCTTTGCGGCTATGCTGTTGCTCCGCCGACATGCTGACCGGGATACGGACATGGGAAGCGTCAACCCGACGGAGTCCGATTTGGGTATATGGTCTACTTTTGCCTGCTTCCGTGTCAACAACCAATTACTTACGTGGCGCTGCAGCGTGACAAGGAGACCTACCAAGCGAGTGATGTCATATCCTGTCGCTTACGTAAGACACGCGATACCCAAATCGATCAAAACGGGTGCTACCCAACCCGAGCTCGCGGCTCGTCCGATTCAACGCCGATCCGACTCGGTTTCTCCTGTCTTGATTTGGCCTCACTTCTTTTCCACGGATACTACCAACAAAGACAGCGTCTTGTGGGAACGCCAGAAAACTTTTTTAAGTTGATGCGGTTCTCCCCACTTGCCCCGCGTCTCATCTCCTTCATTACGATGTCGGTAACCCACCGCGGCGGGCCGGAGTGACCCTCCCCATTCACACAAACTTGAGGAAGGAATTCTACCACCAAGCGAGCTTCTAGATCAACGTAGCCTTCCCACATAGTGAAGATGTCAAGCACAGGTGGAAGTTTCTGTTGGTCTCCATCCAGTTATCGTATTAATCTCCTGCTTTCCCTCTTCGGACCGTCGTTTGGTCTACGAGACTTGCACCACCGGCGCAAGTCAAATATCGCAGTGGGAACTGGCGGAACCGATTCGGGATCGAGAGCATCTCCTAAAGTGACAGCATCGAGGAAGAAGTCTGCCATTGATGTGAGCTTGATCGTGTTTTTGTGTAATCTTCGCCGTATCAAAGAGCATCTCCGGCCAGCCGTCGGCATGAACATAAACGACTTGGTTTTGCAAGTATGAATGGGGCTGGGGCTCTCATCATCATGAGATTTCAATCAGATTCCAAGCTGGTAGAACAGTAGCAGGTAGTAGTGTGAGAGGAACACAAAAGATTTGGATCTTCTGACATGTATGTATATATATATATATATATACCGAGCAGGTCTTTATAGGTTGAATCAATTCCTTTAGTTGCTATCACCTTCTTTATTTTTTTATTTTTTATTTTTTGCCAAAAGACACCATCAGTTTCCCTCAAAATAAGAAAAAGACACTATCAGGAACTATTGCACACCCCTGAAAACTCCATGGCTTTTTTTGTTCTTCTGATTCCAAGCACCTGCGAAATGGAAAATGATCTCTGACAATATATAGTATATACCACCAATGTGTGCTACCCTGCATTGAAGCCTTTTTCGACGGTGTGGAGTTTCTCTAGTTAAGTAGGGAAGAGAGAGGGAGAGGAGATGTGACATTTTGAAGCAATTCTCCAATCGTTGTTCCTTTTTCTCTATCTATGCATGACACGATCAAGCTTCTTTTTTGAGCCCCTGTAACTACTTCTTTTGCAGGTTGGATCTTCCAGGTTTCTGCTTTGCTCTCGCTTTCCTTAGGATCCAAAGCCAGGCCAATGAAAGAAGGGAGACTATGACTGTTCATGAATTGATACCAAGACCAGCTCAAAGCAAGTCCTCATCTAAAAGCATATTGGGGAAACAAAAAGGCTGCATGAAAAGCAACATAAAGATGGCCAAAAATGAGCCTCTCAATCCCACTAGAGTTCAAAGTACATTTGAGCCTTTGGCATACCTTTGAGAAAGTACAGCTCTACACATAACCAACTCCTCCAGCAACAGGAGGAACATTAATGTGGCCACCGGAGGAGGCCACCCTCATTGATGGACTCATCTACCCTAAACCCCACGAGGATCAAATGGAGAACATACAAATGGTCGTTTCGACGACTTGATCCAAACGAGATGGTCCATTATGGCCAACTGCCCGTCCTTGAACACCTCCCAATGTTTTGGATTTGCTCAAAGCCATGCATGTCGTGTTCCGGCTACAGGAAGAGCCGAGAAAGACGACGGACTACTCGCAGTCGAATCTCCTACATGGCATGGCATGAAGATTTATTTAGTGTTTCGCTCCGACCTCGGCGAAAAAGGCGCATGTCATGCATTCTTCTTTTCCTCCACGCCTGTTACTGCATCATTCCGGCATGTTTCAGCCAGGATGTGTTGATCCCGCCGCCGAGAAATCTACACGAAGAGTTGCCACAAATAGATCACGGTTATGATGGCATGCAAATCTACCGCGCGGCATTACTCATGACCGTCGGAAGGCCGTTCTGTGGTGTGAGATGTAGCGTGCTGGGATCTATCACAGCAGCAGACTACGAACAATTCTGAGGAGCCTCTAAAAGTCCAACGCCAATCTAGAGAGATCAGTAGTGGTACGCGTTCTCATCGGAAAGGAGGAGGTCATGTTAAAATGGTGTTTGACTTCCGCTCACGGTCTTAGAAAAATAGATGCACCAACGCCTGTTTAAGCGACTGAGCTGGTATCTCAGTTAAGACATTTGATTTGTGCATTAAAAAGATTTGGTTTCACGTCCAATTCTACGTGTGAATCGTAATATATGTCATTTAATGTAATGGAAATATATTCCAATTAAATAAGTAAAAAAAAAAAGGGGACAACTACGAAAAATGAGTCCAAAAAGAAGTCAATGCACACCGCTATCATAAATGCGCCTTGCCCCGCCCCTCCTCTCTCTCCATTCCCAGCGACGAACGAGGAAGCGGTGGGTGGGTGCTGCTGCCTGCAGGCCGAACACCCTCTTCTGTGGCGACAAACATCTCCTTCCAACATAAAGCTTAGCAAAGCCTTCCTACTCCCGCTTATTTTTAACTTAAAACCCATACCAAAACCAAACCCTCTCTCCTTTGCTGCTCGTCTTCTTCTTCTTCTTCTTTGCGACGAGAAGCTCACTATGTGTAACGGGGCGATCCCCGGTTCTGCTGCACCAAGCCAATGCGACCACCACGATGAGCCGCATGGCCTCCTCACCGCCCCCCTGGTGGTGGTGGAGAAGCCGGCGTCGGAGACACAAGCAGAGGTGGCACTGGCGCCGGTCCTCACGTCGAAGCCTCGCGGCTCGGTGTCCCTGGCGCTTGTGGAAGCTACGTCCGTCTTAAGCCTCGCGCTGCCCATGGTCCTCACTGGGCTGCTTCTCTACTGCCGTTCCATGGTCTCCATGCTCTTCCTCGGCCGGCTCGGTGATCTCGCCCTCGCCGGTGGCTCCTTGGCCATCGGTTTCGCCAACATCACCGGTTACTCCGTCCTCTCTGGTCTGGCGATGGGCATGGAGCCTATCTGCGGTCAGGCTTTCGGTGCGCAGCGCCACCGACTCCTCGGCCTCGCTCTCCACCGGACCGTTCTCCTCCTACTCTCTGCCTCCGTCCCCATCGCCCTCCTATGGTATTACATCCGTCCTCTGCTCCTCCTCGTCGGCCAGGAACCGGCTCTTGCCGCCGTCGCAAGCTCTTACCTCCACGCCTGCCTTCCTGACCTTCTCCTCCAGTCGTTTCTCCACCCTCTCCGCATTTACCTCAGGACCCAGTCCATCACGCTCCCGTTGACTGTGTGCGCGGGACTCGCCGTCGTGCTCCACCTACCCATCAACTACCTCTTTGTCTCAGTTCTCCGCCTTGGCATCGGCGGCGTCGCCTTGGCCTCTGTTCTGTTTAACTTCAACGTGGTAGTGTTACTTATTGGTTACGTCTACTTCTCCGGTATCCACCGAAGCACCGGTGGACTCACCTTCAGCTCCGAGTGCCTTAAAGAATGGAGGTCGCTTCTGAACCTCGCCGTCCCCAGCTGCATCTCGGTGTGCTTGGAATGGTGGTGGTACGAGATCATGATCATCTTGTGTGGTCTTCTCTTAAACCCACAGGCCACTGTTGCTTCCATGGGCATTCTGATCCAGACCACCTCACTCCTCTACATTTTCCCGTCGTCTCTAAGCTTTGGCGTGTCGACACGGGTCGGCAACGAGCTCGGCGCGAATCGCCCCGACAGAGCGCAAAGGGCCGCAACCGTCGGGATGTCATGCAGTTTCGTCGTCGGCCTCCTCGCGTTGGGATTCGCTTTCTCGGTGCGCCACGTGTGGGCCAAGATGTTCACCGGCGACCCGGCTATCCTCGATCTCACCGCGTCCGTGCTACCGATCCTTGGCCTGTGCGAGCTCGGAAATTGCCCGCAGACCACCGGGTGCGGGGTGTTGAGAGGAAGCGCCCGACCCAAGCTCGGCGCCAACATAAACTTAGGCTCATTCTACGCCGTCGGCATGCCGGTAGCTGTCGGGCTGGCGTTCTGGACGCCGCTCGACTTCAGGGGCCTCTGGCTGGGGCTGCTCTCGGCGCAGGCGACCTGCGTCGTGTTAATGCGCGTCACCATCGACAGCACCAATTGGGATGCGCAGGCCGAGCGGGCGCAGCTGCTAACCGGCGCTGCCATCGACGACGACTACAAAGAATCATTGCCAAAGACTAAGAATCCAACAGGAGGAGACGAGACCGATGTCAGCGTAAAGATTGAGCGATGAGTCCCCCGCGCATCGTTCCTTTTTCCCTCTGATTTCTCCAATTTTCGTATTTTTCCTGATGCAACAAACATCAAAATTACAGAGCACGCAGTATTTTTAGGTTTGTATACTATTTTTAATGAGATTCTTCATCCAACTTTGACTGTCAACACGTAACAATGACGAGAGCCGGCAGCGTCGAAGACTGAGTCAACCGGCCTTGGTTGTACCAACCGGTCCTCCAACACCGCCATCTGGGTTGATTTGGCTTGTCTCATGTCAACGGTTTGACTCTCAGACCCGGTCAACCATTGCTGGTATTTTCTTCGGCCGGTGGGCCCCACATAACGCCGGAACTTTCTTCTGTCCCGTTCGATCCTTTGCGTTTCTTCCTCGCTGGTCATTGCCAAGGAAGAAAACCATGGCAGAGAGCCAGGTGGCATTTGCAGGTAGGCGGCACTGTTGATTTGCTTTCAAGCAAACGGTACGAATGTGATTGGCCCAGTCCTTCAACCACAGCAAATTATATCTGGATGACGCCACCCCCTCCGCCGCTGAGATGGTCTTCCAGACCTCCAAGGGTCATCATCGACGGGCTCAGGAAGAGACTATGATGCGGAATCTCGAACATGATCTCTGAGTAATATAAAGAAACGATTCCATTTATTAATGCTCGAAGCTGGCCAATCGCTGATACCACTCGCGGCGTCGTCGTCGTATCCTTAACAAATACGTGGATTAATGGCGATGCAGATTTATTTTAAAGCAGCTCATCCAATCGTAGCGGCGCTGATGAGGTCAGAACTCATCACCCATTGCTTCTTGCGTTGATTTTAGATTCAGTGGCGGCTACTTTTCGATTGTTATAATGCTTCAGATCGGATGGATAAAACTTGAGAAAAAACTGTGAAGCCAAAAGTAATCATATTACATAGTGCAGAATATAAAACGCTAAACTAAGCTCGGTCGGCGCATGGCGAAACAGGTAACGTTGGTGATCGAAGAACAACTTCCATGTCAAAGCCGGCACAGTGTGGCCGTCAGTACCGAATGATCGAAGAGGAGGATGATGACCGCTCGACATCAACAGCTGGCTCTCAACGACGCCCGGCTCCGCCCCCATTGGAGAACGCAGAATATACTAACGCCTGGTAGCTGCTTAAACTAATCCGCCTGCTTCCTATCGATCGAACATCGAGGATCGCTGACTTCACCGTTCGATCAAGAGCTCGTCTTCCCTGGATTGCGTGGAAGCTTTCTGGGTAATACACGTCCAAGGATTGCTTTGTTTTTGTCTGTTCATTACGCCAGCATTTGCATTCTCAACGGTGACATGCAGATGAATGAGAAGAGGATAACTCATAGCTCCGAACGCAAGCACGTTGTTCTACGTGTTCTTTGACTTCTTCCCCGAGAGAGAGAACTATTCCATGGCTGCTGAAGAGAGAAAGGTTTCCGGCTAAGCGTAAAATGTGATGTGAAAGACTCACTATAAATCCAACCAAGACGGTCGGTCACTCGGGGAGTTTTATTTGGTCGGAAACGGGACGTGCCAAATGACTCTATTATTCTTAAGTCATTTATTGATATTTATTTTATATCAATGACATCAGATTAAGTTGGTGTGAACCGGTGTCACGCTGACACAATTATGTTGATGATTAGTGTTGTGAAATTTTATGTCGTTGTCGAGGAATCAATACTGATTGGTTCCGATCATGTGCATAAGTTCGTTTGTGTCAGTCGGAAAGAGACGAGAAAGCTCGAGAGAGATCCATTAGGTCTCGAATGTGCGTCTCGAGATGCTATTATTCGGTGGCTCTCGTGAAATCATGTACGAAGGTCTAATCAGAGTGAGAGCGCCCAATGTGACCCATTATTTATCCTATCACCTAGTTTATGTATTGATATTATTTAATTAATCATCATTTTACTAATACATAAATTAATAATATCAAGAAATCCTTATTAATCCACGAATGATAAATTGAAACAAAGCTAAAACAATCCCATACATAGAACACTTTGACACTTGCTTTGGTTTAGTTTAGGCCAAACATATTAAAATCCAAATATTTACTTCATTTTTGTATCAGATAAGTATAGTGTGGTCACTTGGCTTATTTTGTCATGGCAAAAGTAGAACAGTATAATACATTTGGTTCTCTTCAGAGGTCTGCCTAGTTCAAATCCATAGAGGGATTACATCCATCCATGACAAGAATATAAAAAAGATATGGTATGACTGATATAATAAAGAAGTAAAGTATGTTTTGACTATAAAAAAAAAAGAAGATTGTCAATGGAGGGATGATTATCTATGACTTCTTGATTAGTCTAATTCGATTTTGAATATTATGCAAGAGTTCGAAAATAATTGAGAGGGTGGGTTAGGTGTTCGTCGAGATGTCGATCGATATGAAGATTAAAGTCGAGTGAATTGTGACTCAATCTATTCGATACTTAAGCTAAAATTAAGATAAAAAATAGAGTTAGGAGTGAACAACAACTAAGTTTTGTAATAGGCTTTGTACGAGGTTGGGCCAAAAAAAATATTCTATGATATAAATACAATATTCTATTTGAGGTTATGTTTGGGGTAATTTTTTTACTATCCCACGTTGATTTATAATACATATATATATATATATATATATATATATATATATATATATATATATATATATATATTATTTTGAGGAAATTATTTATTTATTTATGACGGAAGTGATGGATTTGGTAGCTGGCATTTGAGTGAGTGGAGTTCGCGTGGCGGTGGTGGCGGGATGGTGCACGTGAGCGCCCCCCTATCCGCCCCTTTCTCCCTCGTCTCCTCGGCTCCTCGCGGTCGTCGCCGCGCCTCTCTTCTCCCCAAACTCGCTCGCCGGCGCTCAATCAGTGAGTCTTCTTCCTCTGCTCCAATTCATGTGTGTTGTCGATCGCTGGCTTCGTCGATGGATCGAAGCCCGTAGTTTCCACGTGACCTCGTGCAAATTCTTTTCTTTCCCTCCGGATACTTGTTGTTGATGTCCTTGCCCATCTTCTTCGGTAAATTTCGACTGCCTGAATGCATAAAATGATCGCTATCGATGCCTGTTGGCTTCAACAAATACTTTCGCTAATGTACTATATCACAACTATCTCAATTGTAGAGACAACTTGTTAGTATTTCTGCTACATGATTGGAACGCACATCTTTATGACACCTCTTATGAACCACTTGGCAATCTTACTATATCATAATAGCTTTTTATGTTAGCTATCAATTTATATGTCCTCTTATGAATTATGATTATATGTTATGCTAAAAGCGAAAAAAATTGAAAACTTGTGAACCATGTATCTAATGTCAACATTCCTTTGCTTGTCACTGTTATCTAATGCTAATAAATTGTGGTCTCAAATTTCATGCTTGTTATTAGCTCTACATTAGTTGGTGATTAACTACTCCAAGGAATTATCCTCACAAATCACACTGTTATCACACTTTTGCATGCAGTTTACTTCAGTAGTATGACAACATAAAATTTGTAGTTTAACCCACACCTTGCTTGTATTTTCTGGTTGATGTACCTGCTCTATGTATATTCTTCCTGTGAAGGATTTTGTAAAATATTTCACTCTGTTCCCAACTGTCAGTGGCATCCTTGGGAGATGATCCAATTCGGGAATGGATTCTTACAGAAGGAAAGGCTACACAAATTACAAGAATCAGTCCCATTGGTGGTGGCTGCATTAATCATGCAAGCCGATATGACACTGATTCTGGTTCCTTCTTTGTGAAGACAAACAGGCATGCCACTTCATTGAAATTATTCTAGGGTCAATTTGCATACTCTAATATCTTTTGCTATCTCATTGCGAGTATGTTCGTCTTACCATATAACAAAGTTGCACATAGTTTTATTAATGAAATACTGGTGAAAAAGTATGAAAACATTATGAATCTCTTGGATTATTTGCTTCTTACAGTGTGCACATCTTATTGGATGATATGCAGCCAAGCCTTATTTGTCTGTAAAGTATTTCCATTATTTATAATTGGCTACTAAAATTCTAATTGTGTAAGTTTGAATATAATGTATGTGCAAGCAACCATTTCTCCATATCCATTCAGTTAATTATTGAAGATCTACCCTACTGAATATAATTGAAGTCTTTTTGGTTGGTAATTTTCTAGTGTTTCTACTTATTAGTTTTACTGCTTATGGAACATTGTCTTTATGGTTGACATGCATAGCTTATCATACATGTTCTATGATCTCTTTTGTGGCAAAAGAAAATTTCTTTTTGGTTTGACTATTGTCTTTGCATGCTCTAATTAAGCTAACCTTTTATTTCTGTTATGTCTCAGAAGAATCGGACCATCAATGTTTGAAGCAGAGGCCCTTGGTTTGAGTGCAATGTATGCCACCCAATCAATTTGTGTTCCTATGCCATTTAAGGTAGTAAGCCTGTGTCCTTAACCCTTCTTATTTTTGAAGTGCCTTTAGCGGGGAATGGAAACAATATCTTCTAATGTGTAGGTTGGACCTTTACCAACAGGTGGTTCTTTTATTATTATGGAATTTATTGAATTTGGGCCTTCCAGGGGAAGTCAGGTGACACTAATATTATACAGTACTTTACTAAATAGTTTTTATTATTCTCAGTGCTGTTTAACCAGATATCTTTCTTCAGTCAGTGTTAGGAAGAAAGCTTGCGGAAATGCATCAAGCTGGAAAATCTAGTAAGGGTTTTGGTTTTGATATTGACAACACTATTGGCAGGTGAATTTTCCTTTAATGTTCTTTGTCGGAAATCAACTTTCCTCATGACTTTTGCTATCCGAGTGAATGAAATTGCATATGTACAAATAGTTGTTTCTTTGAAATCTGTGAAGTTGTCTTGGGTTAATCTTCTATGATGTGTGTTCAAGGCAGGAACAGCTGTGCTTCTCCTCTTCCTTTACTGTTTTTCTATCTCCCCATCATTTTTACATGTTATATTTCTGCTGTTCCGTTACTTTGTTGTACAGATAAATTCTTGATTACAATGTTCTGATATCTTTAATTTCCATGCTGCAGTACTCCCCAGATAAACAGTTGGTCTTCAGATTGGATTGAATTTTTTTCCGAGCATAGATTGGGGTACCAACTAAAGTTAGCATTAAACCAATATGGGGACTCTGCAATATACGAAAAAGGTACCATGGTGTTAAAAACGACATTATGCCAATTATTCTTGGTGTTAGCGATATTATATGCTCCACTAAGTATTCAGAACAGAGAGTAGACAAAATATTCTGTATTGTTCCATGAACATGCATTTTATATATGTTTGTTTTACTGAATGGTATACATCGACATTAGAAGCTAATGAATGGAATAACTTGGTTGAAGTGTTCATGTGGATGCTCGTTTAGTAATTTAATTGCTTAAGTCTGGTGATCATAAGTATATCCATGTTAGAAGTTCTTGTTATGTTCCTTGACTTTCCTTAGAGTGGGCTGCAATTAAGGGTAAGGCAAATCTTGCCATTGGTAAAAAGGAACTTTGCCTGATGCAATTTAAGGTATCAAGGATTTGGTAACAAGGATATAAAAAGGGGATACAAGATTAATGATATAAACCTCATTATTGGATAATTTTCTAGGTTGACATTTGCGTTCACCTTGACTTACCACATGTGATTTTCTACCATTTGCTTAATCATGTCAAATGCATTTATAAATTTAAGTGAATATCACGTTGGAAGTTCTCCACTGAAAATTCTATGAGTTCAGTTCCAGTCCTCTTCAGTAGTCTTGATCAGAAGCCTTGCCCCACAGTGAAAAATCTACAACTATTCCATTGTTAGAGAACTTCCTAATGTTCATCCATTAGTTTGAGATCTTTGATCAGAAGCCTTGCCCCACCAGTTGAATTTGAAAAATGTTTGCAAAGTAGTCTTTGAATTTTTTTTCACCCTTTTTCATTGGTGATCTTAAGAAAAGTGTTAAATATGTTTTTTGTCTTTCCAAATTAACAGGTCAAAGATTGATGAAAAATCTGCAACCTCTTTTTGAAGGAGTTGCAATTGAGCCATGCTTACTTCATGGAGACCTGTGGAGTGGTAATATCAGCTCCGACAAGAATGGGGATCCTGTTATATTGGATCCAGCATGTTACTGTAAGTTCAAAGTTGCATAAAACATCATAGTTTATCATAATTTCTTATTATTATTCGTTTTAATTTGTAGGGCCTCAATGTGTGATATTTAAGTATTTGTGATCTTTTTTCAGAAAGTGCTTATACAAAAAATCTTAGTCAAAGCAAATTGTACGTGCACAAGAATAATTACCCAAGTAAAAATAAAGGACATATCTTTCTTCTGGATCAACTTTTTTATACATACGTACAAGTACAACTAGTAAAAAAAGTTCATTTCTTATTTAATTGCAGATGGTCACAACGAGGCAGAATTTGGAATGTCATGGTGTGCAGGATTTGGAGGATCCTTCTATTCTTCCTACTTTGAGGTTCCATTCTTTCTCTCCACAAAGATCAAACAGGAATAAATACAATTTTCAACTCTGCAAACTGAAACATCGTACTGAAGTTTTTATACAGTTATTTTTGCATGCGTGGTGATAGTTATACTAACATAAGTTCGTCACATGTCGGTGCCTTGGTGGTTGTTTAGTTGCAGATATCGACAGATAATTACCATATTAAGATGATACAAAGGTGGTCTGAAAATAAATATCCATTTATGTTAGTCATTTCGGCATGTCAATAGTATTTTCTCAGAGATGCATGAAATGTTGAGTTACCTCACGTCGAAGCCCTCCGACCGTGTCTTCCTATTGCTGCTAGTTAAGTACTTATCGCAGAAAATAGAAATATGAAAAGAACTAACTAATTGCAGGAGCATGGAACTTTGCATGATTTGGTAATGTAGGAGCCACATTTCATTTTTCGTTTCATGAAGTTGTAGTGGGTACGGTTTTGTCATTTCTCTTGACTGCTTTGAACAAACTTGTTCAGGTGATGCCAAAACAGCCAGGCTTCGAGAAGAGGAGGGATCTCTACATGCTCTACCATTACTTGAATCACTACAATCTATTTGGTTCAGGTTACCGCTCATCAGCTATGTCGATCATAGATGATTACTTAAGGATGCTCCAAGTGTAGATGCTCCCACTGAATCATTGAACCTGTAAAGTGTAAGTGCTTGGAATTCAGTCTATTAGAAACCCGTAGCTGCTTGTAAATTCCACTGTAATTGTAAAGTGTAGATTCTTTGGCCACTATGCCACTTTGATTGTTGTGTTGTTCAAGAAGGAATGGTTCCGTGTGCAAAGAATCAAGATTGTGAAGCTAATATTTTTCTTATCAAATATAATTGCTTCTCAGGAATTTGTTTTCTGGCAAAATCATATATATATATATATATATATATAATCTTGATTTAGTTTAGTGAACGAATTTACAATATTAACGAATTGGTGTTCGGGATTTATAATAGTAACTCTCATCAATAATGTGTTGGTTTAGCTCAAAATGTTTTTTTTTTTATAAAGTATGTTGTTGTGTATGTATCTCTAGTTAATTATAAAGTATCTCTTTTAGTTAGATATGTTTAATATTCTGATTTTTATACTTTAAAAAGTTATATTGGTATCTATAGTTATGAAAGTAAAATATTTAAGTCTATTTACTTTAATATCATTTATTTTATTAATAAAAATATAAAAATAAAAAAATAATTTTAATATTTTAATTATTGATAACGAACGTTGTTGGTGGTTACGTCGTTGGGAGTCGTAGGTCACCTCTTGTTGTAGTTATTCTTATTTATAATAGTTACTTGTAACACTCAACATTGTCGTCGTTTGTCATTATTAATATTATTCGTCATCACGAATGAAAACATTAAAATTATTTTTTATTTATATATTTTTGTTAATAAAATATATGGTGTCAGGATAAATAAATTTATATATTTTACTTTTATAACTATAAATATATCAATATAATTTTTTAAAATATAAAAATTTTAAATTTTAGAAAAAATATAAAAAAATAATTAATCCGCTCTCGACGGACACAGATCACTGGTTCTGAGCAAAATGAAGCGTTGTTATCGATGTTTGGCTCAGCTTTGAGGGGCTGACGCGTCGAATCTGCCGTACGTAAGCTATAAAACATATGCTTCATATACGTGTCACCGAGAGTCGGGAGGGGCCCACTAAGGAGTGGATAGCCGCACGTGACACCTATTTTTGGATAAGGCTGAATCTGCCTCCGGTTTCCGGTTTTCTGCATCCGGTTCTCCAGTCCACTGAACGCCGTACCGTTCCGTGACGGCGGTGTCCTGTTACTGAAAACGGTTCTCCATGTGTAGGTCCGGTCAATTGCGGTGCACTTATCCCTGCGTCCTTCCAGATGAATGAACGGCGAGGGATCGGGACCTTCCGACGCAGCCAAATGGTGGCAGGCGAGTCGGAGTCCGAGTCCGACCGTCGTCATCCACATCAATGACCCCTCCCAAGTCCGGACGAGGTCGGATTTGTCGAAGACAAAAGGGAAGGGAGAACGAGTCCAACCCACGCTCTAAAGCTGGATCCCCTGCTCGCCCAACCTGGCACTCCGCGTGCCGCGTACGACAGCGACCCCCGGTCTTTCCCGCCCCCAATATATAACCACTCCCTCAGCCCTCCCTCGGACCCGTCAAACGCACTCCTCAGCAACAGCAACAACAGCAACCGAAGAAGAAGGTGGGAATGGATAGCTTCAGCAGCGACTCGTTGGACTCGCAGTTGGCCCGGAGGTCGGCGGCGGCGGCGTCGGACGAGGAGGTGTCGTACGCGACGGTGTCGTCGGCGCCGCCCAAGAGGCGGGCGGGGCGCACCAAGTTCAGGGAGACGCGGCACCCGGTGTACAAGGGGGTACGCCGGCGCAACGGGGACAAGTGGGTGTGCGAGGTGCGGGAGCCCAACAAGAAGTCCAGGATCTGGCTGGGCACCTTCCCGACCGCCGAGATGGCCGCCCGGGCGCACGACGTGGCCGCCATGGCCCTGCGCGGCCGCTCCGCCTGCCTCAACTTCGCTGACTCCCCGTGGCGGCTCCCCGTGCCGGAGTCGTCCAGCCCCGCCGACATCCGCAAGGCGGCGGCCCGCGTGGCCGAGGCCTTCGTGCCACGGCCGTCTTCCGAGACGCCCGAGCCAATGCAGGAGCGGATGGCGACGGCGCGGGCGGCAGCGGACGATCCCTTCTTCGTGGAGGACGGCCTCAACTTCGGAATGCAGGGGTACCTGGACATGGCAGAAGGTTTGTTGATCGATCCCCCGCCGCCGCCGATGGACTACGAGGACGACAGCGACGGCCTTGTGCCCCTGTGGAGCTATGCCGTCTGAGACCTGATGGGAAAAATACTGTGTACATTATAGACGAAAGATTGCTTGGTGGCCGGAAATGGTGGCCACTGTAGCGCCTCTGCTCTAAATTAGGGGTAATAAGTCTGATGAAGAGGAACTCATTCAAACAGAGGAGGGGAGGGAAGCTTGGCAAGAGTTCAACTAGTCTTTGTTTACCGAGTAATGTATAGTTAGGGCGGTTTTGAGGGTTAATTTAATGAGAAATATTACCTTCTATGGCTTATCATGTGTCACCTCTACACTGAGATAAGGTTCCAGAAAAAAGACAAGAAAAGAAAAAAAAAAAAGGTGAGGTGGCAGGCCTTCATTGGTGAGAAGCAGAGGTCCCATAATCACACTATCAACAGGATCATACTGGACTAAACAGAACTCCATTTCGTCTACTACATATATATCCACTTTTCTCTATCTTATCTCAAGAGAGTAGGGCGGCGAATGGAGTGAGAGAGAGGGTACTCCATGTCGGCTCTGTGACGCATCTATGAGAAGTCGGCATGTCCTCTGCCATGTCATGGCGGTTCTGATGTGCTGTGGGGGAAGCATCGTCCAAAGGCGCCGCCATTGCGTTCGTGGGGTCCCGACTCCAATGTGATCCGTTGAACTCGGCTGCTCGTGGGAACGTTCCCGAGGAGACGGCTGCTTCGGATACTGCGGTCGTTGGCAGTTCTATTAGTGGTGCGATCCACATCATTCCATTATTAAAGATCATGTCCCACGTACGCCCAATCTGGGAACTCACTTACTCCCTCTTTTTCCTTTTTTTTTTTTTTTGTTCTTTGCATCCTCGCTTGCGGAGGCGTTGGATTAAATCGATGCCATCACAGTTTTGGTCCATTTGAAAACCTGTAATTGGATTTCTTCTGTGCATAAACGTAATGGGTGGAGACACAAAACGAGTACGAGATGAGTGTTCATGAGATAAAAGATGTTTAAAAAGAAAAAAAAATCAAAAGATCACTTAATCCCTAGCATTAGACTGATCGACGTATATCTACCTAAGAAAATAAGACTAGAAGCTTCTGAGCTTATTGTCGAGAGGCTACGTGTAGATGATATCCTTTTAGACAATAACAGTTCAATGCTACTGTTGATGATTATTTTCATGACAACGTCTCCTTCTACCATTAATAATAATTTATTTTTTTTAAAATTTAAATTATACATATTATTGTATCAATGATTTAGTGTGAATCAACATTTATTAACTTAAATTTGATGAAAAAAACTTATATGTTATGTTTTTTAAAATGTAATGATCATTTTGGACACAAGTAAATCATAAAGGTTTAAGTAGTTTATAACCAAAATTATACAAATTAAAATGAATCTTTTCTAACTTAAATTATTCTTATTATTATATTAATATCTTCTTATGAATTTAACATGTCAATGTAAGCAGACTTGATAGAAAAAACGTATATGCTATGTTTTTTAAAATATAAAAAAAAAATTTATACGAATAAACCATAAGGATGTAAATAGTCCATGACCAAAATTATATGAGCTAAAATGAACATCAACCCAAAAATATATATTGCCATCAATAAGAGCTAAATGCAGTACCATGCCACAAGATTTTGACAGAAATTTTTTTTGAATATTGATAGAGGATTTGATGACACTAAAGAAATTTGGATATTGATAAAGGATATCAACTCCAAGGATGAATAAAAATTGAAAAACAAAGGGAAAAAAATTAGAACATTATTCACCTATCAACAAAACGATATAGAAAAAGACAAGTAAAAGAAGAATTACATCCCAAACGATCAAGAAAGGAAAATGAGTTTCGTAAGCTCTTTGCTAACTCTTACCTAGATTTCTTCGTGATAGTTGATGTCCGAAACTTTGCATCTTCATAGACGAAGCTCCACCATAGATATGCAAGAGGGATGTTGGTGGCATGCCACACTGCATGGGAATCGACGTAACCCTTGTAAGGTGGAAAGTCGTACAACTCCAGAAGAATAGCCATGGCACCACCAATGACAATCGCCCATATCTTGAAACGCGACGGATGATGAGTTATCCCGGCCCAGACTGCCCAGAAGAGCAACTGAGCAATGCCCATGGTGATGCAAACTTTCATGTTAAGACCTGCAGAACAGGGTAGTGCCAGTTTCAGACTATATTCCCTCCTAATAACTTTATGATGAACAAGCTGTCTATCAGATCTAGCATTCAAAGTTAGTAAGTCCCTGCATGGAAAACTAAAGTTTGCATCCCAATTTGCAGCAGAAGATTTATGATGAACCACTTGTAAGTAATGATAACAGGAATCACTTTGATATTGGCCATCTTGCACCAAGGAACTTGAGGACCTCAAAAAGCACAAAAATTATAAATAATTAGAGATACAGGCTCTGGAGGCCTACATATACAAGAAAAAGTAGCAAATCATCTGCAGGAATCTCACAGGAATTTTCTCCATATGTCTACTATTGTTGTTATTGCAACTATCAAAGAGTATCTAATAACAGATAAGCACTCACCATAGTCCAGTTCATAGAAGTTGAGATATAGGATATGTGTCGTCAGAAAGGCCAACAGGGGGGCAGCAACCATTACTCTTGAAGCCTCATTCTTCACATTAAATGTTCGTAGTACAGCCAGAATGAGGGAGAACCCAAGTAAAGCCAGGGTTGATGAATAATCCAGCTTCTCTGTCAAATCAAAACCTCTGCAGAAAATATCAACCAAAAGCAGTCAACAACAAAATAATGATATTGGGGGAGGGGGGGAGGAGGAGGTGATACACATACCGAGTATGAAATATGGCACCCCAGAACCAGGCATTCATCGATAACAGACTATATATATGCCACAAGCAAGTGAACTCATAGTATGTCTTCCCACTGTGGGGCCTAAGGGGCAGCTTGTAATATGCTAGAAGGAAAAAAGACAACCATCCATTAAATTGGATGACAAGAGTTAATGCAGAGAGGATAGCAGAAACAGGCTCCTGAAGAGGAACATAATTGAACTTGTTACAGACAGCCATGAAAAGGACACAGAAAAAAGGATTTGCAACATCCTTTGCACTTTGATGGATGGAATTCAACTCAGCATTGAACAAACGACTCACCTGAAGCACAGAAGATCGCTTAAAGGGCCATTTACCATGATACTTAACAGGTTTGAGACCAAGTGCCTCTCTTTCTTTTTCTTGTTGCATCACACAAAAGTATTGACAGTCGCTCTTACAATTCCACTGTTTCCACCGAACATATAGTGGTTCTTGCATATACCACGGACTGTCAACAAGTACACCATCAGACAAAAACTGGCAGTGCTGAATCGAGCTGGCTCCAACAGATCCTTTCTTTTCACATTGTTTGATACATTCTCTGAAATAAATAAATGTCAAAAAGTCTAGATTTTTAAGCATACCATTCTCATATGTTTAATCAGAAATGTCAAAATAGAATCTTATTTTCTGAACATACCATTCTCATATGTTTAATCAGAAAGTGATACAAGAAAAGACTACAACATCTAAAACATGAAAGGTAAAGAATCAAGTCCAAGCTCTTTCAACATTTTTAAGCATTCATATATGCAACCATGTGAAAACATAAAATGGTCAAAGACCTGAAGCAACTCAGTAGCTAAGGCACTATGCCAGTCAACGTCCATTGGCAATAGTAGGCCATTTTAACAGGAGATATGTTAATTTTGAACCCATTTGGTTCAGCTTCAAATGAATGCCTTGTTACCTAAAAGTTAAAATGGAGCTTCCTGTGGATTTCAGTTGTTCATTATTGACACCCTGGACTTCTGGGGATGTGGGAGGGGCATTATTGCTGGCACCATGTCAGCATGAGATGTGCCAGCTGGCACAATGAGATGATATCTAAATCTAGAATAACCTAAGTGAAAAGTATCATCAGCAACTACAAGGTGTATTCATGTCAAAAACTAAAATTGCATCTCTGTAGGAACAATCTATTCACCTTATTGGTGACCAAGTAACTGATGATTAATGTCAAGAAACAAGACGCATAAGACTCTTTCAAAGGATTGTTTTTTTGATGATTTATGCCCCACAACTGATATCCATAGTTCTCCACAAAATTAGAACACAATTTTTCGGCATGGTTACAACATTGTTAGTATTATTTGTCAACTAATTTTCTAAAGCTGTTCCATAGTTGGGATATACTACTTTCTTGTTTAATATAATAAGTTAATAACATTAACAAATAAAACTTGTTGGGAATTTATTCTCCTCTGTGCATTATAGTCTCTCTGCTCCACCCAATTTGGCAACATTCTTCCCATTTTACCTACGTGCTATGTTAGCCCCCTTTATCAGCATTTATTTCTCAAACTAGTTTCATTAGTTATTAAAAAATCAATATTGCATTCATTTCTAAAAGACTTTAGTGTTCCCTTCTATTACAAAAACAACAGCATCGAGTACAATTGTTTTCATCATTTGTATCATTAGTGTTATTATTGCCATTGTACTCATCTTCCTTATCATCAAAGTAATTCAAGACTTCATCATTAGTGTTATTATTGCCATTGTACTCATCTTCCTTATCATCAAAATAATTAAAGACTTCCTAGTCAAGACCATCACATAAAATGTTAGATCTCATCAACTTAGTATCAAATGATATGAACAGGAAAAGCCAACAATTCAAAAGAGAAAACAAAAGGGGACCTAGTGGATCATACTCCGCCAACATGGACTTTGAAGAGTGCCAGTATACATAACCCTACCTTTGAAAGAAAAATGGGTATTTCCTCGGTCACCCAGGTCAAAGAGGACCAAAATTACGGTAGCATCCTATAATTCAAAACAAATGGTATGAATGAAATTTGAACAAGCTTGGTGCTAATTGACTTTTTCTTGTAAAAGTTTCTGTACCATGGTTTGATTCTTTACCTTTTGAAGTTTAATTAGAGATCAGGTTTAATAACTACACAGCTAAATAATGGCAATTCCAAAAAAATTCCATCACTTCCTTTTAGTAAATAAGGGCTTCTGATGATTGGCCAATCATTTTATGTGATCTTTTGTCTTTCTTCCCCTCTTTCCCAACCCTGCGTCTCATTGTGAATTGTGCCATTACCAACTTGACGAAGGCTCCCTGATGACCATTTTCATTAGGTGGTCATGGATTCTTAGTCAGCTTCCACCATCTAGAGAAGTGTTTTTTCACCCACGGAACTTCTAGACTAACTCCAAACATAATGTCCATTGTTAGTTATTAGTTGCACCATTTTTGACTCAGAAGTACCTCAAATATATTTTTCTTTAGCTTTCTTAAAAGCAAAGAAAGAATATAATAATATTCTGCAATAAGTGCCTAAAGGAGACAAGTTGCACAACCTAAACTCAATTAGACAGTTGAATTAACGCTAGTCAAATTCAATACTAATGAGATTAGGCTGCATCATCAGCTGGAAATTGTGTCCAATCCTTTCCAAGATATATTGGGCTACAAAGCAGCTCTGAATAAAACCTGAATGGTTAACTAGTAGGTAGCAGCTCTGTCTAAATTGTTTCAGTAGAAGGGAATTATCTTTGACATCAATCAGAGAGCAAAATTAATATTAAAATAAGGCAGTATACAATCAATTTAAACGAACAATACAAGAAAAATGTTTTAGCAAAGCAAGATATTATTGAAACATATAGCTTGTTCAGCAATTTTCTCTCCACGCTAATACAAAAACTGTGGTCATATGCTACACATGCATAAAGCAGTTTGCCGCTTTTTATTTCTTATGTATCTCTTTTGTTGACTAATTAGTAAGGAAGATCTAAATTCATAGTGATTGCCCATGCCAGTTTTTGGTGACCCGCACTAGAGAAGCGTAAGCCACAAAAACATAAAGCAGTTTGCAGCTTTTTATTTCTTATGTATCTCTTTTGTTGACTAATTAGTAAGGAAAATCTAAATTCATAGTGATTGCCGATGCCAGTTTTGGTGACCCACACTAGAGAAGCGTACCCCAAAAAAACATAAAGCAGTTTGCAGCTTTTTACTTCTTATGTATCTCTTTTGTTGACTAATTAGTAAGGAAGATCTAAATTCATAGTGATTGCCCATGCCAGTTTTGGTGACCCACACTAGAGAAGCGTACGCCACAAAAATAACAATAACTGTATGAATAATACTTTTTTCCTGCTCATATGTGCATTACAGGGATGAAGGTTCATTTCCTTCATATAGAAACGTCATGGCAGTCTTCTATTAAAATTTTAGATCAACATGAAGCCAACCAACAGGGACCTATATCTCGAGTGACATCAAGTTTTTGCAACTCAGGGCAACACAATGCCAATCCCCGACCCTGCACTGCTACCAATGAACCAAATTAGTGTTGCTCAGCCAATTATCCTATACCTTCCAGGGAAGAAAAAACAAGGTATTGAATGGAATTAGAAAAAAACTACTATTCTTTCTTTTAGGCTTCTCCAATAGAGCCACTGAGAGATAGATGATCCTTATAAAAACAACATTAATATTTCCAACATTAGAGTAGGAATAGCAAAACCTTTTACAGCCCTGACCACTACATGCTTCAGAATTAAAGGTTGAATTTATTTCTGAAGTAGAACGTTCATCTTTCCAGTAGATCCAACCAAGAACTTCATTACGGTTGTTAGAGAGTCTCTGACGAATGGTGCTTATCAACAATACAGGCTCTACGGCCCGACAAGCTAACGATATGCAGACACCAAGAACAACTAACAGACAATCGAAGCCCAAAATCTTTTAAAACTTGAAAGCGCTAATAGTCAACTTTCTTAACCAAAAAATAAACCCTATTAATTTTCCAAATTTCCCAATTACCGGCCCAAATTAAACAATAACCTAACCAATGCAGCGGACAAACACAACATCTACCAAACCATTTTCAATTAGGGAAACAAACCCACCTGTGACGCGGATCGGCGTCGCCCTCGCTGGCATCAATAGCTCCAATGGTCCATCCAATTGAAACAATCACCAGAAGGCAACAGCGATCCATTTCTCAGCTCCAACCGGTACGCGATTCAACTGAATGATCGTTACCCGAGGAGTGATCGGACGACAAAGAACTCCTAACGAATCAGTAGATCTTGTCTCCGGAGAACTGCTCGAAGGAGGAAGCGGAGAGACCCAGGAGGAACCAAGAGGCTTCGAATGGCTGTCCTCCCCCCCCCCCCACCACCACCTCCCCCTATCTCTCTTTATCGTCCATCGACGCGCACTACGCTTCTGCGACTCAGGAGGGTGACGTGTGCATCCCGTTGTGGCCCTTGCCGTTTAGTGATTGCCAAAGGGGTCGCGGAGAGAGACCTCTGGGTCGATTTTGTTAGTACCGAATTATTGTAATCCGGCGCAAAACCACTAGCGAACGCGTGGGAAGTACTGTATTACTCTACGTCGCTTACCCTCGTTGGCAACGTCGCTTCCCTACCTGCTTAGTGACCGGAGGAGCCACCGGGGCCCGGTGGCAAAAGAAATTTTGAAGACGATCGTGACTTTAAAGGGCATGGGCCATGGATTTCTCCATTAATTACCAGATGAACCACCCCGGATCTCGGGCTATGCGCGGTGGGCCATAGAATTGGCCAATTGGGTCCCACTATAAGTATCGGATCATATATATATATATATATGATAGATATAATAGCGGGTCACCTCTCAAACCCCGATATGACCAAGATAAATCCGATGTGGGGGCAGGATCGATTGACTAAGCTCGTAATATGCCCTCTAACACACACGGATAATGTGTCACAACAAATGGATGAGCCCAATGTATAGTAGCGTCAGGAACCACGCAACGACGATGCCTACAGCATTAAACATGCAAACAAAGAACACCAGAGGGATGATGAAGGAGAGACATGATCGGTCCAATCACCAACGTACAGGTATAAAAGGTCATCCCAAGGGCAACTCTATGGGAGGCTTTTTCCCCGCTTCAATTCCAAAAAGAAGATGAGGCTCCAGCATTCGAGAGGGAGACGCCGGACTATACCCTTAGGTACAACACTAACTTAATCATCGGATGGATCTCCCCGGGGACCAACCACCCGGGTGAAGGTATTTCTTTGCAGGAACAGCTCCACGAGATCGGGAGGAAGATTTGCACCAAAGTGACAACCCGAGCCGAGTATCTGCGTGCACCTTTCGCGTACTTCACATCACGATGAGCCTCTCTTGAATGTCTTATATGTGTTAGACACTTATCCACACATTATGAATATAAATATGTCTAAGAGAAAAAGAGATGTGGTGAATAATGCATAAACATTATAGGCTAGGTCATAGACATGAGATAAGGATTCAAAAGTTGCTGAAAAATGAATACTTAGATCCATTTGACTATGAGTCAGATGTAACTTGCAAACCTTGCCTTCGTAGGAAGATGACCAATTCTCTTTTTAGTGGAACTGGAGAGAGAGTCACTGAGTTATTGGAACTCATACATAGTGATGTATGTGGTCTCATGTCGACTCAGGCTATAGGTGGTTACTCATACTTCATTATATTTACTATTAATTTATCTAGGTATGGACACGTGTACTTGATGAAGTATAAGTTCGAAGCCTTTGAGAAATTTAGGAAATATAAGAATTAGGTGGAGAACTAAATTTGAAAGAGTATTAAGATTCTTCGATCAGATTGATAAGGAGAGTACTTAAGTACAGAGTTCACCCATTTCCTCAGGGACAATGAGATTTTATCCTAGTGGACACCTCCTTATACATCTCAGCTCAATGGTGTAACAGAAATGAGGAATCATACACTGTTAGATATGGTGCAATCCATGATGAGCTTCACTGACCTACCCGTCTCATTCTGGGGATACGTCATAGAGATTGCAGCTTATCTTCTGAATAGAGTTTCATCAAAATCAGTAATGTCTACACCATATAAGATATGGAAAGGAAAGAAGCCTGATCTTAAAGTAGTTAAGATTTAAAGTTGACTTGTCCATGTTAGAAGACACAACCTTGATAAGTTGGAATCAAGGACAAAACGGTGCGCGTTCGTGAGATACCATAAGAAGACTTTGGGGTATTATTTCTATCATCCCGAGGATCAAAGGTCTTTGTTGCCAAGAGAGCAGGAGCGCAGGACCCCAACTTCTTCCTCGGTCAGCGACATCACATCTCTCTCTAGATGGGCTCGATCGTTCCAAGCCCCATCCAAGCTGGAGCGCGGGACCCCAACTTCTTCCTCAAGCCTCCTCTGCTGGTTCTTGAGGGACTTCAGCTCCACCCGTAGCTTGTCGATGTTCCCCTCTAGTTCCTTCGCACGGAATTTGACGACCGTGACCAAATCTTGGTTGCCCCAACCCTTGAGCTCCTTGTTGGCAGCCTGAAGACTTTGCAAAGAGAAGGGAGAAAAGCTCAAACAAAAGGAGGGAAAGAAGACGAATGAAATAAAAGAAAGGGCGCTTACCCAGACGGCCGACTTACTAGCCCTGTGCATGAGCTTCTCGGAGGAGCATTCATACACTTGCTTTGCCAAGGCGAGGTGTAGAGCCCCACACAGATAGTCCCTAGACAACAGACCCTCGGTCCAGAACTGGCTTGACCCAGCGATGGCCGACCACCTTGGCATTAGAGGATCTTCGCCCTCAACGACTTTCGGTCGAATCATGACAGCTGCCCCCACATGGTCTTCCACCTCACATAGCTCCCGGAGGGTATAATGTCATCCCAGAGCCTCCTCGATTGCCACTGGCTCCTTCCCCTTTCTCGAGAGGACCGTGCTGCTCCCCGAGGTGTCCGCAAGATGCTT
Organism: Ensete ventricosum; assembly: GCA_029747655.1. Lineage (NCBI taxonomy): Eukaryota > Viridiplantae > Streptophyta > Magnoliopsida > Zingiberales > Musaceae > Ensete > Ensete ventricosum. The sequence continues at coordinate 54,408,569 of JAQQAF010000008.1, forward strand.
GAAAGTTTTCCTCTGGCTGTGCTTCCTCGGACTCAACCCCCCATTGATGCTGGGGCGCTTCTCAGCCAGGGAGTTAGTAGCCACTGCAGAAGCGAACACGCCAGTCGTTGGTGGGACTGTCGATCTGGTGCCTGCCCCGCCACCGGACTTCATCTTTCCAAGGTTGAACATTTCTACATAACAAGATACGATCAGAAAAACACTAAACACAAAAAAACATATATAAGAAACATACCTCAGGGGGCCGGGCTGAGGCCCATCTCGGCCAACCATGTCTCATTCATGTCCTTTACCCCCCTGAAAGAAGAAAGGATCCCCCATAGGATCTCGACCAGTTCGGTTTCATCGACCGAAAGCGCCAAGACCGAGTTATTCAACGTCTGAGAAGTCCACTCGGTCGGGAAGCTCCAACCCCGATGATAAGAACAAAGAAAAACCATGACTTCCAGCCTTTGTTGCTAGAAGGCGCACCTCCCACTCTGAATCCAGCACGAGCGGTGAGGTAATAATTGGCATGTCCCTGACCTAGGCAGAAATACGCCAAGAACAAATCTCGGGTCGTCGTTACACTTGACCCGAAGCATTCCCATAGGAAAGCTACCAGATTGCGCCACGAGTTAGGCGCCATATGAGAAGGTGAAATCTGCCACATTTCGAGACACGCCTCGATCACAAGGTGCAACGAGAACCTTAGGCCCACCTCAAGGGCATTAGTTGATAGACTGAAACCATTTGGAAAGGCATCATAAGGATGCTCCCCGGGCAGGGGCGCATGAAGTTCATACTCTAGAGGAATAAAGTAATTCTTCCTCACCTTTTTCAACCGACGGGTCGTTATAACCGAATCTACATTAAAAAATGATCGCATCGCCACCAAGGCATTCATGGCTCCAAGATCGACTGGAGTTGCACCCCCAGATGATAAGACAACAATAGTCGACTCGAAGTCCCTGGAGGGATGACTCAAAACCCTAGACCTACGGGTCAAAACTTTGATCGAACAAGACTCCGAATGGGAGGAGGCAAAAGACATCTGACCCGCTCAAGAAACCATCAGGGGAACAAAAGAAGGGGGTTGAAAGTTGGTGTAGCCGACATCGATGACGATGAAGAAAAGCAACAGTTGCGGAGAGAGAGTAGCAAGAGACAGTAAAGGAGTCGGAGAGATTAATACATCGCCTTGGCATCGCCTGACGCTTCACTTGTCCAAAGAGCGAGACAACCCATTATGGCACTTCGTGCTCCGCGCCCGATGAGATACTACGCAGGACACACGTCATTTGCCCAGCGGTTTGATTGAGAAACGAATCAACATCAATCCCAAGGAAAATCTCTCCACCAGAAAATTAGTCGTGTAATGCTTCCGACTGCCCGACCATCTACTGGTGAGCTTTCTACCTCGCCCAAGAGCTTTCAGTCTCGCGCATCTATTAGCAAGCTCTCAGCCTCACCGAAGGACTTTCAGTCTTGCCCAATGACTTTCAATCTCACGCATCTATTAGTGAGCTCTCAGTCTCGCCCAAGGGCTTTCAGTCCCGAGCATCTACCAGTGAGCTTTCAGCCTCGCCCAAGGGCTTTCAATCCTAACCATCTACCAGTGAGCTCTCAGCCTTGCCCAAGGGCTTTCAGTTTCGAGCATCTACAAGCGAGCTTTCAGCCACACCAAAAGGGCTTTCAGTCTCGACCATCTACCAGCGAGTTCTCAGCCTCGCCCAAGGGCTTTCAGTCCCGAGCATCTACAAGTGAGCTTTCAACCTCGCCCAAGGGCTTTCAATCTCGACCATCTACTAGCGAGCTCTTAGCCTCGCCCGAGGGCTTTCAGTCCCGAGCATCTACAAGCGAGCTTTTAGCCTCGCCCAAGGGCTTTTAGTCTCGGGCATCTACAAGTGAGCTTTCATCCTTGCCCAAGGGCTTTCAGTCCCGATCATCTATTAGTGAGCTCTTAGTCTCGTCGAATGGTTTTCAATCTTGAGCATCTCAAAGCAGGCCCCTAGCCTTGCCTAAGGGACTCAGAGTCCCGAGATTTTCTATGCAAAACCTCCCACTTCCCTAAAAGCTTCCCATGAGAAGCCCAATAGTTACCTAAGAATCGCGCTAATGTCGGAGCCCATCGAAGTGGCACAACCTCGTGCAGACATACATATCACGCTAATGAAGGACCCTTCCTCTCGCTTTCGCAAAGCCTCGGGAAGCCTCCTCTCGGGGGGGAGGGGAGAGAAATAATAGGGATAATAATGGGTCCATTCTTAAACCAAACGATGTGGCCCAAGACAAACCTGACACATACAGGTAACGTGTCACAACAAATGGATGAGCCCAATGTATAGCAGCGTTGGGCACCACGCAGTCGCCATCGAATCTCAAAGAATCTGAAGAGATCGTATGACAGCAAAGCAAACACGCAACACCCTCACCTGCAGCACGGACGACCGCCGACGGTGCCTGCAGCATTAAACATGCAAACAGAGAACGCCAGAGGGATGATGAAGGTGAGACATGACCGATCCGATCAACAACGTACATGTATAAAAGGTCAACGAGGAGCAGCTATGAGAGACTTTTTCCCCGCTTCAATTCCAAAAAGAAAAGGAGGCTCCGACGTCCCAGAGGGAGACGCCGGACTACACCTTTGGGTACAATGCTAACTTAATCATCGGATGAATCTCCCCGGGGATCCACCACCCGGGTGAAGGTATTTCTTTGCAGGAACAAGTCCACGAGATCGGGAGGAAGATCTGCACCAAAGTGACAACCCAAGCCGAGCATCTGCGTGCACCTTCCCCGGACTCCACATCACGTTGGGTCGCTGTTGCACTTATGGTCTGAACCCCGTTGTGTTTGAACCCTATGGCACAATAGAAAACCCAACAAATATATATATATATATATATATATATATATATATATATATATATATATATATATATATAATAATATTTGAAAATAATAGTCGATGTATAAATAATGATTGAGTTTTTTTTGGGTTAAGATGACTGTTGACATGATCGATATAGCATAACTATAAGTGCCATTTTTTTTTTGCTCTATTTTCGTATATCTGTATCAAATTAATTGGGAATGCCATCACTAGTTTTCGTGGCAAATTAAAAATATGGAGTCACAAGCACAATACATGCATGGGATGGCCATCACGCTCATGCAAAATACATGCATGGGATGGCCATCAGACTCACGCGAATCGAGACAGTGTGAGGTAAAGTTACTGAAGCGCTAGTTACGATGCATGTCTAAGCCATGTTAATTTAATGCTGAGCAATGATAAGGCTTCCTATCAATCTTATCGATGTCATGGCTCTGGGAATAGTGCCAAACAAAAGGTGAGTATTTTTCATTAATATGTATCATATTAAGTCGATTAGAGTTAAAATTATTATAGCTATTTTTTCTCAATTGATTACTAGCACAATGACATTTGAAGTTACAAATCATATCGCTATATTTAAAATATTACTTTTTTGTGATGATTTTTTGATTTAAGTTTTAATAAGAGTAATTTATCGATAAAAATCATAATATTTAAGATTGATAGTGTTTAATTTTGAAAAAAATATTATGAGTGACAACGATATCATCTAGTTCAACTGATAAAAATATGATAAATAATAATAACAATAATAATTTATAATAATAATATTATCATAACGATATATATGCAATGAAACTTATATTTACAAGGAGATAAAGAGTATTTTTTTATCAAAACGATGAGAGAGAAGTACTCTCAAGAAAAAAAATATTAAAGGATATCATTTGGTAAAAAGCCTAATATTATATATTTTTTAAAATAAAATATTTTTCATTAAAAAATAAACGAAACAGTTTTATTAATTAAATCGGTTTATTTTTTACTTTGATTATTATTAATTAACTCAAGTGGAAACAGAGCTATGGCAGTGCTATAGCACGTGCCGTCGATACTGTCGCGCGACCCCACCTCAGCGACCAATCGTGGTTGATGTATGACTCCACGGTGGGGCCCACATCAAGAATGTTGTCCGCACCCGTTCCATCTCCTCGTATAGGAGCGAGCATTGCCGCGATTAGAGAGCAGAAGTGGACCCCAAGGCCCCGATTGCGGGTCCCGGTGGGACTCGCGTTTCCCGCCCGAGACAAGGCGTCGTCCGAGATCAACGACGTGTTTGTGATACTAATTTAGTCTTTTATTTAGGGTTTTTTTCCATCTTTAGATGCGATCGGTCGGTATAGTGCCGCTTTCGCTTTTTAGTTCTTAATGGGAGGGACATTATTCTTTCCGAACCCCGACGCAAATAAACTTGGGGGAAGCGCTTTTTAGTTCCTTCAACCTTGTTTACGGCCTTTGGCAGCCCCTTCGCTTACTCGCCTCTTCTCTCTGCTCCGCTGTCTTGCCGATCGCGGGCCGCCGCGAGCGTGGGGAACGCCTTCTTCCGGCGGCGGACCAACCAAAGATTTTGCGTCGTAATTACTCTTCTCTTCTCTGTCTTTCTAAGTATTCGTCTTCTTCGTCTTCGCCTAATACCGAAAAAGATTAGAAGGATTTACTTTTTCCGACACTTTTCATGCTCATGGTCTTTTTCGTTCGAAAAGATTTGTTCCTTGACCGTATATAGATTGTTCAGTGAGATTACTCGTATCAACCTTGATCGTCGTTGTTCAGTAATCGTTGACGGCATCGCTCGTGATTTTTTCCGCTGGAGACCCGGTGCTCTTGCTTTAGAATCTTACTGAAATCATTCTTGTTTGCTTTTTAATGCATAAGGAGGATCCGACAAAATTAGTTTAATCTGTTTAACAGTTTTTTTTGTCTTTAAGAGACAGCGATAGATTCATCGTTGTCAGTGATAGTGATATCTTCCATTTGGAAGTTAATGTGATTGATAACATCAGAAAAAGGTGCACGAAGTGATTGTCTGAAAGTATTTTTACGTGTGTTTGATGACTTTTATGATGTTACAAATTTTAATTGTGAATTCTTGAAAATAATCAGTGAACTTCAACGTTGTCTGGTTCATAAATGAGTAGCCATACATCTGCTTCGTGTCACTTGTTTATCACAACTGTGTTCTTATTTTTGATCATTTATTGAATTTACATGGATTCCTTATTTAACCTACTATATTATTTTATTTAGATTGTCTTCTTTGCTTAGGCTTGAAAGGTGTTCATTGATCCTGTAGAATTTGTATCGATTATTTGGTACTTCAATTTTTCTGTTAACATTTTCATTCAGATTCAAAGAGAGGAAAATTCATCAATTTTTTGTTTTCTCTAAAGAAGTATTACCTTTTTGTTAGGCTTACTCCATATATTTTGTGTGCTCAAATCTCCTCTTGCTAGCAACTCCAACCGATCTATTTATTGGTTGCTGATAGTTGCACTTCCATCATGGATGTGGACCTGATTATGGAGCAAGAAATTCCTTCAGGACGTTTAAGTGGCATTATCTTTGACTTGATGACTGATGCTGACATAGTAAGTATTTTAATGTTCAATTCAAGATACTAGTAAAGCATTTGGTTATTTGCATTTATTTAGCCTTTTTCCATCCAACTTGTAGTTAGTTGCTTATTGTGCTTGCAATAATTTATGGAAAACAACAAAATTGTCAATTTAACTAGGAGTTATATGAGAATTATCCTCGCTCCCACATTTTGTGTTTGTCGTGTCTCTCCATCATTGTTTCAGATGATTTTGGTCTCTTTCGAATCGAACTTCAGATTATTCCTTTTCTAGATGCTTCAGAATTTAAGCAGATATAATAAACAATGACCTTAAACCACATTATAAATCCCTATAATTCAGTAGGTCATTTACATATATATACAAATTGTTCTATTCAACTTGTAATCATATGCTTATTCTTGCTGCAACATTCTGGAGCAAATATTATATTTGCTGACTATTTAGGAGTAACAGGAAAATTATCTCACTCTCCTATGCTTTCTGTGTGTCATATCTCTTTATCCTTATTCCAATTTCTTGGTTCTTTGTTGAAAGAATTCCAGATGTTTGTTTGATGCTTCTTGAGGACCTAATTAGATAAAATGAACAATAACCATCACATTATTGTATATCATAATGCATTGGTTTATTTGTGTGTCTATTCTTTTTGTTCAATTTAGCTTGTAGTCATATGCTTACTGTTGCACAAGGTCTTCAATTGAATGACAGTGTTGTTGATTTATTTATGAGTAATAATTTTCCTTGCTCTCTTGTACTTACCATCTCCGATTTATCTCTTCATATTTCACAATATTTAGTTATTTATAATTGGTTTTGTTTTCAGTTCCCATGATTCTTCTTTCCAATTGTTTTTTTTTCTGATGCTTTAGAAATTAATTAGATAATTGAACACTAACCTTCTTTTTATTTACTTGTGATTTTCTTGATGTCTTCGTATATATACCTCTGTCATGATGGTACTCAGCGAATTATAAAAAAACCTTGATTTTGTCTAGCTTCACCAAAACTTTAGCCATTTTTATCCCTAATTTCTTCCTCAGTTTACATGGTTAAGATTTTCTTTGCACTATGCTGCATGCTTATCCTGTTTAGTTGTCCTTTACTCTTTCTGTAGTTTTTTCCCTACACTTGTATTTTCATGGCTCTCCTCACATATGTAAACCTCTCACATTATTTTTTAGTAAACTAAATTTGTGGAGAGGGTAAACAACTTCTGCAATTGCTGCATTTTCACGGAGTGTTGTTGTAGCACTGGAATGCCACAGTCACAATTGATCAAGTGCAAGGGCTCTTATAGTGAGACACTTGTTCCTGCTTCGTCCATGGTTTTCAGTGTTCTCGGATTGTTTTCGCATAAGCAACATGTACAGGACATGCAATATCCTGTGCAGTATCTTTTGCAGCCCCATTTTGCTTGGTTTTGCAGCATATTTGCTTGAGCTTTCTCGTTTGTAAGTCCTGTTAATGTACTAGGCTGAGCGGTCATTGTACGGAGTGGAAAATGGTCGAAACAACCCTGTTTTTCTATGTCAATGCTATGATTTTGGTTGATGGGCCAACGGTGTCAAACTTTGGCCATCTCAGCACCCTACAGTACTTTGGGTGCACCCAGGTCTGAGTGATGGTGTAATACCATTAGTGAGTCTGTTTTTTGTTCAGTGATCATTTGGCTTGTACCTGTCCTCAAACCTTTTGTGTATGACAAATCAACTCATTTGGAAGATCTTTTTATTCCTAATAAAATGTAGTTGCTTTTGTTTTTCTGTGATCCTGGTTTTTTTACATTTTTGCATGCGGTGATGACACATGACTCATGCGTTCATCTTTTTTCTCGGATCTTAGTGTCATATTGGTAAATTAGCTCTGCAAATAGTTAGGAAAAAGAAACAGATTTTTAGATTATGGTAAATTAATCAATTGTATGAAAGTTAGTAATCAATTCTCTCTCTCTCTCTCTCTCTCTATATATATATATATATATATATATATCTGTGTGACATATATTTACTGGTTTATTTTTCTTTGCCCCTGTGGTGGATGATTACGAAGTAACGAGACAAACAGCCTTTTACATATTTTTACTCATTATTGGCTTTGTTGATTGGAATTCTAAGAATGTCTAAGCTGGATGACATTAAAAGGATGGTCTTTGATCTGCATAATAAGATTGTGGTTCTTAATGCTGTAGCCACATTCATTTACTTGCTAGTTATGCATAGGAAACCTAGGATGGTCTATTTAATTGATGAGGGCTAGCTATATGTCTTGTCTGAGAAATTACTATAGCTGTCTAGTTGTTTAATTAAGTTTTCACATTGCTGATTATATTTGTTGTGTATGAAAAAGAGATTGGAATACTGGGTGACATGTTTTTTGTTGCCAAAGCAACCTTCTCTAAGTGTCATATTTTCCTTGCCCTTCATACCTCTTTGGAGTGGTAGACACTTGTGTCTCAGATTCTGTAGTCATACTTCTTACCTCCATAATTAATGAGTTAAATTTGATGTAAAAATGTTGGAGTTTGACACTTTCTTTTTTTGCTTAGTCAGACCAGCAACTGCTGTTCTTGAGGAATTATGTACTTAGTCGCTTTCACTTTATGATTAGAATGATCTGGTCAGTTATAAGTAATCTTACAGCCCTTATAGCCATTCCAAATATTTGTGTAAATTTAGTTTTCTTCCTCCTTTTGTCCCTACATCTTGTACTTTCACATGCCAATTTCTAACTTCTTCTGGATTCTCTTTAAACAGGAAAAAATCTGTAATGTTAGCATTGTAGAGGCTAATGAAGTGACTAGTGGTAAGTTAGGCTTGCCAAATGCATCCTCAGAGTGTGCAACATGCGGATCCAGAAACATCAGAGACTGTGATGGTGAGTTTATATGAGCACTGTTGGTTATACTCTATTTTTATTTATAATGGAAGATTTTTTATAAATTGATTTTGCAGGTCATTCTGGGTTTGTTAAATTGCCAAAAACAATTTATCACCCTTTCTTTGTCACCGAAGTTGTTCATATTTTGAATCAAATCTGCCCTGGATGCAAGACTGTTAAAAAGGATCTAAAGATGAAGGTTGGTTAACTCAACTTTCACTACATCTACTGTTATACGCAGGACAGGGAACATAATTACATGCACAACATTTGTTAAACATTCATTTTATTTCATTATTTCAACATTAGTTTTGGGATAAAATTATTAGAACCAAGTTGATTTTGAAAAATTCTGAATTTGATGTGCTAGTTTTCATGGAAAGTTAGAAACAAATATTTTATTTATAGAGGTGAGGCAGCATACATTTTTTGCCTTTTTTATGTCATTATTTCCCTTGGTCATTCAAAAGCTTTGGAATTTGGATGTTGATTGATGCTTGGCAAGGCTTGAATACCAAGGCCCAGGACAAATATTGTGGACATTTCTGAATGATGGAATTGCTTATAGGTATTAATGGTTTAGAGTGTCATTCTAGAATTTCGAACCTCATGGTTTTGTGGTCAGTTAGAGAAGATTCAGAGGGGAGCCGCTGCTTGTTGTCTCATCTCCATTGTAATCAGAAATCATAATTAGACATAGATACAAAGGGGTTTTCTTATTTCTTTTGTTTATTATTTTAATTCTGACTTCTAGTATAGCAGCCTCAGTGTTGGGCCAGAGATGGGTCTGCTGTGACAATTTTAAAAGAAAATGAAAAGCACATAAAGTGCACAAGATGACAGGATCTGTGAGAGACTAACCTACTTTGAATACATCCTGCATGTGCAGGCTTGTAAGTTCAGATATAATGTTAGGAATCTTATTTATTAAGAATCAGAATTATGCATTTGATGGTCCTCTCGAGCATGTATCTAAGAAAATGTGGAATCTCTCTTTTTTAGAGTCTGAAACCATCTGAGATATTTCGATTATTAATGCAGAAATCATGGCTGTTGTATAATCTCTGTAGAAGGCACATGGAGTTGATGATCCTGAAGCTTTACCAATGGACATTAAGCTTTAGCATTGGACATTATGATCCATACCAACATTGTTTTGTGGTCAAAACAGTGGCTTTCAGTTTCGTTGCATGAGTGTGTTAGTAACTTAGTACAGAACTGAATTTGTGCCTTGTAATTATGATTCATACCAACAGTGATTATGTGCCTGGTCTGAAGCTGCACCTTTGATGTGCACAGAACTGAATGCCAGTGCCATGCCAGCCCTGCTGGCTTTTGTGCATGAGATTTGTATATGCTGAAGTCTCTTGCGTGAAATTTGTTTTAGCATGACTATGGCTCTGGTTGAGAGCAGGCAATATGAATTTAATTATGTTTCTGAGAGTTATTTGCATTAAGAAATTTTAATTAACTAAACTCTCTGATTATCTGGTCACTGGAAACAGAACCTTTGATTCTCCCCTTCCCTGCTATTGAACTTGTATGTCAAATAACTTTGTTTAAAAGGGAAAAATTGTAGTTAAGAGGTGATTTCATTTGTCCTTTTTATTTCTTGGTGTGTTCACAACTTCAACATTTTATAGTTTCTATTCTTAAGGGATTAATTTTTGGTGGTGGAATATGAATATGTAATTTGAGCATGGTTTATTAGTTGAAGCTATAGGGTTTTTTGGATGATGGACAATTTTAAAGTTTGAACCTTAGCATTCTGATGGAAGTGTGGATGCTTTTTTGCATATTGTGCATGTGCTGTATTTTTTTGAAAGTTAATGTTTCTCCTCGTAGATGCTTGTGGTCATGCTAGATTTGAAATGGAACTAAAATGTGCTGTAAGCAGAGGGTTAGTGATCATCTGGTTACTGTTCCTTTGTCCTTCTGTCTGATGCCCATTTTTTTGGATTTTTATGTCCATAGTTGCGGGCTTATTATTTTTTGACTAAGGCCCGTGCCAGCTTTTACTTATTCATGTCCATTTACACCAGTTATTTCATGATTGTGAGAAATATTACTGCACATAGTACTACTCAGGATTATAGCATCATGATTTTATGTTGACTCTTTATGTTTTTGTTGCTGCATAACATCATATATTGTTATCCTCAGTAATTCTCATGCATGTCTTAACATTCAATAATCTTGGGGCATGATTTGATTAGGCAACTTGTTCCCTGCAGGGTTCCGTTATCCTAGAGGCTAGTGAGAAAGCCATTGGAGAAGGTATTTACATTCTAGAGGCTTTTGGAAAGAACCTTACTGTTCTTCAGAGAAGGTTGCTGAAATTGTGCCGATCAAAGCTGTTGCTTCCTACTCGGAGTATTCTGGCTCGTAACACAAAAGTTCGTTTCATTAACTTGAAGAAAATTTTGAAGACTAGAAAGGTAACATGTTTAGCTTACCAAAATAGTTACTTGGGCGGGACAATTTTTGGCCACATTCATTGGTCATTTCTGAGCTGTCGGTTGTTGTCTAAGTTAACAATTATTGGTGCAGTTCTGTAACATCAATTATGAATTGGATCCAGTGAGTACTGGTTGGACTACGATACACACACAGAGGTGGTGGACGATGGAGGGTGGTGTGGTACCATGTGACTAGAAGAGGCAGCAACATAGTGACGTGAACAAATAGCTGTCGAGTAGTAGTGGTGGTGGGGAGGATGTAGTGACTTGGGAAGGAGAAGCAGCAAAGGAATAAGAGAATAACAAATAATTGAAAGTATGATGGGCGTCAGCATCGTGTTGAAGGCTTACCATTGATATAGCTTAGTATTGGTTGAGCATATCACCTGAGAATCTTGATGTGATAAGCTTATTGGATATGCTGAGCTTGAATCTAAATCGAACTGAATGAAATTGCCTAGTTTGCATCTTGATCTGCCATAAGACTCATAAAAGTTGATTAGTACCAGCCAGTAGTGTTGGAACTTCAATCTCTTGTTTAAATTTTCTTTCACACTGGACATTCATATACAAACCACCCTTATTTTCCGATGTTATATAATTGCAGACTGCAGACATGTTATAGTTCGTCATTGAAGCATTTAGGCATATATAATATGAAAATTCTTTTGACAAGAAATAAACTCTACTCATTACTCTTCTTGCTATTGTATACTTATTGGTATTTGTTGGTCCGACTAAATCCGTCTGGTCCAGTGTGCAACAGGGGTTCCGTTGCCATATGAATTTTTTAATATTTTCTGTGGCAGCTGTATTTTTCTTCCACGTTTCCTATGAGGCTCCTCTCTCCCTCTCTTCTCTGCCTCTTCTCCTCATAACATCATCGCTGCCCCACCACCTTGTAGTTGCTGCTCCATAGTCGCTCTTTTGTGTCACCGTCATCCGTCAAAATATGCCTTCTGCTTTTCCTTTTCTGCTTTCTCCTCCTCTTCCTCATCTGCTTGACTTCCTTTTCCTCAACTTCCTCCACTCTTTCATCTTTTCTTCCCCCCTCAGCCATAAATTCTTCCTTCTCCTCCTCTCCTCATCTCTTTCCCTTTCTCCTGGTCTTGATGGTATTGACCTGTACCAAGTGTTAGCTGCTGATTGGTATCAACACTGGAGTAAAGTAAACCTTGGGGTAACTTTCTAGTTAGTAAGGACAAGTTTCCTGTCACTAAACTGAACAAGTTGATTCTTTACTGTAACTTTATTCTATTGCATACTTGTAACTTTTCTTTGAAATCTTTTGCTTGTAGTTTAACAATTCATCATGTTTTCCCTTGCATCTGGGTTTTGACAGTCATTATTTTACTCTTATCGTGCATGTACTACACAAAAAGAATTGGGTGTCAAAAGATTCTCAAGTGAGTTGCAAGTACTGTGCTGTAAGTAGACAAGATGTCTGTTTTATGAACTGCATTTTTCTCCTTGCAATGATTAGGAGGGGGTTATTTCTATCTTTTAACAGAGGAAAGCAAATGGGTGGTACCCCCCAGTGAAGTTTAAGATCTCATCAAAAGACATACTAGGTAGGAGAAGCCTTTCAATAATAGCAGAAGTTAATGAAAAGTTGCCAAAGAAGTTTCACGGTAAGAGTCTTAGTGAAGTACTTCCTGAAGATTATTGGAACTTTATACCAAAAGTTTCACTGCAGCAAGGAGCTAAGCCAAGCAAGATTGATCTGACACCACATCAGGTACCAACTTTGGTTCTTTGATACATAACTTTGGTTTGTGAATTTAATCATGATATGCTACATCAGGTACCTACTTGTTTTTGTAGGTTTTCATAACCAGATAATCATGGGTCTAGTTGTTTGACCATGGATTTTAGTCATATTTCTTAGACTGGGGCATTAGAGCATGGACCTTATCATCATGGTATGGATATTGGACTGGGGCATGTCAAAACTTTCAGTTTTTTTGCATGCCTCAATGCTGGTAACAAGCAGACATGGTAATTGCATGTGGCCCTTGCCACAGTAGCATTTTAGCTTACATGAATATTATATGGCGACCCAATGCAGTGTCAGCACACTTCTATATTTTGGTTGCCTTGCTATGCTGGTAGTGTAACTTCATGATTAGCAAATGCCTTTTTTGATCTTTGGTTTGTGCAGCTTGAACTCCACAGAAAATATACATGTGATGGATATGATATTTCTTATATGAAACTTAGGGAAGTAGACATGGGTTGGATACTTATATTTCTGACCTCATGTCTATAGTGATGGAGTATTTTTTCAATGAGAAAAAGTGAAAAACCATAGGTCATTAATTATAATTTTGTGTTTGTAAACTTGCAAAGGATTGTTGTTCCTTCACTCTATAATTCTTTGTTTATGATTTTTAAAGAGTTTGATTATTCATCCAGTAAGAAATTATGTTGAAGAATACCAGTAATTTCTTGTATTGGTCATAACTTATGTGAGATCATAATCCTACTAAAGAGAGGGCGAGAGTTGGTGCCGCAGTATGGTTGCTTCTTAGCGACTTACGTGACTGGAGTTTGGGCACGGGGAGCTTTTCTGTGCCTTGCTGTGGTAGGACTGCATACATTGGCCAACAATTTTTTATTATCCAATTAAGTGAGTGGTCTGTTGCAGGAGTGGTTGACGACCAAAGATTCTGTTGTAGGTTTTCATTGTTAACTTCTTTCGAATTTTTTGGGTCTGGTATCTATTTTTCAGTTTAATTTGGGTAGTGAAGGATTAGCATGCACTGTTGCCATCACTTGGGCATACCTCCCTTCTCGATAAGAATTTGTCATGGTATTAGAGAATTTATATGGGATTTGACTGATAATTGCTGCCATTGTGCAGGACCTAGGATCTGATAATGCACAAAAGACTGGTAGTTTTCTTTGTGTCCATGATTTAATCTTAAAATAAACTTTTGGACCTGATTTTTTGATATCCATGTAGCCAAGGTTGCCAAGGCCCGTTCTTAATAGAAACCATATGGAGAAAGAAAGAATATTTTTCCTCCATTGTTTCTTATGACACCGGTAGTTATCCCACAATACAAGCAAAGGTTCAACCCTATATATCCCTAGCATACTGCCTACCACAATTATCCTCCATTTAACTTTTAGAAAGCTTATGTGCTACACAGACCCATCAGTCAGTGGCTAACTGAACAGGCTAATCCACAACTCTATTAGCCTTTTTGATTGCTGGAGTGATATTTTTCTTGCACATATTTTATTTTCTATATAATGCAATTAATAGACATGGGAAGTGGGTTACTTTTGTTTCTTGATAAAGAAGGAGAATTAATAATGTGAATAGTTTTAACTGGATCCTTTCCATGGATGTGCGCTGAAATAGATATGGTATAGTGAGATGGGATTTCTTCAAGATGAGTTTTGAATGCATCAGGTGCTTAAGCCAACCTGTCATGATTGCCTTGTCCAAACTGGCAGTGGTGGTCTCTTGTCAGCTTGGATGTCTTTGCTTCTGTACATGTATCATGCTGGTGGCATATTGGCATAGGGCAGCTGGTGTCTCGAGCACATGCCCATATATAGTTGCATGTGCTTTGAGCTGTCCTACTGGATATGCCCATCCTGCAGCAGCATGTGCAATGGTGCATGTTTACACAGGTACAACTTAAAAACAACGAACTCTGCGCTTGTTTGATTTTTGAATTTTTTTATTGGAAAAGCATTTCAAAAGGTGGTCTTAACTGAAAAAAAGGGGATAAACTATAGCTCGCAAAGAATTTAATTTACAGATAAATGGCAATAATTAATACTAGCATGTGGTTTAAACAATATCATATGGATCAGTAGCATGCCAAATTGCAAATATCGTGCCAAACACAGCCCTTAAGGCGTCACATCAGGGTTTGGTCAATGTATCTTTTATGCTGTCTGCCTTGATGGTAGATTGCTACGTGGTGTTGTGCCTGGCCCAACAAGAAGACTCTTTGTTGCTTTTACTTGTATGGCAAGATGTACGCAACCAGGTCATGGAGGAACCCCCATGTTGTAGGTTTTTGTGTTATTTTTATAGTTTGGTCCCACAGTGTGATCTCACCCAATTTGGGTATCCATCTTACATAAAATGTGTAGCTAAATGGAGAAGAAGAAATATCATCATTGTTTAATTATGCATCCGGATCTTCTGTACTATTAGGTTTTACAATCTTAATAATTGTTCCATGGATTTGATGTAGTGATAGTGATAGGTTCTTGATGCAATGTCTCTATGCAGTGATCTGATTAGTTTTTAAATCTTTAAACAAGCTATTCATGTTGAAAAAGATATTAAGGGTGTCAAGATGGCCATTTAACATTTTCGTTTATGTTGCCAACCTCAAAATTAGTAGGGACATTATGACTTTTGTTATTGTTGGTGTTAAAGCGTTACTTAGCGTATTGTCTGTACATTAAATTATAGTAGTTACCAGTATTCTTAAAGCACACTCATCTTTCAATTTTATATATATGAAAACTTGTTCGTTCATCTTCAATTTGGTATATTTTTGGGCTATTTTTCTATATTATTTTTATCTACTATTGGTTGAATATATATATTTTTTGTTTTCAGGTATTTTGCTTGTTAAGTGAGCTTGATCCAGAATTTATTCAGCAGTTTGTTTCAAGGCGTGAGCTACTGTTTCTTTCTTATCTTCCAATTACTCCTAATTGTCATCGAGTGGTGGAGACATCACATGCTTTAGCTGATGGTCCAAAATTATCTTTTGTAAGTTGCTTCTCTATGTGCATGTTGTATATATATGTAGGTTCTATAAAATTGCGAACTTGTTTGTCGTGTTGCTATCTCATGTTGTTTCTTTTATGCTGACATGCTGTCTTGTCCTTATGTAGGATGAACGCACAAGGGCTTATAAAAGGTTAGCAGATATAAGTAAGAAAATTGGTGAGTTTAGGCATCATCAGCAGTTTGGTCCTCTTGCAACCTCTTATACTATGAGCCGGGTTCTTGACTGCTTTAATGCTTCTAAGGCAAGATATACAATTTTTTTCCTCATGCATGTGGTACATGACATGGATGTGATTCTATAATGGTTTTGGATCACCATGCTATGGCATGATAGAATGTTAGAATTGGGTCATCATAGCATGTCTATCATGCTTCACGTTATATGATTATATGCTGGGTTTTTAATTTCGTATCGTACTCTGTAGTATAGACCACATCAGAGTTTTGGCCCCGTATCGGGTGATATAGGCCTGTACCGGGTGATAATGGTTGAAATTTTGATTGTTACCAACCTGTGGTGGTACTGATCGATTTTGATTATTATCGATCTGTACCAGGCAATAACGGTCGAAATTGACCATTACCGATTGATAATCGTTTTTAAAAAGTCAATTTGACTGTTGGAGGCATCCTAAACTCAATAAATCATTTTTACTCGTAATCTCTCTTTTATTCTCATATTTTCAGTATCTTAAACTCAATAAATCAACGATATATGGATTGAATCAAATTTAGGAGGATAATTTTGGAGGATTAAGAGGAATAACTTTTTAATCAAGAGGTCTGTATTCTCTTTCTAGATTTTATTGATTTATGAGACGATTAAGCCTATTCTATGTGATGTATGACTTAATTTTTAATATGTAGTTTGATATGTTTTGATGGTAGAATAGTATTAATTAGGGAGTAATTAAGGTCTTTAATGTTGTGATTAGTGTGTTTAATATTGATTTATTCAAAATTATACACTTAATAGGTTAAGTGTTTATATTTCATGCATAGTATTAGATCATATGTTGTGATGGTATAGTTGGTTTAATCAAGGTTTGCAATTTCGACCTGTACCACCCGGTACGGGCGGTACATACCGGTCCGCTAGGTTATTGGTATACGAACCGCCCGCTACCGGGCGGTTCTGTCAAAAATCGATCATCGACGGTCGATTGAGGAAGAAAAAGGGAAGAAGAAGAGGAAAAGAAAAAAAGAAGAAGAGGGGAATAAAGAATACCTCGCCAGCGCCGTCCTCGCTCGCTTGCCGTCGTCGCCCATGGGTCACTGCCCGTGGTCGCTTTTTCTCCCGTGCGAGGAGACGGAGCGTCTCCCCGTGCGAGGAGACAGATCGAGGCGACGTCGCCCCCCTTTTCCTTTTCTTTTTTTTAATATTTTAATATTTTTAATATTATATTATATAATATTGTATTATAACAATATTATATTATATTTTAATATCGGGTGGTACACACTGTGCATACCGCCTGGTACGGGGCCCGTACCGGTACCGACAATATGCTGGTACACCGGTACGGACCGGTAAGTAAAACCTTGGGTTTAATTAAGTTTTAATGAAGTTTTTTAATATTGCGATTAGTGATTTTAATGATGATTTAATCAAAATTTGATCGATATTGGGTCAATTTATTTTCTCAATACCTATTAGGGTGTGTGATATTGGGTCAATTCAATTTGACGGTTGGAGAAATTGGTATAAGTCCC
Source organism: Ensete ventricosum (assembly GCA_029747655.1). Classification (NCBI taxonomy): domain Eukaryota; kingdom Viridiplantae; phylum Streptophyta; class Magnoliopsida; order Zingiberales; family Musaceae; genus Ensete; species Ensete ventricosum. The sequence continues at coordinate 54,425,852 of JAQQAF010000008.1, forward strand.
ACTATAATATGCGGCTAAGGTTGTGGTATGCCTGAAAAAATGTGGCACTATTCTTACCTAATTTGCATTAGTTTTGCTAAAACTTTACTAAATGTGTATTTATTTTTAACTTAAAAACCCTATCGTAACTTTTTTTCTAGTTTTTAGGTAATTTGGTGTACCACTCGGTATACCGGTACCGAACCGTACCAAGCAAAGTTAGGTACGTCGGTATGATACGAGATTAAAAACATTGATTATACGTGCCTAGTGCTGGTAACCTACTGGCATCATATGAAGAGATCTTAATGTGAAACAGGGTTTACAATATTGTATCATACCGCTCGGTATGCTCGGTAAATACTGGTCCGATAGAGGACCGGTACGCTCGGTTTAACTCCGTATCTTAGTGTGCCATGTGTCAGTATATACCATACCGACATTTGATCAATATGCTAGTACGATATGAGATTGCGAACCTTGATCTGAAATATATTCACATTTGTCAAGAATAATTTTCATGTTAAATGTGAAGCTTCTTTTTTTGCAGTTCTTTCTATTGATTAATGCACTTTTCAGAAAGTACGTTGTTAGTTTTAGTAAATTGCACTCAGGAACTGCAGTTGTTTTGTTCGATCATCAGTCAAATGTATGTAATACGAATGGATGTTTGCATGTAGGATTCACATATGCTATAAATGTGCATCAATTTATGTTGGTATCTTATTTTATGTGCTCATACTTTTTTTTCTTTCGTTGTTATAGCTACATGCTGCTAGTTCTTCAAGGGGAGATTCTACTTCTGGATTAAGATGGCTGAAAGATGTGGTTTTAAGCAAAAGAACAGATAATGTATTCCGCATGACTATGGTTGGTGATCCAAAGATCAAGTTGCAGGAAATTGGTATTCCGTTTGATATATCTGAAAGTTTGATTGTTGCTGAACAAGTAAATTCATACAATTTAGAAAAGTGGAACATGAGTTGCAATCTTCATCTGCTCAGAAAGGAAGGACTTAATACTAGAAGCAAAGGACAATTAACTTCACTTCATAAAACCAATCAACTTCACGTTGGTGATATAGTGTATAGACCTTTGGAGAATGGGGACATTATATTAGTTAACAGGCCTCCATCTGTGCATCAACATTCTCTTATTGCTTTGTCTGTGATGATCCTTCCTATTCAGTCAGTCATTTCAATTAACCCCTTATGCTGTGCTCCACTATTAGGTGATTTTGATGGAGACTGTTTACATGGGTACGTGCCACAATCCATTGGCTGTAGAGTAGAGCTTCAAGAGCTGCTTAGTTTAGACCACCAGTTATTTAATGCACAGGATGGTAGAAGCTTAGTTTCATTGACACATGATAGCTTAACTGCTGCATATTTGCTAACAGCAAATCGGGAATTTTTGAACAAAGTTGATATGCAACAGTTAGCTATGCTGTGTCCTTTTCCAATGCTGCCACCTGCAGTTGTTAAGACTCCTAAGTTCCAAATTCCTTTATGGACCGGAGAACAACTGTTTAGCATGCTTCTTCCTCCGACCATGGATTTTGGTGTAAATTCAAGAAATATGATAAGTAAGGGTGAAGTTATGGCCTCTCTTGGAGAATCTTTTTGGCTACAGAATACTACTACTGGTTTGTTTACTACCATGTTCAAACATTATGGCAGGAAGGCTCTTGATTATCTCTGTTGCTCTCAGGAACTTCTTTGTGAATATTTAACATTGAGAGGTTTAAGTGTTTCCTTAGGTGATGTTTACCTCTCATCAGATTCATATTCTCGACGGAAAATGATGGATGAAATATATTTTGGATTGGAAGAAGCTGAGGATGCTTGCCAGGTTATGCAGCTGATGTTGGAACCTGAGATGGAGAATCTCTTGAGGAATCACAATAAATATGAAGATACATTAGATTGTATGAGTCAATACAAGATTGCTTCAGAAAGAACATGTGTAAGCCAGGTTTCTATTGCTGCATTTAAGAATGTTTATCATGATCTTTTAAGTCAAATATATCAGTTTATTAACAAGGATAATTCAATGTTGGAAATGATCGATGCGGGTAGCAAAGGTAGCTTGGTAAAACTAATTCAACAGGGTGCATGTCTGGGTCTTCAACTTTTTGCACATCCACTGCCTTTTACAGTGCCTAGCAAACTTAATTGTTGTATGTGGAATAATCTGAAGGCATTGGATGGTGGTATATCTGATGCAGCAAAAAGTTTGTGTGGACAAAGCTCCTATGCTGTTATTAGTGCTTCTTTTCTTGATGGTTTAAATCCGTTGGAATGTTTTGTCCATGCAATATGTGGCCGTGCTAATCTCTTCACTGAAAATGCTGAACTTCCTGGAACTTTGAATAGAAAGCTTATGTTTTACATGCGTGATCTATATCTTGCTTATGATGGAACAGTTAGAAGTGCTTATGGTCAACAAATTGTGGAGTTTTCTTATAGCATATTGGAGGATTCAACTGAAGGTGGGGACTCATGTGTTGCATATGATGGAAAGGATTCTGAATATACTGGATTAGGTGGTGAACCTGTTGGTTCATGGGCTGCTTGTTCGATTTCTGAGGCAGCATATGGAGCTCTCGAGTTTCCAATGAATAGTTTGGAAGATTCTCCGCTTATGAAACTAAAGGTTATATTTTCAACTGATTTATTCACTTAGTTACTTGAACAAATTGATGCTGATTTTTTTCCTTTTCTGAGGAATGTTTTAGCTAAATGATATGCTTTCCACATTGATATATTTCTGACATTACCAGCTAATAGATAGTGTATTTGCCTATCACTGAGTTGTCTGGAATCTCTAGATGTCCATATTTTTTATCATAGTAGTTCTTTAATGCTCTTTTGTTATGTTTTATTCATGCTTGGCACAGGCAGTGCATACCTGTGTAGGATTTTAGTTACCTTTTGCCATATTTTGTTTGTTATAGTTGTATTCCTAGTGTTTACTTGGTGAGGTACTAGTTGTGTGATACACCCATAAGAAAAATGTAGTAAAGTTAGTTCATGCCAGTTAGGTCTGTACCACTAGTAGAGTGTGGTAATTTCTAACCATGTTATCCTTCATTCTCCAATGAATACAATGTATTTTTTTGACCAATAAGCACATACTTCCTTGAGGGGAATATATCTGATGTGACTTTCATGGAGATAAATGATTGATAATTCAATATGCAAACACCACTTAAGTGCTTTTTGGAACAAAAAATTGTTGGAAACGCCTTAAAACTACAAGATAATGATCTTTATCTTGTTCAAGGATATGATCGTTTAATGTTTTGTCAGGGAAGGATGAGGACATTGTATTTTAAATATCTCAAAGATGTCTATGGAATGGGTCAGTTTCTCTAAAGAGTTGCCCAATGTTCAGATAAGCATGCCATAAGCATTATGATTTTGAAAATTTTAAATTTCTTTAGGTCACAGGAAGATGTACTAATTGTGATTTGTGTCCACATTTTTTAGCTTTAGTAGCTAAAGGTTGGTTTCAAGTGCTCTTTTCTTTTTTATACCTATTGAACTGGTGGACTGATGATGTAGTGACCTTATTGGCACATCAAGAATTTTTAGTTTTCTTAGTGGATTAATTCATATGTAGTTTGCTGATTGGCACACGCCAATCAGATAATATTTTGGTACATGTATTGGTAACCAAGGTCTGCCGTTTCGAATCTACCGGGCGGTACCTTTGACCTAGCCCCGTATCAGATGGTACGGGGTTGTTTCCGCCCTGTTACCGCCCGAAACAGGTTGGTAATAGTCGATTTCGACCGTCGCCACCTGGCTGCGGTGAGGGAAGAAGCAGCAAGGAAGAAGAAATAGAAAGAGGGAGAACCTCGGACGACACCACCCTCTAACAGTGAGGCGGTAACTTGGCTTCTTCTTCGTTGAAGGCTGGGGACGTCTACGGCCGGAGAACCTCGGGACGACGTTGCAGATGAGGAGAACCTTGCGAGGCGACGACTTCTTTGCCGCGGTCTTCTCCTCATCTGAGGTGATGAGGAAAAGAGGTTACCAAGGCTTCTCCTAATCCGTGTCGGGAGAAGAAAACGAGTCGACGTCGCTTTTTTTTTAATGTTATATATATATATATATATATATATAAGCATATCGAGCGGTACACCCATATTGTACCATACCGAGCTAAGCTCGGTACGTCGGTATGGTATGAAATTGCTAACCTTGTTGGTAACCCAATCTAAAGCCTTGACCTGAATTATTGTGCATCCACATCTTGCAAAACATTACTTTCTACTTCTCGTACTTATGTTTGACTTCGGAATTCTTGTCATTTTCTATTTCTAGTTGCCTCTTTGTTTGTGTTGTGAATGAGTTTGTTTTCCTTGACACAGATGGTGTTGGAATGTTGTAAGTCTAATGCATCTACAAATCACACTGCCTTACTTTTTCTTTCAAAGCGACTGCATGGTTGGAGATACGGTTTTGAGTATGGAGCCTTGGAAGTGAAGAATCATCTGGAGAGAGTTTGCTTTTTCAATTTGATCATCACTGTCATGATTCTGTCTGTATTTGTATTTCACCAATTTTTTCATCAACTGATTTGGTTTTCTTCTATTACTTTTCATGAATAACATATGTTTTTCTGATGTTACAATGTTAGTTATGGTGGCCATGATGTTCAAGGGACAAACTTTAGTCCATGGATCATGCATTTTCATGTGAGCAAGGTATTGGACTTTTTGGAACTTTTGTGGATATGTGCATGATCTAGATAGTTTTGGTTTATGAGAGATATAATTATTTTGTATTTTTGCATTTTCAGGATAAGATGTTGAGGAGAAGATTGAATGTGCAATTTGTCAAAAATGAACTCATAAAACATTACAATTATACGAGGGAAAGGATGAATCCAATGCTTCCTAGATTATGTTTTGTAAGCAAGTCAGTCACTGCTTTCTTTGCAGCACTGTCCTCCATTTTCTTGTAAATAAATTTCAAGATTCATTTGTGTAATCTGCTGCTTGTGCTGACCTCTTCCATGCTGACATTTGCACATATTTTTTTATCCCGTATGCTTGGATTAAGCATACTTGTTTCATGTATTTTTCGTAGCTGAATTGGGCAAATTAAGTGAAGACATGTTCAGATGCGAGTAATGCTTGAATAACATACTGTTATATATCACAAAACAATTTAATAGTACACTAATCGCAAAGCCATGATGCTCTAAACTATTTGAGGTCATGCTACATATCCTTAGTTAATCTAAGATCATTTGAATCTTTGATGTTTCTAGAAAAGTATCTTATATCTCTAGCTTGATTCACATGATTAAATTATAAGATCTATAGGTTTCTCTTAAATGCGTCTATATTATTTTGGGTGAAACCATTTAATCTAATTGTTCAGGAAGGAAATATTTTATTTTCTATTCTTGTTACTAATGATATGCATTATTTATCAGAGCCTGGTGAAACCATGATTTTTTTGCACCTAAATCATTCCAAATCACAAATGAACTTTAAGCATTTTGGTAGATACTTAGTTTTTGGAATTCATTTAACTAAAATTGACTGGAGGGAAAGCTCTGACTTGGTATGGTTGCTCATCTGTGACTTGGCACCAAATCTTTCATTCACTAGTATACTTTTTTTTCAGACTATTATTCCCAAACTACCTCATTCCTAGGAGTCTGATGCACTAAGACATGAAACACTATTGATCTGATATAGCCTGGCAATGTGTACATCATAATCTTGAACAATTTTTTGCAATATTGCAGTGTAATTTGTATATTAAGTCAATGAAAGATTTAAATTTACAAGGCATGTGTCAATATGGTGTTTGATTTGGCCATATCAATTTGTTGTTTGACAATACAAGTATAATTTGTTCTCATGTACAAACATGAAATATGCACATAATATGATGCCATTAAGTTTGTGGAATCTATTTTTCAGTATTTAGGATCAACTATATGAATCTTATTGCCATTAGGCTCTATAAAAAGGAATATCCTTAATTAATTTTAATCTTAAACATTTCTCCATTTTATTTTTATTTAAGCCATACCTAATTCTACTTTTACCGTTACATTCTCATCTCACTGACATACGCTATATATATATATATATATATTTGCTTGTTGTTCAATGTCCTCTATAAATTCTTCTTTTATTTCCATTAGTTGCAGTGCTTGAATTGGCTATTATGATCATTCTTAAATGTTATTTAAATGTTACCTCACACCTTGTGCTAGGTATTGCCTTCTTTTTATGCAGACTGATCATTCTGACAGTATGCCCTCTAGTTACCTTACAAGCACTGACATGCTATGTTTTCCTTGTGTTTTTTCAAAAATGCCTACATGACAGGAATTGTTCATCAGATTATAAGTGGAAGGAACATGATGACTCTTTCTGTATTTCAGTTGCAGCTGAAACTTCAGAGTCACTAATACAGTTGGATACAATAAGAGACATGGTGATACCACTTCTACTTGAAACACCTATTAAAGGTTATGATTTTGTCCAATAAGCTGCTGTAGCTTAGCACTTTGTTCATTTGCTGTTATAATTTCAATTATTTATCTGTCTTTACTGAAATTGTAACTGCTTTCTCATTTACTATCTAAGCTCTCTAACTGTTAAAGTACTTCAGAATTGAGTAGATATATTTAAGGAGAAAATTTTCATTAACAGGTTTGGTTGTTTTCAGTAACAAGTCTGGGCCAACCCATATATGTAATGCTTCCACTGTTGCAAGTTTGACCTGTGCATGCTTTGCTGAAGTTTACTACCCAACCACGTGGAATGTATCAGTCCAATCAGAAACTGGAACATAAGGTCTTCCTAGTTTCGTGCGATACATGGCAAACATCCGTATAAGTTATAAGAATATCCTTCTTGATCTAAACTAGTCAAAAGCTTGTCCATTTCTTGATTCTTTAATCTTGGATCTTTGAAATGTTAAGAAGAGGAAGAGGAGATTGCAGTTTTATTAGCTTTGAGCTATACTGGTTTGCTCAGAACTTGAGATAGCTAATGATGCATGATTTTTTTTTCTTTCCACATTTATTTTTATTTACTTTGGTGGCACCATATGTTGGTTCCCATCTTTATGTCAGTTATCATTACCATACTGGTCCAGCCAAGGACTGGTATGGGGTGGTGCCTGGTGCGGGCAAGGTTTAACGTGTCACCCAGAACAGCATGTACCAGGCATTATATACCAGTTGGGCTCCAGACCAGGACTGTCTAATTTCACGTGGTGTACATGCGGTACAAGGGTTATTGTCGAGTAAGTACTTGGACTGGGCTTATTACCTGGCTCTTTTTCTCTAAAATTTTAACTCCAATAGAAAACACTTGTATCTCCTGTCTCTCATGCAATTCCTCTTGCACTGTCTGTTGTTGTTCGCCAGTCCATACTTCTCTCCTCCTTTGCTGCCGCCATCTCCTTATCTTCCTTTCCTCTCTTTTGCTTCTCCACCCATGCCTTCTTTTTGTATTTTTCTTCTCCTTGTCATCCTCCTCTCTCCCCTTTTTCTTGTTTTCTAACCAAGATATAAAACTATTTTTTTCATGTCATCTAGGTTACTGATTTTTAATCCTACCTCTTCCTATTTTCATTAATCATGGACTCAAGTGCCAGATTTGGATCATTATCCAAATATTAAATATAACAAAATACTGTACACAGAAATGGTTTATTTTTCCGAAGTGTGCAGACACTAACCTTATCACTTATTATATCTGAGCAGATGGCAGGCGTTCTATGTTTGAGAGGAGAGCTAGGTAACAAACAATTATCATCATCTTGTTTCTCCTGAGGTCACACCTTCACTTTGTCATTTGAGGTCTAGTCCCTATATACATGAACATGAAATGATGTTTGAAACTCAAGTTATCTCTTCCAGTGCACAAAAAATTAGCTATGGAGGGAATGCTGCTTGATTATCTTAAAGAGATGTTGGAAGGTGATCCACATAGCCAACATTCTGAAGTTAAGAATTACATGCTATTCATGGTGTTGTTGACATGTCACCCTTATTTAAAGCAACGGAACTAAATGTTTCTGTTAATGTTTTCGAATTCAATTCATAATTCTATTTCTTCATGGTAATAGAAATTGGAAAAAAGATATTTTATATCAAGAAATAAATAGATCATGCTTTTGTGATGTTTGTAAATAATCATGTTCATCCTAATTTACTTTAGTAATGCCATCTTTGATTTACTCATGGTTTTTCTATTTTCTACTACTTATGGGACATGCCAAATTAATACATATCTTGTGTCACAGGTTTTTGGGCTTCTGAGAAGGTGGAAATACTGTGTGAAAGCCTTCCAGGTTCTGGTTCTGAACTTTTTCTAAGAGTTACAATGTCTAAAAAATGTCTACCTGGAAGTTTTTGGAGTAACCTTCAAAGCGTCTGTATACCAATAATGGACCTGATTGACTGGCAACGCAGTCATCCTGACAATGTTTATAATATTTCTGGTACATATGGAATAGATGCTGCATGGAAGTACTTTGTAAAAGTGAGTCTCTTGTTTTTTTTTCTGAATAATTTGTTAAATTAAGTTATCACTTTTAATAGGCTATCATGTATTATATTCAACTTGCAGTCATTGAAGTCAATAACAGCTGATATAGGGAGGGACATACATAAAAGACACTTATTTATGGCTGCAGATTGCCTGTCAGTGACTGGGGAGTTTCATGGATTAGGCACAAAAGGTCTAAGACAGCAAAGAAACGATATGTCAATCTCATCTCCATTCGCTCAAGCATGCCTATCTGTGAGTACTTTTTTTTGTCATGTGGCTTTTTACTCTATTTAGTTCTCATCCTATATTATCCCAGTATTGTTTGTCTCTTATTGGAGCATTGGCAGAATCCTGTAAATTGCTTTGTAAATGCTGCTAAGCAAGGCTCAATGGATCATCTCTCTGGTACACTTGATGCAGTGGCTTGGGGTAAGGAGGCTCCAATTGGAACTGGTGGACCTTTTGAAATTGTTTACTCAGGAAAGGTGCGACTCTTACTAATTGCTACCGATGATTTGGCACATAGCATATGTCATATCTTTGATAACTCTTTCTGGTAGCATGGTTTTTGAAAAGTAAACCATATCAATATTGTGGCCCTAACATAAAGGTGTGCTCTATGCTGTTTTTTTTAACAGAAAATGGATTTTTATCATATTTGTCTTTTATATTTTGGTTTTTCAGATATCATTTTTTTAATGTTTCATTACCTTTGCATTCTTTCTATCTTGTCACCCATTTCTTTTCTGTGGTCCACAATTAGTGACCATGGCTTCTTGGTGTCATTAATCTACTGAAGTTTTGTTCGCTGTCATATCCAATGATGTCTCCCATGACATTATTGGATCTAACCTCCCTCCTTAAGGAGTTTTTGATGCAAGATAATTATTAAAAGATGTGAAAATAAATGTGTGGAAATATCACCTTGTGAATGTGCCATTTATTGGTAAATCACATAATAGCTATATTTATATCTGAGTTACTGGATCTTTAGTGAAATGCAAATAACAATGATATTTTGGCGAGCGACTCGTTGGAAACAAATCAGTCTTACACATTTTAGGTTGATTAATTGCATTTTATTGTGAATATTTCATTTTTCCATGGGACTTAGGAGTACTATATGACTTTTGCAATGACTGAAGCACCAAATTTCTTACATGTGCCTCACCAAAATTATTGTTTGTAATGTCTATCAAACAAGATGTAATGAAGTGAAAATATTGAGTCACTGATAGAGAGTATCGCTTATGTACCTAGTGGATTATTAGGTCACCATGAGATTGCTCACTTGAGTGAACTCTACAATTACATGGTAGACCTACAAAGAGGTACCACCACCAACTATCAAAAATGTGTTTCTCAGTCAACTTCCTATATTGGTGCATGTCAGTTCTAAAATCAAATTCATAACAATGTTTTACTCCAATCTATGTTAAAACTGTTATTGAAGTCAGAAGGTTACTGACCACTGCCACAGGCACTCATATTCAAATGATTTCATGTATGTTAATATATCTGCTCCATACATTTTGAATCTTTTACCTTTTGTTGCATGAAGTTTTCATTTCAATTATATTGTTCTAGACTTCTCAAGTATCTTTAATTAGTGAATAGAAAGTTTTGTTACTAGGTAAAGCAATTCATGGCCCAAAACTCAAGTCATGCGAATCACACTTGATGTGGAAAATCAAGCTGTTTTTGATATAATTATGTAGTTTATCATAGCCCATCAGGTAGCCCTGGTTTTTTAATTATCCATATTGGTGGGAGAAATCTATGGACTTATAAATTTTCACTCTATGGATAGTTTCCTATTCAAAGAGATCTGTGTATGGATTAAGATACCAATTGTAGGATGATGATAAACGTTAAAACAACATATATGTGCTCAAGCTGCAATTTTTCATGGTTAGATAACTTAGATCTATAATTATGATCCGTCTATAAATATGATCTATACAGTTGTTACTTTGCCTTTTGTCTAAAGTTAAATTAAATGCCTCCATTGGGTGTTTAGGGCCTCCAATGTAACCATGTTTATGTCAAAATGGTTTACTCTGCATAGTTTTTTAATTGGCTTGAAATATATAGAAAGCCATTTTTGAATTGATTGGTTGATTCTTCTTGTTTTTGCTTCGAGTTTTCTAGGCAGCAGTTTTTATTGATCAATCTTTATAAAATTTTCAGGTTCATAACCTAATTAGAGGTGAGGGTATATATAAAAATTTGCAAAGCATTAAAGCTGAGTTACAGCAGGGTGATAGTGAAGTTTGCATAGCTGCTAATCAAACTGTCCCTGCCAAGTGGAAGCAGCAATCAAAGTATTCCACCAATTTTGATGGCGGTAAAGAGACAATTGGCCAACAGACTTCTGATGAAGATCACCTGAAGGAAAGAATCATTTCTAAATTTCCTATGAACAACTGTAAAGGTCACAAGCAGCGACAACAAAATTCAGCCAATGATTTTGTTGCTAAAAGCAACTTAACTTTTGGATTAAGATCAAAATTCTCTTCAGAAAGTGTTAGCTCTTGGACTGATGTCGTAGATATGTGCTCTTCATTACGAACAATTCTATACAAGTAAGTTAGCTTTTTTGTTGCAAAGTTACTGTTATTTTATATCAGTCAATGTTGTGGGATAAATGAAACTGAACTGCAGAGTTCTTTTATATCAAATTGGTTCACCTGCCATGATGGATTTTTTCTTTGTTTTACATTGTAAAAATAGAGAATCTTACACGATTTTAATGAGTTATGTCTTTCTGAATTCGATAGATATTTGCTAAAAGTCTATGATTTTATACAAGTATACATTTGAAAGAAATAAAAGTGTGTTAAAAATTTGTTAGTTTTCCTGATTTATTCCTTACACTTATGGTCCTTGTTCCCCTTAAGAACAGCTTATTCTATGTCTGCCTCTGTCAGTCAGCTATGTTAGTTTCCTATTTATGTCTTTACTAAGAACTGTTGTTTAACCTGTCGTCATTGAGACTGTTCATGATTACAGCAGAGTGTTCATTGTTCTTCATAAATAAATGTCATTTTTTATCATCTTCCTTACATTTTTCTCATTGAAATTGAATCAGTGACAATGCAATCACTTGGTGCATTGCTAATATTGATTTATCTAAATCCTTCTTGCATGGGCAATTCTAGTGCCATCAGCTGCCCATTGGCTGGTAGGTGTTCACTTGAGCATCTTGCATCCAGCTTGACTGCATATTAAGAAAAGATATCCTTGACGACTGACATATGACCACATGAACTACATTTAAGATATGTGCATTCCTTACTAGCGTTCAATTAATGCTTCTAGCTGAATGCTGATGTTTCATCATTACAATGTTCTCATTCTTCTTATGTAGAGGCACTATAACATGTGTCAAGTATATATATGCGTATGTCACACATCCATTAATCGTGTGTATTTTCTGTTTAATGAGTCTCAATTATGAACAAAAGAGAGTACAATCATCTGTCCATATTTAGTTTTCTTGTCTGAGTGGGGCTAGACTTGGTTCGACAAACAAGGTTCCGTCATGGATTCATATTCATAACTATTGCTCTACTTTGCTTTTCAAATATGGATATGAACATTTCTTGATATGGCCTGAGTTAAATAATCATATATGAAAATATGCTTTACAAGTACTACAACTAAAAAGAAAAAGAATAGAAGTGTGAACAACTATTAGATATATTGAACTTTTTTTTTCAACCAATTGTCCCCAAGATATGCTCGGGTGCTACTTGTAGAAGGTTGGTTGGGATAGATGATTAAAATAGTATAAGTTAGATCTTATAGTGTGAGGGTTAATTGATATCAAAGTATGTAATTTCGAATTGTACTACTTCGTTTAGGCGGTACGTACTAGTCTGCCAATAGATTAGTACGCGGACCACTTGCTATTGGGCAATACCGTGGTTTTCGCCCTTTACCATTTGATACAGGGTTGCATCGGGTGGTAATGGTTGAAATTTCGACCATTACCGCCAGGTACAGGTCGGTAATGTTCGATTTCGATCGTCGTCGCCCACTATTGGGCAGTTTCAGCTTGGCCACGGCTGGCTACGATGAGGGAAGAAGAAGCAGGAGAAAGAGGGAGAACCTCGGACGGTGCCACCCTCTAACAACGAGTCAGCGGCTCGGTTGTCAGAGATGTCTGCGATCGGAGAACCTTGGGACGACATCGCAGATGAGGAGAACCTCGCGAGGTGGTAGCTTCTTCGTTGTTGTCTTCTCGTGTGAGGAGAAGCCTCGGCGACTTCTCATCCGCTCGAGGAGAAGAAAATGAGACTTCTTCTCCCCGTGTTGTGAGGAGAAAACGAGGCGATGTTTGCCCTTTTTTATTTTATTTATTATTATTATTATTATATATATATACACATACACCAAGCAGTATGCCCTGGCGTATCGCTCAGTACCCCTGTACCATACCATACCGAGCAAACGTCGGTATGGTACGGGATGACGGGCCTTGATTGAGATGATTATGATTTCGCTTTTTAATCGAGGAATTATCTGGATTGTGAAAAGCAAGGTTTGCAATCTCGTACCGTACCGGCATACCGATCAGCTATCGGTATGGTACATACCAAGCTATACCAATCTGTACCGAGCATTCCGACATTGGTACACTAGGATACCGAGCATACCGGTCCTCTATCGGACCGGTATGTACCGAGCGGTAGAATACGGTATTGCAACCCATGGTTAAAAGGAATAAAGGCCCTAGTGAGAGATATGTTTGAGATGAGCCTAAGAAACTTCTACTTGGGTATGTGGTTTTTCTGTGCCAACATGTCTCATTATGAGATTGATGCCTTTGAAAGGGACTGTTTCTTATGTCAAACTAATTTTATTTTGACTATCAGGTAATATCATCCATTGATGGCAAAATGATGATGATAAATATTGGGGTTCTTTTTAAGGAGAATATGCTAACTTAGGGTGAATAAGATATCAGAAATCTCAATGTTTTATAATTGTTATTGGATAAAGAAAATACCTAATTTCGTAACCATGCCTCAGGTGATTGCGACCACTCTTGTATATAGCTTTGCTAAGATGTGTAGTGGGCAAAAAGCTCTTATTTTCTGATATGTAGTGATACAGTTTGAAGTGCTTTGGCTGTGTGAAAATAGAAGAAGATTGACTGCTGATGTGAAAATAGAACCTCTGTGGTGATCTGTGGATTGCTAAGTCACCACTTCTGATAATTATATAGGATGAAAAGAATTCTTTTGGAGGATTTAGTTTCCATCCATGTCTATTATGCATCTGATAAATTTATCAATGTAAAAACTTCAACCAAGTCGATAACAAACTTGTATGTCAAATTGATTTCCAAAACTGTACAATTCATGACTGCTTTTGGTAGATAGAGTACTACGATTAAATAGATAATACTTAAACTTGCAAATGGTGTCCTCTTAAGAATGGAACATTACCTATGGTAAATATAGATTTCCAGGACACATGGAGCTTTTCTGATTTTGATTATAACATTGAAATGAAAAATTGTCTATGCTGTTAAAATACTTTGTTTTATTGAGTTTTCAATGTTCCTATGATATTTGATATACTGAGAAGTAACTTCCAATGACATTCAAAATTTCCATCAGAAAGAATGCTAAATAAACTTTTGTTTCCAAATATGAACTGTTATAACCATTATAACAAATATTTTGATGTATTTTGGATGGTATGTAAGAAGTAACTGGCATGTCCCTTTGATATTTGATATACTGAGAAGTAACTTCCAATGACATTCAAAATTTCCATCAGAAAGAATGCTAAATAAACTTTTGTTTCCAAATATGAACTGTTATAACCATTATAACAAATATTATGATGTATCTTGAATGGTATATAAAAAGTAACTGGCATTATATTCCCTTTGTTCTCCATTGTTAATGATTAGGTTATGTTCAGTGCACAGGGGTATGATAATTAATTTTAATGATTTGTAATAATACACTGATGGTCACTTTAATGATGCGACTTCAAATCATTGCTCATCATTTTAATCTTCTAGTTAGAAGATGGAAATAGAAACAGAACATTCCCTGCTGAAAGTTTTCTAAATAGAATGGGCTAGTTCATTATTTTCCCCTTGTATTATTTGTTCCCTTTTAACAGTATTTTCTTTCTCTGTTGTAGTCCTGACTCCTGATGATTCTATCTTTTAAATTGTTCCAGTTTGCTAGCCTTATTTTAGTATATTTGGGAGATGAAAGGTTTCTTTATCATAAAAGGTATTCATTTTTTAAGGTACCCAATTGATGGATTTCTTGATGAGAAAGATAAATCGTCTTTAATCGAGGCTTTGAACTATCATCCCAAAAGGGCTGCAAAAAGAGGAAGTGGAATCCAAAAAATCAAGGTACTTATTTTTTAGAGCTTAATCGCATTATCCGTTATTTGTTTGACTGATATCTAAACACAGTTCGAGGTCACTTTCCAGTGGCTATAATTTATAAAGAATTACTTTCAGAATTAATGACATTGACAAATAAATTCATTGTGTTCATAGTGGTTTTTGGTGTAATTACCATATTGGTTTTAAAACTAATGCTTGGACTAAATTTAGATTTTTCTTATATAGTTTTGTTACTTTCAAAAGTTTATATGCTGAATGGATGAATTTATTTAGTAAATTTCGGCTGACGTGGTCTACATTTGATGTCCTAGACAAGAGGTTCTCGTGGGAGATATAAGGATGGATCCCTTTATGCAAGCTATACATTTTTTCATCTTTATGATGAACAGTTCCTTTTTAATGGGCTTTTGGGATAAAATAACCTTCAGATGGACTTATAGGATGAATGCCATGTGTCTACTCAATGAAAAATTAAAACTAATGGCAGTTGATATTATTATTTTGCTACATTAATAGATAATCTTGTGATAGTTTGCAAAGTGACTGGAAATCTTTCTATTAATGATTTGGTAGTAAAATTAAAGGATTTGGTCCATTGAACTTAATGATTTGGCAGTTGATGAATGCCATCCGATCTAATTTCTGTTCAATATGTCTTCTTCTATATGTTGCAATTGTTTTATAATTAAATCATCATTCCAGTTCCTTTGACTTGTTCGTGCTAACCATTTTCTCTTCTTTCCTTGCTAGTTGTGAGATAATATCTTAACCTCTTGCAGGTTGGGTGTAGCCCATTGCATCCTGGTTCCCGATGTTTTGTTCTGTTGAGATCGGATGGTTCACTAGAAGATTTCTCATACCGCAAGTGTGTGGTAGGAGCAGCCAAACTTATATCACCCGAGTTTGGCTCTATTGTCCACAAGAAAATCTTTCATAGCCGATAACTGAAACAGGATGATAATGAACTGTCTCCTTTGATTAGTTTTGTTAAATGAGAATTAGGTTGTACATACTCAAAGGTCCTGTTTGATCAGTGAGCAGCAAGCTCTTTTGGTGGATAGCTAACTTCGGCAAGCTGTTCCATCAGTCTTGTTCTCTTGGAAGCTTTTGCCCCTTACACAACACATGATCTTCATAGTTTTTTTTTTCTTCTCACTATTGGTTGGAGCTCATGCAGAAAACCAGAAGCTTTTTAAGCAGCTTGAGGAGTTTATATGATGCATTTGAAAGATCATGAACCAGTGTTCTTGCTTGTATCTATCCATTCTTATATTATCCGTTTCTGATTATAGTGCAGAAAACCAGAAGCTTTTTAAGCAGCTTGAGAAGTTCATACGGTGCATTTTAAGTTCATGAACCAGCGTTCTTTGCTTGTATCCATCCATTTTTGTATTGTTCATTTCTAATTATAGTGCAAATGATGATAGCTAATTGTATATGCATCAATTTTGTTATCTAATTGATGTCAGGTGGTAGGATGGATGTAATTATTTTTTTGCTAATTCATGTAGATGGATCAATCCTCAAGAAAGCAATTTATTTTGGGTAATAAAGCGAACCTGCACCTTCATGTTATTATTCACGATCTTTTGTGGTAAGTAGTTGATGGTTATTTGAGTTGGATGAGTTGATTGATTGGTGTCGATACTATGAATTTTTCCACATCAATTAGTAATAGTTAACAATTTATTTATCATTAAATTTGATTATTCAATTAATAGAGAATATTAAGTACAATCCTACTCTTCTGGTTGCATGATTTTGAGTTGCGGGAGGCTTGAATCATTTTAACATGTGATTATGATTGGGGCTAATTACTTATTATCCTTTGTAATTATATTTATTTAGCATCTTCACTTTTAAACTTAAAAATTTTATATTAAAATTCTTATAGTTACAATTATGAAAATAAAATATTTAATTCTATTTGTATTTATGTCATTGGTCTTGCGGATGAAAGATGCAATACTTACATAAATAATACAAAAATGATTGTCAAAAATATGAT
This sequence comes from Ensete ventricosum, assembly GCA_029747655.1. Lineage (NCBI taxonomy): Eukaryota > Viridiplantae > Streptophyta > Magnoliopsida > Zingiberales > Musaceae > Ensete > Ensete ventricosum. Next base: position 54,442,766 of record JAQQAF010000008.1, read on the forward strand.
TTTAATGTCTTAATTATGTTTTCGGTGATGGTGGACAGTGACACAATCAAGGATTGTAGGTGATTGTGATCGACGAGAATGACATAGTGATTGGTGAGAAAATTGGGAACTTCTACAGTTTCTTACAGAGGAGTAGGATGAGGAGAGGTGAGACAAATGGAGAGGAGGAAGAGGATGATATAGAAGTTGACGTTTTGTATCAGTTTTGCTCAGTAACAACATAGTTGCAACTTGTGTCGTCCTTCCTTGCATTGACATTGATATAGATGTAGAGCGATATCACATGCATTGTCCTTTTTCTCCTATTCATTTTTCTCACCTTTTGTTATTATTGTCCCTCCTCATCCTCCACCTCTCATAAGAAATTGAAGAACTTTCTAACATTCTTAACAATCATTGCATCGTTTTTGTCGACCATAATCACTCATGGCCCTCAACGATGTTATTGTTTGCTACTATTGAAAATATAATTTGGATGTTAAAATAATTTATTTTATCAATCATTTTTTATGTCATTTCTATATGTGCTATCATGTATTATATTTTCATCGATAAAATAAGATAAATAAATTTAAATATTTTACTTTCATAACTATAATAATTTCAATATAAATCTTAAAATTTTAATATAAATCTTTTAAATCTATAAATTGAGATACTAAAGAGATATAACTACCAGAGAAATATGTAATTAACTAATGACTAACAGCATAAAATCACTATAAAAACGACATTCTTAAATCATCAAGAAATTTTTTTAATATTTTTCATTAATGTCATTACATCTAACAGCTTATGATTAGAACTCAGATATGATACGTTGATTTATATTACTAACGCATTGATGACAAATGACAAATTACCACGTGCGTGAACTTAAATAACAAAACTCTATTTTTAAAAATGTCATGGATAATTATCGAATACGTGACGTTGATGTGATGGTCAGCCGCGGTAGTGAGTCACCGTCTCCGCCTCCGCCTCCGCCTCTGCCTCCCGAATTCTCTGCTCCAGTTCATACCTGGCGACTGCCTTCGACCACAACTCCCCCTCCGTCTCTCCATCAGCTAAACCCAAATGGCTTCACTCAAAACGAGACCTCTGGCCAACGTCGCCGATGTCGCCTTGTGGTTGCTGGCGCTTGTCGTCGTCGCCGGCCTGGTCCTATTGTGCTCGTTGCGGAGGGATCAGCCGCCGGCGCGGGACGGGAGGCACCGCAAGCGGGCGTGCGACGAGACTTACGTGGTAGGGGAGGGGTAGACGCTGCACACCGTCAGCGACAAGTGCGGAGATCCCTTCCTCGTGGAGCGCAACCCGCACATCCACGACCCCGACGACGTCTTCCCGGGACTCGTAATCAAGCTCGCCCCCTCCAAGCCTAGATTAGGTCGCGCGAGACGGATACAGGGACGCCGCACACGTATTTGCATGAATGCCTCGCTGAGATGTGATCATACACCCGTCAATCACGAGGCATGTAGTAAGATAAGTGTATGTACGCAAAGTGGTTGCAAGGCTGCGATTGCCCTGCCGGTACTCCTCCCTTGCCATGGCTCCACAATCGGGACCCACATGGGCCAAGGACTACATGCGCAATGGTCAGTGGGCTCCGTCGAGGGTAGCTTATCATGAAAGATGTCTCGATATAAGAGGTTAATAACTTCGAGATTCGCGAAACTTGATTTATTTGGTGTCCCTCTCCTGGTTGTCTCCAGCTGGCCTCACTCGCCATCCCTCACCGTCGGATGGGGTGGGGGGCCCATTGAGTTTTTACTAAGAGTAGGTGCGGCAGTTGACAAGCCGATGGGGGCCACCGACCGCAAGAGAAATAAATGGTTTGTTATGGGTAAACCCGTCGTAAGCAGTTCAAAACCGCGCAGCCACTTATTCCCAAGGTGGGCCCACGGTATCTCTGGAAAAGAACCATCACCACCCAACCAACCAAGCGTCGAAACGCGTTCGACAGTCAAGTGGGGTCCGCGACACGTGCCCCGCCTACCGCCCTGGTACGTGGCGCGGGGACCACTGCCTTCCCCGGCCTCCGTGCCCAACTTGCCCTCTCGCACCCTCCGACGACGACCCCACCACACCCCGCCTTTGGTCGCGTGCCTCGCGTTTTCTCTGAGGGACCCAGTCGCCCACGCCGACCTCTCCCCCACCCACCTTCGTTTTTTTGGCCCTGCGAGGGCAACAGGGACCCACCGAGCCCACACCCTCAGTAAAGTGACGTGATAAACGAGAGGACAACGATTCAAGGGAACTGGTGGGTCCCGCTGCCGTTGCAACCCTATCGGTGTGGTTCAACAGAACAGCGGGTGCGTGTGTGTGTTTCGAGGACGACAAGTTTTGGCGAGGTGTCGTAAGAGAAGAGCGTTGAGGACGTTTACCTACTACCTACCTATGCTACGACGGGTTGGTGCCCATGACTCGTCGATCTCGCGGGCGTTGCCCGTAGAGTCACCGTTAACTCCAGTCACAGGACAGGTAGATCCAACGGGTACGATACTAATGGTGGGAAAAAATATCGTTCGGATCAAACGGGTAGAAGACCAGCAGTCTGAGAATCCTCCTCATCCGCACGCGACACGCACACCTTTTGGCCTTTCCAAGATTAAACAACTACCGGTTCACCGAATTCCCCAAATCAACCTTCTTGTTTACCCTTAAATCTCGACCAAGTGGACCATCCTCGAATCCGACGCTCGTTACAGCGCGAGAGCTGGGCCCCGATCTGTAATAGGGGTGGGTCCATTTGCCCTAGGATGGAGGATAAAAAGAGAGGGGAGTGGGTTTCTCGGTTTCGATTCGTGTGCAAGTGTGCGTGCGATCTGTTATTTTTGGGGAGAAGGGAGGGAAAAGGCGAAGGACGTGAGCTTTTTCGAAGAAGGCAAGGTGGTGGGGAGATATGGAAACCCAGAACCGCGACGGAGAGGATTGGCAGAGGAAGACAACCGGAGGCAGCGGCCGCAACCTTAGCGGGGTAGCGGTTCCGTCCACCGGGACAATACCGGGACACCGCTTCATCGTCCCTAAACCGGAGCCGATCGAGATGTTGGGGGTGGGGGCTTTCCAGATACTCCGGAGGCCAGCAAGCCGGACCAAGGACCGGCACACGAAAGTGGAGGGCCGCGGCCGGAGGATCCGGATGCCGGCGGCATGCGCCGCCCGCATCTTTCAGCTAACGCGCGAACTGGGACACAAGTCCGACGGCGAGACCATAAAGTGGCTCCTAGAGCACGCTGAGCCGGCGATCATTGCCGCCACAGGCACGGGGACTGTCCCTGCCATTGCCACCCACGTCGACGGGACCCTGAAAATCCCCACTGAGGCACCGACCTCCGCTCCAGTGAGCTCCACATCCACCATCGTGGCCCCCGACGACGACGAAGCGGGCAAGAAACGAAGGAAGAAACTCCAGCCGTCACGGACTGGTGGCGGCACTGTCATCGCCGGGTACTACCCCGTCCAGGACCCGTTGCTTCCGGTGGGTGGCGCCATCTCGATATCTTCCGGCTTGGCGCCGATCGGGTCAGGGGCGCAAGGGATGATGCCGATGTGGACGCTCGGAGGCGACGCAGCCGGGGCTAACATGATACCGCCAGGAGCGCTGTGGGTGCTGCCACCGCCATCCGTGGCGGTGGCCCCGTCGGGCCAGTCCCAAATATGGACGTTTCCCCGGGCACCACAGATCATTAATCTCACAGCGGTCCGCCCAGTCTCCACCGAGACGCGGTTCACCACCACAGCTTCCGGCGTCGTCGCCGCCAAGGCGGCGGCGGAGGTTCAGCACAGTGCCGCGCCACCGGTCGCCGCCGCGTACGCTCCGGCGCCTGGAGGAAAGCAAGAGCTGCAACTGATGTCAAATCCCGGCGCGTTGCGGCGCAGGCAAGTGCATGAGCTGGACGCCTCCGAGGATGACGAAGACGATGACGACGACGACGACAGCAGCGCCGAAGATTAGAACTGGATTTAGGATAAGCCGAGGGATTGCCCCTCTTCTACTCCTTTTTTAACTTTTCTTCTGTTTCCTATTGCTGTGGCTCTCTGTGCAACTCCCAATTCAGTGGCGCCGCAAAGCACGGTGGCGTCCAGCCCGTGACACCGTCGCCGTTGCATTCACAGCGAGGTCGGCACGTGCGAGGGGGTGGTGTTCGCGGTGGGTGGGGTTCGTTCGGTGTTGCGAGTGGTCCCGGATGGGTTGTTGGAAGCCAGTGCGAAAAGTGGGGTCCGCTTGCCGCCACCTGTCCGTCATGTGACCCAGCGGGAGCGGGCCCCAAGTCCAGGATCCTTCTGCTGCAGGCTACGAATCCTAATCTATTTCCGACTTGGCATTAGGGAAACTAATTAAAGGTTTGTTAAACGTGATTTGTGTCATTCAAACTTCATGCGATCCCATTTAAGCATATCTCTGTGGATGTGGTTTTTTCCTGATTTATTAATGTGCTGTAACTATTGAAAGTGAACGGGTATATTTTGATCCCTTAAACATATACTTACACATCATTTTTTTTTTATTTAATAGATATGATCGACTCAGCTCAAATCAGGATATCAGGAATGTATAATATCCTAGACCATTGCTCGAGGGGCTAGGCCCAGGCTGTATTACCTACCTCATTATGAGGTTTTTTTTCCCGTACATCCCTTACATAATAGAAGTTGTTTCAACTCAAACAATACTCAATGGAAGAATCGTGTCTATCGTAAATACGCAATAAAAGCAACCAGTAGTGGGAATTGACAAATAGGTTGAGGGTTTAGCCACCAACCAACATACCATGCTGACCAACCATCCACGTATATATTAATCACTTCGTATAATTTTTAACTTCCCAAATAGTATAAAAGGTGTCCAAACAAATAAGCAATGAGGGGATCTTTTTCCTCCACACTAGACATATTACACAGAATGATTCACTTATCTGATTTGATCGTCGGAGGGGTCGAGTCAGGATGGCACCTCTCCACCCCCCCCCCCCCCCCCCCCCCCTCTCTCGATCATGGTTTTGGTGCAGACGTCGACGACCAAAGAGCAAGCTGAGGAGTGGAAGCACGCACTCGCAAAAAGGAAAACTCCACCCACGGAGGCCAACCAAATAAAATCCCTCGAGTGAGAAGAAGCAACACTCTCCCTCAGAACGTCCCAATAGACTCCGAACGACGGAAACTTCATTAAGGACCAGAAGTCGATTCCAACATGAGGCGAACAGTTGGATTCTCGATCTGCCAATCGACATTTCGATGAGTCAACACATCCCTTGAGTGCCACCGAAGAATCCTCGAGCGCCCATGTATACGCAAGCAGAATCAAACCGAAACATCACCTCAGCCTTGATACAAAAAATATATAATAAAAAGCATGAGTGGTCGCATCTTTAATCCTCACTTAAGTTTGATATCATCTAAATCTTAGTTCAGGTTGGCCGAGATGATCAAGCCGCTTTAAACAAGGCTCATCTAAATTTCATTATGAATGCAATTTGAGGAGGCTTTCTCTTTTAATGTAATCTCATGATTTATGTAAAACACCTGTAGTGGTACATATGGAAAAAACACGTTCCTTTTAGGGGTAAAACATGCAAGAATTCCAGAGAAACGTCTACTACGTTATATCAATTGTATTGGCCTCCGAACCCTTTCGTTCAAGTCAAGAAATTGACGAGCCGCAGATGTCACTCCTCCTCCTTCCTCGATAAACACACTCTCCGAAACTCGCGAAGTCGGCAGTCGGTCTCAGTTATGGCGAAGGAAACCGATCGACGCACAGCAGGAGTGGAGGAAGAGGAGGGAGACGAAGCCCTAGAATTCCTGCTAGAAGCTTCTAGAACCCCCGGGGGACGCGCCCGCCTCGCCTCCACCGGAGCCATCGCCGCGGCGCTCCGCCGCCTTTCCTCCGACACCTCGTCCGCCCTCCTCCCCTGCCTCCGCCTCCTCAGGAACCTCTGCGCCGGCGATGCCGTCCACCAGGACGCCTTCGTCGAACTCGGCGGTCCCGATCGAATCGCCTTCGTCCTGTTGAGCACGCCGCCAGCGTCGCCGGACGTCGCCCGTGTCGCGCTGCAGGCGATTGGGAACGTAGCCTGTGGTGGAGAGGCACAACGGTCCGCCGTGTGGGCCCGCTTCTTCCCGGCCTTGTTCCTTGCAGCGGCTCGGTACCGGGACCCGGCGGTTTGCGATCCCCTTTGCATGGTTTTGGATACCTGCTGTTCATACGAGGGAGGGCATCGGAGGTTGGCGGAGCTTTGCGAGACCGAGACCGGACTGCCAATTATTCTGGAGATCGTCACCACAGCTTGCCGAGGTTGATTTCTAACTGACCCCTTCATCTAAATGGACTTTAAAACCCGAAACCCTAAAAGTAAGATCCCTTGTCATATGTGTAGCATGTGTAAGTTTATAAAAGATCAAGGTGAAATATGGTTTCATCGCTCCTAATTTTGTGGTTCTCTTAAAATTAAGTCCCTGGAATTGGCGAAGGAAAAAAAATGGTGTTATACTATTTTGGAGATTATCTTTTTGTGTGCATAGATCAGCATAGTGGATCATGTAGATCGTAATATTTAGATTAATTATGAAATATTTCTCTTCATTATTCATTGCTAGCTTCATTTTATCTTGTTTAGTGCATCGTAAGGATTGGGCATTTAGTTTTGGCTGTAGTAGCCATAACTGTGCTTTATTGTAAATGTAAGTTCTTGAAGTTATGGGAAAGATAGAATTCGATATTTTTTTCTCAAGTTTAGTAAATTACGTGCTCCTATTGTTTGCGTGAAGGATTTGCTATTTGTTTCTTAGTTGCATTAAGAAGGATCTTCTGATTACTGATTGGCCCCCACTTAATTGGAGTATTACCATTGATGACCATTGTTCTTGATTATCCTTGCAGCTGGTCATCAAGAGGAGTGGTTGGATTGGCTCCTTTGCAAAGTTTGCATCGAAGAGGCATACCTCTCACGTCTTTTTCAAGGATTAGCCTCACCAAGTACAGATAACTCCATTGATGCTCAATGCAGATATTCCTTCTTCACTAGAGAGCAGGCATTCCTTCTTGGAATGCTATCAGAATACTTGAGTAATCGACCTAAAGATGTTTCCATGATTTCCAGTCCTTTTGCACTTGAAGTTCTGAAAGTTCTAGATATAGCTTCTGCAGTTGTTGATTTTTCATCTCGAGGAAGTTCTGATCTACCAACGGGCTTCCCTGCAATTGATGTACTAGGCTATTCTCTTACAATTTTGAGGCATATTTGTGCTTGGGAAATTGATATTGCTCATTCTACAGAAGCCCCTGTCGACTTGTTGCTATCTGCAGGCCTTCTACAACTTCTTTTATGTTTACTTGGTGAACTTGAGCCACCAGCAATTATAAGAAAATCCATGACAAACGCGGACCACTTGATACAGTCATCAACGGCTTTAAAGGTCTGCCCTTATAAAGGGTTCCGGAGAGATTTAGTATCCGTTATTGGAAATTGTCTACACAGAAGGAAGCAAGTTCAGGAGGAGATCAGACGGCAAAATGCAATTCCTTTGCTTTTGCAACAGTGTGTTGTTGATGAAGACAATCCCTTGCTAAGAGAATGGGGGCTATGGTCAATGAGGAACTTGCTGGAGGGAAATGCAGAAAACCAGCATGAAGTAGCTCAACTGCAGCTGCAAGAGCCTGTCAATACACCTGAAATTGCTGGAATAGGCCTAAGAGTCGAAATGGATGAGAAAACTGGACGCCCGAAGCTGGTAAATATTGTATGAGGTACACTTATTTGGCAATTGTGTCCACTGTGGACATTAGCTTGGTTAAGCTTGGAATTGGTAGATCAATTCAGTCTGCAGTATGTGTTTTTTTTTTGGGTAGTCTAGCAACTGCGGAACTCCTAATTTTTGTTTGCCCTCTCTAACAACAGATGTACTTTGAATTTAGTTTTCATAATTCTTGTTATGCAACTCTATTTTATGAAAAATACATGGTATTTCATACACAAAATGCTTTTTCTCTAAAGACCTTATTTATAATGACTTTGTGAATATACTTGCCAAGTCATAAGGAAATCATGTTGATACTCTATTCTTGCTGGTAAGATTTTCATCATCTAGTCATTTCTCCAGTTTATCCAATAAACTTTTGAATTTCTAACTTCCTACTGTGATCCTTAGAGAATGATGGAGTATGAAGTTCTCAGACAAGTTTGTTCAGACTTGTCAGGTACAAATCCATACCTGGTGCCTGACATGATTAAAGGCAATGTATCACTTATTTTTAAATGTTTTTTTGTATAACTCCATCATATCTATAAAATGTATTCTGCTTTTGTTACTTATTTAGCCCATGTTCATTTTAGATGATAAGTAGGCTTTTGATACATGAGCTAATATTTATTATGGACAACTTATGTTTGGGTAAGTATATGTTCACTTGTTAAGTTGGTCACCTTAGTACACTTTTCTATACAACATGAACAATTAATTTAAGCAAACTGGCTGATAATGTTCAAAAAGATCTTTAGAGATGACATATTTACTGGATCTAAATATTAAATTGGTTAAGGTTGTAATGTTGCAATCCACATGCATTACGTATTCAGATTGTAAAAAGTATGTAGAATAGAAGTACCTACATCTAGTTGATCTTTCCTCCTAAAACTTTGAATGACTGCATGCCTAAATTAAAATTAAGCATAATGGTTTTCTTAATCTCAGTACTTTTTAAATTAGGTCAGCTGTTGATTGCAACTCTATGTTGAAATAGCTCAATTATATATTTAGCTTCAAAACCAGCTTTGAACATGAACCCAACAATTTAGCTGGTATTGCAAATCAAGTCTAAGTATATTTTGGCAAGAGAGGGAATTCCCATAAAGTTAGAACTCGTGTTTATAGGTAGAAAGATAACTGCTGCTGTTAAATTTAACCATGAAGCCAAGGAATGACAATGCTTTTCTGGAGGTAGTTTAGACGAATGGGAAGTATCAAGCTTGAGATTTGTAATGCTGAGGCATTTCATGATCAAAGATCATGTTTATAGTAATCTTATATAAGTACTTTGGACCAAGGTTCTGAATACCATACCGGTGTACCGATCAGTTGTTGGTACGATATGTACCGAGCTGTACCAAGCATATCGACACATAGTACACTAAGGTCTACCGATATACTGCCCGTACTGATCCTCTATTGGACCGGTACATATTGCCCATACCGAGTGGTACGGTATGGTATTGCAAACCCTTATTTGGACAGCACAAGTTCTGAATACATTGTTACCCTGCCACTTACAATGTGTAACCATTCTAACACAATTGAAGGTTCCCACTAAAAATTTTAGTTCTACATGATACTATTAGGATCTTGATTTTTAAGTAAATTTCTTGATTGCTTGACACTCTGGTGGTTCTATTCTGTTAATACTGTATGCTAGGATTGTAATAATCAGGAGAATTGTTCGAAATTGTTTTACACAAACATTGACTTGATATAGGTTCAGCATTGCATTCTTGATAATTTGCATAATTTCGGCTTGTGTTCCTTTTAAAGCATCCTATATTCCAGAAATATTGGCTGGCTATCTTTTCTGCATGCTTCTTGTGTCCAGTAACTGTTTTCTGTGTAGGCTTATTACAGCCAATAAAAATAATCATGTTGAACTCTGTTAGTTCTTTAATAATCTGACCGACATTTCTACCTTTCTAACCAAACATTTCTTACCTTATGAATTATGATAGTTCAAAACTATGCCCATGAGTTCATGTGACATAGTTCAAGCATTGAAGCTTTCTTTCAGTCAACTATTGAGAAATATACGAGTAAAAAAGTTGTTCTGTAGATTAAGTCTAATTGTAAGATTATCTTCTTAATTGTAAGTAAAAAAAGCTGATCTGTAAGGAACCCTCCTTATGCAGGGATGATCTTTCTGGCATAACTTTTTAACTACTGTCTTTCTGGTTTATACTTTTTGAATTTAAGCTGCAATACTTTTTTCCATTTGCACCTCACACTTAGGAGTTGTAACTTAACCAGTCATTTCCACTTTCTGGGGCACATCTGCTTAACAGCTGGTTAATTACCGTTCTTTATACTTGCTCGCTCCTGGTATTGGAGTCTGACCACAAAACAGCTTCATAACAAGTTATAGGAACTTTACCATGACTCCTAGGACTATAGTGCGTGCAGGAACCAGCAAATGCAACCTGCATACACCAAAGTCCATGATTCCAACTTATTGCTATAACTTGTATGTTATCCTTGGTTTACGTATTTAACCCGGTGGAACTTTTGCTTTTTGCTTACTCTGATCATGTTTGAACTTCTTGCATTGATCTTCCTCTTGCAGGCAAAACCCCTTTTGATGATAAAAATTGATATTATTACTTTTGTCATTCAAGTTGCTGTATCAGTCACCACGCTTGACAGATCAAGGTTGGTCCTTCTCTGTTATTTGGATATTATGACACTACTACAACACCAGCCCAACATGTGCTTTCGTTCTCGCTTTGATTCTTTCTTTTCTAAATATCACCTCTTGGTGAATGCATATATCTATATCATGCTATAGCAGGCTGGTTGATGGGCAGTTTCATTTTTAAACATCACGAGATTGATCCGTGTGGAATGGTTGTTTGAAATCAGTAGCCTGTTCTAGGTGTCATATGACATCATTGTTCTCGATTTTACTCTCAGCAAGACTTTGTTTTATGATTCTAACGGATCTGTGGAGTGTGCATCCATTCTGAAAGTTCACATGAGTTTATGTAACTAATGCAGACGAATTGTGTTTATTTTGGTATGATGCATGAGAATGCACAGCTGGTCACCCTATAGTCAACAGTCAGTAACAGAAGAATGACTGGGGGTCGTCGAGGACATCATGATAAGCATCTGTCAGCAAACTCGATATCAGAAGGATCTTTTGGTACGATATTCAATGAAGCTGGATCCAGTAGAGCTGATTGTCAACTCAATATCACCCCACTGTTTATAATTGGATCTTGTAACATCGGTGCAAGCCTTGTTCAAGTGCAACAAGCAGTTGTGGCATCAGATATGAACTCCATCCAGCAACAAGAGTGCCCCTTACCGATGGACTTGTGAAGAAGTTAATTGGTGCTTCCGTAGGGTAAAGCCCAAGTGAGTCCTAACCTCCTTTTTCTTGTTAATAGGGGTTGCTTAATTGCTTGCAAATAAATTGCTTATATTTTTTTTGTGGTAGGTAATCTATTTACATATATTATGTACAAGTAGATTGCCTGCAGACAGAATGTATAAAGTGGTCTGCATTCCTGCGTGAGAAAAAATCTGTCACGGCAAAGGCACAGTTCAAATGTCCTCGAGACGCATGAGTCAGGTAAATCCGACTCGCATGAGAAGAAATCTGTCACGGCGAAAGCATATTTCAAATGTGCTCGAGATGCGTGAGTCGAAAAAACCTTTCTTGCATAAGAAGAGATCTGTTACAACAAAGGCACAGTCCAAATATGCTCAAGACGCATGAGTTGAGAAAATTAAACTTGTGTGAGAAGAAATTTGTAACAGTGGAGGCATAGTCCAAATGTGCTAAAGACACGTAGGTCGAAATGTGCCCAATTGCTTTTGTAAGAGGCACCTTGACCCTCGCCTTTACCCAAGGCGTAGAGGTCGGGACGCTTGACAAGGAGGTCGAGACACTTGACCTCCACCTCCACCAAAGGCATGGAGGTTGGGGAGCTTGACCTTCGTCGTTGCAAAAGCGCGAAGGTCGGGAAACCTGACCTCCACCGTTGCAAGAGGCAAGGTGGTCGGGCCTCATGACTTCTGCCTTCGTCCTCGTCCAAGGCACAGGGGTCGAGAAGCCTAACCCTCAGTTCCACAAGAGGCAAGGAGTTAGGGCCTTATGACCTTCACCTATCATTGGAGACTATCGTTGTGTCAATCACACATGGTGAAAGTACCATAGTTATGATGTCGATGTGTCGGTCACTTGGAATTGAGGTGTTGGTTACCCGACACCGAGGTATCGACCACTTAGCATCGAGGTGTTCATCACTTGGCTTATATGTGTTAACCATCTAGTCATAAGGTGTCAGTCATGTAATGCTAAGCTGTTGACTACACTTTAGGCCTTGACGAGTGTAGCAGGATCGAGACACAATGAATCAAGTCAATTAAGTTGTAGCATCATTGAGAGGTGCTTCATGTTTGTGTCATCTATGTCATCATAATAGAGTGTTTGAAGCCATGTCATTCATGTTATTGTTCAAACAAGCTTTAGATTGTGTCGACATAACTATCTTCGCAAAGAGTGTTAATCGCACTGCCATCATTGAGAGCATTTCAGGTCGTATCTATCACGTTGTCATCATAGAGAACATGATGTTGTTGAAAAGAGTGCTTTAAATTGTGTTGACCCACCCATCATCGAAGAGTGTCAATTGCACTCTTTTAAGTTGCATATCTATCATTTTGTCATTATATAGAACATTTTAGGCACGTTGATAAGAAATATATTAATGACCAATCATTATCTGACATCTAATCACCACATGGAAACTATTTCGGAAGGAAAATGTCTAAGTCGCTCTTCACATGTCTGCCTCATGGATAATGGTCCAAGGCATGTTGTTCAGGGTCATATCCTCCATGTCGCTCACATGGACAAAATGACAAAAAGGGACGTTGGAGTAGTTATAGCCTATCTCTTCTGAAACCAAGTATAAAAGCTAACCTTTGGTGCTATGCTAGGGGGGCTTTCTACTCGAAAAAACAACACCCAATAAGTTCTCAATGACTAATTTGAACATCGGAGAGAATAGGTTGAGGAATTTCCCCTATCTTGGTCTTGATGCAAGTACCACCTTAGGGGCATCTCAGAGCCACCACGGACACTCCTACGCCCTCAAGTTTGGACCACGCCGGGTTGATTTAGACATTGATGACAATTTTCCATAACATTTTAGCACTAAGAGGGCTAATGTCATAGGAATGTTCGTTCATCAACCGTCTCAACGAATTTTCTAACGAGGAGGTTCTGCCTTTAATCCATAGCACCTTTACTTAAGGGGGCAACTATCATCCTTCCCACACGTTGATGTATCCACTCTAGCACAAACGTCTTGTGATACTATCGTTTGTTTAATGAACTAGGCCTCTTGCACCCAAGGATGATCTCAAGCCACCTACTTGTCCTCGTCGATGTGTTCTTGAATCTCACCCAACGTGTAGATGCTAATGGGCATGATGAAAACTATCACCATGCTCCTCCTGCCTTCGCTAGCCCAACAAGCACTTCCTTCTCAACCATAATCAATATCGCACCATTAGAATCGATGCTTGTCGAGATCCCCTTGTGGTGCTAGCATCTTAGGATCGCTCAAGGCCCGTGGAGCTGTCAGTCAAGGGAGTGCCCCACTCCCCATCCGTGGAATTCATACACTTCCATACCATCGTTCTACTCTGCCCGAATCCGAGAGCCAATCGACAGATTCAATGGATGACTCCTTGAGGATCCAATTATGATAAATAGAACAACGCTTAAGAGAGATGCGGCGAGAGTCCTAACAATCCAGAAGGGAAAGTATGGTCAATCCCACCTAGGGTTAGTCCCCATTCACTCAGAACATCCAAGAGGAGCTATTCCTGATGAACTTTGGCCTCACATCGCTGGAGGCTTTTGACGGTAGTACCGACTCGATGGAGCACACTATCACCTTTTGCACCCAGATATCGTTATATGACACCTCAGATGCCTTGATGTGTTGCATCTTCTCGACAATGTTAAAAGGCTTGACACGAGAATGGTACACGCATTTGAAGTCACTCTCGATCAACTCCTTTGCACAACTCTCAAAGAAGTTTGAGTTCTACTTTCTCGGGAATATGCGTTCGAGGTTATCGACGGTAATGCTTCTTCGACTCAGGCAAGAAAGGGAGGGGGGGGGGGGGGGGGGGTACAGAGAGAGAGAGAGACTTCATCAATTGATTCGTTAACGAGATTTGAGGCATGCAAGAAGCCTATCTGTCACTTGTAATTGAGGCTTTTACGATGGGGCTTAAGCCCTCTTGCTTTTTATGGTCTTTGGTGGAGAGGTCACCCACGATGATGCTCGAGGTACTCTAGAGGGTAAACTAATACACTGTTGTGGAGGTAGTAGTCTTGAGTAAGCATGATGATAGGTGCAAAAGGCCTAGATAGGAGCAACTGCCATCAGTCTCGACCCCAAGGTCACCATGACAAAGGAAAAATGACCAACCCGACAAAGAAATAATCGCCTTTTTTACAGGTAAAGGAAAAAGGGCTCTTGAAGACCCTCAACTGATGACAGTACTAGAGAGACCAAACAAATCCAAGTACTATTGTCCTCACCACAATTATGGCCATGACACGGACGACTATCACAATTTAAAAGAGCAAATTGAAGAACTCATTCATCGTGGACACCTCGGGAGGTTTGTCTGGAGGCATCGAGAACCTTCGTTTCGACCTAAAGGGCCAATGGAGAGGCAAATCAATATCATCATAGGTGGATCTACCTCGGGAGGAGACAACTTCTCGGGTTGTAAAGCCTATGCTCGTGTTATCATTGAAAAGTGCTCGACATTGAAAACAACTGAAAAATAACTTTGAAGGAAGAAGAGACGGGGTATATTGACTCAAACCACAACAATGCCTTGGTGGTCTCCATGAGGATAATTAACGCCCAAGTGAAGAGGGTCATGATTGAAACAGCCTATACGTCACATTTGGCGTCAAGCCCAGCTCCAAAATGGTGATGACCAAATTCATGGTGATAAAATTTCTAACAAAGACTGGCGTCGGAAAGCTAAGAAACAATCTGAGGGAGTCACTATCTAGCGGCAGTCTCCCTACCGAAGAAGGCTTGACCTTGAGGTATCGTTGATCAATTCTCAAAATTTTATCAAGTCTCATCCACATAAGGAGTCGTTGATCGAGGCACCCTTGGACAAAGCCCGCCACAACAAAGACACAGGGCAAAATGTGCCCAAGACACGTGAGTGAAAAAATCTATTTTGCGTGAGAAGAAATCTGTCATGATGGAGGAAAGACTCAAAGTCCACCAAAGTAGGACTCGAACTCTGCCACAGCAGAGGCACAATCCGAATGTGCCTGAGATGCGAAGTCGGGAAAACCCAGAAAAAATCCGTCATGGTAGAGGCACGATCCAAATGTACCATAGAGACGAGTCATGAAAATTCGACCTGAGTGAGAAGAAATCTGTCATAGCAGAGGGCATAGTCCAAATGTGTTAGAGATGTATGAGTTGGGAAAACCCAATCCGCGTGAGAAGAAACCCATCACGATGAAAGCACAGTCCAAATGTGCCCGAGATGCATGAGTGAAAAAAAAATCATTTCCACATGATAAGAAATCTGCTACGACGAAGGCACCGTCCAAATGTGCCTGAGATATGTGAGTCAGAAAAACTCATCTCGCCTGAGAAGAAATCCGCTATAACAGAGGCATAGGTCGAATATGCTCGAGATACATGAGTCGACAAAACTCATCCCGCATAAGAATAAATCTGCAATGGTGGAGGCATAATCCAAATGTGCCCGTGATGTGTGAGTTGGAAAATCTCGACCCACGTGAGAACTTTGCAATAGCGGAGGTATAGTCCAAATGTGTCTGAGATGTGAGTCGAAAAAATTTGACTCGCATGAGAAGAAAGCTGCAATGTGCTTGAGGCGTTGAGGTAGAGAAGCCTGATGGCTTTCATAAGAGGCATAGAGAGGTCAAAATGTCTAACCCCTGACTCTGCCCGAGGCGTGGAGGTCAGGACCCTCGCCTCCGCTTGAGACAGGGAGGTCAAGACACTTGACCTTCGCCTCTGCCAAAGGCACGGAGGTCGAGGAGCACGACATTCGTCGTCGCAAAAGCACGGAGGTCGGGAAGCCCGACTTCATCGTCGTAAGAGGCAAGGAGGTTAGGCCTCATGACCTTCGTCTTCGTCCTTGCCCAAGGCGCGAGGGTCAAGAAGCCCGACCCCTGCTTCCACATGAGGCAAGGAGTTCAGGCCTCCTAACCTCCGCTTCCGTCCTCATCCAAAGCACGAGGGTCGGGAAGCTCAACCCTTGCTTCTACAAGAGGTATGGAGGTCATGCCTCCCAACCTTCGCCTCTGTCCTTGTCCAAGGCATTGGGTCGGGAGGCCCAACCATGCTTCCATAAGTGGCGCGGAGGTCGAGACCCCCAACCCCCACCTTCCAAAAGTGAGGGTTGGGCATCTCAACCTCCACCCCCAACCAAAGTCATGGGAGGTTGGGAAGCCTGACCTCAGTTGTCACGTGAGGCGTGGAGGTCGAGACGCTTGACCCTCACTTTTGCAAGAGGTGCAGAGGTTGGGAAGTCTGACCTCTGTCGTCATGCAACTCATGGAGGTTAGGACGCCCAACCCTCACTAACACCCAAGGCGTGGAGGTCGGGACATCCAACCCCCACCTCCGTCCAACTTTCACCTTCACCAAAGGCGTAGAGGTTGAGAAGCTCGACCTTCGTTGTTGCACAAGTTGTTGATCAAGAAAAGTCGACCCGTGAGAGGGGATCCCGAGCGCTCTCATGTCAGATGAATTAAATGTCACACTTCGAACCCCTCTCACAAGAGCAACAAAGCACGACCGATCATCATCCAACACCTAAGCCTCATGTGAAAGATATCATGAAAGGAAAAGGACCAAGTCACCCTCCACCTCCATACTCCTATGGACAACAGTCCAAGAAAAGGGGACATTATGTCAATTACAGCCTGTCTAGAAGCTAACTCCTAATGCTACTAGAGGACCCTCTTCTTGAAAAAATCAATACCCACTAAGTCCTTGATGACTAAGTTGAACACGAATCATCTCGTGGCCACCTCGGTCACCACCTCAGACACTCTTGCGCCTTCGGATCCATCTCAATCACTACCTCAGACACTTGCGCCTTTGGATTTGGACCACATAAGATTGACTCAGACGATGATTCGCAACACGTCAATCACACTGACGTCACAGATAATGCTTTAGACGTAAGGAAAAGTAATATGATTGTTGAGAAAGAAAATGGCATGCATTATAACAAACATGCTGCAACTGTAACAACATTAGAAGAACTCACATCTGCAACGTAAGGAAGACTGATCTGATAGTTGAGAAAAGATAAAAAGCAGGAACTGGTGGCATGCATCTGCAAACGTATAATAATTATAGTGGCACTGTCATGAAGGAAGCTCTGTACAGATACTTAAAGCATACATACACAGACACATTATAGTGTGTGAACCCATCTTAACGAATCGGTAATGTTTCATCTCTATCAAGTCAATGTTTCGGTGGCATATACACCAACAGTCGGACCTTGTTGATCCTGTACAAGGATGCTGGAGAATGTGGCTGAAAATAATCAAAATATTCATGATCTCCTGCTTTCTGTACATAACAATCAACATCAGCAACCAAAAAATCTAGCCCATGAAATGAAGTGGTTGGTCCGCATCATATAGTAAGGTTCTCTTGAATGGCAAAAAATGACCCACAGATGTTGCCACCAATGTCTGGGAATGTCTCGTGCCCAGGAATAGGTTTCACCTTGCCTTTCCTATCAACATCCACTGGGTACTTTAGTAGGTGGCCCCTCAGTTCAGTAGTCTCATCGGCCACATATTGTGTCCAGTTTAACTGACCGATGTCACGAACTCGCCTCATGCATTCGAGGCTCTCCGGATGGCTAAAACATTCCTCTATGGTTCCAATGTGCTCAGCCCACAGCGACATTCTATAACCAAAAATCTGCATGTTTGACCAACCATCAATCAAATCGATGACATAATTGATTATCTAAATATACTGTCTACTCTCGAAGAAAGATAAGAAAGCCGCATGTAGACCCCAGCAGAAGGATTAGAAGATGATCTTAAGTATACTAAGCCAAGGCATTTTATGGTAGAAAGAACAGAACTGAAATAAAAAAATGATGAAGTAGCTGATGAAACATATTAATCGAAAAACAAAATGTGATCTTCTAAAAATTAAATGCCCGGTGAACCAATGGATGATCAACTGTCTTGGTAATGAAATAGGCCTTCAGCTAAACATTAGAAGAGGTGTACTTAACTTAGGGATGTGACAGTGAAACAACCAGATTTAGAATATTATAATCCTTACCTGTCCACGGGGACAAGAGAGCCTTCTTGCCCATGTATGCTGAGGTTGGTAGGCACCCATTGCAATCTCAGTGTCCCTGGTACCTTCCAAGGACCTCTGGTTGATGTTTGCTGATCCCAGTATCACATACTCATCATCTGCTATCATGCCCTTTGAGTGCACATATATCATGAAGCGTCTGTTCTTCTTGGCAAGTGCCTGAAGTTGGAACTGTTCTGTTAAGATTCTAGATAATTGCTTTCTATCTGATGCAGATTCTGTTAGCAAATATTGATTCTATCTATCATCAAATCAGCAGGACTTTATTTCTGTAGGTCATCCGACAAAATGGGCTATTATATAATACAATGAGGATGCATTGTTCTGTGGGAATTGTGATCCTAACTAGTCTGGTAAACCAACCACTTGATAAAACTTTTCATATATAATTAGCAAACCAAGATGATCATTAAGCTAAAACATCAAATTCACTACTTAACCACTTAATGCCATCAGAGAGAACCATGCTTGAAGAGTTGTGAATAGGAAAACATAATCAGCAACATGAAGTTAAGTTTCTGATAAGAATAAAAGCTGGGAGGGAGTTACTTGAGGAGAGGTTTCTGTGTTCCGACTTGAATTGTTTACATCTGGAACTTCACGATTACCAAGGCAAAAGAAGTTCAAATAATCTTGTGGCTCATATGTATTTTCAAGACCAACTTCTTTCAAGGCTGTGTAGATTGTCTCATACATCATTTGCATAGTTTTTTTCTGCAGTGATCAGCAAAAACCATATCAACAGTAACACAAATGCAATTTTCAAGTTCAGGTCAAAAATATCATCACTTATAATTAAAAACATGGAAAGGATGCAAATAAATTTAACATGCAGCTTGAGGAACACCAAAAGATGCATATTGTATACAGCGGAAAAGAAAATTAAATAAATTGATAATGACATTTCAAACAAAAATATTCCCTTCTTCCTTAGTATATATTATTACTAAGTTACCATTAGAACGCAAGCCTTCATGCAAGAATAAAGTTCTCCATACTGAGGTGGGTATTATAAATTCAAATTGTTGTTACTGTCTCCACACCCTGGGCAGGCTGCATGCTGCATTCATCTGGTTCTCTCAGCCTGGCAATGAGTCATGTGCATTGGGTTTTCCTCTAATACCAAACCATTGTTACTTGGTTGATGATACAAGGAATACAAGAAAAGAGAAACATATGATCAAAATCACATATAAATGTCAAGTTTGAAACAATCCAGAAGACAACAAATGCTTATACAATTACAAATGCTCTTAGATAATCCATTCTTTGCTTAATCATTATGTGGCAAGAAAACTACTTGGTAAGTTGCAAAATATGCACATTCACTTACTAATTCCGCTACCTTGTTTATTAAACATTCACAGGTCATCCTCGTCAGATTAAGGTGAATCAAAAACTGAGTTTGCAAAATACATTCAACTTTTCAAGAATGTGCATCTGTTGGCCTAGCCATGCGTTGGCACAGCTCAACACCATGCATGCTAAAACCATTTTGAGTGGCACATGCTGATGGGCATGACAACCATGGTTATATACAGGATCATGCTAGGTAATATCAGTCCCATGATTAAACAATAAGAGATTCATCAGTGCAATCAACTAGCAATGAATGTTCAGAAGAACCAATATGTAAACATGTCAAGTGAATCAATGAATGAAATGTTATCAAGAAAAGCATGAGAGAAGCCCTGATATCCATAAAGATCTAATGGTCAAGGGATATCTAGTGGAGAGCTACAATCAACAGTTATCTATATCAATGATAACCTAAATTTTCCAACCTATATCATATTCTGCAAAGAGATAATTGTATACAGAAAAGAAATATATAGGGCATTGTTATCATAAAGAAAATTCCAGACTAATCTATAAAATCAGAAAACTAAAAATTCTTATTCTATGGAGAATTTTCACAACAATCATAGATTTATGATGCACAATCTAATTCAAAGTACATAGATCCTAACCTGCCAAAACAGAATCCTTTGTGTCGGAGCACCAGTTGGATTACCCTCAGGCCACATAGGGATAACAATATATGCAGAGAACCTCTCCTTTGCTCTGATTTTGTTAGCAATTTTAAGAGCAATTTCAATTGGTATAAGATTATTAGCACCTATAAGAACAAAATTCATTTACAAGTCAAAGATCACGAAGAAAGGAATCAACATGAAGTTCATAGACAAATTGTCTGCATGGAATCAATACAAGGAATCACGAGTAACTAAAAAGAAATCATGGCCTTTACAAATAGAAGCAAACAATCACAAAATAAATGAAAAAAGAACAGTCATTTACATAAGGATCCCACCAATGTAAGGTTTATACAGTATTCTTAGAAACAGAAAGTTTGTCTCAATGACTTGTGCACAAAGATAATTGATCTAAACAACCGTATGAAGCAATCAACATTATGAAATCATATCTAACATATGTGCTAGTAAAACTAGCAAAGAAGAATATTGAGTTTGACAAGTTTGCATATTCCGATCTGCAGTTGGCAACCTGAAGGTACTAGAATACTGAACACAAGCAAGATACTAGAAGTTGCAGTTAAAAGTCTAGATATTTTGTTCAATTTCTATGCGACATTTTAGATGCTAAAAGCAAAGACTGAATAGAAAATTGTAAAAAATACAGATAAACAGAGTTTAAAAGGAAAAACCAAAATGCTAAAGTTGTCGGTGAAGTCAATACATATTTTCACCCAAAAACATGGAGATCTAGTCAGAAAATGATGATTACCTCAATTCATCATCTAATTCCTCGAGATACTGACAATAAATTACATCATAATCATAATTAATATTTTTAATATATTGCTTATTTAAATTACAAATACAAACTTTGATCATGAAAAATCAGACATCTATAGTGATGACAAAATAAGTCATGCTTGAATAATGAGAAAATCAGTCAGGTACAGCATCAACATTGTCTAGGGACCCAAATATGTTCCTATGTCATTTTGAAAAAAAAGCATACTCTGGTCTATTGACAAGTATGGATATTTTCAGAAAGTTTACCACAGATGGCTGCCTTTGTTTCAGCAAGCAAGGATATTTTCAGATATTTGATTCTAGTGCTTTTGCAGCATGATCACTAATGAACTACAATTCTCAAAGGACTAATGATCTAACACAAGTAGGCCACATCCAACTTCAAAAGTTTTATGCACACCGATTTTAGTAACTAATATTCTGGAGACCCATTACAAAAACCTCCATTTCTTCTAAAATTATCAACTGAGAAAAATAACGTCACAAGAAATCTACAACAGCCCACACAAAGTTCTGTGGCATCATAAATGCTGGTATATATTTCATTTAACAAATTAGATAATTGTACCTACTGCAGCATAATTGACAGCTTGACCCTGACTGCTGAGGACCATTTGAAGCATTATAACTAGATGACCAATTACACTTTCATTCCCATTAATTTGTTTTCAAATGAAATCCTTAGCAATCTCAATCAAATCGTTAATAGTTGAATATAGTATCTTACTGATGATAAGTTATTTAAAAACCCATAAGAGAACATATAAGATATCTCATTATATTCAGTGCAAAAGACAGTGCAAAATCAGAAACAAGCTATAAAACAAATTAAAAAAAAACTAATTTTATCTAATTAGAATTTTGTAGCAGATTGTAAATTATGTAAATTAATAAGCTTCAGTTATCTATCAGAATATCCGATGTCCGATTTAATAAAAGGCAAATAAGTTTGCTTTCTATTGTTGGTGTAGTACAATGTATTCCATGAAATTTGTTTTTGCATATAACAAGGCGTGCTTCTGAAACAAATACTTGATTATAAGCAATGTTGATGCTTTACCTAAGTCTTTGTTTGAATCCCAATTAAATGAGGATCCCAGGAAGTACTGATTCTCAATGTAAATGAAGTGTTGGGCAGCTCGGATGGCATGAACATAAGCTCTATGGATACTCATGTCAATCAGTACGTTCTTCCCACAAACTAGGTTCTGTTGGACAGAAGTTTTCAAATTTGTTGTGACAAGATAGCTGGACTGGTAACTATTCAGATTTCAAAGCAAGATTTTATTTACTGATGAAGACAACATATACCTTTTTAGTAGCATCTCTTGGATCTTTAGGAAAACCTTTCACCGAATTTGAATCAATGGATCGGAAAATCTGAAATTTCAACAAAGGACATGTAAATGTCATTAAACAAATACTCATTTGAAAACTTCAGGAAGAAACTAGCAGAATACCACCTGAACATGCCAAGTCTCCGGATCATTATCATTCATGAATGACAAATCATCAACCTTTAAAATATCTGGGATTTTTTCAATAATGAGCAATGCATCATCTGATGATTTCCTCAATTTTTTGATCCCATGGTGCTTTGAAGCTTTTAACCAACGCTCCTCAAAATTTTTCAAAACATCATAAGCTGCTGGACCATCAATCCTAGAGTGCAAATCATGCCATGGTTCTCTTGGACCGCTGTCATCAGAATTCTACAAGGAAACAATTGATAGAATAAAATTTATTATCCACACTTACAACAAGCAGATTATAATAATGTCATAAAGCAAAGATAAATTGGTTACATGGATTAATTGTTCGTGTTTCATATTTGGTAAAATAATCAAGAAGTTTAAACATAGGAACAAGAGAAAAACCAGCAGCTTACACTTTTGGAACACTCATGAAAATCCACAAACAAAATCAAGAACTACATATGACAAAACCGAGAAGCAGCTTAAATCTAGTCAGGTTTAACCTGAGATTATGCTTGTTTCAAATGTTGTGTTTTAAATTCCTAAGTCTATATTTCATTTATTTTGACATAATTTTCATGATAAATTATAAAAAAATGATGCTGTATCTTACACGCCTTTTTGGGTTATAGACGAGATTAACAATGTGCTAACAGTTATATATAAATTGTAGAGATACCAACTTGACATGCTGACAATTCATTGTAGGACAACCAGAATTATAAATGCTTAGCAGCCTCAGCTAAGGTAAAAAGTAACTTGCTGTTCATTGAGGCACTGCTTCAATTGAGATCACTAGCTTATTGTTGTCTTATCCTCTTTGAAAATGTGCGATCTACTTGTGTGTCACTCCATGAATAATTGACATGAGAATTATGGATCTACTTCTGTGTTATTTTCCATAAATAATTGACATAAGAATTATGAATTCTTGGTCCGACTTCTAACTAGAAATTAGATTTGATGTTGAACCATGTTGACTTATTCAACATTAAGTTTTCTACTGTTAAAAACTTGCTTATTTTGGACAAGGTTAGGAGAGTTTATTTTCATCCAGGATGCTATGTAGGTAGCTTTTAAGGTCTTCATACACAACATGAAGCATAAGCCAATACATCTTGTTTATAGAAATCTAATAATCACATTAATTTTGCACCTTGTTTCAAGCAATATAAATTAGTAATTATTCATTGGAATCATGAATCATGACTTTGGGTATCATGATTATGTTGCTTGTTCGTGACCTAGGTGACCAAGGTTTGTGTTATGGAGACAGCCTCCCAAATTGGAGTCAAGCTGCTAAGATTCACTCTCAGATGCTACATTAGTGGGAGCCTTGTGCACTGAATCGTCCATTTTGTATTGGAAATATGGTCTTTTGTCACAACAACTGAATCATTAAAGCTACCTACCAAATCACTTTCCAGCAGTACAGTTGCTTTTCCTTTTCCTTTTCCTTTTCAGGTGTTCTAAACTGCTACTGATTATGTAGTTTATTAAATTATGCCTACACAGTATCAACTGCCAATTCGTTTAATAAAATAGCAAAAGAGAATTCAATCCATAAGAGCAAAATAATCAGCAAGATGAAAAATGTTATCAACATAAAGAATGTTGAGAAGTTACCACAAAATTAGGATTATAATAGTCATCCTTATGCAGTGTTTGCAGTGTCCTGAACAAAGAATGTTTAGGAGTGTCATATCGCCCGCCACATAAATCAAGGCCTCCAACAAAGGCTATTATTTTTCTTTTGCCATTACCAGCATCAGCATCCACAATCACTTGTTTCTGATGATGAGTATAGATAGCTCCTGTTTCCTGATATCAAGGAATGTAAAATTAGTATCTCTACATAATATGTTCAGAGAGACCACAATATCTTTTATTCTTCATGTGAGACAATTATGCAAATTTGTAGAACATACAATTCATTCATAAGTTTTCTACAAAATATTTGTGGCACAATATTTGTAGTTGAGCCATGCCAAAATTTGTCATCTCTTGCTATGATATACCAACATATGATCAGGCCAGTTTTTGAACTATGCCACGAACAGAGATGTGCTGACACACACAGCATGTCACGTGAAAAAAGATGTAGCACAACCCCATTTGCCAAAACAGCAATCCATGACTAAAATCATATTTTCAATAGTTTACATTTGCCAAATGCTTGGAGAAAGAAGGAATATAAATTATTTGGGACCTGTATATACAACAAGCACAACAGAGTGGCAAAAATAGACCTGACAGATAACTATTTCCATGCAATGATCAAGGAAAATAAATCAATGATGGGTAGGAACCTGTTGTTTTGCAATGCTGTGTCTTTTACCAGCTGAGCGAGGACAAAGCAGCACTTGCACTGAAGAGTGCTTGAAAAAACGACGAGTCTCCTCATCACGGGTTCCCATTACGCCATTCTGAATATGTCA
The DNA here is from genome assembly GCA_029747655.1 of Ensete ventricosum. NCBI lineage: Eukaryota > Viridiplantae > Streptophyta > Magnoliopsida > Zingiberales > Musaceae > Ensete > Ensete ventricosum. The sequence goes on from JAQQAF010000008.1 coordinate 54,467,626, forward strand.
CTCTTGTGAGAAAAAGATCAAGTGATTTTTAGTAAAAACCTACAGAAGCTAGAGCACCATGACATCCCAACGTAACAAATCATAATAGGAGTTTGAGAGTTAACTAGTTGGCAAGAAACAGAAAAGATCTGACGATACACACATTAAACATATCATCAGTCTACATGATCCTTTCTCCAATCCATCATCAAACACAAGAAACAAGATTCCAACATAAGCTTATCTGAATGAGAAACTACATTTCCAGAAGGTTGCAGTTCCAGTTGATTAAATCAGAAAAGACAATATCTTTCTTTGAATCAAAATCAAAAGAAAGAGAATATCTAATTCCACTATTATACGTACAGCCTCACAATTGAAAGCCATGGAAATTGTCCTGCAATTACAGAATTTCCTACGAGTGTCAAACTATTAGGTCCAGGTTTAACTCCTAATGAAAGTAACTGCTATGCAAAGATTCAAAGAAAAGTTCTCATATATGATTCTAAAATCGATTTTCTTGAAACTGAAAAACCAATATGAAGATAAAATTACATTAGTCAAAGACAGATGAATAAGGGCTGTGTTTCATCGACAGGGACAGAAATATGGAAGCTGCAGGCATGTTCAAGAGTCTGATTCTGCCAGGAGTCATGAAGAAGATAGTTGACACATAAGAAAAAGGTTGTAGTTGTACAAATATATTTCTTATTATGTTGTAGAGCAGAAGATGAACCTTTTAGGATGCCAGTGTTATATAAACCTCACAAGTGTTTGTTTCTGGCTATAACATATTAATCATCTATTAATAAATGGTACCTGAAATGCTTTAACACTTAGAAATTTTTCAAGAAAAAAGGCTGCCTTCCATGTTATGTTTGGTGGTTTTTTACTCACTGAATAGTCAATAATCTACAATCTTTAAACTCAACGGCTATAGGATTTGAGAAGCATCAAAGTGCCTAGAAGATCTACCTAGAGATTCAAACTGCAGGCAAAGTCCTGGAGGAAGACGTGGGTCAGACTCAGAGTGATCAGTAATGCAAATGAAGGAAACAAAATGGATCCAATCAACTGCACAAACTTGTCATGAAAGGCATGTGTTTTCTTTTCTGCGTAGTGCCATGGTTGTAAAATTGTATTCAAAATTAATCAGAGGATAACAATCAGAAGAACAAATGAAGCATACAACTTATGTAGAAACAAGGCAACTTATAGGAAACAGAATGGATCTTACTGTTCGATAACCCAGGATGTTCCTAGATGTCGGATCGTCCCATACTAGAAGAAGCACTCTCACTCCTTCCTGTGATTTAGATCTCAGTAGATCCCCAAGGATAGGAGATGACAAACCGCCAGGACCTCTTACGAGCTGGACTGTGTGAAAAACTGACCAACCGACAATGTATATCAAACGGCGAGACTGGCTTATTGCATTGAAGATGTCATGCCAACACTTGCCATGCTCGTAATGCATCCCATTTCCCAGCCTCAGGTCCGGAAGACAACCATCAGGCACATGAGCATCCTGATAAAGTGTGACCTTCCCACCTTTTCTGAGAGGAAAATAGGTATCAGGCACGCCACAGTAGTGAGGACCAGCTCCAACTCCTTGATGGTAAATGCTGAGCCTCTCCATTGGTATATACTGTATTGATAACCTCAAGACACAACCAGGCTTGCATTGCTTCCCATTGGGACCCAGAATTTGGTAAGTCCCTTCCACCTTCTGACCGGAGTAGATCTGCTCTGTTGGGATCGAAACCAAGCCGATGAGCTGCGCTCCGACAACGTCGCTGTCCTTGACCACGAACTGCACTTCGGCGGCATGATGCGCTACCGGAACATTGAAATGCTGCATCCAGACAGGGTTCTCGCTATTACTCAAGACATATGTCCTACCAATAGCCGCACCAGACACTGTTATGGTCACGTATGGGTCGCTGGTTATCGAGGTCATCTGCTCCACCTTGCCGGTTATGGTGCCCGTAATCCGAGGACCAAGAAGGTCTCCCAAGGTCTTGGAGAACAAGTCCATGTTGGGGAGGTTCTTGGCCTCTATCACCCAGATGTCGAGGTTCCCATGAAGCAGCAGAACCTTCAGCGACGCCCGGCCTTTCGACGGCGACGATCCAACGAACGGCACGATCGCCCCGTGCTGCGACACTCCGAAGGAAGCCGCCGCCGGCGCGGCGACCGGCGGATAAGGCGAGAAACCCCCGGTGCAGGAGGCCTGGTGCTGGTAACCGTCGACACCCGGGCGTTGATGCGACGAAACCGAGCCCGGGGGCGCGCCGGAGGACTGACCGGAGAGGCGGATGTTCGCGAGTAGATCGTCGATGGGGTAGATCGACGAGGAGGAGGAGATGGAGGACTGAGCGGAGAGGACAGCATGCTCGGAGGGCTCGTGGTGGGAGGAGGAAGCGGTGTGGTGGAAGCCGGAGGAATTGGGGTCGTAGGGAAGAGAGTGGGGGTAGACGTAAGGGTGGGGGTTGTTCTGGGGACTGCAGTAGGGATCGTAGGAATAGTTCGGCGGGGCGGCCGAAGGCGGCGGAGGAGGAGGGTAGGACGACGACGACGGCGGTGGAGGGTAGTGGAAGGAGCCGGAGTGGTTGAATTGCGGTTGCGGGTCGTGTGGGGACGGGAAGGAGTTGGAAGGGTAGAGATAAGGCGGTGGAGGTTGGTACGGGCTTTGGTATGGGTTGGGGACGGGAGGAGGAGGTGGAGAAGGATGATTTGGGTAGCCGTACGGAGGGTAAGGAGGATACGGATTATCCATCGACTTCTTCTTCTTCTTCTTCTTCTTCTTCCTCTGCTTCTCCCACCACGCAGTGCTCTGCTGCTCCGGCCTCTTGATCGCTTTCTTCGGCCAGAAGAAAGAGGGCGAGGAGACACCGGTCTGAATCAATTTACGCGTGAGGAAGAGGAGGAAAGAGGAAAGTTGGTGGCTGAGAAGATGGCGTGAGTTTACCTTCTCCTCCTCGCCTCGAGAAGAAGGGGAGTTGGGAAGGCACGACGAATTGGAGTCGGTCTTCAACGCGATGGTCCTTAATCACCCGCAAGCCGCCACGACGGCCGAGAAAACCCCGGTGCGATGTGCGAATCGGCAGGGCGGAGTCGCCCATGTCTTCACCGGGCGGGCGATCACGTCTTTTCCCCAATAAAGAACCGACAAGGAAAAGCCGTCGGGGGAATCGATTCGCCGTTAACAGTGGACGGATGTTTACGTGCAGTTGTACGTCAGAAGACGGATATTACTTACCGTAGTCATCCTAATATCTATATTTTTGAATATTTCTAGAAAATATTTTTCTTTTTTTGTTTTTAAAATAATATTTTTAAATTTAAAAAAAAACCTAAAATACTCTTCAAAAGTTTTCCCATCAAAATTGTCTTTCATTTTTAACTATATATTTATAATATTTTATTAATTTTACTAGAATATTATAAATATTATTAAAAAATACTATAAGTGATATCATACATACACATACCTCTTTGGTTGCCATTAATAATTATAATATCATATATTTTAGATTTGTAATTAATTTGTTAAGATTAATAGTTTATTTATACCATTTACAGTATTTTCAAGTAAATTTTAATATTTTTATTATGATGGTCAATAAGTCAAAATATTGATAAAAATTTAAAAATACTATTTAAAAAATAAATGAGAGATAGTGATTAAAAATTATTCTAAGTAGAGATATTTTCTTTTAGAAATCATCCTTTCTAAATCAATATACTCAATTATTATACATGTCTCTATTATACGACACGTGGTTAACATAAGTTCGTCGGGTTAGTTGGGCATGTAAACTTGATGACAAGCTAAGGGAGTGTATGGTAGATTGATGAAATTTTTTATTTTTTTTATTTTTTTCTTATTATTTTATATATTTCATATATTCATTTTACCTATAAAAAAATAAAAGAATAAAAATTTCTTCGAAATCTAAAGTATCAAGAAACCATAACGAGGAGAAAGAGAAGGATTAGACTCGTCGATACTAATAACTCGTATAAGCAATTCATCGTTTTAGTCCACTCAGTCATCTCATTCAATTTAAATAAAATTTTAAATAAAATTAAAATTAATTATTTCGATTAAAACTAAAATTAAATAAAAGAGAAAATTTAAAAATTTTGAGAGTGGTTTGATATATATTGTACGAAAAGTTGGGTAGATTGATTGAAGAAGGCACGATAGGACCAAGCCCACATGTTCGCTGGTTGTTTCTCTCATTTCAAAGACGTGATAAAGACATGCCCATTTGTGTCAAGAACATAAATTAAATTATATCTCATCTAGAACTTAAGTTTCTGGATATAATAATATTATCAAGAAAATTAATATCATACTACAGTGAAAGATAGTAGGGTTGATTGAAATTAGTCTTGGAGAGGAGAAAAAAAAACCTTCCTATGATAGATAAATAAATGTCTACTGATGTAACCATCACCTGTATCAATAAAATGGATAAATTAATTATCACATCAGATCGTATATCATCATATGTTATATGGATTATTCATATCCTCGTTTTATAATCTTCGCCAAAAAGTTAGAAAAAGGAATTCCTAGCCATCTATTGCTGCCATGTCACTGTGATAGGACTGCGAACTGTAGCACCGTCACCTACCCAGGCCAACTCCCCAAACGCAGAACCATTACCGCCTCCAGTAGAAAATGTCACCATGTACCTCAGCTTCTGCCCGACCTTGCTGAAGGCCAACACCTTCGGCTTCACCGTAATCCTCACGCCCTGCGGCTCGCGTACATTCACTGTGTATCTGCATTGCGCGTGCCCCACGTTGGTCACCGTCCTTGTGTGTGTCAGAGTAGCTTTCTTTCTCCCGCTGTCAAATAGCACCGAGAACGAAGGATAGTTCAAGTCCCTCGCTCGAATGATCTTGTTATTGGGGCAGTCGTACTTCTTCCTTGCGAAAGTTGCCAGTTGCTGGGGAGTGTACTTCAAGCTACAGAGATAGTTCAGGTAGTTATCTGGGGCAATGTCATAGATCAGGCCTGGTTTGGAAGCTTTCTCTGGGTCGACATGCCCGGATCCCAGAACGAATGGCGTCGCCGGCAGCCCAGAGCTCACGTCGATGATAGAAGCATTCTGGCTGTCTACAGCAAAAGCAGTGGTCATCAGTGCTGATCTTATGGCGGCCGGAGACCAATCAGGGTGCAATGATTTGAGGAGTGCGGCAAGCCCGCTTACGTGTGGGCAAGACATGGAGGTGCCGGAGATTATGTTGAAGTTAACCCTCCTTCGATCGCTGTCGATAAGAGAAGGGCTCACGGAAGGTGGCCATGCCGCTAATATACCCATGCCTGGCGCCGTAACGTCGGGCTTTATGATGTCTGGTCCGACCAAGCTCGGCCCTCGCGACGAGAATGCAGCCATCAATGGCGCAGTTTTGCCATGAACCGTGCCCTGGAAGGTGATCATGGCAGTAGGCGTCTTCGACGAAGCGATGTAGCTTTTGATGGCCGTGGTGGCGGCAGCCCCCACAGATGAGGCGGGCAGAACATGTAGATCGGCGAATAGCTCTTCTCCTTGCTCTTCGGAGTTCAACAAGAGCATCGCAACGCCTCCTGCGAGCTTAACTTGCTCCCCCTTCTCCGTCCGGCTGATGAGGCCTCGATCACAGAGGACCATCTTTCCCATCACACGCTTCGACGAGAGGGAACCGGCAATGCAGAACCGCGCCCCTCGCCCACCGGCGGTCTCACCGTAGGCGACCGGTACAAGTTCCGTAGGCTTCCCCACGTAAAGAGACGCACCCTCGAAAGTACGGCCATCGCCGAGCTTCACTGAAGTCGGAAACCGTCGGTCGAGGTAGCTCGCAGCGACTGTCATGATCCACGGGGCAGTGTTGCTCACGGTGGACTCGTAAGGGCCTGAGTTACCGGCCGAGCAGGAGATGAACACGCCTTTGCGGACAGCCCCAAAGGCAGCAATGGCGACGCTGTCGGAGTAGTACTCTCGAGATCCACCGCCAAGGGAGAGAGACAGAACGTCGACCCCGTCCGCCACCGCTCGATCCACCGCAGCTAGTATGTCCGAACTGGCACAACCTGAGTTCCAGCATGCTTTATAGGCTGCAACTCTAGCAGTATACCTCATCCCTTTCGCTGAGCCCTTGGCATTGCCAAGAAGACTTGCACCGGCGACGATGTTGCCGGCCGCAGTGGAAGCAGTGTGTGTGCCATGCCCTTGCGAGTCCCTAGCCGACCGGTACTCGCTAGTCTCGTTTATCCTGCTTCCGACGGCCTCATAACCTTTCCAAAAGGCCCGGGCGCCGACGAGCTTCCTGTTGCAGTTGCTGACGGAAAAGCCCCTGCCGGTCTCACAAGCGCCTCTCCACCGACTGGGGTTGACGCCGGAATAACCGGTGTCGCTGAAGCTAACATGTTCCGGCCAAATTCCAGTGTCGATCACACCGACGACGATGTCGGAAGCTAAGTTGGTCGAGCTCCAGAGGCCTTTGCCAGGGTTTAGGCCTAAGAAGTCCGGGCTGTGCGTGGTATGGAGATGGATCAACTCGTCAGGGTAGGCCGTGAGGACTCCATCGAGCTGTCGAAGGGACTCTGCTTGTTTGGCCGACAGCGTGGCAGCAAACCCGGAGAGGGCGGTGCCGTAGACGTATAGTAGCTGAGGTGCTGGTACTGCTTCTCCCTCTCCCCGCGACAGCGAGAGGGAGTCGAGCACGGCTTGGGGCCATCTGTTGGCTCCGCCGAGGGAGTCGTCGAGAGCTGCGATCTTGGTGGCATCCATGTGGACTATGTAAGACCGTCTCTTCATCGAGGTGTATGCGTATAGATGTGCTTGCGCCGTCAGAAACAGCACAACCATCAGCATCAGGGATGAAGACGGGACCATTTCGCCTGCAAAAAGACTAAACATCAGTTCTGAAGGAGCTCAAGTAAAACCTTCACCATAAATAAACAAGAAGGTGAAGTTGACATAGAATAATTGTGCACACGATCACCAAGACAGATCGTGTAAACTAAAGACACCGTCACGACGCTCGTCTCAAGTGATTGGGCATCTCAATCTCCACCAACAAGAAGAAGAACTAATGCTAAGTCTTCCAAATTGTCAAACCTGTCTTCTGGAACAACACGCAAATAGATAACTCAGAGCTTCCGTAGATTATCTTAAGGGCACAAACAAATTGGCACAGTACGTACCTGCGCGAAGGGACGGAGGGAGCAAAGCGTTCGGGTCAAGATCACCAGCACAGAGCAGAGGAGAGACTTAAATATAGAGAAAGAGGAGAGATCACAGGGACTAATGATGAGACGAATGAAGCCAAGCGATGATGCTCGGTGCCATGCCATCCCATGCCGATGCATAGGCGTGCACAGTGGCTGGTCCAGTCCATGGGAGGGACTCCGCAGCACTCGTCTTCGAGCACAAGCAAAGGGCGGCCGCCTGTTGCTGCGGTGGGAAGGGAAATGATAGCGCGCGCCCATGCCGCGCGTGGGCAACGGAGGATTGGGGTGTCCCGATCGTGGCCGGCCCTGCTCGACCAGTGGCCGCACCATGCAGTGTGGTGTGAGTGGGAGAGCACACGCAGTGGCTGCACGGCTGTGCAGGGAGAATGTAATGAGGATGAGTCTGGGGGGGGATCAAATCGTGGAGCAACATGTAGCGAGGTCCACGGAGAGCTTGGCGGAGGCTACCGATCGTTTCGAGAATGAGGCAGACCATGAAAGGAAGAAGACATGATAGCTGCAGCAACGATCTCAAGGATATGAGCTACACAGGGAGGTCATCATTTGCCGTCCGTCAACGACGCTGAGCCCTAGTGCTCGTCCCGAAGACGATAAATAATGGCTGTAGTTAAAAGTAGGATCCACTATATATCAGCTCTTCCGCTGGGCATTAATAACATCATATCGATAGAGGAATAGAGAAATCAGGATTTTATAAACTTAAACATCATGCATTATATTAAACAGCCCTTTTGTGACTCATATTAAAAGTAAAAAAAAAAGGTAAAATCATACCTAATAATTTCACATGAGCTATTCATTAATGGTAAACTTCACAAACCATATGCGTATAATTCTTCGAAATAAAAATGTCGAGCTTGTGAGGTGTCACATGCACAAAGATAAAGATCGAAATAATTTTTTTAGATCATTCCTCCGACGTTCAAATTAGAAACACTATATATAAGTTGACCGTGTGGGTATATATATATATATATATATATATATATATATATATATATATATATATATATATATATATATATATATATATATATTAACGGATAAAAAAATTACAGTACATTGTTCCAAAGCCATCCATCTCAGTCACCTTTTCACCTTAATTGAACTATGAAAGAGATCTGATGAGGTTGATCTTACTAATGCAGAAGACAATTGACATCATTAGGGAATTGGGATGGAAAATTTGGGGGGGATTCATTAGAATTTTCACAATGAGATAACGAGAGGGTCAAATGAATGTGAATTCATAGGCTCTCTAGAATAAGAAGGGTATAAAGTGTCTATCTAAATTTCTTCAATTCCCAGTCTCTCCTTTCATCTAAATCATTCTAAATACAAAATATTTTTAAAAAAAAATTGATTAAGAAAAATCAAAATGTGTACCATTTACAATTATATATATATATATATATATATATATATATATATATATATATTAAAATCACGAGAACAGCTAAAAATATGCAAGAAAGGGGTGTGGTGGATGGATTTTAAAACCACAGTTGTAACTTTGTCTTGTACGAAAATTATTATATTGTTCAGAAACTACCCGATTGAAATTCTAATTGAATACCTCAAAAAATCCTTCATTTTTTTATTTTTTATTTCAATCATTTATTTATGATGAATAATTAAATAGAAGTATAAAATTAATTTAACCAAGTCATGAAAAAGGGTTAACTAATTTTAGCATCTCGATCTTTATATTTTTAAAAATTACATTGGGATCCTTATAACATTTAATATCGTTTGTTCTTATGCCATGTATTTTATTAATATAAATATTATATTCAGTAGTAAATTGAAATGAGACAAAGTTTATATACTCAATAATAAATCCTACTACAGAGTTGATGACATGAAACATAATTAAATATTTTATTTTAATAATTACAAAATATATGAAAACCGAAATATTAAAGATAATTAATTAAAAAATATATAAAAGCCTGCATGGTATTTGCATTTGAGGTATGTGTTGCTAAATTAGGGATAGTGCTGAACAAATAGGAAAGTTGACCTGTTTTATCAGGTAATTATTTGCATGCTTCGAACGGAGATAAGGATAAGAATCGTTGATATGCTTTGCACATTTAATGACATACATTAATTGATTAACATTATTGAAATGTCTAAATTAATCCGAATAATATAATAATCAATCCCAATTTCTTATTGAAGTGATCAAAGATGCAAAATATGAATCGTCAATTCCATGTCGAACGATAGCACAACACAAATGTTGTACGTCTCATCACTCAATAGATGATTGGAATGTTTAAAAAGCTGTATACGTTTTTGTTTGAAAAGAAAATTATATTGCAATCAAAGAAGAGAGTTACAAACTGTACACATCAATTACGTAAAAACTATATTGCAATAAAAAAACTTCTCATATGATTTTTTTATTTTATTTTTTCGATGTATGATGAAAGAAAGATAATGCAGCACCAATCTAGGAAATGAGAAACAGTATATTAGAACGACAATTTTTTCCACCATAATCATAGGAAACATGGTAATACATTATCAATATTCTCAATCATAAATTATTAGAATATATATTTTACATTTGTTCTTAATCGATAAGCTCATATATTTTCTCCTATTTTGTAATATTTGTTGCATATATTTCACATACAATACTAATGAAAATTTAAGGTTGTCATATGTCATTTCATTTCATTGTTTTTGTCATTCATATTAGAATCTTTAACTCGTTCTCCTCCAAAGTTACATCTTTTGTTCTCCTTTTTTTTTTCTTAGCTTTTCTTCACCTCCTCAGTGATGATTTCTCAACTAGTCCATCCTCTCATATCTTAGGATGTTAATTTTATTCTCTCTTAATTCTATATGATCTTATGCGGCATAGAATAATAATATCACTAGCAAGTTCTTAATCACAAATATTTTTTCAATTCATCAAAATCATCTCAAAGTCTTGTCCAATCTTGCAACAAAGTATTGCAACTCATCTTATGGTCGTCTAATGCAACTCAAAAAACCTCACCTTAGCCAACAAAATCTTTGTTCACTTATTACTCACTATTTAAGAAGTTTACTATTTAGAGCCTTTTTTACTATTCATAATTTTTTTATTATTTATAGCCTCTTAAAAATTGATAAAATAATATCTTACTATTCATAACCCTTCTAATTCTATTTTTACTCTTATCTTTTTTGTCTTCTCCCCACAGTCTTTGCCTAAGTACCTTACTTTGACTCTCTTCATTGCTTGTGCACCCTATTAAACAATTTGCATATGTCTGAAATATAATATCTTTTAGGTTAACATAGAAGACTTAGTTAGAAGATAGTATCTTTTGGGCTATTATAGAATGCACATAATCTTAAAAAAATTAAATCATTATATAAATATCAAAAACTATTTCTCTTATCATTCTCTTCATCATCCCATTTTACTATTTATTCTTTTTTCGTCATTTTATATTACCTTCGATGATAGATGACAGACATACCTTAAAATTAAGTTATAGATGACAGACATACTCATCTATTTTCAAAGAGATAACTTTAAAAAAGTTCATAATTCTTAATACGAAATTATAAATAACAAGATGAGGATTGCAAATAGTAATCTTCTAAATTAATTACTTTCCCAACACATTTTGACCAATCACAGGAACCCATTTTCGAACTTTGTCGAGCAGAAACGAGTTTTTTTTTTTTTTTTGGAATGACAATGAGTCCATTAATAGGTACAGATGATTTGATCCGATGAGTTAATCTCTATGTGTTTTTTTTTTTTTGGCTCCTCGGTATCATGAATTTTCGATAATTCTCATATCTAATTATTTATTTATTTATCCTCATGAGAGAAGGATCATATTTTATTGATTTATATGGATGATTTATTACGGATCAACAATAATGGATCAGTTTATTCAAAAAACTGGGTGAGGAGTTGTCTTTCAAACACCTCATTTAATTTTTGGTGTTCGAGTTATTTATAGAACTCGTACTCGAGAAATGCCAGTTTCATGCCAGTCCTGCTTCCCCGTTGGACCTCTTTAGGTATTCCACGGAAATGATGAACATTGCAACTCAAGAAATAAGGCCGAAGAATGCATCAGAATGCTGTATTTATTTTTGCTAGCAGAGCGTTCATCATCTACATCCAGCATCGTAATGCTTCCATGGTGCAAGCATCTTCTTCCCAGATTTCCATTAACCCTCTCCTCCTCCTCCTTTCTTCGGTGCAGGCGTTGCTTCCTGAAATATGGAAGGAATGTATCCATTTCGAGAAAGAAATACTAAAAAAGGTAATAAATACGATATACCATGCATGAGAAGATTCCGTTCCCATCCCTACGCCGCCGGTGCTACTGCCCCCGGAACCGCCGGAGTACCCCCTTCACCGCCACGTCGAAGGCGTCCTGCATGCCCTCGCCTAGCCCCTCCTCTGCTGCGGCGTAAAGCAGCCTCGGTATCATCTCCACCACCCGCTCCCTCATCTTGCGAGCTCTCTTCTCCCCGATCCCCTCCAATACCTCCTTCACGCTCAACGTCCCGTTCTTCACCTCCCGGCTGTCGATGAACACCGACCACTCCCCCTCCCTCTCCTCGCTGGACCCCGGCAGGTACCATTCGTATTGTCCGTACGCGCTGTGCCGCCAGAACACCACCGGCACCGCCCCGACCAGCATGCAGTCGAACATGGACCGCCGGGTGTAGCTGTCGCCTTTTGGCTGCAGGCAGAACGTCAAGTCCAGGAACAGGCGCATCGCCGACGCGCTCCGGTTCTGGCGCCGCACCTCCCACCAGTTCAGCGACCGGCACTTGCCCTTCCCCGCTCTCTTGCACTCCTTGAATAAGAAACCCCGGAAGTCGTCCTTCACCTGCGGCCGAGTCGCCCCCGCGAAGCCGAACAGAGTCGAGCGGTTCCTGTTCAGCACGAATCGCTGCCACTGTCGGACCTCGGCGGCGGTACGCGGGTGGAACCCTGTCGGATACGGTACTCCGACGTCCCTGTTATCCGATGGGTTGCGCTCGATGATGAGGCGGGTCACCTTCTCCATCCCGCCCATGTTGAGGAAGCTTCCGCCCCAGCCGTCGTTCCCCGACCGGTGGAAGTCCCACGAGATCCGTCCCAGCGTGATGAAGTGATCCGACCCGTTGGATCGCTTCCAGGGGGACTGCTCCTTGATCCAGCGTAGGAGAAGCGCGGAGTCACGATCTCGTGAGAAGGCGTCCCCGGACCAGAGGTGCTTGCCGACGGAGAGGCCTGCGTAGAAGGGTATGTAGAAGGCTGCGGCGGCGGAAGGGTCCGCAGTGCGGCATCCGTGTGCAAGAATGCGGCGATGGAAGATGAGCTCCAAGGAGAATTGGTCGGTGGAGTACCAGTAGGGGAGCAGTTTGGCGGGGACAACTCCGGCGAGTTCACCAGCAGGAGGACCGAAACCGCCGTTAGAGAGAGCGACACAGAGGGACTGCCACGGGTTGAGTTCGTCGCAGGCAGCGAGGAGGTCGGCGTTGAAGGCCGCTGGGAGGTCGTAGACGAAGATGAGGCCGGAGGAGCACGAGTCCGTGATGGTATTAGCGGAAGGAGGCCTAGAGGGGTTATCCAGGCGGGGTAGGAGGAGGCGTGGAGAGGAGAGGTTGCAGGCGGAAAGAAAGAAACGTAGTGGGACGAGAAGGAAGCAAACGACGGTGAGGAGTTGCCAGCAGGGGAGGAAGGCAGGGGACTTGAGAGGAGGATGCTGTGGCAGCAGGTTTTTGGTCTCGTTGAGGTTGGATTCCTGCGGCCGAGACTCCATTAAAATTGTGGTCGGAGGACTCGTCCCGACGACTTGAGAGAGCGCAAGAGAAAGAGAGACGGAGAAGTGAGCAATGCGCGTTTCCGTGGTTTATATGGGAGAAGGTGCGTTTCTTACGTGCTTGGTGTTGGGGTGGCGTCCGCCGAAGAGGTGCCTGAGGAGTTCCAATGGAGAAAAAGACATCATCGTGTCTTTGTTTACTCTTAAGACTAAGAGGCAGGCAGTGGTTTTGGGCATTAGATGGAGTAGATAGAAGCGGGAGAGGGGGGGGTGGTGGTGGTGGTGGTGGGAGGTGGGAGGACGGTATTAAATGTAAGCGAAGGGCTGTGATGGGTTTCGCTTCCGATGGAGAACACTGCGTTCCGCTTCATGGCCATCAAGTTGGACGATTTGCTTCCTAAAGTGATCAACTTACCTCTGTTTTCTTTTTTTTCACAATAAATACGATTAATTAACCATCCAATATTAATATAATGTTAAATAACATCATTTATTTCATCATTCAAAGCTTAAAAAATAATGTACTAGAACTAGTAAATTTTTTTTGGCGTTTGTCCCTCCAAATTCCAAATAATAATATACTCTTAACATTCATATAAAAAATATATTTATTGAAATATTTGAGTTGGTAAGTGATATAAAATACATAATTAATCATTCGTAAGCGCCATTGAGGAAAAGGCCAGATGACCTACCATCCGCTTGCTTGCGTAGATAAGAGTTAAAGAGACAATTCAGATTGGTTACTAACTATATCCCCTAGAGATTATTCACAGAAATATTTCATAGGAGTTAAGTGGCAGCTTGAGTCAATTACAAACCATCTCTCATGCAAAAATATTCTTAGAAATCTAAGAGGTAGCTCGAGTCGATTACAAATTATCCCATGAAATTATCATGAAATGTACAATCTCTTTAAAATCAGATATAAAAACATACCTCCGGGTAAGGAGATGAAAATCAAGAACATAAACTCACATAAATTGATCTCGAAACTAACTTAAGCATTGAAAGGACCGAATTATGAAATATTTTTTGATTTTAATTTTTGTGTAGATGATACCTCGAGATGAGATGCTTTTCACTTTAAACGACTCTACACATACGGATCAGGAATGTGCCATATTAAAAAAGCTGTCAACGACATTTTACTTCAACAATTTATATATTATTGTATAAATTATTTCTGTCTAAGTCTACGTTCATATATGAGCATCATGCCCATCATTTAATATAATAAAAACAATTACATTTTAAATATATTATTTATATATATAATTGAGTTAATCATAATAATATACAATTTACACTAGTTTGTTTGAATTTAAAAGTATATTTAAAAGAAAAATGCTAAAAATTTTCTTATTGTTTTTACCAAATTATCTTAAAGAAAAGGGACCAAGAGGTTGTACATAACATTCTTTTGTGACACTGAGATCAATATAATTTTCAAGTTAGGGAAGAGAATGTTCAAATTTTATTAGACTTGTGGAAAGAAATTAGATCATAGATAGGTTTATGTAACCACAGAGCTCTTACATAATGTTATTCATATTGAAGCATTTCTATTTGATTGAGATCACTCTGACTCGGTTTTAGGTCACATTTTAAGAGATCAAAGATGACTTGTTAAAGCATCGAGAAATCGACCTATAAGAAGATTTAGAGTTAGGCGGGGTGACTGATTCAGTTCCTCCAATGCTTAATTTAAAATTAATATAAAAAATATTTTTTTGATAATCATAAATTAATAAAATTTATAATAGGTTAGGTCTAAAAAATATTCTACAATATGGGTAAAATATTTCTTTTGGGTTCACCACATAATGAGGGGACAGCCACATAACTAGATACAAATTAGGGTGAATTATCCCTCTATCATTGTTAATATCACATCTTGATATTAGCTCAACCTTATTATGAAAAAGGAAACATGGGGGTGAATTATCCCTCTATCATCGTAAATTATCCCTCTCTCTCCCTCTCTCTCTTAGTGATCGGGGCTTTTACAAGTTCAATTCTTCTACTATCTTAGTGGAATCTGGATCGTAGGAGCCCGACATTATCGGAAAAAAAAACTACTACCATCGCCTATTTACCGTAGCATCCTCCTCTTCAAGTCCCATGTTGTCAACTTCGAATGGTTGGGTGCTTTCTTCTTGTGCCCCTACTATTCTCTCTTTCCGTCTACTACCTCTCCTTCCCGAACTCTTCCTCATTTCACCACAAGCTCGAAGACTAGTTCTCCTTCGGCTTCCGCCTGAGGTGTGGGCATCGGGATCTCCTCCGTCCGAGACGAGGGGTTGAAACGCTCAATCTCCATCTCTACCCAAGGCATGAAAATCGAGATCACCTTCGCTCGAGATGTGAGAAGTTGGGCAACCTAATCCCCACCTCCACCAAAAGATGGGGAGGTCTAAAAACCTAATCTTATCTGATCAATGTGCATCGTTCGATGATACGAGGGGAAGATCAACAATGGAGAGTCACAAGTAATGTTGGGGGGAAGTGATCTTAAACAAATTTTTATCGGATGAACTAGACACCACACTTAAAATCTCTCTCGTAAAAGTCTCAAAGTACCCTTTTGGGGGAAGGGACAAATGATGGAAGATACAAAATTAATTAATCATCATCCGACACATAATTATCGTGTGATTTCTAGGATGAAAGCGATAGATGAAGATCACAGTTCACTCGTATGCTCACATGGATAAGAGTTCAAGGCAGATGGTTACTCCCCTCCCCCCTTCTCATCCATGTGAATAAAAAATAAAAAAAAATCCATATGAAGCAGTTAGAGGATGTCTCCTCATAAAATATTTTATCTATTTATGATCAAGTATAAAAACTAGCTATAGAATATTTTTGACTTAATAGTAAAAAAAAAATCTCTCTCAATCTTAATTTCCATACATATGGCACATCTCGAAGACACACTCGATGATCCTATATATGTTACTTAAAATTATATCAGATCGAACCAAAATGTCAATTATTATTTTTTCCCCTTTTAACAATGTGAAAATGCCTCCACGTCTTCAATCAAATCAAATCTCGGGCGTAGGCCACGTGTGTAATTAGGCCAAAGTTGAGCCTAATTATATCGGACAATGGATCATGGTATATAAAAAATTACTATAATTTATTTGATGATGGAAGGTAACACGTGATGGAGTCCGATAACCCCTTTACATGATCCGACCCGATAAGTTGGCTCAAGAGAGATTACTCCAAATCATTTATAACAGGGCCGTCATGGATGATTTCTGATGTATAAGGGATGGATCTACCTATCGGATTCGGATTGTGATAGGAGTTCGGCCCCTGTACTCGCATACCGACGCGTAGCTCTGTGGTGGGCGAGCGCGTTCGTAACGCCGACGGGAGACATGTAATGTTTGGTTCTGCAGAAGGCCTGACGCATGTCAGACGACCCTCCTCCCCTCGCAGACCCACGCGCCGTCCTCCCCGAAAAGTCCAGAGAAGGTGTGCGGGAGAAGCAGAACGTGAAGCTTCAGCTTGCAGGATCACAAGTAGTAGTGAGCAGTTCGCCCCAGGGAAAGCTTTTCCACCGGTTGTTACGGGTTCTGACGCGGCGTGTTTCTTGCGTCCGCCCCATGTCCTAGCGCTCCGCCGCTTCCGTCGCAGGGTGTTCCCGATGGCGGGCGAACGGAGATCACAGCCGCTGCAACGCGAAGAAGAAGAAGGCGGAGAGTCGTCGCCTCGCAAACTAGCCCGTATCTTGTCCGATGAAGCTGGTGCTGCTTCGAACCTTTTCTGCTCCCTCGTAAATACGTTTGCTCTCTGGAATTGTTTTGTGACGTTATTATCGTGTTGGGTGGCGGTGGTTCTTTTATAATGAAGGGATGGTGACGATGGCGGCGCCGTCGCCTTTGATGCTGGGATTGGGGCTCGGGCTGGGGAGAGTAGGAACATCCAAACCGGTGTTCACCTTCATGCAGCTGCAGGAGCTGGAGCACCAGGCGCTCATCTACAAGTACATGGCCGCTGGCCTCCCCGTCCCAGTTCACCTCGTCCTCCCCATCTGGAAGAGCGTCGCCGCCTCCTCCTTCGGCCACTACTGCTACCCTTCCTGTTGTATCCCATCTCCATCCCTATCCTCAGCGTTTCGTTCGATGAACTATAGTTTTTTGTCTCTTCTTTTGGGGCTTTGGGGGTCCAAATAACCAGTTTGCGGTGTCGTCGCGAGGCAGTGATGGGCTACGGGAGCTTGTGCCTGGACTATGGGAACATCATGGAGCCGGAACCCGGGCGGTGCAGGAGGACCGACGGCAAAAAGTGGCGGTGCTCCAGAGACGTCGTCCCCAACCAGAAGTACTGCGAGCGCCACATGCACCGGGGCCGCAACCGTCCAAGAAAGCCCGTGGAAGCGGGTGCTACCACCCCCATCGCCGCCACCCCTACCCAGCTGTTCATTACGGTTCCGGCTGTTGGGCGCCAGCTGACTACCGATGCCAACGCCGGCGGTAGCGGTGGCAGCCGCGCGTCTCCGCCAGGGCATGGCCTATCGCACGCTCGCGTCCTTCGAAACGACGCTGCTGGTAAAAAAACCGTGGCTTCCTGAGTTCCTTTAAGCAGAATCTATTCTTTGAGATCTTCGAGACATCTGTGTCTGGTCTCAGCTTGATCTGCCGCCTGTCGGAGGCAAGTCTGTTGTAGATGGTGCGCAGTTGTGGGGGGGGGGGTGATGACAGAGGAACGCAACCCAGGTCTCATGATCCAGCACGCCCAGAGCTCCCATGGTCTGCTTCTTCCTTCGTTTTCCCTGTGTGGGTAAGCATAGGTTCCGTGGTGTGAGTGGTAAAACTTTGCTCGTCTCTGTCATGGTCGCCACGGTGAGTGAGAGACAGCTCATGCCGTGGTCTGCCATGGTGAATCAATTCCAATCTCTGACATGTCTTGTCAGAGCGGTGCAGCAGCTTTTCTTTTTGCTATTTTGAATTCAGCTCCGCGATGAGAAGCTCGTATAATAAATCTACTACGCCACCTGAGATGGCATATGTAAAGGAGAGAAGAGATGTACATATGCACTGTTTTGTGATTGTTATTGTTGTTGTTGTTGTATGCTCCACTGTTTATGATGGTGGGGTAGGGGGCGATGCCTCTCCTGGATCGAGATTGTTTCGTAAATTTAGTAATAATGATAAATATTATTAAAACAAGAAGTAATAATGAAAATTTATATTAAAGTTAATTGATTCATTATATATATATATATATATATATATATATGATTTTTTTAACTAATTTATGAGATTTTTTTTTTAGTTGAAGAAATTATATCTAAATTATATCTGCTATCATACTCCTGTAATATAAAGTTTCTATCAAATATGTCGATTTTGGATTGATGTAATGAAAAGATTTTGTGAGCAAGAGTTTACGTGCAATGACAATAATATCGGGCTTGTCGATGTCAAAAAGAATATGCTGTTAGGGGTTGTGATTGTTAAGAAAGAGAAAATTATAGTGTTCGTCGACTGTAGAGTCGAGAAAAGTTTCACGTAGCTTTGGAAATTGGTGAAGTTGTGGAGATGAGAAGTCAACAGAAAGCAGGCACAACAGGGAGCATGTGTGGCAGGGGGTAGGCGCAGCAAAAGGGGTGACAACTGGATTCTACTAGGAGTAGTCGACGATGAGAAGTAGGGAGGAGAAGAGAGCAGGCGACGAGAAGCAATCTTCATTGGTTTCAATGCTAATGGAGGAGGAGGAAGAGTCGTCGAACCGATAACAGGAAGTTCTAACTCAATTGCAAGAAGCTTGCTAAGTTCCAAGCAAAGAAATCCACAAGACGTACCGCGATAATTGCAATAGGAGGAATCGACACAAGTGACCTTGCCGAGGAAACGATTCCAAAGAGGAAACAGAGATCGACAAGGGAGTAGAGGAGGAAGGGAGCAATGACGATGAATGAAGCCTCAACAGCGGATGCATTGATCGGGAGAGAGAGAGAGAGAGAGCCCGTCGACGAAAATTTGTTGTCGTTGGACAACTAAGAAAGAGAGATAATCTCTCTTGAGGATAGAGGGGCTCTGATACCATGTTAAAATATGAAGTAATAATGATAAAATATGAAGTCATGATGGAAAGTCAGATTGAAGTTCATTGATTCAAGAGTAGAATTTTCCTCAACTAATCCATAAGATTTATTAGTTTAGTTATAAAAATCATATATGCTATTATGAGATTTAAATATAAAATCCACAAGATTTTAGCTCTTATAACTTTTTGAATCTTCTTAAGCAATCGAAAAAGTAGTTGTCGGACACGTTGGATTCAAATCTTCCTCATGTGTCGAACAAACAAATTTGAACTTATTATTTATCTTCTTTTGTTTCATAATTATCATGACAAAACATGCATTCTCAAGAAATATATGCAAATAAAGTATTTGCGAATACGAAGGTTCGAGAGGTTAAGCAACGAATCGATAGAATCTGTTCGGTAACACCAAACAAATCTTTCGTTAGCATAACTCGTAACTTACAGTATTCAAAACCATCGTATCAATTAAAACGTTCTTCATGTACTCATCAATAACCTTAGAGATTAAAAAAAAAGAAAAACCAAATCTTTATAATTGCCTAAGATTTTTATATATTTTAAGAAGACATAAAAGAAAGGAACGTAAGCATATTATTGTCTGAAATGTAGTTGAACCCCACCTTTTCCTTCTATTAAGTTAAAATTTAATTGTTTGACTCGAAACCAATAGAAGGTTTCATTTCGCGTTTGTCTGTCTCTTGCTAGTATCGAATCTCATAAAACTACACTAATAACACATAGCTTTGAAGCTATATGTCAAAAGTTGAAAGCACTAACTGTGCAAGATTATTCCGTGTTTTAAGATGCACATGATAATTATGCTCATTGATGTGCATTAATATTGAGGCCAACTTCGCATATTCCTCAACTCAAGTGGAATTGTGTTGTATGGAATATGAAGAACATGTGACAAACAAGACGTAAACACCGTCATTATGGGAATGTACACGCGGTAGAAAAATTACGTCAATCCATTCAGATATGGCATGCTACAAGTGAAATATTTGAGTCAGAAATGAATCCGATTGATCCTTGTAATCCAATATATCTAATATCCTTTTCGAGAACAGAGGATATGCATCTTTCAGATACACCAATTAGTAGGTATGAGAGGATTAATGTCAGATCCCCAAGGACCAATGATTGATTGATTTATCCATTTCAAAACAGTTTATGTGAAGGACTTTCTTTAACAGAATATGTAATAATTTCCTGTTATGAAGCCCGCAAAGGAGTTATAGATATTGCTTGCTATACGAACATAAGATGCACATAGACTTGTTGAAGTAGTTCAACATATTATTGTACGTAGAACAGATCACCCTGTTTAGCCTCCGACACTTGTAGCTTTCTTTTAAATTTTTTTTATCGTTGCTTTAGTCTGTTGATCCGCACAAGAGAGAGTCTTCTAATAGCTAGTTTGTTGCACCAGATTGCGATGGACCTATTGGCTAAGGCTAATTCTCCAGCCTCCCCAACAACAATGGCCTCCGCGCCTTCGTCCTCCGGCCGTTTACCTCTTCGTGCACATCCACATATTGCTCGGCAGCGAGAACGAGACCCTGACAAAGCTCAGGCATCGTCAGCCTACCGACGAATCCATCAACCTCCGAGGTGACAGCGGAGGAGAGGCGGGGGGGAGGGGTAATGGCGATGTTTAGACGGGAGATCTCGCTGGAGAGCGGTATCGCCTGGGTCGATACGGAGGAGAAAGAAGTCCAGGGAAGAAGAAGCAGCGACGCCAAAGAGGAGCCACGAGTGGTTCTATCGCGGAACAGCCGGAGCTGTGGAGCTCCCGGTGCCACCGCGGGGGATGCCGGCCAGAGAAAGGGAGATTTCAGCATGTTCCGGACGAAGTCGGCGCTCGGTTCGAGAGAGAAATCCTTGTTGTCGTCGACGAAGGAGAACAGACCGGATCTCGACCACGCCGATGGCGTTCCTGGGTCAGCCGGGACCGACGACAGAGTTAACAAGAGCGTCCCCGCCGGAAGGTACTTCGCCGCGCTTCGAGGGCCGGAGCTCGACCAAATCAGGGTAAGTAAGAACAAACCCTAAAGGCCCATCATGTACTTGCAGTTCGAGATCGTTGCTACCTCGTGCAGGATTGCGAGGACATCCTCCTTCCCAGGGGCGACGTGTGGCCGTTCCTCCTCCGCTTCCCGATCGGGTGCTTCGGTATGTGTCTCGGCCTCGGTAGCCAGGCAATCCTGTGGAGAGCCCTCGCGTCGAGCCCGGCCATGGCGTTCCTCCATGTGACCCCTGACGTCAACCTCGTCGTCTGGTTTCTCGCGCTTGCAGTCTTCGTCTTCGTCTCCATCACCTACATCCTCAAGTGCGTCTTCTACTTCGAGGCCATATGCCGTGAGTACTACCATCCCGTCCGAGTAAACTTCTTCTTCGCGCCGTGGATCGCCTGCATGTTCCTGGCCATCGGTGCCCCGGCCAGGCTAGCGCCGAAACAGCCCCACCCGGCCATCTGGTGCACCTTAATCGCACCGGTCTTCGTCCTGGAGCTCAAGATCTACGGGCAGTGGCTGTCGGGGGGGCAGCGCCGACTGTGCAAGGTGGCCAATCCATCATGCCACCTCTCGGTGGTCGGCAACTTCGTCGGCGCGATCCTGGCGGCCAAGGTAGGGTGGGAGGAGGCCGGCAAGCTCCTGTGGGCGGTCGGGCTAGCGCACTACCTCTGCTTGTTCGTTACCCTGTATCAGCGGCTGCCGACCACCCAGGCCTTGCCCAAGGAGCTGCACCCCGTGTACTCCATGTTTATTGCGACGCCGGCGGCGGCAAGCATCGCGTGGAGTGCCATTTACGGGAAGTTCGACGACGTGGCGAGGACCTTCTACTTCATCGCCCTCTTCCTCTTCTGCTCCCTCATCGTGCGCATCAACTTCTTCAGAGGATTCAAGTAAACTACTCCCTAAGCGAACTCGAGAATCCTTCTCTCCTAAGCTCATAATCGGCAATCTTTGAAGCGCAGGTTCTCGATGGCATGGTGGTCGTACACATTCCCGATGACGACGGCTTCCGTCGCCGCCATCAAGTACGCGGAAGAGGTTCCATGCTTCTTCACCAAGGGCCTGGCGGTGAGCCTTTCGGGCATATCCTCGACCATGGTGTTTCTGTTGCTCTGGTCCACCCTCCTCCACGCATTGGTTTGGCGATCCTTGTTCCCGAATGACGTCGCCATTGCCATCGCCAACGACGGCAACGGCGGTACGAGATTGCGGGAAACGGAGAAGGCGGCGGCGGCGGCCAAAAGGAGATACGACCTCAAGCGCTGGGCGTAGCAGTCCCCTCTTGGTTCCTCCACTACAAATGGCTACTCTCGAGAGACGGGACTCCTTGGAAGGAAATAAAAGAAGGATTCATGATTCCGGAATCATAACTCGGGTTTCTAATTCATTGTTTACCTTTTTAACTTGAATAAAAATCCATTTGATTTTTATCAAATGACACCCCTTATTTATTTTTACTTGAAAATACTCCCTTTTTATCCCTTTTTTTATCAATTAAACGTAAATATCCTTCCCCTTCACCAATAGCTTTTGACGACGCCCCTCTCCTCCCTCCGCCCTCTTTAGTGCACATCAACATAGGATTACACCGCCAATAATAAGGTGGTACTTCCAACTTGAGATTTGACACGAGACTTTGACATATGAAAAATACGACGATATATCTATCATTCGTCAGACAGACATTAGTTGAATCCTTGAGCTATGAGAACAACTTGTGACTCGACCATCATCCCAACACTATAAAATTCACTCAGGTGTGTTCTTGAGACTCTTTGAAAAGTTCTAACCTTGCGACTACTTTTTGAATCATCTAAATTCCTAAGTAGCTTAAACATCGAACGGGCATTTTATCAAACACACACTGATGCAATCCTTAAAAGGTCCTCGTCAACCAAGTCAAGATTATAGCTTTCCAAACACCTCTGCTTCTTACTTGTATGAAAGTGGGCGATGATCGAATCCAATCCTAAATAATTCTAAAAATATAGTCTACCATCCTAAAATCTCAACCGAGTTACCCTCTTCCTATATATATCATAGAAGTCTCAACTGTTTATTCAGGGAAAAAAATATGATCCAAGATTATCATCCTCCAATCGCTTGCTGGTTTTGTGCAGATTTATCCACATAGGCAAGGTTTGCAATATCAATGGTCCGACAAATTTTCGGCATGCAGATTAGTGTATATTAAAGGATACACCTGAAGACCTGTATCGAGCAACATAGGCCATGTACCACCCGATACACCTACTACAAAGGCCGGCCGGTGTCACCCAGTGTTGGTACATGCTTTGTACCCAACCTTTCTAGGTTTTTCTTTGAGATCCGATATGTAATCAAGTACTTGACACATGAACATTTACCGATCTGAACCCTGACCAGTACAGTAGCAATACAATGAAACTACAGATCTTGCACAGAGATAACTCTACTTGGCAAAAACATCAAACTATCATTTATGATAATACAGGAAAGGCTTTTTAAAATAACTCACTTTATAATTAATATAATACATTTAAGCTAATAAGCAATCAAATTCTAGGATCTGCATCGTTAGGTCCAACATAAAACAGAAATTACGAATTGTAAGGAAAAGAATTACCGTGTGAAAAGATGCTTACAAACTCCTAATCTTCCATCCTCTTGTCTTCTTAAGTCCTAGGCAATTGAAAGCTGTGGAAGACAGGAAGCTATTACTATACAGTTTCTGAAAGAACATTAGTTTGCCAGAATGAAAGGTAAGTTAATGTCAAAGAGCACATGCATTTCATCTAAAACCAAATACCAAACAACTTAAAACATCGTATACATACCTACGAGATTGTCATGTGGATGATGAAGTCCCAATGGCTTGTGAATTCTTTTCAAATAGCTTGCAAAGACTAGAAAATAATGCTGAAATATCTCAGATGGTGAAAAGCATATCTCACTAAAGTAGACAACCCTTGTTCCGAAGGAAATATCAAAATCAATAACTACTGCCCCACCTCTAGCGTGTTCAAGCACCAACCACAATCACACGTAGAACTTAAAACCCCAATACAGGTCATCAGAAAAAAATCAATGTTCCAAGCTTGGCATAAACCGTGAGCTAGTACCTACCTACCAAAACAAAGTCATCATCATCAAGAACCTCTACATCTTTTTCCCCCACAAAATTCTCACGCCCAAGTGCTTCCACGATACTAACAAACTCAAGTCTCCTCGCAAGAGGAAGAGGAACATATGGCAACCTGAATACTGGCCGAATCACACCGAGCTGCGCAAGAGCTGTATTAAGACCTATAGGGTTTGGCTCCTGGAACAACCATTTAATAAGAGGCATCAACTTTGAGTTTAGTGAAGGATTCTTGCCTTGAAACATGATCTCATGCATCAGACCTGGAACAAGATTGCTGGCAACAGATATAACCCCTGTTGCTCCAGATGCCCACCTAGCATCGTGACACTCATCATCATTTCCACTCCATATTACAACCCCTTTATCTACATAATCTTTTATGCGATCATTTCCCATGCACTCCTTAACACCTGCCATGTTAGGATTCTGTGAGACTGTATGTATCACTGGAGGAGGAATATCCTGTCCAGTCCTTGATGGCACATTGTATATGATTGTTGGGCCCATGGAAAGAACAGTCTCAAAATGTGACACCATTCCTTGCATGGATGTCTTCCCATAATAAGGATTGATGTGCAATGCAGCATGCATTCCTACAGCAAAGCCTTGTTCTGTTGCATGGATTGCCTCTCTCGTCGAGTTGCTTCCAGTATTACCTATAACTTTGACCAATGCACCAAAACAGTTAACAGTGCGTCCAATGAGCATAATGTGTTCATCCCAGCTCATGAGTTGGCCTTCACCCGTTGTACCTCCCACTATTACACCTTCAACACCATTGACAATCTGCATGTGCATTAAGAAGTCATAAGCTTCAAGGTCAAATCTCCCATCAGGTAGATATGGGGTCTTAATGGCTGTGATTAATCTTAAGCCTTTAATATCATCAACTGATGTCCTGAAGCAGAATATAAGAACAGAGTTATCATCAAAAGTTTCAACCTGAAATGAGCATTCTCTAATATTTATATGACTAAATAATTACTTGGTTTACACAAAAGATACTTTTTTCCAATATTAAAATTCCATAAAAAATAGCTAGTACAGTCAACACAACAAGTCCGAGAGCCATGATACTACCACAAAAATTATGAGGACATGTTCCATAATTTCAATCCATTAAATCCAACAGAGTTCAGAGTAAAATAATCAGTAACTGAATCTGCAACACATTTAAATTAGTTGAAACCATGAAAACTAATGATCAACAATTATGAGATCCCATCATAAGAACAAATATGACCAGAAAATTTCTTCAATACGTAAAAACCAGTTAGATTAATAAAAAGCACAGAGAAAAACTATCATAAACAATAGTAGTCAATAAATTTCAATTTTCTTTTAGTATAAAAATTGAGCAAGAAAAGCCCCTCCAGAGTAAACAGAAGTGTTTCATGATACCATTCTTTTTAACACCCAAAGATATCACCCCCCTGCAGTCAAACTTCAAAAGAACATTTGTTGACCACACAGCAATGTCATCCAAATCAACAGGCAAAAGTAATATAGGAGAACTAATATCATCTGCCATGTGTGGATAAACCATTCTTTCTTTCTGTAAAACCAACCTATTCTTAACTTCTAGGCTGCGCATTGGAAGGTGAAAATTGGGGATGACAGCAGCTTTTGGAGATCTCCATCTTGGAGTCCTACGTGTGCAAATACAAATAAGTATTAGCACAGAGCAGTTTAGAAAAATTATCAATCAAAATTTATATGTGGCTCAAGCTAGCAAGAAGTTTGACCACCAATAGCAGATATAACAGTCATGCATAATGCCATACACTGTTAACCATCAGTCTACAAAACTTGAAAATAGGAAGAAAAATATATACAGTTCAGCAGAGAAATGCCACATAAATTACGAAATTACTGATATTGGTAAAACAACATACCAAGAAAGTGACAAGTTCTCATTTCTTGTTGCCACTGTATAATAGCAAAATATTACAAACAGCTAACTATATGTTGGCACCCTTAGCATGAGTTTGTGTTGGGTATAACTTCGACATGAGTTGGTGTCAAGCATGCAGATACCTTTCCAGCATCATATGTATTAACCCATGCCAACGTGTCAATTGGTATAAAGTTGTGTACATACATAAGAAATATTTTTCGGTAACATTAACGTGTAATAAAATTTTCAAATGTATGATTATCCTACCATATTCTTCTAAATGGAAAATGATATTCACTTTTAAAGCTTGTCCACAAGTTATATTAATATCTTGAGACAAAATAAGAATTAACAACCTAAAATAATGAGACATTTCTTGTGGGAAAAAGGGAGGGGCGGGGTCTGAACCTATGTTCTATTTACCACGTCCAAGTAAAATTTGGAAGGCCAACATTCTATATTATCTGAGGAAGTTTAATACATTCTCTGCTTGTTAATTTCTTTACTTGGAAGATCATAGACATGTAAATGAGCACCATATTCCAATTCTTAAAGAGAAATTGCAAATTTGATATACACCTTACACGCAACAAGGAACATCTTTTCAAGAACACTAGACTTTTCAAAATCGTAATGCGCCCATGAAAACAGCACAATCTTGAGTAGCTATCAATTGGCATCAAGTACTGAAGTGATTTAAAACTATGGCAGACCCTATGTGGAAATACCCAATGCTACGGCCACAAGGTGTTATTTTTCCGTTAGTCAACATGAGCCTGGGAGGAGAACGAAACAAAAAGTACATTACAACACATCGATCTATCATCCAAGCCAGGGCAAAATGAGATAAACCTTAGGCAGGAGTCAGGTGCCGGGCGAAACGGCTTCAGCGGAGATCTAAGAGACGCAACCGCATCGGTCGACGATAAGCTGGGGTTCATCGTCAGAAATGCCGCCATGCTCCGTTCTCTTTATCGCCTTCTTATCAACTGGGGGAAGAACAAACAAACAACAACGCCAAGACAAGAAAAGATCGGCTTTGTTGACGCGACTCGGTGAGGTGAGGTCGAACGTTCAGTGGACGATGGTCGCAATAGTGGCTCTGGAAGAAACGGGAGGTGGCGGCCCGGGGAGCGGCGCAAAAGAGAGCGCGGGCTCGGAGACGTCACAAAGGTTGTGAAAGGTGCCCTCCTTCCTCGAGTCATTTTATTAGGGCTTTTAAAAATGGGAACGATCGTTTCTTACTCGTTTCCTGCATTCCCCGGCGAATGGGATACGGCGGGGGATAGACTGGGCTTAGAAAAGCCCAAAAAGGTTGTCATGACAGCGCGGCCCATACAAAACTCCATGTGGATGGGCGCTCATGTGTTTTTGCTTTTAGAAACACTGTTTGCAGTTGAATTGAAAGCATTTTGGAAACTGGCTGTCCTCTTGCAGAAGTGTTCTCAAATTTCAAAGATTCCTATTTCATTTCATTTTATTTTTTTTATAAGATGAAGCGTTCTACAAATGGCTTCACAAATTTAATCGTATTACCGATAATCTCAAGAACGTAAGCTCTTAGAAAGAGCCCTAAAATATACGTAAGCTCGATTAATCTTAGCACACGAACCAAACCCACATCTGCAATTTTGATTATATCACTACAAGTCCCAAAAGCTTAACTTGAGTTGATTTAAAAAGAGTTTGATGCATATTAATAGATTCTATCAACTTTTCCTTCTTTTAAAAGTATAATAAATTTCAACTATTTAGAATCTATTATATGGATCTTTTATTACCTTTGAAGTTAAGAGCATTTAAAGCACTAATGGTCTAATAATTATTTTATAATTTTTAATCTCAAATATACTTGATGATTAGAGATTAATCCCAAATATATTTATTGTTGAGAATAAATGTTGTTGATATTCTGATCAGTTCGACGTGACTTGGACTCATATGCATAAGATTGTCTAAGGTGTCTACGAAGTGAAATTTAAGCTTCTAATGTGGCACGTGTATGAAGGTCGAGGTAAAGAGAGGTTTTTCGATCCAGTTCTTCTGACGCTCAAGTAACTCAAGTATATAACTACGGAGGTGAATGGTTAAAAAAAGGTAGACCCCCTCCTAATTATGTTGAAAACTAGCTTTTATATATTATTGTAAAGGAATATAATTTTTCATGAAATATTATGCGATGAGGTAGCCTCTAATCATCTCCAACAATCTCCTCTTGGCCTCTTGTTCACGTGGACGATAAGGGGAGGTAGCCTATAACCACCTACCTTGGACCCTAGCCCATGTGGGCAGATAGATGGAGGTTGGCCTTCATCTTATCCATCCACCGTGAATACAACATGATGATTATGTGTCTAATGTTGATTAACTGACAGTATGCTCCATATTATTTATCCCCCTTCCCACCAATGTATGCTTCAGGACTCTTGCTATAAGGGTCTGAGGCGTAGTGTCTAATTCATTCGTCATGTTAAGCTTATACCTTTTTGATCTATTATCAACCTAGTGGCATATTTAGTTTGTTAGTCACGAGTTCATTTGACACGTCTAGTCAATCGCACCCCTTGTATCGTCCAGCACAAGTTAATTTGACATGTCTATCTAGGATCATCTCCCCGGGCCTGTTGGTGGCAATCTATTGCCAACTTGCCTCTCGTACCATCAAGGGATGCACATTGGTAGGATATGGTTAAGTTTTTTGACCTCCACACCTCGGCGGAGGTGGCAATTAGCTTCTTGACTTCCAAGCATTGGGTGGGTTAGACTTCCCAACCTCTAAGCCTTGAGAAGTCTAACCCTTGCCTCCATCGAGGCTTGGAGGTCAGGAAGTTCAACCCCCACCTTCGCTTGAGGCAGGGAGGTTAGGAAGCCTAACCCTCACCTCTGCCCAACGACATGGTGGTAGGGAAGCACGACCCCGCCTCCACTCAAGGTGTGGAGGTTGGGAAGCTTGACCCTCACCTCCTTCAATTCACGAAAGTTGGGAAGCTCAAACCTTACTTTTATTTGAGGTGTGGAGGTCGGGAAAAGACGAGGAGATCAGAAAACCCAACCTTATTTGACGAATGTGTCTCTCGACGATATGAGGGACAAGTTGGCAATGGATTGCCACTAGCAATGCTAGGGGAGGCGATCTTTGACAAATGTATCAGAGGAACTAGGTATGCCACCAGGTTGACAATGAATCGAAGAGGTATAAACTTGACACCACCCTTTAAAACCCTCTGGCAAGTGCCCTAAAGCATGCCTTCGAGGGGGAGGGACAAATGATATGGAGTATATCGTTAGCTAATCGTCATCCAATATATAATCATCACGTGATGCCAAAGGTGAAATGAGAAGATGAAGATCACCCTCCACCCTTATGCCCACGTGTGGAAGGGTCCAAGATAGGTAGCTCTGGGCTACCTCCGTTATTGCTTATGTGGATAAGAGTTCAATGGAAGACTTTTGGAGGCGATCAGAGGATGTTTCCCTGTAAAATATTTCATGAAATATTTTACCTCTTTACAATTAGATATAAAAACTTATTTTTAACACAATGATGAGGAGACATACCTTTTTCGACCGTTCACATCCGCACTCGTATACCTTGGGTTACTAACTTAGGCATCGGAGGGATCGGGTCGAAAAACCTCTCTCGACCTCAATATTCATATAGGTGACACTTCGGAAGCTCGACGTTTCTACTTCGAATGCACCTCGAACAATCCTCTGCATACCGATCTAAACTACACTAGGCTAATCGGGACGTTAACGACATCATCCCTCAACACTTATGATTGATAATAGAGGAATATGATGTCTTTTATCATTTCCAACATTATACTTTCATAAAATAAATAATGTCTGAATTAATCTTTCCATAATATTAAATAATTGATCCATTATAACTAAGAATTTTTACTTAAAATTTTTATTACTCATTCAACTTAATTATATCCTGTTATCTATTTCTAAAACTACTAAAAATTCAATTTAATCCTATTTTATCTAAGACCTTTAATCATCAACAATTACATCCGGAACTCTGCTCTTAGAATTACTTGAGAGTTTATATAAGTCGATCAATAAATCAGATGGATATAATCCAAAATCACAATCAGAAACGTGCATTCTTTTGTTGCACCACAATCTCATTCTAAGCTTTCACAAACTTGGACAAAAATACATAGTTTTAGGACAACCTATACAATTCGAAACTTTTCAGCATGGTTATGATTTAAAGAATAGGTCAATTTCCATAAAATTCATGTACTAGTCCACCCAAATAAACCAAATCTCCTACACCAAACACAGCAAATCTTCATTCACACAATTGCTGGAAGAAACAATTAATCAAACAAGCCACCAATTACTTTCTTCTATATATGCAGCAATTCTCGTTTGTTGGTCAAATTACTGCTCAGATCTTGAATCCATTACGGTGTCATCCTGCTGTTTCTGTAGTTGGTAGGGAGGCAAATGCGGTGCACGTTGTTGCAGCTTTGACTGCAGATGGTACCTCTGAGGAGGATCCATGGATGCTTGTTGATTCAAGCTCTTCGAAGGATGAGCATCATCTGAAAGCCCTGTAGCAGCAAGCTTCAGACGCTGCACTTCTGCGGTCAGAGCCTCGTTTAGAGCTGCATAAATAATGACACAACAAGAGATTGGTTAACATCACCAGCTCCCCAAACACCAGTTTTGCAAGTGATAGCATGTACCATCTCTCAGTTGCGCCTGCTGTTCCATAGCTTGAAGACGAAACCTCAGCTCGTGGTTCTGGTTTGTGAGCCCAGCTGAGTCTCTCTGCAGATAGGAAGAGAATGGATGTGTGCATCAACTTTTAGACAACGTAAAGCAGGAGGAATCCAATATTTGCTACGACTCCGTTTTGGGGAAATGGGAGGACGAAGAGAGAACAAATCTCACTTGCAGAAAAGTCAGCTGCGTTGACAAGTTGGTGGTTTCTGTCTGCAATGTCTGCACCTTGTGTTCCAACTCTGCGATGTACCTCGTTTTACGCTCTTTGGAACGCGCAGCAGACTGTCGATTGGCTAATATCCTGAGACAGAGAGGTCAAGTTAGCCGGAGTTGATGGGAGATCAATTCATGCACATTTGAGCGTAGAAACCTCTTGACGCGTTTAGGATCGGCCATTGCCATCTCGACGAGCTTCTCGTTCTCCATGATCTTCTTCATCTCTGCAGCAGTAAAGAAGTCATTGCCAAACTCTAAGCTGAAGGTGTTGGGCGCCACGTCAAATGAATTGGATTTAGAGCTGTGCCTCGCTCGTAATCCGGGGGAAGGCAGCAGCTTTGGCGGCTCCTCCTCGAGGTTGAACTTGCCCATGAAACTGTCCATCGAGAGACTCCTACAGTGCCTAGAGGTCGACATGACCTGAGCAGGATCACCTGCAGCATTTCGCTTCAGCCCGCCCTTCATATGTTGGTTCGCTTTGCTATCTGCTTCGTTCTCGCTACTGTCAGCGGCATTCGTCTTGGATCCGCTGTCTCTGCTGTTCAGATCCTCGCGGTTGTCATCGGAGGAATTTAGCGCATCGAAACCATCCAAGTTCATGTAAGCGTTGAACAAGTCGTCGCCCGAGACAGCATCGGCGTCCAATCCGACGTCCCAGTGGTTCTCCAGCTTCACTCCCGCCGCCGTCAGCTTAGCAGAGTCCAGAAACCCCGCGGCGAAAGGGACGGCAGCGGCGGCCTGCACGGGCAGAGACGGGGGGAAGAAGGCGGACGGGACGTCGCTCTGGGAGCGCCGGTGCGTCTTGCGAGGTGGAAGGTCATCCCTTTCCAGGGCGGCGACGGCGGCAGCGGCAGCGACGTTATTGGGCGGGAGCGGCGGGGAGTGGGAGCTGGGAACGTCGTGGTCGTCCATGGAGACATCCACGGATACCGAGTCGGAGAGGGAAGTGGTCGACGAGGAGTCGCCGCGGCAGATCAGGGTCGGCAGTGAGTCGAGGGAGAAGAAGGTCGGTTGGGAGCGGGAACGGGAGTGGTGGCGGGCGACAGGTGGCAGCTGCTGCTGCGCGGCCACCGCCAAGGGCGGGGAGCGAGGGGGGAGGGACGGCAACTGAGAGCAAGGGGAAGCGGGAGGGACGCCTGGGCGCTTCCCTCCCTCGGCGCCGATGTTGGAGTACGGTCCAATGGCTTGCGGACCATTCGGGTTTAAATGGTACTGCTGCTGTTGTTTGGAGACGGACAAGAATGGGTTGCCCGGCGACGGCTTCATCGGTCCAACGCCGGTTTCATACATGCCTTTCGAAGATTAAAAAAAAAAAAAGAGCGGAAGAGGAGACACGCGAGGAGCTCGAAGCAGCCGGCGATGCGGCCGTCCAAAGAGGGCGACCCGTTAAATGCTGGGGAATGAACGGTGGCAGACTGACCCGGTGATGCGACACGCCGCTTCTTCCTTCTCTTCTTTTTGATCTCAGAAGACGGAGGCGCTTTTAGAAGCTCGCAAATGCCAGCACACCCCGTGACCGTGTGGGCCCGGGACGGCATGTCGCCTATGACTGAAGGCGTCGACGTGTCGTGTCTGCAATGCACCGGCGGTGGTGATTAGATCCATCCATTCAAAGGGCAAAAAGAAAAAAAAAGAAAAAAAAGAAAGAAGACGGAGATTTGAGTCTCCCGAGAGAGGCGGTGCTATTAAGATACGGTTTGTGGAGTGGCGCTCACATTGCTCGACGTGGGTTCGAGACGCCCATTTGTGGCCATCGTCAACATGCGCCTACGGAGACGTGGTTCCATGAACGACTTCACCGAAGCGGTGTCTCACTTGGCACGGATTACTGCGTCGGTGAGTCAATGCAACGTGGGTTGACGTCGACAAAAGGACGCAGCGACGGGTTCCAGACCACGAGGCGGACGGTGGGGGTTGGGACCCGCCGTCGTCAAGCGCTTCACGTGGCTGTGCCCGCGTTTGCTTTTCCCGTACTGACCGGCCGATGCTCGGTTCCAAAGTGGCGGCGACGCGTGTCGGGGTGTCTCATCCCGCGAGAGAACCGTCGCAGCTTGGACGAGACATCCGCCGCGCCATTCCCAAGCCTCCGCCGGCATGAGCGGGTCAGTCAGGTGCGAGCCGCCACCAAGTTCCCAAGCAGCATGCTCATCTCGGTCCCTGATCAAGAATTCAGAACCAGAATCATGCAAGTTATTAAAGTTGGCCAACGCATAGTTACGCGCCTCCCTTTTAGCTGTTATGACGCCCGGGGACTTTTTAAAGTTGTCCAACGCATAAACATGCAAAAAAAGCATCGCAATCTCGTTATCATTCTCCTCGGTCTTGGATCATTAAGCGCTTAACCGACGACCTTTTAATGCATGAGTACTACTGTTATACATTTTTCTCACAGAGATTAAAGCAGAGTCTCGATCTGATTTTGCCCAAGTACATATGGTTACTCGTAAGTTCTTCGTTGGCACCAAAAAAATCTGCAGGCTCATCAAGATGTCAGATTGATAGATTCATAACTTAGGTGATTATCTCGTGTTAAAGTTGACTTCTGATTCTTGATGGAGCTAGCCTGTCACACAGAATCTATTGCGATGTTTCGAGAAAATTTGCTTATCCTCCTCGGTTGGGGGTTAGCCTTCCTGAATAAAACTTTTCTTTTTGCTAGTACGTCTTTCCACTCATCAGTTGACTCTTCGATTGTCAATGCCTACACCAAGGTCGTGATCGAGGGTGGTGTCACCTCGACTCGATCCCTCCGACGATGTCATTTAGGTGAATCATTATGTATTTTATGTTTAGTATGGAAATAAACCCCCTAGCCAATTTGCCTGGACACTTTTTATACTATTTGAGGAGGCAAAAGTTATACAAAGTGGATTAATGTGCTTATGTGATAGATCGACGCCATATGCTAGTCGATGGTTGAACCCCCGACATATCTGTAAATTTTCATTGTTGTGCTGGTTGTTTTTATTACGTATCTACAGTAGCTATGATCCTTTTATGGGTTATTGTCTGAGTTGAAACAAATACTCTTTTGTAAATGAGATGTACGAAAATCAATCTCACGATGAAGATAAATGATGCGACCTGGACTTAGCCCCTCGAATGATGGTCCGAAATAATACTCCTTTCCAAGATCTCAATCTGAGCTGAGTCAACCATGTCTACTTAACTTTTGAAAAACGACATGAAAATGTCAATCAACATGTCTACTTGTCTTTTGAAAGACAACATGAAAATATATATTGGACAGACCAAAATATGTATCAAATCTCAACCAAGAGATGTGATTAGATTAAGGACAATCATCGTAGAATCTGGTGCTTGCCTAGTAGATGTGTTCCGCCTCCGTGTCTGTTGAGCAAGCACTGCTGGTTCAGGCCCGTGTGCGCTAGCTCGCCCGCGGTCTCCTCGGTACAGAGCGGGAGCTCGTCCGGATGAGTGGTGATTCAGAGCTCGACTTGGGAGGTCGGCTGCTGGAGTGGTGGAGTCCGGGTGAAGAGGGAGTACTCCAATTCAGGTCGGCCGCTGACCCCTGTAGGAAGGTCGAGTCGGGTAGGTTCCCGACGTGACCCCTCCGAAGGTCAAGTGAGTTGGTGAGTTTGTTCCTTTTTTTCCGATCCCCTGCCCCGTAGAGGTGCAGAGGCTTTTATAGTGGGTACTGTAGATCATTCGTACCTGATAACCTTACTGCCTTTATGGCTTACCATACCGCCGTACCCTCCCACCATGCTTGTTGTCCTTGCAATAAGGCGTGCGTTTGCAGGTGGGGGGGTGCCGACCTTACCTGTGTCAGGTCGGCCACGTCGGTGGGCCAGCTGTCCGAGGGTGTGATGATTTGGCGGCCAGGTCAGCATTTGTCATATCATTCTTCCCCCCCGGGAAGACCTTCTCGAGGCGCCTGATGAGGGTGTCGAAGATGAGGTCTTGCATTTAATCGCCGGTTCGAGATCGCCCTGAACTAGTTCTGAGTGCGGCGGTTGATCAGGCTGAGCAGGAGCTCAGGAATTACAATGTATCAAGAGTTGATCCGACCGAGCATGAGCTCAGGAATTGATCCGACCGAGCATGAGCTCGGGAATTATGACGTATCGAGAGTCGATCCGACCGAGCATGAGCTCGGGAATTGTAATGCGGTAAGAGTAGATCCGACCGAGCATGAGCTCGGGAATTACGGTGTATCGAGAGTCGATCCGACCGAGCATGAGCTCGAAAATTGTAATGCAGTAAGAGTATATCCGACCGAGCATGAGCTCGGGAATTACGGTGTATCGAGAGTCGATCCGACCGAGCATGAGCTCGGGAATTGTAATGCAGTAAGAGTAGATCCGACCGAGCATGAGCTCGGAAATTACGGTGTATCGAGAGTCGATCCGATCGAGCATGAGCTCGGGAATTGTAATGCAGTAAGAGTAGATCCGACCGAGCATGAGCTCGAGAATTACGGCGTATCGCTCCTGCCAAGGATGAAGTTAGGCGCAAATCCGGAGATAGGGCGAAGTTGGGCGCAAATCCGGAGATTTGGCCGAGAGGGTGAACTCGGGCGTAAATTCAGAGATTTGGCCGAGAGAGTGAACTCGGGCGCGAATCCAGAGATTTGGCCGAGAGGGTGAACTCGGGCGCGAATCCGGAGATTTGGCCGAGAGGGTGACCTCGGGCGCAAATCCGGAGATTTGGCCGAGAGGGTGAACTCGGGCGCAAATTCGGAGATTTCAGCCGAGAGGGTGAACTCGGGCGCGAATCTGGAGATTTGGCCGAGAGGGTGACCTCGGGCACAAATCCGGAGATTTGGCCGAGAGGGTGAACTCAGGCGCAAATTCGGAGATTTCGGCCGAGAGGGTGAACTCGGGCGCCTAGGGTTTCGGTCATATATATATATATATATATATATATATATATATATATATATATATATATATATATATATATGCCTAGGGTTTCGGTCATAGTTATGGCGCATTTAATGCACTGAGTGCTTTTTCGGGGGTGGCGGCGCTTCCTCTTACCTCGGGAAGCTGAAACGACTCCCTTGTGTGCTATAAGTTAGCTGCGGGGTTGGGCAGAGACCTCACTTGCTCAGTTTGCCTTCTTCCTACCTCCGTCTCGGACCACCATAGCCACCCTTCGCCCTTTCAGCTCGGCAGCTCCTTTTGAACAGGTCGCGATGACCTCGTCGGACTCCTCGACTAGTGTCAGGGTCATTTCTCCCTCGGGGTCGGGGGAGTCGAGTCAGGGTGATCCCGAGGTTGGTTCCTCGGGAGCGTCTTCCGAGCCCCCGTCGCTAGTCGACGCGAGGGTTCAGAGGGATTTGGAGGTCTTGATGTCAGATCATGACCTCGACTCGGCGGTGACTAAGGGGTCGCTTGCCGCGATTAGGGCACGGTACAACATCCCGACTGAGTACGGGTTGCATGTTCTAGAGCCGGGGCAGCGTCCTTATAGCTTGGACGTCCCCAGCATGTGCATCTCAGTAGATGCCTTGGAGGCCGGTCTTCGATTTCCTTTGCACCCTCTGATTGAGGAGTGCCTGAAATTGTGGAGAATTTCTCCTAGCCAGGTAGCGCCCAACTCGTGGCGTTACCTTGTGGTTTTCTTAGGTGAATGCCGAGGAGCTGGGATAATCCCGACTCGGGACTTGTTCATGGCGTGTTTTCACCTATGCAAGAGTCGGGGCAGTTACTATCTTACCGCCCGAGTTGGTTTTAGGGTCAGCGGGGCACCTTCCAGTAACAAAGGTTGGAAGTCCCGAGTTGTTCTCGGCCGCCACATATTGGTGCGCCCGTTGCAACATCTCGGGCAGAGTTGTTGGTGGTCGCTCAATCAGCGACCAAAAGAACCTTGATGGCTTCAGCCCCGTCAGAAATGCTTGGATGGCCAGCGACGGATGGAGGTCGGGGATGCCCTGGACCTGTGATGTGAACCTTCCGACGAACTGGGAGAGGGGCTCATCACTCCCTTGGGCCATTCCGAGAAGTGAGGCCGTGGTTGGCCTTGGGCGTGCGCTTGCCAAAAAGTTCAACTCGAACTCTTTTGCCAATACGTCAAATGAGGATATAGACACGGGTTTGAGACGAGCATACCAGGTTCTGGCTGATCCTCTAAGGGTGGTCGGGAAGGCTCGACACATCAGCGCCTCCGAAGTATCGTAGATGGCCATTTGGGAGCGGAATGTGGCGACGTGTTCCATCGGATCGCCACTGCCGTCGTAGGGCTCGAGGGCTGGGAGCCTGAAGGTGGCCGGTAGGGGCTTGGACTGTATCTCGGGGGTGAACGGGGAGCCACCTTTAGAGCTTTCCCCAGTCTCTTCTTTCCATTTGAGGACTTCCTTCTGGACTTCGTCAAGTCGCTGATGGACTCGGCAGACTTGCTCCCTCAAGGAGTCGGTGGAGTCGGTCGATAAGGTGTCGAGATCAAGTTCAGTCGGTGTTGGATTATAAGAGCGACTTTGGGATCGGGTTTGCGTCGGGGTCGGCGAAGCTGGGACCCGAGGTGGTGGCACCTCGACGACCCGAGGTGGTGGCACCTCGGCGACCCGAGGTGGTGGCGCCTCGGCGACTGGCGGGATTCCCCGGCTTGGGGCCGTCGGTGACTCCGTTTGCGGGGGTGCTGGTTGATGAGTCATCGGATGCACCAGCTGGGGTAGGTATGAGATTATGGTCTGCACCATCCCTGCTAGTGCTTGGACCTGGCTGGTGAGGCCGAGGAAAGCCTCTACCGTGACCATGAGTGGCGCGGGGTTTGACACGGGTGAGGGGAACCCCGGGTCGGTCATCATCCTCCAAAAGCGGTTGGGGGTTGGCATGGCAGCCGCGACTTCCTCCGCCAGTCGAGGGTGGTCAGGTTCCGTCTGGCGCTCCGTGCCCGAATCCGTGAGTGGGCATTCTGGCGACATGGACCCTCCTTCTAGCGCCAAAATGTTAGTGGAGAATCTGGTGCTTGCCTAGTAGATGCTTTCCGCCTCCGTGTCTGTTGAGCAAGCACTGCTGGTTCAGGCCCGTGTTCGCTAGCTCGCCCGCGGTCTCCTCGGTACAGAGCGGGAGCTCATCCGGATGAGTGGTGATTCAGAGCTCGATTTGGGAGGTCGGCTGCTGGAGTGGTGGAGTCCGGGTGAAGAGGGAGTACTCCAATTTAGGTCGGTCGCTGACCCCTGCAGGAAGGTCGAGTCGGGTAGGTTCCCGACGTGACCCCTCCGAAGGTCAAGTGAGTTGGTGGGTTTGTTCCTTTTTTTGCGATCCTCCTGCCCCGTAGAGGTGCAGGGGCTTTTATAGTGGGTGCTGTAGATCATTCGTACCTGATAACCTTACTGCCTTTATGGCTTACCATACCGCCGTACCCTCCCACCATGCTTGCTGTCATTGCAATGAGGCGTGCGTTTGCAGGTGGGGGGGGTACCGACCTTACCTGTGTCAGGTCGGTTGTACGAGCACTGGCGCCCCCCGTATATCCGGCCGGTTACCTGCGTCGGGTCGGCCACATCGGTGGGCCAGCTGTCCGAGGATGTGATGACTTGACGACCAGGTCAGCATTTGTCATATCAAAGCTATTTATGAAACCTACCATCAGCAATAAAACAAAGAATCCAATGGTGATCACAAAAAACCATGACCAAACGCGTCGCCAGAGCGACGATTTGAAAACTGTGGATCCCACTCAAGTGTGATCGATGTCGTGTGATGCAACGAACGGAACCGAGTAAAAACACGGGAAATATCTAATGTTTTGACCAAGCAGGCCATCAGCGATTGGAACTCACTAAGATCAATTACCACTCCATTAACGATAAATGTAACCACCGAAGCATTTTCATCATTCTGCCAGAAAGTAAACCACGGAAACGATCATAATTTGAATCCCATCAATTATTTGGAATTAATTTAACAAATAGAAACAGTGATAGCAGCAGCCAAACTAATCTGGGGATGATTTAGTGACTTCAGTAGTCATTTGGCCAAGAGTTGTACTACTCCAGGGAGAGAAATGATACTTGGACTAGCCGTTCATCATCCTTGCCTACCATTTTCTTCTTTGGCGGAAATGTTTGCCGCTTGCATTATTCTGTCATTGACCAGTGGGTTGATTCATTCGCAAGAGTTGCTGCGGGATGAACACCTCTGGGAAAGAACACAAAATAAACTCTTTGAATAAGCCCATATTTGGTGCTCTAAGCCCAAACCTCCTATAAATACTTCAAAGAACATTATATATTATAAACCTTTATGCAAAAAACAAAATCTAGAAAATACCAAAACTGAAAATTTCACCTTTTAACTAATGCAGACTCTAGTTGGCAATTTTGTCATTGGTTGCTTATGCTTAACTAACTAGCGCTGGTAAGAAAATTTGGTAGATCAGTCAAAACGTACCATTATTGTTCGTGGTAGGCAGCCATGACTTGCAAAAAACATCCCCATGGAAGTAAGCATATCTTTCCAACTCTAGCAGGTCATCTTGACTATTATATCAAGATCAACACACCTGCACATGGCCCATCACGAAAAAGTCAGCTATTTTTCCATCATGACATAATCCAACACCATGATCAGACCGGAGCCATCAAGAAAAAATTAAAATGTCAATTTAAGGATTTAAAAAGCACTTCAATTGGAACATCCTTGGAATCAAGTACCAGCAGTAAGTTTATTTAGTTAAAAATAATAAGACCATGATATATGGAAAAAGAGGAAGACAAATAAGAGATCCAAGGTATGAATCATACATAGGTTTGTTAAAAATGTTACTAAAATTGATTTGTGTTGAGTTAATCATCATTACAAAATCAAAATGATTTTTCCTTGTGTTGGCATGATCAACCAAGTGTACTAAATATTGAGTAGAAATTTTATTTGCTACAAGAATCAAGATCAAGAATCAAAATTTTTGTTGTTAATTTCCCATCCGCACATCTTGCTATGTAGAGCAACAGTCATGGACGCAAAAGTGGTGCTTCCAAAAAAGTTCATGAGCAAAATAGAACAAGTAAACATATGTTGTTAATCCGAGTGCCCAAGCATTTTCACTGGCACCAAAAGCTCATCAAACTCTTCTGCAGTGAGCATATTAAGGTTCAACGCAGCCTCCGCAGAAAAGGGGGAAAGTTAAATGAAATTTCAACATATAAGGAAAACACAAGTGAAGAACTTCATCAGACTATACTGTGCTACAAACCCAACAACAAAGAATTCAGAGATGTGACAAGCATCGGGGACTGCAAAGAACAATGGACAATAACCAGCCATTTCTAAAACAACCTCAAATAGAAATGCATTATGTAATAATTCAGTGAGAAAATTTACCTGATGCAACAATTTTGATATCTTTTGGTGATTTGCTTTAATTCCTCTCACATAATTCTTTTCAAAGGATGCATATGCATTACCAAGTAACCTAAGAAACTATAAACAAACATGAAACAATTTAATGCTTCATTTGGTATGCGAACAACCAAATGATTTAAAACTAGCCAATTTAAAACAAGCTATAATATATTTCCTTATAGTCAATAAGGCAGATCATCCAGAATAAATATAATAATGAGAGCATGTAACTGACCATACTCGAAGAAGACCACTTGCAATCATTGGGTTAAAGGCGTTGAGCTCAAAATGACCATTTGATCCACCTATAATTATTGCAACATGATGGACCATCACCTGAAAAAAGAAGGCAAAAACAAAAATGCAAGAAAAGAAATAAATGTTTATCACCAGGATAAAAAAAGGATATTGTGATACATAATCAAGACCATCGACCTTCAATCAAATTAGAACACATTAAAAAGTAAAATATGTCAAAAGTAAGAAAAAGTTACTAAGATTTACTTTCATATTTGCAAGTCTAATATAAACTTAATCAACACAACTCTCTGAATTGTTTTATTTGATTTTTACAATGCCAATTCAAACATATCACCCAAAGCAATGATGCCCTTTTAAAACATATCAATGCAAAGCATACCATATATATTGTACCAAGAAAGGTGTGTCAGGGAACAAGGGTCTAACTGAGTCCCCTTAAGCATCACTGATATGTCACTATTTTCTCGTATTTTTATGTATTCAACGACAGTAATGAGGTTGAACCACTCTTTCATACGAGCCAAATTAAGCAAGTTTATCACATTATTAAAATCAATTTATGGATTTTCAAGCAGCAGACTTTTTTTCCTACCTGTATATCTGGGCAGATGCAACTATCTCATGATGTTTCAATGATCTACCAATGCCGTCTGCTAACAGCCTCCTGCAACCCCTCGAAGATTCTGGGGTCCACTATCAACAGTGTAGATAAGTTTTCTTCTACATTTTACACTTCATCATCAACAACATATTGATGTTTTCTTCTCTTCTCCCTTCTCCAAATGTATTTTTTCTATCTTGTTTTCTTTTCTCCTTCATCAGCATGTTATGCCCCCATGCTGGTGGCCTGTATCGTACCAGTGAAGAGCCAACAAGCATTATTGGCCTGAACAAGTCCCATTGGTTTGCTATAATCAGCTTCAACATATGAAGCTCTAAAATATTGTACTATGCTAGCAAAGTTAGCATCATGCATGTTATATATCCACATGTATTTATTACAAAAACTGTCGGATTCTACGAAAATGTAATCGTAACTATTATCAAAATGCGATTATAGTGGCAGCTACAGCAGCTTCTATTGATAGGCACAATGCTACAGTTAGAGCAGTGTCTAATGTGGCTTCAAGTGTATAACGGGCCTGACGGGGCAAGCATGAACTTTCAAGGATCATATTAGACCCATCAATGATCATATATGCATACCACAAAATTTGCCCTTGACAACAAGTTTCGAAATGTAGTCAGTAGAAGAAGAAGGTCATCACCAAAATCTTTACTGTTTGTTAGTTGACTAAAATAGCATTACTTTTCATATACGGTGCCCTGATATCATGACATATTGAAGTGGTAATATATGCTTCCAAATAAATTGACAGCATCACCAATAACGTGGAATCAGCTATTCGAGAGATATAGCAAGTCACTTATCCATCACCTCTCTGCAAGAAAGACCACTATAAATCAAATTTTGCAGGCTATGACAAGTTTTAAATTGAAAATCCTAAATGGATCGAATGAACAGAGTTAGCAGTAACCTTGCAGAAAAGGATTGCAACAAAAGTTTGCAGACAATTTGAGCAAAACATGCACCCATTTTTAGAACTAAAAGGATCTTTAAAAATGCCGCACCAGTGAACGATCTCTGCGTCTGCGCGCCCCATAACCTAAAAGATCAATAAACACTCGAAATCAATGCGACAAATACAATGAAGACTTCCGGGACATCAAGAAACGGATCAGACAGCAGAAAATTTAATCCAAGAAAGAACAGCAACGGAGAGAGGCACGAACTGATCAGCAGGGACCATGATCAGACCGAAGGCCTGCCTCTCTCTCTCTCTCTCCTCTCTCTCTCTCTCTCTCTCTCTCTCCTCCCCGGACACGCTCGACATAGTATGGAGCGTGGCCGAGAGGAGCATCGCGCACATCGACGCCGGCATCGTCCTGGATCGGCTTGCCGGCCGTGGTGCCGACCCAACGATCATCGCCCTCTCCGCCATAGAACTTCTCTGCGCCTTAATCCTCACACTGCAGAGCGATTCGGGGGTGAATGCCAAGAAAGAAGGGGGAGGAAGGAGACCCTCATCTGATCTCCCCGAGACAGGGAACAACAAATTACCGCCAAATGGCATCAAGCACGGGAGGGGCCCACCGCAAATAATGAGGTGGCGTTTGCGAGTAGAAAACTTGGTGTTTCCTGCCGTGACCGATACGAGGAGAACGCGCCCGCCGTGTTGTGGGCAGATAGCTACCCGATCGTGACCGTCGGTTCGCTATCGGACGGTTGGAATGGGCTTCCATCAGTCCACACGCGTTCTCGATCACGGGATCTTTGGCGATGGCGACGTGGCACATCGATCTACGCGTTCGCAATTCAAGTCATTCGGATCGGATCCGATAAAAACTTAAATGGATCCAAAATGAGGATACATATCCAATTCTTAGGCCCTTCTTGATCTGTGACCGTGGCCTGACTCAATTGGACAATTAATGGGTATTGGGCCGAGCCACGGGTCAAGCCTTAGGCCTCAATGCTCGCGGGTTATGGCCCATTGTTTAGTCTAGTACTGGGCCGAGACCCGATAAGACTTGATCCGTATACCCATATAGAAATATAAGTCAACCTCCATAGGCGAGTAATTTAAGAAGCTGAATTGTTATAACTCAAGGACTTCAACCAGTGATTTTTCATACGCAAAATTAGAATAAGATATATTAAATATTTAATTGAATTTTGATTAAAGAAATCTTAGGAAATAATCTTGATGGGGGAACTTTTTTAATTATTTTTTATTAATATTCTAAAAATTTCCCGTTGCACACTCGTCAACCAACACTGATAGCTA
The DNA here is from genome assembly GCA_029747655.1 of Ensete ventricosum. Taxonomy (NCBI): domain Eukaryota; kingdom Viridiplantae; phylum Streptophyta; class Magnoliopsida; order Zingiberales; family Musaceae; genus Ensete; species Ensete ventricosum. The sequence continues at coordinate 54,511,128 of JAQQAF010000008.1, forward strand.
CAGAGAATGCACGCATGAGAAGAACTCCTCACCAACGATTCCACGACCTTTTCCAAATGGCAAATGAGAAGCCATGCAAAAAAATAAAAGAAAGAAGCTGCAGATATGAGAACAAGCTCGAGCGAGGCAGTGAATTAGCAGAAAGGATAGCCATTTCTCTCCAAGATGAGGCCACACCATCAGCCATCAATTCCTTCCTTGCGCATTCGCCAGCATGCAGCATGCAGTGGCTGATAGCTCGCCAACCTGCGCCCATCATGGCGGCCCTCTTCCGTTCTTTCTCGCCAGCCATCAACTCAGTGGACTGCACACGCATTCCTCTACTTATCATTCAAGCCTCTTTTACCTCCCATCTCCATTCACATCCATCCCACTGATAGCAAGGTAAAGCTGTGCACCGCATCCTCTCCCACCTTACCGATCGATTGCAGAATCCAAACCAAAGTGCAGGGTGATTACTCTGGGCGAGCCAGCTCGGTAAGATGACGGACTTGTCATTTGAGCACACCATCGCTTCCAGTTTACATCCAGTGAGGGCTGCCTTTCAAACATCTCAATGATATGTGAACCACAGTCCACGCAGGGCAGCAATGATAAGCCATGCCCTAAAGAGAGAAGGAAGCTTGAGGGTCACAAGCCAAAAGGAGGAGTAGAGATGAAGTGTGAGACCCGAACCATCCATTTCCTTTTGGCCATTTCACCAACCATCATCAAGGAACATAAAGAAAAACCAGATGTTGGTGACTCCTATCACAAGTTGAGCCCTCATGCGTCCCCTCAGGGAGAGGGGAACAGTGATAAGGTGCTGTCCACGGGGATCCAATCTTTTGAGAGGCTTACGCAATGCTTTATTTGGTTTGGTGAACTTATCCTTTCACGTAGGTGTGTGTCTTCGCCGTGGGTGGCGTAGTAGAATACTATGAATAGATAATTCTGGCCGGTGTCGCCCCTGCGGACCGGGGTCAGGTCACCGTCCCTCCTTCCTGGGTCGGACGCGTAGAGGACGGTAGGGTGGTGGCGGGGCCACGCCGTAATGATGAGGTCCGGCGCATGATCGGATCGGGAGCTGGCCGTCCGACGTGGAAGAGATGCCAGCGACGCTCCGGCGCCGCCCCACTTCCGCGGCCTTCGGGCGCCCCTCACTATCGCTTTCGCTCTCTGGCTTGCCCAGGAAAGGACGGTTGATTGCACCAGCTTTTGCACCCGCGCAGGCTCTCGGCATCATGATGTGTGATCTACCGTGAGAAGAAAAAGATAAAGGGAGGAGGAGGAGGACATGGATAATGCTGTGGTACACATGCTGGTTAGTGAAGCCAAAGGTGAAGAGAGAGATTGGCCGGGAAATGATAGGCAATGAATTTTTCATGGAAAGGCAGAGAAAATAATGTGTACGCCTTCATACATCTTTTCATCGATAAATTGAGAAATAGCTATCTATCTGCGTCAAAATCACTGCTCCTTCCCAATTCTAATATAAAATTGAGATCTTAATACCAATTATATTGTAAAATACCTTTTTCTTCGAACGAGAAATTTTATATGAATAGGTGGATGATACATGAATTTTATACTAAGCTTTTTGTATATAAATATTTGTTTTATATACTTGGTTGTGCTAATATATGTATGTATTTATTGTGACACTGAACACAAACCACATAATTATATTCACAGTGATTATCCAAATATCTTAAACCTTTCATTTATTTTCTTGATTGATCATTTTCTAATTTATCATAGTTTTAGAAGATAATCTTCACGTTTCAAAAGTAATAAAATAGTTAGATAAAATAGCACAATACCAAATTAATAGGAAATAAAATTGAAAATGAAATTAAAATCTCTATTTTATATTGACATATGATGCTTGAAAGTGGTGCAGCTTTTGACTCCTAAAGTGATATATAGGTGAGTGTGTAAAAGATCTCACTTGGTAATTTAATTATGTGAAAAGAAGTCTCACCAATAATGAGATGGATCCTTTGAACAAAAGAACAAAAACAAAACCCTTAGATCTCACTCTCTCATCTCACAATATTATATTGTGGAGGAGATATATATATATATATATATATATAGCACATGTCCCATCTAAAGTCACAGTAAACCAGTGGGAGGAAAGAGACCATTTTTTGATGAAAATTTATAGTACTACTCCACATTGTTTGATTTAGCTTCCAAGTAAATCTTGGAAACTCCAATTAATTTGCTGGATTCCCCCACTATATTAATATTATCTATGAGAAGGCTATGTAGAGAGATACTTCAAACTTGTCATCAAGTAATGTATCTCTTGTTTCTCTTGTACGTGAAGTCCTCAACCAATGGTATGACCCACCACATACAAATATATATATATATAGCTCTTATGTCTCTCACACACACAGAATGAAACCATTTCTTTGGGTTTTCTTTGATCCATTGGGTGATGATGCATGCTTAGCTTTAGGGCTTTTAGAGGACACTTTACCTGTGCCTTCTTTTTATCTGAAAACTTTTAGGTATTATAAGTTGACCAGTGGCCAGCTTACACTGAACGAGAATGACAAAACCCTGCAGATAAGTGGTGACAAGACTGACATCAAATGGCTCTCACGCTGTGTTCTTGCTGAAAGCTGCAATTGCTGTCTAATAAACATGACACCATCTCGGTCGGCAGTGCTGCCAGCATCGCTCACTGCTCTATGCATTCTGCTGCCCTACCACTAATCTGGATGATTCAGTAATATATGAACACATTAATTTGTTGATAAGAAAGCAGTACAAAAATATAATCTTTATATTTATGAGAATAAAAAATTAATCTTGTTTATCCTCACGCTATCTACTCCGGTAACAAACATATCACATATACTTAGTAATAAATTGAAATAAAATAAAATCATCATGTGTTTAATGGTAAACTCTACAATATTTTTGTTAGTATAATTGACGACGAGAGAAAAAACTGGTTCAAATATTTTTCTTTTATAAGTATGGAAAACTCAATATAACTTTAAAAAGTATAGGAATAAAATGCTAAATGTGACTAATTATAATATGTAATTAGCCTAAGAATTTTTTTATAGATTCCTCCTAAATTTCAATCGAAGTCTCTTGTTCGATGTTAGCTCGGGTACTAGATTTAGTCCTTAATTATTTATAATTATTAATTTAAATTAAAGCATTTTGAATAATTAATTTAAGATTATTAAGAATATAAACATATTTATTATATATCCCTTCCACTTTCAAACATTATATTAGAATCCTTATATTTATGAAATAAAAAAAAAATTAATCTTGTTCAACCTCACACTGTCCACTTTGTTAACGAAAATATCGCATGTACTTAGTAATAAATCAAAATAAGACAGAGTCAACACGTGCTTAGTCATAAACTTTATTTTTTTTTGTCAGTAGAATCGACGACATAAGAAAAAACAGGATTAAATAAATATATGAAACCTAATATAACTTTTTGAAAGTATAGGAATCAAATGCAAAATATAACTAATTATATATTCCTCCTAAATTTCAATCAAAGTCTCTTATTCGCTGTTAGCTCTTGTACTAGATTTAGTCCTGCATCGAATTAAATTATTTATAATTATTAATTTAAATTTAAGTATTTTGAATGACTCATTTAAGATTGTTAAGAATCAAACCAACGTTGGATCTCATATGCATCATCCTATCTAATTAAAACATATAGAGAATGATAGTTATGGGTGAGAACAAGCTTATGCTCATGGCATCATGATCATGTTTGGGATGGAAATCAATTATTTTAAAGACTGAAATTGTTGGGTTGAACCTAATAATCATAGCTGAAATATAAAATTAGATGAGGATAAGTTGTGACTATAACTTCATAATCATTCCCTCTCATAAGCTATGTTGACTAATAGTTGTCCCAAAAGAAAAGAAATGGTCAACCTCTATGTCAAGAAATGTGTATCATTTTACATATTGGAAGACCTACCTTTTCATATGGTCAATCTATCTTTTTGAGTTTCCTAATAACTATTATTTAAGGATGATTGTGACATTTGACCATAGTTTTGATGACACTTAAGGATATTTGGGAGGAAATGCTACTCTAGTTAACTCAAATCGCCATCTCAAGCATAGTGCAATTAATACATGGGGTTGCACATATTTGTGTTATTTACTATAGATAGATGCTAATAAGGAAGAGTATTGTTTTATGTATTGTCAAAATTTTCAGTATATTTTACCCAAAACCAAATATTTAATCATATATTTAGGATGTTTTCTTAAGCGCCATTTAAAGTTGTTATTGTTAACTAATCATCTAAATCATATTGGGTAACAAGATGTAACATTAACACTTTGATTATTCTTTTATGTTTCTATGATAAAAATAAAATTAGAAACATAAATATATGACACTCACATATGGATTCCATCTCGAGACCGTAAAATATAAACTTCAATATATATATATATAGAGAGAGAGAGTGAGAGAGAGAGAGAGAATACGTGGGGTATATGTACTTCCGGTGAGAATAACAAGTTAAGGGAGGAAAAGTGGTGGGCCTTCTCTTCACCATCATTCCCCGAGGTTTGAGGCCTCTCTAGCTTCGTAGGCTTTGAGTGTAAGAGCATGGCGAAACATACATTGTATTGTTTACATTATGGGAATGCCACCCCACGGCGAGGAAACAACAAAATAATTGATGATTCATTAGAGTGGGATTTGTTCTTGATAGGAGGATTATGGCTTCCTTCAAGCTAAGCCATCATAACATATGTTATATATACTTTATATTAGTCTTTGATTTCAAGAGCCACATAATATTTGTTATACTTTAATATCATGCAATAAGATTATTGTCGATAACCACTCTTTCGGCCTTAGTTTCCTACCTTGATGTTGGTCGTTTGTTAATGGAAATGGTGTTAAGATAATACTTCTCTAGATTTAATGTAACAAAATCACAAGGTTTAAGACTAATGGGACGTACGATATATATTTACCCCTTAAGAACAATTAGAACACCTTTTCTTTCTTGCTTCTATTACACTTCAAGCAAAACAAAAGGTTACCATGAAAAGTTTGTGGGTGAGCCAAAAAGAGCATGATATAATAACACATATGAAATATATATAGATAGCTACATGAAAAGTTGACTGTTGTAGGGTTAAGCGAGCATATTCGACATCGAGCACGTTAGTGTCTTCTTCATCCGAGTCAAATGATGCACTCATGACAAATCTTAATGAGCAACCTATCTTTTATACTTAGCAAACCTTGAGGGTTATATTTCCACAATATGCAAGCCATTAAAGATTTAGTGGATACCAATTACTTAAATTTCTACAATGTCTTTTCAATCCTTGCTACTCTTAAATATCAATTATTTGAATTGTTAAGTTATTAATCTATTTTTGTTAGGATTGATAAGTATTTTTGAGATTTATCGAGCTAGCGTCCTAGGAGAATAAGAAAGCCTAGTATGAAAAGTGTTCTAGAAAAGAAAAAAAAAATCCTCGAAAATTATAGCTTGGTTCTTCTCATAGATATCTCGATGAGAGATACTATAATTTCTCTCTAGAGAGGATGCTCTCTGGTGTTTCTACAAATAGTGAGAGAAAGATGTAAATTCCTTAGAATTTATGAGAGAAAGATGTAAATAATCTCACATGATGAAGAATTTCTTGAGAGGGGATAATACAAGTCTTGTAATTGATCTCATATGATGAAGAATTTGATTTTATCCATAAATGTAAATGAAAGTTATTGAACCATGTTATATATTAAATTGACTTTCTGATATGTTTTTAGATGATTGATCTCTAGGTTTTTGTTTTTTTTTCATTTTTAAAAGTCTCACTTCCTCCCTAACAACTTTCAAATTTAAGTCTTACAATTTGTCACTGTTTCCTCAAATAATCTCCTCACTTTAATAACTATAACTATAACTATAACTATAACTATCACTATATATATATATATATATATATATATATATATAAATTGACATCAATTTTTATCATAAAATTAGGTTGAATTGATTGTTACCGTATTTGTAGTAAAGAAATAAACTGTGATTAAGTAGTGATAGGGGAAACACTCTTGTGCCTGCCTATTAGATGCGGTCTGTCTCCGTATCTACTGAGCAAACACTGTTGGTTCAGACCCGTGTGTGTTAGCTCGCCTGCGATCGTCTCGGCGCAGAGTTGGAGCTCGGTTCGGGGGAAAAGGGCCCCGGTCCGACTTGAGAGGTCGGTTGCTAGAGTAGTGGGGCTCAGGTCGGGTGGAAATGTTTCAGCTCAGGTCGGTCGCTGGTTCCTGCAGGAAGGTAGGTCGGGTCGAGTCCCGACATGACCCCTCCGACGGTCAAGTTAGTTTGGTTGTGGATTTTACGATCCCTCCGCTCCGTAGAGGTGCATGGGTTTTTATAGTAATGGTTACAGGGTGTTGGTACCTGAGGTCCTTACTGCGCCTGTTGCTTATCATGCCATCGTACTCCGTCACAGCTTCCGTGGTCCTCACGGTTAGGTGCGCGACGTGCCTCCTGCCACTGGGGGAGGTCGGTCTTGCCCCCCTTACCTTTGTCAGGTCGACTGTATGACGGCTGACCCTCCCATGCTTGTGTTAGGCTAGGCCCAATCACATCGGGTCGGTCACGTCGTTGGTCCAGATGTCCGGGGGTGCAGGGACATAGCAACCAGGTCAACATTCGTCATATCATTCCCCCTCCCGCGAAGACCTTCTCGAGGCTCTTAATTTGGTTGTCGAAGATGAGGTCTTGTAATGAGCCATCAGGTTGTAGCGAGGATAGGCTGGTCTTTGACCAGGGCGAGCGTGAATAAAGCTTGGCGATAGCCCTTCTTAAGCTAGTGTCGGCAGATGGGCGTCAGCTCACTTTTCCTCCAGTAGGTCGAGGTTTTAACGTAGCTGTTGGTTAGACGTCTCTTCGCCGTAGGTCTGGACCCGGAGGGTTGGGAAAACCACCTCAGGAGGTAGTACAACATCAGTTCCGAAAGCCAAGCTGTAAGGGGATTCCCCCGTTGGAGTTTTTTGAGTCGTCTGAGATGCCCAGAGAATGCTTGGAAGTTCCTCCACCCAAGAGGTCGAGACTTTGGAAATTATTTTCTTCAACCCTTTAAGAATGGCTTGGTTTGTCACCTCAGCAAGTCCGTTGGCACGGTGGTGGGCGACCGAGCTAAACTTTAGTTCGATGCAATAGATTTGATAAAATGTCTTGAACTTTGTATTGTTGAATTGCGTTCCGTTGTCTGTGATTATGACTCTAGGAAGGCTGAACCTGGTTATGATATTCTTCTACACGAATTCTTTAACTTGCCTTTCGGTAATAGAGGCCAATGGCTCAGCCTCGAGCCATTTGGTGAAATAATCGACTCCCACTATTAGAAAACCTTCGTTGTCTCGAGGCTGGGGAAGGGGCCAAGGAGGTCCATTTCCCATTGGGCGAAAGACTAGGGATAACCAGGTTGGGTGGTTCACTTCCTCGATGAGCTCCGCATCCAACAGGCGAACAACCTCATCTTCTATGGCCTTCTGTCAGTTGGGAGCGAATTTACGTGGATGATGCTTCACGGGTCGGGTGCCGGGGGTGATATTCAAGTGGTACTGGGCGATCTTTGGGTCGACCCCTGGCATATCCTTTAGAGACCACGCGAAGACATCCTCATTCTTCCGCAGGAACTCGACCAGTTGAATTCTCTGGCCCTCTGTGAGTTCCGACCCGACCTTCACCAGCCTATCCGGGCGGCTTGGATCGAAGGGCACCTCCAGAACTTGCTCCGTCGGGTGGGGATCCCGAGCATTATCCTCAAGGTTTTGGGGAACCGCAACGGCTGATTGGACCTTCAGCTTCTTAGATAATATTGTTGTCATTAAATAACATTGTCTGGATTCTCTTGGGTCACTCCTGACCTTGCCAACCCCTGCTCTGGTTGGGAACTTTAGGAGCCAGTGATAGGTCGAGATGACCGCCTTGAGTTGGTTGAGGGTCGGGCGCCCGATGATGGTGTTGTATGCTGATGGGAGTTTTACCACCATGAATGACACCATAAGAGTCTTTGACCTCGGTTCTCCTCCGAATGTGACTGGAATCGTGGTTGCCCCCATGGGAAAGACGAAGTCCCCGGTGAACCCTGTCAAGGTAGATGTTAGAGTGACGAGATCTTTGTCGGTCAACCCCAATTTCTGAAAGGCATCAAAATATAAGATGTCAGCCGAACTTTTCGTGTTAATCATAACTCTTTTGACATAGACGTTAGCCATACTGATTAAGATCACCAACGCATCATCATGACATGGGTACTCCTCGCCTCCCGACTTGAATGTGATGTCGAGGTTTTTGTCATGCGTCGGCCTCTTCTCGACCTCAGATCGTGCATAGGCCTTGTGTGCCGAGGAGCTGTCACCGCCCGAGGCTGGCCCTCCGAAGATGACGTCTATTTGCTTCTCGATTGTACCTTTGGGTCGGGGCGAAGAGTCTCGAGAGGGTCGGCTATCAGGGAGTGAGGATTGGTCGCAGACATATCGATGTAGGTGTTCACGCCAGATGAGGTCTTCGATTTGATATTGTAGGTTACGGCATTCCTCCGTGTCATGACCGTATTCCCTGTGAAAGCGACAATACCTCCTTTTGTCACGTCTCTCAGAGTGTGACTTCATTGGGTTTGGAGCCTTCAAGAGGCCCTTCTCCCAAATTTGAAAGAAGATTTTTGTTCGAGTCGAATTGAGGGGAATCGGGGGGGGGGGGGGGGGGGGTCTTGACGGTAACATGCTCGACCAGTCGTCGCTCCTCTTCGGTGGCGGTGGAGGGTGTCCTCGGGGCTGCTCCACCCGGGGGCTCTTCGTCTCATCCCGCTTGCTTGCCACCAACGTCTCGGCGGCCATGTATTGATGCGTCCGTTGTAGCATCTCGGGTAGCGTTGCGGGCGGTCGCTCGATCAGTGACCAGAAGAACCTCAACGGTCTTAGTCCTGTCAAGAATGCCTGGATGGCTAGGGATAGATGGAGGTCTAGAATTCCTTGGACCTATGAGGTGAACCGTCCCACAAACTGGAAGAGGGGCTCGTCGCTCCCTTGGACCAACCCCAAGAGGGAGGCGGTGGTCGGTTTGGGGCGTGCACTCGCCAGGAAGTTTAATTCAAACTCTTTTGCCAATAGATCAAACGAAGATATAAAAGCGGGTTTGAGACGAGAATACCATGTCCTAGTTGGTCCTCTCAGGATGGTTAGGAAAGCCCGACACATCAGCGCTTCAGACATGTCGTACAGGGTCATCTGGGCGCGGAATGCAGTAATATGCTCTGTCGGATAGCCCTGCCATCGTAAGGCTCGAGGGTCGGGATTCTGAAGGTGGTTGGGAGAGGCTTGCCTTGTATCTCGGGAGTGAATGAGGAACCGCCTTTAGAGCTTTCTCCAATCTCCACTCTTGATTTAAGGACCTCATTCTAGACCTCGTCGAGCCGCTGATGGACTTGACGAACTTGTTCCCTCAAGGAATCGGTGGTGTCAAACGATAGGGTGTCGAGGTCGGGGCCGGTTTGAACCGGATCACAAGAGCGACTTTTCGATCGTACTGGTGCGGGAGTCGGGGAGGCTGCGTGAGCTTCCACGACTTGGCGCTGTGGCGGCTTCGCCTCAAGCGCGGTCTCTCGGTTCGGGGCTACAGGCGACTCCGTTTGCGAAAATATCGTTGGGGGAACCGATTGGTGAGTTGCCGAATGTATGAGCTGGGGTAGGTATGAGACTATAGTTTGCACAATACCGGCCATTGCTTGGACCTGGCTAGTGAGGCCGAGAAAAGCCTCGGCCGTGACGACGAACGGAGCAGGGTTGGATGCGAGTGAGGGAAACCCAGGGTCGATCATCATTCTCTAAAAACGGTTCGGGGTCGGCGCTGCTGTGGTGACCTCTTTGGTTGACTGAGAGTGGTTAGGTTCCAGGGGATGCTCCACACTCGAGTTCCCAAATGGGCATTCTTGCGACATGAGCCCTCCTTCTAGCGCCAAAATGATAGGGGAAACACTCTTGTGTCTGCCCAGTAGATGCGATCTGTCTCCGTGTCTGCTGAGCAAGCACTGCTGGTTCAGGCCCGTGTGCGCTAGCTCGCTCGCGGTCGTCTTGGCGCAGAGTTGGAGCTCGGGTCGGGGGAAAAGGGCCATGGGACCGGCTTGAGAGGACAGTTGCTAGAGTACCGGGGCTCAGGTCGGGTGGAAATATTTCAGCTCGGGTCGACCGCTGGTTCTTGCAGGAAGGTTAGGTCAGGTCGGGTCCCGACATGACCCCTCCGACGGTCAAGTTAGTTTGGTTGTGGATTTTGCGATCCTCCTGCTCCGTAGAGGTGTAAGGGCTTTTATAGTAATGGTTACGGGACGCTCGTACCTGAGGTCCTTACTGCGTCTGTTGCTTACCATTCCGTCGTACTCCGTCGTAGCTTCCGTGGTCCTCGCCGTGAGGTGTGCGACATGCCTCTTGCCACTGGGGAAGGTCGGTCTTGCCCCCCTTACCTCTGTTAGGTCGACCGTATGACGACTTACCCTCCCATGCTTGCGTCAGGTCGGGCCCAATCATGTCGGGGCGGTCACGTCGTTGGTCCAGATGTCTGGGGGCGCAGGGACGTGACAGCCAGGTCAATATTCATCATATCAAATAGAATAGAATCATTTAATCAGTATATTTTAATCTTTATTAGAAAGGATGAATGCAGTACATGAGATTAATATATATGTAGACTTACCTATGTAGTCATAAGATCAATGCTATTAATCTTTAATCTTCTATAACAACGATAAAATACTTTACCTACCGATGGAAATTGACTTGTGTTGAGGCTACTCTCAACAAGACCAATCTTAGCGTTGACTAAGAGTCAAGATAAAGAAAGTTTGACCCCAGCAAGATGTATGGATGAGTAAAAACTGTGGATTCACCAAAGAGAAAAGGGTGGATTAAATATCATAACAGGCGAAGAAAGTGTTCCCCATTGTTAATGTGTGTGTACAACACCGAGAAAGCTCTCAGTTGTTGTCAAAATGGTTAATCATGCTTTGCTTTGACCATTCATTTCTTCCACCACCGAGTAAAGCTAGGCATTATCAGATTAGTACAGCCAATGAGGGCGAGAAGCCAAAACATGAGGTGCACGACGTGAACCAACCGAGAGCTATACAGAGGTGGAATCGATGCAAACTCGCATCTGTTCTGCTCTCATATCGAAGCTTGTGCCCATCTCTGTGTACGGTTCCACAACTTTACAATCTGCAGGCAATTATCTGCGTTGATGTCAAGCGATTACCACCTCGAGATGGGATGGAAATGGCACTCCAGGGGGAGGGGGCGAAGCGAAGAAGAGTCTTGTATGATAAGATAGCTGAAAAGTATCTGAGAGAGAGAGACAGAGAGAGAGAGTGTGTGATGCTGTAAAGAGGAATTAAGAGAGAAAGGCTCAAACCTCAAAGGGCTGGGAAGGTGGTGAGAGAGAAGAGAGAGAGAGAGAGAGAGAGAGAGAGAGAGAGAGAGAGAGAGAGAGAGAGAGGGAGTGACGTCAACCACTGAGGGGCAGGCCCTTCATTCCATCAACCCACGCGCAATCGAGAGGGAGAGGGGTCCTCGCTTTTTTATACCCTCCACCCTCTCCTTCATCCTCTTCCTCTTCTTAACACACAGCTCCTATCCCTTTCCGCAGCGCAGTGTCTTCCAAGAGCTCCCTCCTCTCTCTCCTCTTCATCCTTCTGATTCAGTGCAGAAGAACATCGCTCGCCGGTGACAGTGTTCCGAAGGTGAGTTATTGTCCTCGGTCTGAATCCCTTGATACGATATATCTATCCATCGGTGTATCATCTTTTGGATGCTTCTCCTTTTTCTCTTTCTCTCCCCAGATGCCATTTTGACCTTAAAGATCGCCTTCAGTGCAATGGTCTGTCTTCTCCATGCCAGATTGTTAAGATCATCCTACTGATCTGTGGTTTCTGTGGCTCAAGAGCACATCTTTTCCATTGCTAGGGTTTCACCTGCGTAGCTTTAGATCTCGTAGATCTTTAACCGGTCAGGCTAGTTGGATCTTCTTGTTGTTGTGTTATGTTTTGTGTGGAGCTGTTTATGATCCTTGACACAGCATACTTAGAACTTCCATCTTAGGGTTTCAGATGTAGCATTGAGCGTCTTATCGATGGGTTCTCTATCCAGTGACGATCTTCATCAGGCTAAAGCATCGATCAAGAATCGTATGAACAAAAAAATTCACTTTTAAGCATGAGATTGCACTCATGTTGACAATAAACTGCTATGGTTATAGATAGATTTTGAGACTAATACATGTTCCAGATAAATGAATTATCTGACAACAGAACAATGGAACTATGGAACTGGAAAAACTGATGCCATGATGCTTCCACTGAGATCTAAGGTTATGTTCAGCTTTAGAGTTTTCCTTTTATGATTTCTACTGTCCTTGCAGTAGCTGCTGTTGTTGATGCCTATAATTAGTGAGGATCTCATCATGGTATCTCTCTCAAGAAACATTTACACATTGTCTAAGAATCAGAACTTACAACAAGAACAAGAACTTGTATTTGCAATACTAATGCAGGTATCTTTTTTCTCTAAGCAAAAACCAATGCTGATATCTACCTTCCTCAGAAGTTTTAGATTAAAGTGGTTATCATTTCTTCTTCTTTTTTTCTGATCTCTGGGTACTTCAGATCTTCCTGTAGAAGCCACAGATTTGTTCTTGTGTGTGTATCATAGGCAAACATAATTCTTGTCATAATTAGCTTCTCTTACTGATCCACTCAGCGGTATGCATTATTCTTCTTCTCTCTTCTCTGTGGTGAAATCTTCCATCTCCTGTACTTGGAAAATGAGTGCCTCTCACCCCCACAGAGACTACGCCAGTGCGGAGTCCGAAAGGATGAAGGACCATCATAGGCTTTCTTCCTCGCGATGCTGCGGTGAATTGTTGTCGACGACGGGGTTGGGAGTTCGTTATGCTGCAGAGAGGCCAAAGGTCCACAGGTCTGCCATGGGATTCCAAGACAAGGGGACAAAGGAGTCAGTCCTCGGAGAGAGAAGGTTCCTTCTCTTTTAGTCACTCCATGGCAGGCCTGACCTAAGAAAGGTCTTCGTCGCTCCCTCCACTCCATTCTTTTTGGTTCCCAGACCAACTTTTCCTTCTTTTCCTTTTAGATCGCCCTCAGACAAAGAGGCGCATGCTGTCTCCCCTCGCAAACGTCAGCCACTTGTCCCCATGTTCATGGGACCTCGAGCTGCACTCCTTGCTTCTTACCCCGTTCTTGGCAAAGCTTATCTGCAGCAACCAAACACCATCACATTAGTAATTATAACTCAATGCCATCAGTAGATTAAGATAGTAGATGTGAGCCTCCAGCTGCTCTTGAATGATCTTGTATTTCTCTAATCTTATATGGATTCGCAAAAAAAAAAAATGTAATCATCCTTCTTATAAAGGAAGATGAGTTGAATGACCTTGTATTTAGAGACAAATGATGGGAGTGGCCAATGATTTCTTGTAGATTTGTCTGTATGCTTTGATCTAATTTAGTCACTCCATGACATTTTAGCTTACCTTTTATCTAAAACCACTGGAAACATTCTCCTCGGCTTGTGGCAAATCCAAGAAAAATACAAACTTTAAATTGTGTTAGAGGTCTTAATGATTGCTTGAATAAAAGGACAACAATTGGTACTTTTTTTTTTGTTCTTTTCCTTGCAGTGGTACATCTGCCTTCTACTCTTCGATGGTCCAGCTTACCACCATGTCATTTGCTATGGAGTCCTCACTTGTCTCTGCAACACAGTTTCCTTTTTTTTTACCCTCGTATTATATCATATACTGCAGCAATGATTTTTTTGTGGACTAATAGAGCACATGTTCTGGACGAATGATTGCCACCATTCTCATACGAGGAACAGCATCATGGCCGGAACAGATGTGTTGCCTATATGGCATCCTATAATATATGAGAGAGAGAGAGAGAGAGAGAGAGAGAGAGAGAGAGATAAATCCAGGCCTTTCTCTCTCTTTCTGACTTCGAAGAGCGGCGTCCTTTTAATAGTGTTGTCTTTGTAAGTGTTTTGCTGCATGTTCTTCTTCCAAGGGTCTTGAACGTAGTGGCAACGAATTGGATGCAGACAAAGGAACCCATGGAATCGTGTGTTCCTCCTGGATTCAGGTTTCATCCGACGGATGAGGAGCTCGTCGGCTACTATCTTAAGAAGAAGGTGGCTTCTCAAAAGATAGACCTGGATGTTATCAGAGATATCGATCTCTACAGAATCGAGCCATGGGATCTCCAAGGTTAGCAGCTTTCACTGTGTTTATCTCTCGTGCTCAGTCAAATGGCGTTCTTTGAATCTGCTTTACACGTAGAAATTAACAGATTGCGATGTTCTTTTGTGTTGTCTGTGTGCTCACTGATTGAAGAACGGTGTCGGATCGGATACGAGGAGCAGAGCGAATGGTACTTCTTCAGCCACAAGGACAAGAAGTATCCAACAGGTACGAGGACGAACAGGGCCACCATGGCCGGCTTTTGGAAGGCGACCGGGAGAGACAAGGCGGTCCACGACAAGAACAAACTCATCGGCATGAGAAAGACCCTCGTCTTCTACAAAGGAAGGGCGCCGAACGGGCAGAAGACCGATTGGATCATGCATGAGTACAGGCTCGAATCCGAGGAGAACGGAGCGCCTCAGGCAAGCTGAAACATCACCTTCACCTTCTACCTCCTCCTTTACGTTCATTTAGCTCACGCAGGCAAGCTGAAACTTCATCTGTTTTCTTCCAAGTCGACAAGAAGAAAAGACGAGAAAACGAATGGTTAAAGAATTTGTCATACAGTTTCGCATACACTGCCGAAAAGCAATCATCGCTTTGTCTCTAACTTTGGCAGCATACAGAAAGCTCCTAAACCTTTTCCACCGCAGGAAAGACCTTCTTTTTCCGACTCTAAAAGAACACACCTTTAAGCACAAAAAAGAAGACTTTTCTTGGTCACTGTGTGTCGAAGGAATTGTCTCATCTACCAACTCGGCTGCTTGAATTCCTCTCAGCATCGTTCCTTCTTTTTGAGAAGTTGTTCATGTACTGCTCTAATATATGAATGACACCAGTGATTTCACATTCACAGGAAGAAGGATGGGTTGTGTGTCGAGCATTCAAGAAACGAGCCACTTGCCCTTCGAGGAGCGTAGCCGCCATTTGGAACTCCGGTTACTGCTACGATGAGCTCGACAGGATGAACTCCATGGTTGACCCGATGATGTGCCTACAGAAGCAACCCATGAGTTTGCATTGCAAGCAAGAAGCTGAATTCGAGGAGCTGCATCTCTTACACCCATCCCAGTTCGTGCAGCTGCCCCAGCTGGAGAGCCCATCTCTGCCTCTGGTGAGTCAACCCAGCTCGAAGATGACGGTGTTGGAGAAAGAGGACGAGCAGCAGCAGCAGCAAGCGGGGACGTCGAGCGGCATGGGGAGCGTCACGGACTGGAGGGCGCTCGACAAGTTCGTGGCGTCGCAGTTGAGCCACGAGGGTGGCAGTTTCGTGAGCGAACAGGTGGTCTCGGACTTTGGTGTAGATAATGACTCGGAGATGGCACTGCTGTTGCTTCAAAGCCAGAGGGAAGAGTTCAACGAGTTCATCGGCTCCGGCGAACCTGACTGCGACAATGGCATCTGTATATTTGAGCAAAGAATCTGCTGATGTATAAGGAGCAACATAAGGTGTTTGATCCAACCCCTGTCATTTCTTCTTCTTCTTCTTCTTCTTCTCCTTCTTCTTAATATGTAAGCTTTGGATTGGCTATAACTGAGCTTTTCTTGTATAAAGATTTAAATGAAGCTCCTTGCCTTGTTTATCTCTACCTTGTCTTGTGCATGAGGCTCTCGCGGATCTGAAGAGATATTGATGAGTATTATGAAAAATATTTACAAGAACTATGGAAATTGGAGCGAAGAATGAATCATGCAAACGCTAAGCAAAATAAAAAGGTCAAGATAAAACAATGTCAAAGTACAAAGCACGCACGCCATAAATGCGAATTCAAGGGCTTGAAGAGCTCTCAGAAAAAGCAAAACGCAGAATCCCACATACAAGAATTGCAGTGCAGCTTATGGATTTATCATCATAGCAGAAACTTTAAAGCTTATGGATCATCATGTACTCCCGTCCCGTTCTTTTTCACAAGGAAAAGAACTTTCCGGTCATCGGAGTAATCTTAAAAGCCGTGGCGAATAGCCGACGCGCCATCACCCTTAAACCGCAACACAAATAAAGCGCACCTCAAGATTCTCTTTTGGGGCTATTTCCACCAATTCATCAACCCTAACATGGGCCATGTGATTGATTCATCAATCGATCTGAGAATCCATCAAAACCAAGAAAGGGAAAATTAATCCATCTTACGAGAGGTAATGCTCCAAATCTCCCGTCAGGACCAATTCCGCGCGCAGTCTCTGCAAACCGCACCGCGGAATCGGTAACGACCGGTGGCAATCGCTCGGGGCGAGCTGATCATTGGAATGGAGGATTACCTGAAGTTCTTGGAGGACACAGGCGTAATGGACCGCCGCCGCCGCCGCCGCTGCTTCTCTTGGCACCTCCATCACGAACAATCTCGTAGGGGGATGTGGGAAGCAGAGAGCGGACGAGGCGAAGGGGCTGTGCCGCCGGCCGGGAGGAGGGAAGTGGTCAAGGGTTTGCGTCTTTAGTTGAATTGATCAAACCAAGGTGGTTCGAGTCACGGTTTAATCGAATCGTTTGACTCGAGCCAGATCTGATAACGTATTAGACTCCCGGTTTGATTACAGGTAAACCTTTCGAACCGACGGAAATAAGCCCGATAAATTGGACCGCAGTGGTTTGTGGTTTATTTTCTTTAAACATTGATTGGGTAAATATTGGGCTCATTGGGCCGGCCCAACCACGTCACCTCGAGTATCACGTTGACTCTCCGGAAAACTCAGGCCACATCGATAGTTGCGTCGACAAGCACAAGCGATTCTTTACGAAACAATGCTTGCTTAGAACATCGTACCAATGATCAACGGCCTCGTCGAATGAGACCCAAAAAACCAGCGAGGATAACATCCTATGTAGAATTGTACCTATAGGTCAACTGAATGTGCCACCCATTAAACACATCGGTACATCTTTCTCCTGCCCCGTAGGTATATACACCCTCAATGTAACTCATAACGAGGGGACGGAAACCCCAAAACTATTCATTGAAATTCTCTAGCTACCTTATCTCCTCAATTTCTCATATTCATACATCAAAGAGCTAACTTAGCCACTGAATGAGTTACATCGGGCACACACCATCTTGACGAAGGCCTTTCTATAAATCTTAGCCACGACCCGAAGCCGTCCTGGTCAACTTCTTGACCCGAGGAGCTGCGGTAGATCCAAGTCTGGCATCTTGATCGAGCCTCCTAATTTAGCTCGAGCAATCGTACTCATGTATGCTGAATTGTGTCGTGTTGACTCATCGTCCACGACACTGAATTCAACAATAAATATGAAATAACACAAGTCAAAACCGATCGTATAAAAGTTACTCGACCAGTAAACCGGGCCAGAAACCATAAATTATCTATCGATTTATAAATTTAACCTGACAGGGATCCGTACAAGACCTAAAATTAATTATTTTTTTTATAGTTCAGTTGGTCAGAGCAATAGTTTAATACGTGAGAGGTTTTGAGTTCAAATCTCATTAAAAATAATTTTGTTATATATTTTACTATATAATATTTGACGCTACTATTCATTAACTTACGAAAATAATATAATTTTGAATTAATTGTATGACGTCCTTATGAAAAATAAATGTAATTGTTTTATTTATTTCTCAAATGTCATTCAAATTATCATTTATCAATAATGTTTATAATAAATTATGAAAAATCATATTTAATTTTTATTAATTATATTGTTTTACATTCAAAATATCGTTTAATCATTACATTTATTGTATTAGGAATCCTCGACCCCCTTAGGACATTATATCTGTTAGTTTATTTTTTTATTATTTGAATAGAAAGTTGATTCGAAATCAACTGAGATTAATTTTCGTAGCAGCCGTAGGTCAATCTTAATCGAAATGAAGTTCTTCTTATCCTAAAGATGTCAAATCTATAAAAATTAACACATAAGATATTTCCAAACAATACACTGTCGATATTTAAATTTATTTAAGATTCAAGTAGTTTAGAAGGAATTATATGAATATATTTCTCCACTTAGTTTTGTATGTTCAACATCATTACAGTCGAAGCAACTTCATTTGAGCTGAGATTGACATAAAAGTTTAATCGAGACTTTGAATTAGTGTCTTGAATAATCAAAATTTAAACTAATAGTAGTAAGAAAAAAATTAAATTGACAGAAGAAAAAGAAATGATCGGAACCTCTGCTCGATCGACAATCGGAGCCCTAACGATAACTATCGAAGAACAAATCTCTTCTTGTTGTACATTTTAAGTACAAAGGTTGAGCCATAACGATAACCACATTGGCGCCCGAGGGATGTACTAGTTCCTCAGGATGTCGATTGGTATATCAGAAACCCGGGCGGTCGTCTCGTGCTAGAGTCAACTTATAATCCTTGGTTGAACTATAGTTGATCGGGGTTCGTTGCGACAATCCGAGGGGAGTTGCTCATCTTTGGTCGGGAACCTTGTTTGGTTGACCTTTGTGGGCAAAGCTTCTCTATTTTCGAGTGCATTCTTTTGCTCCTCAGCTAGCTTTATGGTCGTCGAAGTCTGTGCTAAGGTCGTGGTCGAGGAGGGGGGGGGGGGGTGAGGTATCGCCCCGACTCGGCCCCTCCAACGATTAAGTCGGCTAGGTGGATTGTTATGTGTAGTATGCCTAGTGTTGAAGAATGTCTCTTGCTTATTTGCCTAAGCACCATTTATACTATCTGGGGAGGCAAAAGTCATACAAAATTGGTTAATACGCATGTGTCGTAGGTCAACATCGTACGCTGGTCGGTGGATGAACCGTCGACTTCTCTACCAATTTTGACTGTTGTAATGGTTGTTTTTATTGTGTATCTGCAGTAGGTACGATCCTTCCATGGGTCGTCGTTTAAGTTGAAATAGATCCTTCTACTATGCAGGAGATGTACATAAGAAAATCTAACGATAGAGATAGGGGATGTGACTTGGGTCTAACCCTTCGACTGGTGTTTCAGGATAACGTATCTTTCCGAAACCTTGATATGAGCTAAGTCTATTGTATCTACTCGACTTTTTGAAACATGTTAGGTATTTTATTAAATCCAATTTACAAACTAAAATGCAACGTTGCTTTAGCCATGATTGAAAGAGACACTCATTTTTAGGGTCTTTGGGGGTGACATCCACATCAAAGGAAACGGTAATCGACTCATTTCCTTTACTAAAAGCAAGAGTGACGCGGAGAAACCATTGTTGACTGACATTGATGCCTTGACCAAAAGAAGAAGCTGGCCATTGGCAGCGATGATGAAGGGATGGAAATGGGCATGAAGACACGCCTCTTTTGCGGCAAAGTTGCACCCCATTGCGATCGAGAAGGTTGTCATAGGTATATATGATAGCAAAGTGAGGGATTGCGTCGTTCTTAGTTGGATTGGAATACCACTTTCCGTAGATTCGTCATGGCGACAACACCTACTCTTTTATGTTGTTCAATTCTTTATTATTATTATTATGTTTTTATATTAAAAATAAAAATAAAATTAATTTGTAAAAATATGATGAGTGTAGTTTAGATCAAATATAATTGATGGACTAATTAGTCTATCGAGTTCGGATCTTGATATTTGGTATCAGAGTTGGCTTAATATTTAAGCATGATAAAGGAATTGAGTAGAAAAAAATTATTCATGGGTGGATGGAGTTTGGTGATTCATCATAATTGAGGTAAATTATTTATATATAATTTATTTATTTTATTTTATAGCATAATAAGATAATTAAATCCTTTGGTGAAGTTGCAAACTAATTATCTATTTTGTTTGTTGTTTAGGAAAAGAAAAATATATAGGAGCTTCATGAAACCTAGTCTTTTATAATTGGATCATAGGTTAACTTTTGTAATTTATTTCTATTGGGAAAAGTTTTCGAAGCAAACACCATCCAAGCAATTTGTTTCATCTTAATAAAATAATAGGTTCAAAAGGACATGATTTAATATTAGAGGCAATTACACATATTCCTTGGCATCGATCGTATCGTGTCGAATTCAGAAGGCATACCAGGGTCAAGAATGCAATTGTAATGTTCAAGAAATGATACTATATGGATCATGTGGTATTGATACCATCTAACAAGCCATGTTACAATGAGATGTTGGTTGTATAGCATCGAGGTGCTGACTATGTTGTCATGGATTTAATTTAACTGAATTTGTCTAAGTCACGTGGCATCCTTGCGGCAAAGTTATGGATCTAGCTGGAATTTCCTAAGTCGTAAAGCATCCTTACGCCAAGTCTCGAACTTTGTTGAGATTGCCTAAGTTATAAGATCGATTAGTTAGAAAGTGAGCAGTGGACAAGTCCTGACATCTCGAGAAGAGGGAAGCTTTTGTAAGCAATTCAATAAACAACTTGAGTGCAAGACAGAAAAGAGAGAAAGAAGTGAAAAAATATTGTATAAGTTTGAATGAACAATCACAAGTCCACAAATGATGGTTCACTAGGTGTCGAGCATTAAGACAAGCAGATAAGCTCAATTTATGAAGAATATTCAATGTCAGACAATATACCGAAGCCCTATCCAACATTATGTCAGGTTTCATGGGTTTGAGATGGCCGATGTTTCTCATCTCACCGTGGTCTTCAAAAATCAAGCCAGGACATCAAAAAATAGAATTGTTTTGAACAGTTTTAGCCTGATGCGATAAGTGGTCGCATTGTAATAAGACGTGGTAAGTGGTCGTATTACAGTATTATAAACTATTTTTACTTATATTTCTTAGGTAAAATCATATAAAATTAATCAAAACAAATTACCAATCGAGCGAAGTTATTGTAGGTGCGCGATCAACCGTTGGTAACAACATGAATGAGATACGATCAGACAACATTAAATTATTGGCCACATTGTGCTAAGCTGTCGATACTCATATATAGTGAAAATCTAGGTTTTTTTTTAATGGAGATAGACAAAATATTTACTAGACACATAATTTTTTTGTATATCCTTTTTATTTAATTATTTAATTATTAATCTCTACTTAAATTCTTATAGTCATACCAACCATCGCATCCATACTCCTTCGTCGGTCTACAAGTATTAAAGTCGAACACATCTTTGGAAAGATCGAGCAACATTTAGATACACGACTATATCCCGTTTTACTTTATTGCAATGCCGTACTAACCAACCAATTACTCGAGATGGCTTCACTTCAATGAAATGATTTATATTGCGAAACCATTGGAGGCTCCATGCATTTGTGATATGGCAAATATTGACTTGGCTGTCACGTTCTCGTGCCCTCAGACAATTAGCTCGCCAACATGGCCGACCCGACATGGGGAAGCCGGCCTGACACAGGCATGGAGGAATCAACGGTCGTACGGTCGACCTAACACAGGTAAGGTGGGCAAGGTCGATATCACTCAACGGCAGACGCGCGCCTCGCTGCAAGGACCACGGACGACATGGTGAGATGCAGCGGTATGATAAGCAATAAAGAAGATAAGAGATTCAGGTACGGATATCTCGTTACTGTCGCTATAAAGGCCCCTGTGCCTCTACGAAATATGAGGATCGAAAAATCAACAATAAAACTAACTTGACCGTCGGAGGGGTCACGTCGGGACCCGACCTGACCTGACCTTCTTGGAGGAATCGACGAACGACTCGAGCTGAGACACGTCCACCCGACCTGAGCTCCACCACTCTAGCATCCAACCTCTCAAGCCGGGCCCCGGGGCTCTGCCCATCTGATCGAACTCCAACTCTGTGCCGAGACGACCACTGATGAGCTAGTATACACGAGCCTGATCCAGCAATGCTTGCTCAGAAGATACAGAGGCAAACCGCATCTACTGGACAGGCACTAGAGTTTTTTCACTAACAATTTGTTTGCAGAGATCTCAAAGAAATCATACATGCACAATTGATAGATATAAGAAGGTGTGATTACTACTTATGATCAGACCACCCTCCACATGAAAGAACTTGTCTTATTCTTAAGTGTCAGGGAAAAAATTAGTGTCGTTCTAGTCAGTCCGACATGATTCGATTTTACATACGTATAAAAAATAAGATCCCACTTAGGTATTTTTGAAGCTTTGCAAAGTTGGAGATGGAAGCGCTCATATACTTCGAGAGTGATCATTGCAAAGATCCAGGTTGGATGTGAGTTTTCTAACTCGATCCTTCTGTCATTCAAGTTATTCCAAGATAATGATTAAAAATAAAAAATATATATAACCATGTTTATTATATCAAAAATAGCTTTTTGATATATTGAAGAGAATATATCAAAAAGCTATTATACTGAATGTTTTACAAAATATTATTGAAGAGAATAACCAATAACAATCTCTTTTAGACTCATATGTAAGTAGATAGTGAAGAAATATAGTTCATAATTATCCCTTTTGTTGACATATCTTGTCTCTCTTATGACAGTTTATGTCGAGTAGTTACTGACAAATAATCTTTTTTCTATCATTGAGGTATTTAAGAAAAAAAACTATTTTTTTAATGAATATTGTAAGTAATTTTTTTCTTACGATATTGTTCAAGTGATTACTACTTATGATCGGACCACCCTCCACATGAAAGAATCTGTCTTATTCTTTTAAGTGTTAGGGGAAAAAATGAGCATCATAGTCAGTCCGACGTGATTCGATTTTACATACATATAAAAAATAAGATACTATTGAGGTATCTTGGGAGCTTTCCAAAGTCGGAGATGAGAGAGCTCATATACTGCGAGAGTGATCATTGCAAAGATCTAAGTCGGATCTTTCAAGTTTTCTAACTCAATCCCTATGTCATTCAAGTTATTTTAAGATAATAATTAAAAATAAAAAATATATATATGACCATGATCATTATATCAAAAATAGCTTTATATACCAGGTGAAAGACGCTAAATGTTTTATAAAATATTATTGAAAAGAATAACGAATAACAATATCATTTCAACTCATATCTAAGTAGTTCATAATTGTCTCTCTTATGTCACTGAGGTATTTAAGAAAAAAAATTATTTATTTTATGAATGTTGCAAGTAATTTCTTTCTTGCGATATTGTTCATGATTGCTAGAGTTTAATATATATTGAACACTTCCCTAATATCTCAAACACAAACAATGAATTTAAATGCTACATTACATTATTCATATCCGGACATCCACATTTTGATTAAAGAATACGACGAGAACATTATCCATCTCTTTTTTTTTTTTTTTTTTTGAGTGAGTAGGGTATGTCAGTCGATCACGAGTTAGGTTGCGACAAGAAACAGAGTCCTCCATTTCTTTCTCCTTGGATTGATGTGGATATTTTAGCGTTACGTATGGGTAGGAATACTACTATAAGGTACGAGGCACAGAGAGGGTTCAATTAATGCCTGCCTCCATTTCCCAAACTTTTATGGTACCAATTTAAAGTACAGACATCGACATAATTGCAGCGATCGAGTTCGTGGGTGGGTGGAGAACTCTCCCTTGGGATGGTTTGGGGTCCTTCCCATTTCAAATGAGCTCCTTTACGCCTGCAGAGGTAAGATTTGATTGAGAGATGCAGTCAGTAAATGAGAGGTAGACCAACAAATAGTATCCCAAAAAAACAACATAAAAGATAACAAATTGACAAAAATATAATTATCATTGGACACAATTTTTTAAGAAAACTTTTTTTTCGTTTACTACCTGCTTTTTTTTCCATTTATACTCAATATTATGTTTTATATTTTTCTAAAAGATAAAATTATTTATGATATCCGTCTCGTTTTCTCTCTTCCTTCGTTCGATCTCAAAGGTATGCTTGGGCTACGCTTGGTTTGACCACTTTTGCGACGAGCTAACCTACCGTGCCTTTGTTCTCTATGACACTTTTGACTTCCTCAAGTGCACGAGATCTTCCACCACGTGATCATGCACTCATCCATTACCACCACGAGACCCTGTCGCCCCTCCTCTATTTCTTTGTCCTTGCCTCACCTCTCATTCTCTCTTCCTCTATTGCCCTTGCCTGCCCTCCTCGTCACTCATCGAAACCATCTAAAAGTCACTAGCAAGGATTGACTCGAGCAACGAGACATTAATGAGTCATGGTCTATTTAGAATGAGACATTACACGTAACATCTAAAGCGAAGAGCAATGCAATCATAGGCCACTGCATCACTGATGCCTTCAAGGCCAAAAGAAGAGAGGAGGGAGATGAGATCAACAAATGATGAGTGAAAAGCCAAACGTCATTTTATCTTAAAAAAAAAAAATGTTGCATGAGAATACACGAAAAAGGAGCATTAATTAAAAAACTAATTTTTTTTTTTAGAATTCACTCGTTATCATTTATCATCACCTTCGATCTCACTTGTTATATAATCATATGATTTCGTGTTGTGTATTCAATAGAAGATCATTTTGCTCCTATAACTTCATAAAAAGTTCGTAACATCCCAACCCCTAGTCATTCCTTTGCTTGTGTTTGGATGTCTGACCTATTCGACCATCGCGTAGAGGTGCAATTAGATAGGAGAGGGGATGGGAGTGGGTAATTGGCAATGCCAACTCATGCGAGGACGCACATACTACCAAGGGAGCGAAGCGGGCAACTAATGTTGCTAACTCATATGCCGAGGCTCAGACAATCAAGAGAGGGAAGAAGGGTGGCTAACGAGGCTAGTTTACGTGCAAAGGCATATGTGACAAGGGAAAAAGGATGACCAATATTACTAGACCGCACGTAAAGACGTAGACGATCAAAGAAGGGAAGAGAAGTGATCGAGCACAATGGATGGAGCAAAGGCATGATGGAGTATTACGATCTACAAAAACGATATTATTATTTCTGCATAGTTATACAAGATTTTTTTTTTTTTTTTAAGTTTGAGATGGAAACACTCGAAAATTATATATATACTTTTTATGTGAGGTTGGTCATGAGCCAACCTCGTTGTACTCAATAATATACCACCAAGAAAAGCTTGGGCTCCTTCCAGCAACAAGGAGGAGCGTTCTCTAACTGACACCATCAACATGCGCCGGCCCTACTGTTGCGTGTGAAGCCTTTGTCCGTTACCATTCACTAACGGATAATTTTACCCATCTTGGGATAATTAATCCCAATTCATAGAGAGATTCTGCTGCAACACTTTCCTTCGCTGCTCGCGTTTACTATTTTATTCAAAATGAATGCCTCGAACTCTGAGAGAGAGAGAGAGAGAGAGAGAGAAAAGAGGGAGGGAAAGAGCGAAAGCACTCCAAAACCCCCCCCCCCCCCCCCCCTCTCTCTCTCTCTCTCTCTCTCTCTCTCTCTCTCCCCCCCTCTGTTCTTCTCATCTCATCTCTGTCCTCCTCCACCTCTTCCTACCACTGAGCCAAAACTTAGAAGAGCAACCTCATCTCATCTTTGTCCTCCACCTCTTACCACTGAGCCAAAACTTGAAGAGCACCCACCCACCACCATCCATTCCCCACTTACCACTGCTACGCTCGTCTCCGCTACGGTGCCGAAAAAGTCTTATATTTTGGTTGTTCCAGGATGCCGTCCGCTTCCTCCGCCGTCTCCCTCTTCCTCCTCCTGCTACTGCTGTTTCCCCTTCTCATCTCGGCAACCCCGCCGCCGCCTCAGCCGCCCCCGCCGCCGACGCCAGCGCCCCATCTGAACCGTACCTCCGAGATCCTAGCCGAGATCGACGCCCTCAGCGCATTCCGCCGCGCCCTTCGCGATCCTCTCGGCGCCCTCGCCGGGTGGGATGCCTCCTCCCCCTCCGCCCCATGCTCCTGGCGCGGCGTCGCCTGCGACCCGGACGTTTCCCGCGTCGTCGAGCTGACCCTCCCTCGCCTCCGCCTCTCCGGCCCCATCTCCCCACGCCTTTCCGACCTCCAC
Organism: Ensete ventricosum; assembly: GCA_029747655.1. NCBI lineage: Eukaryota > Viridiplantae > Streptophyta > Magnoliopsida > Zingiberales > Musaceae > Ensete > Ensete ventricosum. The sequence continues at coordinate 54,537,208 of JAQQAF010000008.1, forward strand.
CTCCTCCAGCGACTCAGCCTCCGCACCAACCAGCTGTCCGGCCCTGTTCCCCCGACCTTCGCCTCCCTCGGCCGACTCCGCACCCTCTACCTCCAGTCAAACACCCTCTCCGGCCCCCTCCCCACCGCCTTCCTTTCCAATCTCTCTAACCTCCAAGTCCTCAGCCTCGCGGGAAACCTCCTCACAGGTCCTGTCCCTACCGCACTACCTCCTGACGTCCGCTACATCGACCTCTCCTCCAACGCCTTCTCCGGCCCGATTCCCGCCAACCTCTCCGTCACCGCCCCTCGCCTCCAGCTCCTCGACCTTTCCTTCAACCGCCTTAACGGCACCATTCCGGGGGACCTTGGTGGCCTCCCCGCGCTCGCTTTCCTCTGGCTCGATGGCAACCTTCTCGAGGGTACACTGCCCGCTGTCCTTGCAAACTGCTCCTCCCTCGTGCACCTTAGTCTCCAGGGGAACAGCCTCCGCGGCATCGTCCCTGCCGCCATCGCCGAGATGCCCAACCTCCAGGTGCTAGCCCTCGCCCGCAACCGCCTCTCCGGCGCGGTTCCCGCCTCCGTCTTCTACAACGCCTCAACCACCGGCGTCCCAACACTCCGGATCGTGCAGCTCGGGCAGAACGAATTCACCGAGCTTGCTCCGCCTCCGCAAGGGCGTCGCTACTCCGCCGCCCTCCGGGTCCTGGACCTCAAGCAAAACCGGCTTGCAGGAGCATTCCCAACGTGGCTTGTCAATGCCTCGGGGCTCACGGTCTTGGATCTCTTCGGGAACGCCTTCACCGGCTCCTTGCCGCCAGGTATCGGACGGCTTGCATTACTGCAAGAACTTCGGCTCGGGAGGAACTCGATGACCGCGCCGGTTCCAGTGGAGATCGGGCAGTGCAGCGCCCTTCAGGTTCTTGATCTCGAGGAGAACCGGTTCTCCGGCGATATACCGTCCGCTCTTAGTCGCCTCAGCCAGCTGAGGGATCTCTACCTCGGCGGCAACCTCTTCTCCGGTTCGATTCCGGTGAGTCTCGTTAAGCTCTCCAATCTCGAAACTCTGTCGCTCTATGGCAACGAGATTTCCGGCGCCATCCCAGAAGAGCTGATGCTGCTGAGCAACCTCACCACGTTGGACCTCGCTGGCAATGGTTTCTCCGGCGAGATTCCTTCAACGATCGGAAACCTCACGGGGCTTCAGACACTAAACCTGAGCATGAACAGCCTGTCCGGCGTCATCCCGGCGTCGATCGGGAGGCTGCTGAACCTGAAGTCGCTGGACCTCAGCGGCCAAAAGAACCTTTCCGGAGACCTCCCGGCGGAGCTGTTCGGATTACCAAGCCTTCAGGTGATATATCTCGCCGACAACGCGTTCTCCGGCCAAGTGTTGGAGGGTTTCAGCAGCCTATGGAGCTTGCAGATTCTGAACCTAACAGCCAACTCCTTCTCCGGCTCAATCCCCGCGACATATGGCTACCTCCAGTCGCTAAGAGTTCTTTCGCTTGCCTACAACAACATCACCGGCGAGGTCCCTGCGGAGCTCGCTAACTGCTCCAACCTCAACGTTCTACAGCTCCGGTCCAACCACTTGTCAGGCAACATCCCGGAGGATATCTCCCGTCTGTCCGACCTCACGGAGCTCGACCTCGGCCGGAACAATCTCTCGGGCATAATTCCGCCGGATATCTCCAATTGTTCCACTTTGGTCACGCTTATGTTGGACGGCAACCATCTCTCAGGCGACATTCCCGACTCACTCTCCAGTCTTTCTAAGCTTCAGGCGCTCGACCTCTCGGACAATGAGCTATCGGGCTCCATTCCCTCGTCCCTTGCTCTCATCTCCAGGTTGGCGCACCTCAATGTGTCGGATAATAGCCTCAGAGGAGAGATTCCAGGGTTGCTGAGTTCCCGTTTTGGCGATCCATCGGCGTTTGCTGGGAATCCAGATCTCTGCGGTCACCCCTTGGAGACGGCGTGCCAGAAGAGGAAGAGGACTTATCTTATCCTGGTGATCGGCCTTGCTGCGGCCGCTGCTTGCATTCTGGTCCTCTTCTGCTGTTGTTTTGCTTTCAGCCTGTTGCGCTGGCGAAGGCGCTTCCTGGATAGTCGGACCGGCGTGAAGAAACGGAGCCCCGGAAGGGGCAGCGGATCGAGCGGTGGGAGCGGCAGTGGCGGTGAGAACAATGGCGGTCCGAAGTTGGTGATGTTCAGCAACAGGAACACCTACGCTGACACGGTGGAGGCGACGCGGCAGTTCGACGAGGACAACGTACTCAGCCGCGGCCGCCACGGACTGGTGTTCAAGGCGTGCTACAACGATGGCACCGTGCTGTCGATCCTGCGGCTGCCGTCGACGTCCGCGGACGGAGCCATCGTGATCGAGGCGGCGGCGTTCCGCAAGGAGGCGGAGTCGCTGGGGAAGGTAAAGCACCGGAACCTGACCGTGCTCCGGGGCTACTACGCCGGCCCCCCACCAGATGTTCGACTGCTGGTCTACGACTACATGCCCAACGGAAACCTCGCCACGCTCCTGCAGGAGGCGTCCCACCAGGACGGCCACGTGCTCAACTGGCCAATGCGCCACCTTATCGCCCTCGGCGTGGCCCGCGGGCTGACGTTCCTCCACGCCTCCGGTGTCGTCCACGGGGACGTCAAGCCGCAGAACATCCTCTTCGACGCGGACTTCGAACCCCACCTCTCCGACTTCGGTCTGGAGCCGATTGTGGTGACGGCGGGGGCGGCGGCCGCCGCAGCCGCGGCATCGACGTCGGCAACGACGGTGGGATCCCTGGGATACGTGGCACCCGACGCGGCGGCCGCAGGTCAGGCGACGCGGGAGGGGGACGTGTACAGCTTCGGGATCGTGCTGCTGGAGCTGCTGACTGGGCGGCGGCCGGTGGCGTTCGCTGGGGAGGATGAGGAAGACATCGTGAAGTGGGTGAAGCGGCAGCTGCAGCGGGGGCAGGTGGCGGAGCTTCTGGAGCCGGGCCTGCTGGAGCTGGACCCGGAGTCCTCGGAATGGGAGGAATTCCTGCTCGGGATGAAGGTGGGGCTGCTTTGCACGGCCCCTGACCCTCTCGACAGGCCATCCATGGCCGACGTCGTCTTCATGCTCGAAGGCTGCCGCGTCGGCCCCGATCTCCCCTCCTCCGCCGATCCCACTTCCCAGCCCTCTCCCGCCTGAATTCTATCTTCTTCTTCTCTTTTTTTTTTTTTTTCTTTTCCCGCTTAATTTCCTTTTTTTTCTCCTTTCCCTTAATTCTTTTTAATTCGAAGTCCCTTTGGAGTATTCTGTAACCATTTTCTCTCTCCTCCCTGGTTGGCTTGTTGTGGGGGCAAACGGAAAAGGGGACCACGACGTGGTCAAATCTGACTCCTCCACGTGGACCACAGGGCCTTGGTTTCCTTCCCGCCTCACCATTCTCAAAGATGGTGAACCGCCACGTTTGAGTTCGTAGCCGTTGGAAGTGGCTAGTGAACTGGAGAACTGCTGGCACTGTTGTCTTCCCTATCCCACGGTCAATACTTTATATTTAATTGAAGGCCTGGTTGGTCCCCCTTAAATTAATCACAATAATGGTCTGGGAATTCGGTTCGCTAATGGCTTGGACCGGTCGTCGCGACAAAAGCGATGCAGGTGACCGTTTGATTTAGAATCAAACACTTTTTGACCGCTTTTTTCGTTTTTTTTTTTTACTCTCTCCCTTCGCATTGCCATTTGGCTTGTAGCGCTCGTCGGACGTCCGATCCTGTTTTGGCCGCTAATTTTAACGTCCATGGAAACATCGATATAAAACGAACACAATGGCGTACACTTGAATCAGGATAATGGAAAGACCTCGTCGGTGGCGAGCGAGCAGTAGCGGCTGCAGTGAGTGGTCTCCGGCGCATGGAGTAAACGACACGAGGAACGCAGCCGCTGCTCTGCTCGCGCACCTGCAGAAACAGCACCCCACGTGACGGAAGCGGACAAATCAACAGACGGGGTGCAGTCAGAAGCTGTCGTGTCACCGCCCTTTCCGCCTCCGTTGCCGCAGCGGCCACATGCACCGATGGTAACAAACAGCCTACGCCGCAAGGCTGCCTCGTGGAGCAGCGCCCGAGGCATGTCGTCCAACGGTGGCGCTCGGGTTTCCGGGCCCAGGCGAACTGTATCAGCTGCGCCGTACAAATACGAAATAAATACGAGACAGAGGCCGCTCAACAAGAAAGGCCAGTACTCGGATCTCACGCATGCCGTCAATCTCTATCCACTGGCCAACCAAACGAAAGAGATCTCACAAGTGTCACGCGAGAATAGTCACGACCTTGACAATGACACACATGTCAAACCCGATAAGGACTTGGATGGATGGGGTGTTGTCCATTGGGCCAAGAATCCAAATCCTCCATTGGATAAGATCCAGTCATTTCAAAGCCACACTTTTCTGAGCTTGCATTGCTGCTAGTTAAAGGTTGCAGCGGATGATAGCCATCATTAGCAGAGGTGTCTCCGGTCACGTGGATACAGATCATACCCAACCTCTCGTCATCAATACCTGCTTCATTTTTCGTACTTCGTACTGCCATATTGCCACCTAATCAATCATCATCAACCTCACCTTCGTAAATACTCACTCCTTTAAATGGATGCTAAGTAGAATAAGTACCCTCGCCATGTTCATATGAACTTGTGCTGATGAAGCTTTGACATGTCTAATCCCACGCAACACATGATCTTAGTAAACTTTGGAAGAGACTCATGCATGGTGAATAGGTGGCGAGTGGGTACCACCAATTAACGTGCGATGTCATGTCATTACATTGCTATCTTTAAATGGTTCCTTTAATTCTTTTCTACCCGCTCGGAGGTCGGCAATAATGTCGAGTAAGCAACATGCATTATTAAATATGATGAATGTATTATTATTAATTTTAATTTAAATATTTTGATCAATAATTTAGATTAAACAAAATTGTGACGCAGATGGCGGAACTCAACACGACCAACGTGTACAAGTAAATGTGACGTCACTGTCACGTGACAGACAGCTGTGCTGATAGCGTTGTGGTACGTTTATGGCCATCGCATTTCGACGGCGCCACGCATGACATCAAATAGATGCCTGTGGGCCCGAACGCTGCATCCAATCACAAGTCAGGTATGAAAGGTGTTCGTTGGTTAGAAAAAGACGGCCCGCAGGAAAACGTAGTACTTGTGGGAGTCGGCCTCTCGTGCTCACGAGCTGGTCGCCGTCGTTGTGGATGGATGCGTCCTTCTCTGTCTTCTCTCTTTTCTATCCCTCTCCTCTGCAGAGCGGAAAAAGAAAGAGAAGAACAGATTCGAGAAAAAGCGAAGAGCGAATCAATTTGGATGGAGTGGGGATTAAGATAGAAGTCCCCATCAACTCTCCACACTCCCCACTTCGCCACCACCACCGCTCCCACTCCCACCCACATCACCATTCTGATTCCCTCCCAACCGCATCCACCATCCTTTCTTATGCCGGTAACGCCCGTCAAGTTGACCCTGTTTTAGCCCTGGTACTAAGTCCACCATCCTCTCTTCTCCACAGCCATGGCCGGCTTCCAGCTCCACCTTGGCGCCGTCCACTCCTCGCCGCCCTCGCAGCAGCACACCTCCGAAGAAGAAGAAGAAGAAGAAGACGAGGAAGAAGAGGATGAAGAAGAAGAAGAGGAGGAGTGCCCGATCTCGTCGCCGCTAATCGTGCCCCGATCGGATGGGGAAGAGGGGGAGGGGAAGGAGAACCGTCATCAGCATCATCCCTTCTCGATAATGGCGGTGCTGGTGGCGGCGCTGAGGAAGTCGCTGGTGATGTGTAGCGTCGGAGCCGGGGAGGACGGGGCGTGCCGCCGCACCTCCCCTGCTTCCATGGAGATCGGATGGCCCTCCGACGTGCAGCACGTCGCGCACGTCACCTTCGATCGGTTCGATGGCTTTCTCGGGCTGCCCGTCGAGTTGGAGCCCGAGGTTCCCCGCAGGGTTCCCAGCGCCAGGTCTGTCTTCTCTTTTCCTTTTTTTTTTCCCGGACTTTTGTTGGGCGAATTTCCAAGAAAAATGTCTTAAGTTTGAGCATTTTTTAAATAACGCCTCAAGTTTGAAAATTTTCGGGGAGCGGATTTTTTTCAAACCTCGCAGCCAGCAACGCCGGTGAGGGAAGCGAGGGCCGGCGGGCGGGGAAGAGGGGATCCGTCGGTGGAGCGGAGCCGCGGCTAGGGTAGGATAGGGAATTTTCAAAATGACGAGGGTAAAAAGAATCATCTTTCGATGCGATCAAAGGTGCTCTACCAGAATTTTTCAACTCACTCTGCGAAAAATTTCTGAAACTTATGGGTTTTTTCTGGGAATTCGCCCTTCTTTGGTTTGGGATTGTTAGGGTTATTCTTTAGTAATTATGATGTGGGTAGTGTACTTAGAAATCATAGAATGATCTTTACGAACAGTTCTGGTAACTGTTTTTTGCTTCTTTTATGGTACCTAATTTCGTTGGGTTTTGGTCAAAAAGAACTCAAGACCTACAATTGGGCTGCTCCAGTTTGTTCATCAATGCATCATGTAGGGGAAGAATTTAGGCCTTTCCTATATCTTGCTGTATGAATCGAGCTATTTGGGCCATTCTTGGTTGATCTGCTGATAAATGAACTCCACTGGTCATATTCCCCATTCTGAAAGTGTTGTGAAACTTTGTGCCATGTCCGCGGAGTCCGCACGGCTAGGTTCCGCTCATATGTGCAAGCTCGTCCGCGTTAGCCTCTAAAAGGTGGAACTCGGGAAGAGCCGGCAGCATGCTTTCCTAGGAGGAGTTCGGGTTGGAGGCGGCCGCTGTAGGATTCGTCTTGGGTCAGTCGGAGGTTCCTGCATAAAGACCTCTTCTTTTGTATGTAGAGAGGATTTGAGAAAAAAGAAAAAGGGTCCCTTTCCACGGCTTCAGAGGTAGCTTTTATACCTGCCTGCTGGAGGTCGTCCATACCCGATATCTTTAATGTTGTTGACGTCCTTCGCCGCAATGTCGTACGTCCCCATATGGTTCGAAGGTCCTTGCTGAACTTGCACCTGTACGTGATGATGCCGTGCGCGGGGTTTATGTTGTTGTCGTGGCAGGTCGGCCATACCCACGCAAGGTTGACCGTACCTGCGCCCGGTCGGTCGCAGCGTCAGGTCGATCGTACCTACGCTGGGTCAGCCACTCCTACGCTAGGTCTGCCATACCTGCGTCGGGTTGGCCATGGTGTGCTAGGTCAGTCGTACTTGTGCCTGGTCGGCCGTACCTATGCCAGGTGTCGGTTGAAATTGTGCTGAATTAGCTGAGGATGTGGCGTGCGACGGGTCCGTCAATTATTTGCACTATCAGAAAGTATCTACAAACCCTACATAAAACCGTGGAAGTAAGCCCTATTTGGAATGGAGGATTTATGGGACATCCCTCTAAATCCCAGATTTCAACCAAACTTCCTCTTGTCCCACCTGAAATTGGGAAGCTCAAGAATTATGGTCAGATGCCTAAACTATGGGGCCTCTTGAAACTTGAAGGTCCCATGGATAAGGACTCTCAAATATTTTAAGATTAGTATAACATATGCATTAAACTCCCCTTGCTAGACACAAATAAAGGCAGTCAAGCATATAAATGGTTAATTCTGTTGTAACATTTGGAACTTCAACCAAATAGGACCTTATATAGCACACACTCTGAACAGTCGAAGAAGGTTGGCACACATGTATTTTTTCAGAGCTCTCCCAATATATATGGAGATAGAAAGTTGTAGGATGTCTTCGTATTTAAGGGACCAGGTGACATCGATTATCAAAAGCCAATCCATAGACTGTCATTTCCATAATGCAAGTATATTTGGAGTTTCTGTTGAATTTACACATATCTTTTATTTAATTATAGCTTACAAGATGCAATTCTTAGAATCTAATAGGTGGTCTCACAAGAGGTTCTTTTTCTTCAGTGCAAGTGTGTTTGGAGTTTCTGCTGAATCTATGCAATGCTCTTATGATAAAAGAGGGAATAGTGTGCCAACTATTCTTCTCTCTATGCAACGGCACTTGTATCTACAAGGAGGTCTACAGGTCTGCTCATTCTTGTTGAATTTTGACAATTATTGTGATGTATTTTTCTGTTGGATGATGACCAAGTCCTTCCTTTTCGGCTTGAAGGTGGAAGGCATATTTAGAATTAATGCTGAAAATAGCCAAGAAGTGTTTGTTAGAGACCAACTGAACAGAGGAATCGTACCACTCGAAATTGATTTGCATTGTCTAGCGGGACTGATAAAGGTATTATCAACATCCAACCTTATGTTTGTGATTAATTAAGGTCTATTCAATTTGTTAAGCATCTGCTTAGCATTATTTATTTCATGGACATGAAGGTATTCTAGGCCATTCAAGATCACATATCTCCTAAAAATGGTTTTCATACCTTTATCCGTAAAACAGCCTTTGTTCCTTCTGAACTACTCGTATTGTTACAAATAAATTGTGCCAATGATCACATGTTAAGTCCCGATGAATCTACAAATTGCTTAGTATTAGTTCTGTTTAACCCTTGGTTACGGGATGGAACATTTATTTCCAAGCCTCACAATCAGAGAACATGTTTTAGCCCATGACCAGAAGATCTCAATGGTCAGATAAACAGGTCTTTGGTGCGTTGTATTGGCTGAATGGCCACCCAATCTCAGGGGTTAGGTGAATTCCCAATCTCCAATCTCCGGTAAGTACTGGATGAACACTAAGCCAGTTCAGCATTGATTCTTTTTCTCTTGAAGGTCAGTGGTAGATTTTTTTTTCTTAAATTTCAAAATTAAGTGCGTGAGGACAAAATCGTACAAACACATTTGCAAAATGTGTTTATTTAGAATCTGGGTTTCTGCTTTAATGAACAGAACACAATAAACACAACTTTTGTAAAAATATGCGTCTTGGCATACTTCAAAAATAAGTTCCCACTTCTTTTTCCCATTTGTTAGTTAGATCAAATTCGATTTATATTAGCGTTGTTAGAAACACAATTAAGGTGTTCCCATGTATCAAATTATAGTATGGTTGCTGGTGCTTGTGAATCTACAGTAGTTGTGAAATTGCACATATCGACTAATGTATGGATAATAATAAGTAACAGGTTAGTATTATAAGATGCAGATCATTTGAGTTCAATGCACAAAATGCCCTTATTTGAGTTATTTCTTTCACAAAATTTATAAACAACATGCGGCACCACTGACTGCCTAAGTTATGTATTTTATGCTTTCATCGTAGACAAGCATTTAAAGAGCAAGGTGTTTAATTTCGGGGCTAAATGTGTTGTTTGCCTTTGATCGGTGTTTGCCTTTGATAGGTAAGAATTTCTCAAATACTGAAATTTTTGCCAGTAGCTACCAGTATCCTAGTTCTGTACCAAAAAGGTTTTTCTCAAATACTGAAATTTTTGTTATTGGTTTCTTGTCCAAGGTCTTTCTTTAGCTGGTATTTTTAATTACATAGGGAGGGACATGGATGATTAGAAGCTTTAATTATGCTGCTGCAGGCATGGTTTAGAGAACTACCCAGAGGAGTACTTGACTCACTGACACCAGATCAAGTGATGCACTGTAATAGTGAAGAAGAGTGCTCTGAACTGGTGAGGATGCTACCGCCAACTGAAGCAGCATTACTTGACTGGGCTCTTAATTTGATGGCAGATGTTGTGGAGCATGAACATTTGAATAAGATGCATGCTCGAAATATCGCAATGGTTTTTGCACCTAACATGAGTCAGGTTACTGGAGAATTTTATAATTCTTAGCTATCTCGAAATCCTCCGTGCAAAATAAATTTCAATTAATTACCCATTTCATGTCTATTTTTCAGATGGCTGATCCTTTAACTGCACTGATCCATGCGGTCCAAGTAATGAACTTCCTCAAGACACTGATCATAAAGACACTACGAGAAAGAGAAGTGGCAGCTTTTGCTGCCAGGAGACTCGACGCCTGCTCTGAGTCTCCAAGTGACAAGCATGAAGCGAAATCAACTAATCCTTCAGAAAGATACACTCTGCACACGAGTGAGAAAACTCCAAACTTCTATGCTCTTGACAAAGTTGCTATAGGCAAATTCTTCTTCAGTTCTGAGCAACCTCTGGGTAAAGATAAAGAGAGCTTTAATAGTGAGAAGAAAGGTGAAACTGTTGGTTGTGATTTGGATGCTGTAGAAGACAAAGAAGTAGAAGGTGGAATGGATCGATCAGGTTTTAGGAAGGGCATGAGGAAGCTTTGCGGGCACCCTGTGTTTCAGGTAAGTAGCTTTACAAGGAAGACGGCAGAGCTTAACATTGTAAAAAACTCAGGTGGAGAAGGCTTGGGCATGATGTGCATTGCATGCCAAAGAGAACATGTACTATCCCGACTGAACGTAGCAGAGTAAGGGCAGGATGATGTTGATGTGGTAGCAAATGTATTGTATCACCATGGTTGCGTAGGAAGGGTTTGCTATTGATTCAGATGCCATGGAAGTGGCCAAATTGATTGTTTGGATTCCAAATTCTGGAGAGAGTGCTCAGTTTTCATAGGCATGTCTATTCAAACATCAGAAGAAATAGATCGTGTTCAACTCTTTCTTTTGACAAATGATAAGTGATGAAGATGAGATTTGATCTTAAGTTCTTTGCTATCAAACAGTCAGACTGACTGTATTTATATATATTGGATTACTATCTTAGGCATATGACGAATTAGGTCGAAAAAATCTCGGAGTTCAACGTTTTGACCTCGAAAGCATATCGAGACAATTATGTGCATATAGACAGGTCTGGAGGATTATGTCGAACTTTCTCTCGTCACGTCCAAATCTAACCTTCTCATAGAGTTGGATAAGCTTGGCATCACATAGTTTTAATAATAAAAGGAAAATTATTATTATATATAATTATAATTATAATGTTACATTAAAATTGGTAAGGACAAACGAACTGTCTTCGAGCATTAAGTAAAAACCCCTATTAAACAAAAGAAAAAAAAAGCCTTTGTGGTGACAAAAATAACAGAATTGGATGAGTCAGATTTTATCGGATTCGGGCTAAATTCCAACTCCGGAACCCAAATGCACATTGGATCTGACGACATATCCGGATCCCATCCCACAACTTAGATCCGCTTCAGGTGAGCATATCAATCATGGAGCGCTGCTGTCACCAATCGCACGCCCCAATTCGAGATTGCGACCGCACGGCCCGAAACCTATTCGGCCCAATGTATCCAACCACAAGCCTAATAGATTCGGATCGAATCCATCGAATAGATTTCTTTCTGTTGGTTATTTCCCACATCGGATTCATATCGATCACTGTGATTAGGCTGTCATTTGTGTATCCAATAATCCTTATTGCCGTCATGATTAGAGCTTCCACTTGATGGATGGAGTGAGCAGAGTCGAATTAATCGTTTCACATACATGATTTGGTTGGCATTGAGATAAAGCAAAGAGAGAGAGAGAGAGAGTTGAGAGTTTTATTTTATTTTTCTTTTTGGAAAAGCAAGACATTCCAATTCCGAGTCAGTGGTTCATAATTGCATACGTCAGTTTGGAATCCAAAGGAAGCCATGGCAGCTAACATACTACTGCTAAGACATCCATATATCCCCGGCCAGCACACACAACCCCCACCTATTCCTCCGCCACCGGAACCCATTCCTGCCACCACCCTTCCCTTCCGATGTTTCCTCTGCGCCCCCCTCCCCCGCTGCCGCCTCCGTGAACTGTTGTTTTCCGCCGCCGTTTCCTCACTCCACCTCCCCAGCCCCCGCCGCAACCAAGATGACGACGAAGGCCCGCCCCTTCTCCGCGAGCGAGCTGGCGCATGAGGCCAAACGCGAGGCCGCCACGAGCGTGGGGCGCAGGTCCTGGGCGGCCATCGCCGCCAACTGCTGCCTTCTCCTCGTCGGCGCCGGAGGCGGCGCGCTGTTGGCATGGTGGGCTCTCTCATTCCACCACTCCAACCAGCAGCTGTGGATGGTCCCCGTCGGCCTGGTCCTGCTGGGCACGCCCATCATCGCGTGGCTCTCCGTCTTCGTCTCCGGCGTCGGCCGGAGCCTCGAGCTACTGTGGGCTGAACCCACGGCGCCGCCACCTCCGGATCTTGATGCAGAGAGATGACCGAGAAGAACCAACCAACCACTCCTTGGGTGTGTTCTCTGCAACATGTAATGCGTCTTTTCTGGTTTCCATCTCCGAGAGATAGCAGGAAAACTACAGCGATACATATTTTCTTTGGTAAAATTATTTTGATGCCGTCTTCCTCCTCATCCTAATTACGACTCGCAGCAACCTTTTTCTCCAAGCAACACCAACACATGAATCCAATACCTGTCCGCATGGCCTTACACCACAAGGCAATCTATTTAGAGTCATCGGAAAAGCACAGGAGCAGCGGTCCCTCTTGTGAACGCACGCTCCTCCTCCGTTCCTACCGTATGCAATTGTTCTTCCTCTCATCTGCTTTGGGTTTGCCAAGGTCAACAAGGTTCTTTATAGCCTACTGGACCGAGCATTAACATGGACAACTCAGGTGCAAAATAAATATGATGAGTTCGGAGTAAGAAACGTTGCAATTAAGCAAACTGGAGGGAGGCGTGTAAAAGTAGAATTCATTTCATCTTCCTGTAGCCCAAACGTACTGTGGGAATTTGCAAGTTGTCTTCCTGTAGCCCAAACGTAATGGAAGTCGGTCTCACTGTGCTCCACTGGTAATCGACCACGCTCGATTAGCATTCATGCTGTTGTCATCTTCGTCCATCGCTGGAGAATGTTATCACTTCGTGTCGTAGTCAAGGAAGCTTGGGTTTACAGGTCCTCGCAGCTCCATCTCAACACGCCAGTGTAGAATTTTAAGATCTGAAGCAAAATCTCTGGGGAAATCCCCATGTCGAACAGGCCGTGGGGTCGCATCGTCCCTTTGTCTTCCTCCACAAATCGCACTTTCATATTCTTTACTGTACGAGTGTGCCGTCCCGAAAGAGCCACACCATCGATGTGGTCATTGCAGCATCTGCGGAGGTGGAACAATCCTCCACCACCACTACACTTTGTGGTACATCGGAGGGTCCGAGCTCCGGCATCTGTGGGCGATAGCAGTAGTGGTCATAAGCGTCACTTTTGCTGCATTATTAGTCCTGGGAAATTGGTACATCAGGCAGCAAAAGTCCATGGAGGCGAGAAGATGGATTTCTGCACCAGAGGACCAAACCTTGTTCTACCGTAGCAAATATTCTTGGGAGGCAGAGCAGACAACGGAAGGGAACCAAAAAGCGAGGGTCGCCGCCACCGAGCCAAGACGAAGTGTGTGCTTCCTTGGCTGGTCGTATCTGGGAAAGTTGCAGCCCCGCCCCGGTGGGATTCGGGGGCAGCTCTTCCGCCGCCCCCCCACCCACAACTAAAAAGTCCAAGAAGGCGACCGCGGTCCTTTTCGACCCCGTCGCACGTCGCTACCGAACGATGGAATTGTGCGTCTCATTTGCTTGCGCTTAGGCAAAAGCTCCACAGCTCACACGGGGGTTAACTTCGTTCTTTAGCATCTACTGTTGCCCCGAATGCCTGCCTGTGGGCGTCGAGAGATCGGTGGTGTCGATTTCGAGCACCAAATGCCGGTTCCTGAGATCATGCAGGCAGCGGGGCACATATGTGGGGCCTTTGACCGCGAAGCACACAAGCAAAACCTGCGATGTGGGCCCCACCCGCTGCTTCGCCATTATTGCGGGACGACGGTGTTGCACCGTTCCCCGGAATCAAAAAGTGGTGTTTCTTCTTTGAGGCATCTTTGGGGGGTACCGACAAGCTGCGGCAACGCATACCGAGAATGGAGAGCGGCGCGGAGTCCAAGAAAGGCGACGACAGGAATAGAATCCACCGCACCCCCAACTGAATGGGGCCCCACGATTTATCGATTTCAAATTGAATCGAAATTTATTAGAGATCGTTTAATTTTATATTTTTAAAATTAAAACAATCGAAACTATCAGTCGAAGAATCCAAACCATCACAATCGATGATTCGAATCATCAATATTTATTTTAAAAATATATATATATATGTAAAAATATATGATCAAATAATACTCTATTGATCCATTATTGGGTTTCAATCGATCGACCCCAATGGTCCAGTGATTATCGAAAGGGCAAACGATCACTTTATAGATATACTAATTATTTAAAATAAAAAATTATAATAGCTTCTAATAACCAAATAATAATTAGTTTTAGGGTATTTTAGTAAAAAAAATCTGAAAAATCTTATAAATACCCTCCGGATCCCCTCATTATTACTCGTAATCTTGGTTAAGCATTTTTTTTTAAGTTTGATTGCTATTAAGCTCTTAAGATCACTTCAAATAGCTCTTAAGTTTGATTCGATAAGTGGAAGCCACCACTTCACTATCGAAGAGATATTTTAAAATTTGATCATCAAAACACAAGAAAGGTAACACATCAACGTTGATGTCGAGTTAGAGAAAATAGATACAGAAGAAGTCAAAATAAGTCGAACATCTTTTAAGCTACACTTCAAGAAGATCCAAAAATATCTTCTTTCATGCAATAAACAATTATCGTGATCAAAATTTTAAATTCAAAAGAAGAGGATATAAAGCTTTCTAAAAGTATATTGAGAAGAAATATCTAACATAAGAAAAGTCAAATGCCAATTTTTTAGTATGCACTTTTTTTTTATATGAAGCATTAGCTAGATTGTTTTTTGTTAAATATTTATTTTTGGTACAAAAAATAATTTTATTGATTATTATCAGTAATAATCTTACTCGCACTTAATATGATCTTTATATAAAAAAAAGAATTCGAGCATTGGATGGCTATGTTTGTATTTGTTTTCATATTTGGAGTAATGACTAGCAAATGCACTCCTAACGTGCAAATCACTTATCATTATATTGACAGTGGTTAGATCATTTTAAAAATATATTTTTTTTATTTTAGAGTTTTTGATAAATAACATAAGTCGATAATATTTATAAAATAATTACTTTTTTTGAAAAGAAATATTTATTTTTTTTAGAAAAATATTGGTTTTGATAATGCAGTAACAATTACCGCTTTGTTTCCAGAATTACAGGAAGTATATCAACTTACTTTTAACAGTATATTTTTTTATATTAGATGTGTTTGTGTATATCAATTTATGTGTGCAAGAAAGTTGTAGATATTTGAAATTGTTCTTTCTCCTATTAAGCAAATTATTTCATTCTTATGAGATCATTCATAAGATTTTCTAAGGATGTTTCCATCCGATGAATTTTAAATAATCTTTTGAACATAAAGCAATACAATGTACTTTTATTATAAATAATATTAGGCATATTAGTTTATATCCATAGCATTGGAATGTATGCAAAAAAATATTAATTTTAAAATTTAAATAATATAATTTATACTTTATCTAGTGTTTATTATCTATCCTACTGCATATATATTTTTAGTTGTTTATATTGATATTGTTAGTGCTTTAGAAGAATATCAACATGATAATGATTTAAATATGATAATAATTCCTATGAAATCAAAATTTATATTTTTAATTATTGATTTATTTAGTTACATATATTTTTTTATCCTAGGACTAAATTAGATGACTTAAAAGTGATTATTTAGCCACTTAGTATAAAAGTTTAGGGGTAGATGCTAACTATAATAGACAACATAGTACCTCTTAAACTACTGCATGCACGGATCAAATTAATGTGGTAGTGAAATCTTTTAGGGAGAAAATTTATTGTTACAAAAATTAAACAAAAAAATCAAAGGGATCATTAGGCTCCGATCTCTCTATGTTATTGTTCTCATTGTGTCTCTTTTACTTTGCTATCATGTTTCTTTGGTTTTCTTTTTTTATTTCTTTCCAATCGTATTTGTAAATCTTTCTTTCTTGTCTCGACATATACTTGAAATTTAATTAATTATGTATCACAATTTATATTATTTATTTAATATAATCTCTCTCTCTCTGGTAGGAGCCAAAATTTTTTTCTCCCCCAAAAGAAAATCCATTACGATTTCATTATCACACTAAATTTGCAGGAACATTTAGACAATCTGCTTTAAAATATTTCCACCATGAAGCATCAGAAGAATCACGAAGAACCATGCAAATCTGCCGATGTTTCAATTGTGATCAAACAATTCTCTAAGGAAGAAAAAGGAAGCACTGATGGTTTCTCTTTTACACCCAACAAAAAACCAGATCGTTGATCCGAGTCATGAGCAGAGTAACATAGGCACAGTACTTTTTTAAGTTTTAACAATGGAAGTAAGCGTGGCTTAAAGGTCACATGATACGTAGACAGACATACCAGACTGTGCTGTCACATAGAAATAGAGAGGAACACACTGTGAATAGATAGAGAGGAACAAACTTTAAGCCATCAGGATTGAACTTTTGAACCAGGATAAGAGAACAAGCGAGTAGCGTTTTGGAAACTCAGCTCGGCTAGCTCCTCCTCCGGCATTTCAAGTAGTGTTGCGACATATTTCAACACCTGAAAAATCATGTCATCATTCTCTCACCGTATTTTTAGAGGGTCATTAAGTTTGGTTCAGGATTGTAGAGGTTATAAATCTTCAACTAAAAGAGGGGCAATGTGTTGCTTCTTTCATGACATTTTGTATTCTTCAGCTAAATATATATATATAACAAACTTACACGATGAATGTTGGCAGGATGATTTAGTCCTTCCTTTGACAGACTTGTTATCTCTGCAGCTGAATCTCCAAACTGGTTTTCTGTCTCTCCTATGGAAGCAACAACATCAGGAAATGAAAACAAAGAACTCGTCTTCACTGATAACAAACCATCAGGAGCATCTGTCTCGATCAAAATTCTGTCTTTGGGCACCTAGACAAACAACTCTGGGGTCAACTTAAGTGACTATCGAAAATATTCCAAAATTAGTAAAAAGTTTTTTCTCTCTCAGTACACTTGCATAATAACACGTTAATACCAACCGATTTAAGCATCTCCTTTGCTTTCTCTGGCTTCACGGATGTGAGATGCCCAGAAAATGAAAAGTACGATCCTAACTTTGCCAAGCCAGGGACCAACTCAGCAGATCCCATATATGAATGCAAAATAACACCTGCTGGGAAAGGCCCCGTGGATCTGGTCATGAAAAATAGTAATAAAATTGAGTTGTTACCAGATTCATCAAGGTACAGACTGATGTAAGATCAAACAACCAAGTTACTTCACTCCTGATGCAGCCACCATTGGCAAGACAAGCTCCACATTCAATTAACAGAGATAATTTTGATGTGTCACATTTTTAAAAACAACAATTACAAAATATTAAAAACCTTTCTTTCTCAACGTAAATTCTTTCAAAGTCTATCACAAAGAAGCCAGAAACTTTATTTGATCAAATCCCAAGGTTCATCGTGTGCAGCCTTACCATCATGAGATCAAGTTATAAATTCAACAATGGATGAATAAACTAAATAAGCAGGTAGCACTACTGACAGATTAGATTTATGTTCATCCATAATTTTACAGTTAACAATCAGATAATCTGAATCGTCATCAATTGTACTACCTGAATAGAACTTCTGCACATAATTAAGCATCCAGCATAAACAGTTAGTCTCTGATCAAACAGATCAGCTCAGTACCATGGACTGACATCAAGCACACATGCACACACCAGCTTCTCCTTGTCTCTTGGAACAAGAAGTTTGGATGCTTCAAGCAAATTGTGTTGATAAAAAGAAAACCAACATAATCCAAAAGTATCAATGTGAAAAAACTGTGAGAAAAATAGGACAGCAAAAGACGATAACGCAAAAATAACATGGCTAAATAGTGGATGCTAGCTAACCTTATTCATATGTTGGAAAATATGTCATTTTGCATAGGCATAGTTCACTAAGACCTCTTCAATGAAACATTTAACATTTGAAAGAAAATAAGTGCTTTGAAATACATTGACCAGCCGTATTGTCATGCACTTAGTTGGAATTGCCTAAGTCGTAAGACACCCTTACGACAGTGTCACGGACTTAGGTGAAATTGCCTAAGTCGTGAGACACCCTTGCACCAATGTCACGGACTTAATTGAGATTGTCTAAGTCGTGAGGCACCATTGCGTCAATATCACAGACTTAGCTAGGATTGCCTAAGTCATGAGGCACCCTTGCGTTATCCATCCACAAAAGGTCAGCCTAGTTGCAACCTTGGTCAGGTCTCGAAGGACCTTCAAAAGAGCAAATTGATTAGTTCGAGAGAGAGCGACAGATAAGTCCCGACGTCTCACGAAAAGGATAGTTTTATAAGCAATTCAACAAACACTCGATGTGTAAGAGAGAAAAGAGAGAAAGGAGAATACAATGAATTCATAATGCAAATAAACAATCGTAAGTCCGCAAACGACTGGTCACCGGGTGTTGGGTGTGATGGGAAGTTCCCGTAGGCTTAACGTACGAACTTATGAAATCCAATTAACGCCCAACACTACCCCAAACCCCTATCCAGCCTGATATCACCTAGGAGGGTTCCAGGGTGCTGAAATGGCTGACGTTTTGCACTACACTGCAACCCACAGAAGACAAACCGTGTAACGCAAAAACGGGGCCTTTTGCCCATTCTGGTAAGTGATCGCTCCACAACGTTACGATCTATTCCTGCTCACAGTATTCAAGCAAAAACACACAAGACCAAGGCAAAACACGTTGCCAAGCATATGTACAAGCAAATAAAAGCGATGAACGATTTGTTAGCGAAGACCACGTTGCGAGTGTGCGATAACCATTCGTGAAATTCTCCCCCACTTAAACTGTCAACGCCTTCGTCGACGCTTCTTGGTAGGCTTTAATGATTGCTCCTTCGTGTCGCAGGGTGTCTTCAGGCTCCAAACTGGCTTTTGTTCAAGGAAGCTTTCCCCATTTCACCAAGTACTTGATTTGCTCTGCTCCGTGGGTTAGCTTTGTCTTGCGATCTGCTAAAATAGTTTCAACTCGCTTTTCATAAGAGGCTCTGGTGGGGGTAACCGAGTTGGAACACTTCGGGATGCATCTTGTGGGTCTAAGTGGTAGGTTTTCAAATTGCTTGCGTGGAAGACATTGTGAATTTTGAGTCACGTCGATAGCTGTAACTTGTAGGAGACATTACCTACTCTACTGATAATTGGGAAAGGTCCTTTGTACTTGCGCACCAACCCCTTGTGCACTTTATGCCTCAAGAACTAGAGTGAGACCGGTTGGAGCTTCACCAACACTAAGTCTGCCCACGTCATCTTTTTGGCCGCCTTCTCCAAGTAAGCCCGTGCAATATCTGCGTTTTGGTGTCATTACTTTCCTAAGTGATATGCTAACGAACTACTCTTGGTATAATCAATTACCAAGGTGTGAGGAGTCGACGATTGCTATCCCGTAATAATCTCGAAGGGGCTCTTGTTGAATGTAGAGTTTCACTATAAGTTGTAGGAGAATTGGGCTATATTCAACTGCTTCATCCAATCCTGTTGGTTGACACTCACGTAGTGTCGAAGGTATTACTCAAGAAGTGAATTTGTTCTTTTGGTTTGGTTATCCATCTAGGGGTGGAGGATTGTGGAGAAGTATAACATAGATCCCAGCAATTTGAACAACTCATAATCCAGATTCGTTACAAGAACTATGTGTCTCGATCACTAATAAGATTGAGCGGGACTCCTAAATACTTCACATTCTTCATTATCAACTTGGCCGCCTCCTCTGCTAAGTAGTGTAGGGGTGCAGCAAAGAATGTTGCATACTTTGAAAACCGATCCACCACCATAAACATCGATCTGAGTCCCTCCTATTGTAGATAAGCTTGATGTGAAGTCCAAGAAAATGCTCTCCCACGGCCTTTCTGGTATGGGCAACATATCCAAAAATCTCACCAGCTTCCACTGTTTTACCTCGTTGCCAAGTAAGGCATGTTCGAACAAATTCCTCCACATCAGTCCTCATCTTCGGCTAATAGAAGGCCCTCTCCACGGAAGTGAACATCTAATGAATACCCGAATGTCAGCCCAAAGGGAATCCTTAAATTGTCCGCTCGAGGAATATAAACTTTATTCTCTTTGGTGTAGATAAGTCCCTCCTGGACCCAAAAACATCGTGTCTTGCCCTCTTTGATTAGTTGGATTAGGGTTACTGCTTGGGGATCACTGTACAATCCATCTCTAATCCTTAAAAGGAAGTTCGCGTGCAACTGACTTACTTCGCCTTCGCCTTCCAAATGCATGGCATTCACTAGCTCCACTTTCCTACTCAATGCATCGATCATCACATTTGCTCTTTCGGGCTTATACTCCATTACTATATCAAACTCAGCCAGGAAATTCTACCTCTGTGCTTGCTTTGGGGAGAGTTTCTTTTGAGTTTGGAAGTAACTCAATGCGATGTCGTTCATCCTTAGCACAAATCGCGTTCTGAGAAGGTAATGCCGCCAAACTCGTAGACATTGGACCATTGTTGTCATCTCTTTGTGCACTGGATACCGCCACTCGGTCTCGTTGAGCTTGCAGCTCTCGTAGGCCACCGGGTGACCCTTCTGCATAAGTACTCCCCCAATAACAATGTCTGAAGCATATGTATGGACTTTGAAAGGCTTCTCATAGTCTAGCAATTTGAGTAACAACTCTTCCAACACAACAACCTTTAGGTCTTAAAATGCCACTTCGCATTTGTTTGACCATCGCCAAAGCTGCTCATTCAGCAACTCTGTCAGTAGAGCTGCACGCTTCAAGCACCTAGCTATGAAGCGTCGATAATCGTTAATGAAACCAAGGAAGGATCTCAACTCCAATACCTTCTTTGGGGTTCGCCAATCCACCACAACTTGCACCTTTGATTCATCCATCCAAATAGAACCTTCGATGCCCCAAGAACAAAATCTTCGTCTGAGCAAAGTAGCACTTCTTTCTTTTCATGAACAAAGTGTTCTCCCTGAGAATCTTGAAAATTATTCGAAGGTGCTCGACATGCTCTTCGAGTGTTTAGCTATAAATGACGATATCGTCCAAGTAGACGACCACAAACTTGTCCAGAGACTCCTTAAATAGTTGGTTTATGAGAGTGCAGAATGTGACTGGAGCATTAGTTAAAACGAAAGGCATCATCAAGAACTCAAACGCTTTATACATGGTCACACAAGTAGTCTTCGCTTCATTGCCTTCAGCAATGCGCACCTGCCAATAACCCGACCAAAGGTCGAGTTTAGAGAAATATTTTGCTTTGCTTAGTTGGCCAAACAAGTCCGCTATGAGTGGGATGGGCTACTTGTTCTTCACCGTCACCTTGTTTAAGGCTCGATAGTCAACACATAATTGGAGGCTCTCATCTTGTTTCTTTTGAAAGAGGATTGAAGCTCCGAATTGGTACTTTGGAACTGCGGATGGCACCACCGCTTAGCAGTTCATCTAATTGGTTCCTGAACTCTGCCAACTTTGGAGGGGCCATACAGTATGGTAGTCTCGCTGGAGGCTTCACTCCCGACTCCAGCTCGATATGATGATCCACGCCTTTGCATGATAAAGTTTTCGACAACTCGGATGACTGACGTCTGTGACCTCCTTCAAAACATTCGGCACCAGAGTAGGTTCATGGATGGCCTCAATGTCAACTGGCTTCAGCTTTACAACAGCCATGAAAGTTAATTCACCTTATTGTACCCCCTTCTTTAGTTGTAATGCCGAAAATTATTATGGGTCCTTAGTTCCTCCTCGAGAAACTGAAACAGCGCAGGGGTCGACGCCTCCCATTAGGTATAGGGAATTTAGGAACGAAATTAGCACCAACTTCGCCATGCGTATGAACTCCATTCCGAGAATCATTTGGAAGTCGTCCAGTGGCACTGTCATCATGTTTGTGCTACAGCTCCACATCTCGATCTTGATTGGGACCCCCTTTGCCAGCCCAAAGATCCACTTAGCCTCCGAGTTCACAGCCTTCATACGACTAAGACTCTTCTCTAGGTCTAGCCCAAGTCGCCTTGTCTCTCGGTCGATAATGAAATTGCTGGTAGCGCCCGTGTCCACCATCACACAAGTTGGACCATTTAGCTTGATGTCCACATACATCGGCTTATTGCTCCCGGCTTTTTGTGGCATCATCTTTATGTTCACCCTCACTTGACCCTGCAACGCATTCAATAAACGCATTGCTCCAATCCGGGGTCCTTGCGACTCCTTATCATTGCTACTAGATTTCAAACTACTTGAACTAAGGGCGACGACCTTGCCCTTGTCCAATCTGGAGGGGTAGATTGATGTTGTTAAGGCATTAAGTGCTTTCTTTTATGGGCAGGCACTACCTCACTATGTGTAGTCCTTCACATAAGAAGCATCCATCAGGTTTTGGGGCCTTGCCTTTTGAGCTTGGCCCTTTGTGGAAACTCATTTTCTTTAGCTCGCTTTCGGATTCCTTCCCTTGGGAATATTTGGATGGACAATTTCTCAAAGATTGTTTCTTCTTCCCCAAGTCCTCCAAGGAAACAAAGTCAGTGAGCATTTTCGCGGCTGCGATTGCCCCGATCATATCGGTGACCTTCATTTGATGTAGTTCCTAATGTACCCACAGCCACAGCTTCAAGCTATCGAGGAAGCTAAACAGCTTGTCCTTCTCGAACATATCATATATGTCCATCATCAATGTAGAAAATTACTTTACGCAGTCCCGAATGGAAGTACTTTGGTGGAGTTGTCTCAACTTCCTTCTTGCGACGAACTCCATGTTCTCAGATAGGAACTGAGTTCTCAACTCTCGTTTCAAGTCCTCCCACGTGTCCACTCGACATCGATCTTGTTGGATTTCTTCGCAACGTGTTTGCCACTCGACAACGAGCTCATTTGCATCCCTAGCACCCTCGTAGCAATGCGGCTCAGGTGCCCTCGAGGTGCCGAAGCAACGAAGGTGTTGCTTACTCTCGTATTAAGAGCCCTTGTGAGCAATGTAGCCCTGGACGTAAGTTATGCCACGACTTTATATAGATGTTGCACGGAATCTTTAGTGTCTTTCGTCAATAGATCGATTAGAGACTCGACCTTGTCGATCCGAGATTTTGCTTCCTCTTGCGAGTTCTTTATCTCAAGAAGCTTTCGTTACCTTAGTAGAGTTCCTCCAAACTCGCTTCAAGAACGTCAAGGCATGTTTCTGCAGTTGTAAGTCTCTCCTTATGGCTTCTTTTCCCGGTTAGTGCTCCCGATTGCGCTTCTTCCGCTCGCAGAGAATAGCCAATTTCTTGCTCATCTTATTTGATGTTACACTCCTCTTGAGCAACTCCAATAGCTTGAGAGAGAATTTGCACTTAAAGCTTGCCTACGGCTGCTTAGGGCAATGGTTTGGCTTGCCCCATCTTGCTCGATTCGCCACAATGCTTTGTCATGGCGAGATTGCGAAACTTTTCGTTTTTTTGCTCAACTTACTTGCCCGCTTTAAGACCACAATGTCACGGACTTAGCTGGAATTGCTTAAGTCGTGAGGCACCATTACCACAGTTTCACGGACTCAGCTGGAATTGCCTAAGTTGTGAGACACCCTTGGCTAATGTCATAAAAGTAGCAGAGATTGCTTAAGTAAAGAGACACCCTTGCGTGAATGTCACAGACTTAGCTAGGATGGACTAAGTCATCAGGCACCATTGCGTTATTCGTCCGCAAAGGGTCAGCCTAGTTGTAACCTAGGTCAGGTCTCGAAGGACTTGCAGAAGAGCAAATTGATTAGTTCGTAAGTGAGCGACAAATAAGTCTCAATGTCTCGCGAAGAGGGCAGCTTTACAAGTAATTCAGCAAACACTCGATGTGCAAGACAGAAAAAGAGAAAGGAGAAAACAAGGACATTAAAAGGCAAACAAACAATCGCAAGTTCGTAAACGACTGCTCACACGGTGTCGGGTGCGATGGCAAGTTCCCGTAGGCTTAACGTGCAAATTGTGAAATCCAATCAACGCTAAACCCCTATCCAGCCTGGTGCCACCTGGGGGGATTCCAAGGTGCTGAGATGGCTAACGTTTTGCACTGCACCGTAGTCTGCATAAAACAAGTCATGGCACACGAAAACGAGGTCATTTTGTGGTAGTTTTGCCCATTCTAGTGAGCAGTCACTTCGCAACGCAACGATCTATTCCTGTTCACAGTTTTTAAGCAAAAACACACAAAACCAAGGCAAAGCACACTGCCAAGCATATGTACAAGCAAACAAAAGCAACGAACAATCTATTGACGAAGATGTTGCAGGTGTGATATGATCGTTCATGAACAAGATGTTAGGAGTAATGTTACTTTTACTAAATTACAAGTTTAACATTCAAAAGAAAATAGAGAATCAAACACTTTTAACTACCCATGTGTTCCAGTAGTCGGTAGGGTATCTTCTTATGATCAACATTAAAGAAATACAACACATTGCTAAAGAATATAAAATGTGTTTCAGTAATGTTTTTTACAAAGAACAGTCGATGCTCTCTTGTAACTACTGTAAGATATCAAACATGATACTAAAGCATTTAAAACTAGAGAATGCAGTGGATGCTCTCTTATATACTGAAGATATGAAACAAAATACTAAAGCATTTAAAGTTAGAGAATGCAATAAGCACATTATCAACTCACAAGAAAAAGTGAGTCACATCTAACATGTAGTGGTTTTTACAAAAGTCATCAACAAATGAAAGGAAAGCTTACATCTGTTGTAGCTCCCAGATATTAACAATCACAAGCACTTATCCTTAGTTGAAATCAGGTTTATGAAATAGGTATGCCACTGGCTTTTATGTTTGCAAAGGTCCTACAACAGGTCCTGCAGTAAATGCTTAGCTTCTTTGTCTTAAAAACCAAGCCATTCTTCCTAGTTGATTAAGAATAACACACAAAGTACAAAGTTCTAAGCAAGGTTTGCCGTACCGGTCTGTATCAGCATACCGAGCTCAGCTCGATATGGTATGGTATGCCGGTACCGAGCAGTATGCACAGACATACCACTCGGTACGTGTGTGTGTGTGTGTGTATATATATATATATATATATAGTTAAAAAAAAAAAAAAGGGGCAACGTCGCCTCGTTCCTTCACCCCGCGCGGGGAGAAGAAATCGCCCGCAGGCGACAGATCGGGAGAGCAGCGCTGGACTCTAGGTTCTCCCTTTTCTTCTCCCTCTTTTTCTTTCTCCCTCCTTGATTGATATCGCTCAAAATCAATCGCCGACGGTCGAAATCGATCGTTACCGCCCGACGGCGGCCGGCGACCATTGAAATCGACCATTACCAGTCAATTTTGGGTGGTAACAGTAGTGATTAAAAAAGCGCTAGGCGCCAGGGTCCCAAAACGCCCGAGGCGCCAGGCGCTTGCCCGTGCGAAGCGAGGCGCCAAAATATTTTAAAATATATAATATAATTAATAAATATAATTATTTAAATAAAAATGTAATATTTAATAATTAGTTATAATAATTAGTCAACTTAACAGTATACTGTTAATTGTTAACAGTATACTGTTAACAGTAGAATCGAGATGAGCTGACCTGACCGTGAGAGGAGTAGCAGCGACAGCGGCAAGCGGCAGCAATGACGACGGCGAGCGGCAGCGAACGACGATGAAGAGAAACGACAGTAGAGATGGTGTCGGCGACGTAATCCAAGCGACTAAAGCAAGCTCTCGGGCACTCGGGCGAGAGCAGTGACGACGGCGAAGACAGCAGCAGCGAGGCAGCAGCGGCAGCGCAGCAAATACGGCAGCGGCGATCGGGATTAGGGTTGAGTTAACAACAAATATATAGCTGCGTTAGTTGGTTCGATTGAACCAACTAACGCGACAGACCGAACCAGAGCTAAAAGCCTGGTTCGGTCGATTGGATTAAACCGGGCGCTCGCCCGAATCGCCCATCGCCTGGGCTCGGGCGAGCGCCCAGGCGGCGCCTTTTTGAAGCGCGCCGCCTTGTCACGGGCTTAGCTGAATTTGCCTAAGCCATGCGGCACCCTTGCGGCACTCCCGAAGACTTAGCTGAAATTGCCTAAGTCGTGAAGCAACCTTGCCCACTGTTCTGGACTTAGCTGGGATTGCCTAAGTCATGAAACGCCCAAAGCGTTATCTATCCGCACAGGGTCAGCCCTCTTACAACCTCTTAAGGTCCCGTAGGACCTGCAAAGAAGAAGTTGATTAGCTTAGAAGCGAGCGACGGACACATCCCGGCGTCTCGCAAAGCGGAAAGCTATACAAGCAATTTGTCGAACACCTTGAGTGCAGCTGAGAAAAGAGAGAAAGAGAGCGAAATAGGACTTTGGTGGGTTGTAGGAACGGTCGCAAGTCCGCAAACGATGGTTCCCAAGGTATCAGACGCAAGATGAGTTCAATTGCTGATGAATGCCTACGCCCGACATATACCCGGAGCCCCATCTAGCCCGGTGCCACCCGGGGGTTCCAAGGTGCTGAAATGGCTGACATTTTGCACCGCTCAGAAAGGTTGCCGTGGCACACGAAAAAGACCCAAAAACAGGGCTGTTTTGGGCTGTTTTGGCTCTGTGTAGCGAACGACCGTTCTGCAGCCTTCTACACTACTTTCGCTCACATTTCTTAGGTAAAAACGCATAAACTCAAGGCAAAACAAGTTGTCAAACATATGTACAAACAAGAAAAAGCAACGAACGGTTCACGAAGCGAAGATGTTGTGGTTGAGCGACGTCCGTTTGTGACAGCCTGGGTGACGATTGAGGCGCTCGGGCCTCGCCTCACCTCGCCCGGGCGCTTAGGCGAGCGCCCGAGCGCTTATTTAATTCACTGGGTAACAGGGCGAAAACAACCCTAATCGACGGTTCCACCCGGTAGTGGCCGGTTCGCTTACTGATTAGCAGGCGGACCAGTACGTACCACCCGTATCGGACGGTACGATTCGAAATCGCGACCTTGGTTTTAAGTTCTCTTGAGCCGGGATGGTTACCAGTGACAACAAATTGAAGCACTTAATGCTTTGACATCCTTATGACCACCTAGAAATTATGACAAAAAATTTTGAAAGTTACGGATATTCTCATGTTGTAAAACTATAAGAGTAGTCATGTGGAAAAATATAAAAGAAGCAAACAAGAACATTATAGGTTTTTTTTTTCTTGGACCAACTTCTTGATATTTTCATGTTCAGACAAGCAACTTATTACACTTATTTTCAAAAAACACAAAAACTTAAAATCAGTTTCTTAATTGCCGAGTACTAAATTAAAGCCTTACGACATGATTTCTAGAAGATCCCCAAAAGCACGCACGCAATGGACAGAAACGGGTTTCTCTAAGACTTTGGCGAGTTCAAGTTGCAGTCGGAAAACATCCACCTAAAAAAAACAAAGTTCAACGACAGTTGCATTGAAAGGACAACAAAGGGGTCACTCTAGAGTCAGGAATTGGAAGTAACTAGATGAAACAAGACAACAAAATGTCACATATAAGCATTAAAATCAAATTGGTCTATTAAAAGTTAAAGCAGGCTTCACCTGCTCTCTGAAATCAATATTCTTGGCATGGGCACCTTTATCTAGACCAATCTGCATATGTCCAAGCACAAGTTCATATTAGATACATGTACAAGACAAAACCATTCAACCAAAAGGACGATGCATTTCCCTTCACTTCTCTTTTCTTTTCTTTTTTTTTCTGAGGGTCAAGAAGAGGGGAAGAAACGACAATGTTTCACTGAACCTGAGTTTTACCATTCAAGAAAATTGGAAACTCTAACCCATGTGGATGTCAAATGTACAATGCTCCCAACCCTACAGGTTTCAGAGGTTAAAACTATGCAACATCACCTAGCATGCCAAGGCTTGTTTTCATGATCCAAAATCATGACAACATATTACTATCAAACAAACTTTATTTTGAGCAAATGTATTATGTATGTAAGAGATGGGAATAAGCATACTCAATCATGAAACATCCTATATCATCCAAAAGAATCAGCACAAATCATATATATATTAACATACACTACCAATAAATCTAGATTAGAGATCATTAAAAAGCAAATTAGAAGGCTTTGGATATCCATCTTTCTGTAATCTCAACAACAAATATACTAGAACTTATTCTGCTTTCTGGACCTTCTCCATTTTTTAAAATATACTACTACTATTACATCCAACTGGCATGTCGATCTTGAAGGACCATCAATGAAGATAGGATTATTCAAAGACAACCAAGTTTGTACGTTAGCCCTTGTCTGTACCTAATCCAACATTCCACTTGTAATGATTCAATTTTTGTTATACGGCTCATGCCATAGATGTGCCTCTGACACAAATCAACTCAGCATGAACTCTGCTGCAAATCAACAAAATAGTACCCATGACTGCATAATAGTACCCATGTCAATACAGTATGCTATGGCTGGCACAAAACAAGATTCAAATCTATGACAGCTTATTTTCAAATAAAAGAAGTAATCAAAATAAATTCTGATAAACAACACTTTCCCTTTACATTTTTATCTTTTCACATTATTACAAGGAGGCCAGTTCGAAGTGCTTCTGTTCAATGAACATGCAGTCCTCGTGGATGAAACTAAAACACAGATTGGGTCCAAGTCAGTAACAATCATTGGCTACTTTAAGACCTTAGTTAATATATGTCATGTTCATCATTCATCAATATGGAAATGAAGGATATTTGAAAAGAAATAACTTACCAAGAAAGAACTAGACTAACATAATCTAGATAAAAACGAATCTTAATAATCAATAGACATCTAAATCATGGACACTATAAGAAGAAAGAGGGAAGAAGTGAACGCAACCTCTCCAACCGCAGCCGCCGGTGTCTCAGCTAGGAATTCCCTCAACGCTTTGAACCAGTTTGGGGATCGCTCGTTAACGTACCTGCTTGACACACAAACTTGAAATCGGCCATCCGAGACCAGTTCGAGAATACAGGCAGGGGAACGGACAGTTCTCACCAGGGATGAAGACCAAAGCACGGAATTATGCTAGGGTACTCGTCCCCCATCTGCTTGACGATATGCCAATCCATCTAAAAAGTAGAGGAGAAAAGAAAGAAAGAAGGTAAAAGGATCGATCAATAAAGAAGCGGAAGATTCCCAACCTCGGAGACGCCATTGACGACAAAGCGTTGGACGCCGGAGTCGAGGGCGGTGCGGATGAGTTGGGGCGCGACGGAGGCAATCCTCCGATCTTGGAGGTGGCAGTGGGCATCGAAGATCTTGACCACTGCCGCCTGGCGAGCGACGCCGACGCCGCTCATTCTCTTGCCGATCGACGAGTCAACGGTACCTCGACCAAGCGTTCGGACTCACGAGTCTTGAGGGGAGTGTAACGGAGAGGCGAAGAGGAAGAAAGGCCCATAAGCTATCTAACGAGTGGACAAATCCATCCAAATTCTACGGGCTGTTTCAAGCAGGCCCATTAGATGTAGGCCGTCCAATTGAGCTGGAAGTCAACCCAACCCTTGACCAAACTTGAACTAGTTGAGATCGTCGTTTACTAGTGGCGGTGTAGGTGGCGCAGAAGCCCTCCGAAGGAAGCTTTTTAGAGAGAGGGAGTTCATCAAGTAGGAGAAGCCAACAAGGCTGCAGGTCTTGCATCATTGAAACTGTTGTACTAGGCGACTGAGTATATATCAGAAAATTCACGTGTACACTGGATGACTCGCTTCGTCACTGCACAGTAGCAGGTCATGGGGACTCCCATCTCAAAAGAGAGATGGATGTATACGCTGTGTGGTATCTCCAGGTTGGATTCGTGGACTCCTCGGTCGGCAAGCCAAATTAGATCTTAAGCTACTGCTGTGGTCTGTCCCGCTTACGGAACCCATGGAGGGAGAAGGGGAGAAGCGGCCAAATGTTAAGCAGGAGCATGCATACCGATACAGACGCTGAAGTGAACGGTAAGGCCAGCTGCAGCCACTGCTTTTATCACCGGCGTTGGGGACTGTGCTCGTCAACTTCTCTCAGGAGAATCCATGATCCAAGGGGGGAGGTGAGAGAGAGAGAGAGAGAGAGAGAGAGAGAGAAGAACCAGAAGACGACGGTGGAACCAACCGCATCGAGGGAACCATTCATTAAGCTTCGAGGATGTAGCTTGTGAGACCTTCGTTGCAGATGTAGAAATCCTACAGCTCGTCCCTTAGGATCGGGTTTCATGAGCATCTCCAATTTTAGATCGTCCGCTGCTGCTGCTGGATCCAAAGCAAAAAACACCAAGTTGCACCCTGACAAGAGAACAACATGATGGACTCGCAGCAGTCTTGATTTGTCCATCTCTGCAGAACCCAATAAGAATTTAGCAATTCTATGTATTCGTAGATCTGGTTTTAAATAAAAGCTGCCAGTCCGGTAAAGACGATGATAAATACTGTTCACAAAAGGACAACTACAACTTTGCTCGGAATTGGTACGCAAATATAACTACAAGACAAACCCTTAATCATGTCGATACATATCACTCTGCACACCGAGGAGATGCTTTGCAGGCAGTCTTTGGAACGTAATGGGCGAAAGAAAAATATCCTTCGCGAACATCCTTAACATTATGTGTTGCCCGTTTCACATACTCTTGTTCTTGGCATACTCATTCTCTTCTTGATATGTATTCTTAGACCGAACGCTCGTTCTGTACCATAATAGCTCCCATCGGACAATCATCAACGATTCCATCAACATGTACACTACGGTTTGTGGGTTTTCATCTCCCTGTCTCTGTGCATGCATGCGTATATGTAGCCAACTATGATTTCTTTATTATTTGGTAGATGATCTTGTTTACTGTTATTTATCTCCTCCCACCAAAGCAGTAATGTTCCTTATAGTGTTCGAACCGGTAACGACGTCTTTAGCAAAGCAATACATCAAAGAATTATCTCTTTAGTTTATGTTATTTCTCTTTCCATGTTGATTGAAGAGATGCTTCTCCTTCTCTGAGGAGGTAAGCATCACTTTTAATTGCTCAAAATATATAATGCATAATTCTCAGCGTACTAATTAATACTTGTCTACATATTTGTCTATTTCTAACTCCTCTCTCTCACTTCCCTGCTTTGCTCTCTGTCCGACTCGCTCTCTGCATCCTCAGAGGGAGGAGAAGGGTGTATGGAGAAGCTGAAGTCTTCCTTGAAGTCACTCCAAGGAGCCATCACCAACATAAAGCCCAGGCCAACATGCATCCAAGAACCAACAACCCAGTCCTTTAGAGAAGTAGGCATCCACTCCAGCTTCTGTCGCGTGTATTGTGAATCTGCAGCCGCCTCAGCTTCCTCCTCTGATCATCCCAAGCTCAATCATCAGCCACCTATCGTCCTTCAACCCGACGAGGAAAACGTCTGTAGCGACGCCCCAACCATGTCCTCCTCCTCTTCCTCCACCTCCCCCACTCGAAGCACCAGAGAGAACGACGACGTGGATAACCTCCCGTTGGGGCCGATAAACTCCAAGAGGTTCTTCTTCTCCCCGCGAACCACCAACCGCATAATGGAGGAGGCCAAGCCGGGGACAGGTGTTCGACAGTTGGCGGACACGAAGAGCCGAAACGCTTCCTTCCGCGACGGAAGCATGACGGTGACGATGGACTCGCAGGACCCCTACTGCGACTTCAGGGCGTCGATGGAGGAGATGGTGGCGGCGCACGAGCTGTGGGACTGGCGTTGCCTTCAGGAACTGTTACATTGCTACCTGAGGTTGAACGAGGAGAAGCAGCACAAGGTCATCGTGCTGGCGTTCATGGATCTGCTAATGCAACCCATGTCATGAACCAAGGAAGGCCACCCTTCTGCTCCTCGCCGTCGTACTTGCTACCCGGGTAAGATGTAAAGCTACCAATCAATATGGTAAGATGTGACTATCATCAATCACTCCTCTGTGGTTTTCATTTTCTTGGTGGAAGGGTTTTTGCTTCAGGTGACTGCACTCAGAGGAGATAGGTGGTGGATAGGTTTCTAGTTAGTAGTTGGTAAGCTGCATCTCCTTTCTGCTGGCTTAAGAAAGCTTGCTTCTTTGTATAGTTCTTTACCTATATAAAATGTCATCTACCTCGCCATGGCTTGCTTGCTCCGTAAGTTCCATCAATTAGTCTCGGGTGGACGCCAGCAAACAGCTTCGGGATGAAGGTGGTCCAGCGGGAGTGATGAGGGGAGTCCGGAAGCCTGCTGTACTTGAAGCTCGACCCCATTGATTTCACGCTTCCGGCATGCATGGAATTTTCCTATTGCCCAAAACGCCATTGTGTTGTTCTTGTGTGCTTCGCTTGGTATTGCAGGCGACGGGGGGAAGGGAAGCATCACGCAGTCCTACACTATCGTATCGTATATAGAGTTTTGTAACGTCCACAGCACTTGTGTAATGGACAAATGTCAACATAAAGACTCTTTTACTTGTGTCATGATCCACATAAATTTAATTCATTTATAGCTTGGATTTGTAACAGTTTAGATTTACAATGCTGCCCCTTGGGAGCAATCTGTGGACTTCTAAGCACACCATCCATTCACTATGCTTCATCCTTAATCATCTTCGGAGGTTTTAGCACACCTCGGGGCATTGAATTTGATAAGCATTAAATTTTAGTAGAATATCTTATTATCTGTGGTGCTTGGAATTGCATTTAATTCAATTGTATACATCTAATATCTTGAAGGATAGTTAATGATTTTAGTCGTTGTTTTTTATTATGTATATTTGTAATTTAATAATTTTACGATGAAACACCATCCACCTCGACTATTTTATATCGATATCACAACATATGTTTGTCACCTCTTATGATCGTTTCTATCTATTCATGTTATCTAGTAAGGTAAAATGCAATGTAATATTTTAAAAGATTAAATATGTATCACCCTTATAGTTTATTTACATCTAAAATAATCCTTATATTTTAAAAACCGTAGAATATAAGTCTACTCTTGTTAAGTCTAAATTAACAAACATTAGAGTCTACCTATGTGACATGTTAACTAATAATAAATTATTAATAAAATAATATATATAATTTAAGTTAAAAAAAATCTATTTTAGTTATGGACCATTTAAGTTATTATTATTTTGCTCATATCTAAAATAATATTTATATTTTAAAAAATATATAGCATATAAACCCTTCGTTTCAAGTCTAAGTTAACAAGCGTTAGAGTCTGCTTACATGGTATATCGACTCATGATAAACTATTAATATAGTAATACATATAATTTAAATTAAAAAATTAAGACCACTATCAATTGTGATAGGAGGTCTCGTCATGGAAGTCACGATCAATAGCAGCATCGAGTTGTTGCTACTAACAAGGAATTATATGCATGTAGCCTCTCTTGCACTAATGACGAGCTTATAAGCTTTCGATCCTTTTTAAAAGGGGATGTGCTTTGACTAGTCTGATACTAGGCAAACAATTGTCTATTAGTCCTTTCTCCTCCTACGCGTTTCATCACCCGGGCGATCAAAGAATAAACATCGTTTTATTCTCCTCACGATCATCGAAAATTATTTTCCCCACAAAGCCTCGTCGAGGTTTTTTTCCCCCCACGAGTGACGGATTAGGATCATTAAGGGAGAGTAGTGTCAGATCTCCAAGTTCTCTCTTTCTTCTCTTTCCACTGATACCGCTCAACAGCAAGTGATGACAATTAAAATTGTACATTCGTGACTGATTTCGGGAGGTAACAGATGGTCCACATATCGATCTATTGACAGACCAGTACATATTGCATGATATAAGCAGTACCTATTGGTATTGTAAACCTTATTTTTAAGACTAATTATGTATTATTCTCTTTAATCAGTTATATTTAATATTATAATCCTTATATCATTTACTCTATCTTTATCGATCAAAATATAATAAGTATTATCATATGTGAAAAATGATGCTAAAATCAGGTTAAAATTTAAGAGAGAGAGGGATTTTATTTGAAAATTAAGTGAGACAATGCTATTCAATTACTCTATATTTTCTTTTTGTATTTTTGAAAGTTTATTGGAAAACAAAATAAGATATCTCTTTTATGATCCTACCTTTTCAAGCTAGATAAAGAAAATACGTTTATAGAAATAACCAAAGAAAACGATATTATAAAATTATCTTTTTAAATATGTTTTTATAGATGAAAAAATATGATATTTTCATGGATAACGTAAGAAGTCATAAAGTTCGAGATACTAAATGTAACTATTATAAGGATAATATGTCATTACTATTATTTTTATTATTAATAATTCTCTTATTATTTATAAAATTAATAATAATAATTTTTATTATTTATCATCTAAAAAGAAGATATTTATATTTATTTATAAAAAATATTAAAATAAAAAAATATAAATGGTCATAAAGGGATTACAAATGATAAATCCGTTGGAGCAATGATCCCTAATTATAGCTTAAGAAAACAATCGCCTTTACATATAAGCTGAAGAATGACAATTGAGAAGGCGATCTCCTGCCCTGAAAAAGCCTTTCGAAAACTCCTACCGGCGCAAAACACAAACCCTTTAGGTTCTCGTCATCTCTGCCCCCGGCGATGGACGAGCTCTCGGGGAGCCACTCGATCTCAGGGCCGAATGGCCGGGCCGCGGCGCCTCCGGCGGCGGAGGGTGTGGGGCTTCGCATTGGTCACAGGGTCCACGCCGTCGGCAATCCCCGGCGGATCGGAACGGTGAGGTACGTGGGAGCGGTCGAGGGGTACGCTGGAGAGTGGGTCGGCGTCGACTGGGACGACGGCGAAGGGAAGCACGACGGATCCCTCGGTGGGATCCGGTACTTCACGGCGAGAGGCGAGAGATCGGGGTCGTTCGTCCGCCCCAAGAACCTTAGCACCGGGATCTCGTTTTTGGAGGGGCTTCATTGCCGCTACCGAGGCAATTCGACCAAAGAAGAAGAGGGTAAGATCAACCGAGATTTTTTGTGAAGGCAACTCCTCGGTTCATGTAATATTTGGTTAAAAGACTAAGGTAACTCTTCGGTTTGATATCATAATCATTATGAAGGAAAGAGAACACAAATAGGGTTCGATCTATTGCTGTCCGGACAACAAGCTCCGAGGTGGTTGAATGGATAAAAAGATGAAACTAAGGGAAAACATGGTTGGATCATGGTGCTAATCAATAACAAATATATGATAAGTGATGCAATCAAGTGGGAATGTTAGGTTGTTAGCGCTTAATATGTGACGAGTGGTATATTCATGAGTCACTCAGACCGGGTGAAAGATTGGAGCATGCATCCCAGTATGGTCCATACATCCAATAATATTGAGGTGAGTTGAAATTGATTAAAACCTTTATACCTGGTGATGGTGAACCTTCATATATAGACCAATGCCCTGCCACTGAAACTTCATCTTGTTTGATTGGAGCTAAAAGTGTTTAAAGTTATATATTTAGAACACTAACAGGTTTAACAAGAATTGAATTGCGAAAAATATTGTAGGGAAGAGAAGTAAAGGAGAAAGAGCTTTCTGGCTCAAATGCTAGATTGACATATGAGCAATTGAGATGGCTTGCAAACATAAGAGGACACATCAGAATAGATTTTAGGGCGAGAAAAAAGAAAATTATCCACTTGTTAATTTGTTTTTGTTAAAGACAAGGAAGAATAACTATGTTTTATAGTTGGACTTACAATCAGGCAGTAAAAAAATAGGAGTAATATGGGATTTGAGATATTGAAGCAAGTAAGAAATCTGTAGTTGCTATAAATAGCTTATTTTAGTTATGTTATACATAGCATATGAAATACATATGACAAAAGAAAGTAGTTATTATTAGCTTATTTTCAATAAAGAATAAGCTTCCTTATTAGGATGATATTTTCAATCAAATTCAAGACATATGTCAATTATTATTTTATCATAATATTTAATCAAACCTAAAATTTGTCTCATTTCTTTTTTAGTTGGCTTCTTCATTCTTTCTTGGATTACTTAGATAATGAATCTAATTTTTTCAAAAGTTCCCAATTCACAGTATCATCTAATCCTTGTTGAGGCCTTTAGCACATATAATATTTAATATTTCTTCTCCTAAAACCAAATTTTAGTAATTAAATTCTATTACCAACTCTTTTTATCTTTATAACATAATTCTTAAATTTTTTTTCTATAATAATTCCTACCCAAGCATATGTTTAATTTTTCTTGTATACCTTATTTATAATTCCTATGTTTTTTCTTTTTCTTGACTAATTTATTTTCTTTCTTGAATCCTAGTCTTGACATGAATTTGGTGGGCTTATTTTAAAACCGATGATGTGGTTATGTTTATCATGATTTTGCAGATGAGATGTATGTTTTCTCAACCAGCCAAAAGCGTGTATCCATACAACTCCTTGGCAAAAATAAAATCCAGGAGAAGTTAAATCACTTTAAGGAGTTGCTTGGTGCATCTATATCTTATTTGGGAGTTAGCTCAGCTGAAACTTCTAATGAAATTAATGCTATAGTTCCAAGTAAGTTTGTTGCCCTTGACATTTTTGTATTTCATTTGTTCCTTCGTGTTGCAATTTTAGAAAAATGACTTTTTTTATTACTAAACATGAAATTATTTGGAATTTTTGGGCTTGGCATTCTTTGTTATGGTAAAATTTATCAGATTAGATATGGGAGTTGTACTTCCTTAGTTGGTATATGTACTTATATTTTCAGTAGGATCTGTGTCCAATAAATACCTGTAATAGTATACATGAATGTTATTGTAACTGTGGTTCCTCACTCAATGCAGTAATTGCAAGATTACTAACATGATTCCAATTTAGTTCTTACATAAATCCATTCTCTCTTTAGACTTTTGCTTGTAGTTGTCATTCAAAGTAATAAATATGGCAATTTAACAAGTAGTAGGGGTCCAAAGCCTTGCTTTGAAGGTTGACTAAATAAATGTGAGAGACATAAAATAATTATCATAATGTGAATAATGGAAAAAAAGAGGATTAAAGGTTGTTAGTCTTGAGAAATAATCCCCTAATAGTGATTATTATGTTTTCCATAACATAGTGTTAAAAATTTTGGGCCATAGTTGAAAAATCACGTTCAAAATGATTGCAACAAATGTTGAAGTTATGATCTTGCTAAATCGCATGATGATCTTCCATTTCTTCAGGTGTATTATTTAAATAGGATCCTGTTTAAGGATTTACACATAAAATATTACTGTTTCTGTGATTGCAATTTTATGTCATTATCAGTTTATCATAAGTGCATCAAAATATCCATAAGCTATCAGGTTCTGATTTACACATTGTTTTGAGAGGTATTACATGATAGACCAATCATCCTACTTATAAACTTTAGATAAAACTTTATATATAATGATTATGCGTATTCTATATGAAGATCTTAGCTGCAAATTTCTGTGTCTCTTTATATTACCTGCTTGTTCTAATTACTTCTAGATGCCAACTTCAGACTTCATCATGGCTTTTGAAATGAACTCGTGGTTCAGCCTGGAGATTTTAGCTAGTATTTTGTCCACCATTTTCATTGCTGGATGTTTTTCCTTCTTTAACAAATATATGTTCTTTTTCAGATCTTGAGGAACTTGATTTGACAGGAAATCTGCTTTCAAAATGGCAGGTAGTGTTTTTATTTTAATACCATATTTCAAGAATGCTTTTGTAGTACCCCTGACCTTGCTTCTTGATCTTGATGAAATGTTATTTTAGACTTAACTCTTGGTGCGAATTGTCTTGCAAGAATTTCTTGTTTGTGTAAATGTTATCATCTTATTATCTTATTCTTTCTTTTTTTTAAAAGTTGGTAGAATGTTTAAGACACATCAGTATTGTTGTGGAAAAATAACCTCATTATTACAAATCTTCAATGGTCAATCAGAGTCAATGAAATAACTTATAACTAGAGGAAGTGTCATGAATTTTTGTCTGTTATTGATGATTGCGAATGGGACTTTCTAGTTTCTAGACCAAAGTCTAGTTTTTTCTCCATATTATAAATAAGTATAATCGTTATATGCCTACTTGTGCTTGGTCCAAATTTTATTTTCTGGGCCCATGGTTCACTTTGTAACACTAAACTCACATGAGGTTTGTTTTCCTACTCAGAAATTTTTTCTTATCCATCAGGCACTGAAAAAGTAAATTATGACACATATATCATTGGTTTTTTGTTTTGTAGTGTAAGAACAGGCTCATTATAGAAGTGAGAAGTAACCAAAAAGAATTGAATTTGATATAGTGATACAAGATATTGCCTACATGGCACTAACATGCTACCTATGTTTGCACTAATGTAGTGCCTTAGAAATGCTGATGTGGCATAATAATCGAGGACATAGTTTCTACATGAGTCCCTTATTATTTCACATGGCAACTGCAAATGTGCCATATTAACATCACGTGGGCATCATATTTGGAGAAACACATGAATGACTCATACCTACCATTTCTCATGACATTTAATGTTACTGTTCTGTGATAAATGGAACCTCATCTGGGTTAAGTGTTACAAAATGAATCAAAGTTGGACAAACAAAAATCATGCTTAAGTACGTATTAATGTTCTTCATAATTGTAATTAGTCGATCTGTAAATATAGTCTGCTGGGTTTTGTTTAATAAAATGCCATTCTCCTTTTCTACAATACTTAGACCATTTCGGAGATTTAGATTTGTTTCTAGATTTCGGTATTATGCTACTTCTTTGTCATAAATTTGGTGGACATGCATGTCTTGTCACACACCAAAGTAGAAGCACATGTAAGGCTTATGTGTGTATCATCCAAGAAACTAAGGTGCCTAAAATGTGGTGGAAACTGGAAACCATATGCATATCTTGGTTTTTAGATGGATTACTCTTCTCATTGACTTGTCAGAAACCTACTTACCTTGCCATTTGGTGTCATGTTCTTGCTGTTACTTGAGTTTAGTAATGTGCCTGAAGCTCGTCTATATTATAATAATGAACCAAGAATCTCATGTCAAACCATGCCAACATGGTACTGGCATTTGGAACCACACATTGCACGAGAAGGAGCTGGAGCATATCAACAAGTAACTGCGATGGCACAATGCTTATCCTGATTGTCAAATACAATGTAGCTTATGTTGCAAAACTAAAATCCTTGCAACAAGCAATATAATGCCTTGCATATTGGACTTCATGACAGACTTATAAATTAAAATGCTTTGTACTTCTGCAGAAGCACTCCAAATATATATTTACAACAGAGCCACATATGATTTGTTCTATCATTATAATGCTTAAAATACATTTTGTTAAATGAATGTGTCTAAAATGTAAATGGTTTATCATAAGTTTTAAAAAGCGAAATTCAGTACAAGTTACAGATAAAAGTGAGTTCAAACTTCATATTAAGCTAAATTCTTTGCTTGATCATGTTGCAATGGATGATACTTAATGACTATTTATGAGTATAATCTTAAGCATGGATTGCCTGATACATCCCCTTCCAGTCTAAACCATCGTGGTATATGACATTTGTTACTGCTGCATTAAGATCCTATAAGGTAGATCTCAAATAGTTGGGACCTTTAGCTTGTTGTTATTGTTGCTCTTTCTACTGTTGAGAGTGGACATTGTTAGTGGGTCTGTTGTCTTGGAAATTAGACAAGTGAAGTTGATTTCTGGATCTTGATTTTGGTCATACAAATTTTTGCTATTACCATAAGCATATCTTGATTGGATGATAAATCAGACATGCAGAATTCTGTTCAAGGAAACGTAGGTTGCACTTTGGCTATTTATATATTTATAATCTGTTAATATCCTGTTAATTGTATGTATGATGCATTGTGAATGTCTTTGTTGCTATATAAATTTGTGGCTATAAAATGCAGAAAACATCAGTAGGTATTGAAGAATCATGTGAATTTGTTATGTTCCTTTTCTTGTGGGGTGTACCATTTGTTTCTCCGCTTATTTTTAACACAATATGAAGTGACAATATCATTGAATTATCTTTTTTTAAAAATAGTACAATTTTATGTGGTCAAGATTTATGACTATTGGCTATTGCCTGGTGGTTGGGAACTGCCTTTTCAATTAAAGGGATAAGCTCTTTCTTGTTTCAGGATATTGGTACCCTCTGTGAAGCTCTACCATCTCTAAAAATTCTAACCTTAACAAACAATCTTATGGATTGTGAAATTCCTAAGCTTCCGTCACTTGTGAGCATTCGTGTTCTGGTTCTCAATAATTGCGGCATAACATGGAATCAGGTGATACATATAGTCTACATCCATGTTTTTTTCCTTTTCTGGCCAACCTGGTTGGTGACCATTGATATTATTGGAAGCAGGTTGAGAAACTCAAAGAATCACTTCCTGCTATTGAAGAGCTTCATCTAATGGCAAATAATTTAAGCATGATAGGGGTAAGAACTTTTATCTTTTCTTTTTTGATAAATGATTATTCTTAGAATTTAATTATTTGTAACTTGAAAACACTTGTTCCAACGCTTATTTTGATTTGTGATATTTCTGCTATTCTATTTGTGATATCAAGAGCTTCATCCTGTTAATGCTTATTTTGAATTAAATTATTTGTGACAATGTAATAAAAAACTTCACATTGCTGGCTATTCTTTTAATTTCTTCATCAATGATCTACCAAGATGTAGCTGAAATATTAGTTAGAAGTCCTATATACCATTATGGCAGATTTTTATTCATAAAAGGGAATAGGGCTTGTAAGCAATAGTTGTCTGACAGGCGACATGTAATAGCAACATTTTCATATTCTTTTATATGTTTTCTGATTCCTTATTCTGTGTCCTCTGTACATAATTCAAACAATGTGTAGAAAGAAATAACCAAGATCTTATATTCTTAAACAGCCTGCATCTAGTTCTTATGCTCAAGGATTCGACTCATTGAGGATCTTAAATTTGGAAGAAAACTGTATCGAATCATGGGATGAAATATTGAAGCTTTCTTATTTAAGAAGGTAAGAACATAGATGGCAAATTTACATGTCAGTCATTGTTATAGTTTTGAGCAGTCATGAAAATAAATGCATGATTGTGCAATTTGTGGTTCCTATCTTTCTTGAAACTCCTTGGACTTATTTATGGTTATGATTGCAGTTTGGAACAGCTCCATTTGAACAGGAACAGATTGAAACATATATCCTACCCTCTCGATCATCAAAGGCCAGAGTTACCGAGTGATTGTGACATGCAAGACTCGGTTATTAGGCCTTTTGAAAATTTGCAGTGCCTTCTCCTAGGTAACTTTTGAGGATCTTTGGTATCTGTTTGTGGATTATGATATCAACTCTTTGTGATGCCTTTTGAAGTTTTTAACACATCTAGATATCTCAACAATCTTTTTCTGAGCAATCTATGCTCTCTGGTTTTGACTAACCACTGGTAGCACATTCAGGATCCAATGAGATTGATGACTTGGCATCAATAGATTCCTTGAATCTATTCCCTAGATTGATGGTGAGCTCATTTCTTTAAACAATTGTCAATGCACAGTATTGTTAGTAAATCTACAATCATGTTTTGGATTTAGATTCTCTACCTTCATTCATCTCTTGTCAAGAGCAAGAATGACTCTTGTCAACTGTGCCAAAAATTACTGTCTTACCTGCGAGTTTCATGGGCCATGACATGTACCCCTTCTGATTTATAAACTACGTAGCTAATTCTCATTCATATATTCTTGGCCCAGGATAACAAAATTTGTACTTTGCAGATCATCTAATCCTTGGCCCGAGAAAGATACAATATCTCTATATGGGTTTCTGTCTGCCTACATCTTGGTGAATTAGTAGCTCGTCTACTCAGTTGAACATACTGTTAGCTCACAGTATATGCTAGGCTGGTGAAATTTTTATATTATGTTAGAGTGGTCAAGTTTAAGGCTTCACATAGATAATTACGGTTCATTCACTCAACACATATCATAAATGAAAACATACATTATAAACTCTAGTTAGGAACCAGTTTAGATGGATTCTTCTAGTTGAACAGTCTTTTTCCTAAATGTTTATTTGGGTGCCTTATGTTTGTTATCAAGCTTGCTTCCAGATTCTTTTAAGCTTTATAATGCGTACAAGTGAAATGCTTAGACAAATGGTCCCATCTGGCGAAAGTGCCCCTGGCTGTTGCTCCCACCTTGAAAGGTGGAAATAGTTAAAAAAAATGTGCTACCTATAGTTTCATTTTTTTTTATTTTTTGTTCGAAGAGAGTTAATATTGTATCATTGTCTAGGAAACCACATGTTGATTCATCAGCAGAATAAACTCCATTCAGCTTGTTTTTAATAAAAGACAAGTAATTACACTTTAAGGGCAATGAAAGTGGCAGTCTTTTAGTTTGATGAAAATGTTTCTGTTGTTCTAGGTCAGTTCATATTTATCAGTTCGTTATTTGATAACTTGAGCCATAAAATAGCAGCTTCATGGTCTAGGAAGATCCCTGCTGCTGAAATAGGCTTGAATGGTTTCTGCAAACATCTATATTGTTCTTATTTTTACAAGTCAATGTTACAGAAAACAATGCATATTTATACTAAATAGTAAAATGTAGCTATTGAAGAATTATATACAGCTTTTATATTGGAGCACCATTACATGTTCTTTCATAACAGTATGTAACGATGTGTTTTGGCATTCTTTGAAGGACATCAGGCTTTCTGAGAATCCTATAGTAGATCCAAGTAAAGGTGGCCTCCCAAGATTTGTTTTGATTGCACGTCTTGCAAAAATCAAAATGCTTAATGGGAGTGAGGTAGCATCTAAAACTTGTGTGGTGATGGATTCGCAAACCGTCTTTTTTTATTTACATCAGAAATTTATTTATTGTGTACAGGTAAGCCAACGCGAAAGGAAGGAATCAGAAATTAGGTGAGTGGATTTATTGATTGCATATATTGATGTTCTGTCTAACTTTAATTTCTTATTGTTGGTATTTTTGGAAGTGACGACTATAGTTGCTGCATTAAGCAAATCTCTTGACACAATAACATTTACAAGTCAAACAATATACTATATCAGGTGGCATCATAAAGCCTAGTATCTCGATCTGTATACTGACTGTTTGGAAAAAAAGATATTATACAGGTACACAATTGTTCATGCTTGCAAAGGGTGGATGTGGTTGCTCTATAATACAAGTTGTCAAGTTACCCGTTATTCCTATATATTAGAAGAAAATTTGTATTGTATCATCCTTATACTACGATATGTCAATATAATACGTTATATAACATATTTGCATTTAATCATTTTATGTAATGTATATTTTTTATGGGGTAGTTTCTTGATTCTATCAGCATTTGTGGCCTAGGTTGCAAAACAACCTGCCATGAGTAATTTTGCAGACAAGCGCTCCTTTCTTGTAGTTGCGATGCTGCATTCTATGGAGTTACAAGTCATCAAGGATTAAATTCTCAGTCCAGTACTCGTCTATGTACCAACATGGCATGGGTTGGTACACACACACACTAGAGGTGTGAAAAACTAGACAAGGATAAGTGGCGGCGACATCACATAGGAGTTAAAGTTGGGGGAGGAGAGGAGGCAGAGGAAAATGAGTAAGAAGAAAAAGGGGAAAAAAAGGACTCTACCATTACTGTCTTATACAGCTTGGTGCCACGTGATTTGGTATGGTGATCTTACAAGAGGTAAGCTCAGTTTCAAACTGGTTGAGGCAAAATTGCCTGGTCCAGATACTGATTGACGGTCAGATTTGTAAATACCAGTTTCTACCGACAGATATGGCTGAAACTAAAGTTTATGCAGGGTATACACCTTTGCAAAAGATCCAAATACTGCAAGTACAAAGCTTGGAATCCAAAATGCAGGCAAAAAGTTTGCTTCATATAGTTCTCATAATTTATAAGATTCTAAATGTTCAAATTTTATTTATTATCAGAATCTGAATGTAACTTCTAAAATCATTTTCTGGACAAACTTTCACTTCTGTAACCATCTTAATTGATGTAAAACTTGAGGATTTCAGCAAGTTTGAATTAATTTTGTGGTGAAGATGGATGTTTCTGGTTTCTTGGTACTTATTCTAGTGACCCATGCAGGTATGTCCGCCTAGTCATGGCCAAGATGCAATCAGATGATTTGGAAGAGTTGAGACATTTGCATCCAAGGTAATCTGTTAGACTATTGTCTGATTTTATCAATTCAGTTATTTTTTGCAGTGTGTATATGTGTGTGTGATAGAGTTTTAGAAATTCTGATACTGTATTTTGATAGATTAACTGTTCATGGAGGACACTTAATGAAACCAAAGTAAGTCGTGAACACATTATATTAAGATAGATTTTTTGTATGGATACAAATTAGATCAGTCGTGAACACATTATACTTATGGAAGTTGCCGCAATTGTGTTGTTCCCTTCCATTAAGGTTGCATGTTTATTCCAATTAATTCTATATCATGATAGATATAGCA
Organism: Ensete ventricosum; assembly: GCA_029747655.1. NCBI lineage: Eukaryota > Viridiplantae > Streptophyta > Magnoliopsida > Zingiberales > Musaceae > Ensete > Ensete ventricosum. Next base: position 54,581,568 of record JAQQAF010000008.1, read on the forward strand.
TGATTTATCATAAAGTATCTCGACCCTTAACTACCAAACCGTTATAAATATTAGGCATCTTGCCCAGAGGAAAAACAACATCCAGTATTGGGCCAATAATTTGAGTGATACACCCTAGGTTTTATTCTTCAAGTATGGAAACCACAGGACTAGAAGGGGTAGGATTGATTCTCATAATTATAATTAAAGTGAAATATGTTGAAAGTTTTTCTTAGTAGTGCCATGCCTAAGTCGAAAATAAATGTCCAATAGCAAGTTGATCGGTTAATTCAATAAGAAACGAATGGCAGTTAGCACTTGATTTAGTTGGTACCACCCAACCGAATACGATTCAATCGTTTACTCGTATAATGAGACAATTTTCAAGTTTGGCCAATCTTTTTTTTTCCAAAAGAAATATTAAGTACATGAAATCACGAGTACATAAATGGCAAATGTGCAAATGTCGTGGCAGGAGCAGGGTTAAAAAATAGAATTCTGCTTCAAGATATCAGCACTTTACCATGTGATAGGTTTTACGGCAATACCAAAAAGCTTGACGCACAAATATTTGGCATTATAGAGATGCACATTTCTTAGATCATAGATTAAATAAATACCTCATGGTCTTACCAAATGAGTCTCGGAGATAGAAAATTACAATTCAACATTTTTTCTAAGTGGTCATAATACAGGTTTGCGGAGCTGAAGGCACTGCATGGTATTGAATATGAGAGGCCATCATCTGGAATTGCAGGACCGCAAAAAATGTCTTCTGGACTTATTAGTATGAATATAAATGAATACTTGGGAGTATATAATCAGTGGTTGTAGAACTATGCTAAAGTTTCCCTTTGGCTGTGCAGGTGTTAAATTGAGGTGTATTGGAGCTTCCATGGGGGAGAAGCAGCCTTTGACCAAAAAGCTGCCGCCTACTACTACTGTAAATATACCTCTTGATCCTCAATATCATTCAAATTTTATAGCACTTATTTTTGTTGAACAAGTGTTAACTAGTTAGAGGATCATCACTCTACACAAGGTAACAAGAACTTAGAATCTTAACCTGAATATATTAAAACAAGATAGGTAGTATGTTTATCTTTACACATGGGTCATTTAAAAATTAGGGTCAATTGCATACATATCATTGTTAAGTTTGGAAATTCCATATTTGCCTCTATAAATTTAAACTTACACATATATCCAGAAAACATTAGGTTCTTCCATATATACCCATTCAATTTAACCCAAGCTAACCGGTCATGTGATAAATAAATAAAAAATGACATGTAAAAGGACCAAAATGTTCTTATCTGTTTTGGATAAATCTGACACCCACCCTACAGGGCTTGAGTCCCTTTACATTTTGTTTCCGTATAAATTTATGATTGATTATATCTTGATACATTTGATCATTGGACACTTTTGATCTCTCTTCTATCAGTAGTGCATCTGTGTCTGTCATCATCAAATGCTAATAAAAAAGCACAATTTTGCTGATCTAACCTTCCTTTTGCTTTTTATTGTTGGAAAACATCGCGTAAAGAATCATTTTATTTTCCTTTATAGTCTAATGATATGTCTACTTTGTGACATCATCAACAATCTCTCTTATCTGTTTTGTGTGGGTTTGCAACTCCACTTCACTTGTTTACCTGCAGGTCGGCAAGTTAAAGGTCCTTTGTGAAAGCTTCTTTAAACTGAAAGATATTAGGTTGAGATTGTATATTCAGGAAGAGGTACTTTTCCTTTTCTATCTTCATTCAAATATTCTTTTCTACCATGTGGCTGTATCGGTGCCAACCATGTGGCATGTCAGTGCAACATGGCGACTATGCCTACGGCCTAGAATTATTGGTGCATGTGTATTGGTGGTAACTTTTCCATGATTGATGATTATGCTTCATCAAAATATGCAGTCTTTTCTTTTTATGGGTCGCAATTGATGTGCAAAATGTCTCAATTTGTAAGGACTGGATGATTCTTAGATGAATTGGGGTCTTGATTGATCTGAGTCTCTGTACAAAGGTTAAAGAAATTAAACAATTGAGCTACTTCGATACCTAGCTAATGCACAGAGTTGAATTGCGGATCAGCTGATAGTTATAAAGAAACTGAAAGATGCAGTTTATTTTTTCTAATTTTCTTATAATGTTTCATTAGGTGAAAGATGCAACTGTAATCCAGGAATTGATGTTGAGGTTGGAGGATAACTGCATATTAGAGTTCTTTTTGACTGCATATATCTAATAAAATGAGGGTAACTCTTCTTAAGTTTTAGATTCACCTTTTTTTTTTATTTCTCTGCAATAGGGATCGCCACTGAGTATATTGCTCGAGGATGATATGACTGCCATTGTGGATCTTGGAGTAGGCTCCGGGACGACTGTTTTAGTGGATGAAGAAGGTTAGAACCTAAGGTACGGCGAGTTTGCTCACTACTGTGTAAAATATGCTTGCTCTTATGAAGCTTGAAAGACTGATCTGTTATGTTGTTCATTGGTTCTTGTATAGACCACCATCGGTTTTGGATACCACGCATTGGACATTGAGTTGGACCTCCTGCATTGGATCGATCTTAGTTCAACCTCATGCATAGCCAGGTTAAAGAATATTATATCTCTTTGAATTGGATGAGGCACCTCTTACTGATGTTGCCAATGTACATGTCAACAATTAAATCTGTTTTGTTAAGGATTTGGGCTTGGTAAGAATACAAGCGATGCACCATCCCAGGGAGAGGATGATGTTTCTTGGAGTCTCGTGGGAACACCTTTATTTCTAGCCATCTTCGGCGGATGAGTTGGGGCAAGACTTGACTGCCTCTATGTAATTTATCCCCATCAAGAATTATCCTACCACATATCTTTGTCATTGGTGATTAGGAAAAATGTTCAAACGTTCCATATTTAATTTTCAACAGACTTTTTCTGAGCCGAAAAAAGAGAAAAAAGAAAAAAAAAGGGAAGACTCGAGCGAGAGAGGAAATAAGAATTGATCAAGAGCTACGGACTCTCGAACGGCTCTCCGGCCCCACCATGGACACTAAAATAAACGCGGTGTTGACCCAGTTACCGACGCGGGCTCCACCGATGGGCCGGCTCGGGGCAATGGTCACACGCTCCTCCATGTCGGCAAGCACCACGTCGGCCGGCGATCAGCCAAAACCTCGTTTTCTCTCACGCAGTGGAAACGTTCTGCCGCCGCAATCTGGTATGACACAGTACTACCGTTGTTCGAAGTAGGTCATGTCCGCGGTGGGGAACGGAAGCGGTCTCATAACGCAACCTGTTCGAATTGATTAGTGTTGAGCCTGGTAATAAACTTATGGAATGTTTATGTTTCACATGTTGGATACATTTTCCTATTTAATATAATAATTCTCGTCTATTAAAAAACACTTATTTTTTTTGTTTTTGTCGAGTGCAGCAGATATAGTCGCCAAAACCGGACTCCAAACAATTGCCGATCCGGTCAATTCCCTGGTGCGGCCGGTTCCATTGCCTTGTCGCCTACCCACTGCCTTGGCCTCGAAGCATTCCTCCTCTTCCGTCACAAGCAAACTGTTCACAGCAGAACCAAATCCTCGACTTTAACGATATCGCCCCGTTGACGGGTCAAAATCATCACCCTATCATATCAACAACAAGACTCCTCCTCCCCCCACCACACATATATATAATTAATTAGATGCACTCCTTCTCCCTCCATCCCTCCATCCCTCCCTCTAAACGTAGAGCTCAGTATGCTTAAGAATAGAAAGCCTTTGACCTCAGACCTTGGAATAGAAAGTCTGCTAGCCCAATCCAAAAGCAAAATCCCATATCGAGGGGCAGAGAGAGAGAAAGCAAGCAACAATGGTTGATCCGGCTGAGTTCTTATGCTCCTTGTTGTGTTTCCTTGCGCACCTGCGGCAAGTGGTTAGGAAGTACTTTCTCGCCATGGCTCTCTGCACCAAGTCTCCCGGCCGTGCCTCCCCTGCCCCCGCTTTGTCGTGGAAGCGGCTCGCCGAGCTGCCTGCCGTGGCCAGCAAGAGGTCCAAGGACTCTTCCGACCACAGGGTGCGCCCCGTTGTGGACGTGGTTCCCGGAGGAAGCCAACCGGCGGGGACTTTCGTCGAACGGGTTTCGTCCCTTCGGAAGCAAGGGAATGTGGAGTGTGAGGAAAACTCCCGTCATCCGATGGTAAAAGTTGCGGCGAATAAGATACCAAGGACGAGAAGAAGACCGGCGATGATAGCCATACCCAAGCCTTCAGCTGATGCTACCTTTGATGTTGCGGATAGGAAGGAGGATGGGTTTGAAAGGGAATTGCAAGTCGAGGGTGGTGAGTATTGTGTTGTCAGCAGGAAAGGACACCGGCATATGATGGAAGACGGCTATGGGGTCATATCCAACATCCATGGAGACTCCAAACAGGTAATATATGATATATGAACGTATATATATATATATTTCTTAAGAAGGTTTTGAAGCTTGTTTACAAGATCCTTGGTCATTTATGACACCTTATGTCCTATGAAAGAAAAGCTTCAAGGTACTTGATGCTATTTTCTCATAAGAATTTACTATCTTTATCTACAGGTTTAATGACATTATTACTAGCAGTTGCTAGAGAAACTATTGCCTTTTTTTTTTTAATGATGTAGGAATCATATACAGATAGAATTTTTCATAATGTCTTAGTCTTTGCTGATCTGATAATGTTGATGCAAATTAAATGGCTTGGACTGATTCATAACTTTTACAAGTAGCAGCAGGACCAAGACATGGTCTCTTTCTGTTGTGAAACAGAAGCTCCAAATTGTCCATTTCCTTTTCTTAAATGTTATTTGTTGTACAAGTTTGACATGTTAAGCTGCTGGTGTTACTCATCTGCAGGCCTTTTTTGGAGTGTTTGATGGGCATGGGGGGCGTGCAGCTGTGGACTTTGTCTCTGAGACTCTTGGTAAGAACATTGTGGCAGCTCTAGATGAGCCAGGGGAGGAAGACGATCGAGCAGAAATGGCAATAAAAGCAGGCTATCTGACCACAGACAGAGACTTCCTAAGTCAGGTGTGTGGCTCCCAACTGGCAGATACAGAAAGCACTTTGAAGCATTCAAACTTGCCTCGAATGGACAACCTTTCTTTTAGTTTGAATTCATTATCTACAAGAACTCCTTTATTGCGTTGACCATCAACCAATGATCCTTTCATGATGTTAAATTTTCATGGTAATTTCTTCTTACAATTCTATAAAAAAAAAACACAATTCAACATTTATCCACTGTCCTTAAATCTACATCAAACATTTTACTTGCATGAGATCTGTGTCATTGTTGTGAAGACAACCATTACCAAACTATCATAGTTGACGATGGATGTTTCCTTTCATTTGCAGGGAGTTAGTAGTGGAGCTTGTGCAGCCACTGTGTTGCTAAGAGACGGAGAACTACATGTGGCTAATGTGGGCGACTGCAGGGTGGTGATGAGCAGGAAGGGAGTAGCAGTTGCTCTTACTGATGACCACCGAGCTGATAGAGAAGATGAGCGCAATCGCATTGAGAACTCCGTAAGTTCTCTCTCTCTCTCTCTCTCTGATCTTGTAGCTTAGTGAGCTTAAAATATTCTGAAACTAACACAGGTCTCTCTCTCTCTCTATCTCTCATCTTGTAGCTTAGTGTGCTTACAATCTCTCTCTCTCTCATCAACTTAGGGGTCTTGATCTTGTAGCTTAGTGAGCTAACAATAGATACTCTGAACTCCACCCAGGGGGGCTATGTGACATGTCACAATGGAATATGGAGGGTGCAGGACTCTCTAGCTGTGTCAAGAGCAATCGGCGACCTGAACATGAAGGAATGGATCATTTCTGAGCCCGAAACAAAGAGTCTCCATCTAACTCCAGAGTGTGAGTTCTTGATACTGGCCTCAGATGGGTTGTGGGATAAGGTATGTATGACCACTACTGATCTGCTGCACTCATAATTCACACTTACCACCTAAGCCTTCGGTGGTGCAACTCTTGACACATTGTGGTACCATTCCATTAGGTCGAAAGCCAGGAGGCAGTTGATGTCGTCTCAAGGCAAAGCAACGCCATGAAATCATGCAGAGACCTCATAGAAATCTCCTGCAGGAGGGGCAACCGAGATGACATTACAGTCATGGTGATAGACCTTCAGAAATTTATACAGCTACGTGGCTCCTGAAACTTCTTCTCGGTACTCCCTGTAAACAACAGTTTAGTGGATTCGATCTTGAGGTAGCAGATGACATGCAGAAGATGATCAGCGAGACGCTCACTCCAAAGAATGCATCGCCATCTTCGTAAGTACGGAGATCAAGATGCCATGCTCGCTGGACGCAAATCAATCTTGAGGCATAGGAGGATGAAGGATACAGGAGAAGAAGAAAATTGTGGAGATAGATGCAGAATAGATGCAGAAAGCGAATACCTGTAAATACACACACTTTGGTTCATTAAATTTTTGTCTCGATTTCTGGCCATGTCAAGTTTTTGTGAGCATAGTGATTGGTGGATGAATGATTTAAGTACCTCGACAAACAAAACTCATGTTGGGGTACGATTTAATTAAGTTATTAATACTAGCTAATTATAGATTACCTGTTTAGCATCCGTCTTTAAACTTGAAAATTTTATGTTGGAATCCTTATAGTTGTGGAAGTAAAAAAATCTAACTTCATTTACCTTAATGTCATTGATTTTACTTATGAAATCATGAAAATAATAAATAAAAAAATATTTTTAATATCCTAGTTATGTTTTCGATGGTGGCATATGACGATGTTGCTGAGGGCCATGGGTCACTATTGTAGATGAGGAGGGAGAGCGACAACGATAATTCATGCAAAAAGAGATAAGGAAGAGGACGGTACAGATGCCGAGCAACCCTTTCGTCGTTTATCAATGTGTCGATGCCACTTTGCAACCCCATCCTCTAGCTTCAACCTAGTAGAACGGTCCCCGCCCTCTCCTCAACCACATTGTGTCTTTGCTTCGTGGCCATCCGTCAAAGCCCTGCAGGCTTCTTCCCCTGACACGTCGTTGTGGACTCGGAGGTGGAGAAACAAAGAGCTAGAGGACGAGGAGGCCAAAAAATGCGAAAGGGAGACAGCGAGATCGAGATCACAAGAAGCACAATGGGGGTAGACCCACCGCAGACTTGCGCCGAAGACGCAACAACCAGTGTCAAGGGAGTAGCAAGCAGCACAGGTGACTTGACGTACATAGTGAGCCACAAAGAAGTTGGTGTCGTGGATGGACACGTCATAGACCTAACAAAAGAAGGCTAGGTCCATCTCGTAGTAGATCGTCATCCTTTCGTCGCTCTGCATCTGCATTGGTGTCACTTGTTAATTGTATTAGTGTTGATAAAGATGAAGAGCGGCAAAAGGACCGCTCGACATTCACGTCGTCCTCTTACTTTGCCTCACCTCTCATCATTATTCTCTCTTCTCATCTACAACATTTCCCCATAGCTCCTAACGATGATTGTTCACCATCACAAAAAATATAATTGAGATGTTGAAATTATCTTTTTGCCCATCGTTTTCATGGGCAAATCTTTTTCTTCGTAACATATAAAAAGACTAAAACATTATAATCCATCTTCAAAGAATAATTTAATAAATTAAGTTCTTTCTCATATAATATATATAATATATGAGTGATACGAGGCTAAATCCTTCTCCTACTACGAATTGGCTTCCAAATTCAATCATCAATAACACTGTTGAAGCCCAATCAATCTCAAGCAAACTTGTAAGAAGACTCAAATAGTTCGATTTATCAACAACTTGAGCCACAAGAATGATCACTCAAGTGACTTCCTCACTGAGCTTCGACTTACCATGCTTCAATATTTTTTATTGCTCAAATTAAGATGTACACGAATCAGTTCAAATTATAACAAAATTTTCTACTTGTCTATGGTCATCGATCCATCGGCTTCAATACTTCGAACTGCTCTCCAAATTTGGTCACTCCATAAATAACCCATCAATTGGGACCTCTTCTTCTTCTCATCCTTTCTCTATTCTTTTTATCTTTTCCTTCCCTCAAATAGCTGACCTTCACATACCAATAACTGCCTCAACATCTCCTCCCATGTCTAACTCCTAAAAGGCACATTACCATCCCCAACCTCACCACCATAGCAGAGCAAAGATGGAGGTGGAGAAGATCGTGGCTCTTGCCATTCTCATCGCTTTAGCTTCCGGCGGAGTCTCCGGCGATCCCGACTACCACGACGCGCTGTCCAAGTCGCTTCTCTTGTTCCACGGCCAGCGGTCCGGTAAGCTCCCGCCGGACCAATCCTTGACTTGGCGAGCAAACTCCGGCCTCACCGACGGCTCTGCAGAAAAAGTAGGATTTGGCCTTCGCCAGTCACCACTGCACTGCACGGATGTCGTCATACTTATCACCTCCTCGTTTTCAGCGAATTAACCTATCTCTCTCTCTCTCTCTCTCTCTCTCTCTCTCTCTCTCTCTCTATATATATATATATATATATATATATATATGTATATATATATGTTCTGAGGTGGACTTGACAGGGGGCTACTATGACGCCGGAGACAACGTCAAGTTTGGCCTCCCCATGGCCTTCACCACCACCATGCTTGCATGGAGCGTGCTGGAATTTGGGAGGTGGATGCCCAAGGAACTAAACCATGCACGAGAAGCAGTCCGCTGGGGCACCGACTACCTCCTCAAGGCCTCCGGCCCCCTTCCTTCCGCTCTTACGTTCAAGTCTGCACCTCCAACCTGTCACGCATCTTAAGCTCATTCTATACCACCTGATTCAATCCGGCGCAATGAATCCACGTTAGGTTGGTGACCCAAACGCCGATCATGACTGCTGGGAGCGGCCGGAGGGCATGAGCACCCCGCGGTCGGTGTTCAAAGTGACTCCTTCCGCCCCTGGCACCGAAGTGGCAGCCGAGACAGCAGCGGCTATAGCGGCCGCCTCCCTCGTCTTCAAGCACGTCGACGTGGGGTACTCGAAGAAGCTGCTACAGACCGCGAAGAAGGCTTTCGCGTTCGCTGACCAGTACAGGGGAAACTACAGCGACTCCCTCTCGTCCGTCGTCTGCCCCTTCTAGTGCTCCTACTCTGGGTTTCAAGTAAGCTTTTGCTTCTCATCAGATTCCGGTGGAAGAGACACTGATGGAGCAGTAAATGTGTAGGACGAGCTTCTCTGGGGAGCTGCATGGCTGTACAAGGCCACCCGCACCTCTTCCTACCTTAGCTTCGCTCAGTCTCTCGGCATCAACTACAATTCAGAGACGTTCAGCTGGGACAGCAAGATTCCTGGTGCAGCAGTGCTTATTGCTCGAGTACATCACCTCATCTTCTAAACCTTTTGAACTTTGTCAAGATGGGAGAACATATGAAAAATATATCTGAATTTTTTTTTAAAAAAAGATAAATTAAAATTGCATGAGTCTTTGTGCAGGAATCTGTGGTGGACGAGAAAGAAGCAGCGTCGGGGTTCCGACAGCAAGCAGAGAGGTTCGTGTGCAATGTGCTGCCGAAATCCCCGTCGGTGAGTGTCAACTACACACCAGGCGGGCTGCTGTACATGCTGAACGGAAGCAACATGCAGTACGTGACATCCACCACCTTCCTGCTTTCCACCTACGCCAAGTACCTCAAGACCTCCAGCCAAACCATGAAGTGCGGTGATATGGTCGTGACCTCTTTGAGACTAAGGAAACTGGTGAAGAGACAGGTATCGACTGCACGCCTTACGCTGATGAACGTACTCCATCAGCCCGAGGAGCTGAGTTCTGCTGCTTGCATCAGGTGGATTACATCTTGGGAGATAACCCGAGCAGGATGTCGTACATGGTCCCGCAGCGGATCCACCACCGCGGCTCATCGATCCCCAGTTTCCGGTTGAACTCAGAAGCCATCGGCTGCGACGAGGGTTTCCAGTTCTACTACGATGCTAAACCTAACCCTAACGAACTGACGGGCGCCGTGGTCGGAGGGCCTGACGAGAACGACAAGTTCGCCGACGACCGGGAAGACTATTCACAGTCGGAGCCGGCGACCTACATCAATGCTCCGCTGGTGGGAACCTTGTCCTACTTGGCTGCCAGTTTTCGACCATGACGAAGGTGCTTACCTTGGCCTATGTAGGAGATAGATCACATTGAATGCTTGTTGAGATGAGATAGGGAGAAGAGATAGATAGAGCTGTGTTAGAATAGGATAATACAAAATGTTCTATATTTTTCCAATTTTTTTAATAATTTTAAAAATTTCATATGTCAGAACCCAACACATACGGTTCATATAGTTTCTAAAGATACATTATATTTAATATGAATCACTCTTTTTCAGGATACTTTTTCAAGAATCAATAGAAATTTTGGTTTATCCTTCTGTAAACCTCTAATATATTTCTTCTCTTCATACAGCAAACGAAATAGCAAACAAGCAACGAACAAACAATGACTAAAGTTACTTGAACAATCAACTGCTAATATTGTGTGTCAAGAACACCGTTGCAATTTGTCAATTATCATTAAGTAGGAAAGATGATGTTTTCGAACTCTAGCAAGAGAGGTGATGAGACCCAATCATTCTCACAAAAAAAAAAAAAAAAATTCTGTAGCAAGGAATAATGTAATGGTAATGAGGAATGATCTCAAAAAACCTGCACCAGTCTGTGAGTCAGGATGAAGCTACATGGAGTTCCAGTTGAGCCTCTTGCTTTGGCACTGCGCCTGTTATTGTACTTTGGCCTCACTCTCTCCTTCTGCAGTAGCGGAAAGGCTTAGTTCCATGGCGCACCTGCAAAGCTACACCATTTTCGTTGCTCTGTTAGAGCATAAAAGGCCATGTCGAAGACAAAACACCACCAGCTGAGACAGGTGCTTAAAGATCAAAACCCAACAGCAGCTTGCAGTAATGTGTCGTCGTTACAGTCATTAGCGTAGACCACAAGGTCAAGCTTGTTGGAATGATCCATGGAGTTACGCCCAGTTCGAGGAAACTAGCTAGCTTTTGCAATCCAAGTCGGGGCCCCGACGATGGAGCTGCTTGATGAAGACAGTGTGGGCTGGGAACCATGTGATACCGCTCAGTGGAGCTGTTCATGGAGTCCTTGTGTCAATCACGATGATCTTGAGACTCACGTTAGATCCATCACTGCGTACATGACTTTTCATTGCTGGGTTACGCTACGCTTACACGACCAAATCTGAAGGTTTTCAGTGCCGGAGACGAGGTTGGAGTTCCGAGCTACGCACATGAGATGGCTCAGTTGAGGTACAGCTTCCGAGTCATCTCCCCAAAAAGGAGATGACAGGGAACTGTTGCTGTGGGGAGCTCATTTACCAGTGCCCAGGTGAATCATTTCTGACCACCTCAGGACGACCGACTGTAGCAGAGCGACGTTAGTTGTTCTTCACGAGGAAGAGAACGCATGCGTGCCCGTAGGTCTTCGGCAAAGCAGAGGAAACCTTTGTAAGCCCAACGTACGACACGTCGAGGTGTTACTGTGACATACGCTTCCCTGCTTAAACCTTTTGATGACGATAGTGCTTAATGTTACCAATGTTTACGATGATGATTGCTATCAGCCTGGGCTTCAACCCAAGATCTGATTCATGTTCATCTCTCGAAGTCGATCCCTACCCCGCCATACGCCAAGCACTCGTTCAACCCTTTCTTCAAGCGAACATATAGTTTGCTCATAGCGAGGGCGTTCTAGTTGAAGATATGAAATGAAGGCATGCCATTGAGATCAGTGAATGAAGTCTTAGAAGAACCTCTTCAGACACATAAATAGGAGAAATAATGTCAAAATTTTATGAGAGATCCGAACAGGAAATGCCAATGAGCTCAAAACTGGTCGCTTGTCTGCACATCATCGCCACATACCTCCATATGTACAGGACCAAATCTCTAATCATCTTACACCATTGCTGTAAGCCAGCTTAGAGGACTCGACCGATGATTCCACGGACTCGTTGAGGGGAAATCCATCACAGGATGCTGCAAGAATTTGGATTCTCTTCTGCGCTCTGCGAGTAGTAATAGTGTGTGGTCGTGTGAGGATTGTAGGCCGTGTATGCATTGACTAGCTCTGCTATCATTTGCTCATGGGGCTCCTTCTTCTCCTCCTTCTTGGCCCCCTCTTTCGTCTCCTCCTTCTTGGCCTCCTCCTTCTTGGCTTCTTCCTTCTTGGGCTCCTCCTTCTTCGGTTGCTCCTTCTTGGGCTCTTCCTTCTTCTCCTCCTTTGCAGGCCCGACCGAGACGATACCGGTGTGCCAGAATTTTCTCAGTTTGCTCACCACATCCACCGGATCGACGGATCCGACCACCGTCATTTTCTTCTCTTTCATATCCATGGCTATGGAATCGATCCCTGCTCACCACAGTATCGAGGACAGCAGTCAATCTAAGCATCGATGCACCCTGAACTGATGGGGATTGAGCTACAAAAACCAAAAGAAGAGAGGAAGACAAACACACCTTGAAGGGAAGAGACGGTCTTCATAGCCTTCTGTTTCTCTTTGTCATCGTGTAAATCCAATTTCAACACAATTTTCTGCAAGCCAGAGAGTGACAGAGACATAAATCCTGAATATATTCGCAGACTTACGAGAGAAATAACCGATCAGGTGACAGTGGTCAGATTAAAGATCTCAAGCAACAAAGAAAAAGAACAAGATCTATTCTGCCAGAATCTTTCTACAAGAATAGAAGGGATGATTCTTGCGCGCAACTCCAGAGAATGAATCTACGAGACGCCAACAGGAATAATAGCACGGCGGAATGCAACGAAACCAGAGAGCCGTTTCGGAGGAAGGAACGCAGAATGCACTGAAAAAGGAAAAAGAAAAAAGAAAACACACACCTTCATCTCTTCAAGCAGCCACAGCCCAGACGGACGACGAAGAGAAGAGGGAGAGGCTGCGAGGGGTTGAAGTAATTGGCGATGCGGATCCAAGAAGTCTGGTCTTCTACGGAAAATAGAGCAGCGCCATGAACGAGAGAACTACAAAGGGGAAAGCGGCAGCACGCTGTCACCTCATTTGTCATCTTATTCTTCAACGATGGTGACAATTTTTCTTTCTTTTCTTATCCTTGTTTTTAAGCGTCGAAGAAGAATCCCACGTCGAAAAATCTTGTTTATTCTATATATATATATATATATATATATATATTGTTCTTCGAGCGTTCATTTCTTCTTCGTGCATCACTCGTTCACCTTTCTTATACTACTATTCAGGTTGTTTATTGCAGGAGATCTTTATATTGGAGGCAATGAATAGGCAAAATTATTTGTACATTGCGTATCACTATAAGGCTTTCATTGCTTACAAATACACGCATAAATGCTCGTCGTAATATTAAGATTTCCCCTTTGGCCAAAGTGAGAAGGTCTCCCACGACATTATTGAACATTTTGTTAATGGGGTTGTATAGCTCAAAGAAAGAGAAATAGAGAGAGAGAGAGAGAGAGAGAGAGAGAGAGAGAGAGAGAGAGAGAGAGAGAGAGAGAGAGAGAGAGACGACTTCATATTCTCTATAAGAAAAAAAAGGAGGAACATTTCTTCTATAACGTGTTCAAATAAATAAACATTTTAGTAAACTTGTATTGTCATATGTGAGAATTGATTGAAAAGATAACATAATAATATAAGAATTGGAAGAAGAAGAAAAAAAGTCAAACAACATATATTGGATTGATCCATAATTTAACAAATTAATTTTTTTATCGAATCTATGTCAACTCTGATATATGTTAATCTTGAGAGGTTCATCAAGTTTTAAGAAGTAATATTATTATATTTATACATTATTATACTAAAATATTATATAATTTATGATATTTCTCTCAAAATCTTATAAGATTGTAATGAGCTAGCTATATGACATAAGATATTAAGCCTAATAACCAAAGTTTATCATACCACGATGTATAATTTAATATGAGCAATATATATTAGTTCAATAGTGGATTGATATGAGCGATACACACTAGCCTATCTGTGCATCTCATCGTACCATATGTTAATGATGAGATTAATCATACTAATAACCAATCTCGTACAGGAAACCTAAATGAGATATGGCGATGCTATATGTAACCTTAGTTACACTAAACTAATGCTTACACCAACATCGCAAACCTTTTGCACAGGTCGTTTTGGACATAAAAAGTATTCCGCAGTGAGTAGAGATGGAATCCAACTTTGTAACGAATGTCTTGATGGCCATTAGTATCATTTTTTTATTTAATTTTTTGGCTTGTGGAACACGTAATTGATTCGGAACCAAGAGTTCCTTCCACATTTTGGTCAGAGGGAAGGGCATGATAAAGGATACATTTTGGTCGGTCAAACATTGGTACGATCCGTAGGCACGCAATGAATTATCCGCTTTAAACGTATCCGTATGATTTTACCCTTTGTGGAGATTGAAAGCTCCAAAAGGTATCTCTAAAAGTAAAAGAGGTTGGTGGACTTATGAGCCCTTAGCTTCTCTAATTCTCAACAAATGTTGGACTAAAGATAACCAGTAAAAATGAATGTACACTAATCCATCCAATCACTGCCATCAAGATTTGGTGTAGGATACACCAAGAAACATCAAGTTAGATTGTACTAGTTTTGTTATAACAATATTATGGATTTAAATAAAAATAAAAATATTATAATAAATTAAAAAGAGAAGATTGAATATGAGAATCTATAAGCTCATTGAACGTTGTCCTAAGATCGTTTCTTATTCTCGAAATCGAGAAATCTATTTCAAGATACGATCAGTTTTGAGTACTCCTATATACATAAATGTTTATTTATCTCATGGAGACGTTCAACACGAATAAAATCGAGGAAAAATAAGAAAAAATATATATAGCTAACAAAAGAACTTAACGGGTCCTACATCGAAACATCTTAGAAAATTTGACTTTTGTAAATGTTTTTGATCGACCATTGATGCACGACAAAAGGTCACCCCCAAGAATCAATCCTAGTAAACATGCATATAGCGTCTTAACAAATAAAAATGATGTTATACCTAAACTCTTAACAAATAAAAATAAAATAAGAAATCTTAAAAGAAAAAAATAAATTTAAATCAAGAAACGATATATTACAATTTTATGTTTTCCTTGAATATTTCATATCAAGTTTTATGACAAAAGGTCGTCTCCTACTATGGTTTATTGGAAGATCATATCGGGAGCTATGCCTCAATTCGTCCACTGCGCCTAATTCCCTTACCACAGGCAACACTGCATTGGAACGAAAGGAGAGAGAGAGGAGCGAGGAGAGAGGACGATTCTTCCACCATGGCTAAGAGGTACGTACGATTCGAAGAACTCCTTCTCGGTTGAGAAAACCGAGGCACACAAGGATCGGAAACCTTTCAAATTGCATTTGATAATGTAAACTCCACATTTAATTATCATTGTCAAAGGTCACCGATTTTGTCAAATTGCATTTGATAATTCGAGACAAAAAAATTCCCTTCAATTTTGCTATTTTCAATACAAAAGCTGCCGTCAAAGAAAATAATTAATTGAAGTGACAC
Organism: Ensete ventricosum; assembly: GCA_029747655.1. NCBI lineage: Eukaryota > Viridiplantae > Streptophyta > Magnoliopsida > Zingiberales > Musaceae > Ensete > Ensete ventricosum. Next base: position 54,597,116 of record JAQQAF010000008.1, read on the forward strand.
CTACAAAGATTAGAGGAAAGAATGTGTAGGTAGTACTTACTACTAATTAAATCTCGTTGCATGTCCATCTCGAATTGCTCGCATCGATATCATTCATTATCTCGGTACTATAACTCCAATCGGTGGTACAAGCGAATCGATGATTAGATTAGGGCTAATTAAAGATTATATCTATTAAATATTTTTAGCATCTTTGCCCCTTCATCTTAAAAAATATATATAATAGCATCTATATGATTACACATCTCCTAACATCATCAGTTTTTACCAAAAAAAAATATAAAAATAAAAGATAAAAAATATAATTTTAAAATTTTAGTTAGTAGTGACAGATGATGTCGGTAGTGGCGGACTATGACGTCGCTAAGAGTTTTGGGTGATTGTTGTGGATGAGAAAAGTGATAACAAGAGGTTAGGGTCACTTTGCATATGCATCGACATCGATTTAATTATCGAGAGACGAGAGGGATGCTCGTCATCTGCGTTCATGTCGACATAGATGCAGAGGGGTCCTCATCTCTCACCATCACTCTTCTTATCTATAATAGCCATTAGTATCCCCCAACGGCATCATCGTCTGTCACCATCAATTGAAATATTAAAATTACTATTTTTTCTTTTTGTTTTGATGTTTTCATTAATAAAACCAGCATCGTTATGATAAATGGATTTAAATGTTTTACTTTCATTACTACTACAAGAAGAAAGATCGAGATATTAAAGATAATTAATTATAAAAAAATCTATAATTAACCCATCAGACTATGCTCTTGTGGCCCTTAATGTGAAAAAGATGCTAACCTTCTTACTATAGGCTGAGGGATATCTATTGACATTACATAGTTTATCATAATTCTATTCGTAATTTTCTCATTCACAATCACCTCCCTATATAAAATTTACTTTCATCTAGTAGAAAAGAGAAGACAAAAGGATAGCCACACAAATTCTTACATTGAAAGTATTAATTTGTCCCGTTTTCCCTACTACTTATATGAAAAGACTTAAAATTTTATTAGTAGATAGAGTTAAGAGAAAAAATATTTTATAATTATTTTACTAAGTATATTTCTATATTTTTCTTTTTATCGCGAGCTCAGAAAGCTTGAGCAATCATATGAATCAATATCAATCATATGAATCAATATCTATTCATTAAAACATTAGAGGGGATCATCGATTAATATATGAGGACTCGAGTACAAGAACAAGACGACGAAATATGATTTATTAATCTTTCGAATCTATTCTTGTGGATGAATGACATATATATACCTAGTAAACTCTAGCATCCATCGAGCATATTTGCACCCAATTGTTTTGGTGGCTGCATTGGATTAGGGATGCCTGTGGTTTCATCAAGTGAGACGAGGAAGGAAAAGTGCTATTGACCAACCTTTTTTTGCATCAACTTCATTACTTACTTGGACGGTACATTAAGATGGGTTTGTTTGAAGCAGCAACTCAACCTTGTGCTGTTCGATTCATATCAAAATTAAATTGATTAAAATTAGAATCAAATCAGCGATGGTTCGATCGATTCCAAGTTGAACTAGGGATTGTTCGATTCTGATTCCTAGGGTTTAAGAAATCAAAATTATCGATTCCAAAGAGGAGGATTCATGAACTAAAACCTAAGATTTTACATTTATTTCAACGGTTTAAAACAAAAAAAGAGAGGATCAAATAGGAGTCAACCACTCATTGGGCTCAAAAGGTTGACCCAACAATCAATAACGACTATTTTGAAGGGATGATCATCGTATCGTCCTCGTCTTCCTCTTCACCCATCTACTCTTTTTATTTATTTATTTTCTTTTTTTTTAAACCCCCTCATCTCCCTCCATCTCTGTTTCTCTTGCTTCCCTCACTCCTCTTCCTTTGATAAGCTTTGCTTCCCTCACTCCTCTTCCTTTGATAAGCTTTTCCTCTAGTCCACTTCTTTTCCTTTAATTGTTTGGCCAATCTTTTATATTCAATATTACTAAAAGTTATTTATTTATTTATTTGATACTATATATTTTAAATTATTTTATATATTATAAAAAAGACTTACTAAACCTATGGGTTAATCTATCGACATATCGAGGCTCCATCAACTTAAATCAATTTTCAATTTAGTGTGAGTAATTATGACATACGTATACAACCTAACCCTTCGATTATGTGTTGTTAAAGGATTGGATCGAATATAAAAACTAACAAAAGAAACCGTAAAGACAAAAACTCATTGCTACAATAATGATTTAAAGGAAAGGATGGATGTGTCGACGATATCAATGGTTCAAAGGGTATTGTTATGTTTGTTTGTCTTTAAAATTGGATAAGAGAAGTCTTTGTGTGACTAAATTTATTCGGATTAGTAAGGAGTTCGTTTGTTGATAAGGCGATAAATGAAGTTGACATATGAATAACTCGATGATACGATATCCTGTGAATCCAATGGGACGACCATGGCACCATCTCATTGCCATGTCGACTTAAAAAGCGTTTGCATGGATGTTCACTCATCTTAATTCGTTATCTAGCTCGTTATTAAATCATTATATAGTAATCATAATATTTGACGATTCCATGCACACTTTCATAATTGAATAATGATCGATGATTCGACATGACTGTCTTCCGCTTTCGATCCTAATCATTATATTCCTGATGAGAAATGTAAATAATTGCTCATCAACATTATACAATCCACGACATGCCACATTATGTCACACATCATATGATCCCAAAGAGACATCTCATTGGTTTGGTGACATCATTATACAAAATATTAGCTGAATGATTTCACATTTTGTGAGGAGTCACGACAACAAAATCTTCGGGATGATACTAATACAGAATATTAGATGAACGGACAAAAATGGGGGTTTGATTGGTCATCATAATTTGTTCCCTCATCTTTTCCAATAACTAATAACTAATTTATTTGCATTAATTTGAACGATTATATATATATATATATATATATATATATATATTTCCGGGAGATGGTGGCCTTTTCAAATTTCCCAAAGGTGTTCCTATGTTTTCATAATCATCAAAACACTTCTGATATGACTCAGAACAGTTTTTTCGTCCGAACATTATATGAACAAGTCTATAGGGTGGAATCGATTTAAGCATGTATAAAACTTACGCTATCAGTTACGACGTTTTTTAATAGGCTTATTGTATTTTTGTCACCTCAACCAGTTAATAAAGTTTCAGATAATTATTACCTTTATTGGTTTAGAAATAAGAATAACTAACGATATTTACATTAATTATAATTTTTTGAATCTGCTTATACTATTTTTGATACCTCTATCAAAATACTAGAAGTGTATTAAAAAATATTATAAGTAAAACTATTAAACTAATAGAAATTAACTTATATAAAATAAAAAAACTTTAAATATTCTTATTGATTTAGAAATAAGAACAAATAAATAGGAAGGTTTGTGTCAATTCTAATGTTATGAAAAATATTGCAAGTTTTACGACTAGTAGGGAAAAATGTAGTTAACATTTTTTTGTTAACCAATATGGTTCAGATTCGTTTGCGTAGGAATGTCCGAGGTGTTTTCAAGATGAGAATATCTAGTTCCTTGGGTGTCATATATTACGAAGACTAATGTCAAAAGTGGTTTCTAGGTCTAAACCCCGAAGAAGAAGAAGAAAAGGTAAAACTTCCTTCTCGCCATTTATGACGAGAAAGATAGATAATCATAAACTTTATTCTCGTCAATTATAGTGAGGAAAATAATCACAAGCTTCTCTCATAACCCCTACGACGAAGTATAGAAGCTCGATTTTAACAAAAAGAAAGATGAGACTTCTTTTAACTTTTTTCGTCCATACTTACGAGCTACCAACTTTAGCGTTAGAGGGACTGGGTCGAAAAATCTCTTCCAACCTTACGATGGCCCCATCGATGCGGTAGGTATTAAGACCCACACATGGTTTTTGAATCGTGATGAGCCCCCTACTGAGAACCATACCCACAACAAGATTTTGCTTACCCCATTATTATGAGTCGACCATCGGCTTCTTAGAATTATCATATTTAAGCTTCAGATGATATAACAGATGTAAAATTTAAGTGCGAAAAAAAGTTGCACATTGATAAGAGAGAATTCTAAGCAAGAGCTAACATTGATAGGACCTTACTTAAGCTTTTGGATCACCTGACACTCGATCACGAACGATATCTAAAAGTCTGTGCCACAACAATCAAAAGGGGAGAGAGCTTTTCAACGGGTAGGTGCTCCCTTTCAAAGAATGATATATAATGTAGACTTTTTTTTTTTTTTTTTTTGACTAGAGGAGGCTATGCAATAATTGTACCTCAGGAAGAGAGTTGCTTTGATGCTGTTATTTATACAGTTTCATACTTCATTTTTATGAGAGCCCAAAACTAGAAGAGCTCGAGGATAACTCGCCTTACCCGACTCGATTCGAGTTAGATTGGGGATGAGTTGGTTCATGTTTTCCGAAATCTTATAGGATAAAGAGGGATCAAAGGTTTCAGATTGTTTGGGAGGAAGAGGAAACTTTCAAAATATTAAAATAAAAATTCATAGAGATCGACAATCGGTAACATACTAAAAAATAGTCGTGTGGTTCGATAAAATAAAATTGTCATTGATATTAACTACAAAGTCCTTGAGTTATTTTAATAAATTTTCTTGTATATTCTCTGAGATAAATTTTAAAATATTTATATATTTTTAATTATTTCTAGAAATGATCCGTTTCTAGATATGAGAAATATAGGATAAAAGAATCAAATCCTAATCATTTTAATTTTTTTTTATCACGAGACTCTTTCTTATACTAGGATTTTTTTTTTATTCTCCTAGAATACTAATTAATATGGTATATTTTGGTCCGTCCAACATATACTTCCACGTCACTTTCCAAAATCTTCCAAAATCTAAGTAGACACAATCGATTCAACTCAGATTAATGTCTCGGAAAGAAACGCTACCCCAGACCACATCTGAGACCCGACAAACCTTTCTCGGGCTTTCTCGTCTCAATCCTAACAAGCTTACAAACACGGATGAAACTAAACCGTACTGACTCCTTGACCACGGCATAAATTTTTATAATAATTCTAATAACAAATCTAGTGGAGGAAACTTAGAGTCAATACATCGATGCTATATGTAACCTTAGTAGACTAAACTAATGCTTACACCATAACATTGCAAACCTTTTCAGGTGGTCTCTATCGTCTCCCAATCTTTGACTGCTAAAAAGGCACAGGCCATTTTGGACATAAAAGTATTCCGTAGTGGTTCGAGGTGGAGTCCAACTTTGTGACGAGTGTCTCGATGGCCATTAGTATAATTTTTTTTTTTCTTTTTTGCTTGTGGAACACTTAATTGATTCGGAAAGAAGAGTTCCTTCCACACTGATAAAAATGGATGTACACTAATGCATCATCACTTGCGACCAATCACTGTCATCATGATTTGGTGTAGGGTATGTCAAGAAACATCAAGTTCGATTAGATTTTTTGTAGGTAGTATTATGGTAGGATTGGCCAAATGGAGACCATCCTTCATTCAATTCCATCCATTCGTGTAGCAGTATGGTAGGAAGAGGAGGCCTGTAGTGTTTGTTCATCAAGGAGCATATATATATATATATATATATATATATATATATATATATATATATATATATATATATATATATATATATATATATATATATATATATATACATATATACTTGATTCCACGATGAGCATAGTAGATTAATTAGACCTACTAGTTTTGTTAGAATAATATTATGGATTTAAATAAAATAAGAAAAATATTATAATAAATTAAGAAAAGAAGATTAAAAAAGAGAATCTAGGAGCTCATTATATGTTGTCCTAAGACGTTTCTTATTCTTGAAGTCTAGAAATCTATCTAAAGATACGCTCGAGTTTGAATACTCCTATATGCATAAATGTTTATCTTTGGAGACATTCCACATGAGTAAAATCGAGGAAGAATAAAAAAAAATATAGCTAACAGAAGAACTTAGCGGGTATCGTTGCATGTCCATCTCGACTTGCTCACATCGATATCATCATCTCGGTACTATAACTCATATAGATACAAACAAATCGATGATTAGATTATAGCTAATTAAATATTATCTCTTGTATTTAACTATCTTTAGAATTAGATCGATTAATCCCAACATCATTGGTTTTACTAATAAAAATATAAAAAAAAAAGATAATTTTAAAATTTTAGTTAGTAGTGACGAATGGCGTTGATAGTGACGAATGACAATACTGTTGAGGGTCGTGAGTGATTGTTATGGATGAAAAAAGTGACGATAGAAAGTGAGGATCACTTTGCATCTACGTTGACATTGACGTAGTTGCTGAGCGATGAAAGAGTTACTCTGCATCTGCATCGGTGTCGACGTAGATGCAGAGTGGCGGTCCTCTCCTCACACCATTACTCTCCTCATGTACAATAGCTACCCGCAGCCCTACATGACATTGTTGTCCGTTACCATCAATTGAAATATTAAAATTATCTTTTTATTTTTTTTCATATTTTTGTCAATAAAATCGACATCGTCAGAGTAATGGATCTAAAAGTTTTGCTTTTGTAACTACCAGGGGATGCATAGTTTATTAGGTCTTGCTTAATTCTATCTCATAATTTATTAAAAAGGATGCAAATTCTTACATTCGAAGTAGCAAACTCTCTCCTATTTTCTTTACTGCTTATACTCATTTTTTTATTGAGAACGGATAACTCTTAGAGGGAGTTAAGAGAATATTATTTTATAATTATTTTGTTAAGAATCTTTCTATATATTTTATTTTATCGCGAGCTCATAAAACTAGAGCCACCCGTATGAATGAATACCTCATAATTAAAACATTAGAGGATATCACTGGTTAATATACGAGGACTCGAGTAGGAGAATAAGATGACGAAATATGATTTATTAATCTTTAGAATGTTGCTAATAGATTGATGGAATCATAGTCGAATCTATTCTTGTGGATGAATGACGTAATAAACTCTAGCATCCATCGAGCATATTTGCACCCAATTGTTTTGGTGGCTGCATTGGATTAGGGATGCCTTTGGTTTCATCAAGTGAGACGAGGAAGGAAAAGTGCAATTGACCAACCTTTTTTTGCATCCACTTCATTACTTACTTGGACGGTACTTTAAGAGGGGTTTGTTTGTAGCATCAACTCAACCTTGTGCTGTTCGATTCATATCAAAATTAAATCGATTAAAATTAGAATCAAATCAACAATGGCTCGATCAATTCCAAGTTGAACTAGGGATGATTCAATTCTGATTCCTAGGGTTTAAGAAACCAAAATTATCGATTCCGAAACTAACAATTCATGAACTAAAACCTAAGATTTTACATCTAGTTCTACAGTTTAAAGTAAAAAAAAAAAAGAGGCGATCAAATAGGACTTGACCATCCATTGGGCTCAAGTGGTTGGCCCAATGATCGATAACTATTATTTTTGAAAGGAATCGAAATCAAGGATGATCATCTTATCGTTGTCGTCGTCTTCCTCTTCACCCTTCTATTCTATTTTTTTTTTTTACTTCTTCTTCTTCTTCTTTTGTGAATCCCCTCATCTCTGTTTATTACTCTTTCTAACCTTTCTTCTCACCCCGATTCTTATTTTTCCTCTATTCATTTTCCATCACTCCTCTTCCTTTCGATAAGCTTTTCCTCTGGTCCACTTCTTTCCCTTTAATTGTTTTTCTTTTCTTGACCAATCTTTTATATTCAATATTACTTAAATTTATTTATTTGATACTATATATTTTAATTTCTTTTATATATTATAAAAAATACTTACTAAACCTATGGTTTAATCGGTTGACATATGGAGGCTCCATCAAATCCGATCATTTTTCAATTTAGTCGGAGTAATTTATGACTTACATATACAACTCGTCCTTCAACGTATGTGTAAAGGAATAGATCGAATAAAAAAAAACTAACACGAAATCGTAAAGACAAAAGACATTGCTGCAAAAGCACACGTCTAATGCTTTAAAGGATAGGATGGATATGCCTCATAAACTCTAGCATCCATCGAGCATATTTAAACGATTCAATCCTAATCATTCGAATCGTGACAAGAAATGTAATTATTTGCTCATCAGCATTATACAATCCACGACATGCCACGTTATGTCACACATCATATGACCCCAAAGAGACATCGCATTGGTTTGGTGAAATCATTATACAAAATATTAGCTGAATGATTCTACATTTTGTGAGGAGTCGCGATAACAAAATCTTCATGATGAATACTAATACAGAATATTTAGATGAACGAACAAAACATGGGAGGGTAGGTTGGTCATCATAATTTGTTCCCTCATCTTTTCCAATAACTAATAACTAATTTATTTGCATTAACTCGAAAAAAAATGGATTTTTTTTTGCCCTGGAGGTGGTAGCCTTTTAAAATTTCCCAAAAGTGTTCCTATGTTTTCATAATCATCAAAACACTTGTGAGATGACTCAGCACAGTTTTTTCGTCGGAACATTATACGGATAAGCCTATAGAGTGAATCGATTTAAAAACTTACGCTATCAGTTACGATGTTTTTTAATAGGCTTATAGTGTTTTTGTCACCTCATTCATCATTGTAAGTATATTAAAAAAATAAATTTAAAACTAATAGAAACCAATACATTTATTAAAAAAAATAAAGTGTTAGATAATTATTACCTTTATTGGTTTAGGAATAAGAATAACTAGAGACATTTTACATTAATTATAATATTTTTGAATAGGCTTATAGTATTTTTGATACCTTTACCAAAATACAAGAAGTATATTAAAAAATATTATAAGTAAAACAGATTAACTCAAAACCTAATAAAAACCAACTCATATAGAATAATAAGGTTTTTAATATTTTTATTGATTTAGAAATAAGAACAAATAAATAGGAATGATTCTTTGTCAATTCTAATGTTATGAAAAATATTGCAAGTTTTACAACTAGTAGGAAAAGATGTCGTTGACGTTTTATGTTAGTCGACATGGTTCAAATTCATATGTGTAGGATTGGTCGAGGTGAGAATGTCGAGCTTCTTATATGCCATCTATAAGAAGACCAATATCGGAAGAGGTTTATCGATCTAATCCCTTCGATGCTGAAGTTAGTAGATCACAAGTATGGACGAGAATAGTCAAAAGAAGTCTCATTTTTAGTTATGATAAAGGTGAACTTTTATATCTAGTGATAAATGATACGAAGGTCTTTATCATTATAAATGATGAGAAAGAAGCTTGCGACTAGTAGAAATTTGACTAACCATCACGTTGTCATCACCAAATAACACTCGAAGAAGAAGAAAAGGCAAAGCTTCCTTCTCGCCATTTATGAAAGATAAATGTAGGCTTTCTTCTCGTCATTTATGTTGAGAAAGATAATCGTAAATTTTTTTATCATCAATTATAGTGAGGAAAATAATCACAAGTTTCCCTCATAATCTCTACGATGAAGTATAAAAACTCGTTTTTAATATAAAAAAAAATGGAGACTTCTTTTAACTTTTCTCGTCCATACTTGTGGGCTACTAGTCTTAGTGTTAGAGGAATTTGGTCGGAACCTCTCCCGACCTTGGTTTTCATGTAGGTGACACCTAAGGAGCTCGACATTCTCACCTTATAAAGACCTCAAACAATCCTACACATATTCAAATTACGTCGGGGTGAATAAAAATATTAACGATATTTTTTCTTAATAATAATGAAAAACTAAGATTGGTTTAACCTATTAGAGACTGATCCAAATTCCAGATCGGGTGATGAATTATGAACTAAAATATGAGGATATCCTTAGAAAAATATGGAGAAAAAAAAAGTACACCGAACATAAAAAGTGAAAAATGAGGACAAAAGGGATGGCACAAAGCAAGTAATACCGCTGGCCCACAAGTCCTCGGTAATCCCGACCAAATCATATGTAGGATGTCTAATTATGGTCTCCTATTCCTATTATTTTGGCTTGGAAACTTGAAACGAGAGGGAGCCGTACGCCCACATAGCCACCACTTGTTTCCCGTGGCGGGCCCCACCGCTGAGATAGGTATTAAGACCCGCAGATGGTTTTTGAATCGTGGTGGGACCCGTACTGAGAACCATACCCACAAGATTTTTGCTTACCCATTATGAGCGACGACCGGCGTCTTAGAATTATCATATTTAAGCTTCAGATATAGCAGAGGTAAAATTAAGTGTGAAAAAGTTACCCCATTTGACTATATATATATATATATATATATATATATATACATGAGCCAATCCAGTTATCTCAAACACCATCAGATCTGTTGTCACCTAACATAGTATGATCGATTTGACATAATATCAATCAATTTGACATAGTTCTCATTGATGGAACTTTCAAAAATTATTTGGGATAGTGATCGACGTGAAATCGTACAGTCGAGTCAGTCAAGAATATCGTCAATATTAAATACATAGTTTTCATCGATCGAGCTTTCGAAAATTATTTGAGATAGTGATCGACGTGAAATCGTACAGTCGAGTCAGTCAAGAATATCGTCAATATTAAATAACTCGATACGACTATCCTCGTACTCGCAGAAGAGCTCATTTGGGCTCCAGATAAAATTAGATGTAAAATTATGCATGAAAAAATTGTACCATTTGACATATATATATATATATATATATATAGATATAGAGAGAGAGAGAGAGAGAGAGAGAGAGAGAGAGAGAGAGAGAGAGAGAGAGAGAGAGAGAGAGAGGAGGGATGTCACCTCACTTGGTTGTTTGCGAGAGGGAATGAGAAGACAAGAGGGAATGAAAGAGCTAACACTGATAGGACCTTAAGCTTTTGAATCTCACTGCACTTGCTGTTTGCGAGAGGGAATGAGAAGACAAAAGGGAATGCAAGAGCTAACACTGATAGGGCCTTAAGCTTTTGGATCTCACTGCACTTGCTGTTTGCGAGAGGGAATGAGAAGACAAGAGGGAATGCAAGAGCTAGCATTGATAGGACCTTAAGCTTTTGGATCTGTGTTTGTGCCACAAGAATCAAAAGGGGAGAGAGCTTTTCGACGGGTAGGCACTCCCTTTGAAGGAAGAATGATATATAAATATAGATTCTTTTGACTAGAGGAGGCTATGCAATAATTGCATCTAAGGACCAAAAATCGATTCAAGCACGTGACGATCGCCCGGGTTCACGATCTACCAATCGACATCTCGAGAAACTAGCACATCTCTCGGGTGCCAACGAAGAATCCTCGAACGTTCATGTGTATGTGAACAGTACCAACCCGAGACGACACATCAACCTCGATACATAAAATATACAACACTAACGAATCTTAAAATACTAATCAATATATGTATATATATACATACACACACAAAAATACGCATAAATGCTCATCGTAACATTAAGGTTTCCCCTTTGGCCAAAGTGATAAGGTCTCGCACGTCTCACTTGACATCGTGAACATTTTGTGAATGGGATCGTATAGCTCAAAGAAAGAGAAAGAGAGAGAAAGAGAGAGAGTGATGACTTAATATTCTCTATAAGAAAAATCAGAACGACCAACATTTCTTCTATAACATGTTCAAATAAATAATTTTTTTAGTTAACTTATCTAGTTATATGTGAGAATTGATTGGACAGATAACATAATAATATAAGAACTTTAAAAAAAGTCAAATAACATATATTGGATTGATCCATAATTAACAAATTAATTTTTTTTTTATCGAATCTATGTCAACTCTGATATATGTTAATCTTGACAGGTTCATCTATTTGTAATAAGTAGTATTATTTATATTTATACATTATTATACTAAAAGATTATATAATTTATGATACTTCTCTCGAAATCTCACAATGAGCTATATGACATAAGATATTACTATTAATAACCAAAGTTTATCATACCACCACAATGTATAAGTTAATATGAGAATATGTAGTAATCTAATAATGGATCGATATGGGCAACAAGTACTAGTCTACATCTCATCGTCCCATATGTTAATGATGAGATTAATCATACTAATAACAAATCTCGTAGAGAAACCTAAATGAGTTGGAGTCAATATAGCGATGCTATATGTAAACCTTAGTTAGACTAAACTAATGCTTACACCACAACATTGCTAACCTTTTCGGGTGATCTCGTCTGCCAATCTTGACTGCTAAAAAGGTACAGGCATTTTGGACATGATTGATCCCGTAGTGCGTTCAGGTGGAATCCAACATTGTAACTTTGTAACGAGTCTTGATGGCCATTAGTATCATTTTTTTCTTCTTTTTTTTCTTTTTTGCTTGTGGAACACGGAATGATAAAAATGGATGTACACTAATCCATCATCACTTGCGACCAATCACTATCATCAAGATTTGATGTAGGGCGCAAACATATGTTTAAATAGAAATTAATAATGAAAAATTTAATTTATTTATTGATTCATCGTTTGCGGTAAAGATTTGATGACGATTGAATTCGAAGGTAATGTATGCGGCACGAGACAAGCACAGTAGAGGACAGAGGGCGAGGAAGAAGAAATAAGTTATCGTTTGACAATAAGAAAAGATAATCTCTCTTAAAAGAGAGAGCGACTCTGATACCATGTTGAAATAAGAAGTAATAATAAAAAGTCCAATTGATTTATTGATTCATTATTTATTTATACAAAGACGATTTTTCTCAACTAACCTACGAAATTTTCTCATTTAGTTATAGAAATCATATCTATCTAGATCATAACTTAGTAGGAAGAGGAGGTTTGTAGTGTTTGTTCATCAAGGAGTATATATATACACCTATTATTACTTGATTCCACGATGAGCATAGTGGGTGCTTTTATTGAGAGGATTAATTCAATTTACTAGTTTTGTTACAATAATATTATTGATTTAAATAAGAATATAAAATATTATAATAAATTAAAAAGGATAAGATTGAAGAGGAGAATCAAGAATCGCATTGCACGTTGTCCTAATATCATTTCTCATTCTTGAAGTTGAAAAATATATCTAAAGATACGGTCGGGTTTGAATACTCCTATATAGTTAGTTCATAAACGTTTATCTTTCAAAGCATTCCATACGATTAAAATTGAGGAAGAATATATATATATATATAAATAAGAGGTACGTACGATTCTTCCATGGCTAAGAGGTACGTACGATTCGAAGAACGGTTGAGAAAACCGAGGCACACAAGGATCGGAAACCTTTCGGCAATCGATGTAAACTCCACATTTAATTATCATTGTCAAAGGTCACCGATTTTGTCAAATTGCATTTGATAATTCGAGACAAAAATTTCCCTTCAATTTTGCTATTTTCAATACAAAAGCTGCCGTCAAAGAAAATAATTAATTGAAGTGACACCTACAAAGATTAGAGGAAAGAATGTGTAGTACTTACTACTAATTAAATCTCGTTGCATGTCCATCTCGACTTGCTCGCATCGATATCATTCATTATCTCGGTACTATAACCCCAATCGGCGGTACAAGCGAATCGATTATTAGATTAGGGCTAATTAAAGATTATATCTTTTGTATTTAACTATCTTTTGTATTAGATCGATTTATCCCTCGTCAACGGGTTTTACTAACATAAATATAAAAATAAAAGATAAAAATATAATTTTAAAAGTTTAGTTAGTAGTGACGGATGGCGTCAGTATGGACGAACGATAACGAGGGTCGTGAGTGATTGTTATGGATGAGAAATATGACGATAAAAAGTGATGGTCACTTTGCATCTATGTTGACGTCGATGTTAGTTCTCGAGCGACGAAAAAGTTGCTTGACATCCACGTCGGTGCCGACGTAGATGCAAAGTGGCGGTGGCTCTCACCTCTTGTCATTACTCTCCTCATCTACAATAATCACCCGTAACCCCCAATGGTATCTTTGTCCGTTACCACTAATTGAAATATTAAAATTACATTTTTATCATATTTTTGTCAATAAAATCGACATCGTAATGATAAATAGATCCCAAACTTTTTTGCTTTTATAATTATGAAGGGATGCATAGGTTACTTAATTCAATCTCGTAATTTTCTCTTTCATAATCATCTCCCTATATAAAATTTACCTCGATCCAAATAGAAGAAGAGAGAATAAAAATGATAGCCACACAAATTCTTACATTCAAAGTATAAAATTTCTCTACTGCTTATACGAAAAGACTTAGAATTTTATTCTCAAAGGGAGTTACGAGAAAAAATATATTTTATAATTATTTTACTAAGAATCTTGCTATATTTTTTCTTTTTAATCGTGAGCTCATAAAGCTCGAGCGACCATATGAATCAATACTTCTTGATTAAAACATTAGAGGGGATCGTCGATTAATATACGAGGACTCGAGTACAAGAACAAGATGACGAAATATGATTTATTAACATTTAAAACTTTGCTAATAGATTGATGAAATCATAGACTATCCGAACGAGTGTATTCGAATCTATTCTTGTGGATGAATGACATATATATACCTCGTAAACTCTAGCATCCCTCGAGCATATTTGCACCCAATTGTTTTAGTGGCTGCATTTTTTGGATTAGGGATGCCTTTGGTTTCAAGTGTCATTGGCCAACCTTTTTTTTGCATCCACTTCATTACTTACTTGGACGTACCGTACATTAAGAGGGGTTTGTTTGTAGCAGCAACTCAACCTTGACATTGAGACGATAGGATACATTGTTCGATTCAAATCAAAATTAAATCGATTAGAATTAGAATCAAATCAACGATGGCTCGATCAATTCCAAGTTGAACTAGGGATGATTCAATTATGATTCCTAGGGTTTAAGAAACCAAAATTATCGATTCCGAAACCTAAGATTTTACATATAGTTCTACGATTTAAAATATAAAAAAAAGAAGAAAAAAGAGATGATCAAATAAGGACTCAACCACTCATTGGGCTCAAATGGTTGACCCAACGAACGATAACGATTATTTTTTAAGCGAATCTGAATCAAGGATGATCATCCTATCATCGTCGTCTTCGTCTTCGTCTTCCTATTCCTCTTCCTCTTCACCCTTCTACTTTTTATTTTTATTTTTAGCTTCATCTCTATTTCTCTTTCTAACCTTTATTCTAATCTCGGTTATTCATTTTGCTTGCTTCCATCACTCCTCTCCCTTTGATAAGCTTTTCCATTAGTCCACTTCTTTTTCCTTTAATTGGTAATTTCCTTTTTCTTGGCAATCTTTTATATTCAATAATACTTTTATTTATTTATTTGATATTATATATATATTTTTTAAATTTTTATATATTATAAGAATAATTACTAAACATATGGTTTAATGGTTGACATATCGAAGCTCCGTCAACTCAGATTATTTTTAAATTTAGTGTGAGTAATTGATGACATACGGATACAACCCTACCCTTCAACATATGTGTTGTTAAAGGATGGGATCGAATAAAAAAACAAAAGGAAACCGTAAAGACAAAAATAATTGCTGCAAAAGCACACACCAATAATGCTTTAAAGGGCATCTTTGTTTTGTAGCATCAAACGTTTTTGTTCGTCTTTAAAAATGGATGACTAAATAAATTTATTCGGATTAGTAAATAGTTCGTTTATTGATAAGGTGATAAATGAAGTTGACATATGAATAATCCAATGATACGATATCCATTGAATCCGATGGGACGACCATGACACCATCTCATTGCCACGTCCACTTAAAAAGCGTTTACATGGATGTTCGCTCATCTTAATTCGTCATCCGAGAGCTCATTGATAAATCATTACATAGTAAACATAATATTCGACGGTTCGATGCACGCTTTCATACTTGAATAATGATCGATGATTCGACATGATTGTCTTTCACTTCATAAACGATTCGATCCTAATCATTAGATTCCTAACTAGAAATGTAAATAATTGCTCATCATCATTATACAATCCATGACATGTCACATTATGTCACACATCATATGACCCCAAAGAGACATCATTATACATAGTATTAACTGAATACTTCCACATTTTGTAAGGAGTCGCGGTAACAAAATCTTTGGGATGAATACTAATAAAGAATATTAGATGAATGGACGAAACATGGGAGTTGGATTGGTCATCATAATTTGTTCCCTCATCTTTTCCAATAACTAATAACACTCGACATGTCCACATTTTACTTATTTATTTGCATTAACTTGGACGATTTTTCTGAAAAAAAATATTTTTTTGTTGGATTGTTTTTTTTTTTTTTTTTGCCCCGGGAGGTGATGACCTTTTTCAAATTTCCCAAAGGTGTTCCTATGTTATTGTAATCATTAAAATACTTATGATATGACTTATCACAGTTTTTTCGTCGGAATATTATATGAACTAAGTCTATAGGGTGTATCGATTTTAAGCGTGTATAAAACAATGTGTTTTAATAGGCTTATAGTGTTTTTGCCACCTCAACCAATTAAACATTGCATGTATATTTAAAAATAATTTAAAACTAATAGAAACCAATGCATATATTAAAAAATAAAGTTTCAGATAATTATTACCTTTATTGGTTTAGGAATAAGAATAACTAACAATATGTACTTTAATTATTATATTTTTGAATAGGCTTTTATAGTATTTTTGACACCTCTATTAGAATATTAGAAGCATATTATAAGTAAAATTATTAAACTATAAACCTATTAGAAACTAACTCATATAAAATAATAAAGTTTTAAATATTCTTATTGATTTATAAATATGAACAAATAAATAGAAAGTCTTCTGTGTCAATTCTAATGTTATGAAAAATATTGCAAGTTTTACAACTTGTCATTGATGTTTTTAGTTAGTCGACATGTTTCATACTCATATGCGTAGGATTATTCGATATAAGAATATCGAGCTCTTTGGGTGCTATCTACACGAAGACTAATGTCGGAAGAAGTTTCTCGATCTAATCCCCTTTATTTTGAGGTTAATAGATCGCAAGTATGGACGAGAATAGTAAAAAAAAGTCTCATTTTTCGTTATGATAAATGTGAACTTTTATATCTAGTCATAAAGAATATGAAGTAAAGTTTGCGATCGTCTTTCTCACCATAAATAACAAGAATAAAGCTTGGACTAATAGAAAAAATGATAAGAAAAAAAATATTTTTTTGACTAATCATCACACATTATCACCAAGTAACACCCGAAGAAGATGAAATGTCAAAGCTTACTTCTCGTCATTTATGACGAGAAAGATAATTGTAGACTTACTTCTAGTCATTTATGTTGAAAATGATAATTGTAATCTTTCTTCTCACTAATTATATTGAGAAAAATAATCACAAACTTTCTTTATTAAACTCTACGAGGAAATATAAAAGCTCGCTTTGAACAGAAAGAAAAAGGGATTTCTTTTAACTTTTCTCATCCATACTTACGGATTACCAGCTTTAGCATTAGAGGGACTAGGCCAGAAAACCTCTCCCGACCTTGGTTTTCATACAAGTGACACCCAAAGAATTTGACATTTTCACCTTAGAGATACCTCGAACAATTCTACACATACGGGTTCGGATCACGTCGGACTAACTAAAGACATTAACGATATTTTATTTCTTCATAATAATGAAAAACTAAGATTGGTCTAACCTATTAGAGACTAATCCAAATTTCAGATTGGGTGGTGGATTATGAACGAAAAGACTAGGATATCCTTTGAAAAATATGAAGGGAAAAAAAAAAAAAAAGAGGACACCGAACATAAAAATGAAAAATGAGGACGAAAGGGATGGCACAAAGCAAGTAATACCGCTGGCCCACAAGTCCTCCGTAACCCCGACCAAATCATACGTTGGATGTCCAATTCTCGTCTCGTGTTCCTATTATTATTTTGGCTTGGAAACTTGGAACCGCGGCGGGCCCCACCGCTGCGGTAGGTATTAAGACCGGCACATGATTTTTGAATCGTGGTGGGCCCCCTACTGAGAACCATACCCACACGATTTTGCTTTACCCCATTATGAGTCGACGATCGGCGTCTTTAGAATTATCATATTTAAGCTTCAGATACAACAGATGTAAAATTAAGTGTGAAAAGAAGTTATATATATATATATATATATATATATATATATATATATATATATATATATATATATATATATATATATATATATATATATATATATGTTGGAGAACTTTTCCGATGTGTCGACATGACTTGATTATGCCCATATACATAATTTTGTTCACGTCGGTTGGGGTTGAGGTCTCCAACTTGGGTCAATCTCGCGCCTAAGGAATCTTCACCTCGAGTAGAATCTCCGGTCCATAACTCAGGCAGAGTCTGCCGACGGGGACCTACGCAAAGGCCACGTCGGGATGGGGGTATCGACTTGACCCCTCCGACGCCCAAGTCAGTATCTTGATTTCTTTTGAGAGTCGTCAATGTTTGTGCCTAAGAGAGCGTAACGCCCCCTGGGGCTGTCGGGAGGGGGCTTTATACTTACCGGGAACAGCTCGATCGTACACTCAGCCTT